>CM069294.1:25522500-26926250 GCA_035609425.1 Epinephelus awoara
GAGTCTATTGCTCGGCACGCAGCAATCGCTGCACTTAACCCATTATGCTAGGTAACGCTCCCCAGAACGGTCGCTCCCTCCCCGGGATAAATTATTAACTTCCTCCACATCCCGCCATTTATCACTGAGCCCCATCGAGCAGAACGGGAGAACCATTGCTCATATCCATGGCAACAAGGGCCTATTTGTGCAGCAGTTGGATGCTGCTGATGATGAGGGGAGAGATGAGGAAGAGGAGGAAGAAAGAAGACAAATAATACCTGCTCTTATCAAGCTCTCTATTGTTAGCATCACCTCGCGCTCCTCTCTTGGTGCTTGATTTTTCTTTCTCCTCTACTGTTATCCCTCTTTTTACAGCCACAATGTGTCGCCCCTTGTCTCTTCCTTGCTTGCTCCTCTCGCCTTATTCACGCCACCCAGCCCTCTCCTCAAGTCTGAGATGGCAGCAGTATGGTTAATTAGATCAGAGCTTTTCTCTTGTCTCCATGGAGATGAATCATACAGTCAGGGTGACAGTCTGAGCTTTAGCGCTACGCGGTAACCTAATCAGAGCGTTTGAACCCCAGCCAGAGCGGCAACATAACCTAATAATACCAACATGAACCTGCGGTGACCTGCATCCCTGCGCACAGCAGTGCACACAGACAGGGGTGACGAGCAGGTCTGGTTAAACACACCAGGTCACATCCCAGGGTGTGCAAGTGTGTGTGCATATGTGCATGAGCGAGTGTCTGAGCTTGGGAGGAGAAAGCCCTCACAGGTGTCCTAATTCATGAGCAATCGCAGCTCATGAATAATTAAACGCAAAATGCAAATGTGCTCCTTTGATCATTTACATTCATGTCTAACAGAATTAATTAATCAAACAAACCTTTTCTTTATCCCCAGTGGAATAGATAAACCAGCAGTCAGAGTGCACAAACACACACACACAGACACACACACATACGCAGGCAGACAAGTATACAAAAAAGAAAAACCCACACAGTAAATAAGTTTACTAATCGCACCATTTAGCCACATCTGAAGAAACAAAATTCTGTGCGCCGAGCAACTTAGCATGACTCAACCTTGGACCAGCCACATGGTGAAGGTGACTTAGTATCACTCCATGTGAGATTACTCTAATCTACTCTAGTGGCTACACCCACTGTATGCTAATGCAGTTTGCACAAAAACAGGGAGCCATGTAAGCATAAGCTCTGCGCTGAACGTTGACCAGGTGTGTCTCTGTGATAGTAAGAACGGTATGTTGTTGTTGTGTCTCGGCGTGCAGATACAGGCCGCGCTGCACCTTCTGCTGCAACATATACACGCCAGCATCAATGGACTTAGTCGCAGGCAAACCTGAAAGCTAAGTCACACAGCCTGACACACAATGCAAAGAGAAGTGTGCTCTAATTCTCCTGTTAGATTGTGAGACAGATGGTTGCTAATGGTTCTGATGGATAACACAACCACACAAATACACACGGAGAGGACACACAAGCCACAGCAGGCTGATCAGGATTTCATAGGCTTTTTGATATGCTCACTCTGAGAGATGGACCTTATAAACAGCCACTCTTCAGCTGACCTCTTGTTTATAGCAACAGTATCATACACAGAGGGAAAGCTCATAAAGAAAGAAACAGATCTGCCTCCCTCCCTCCTCCTCCTCCTCCTCCTCCTCTTCCCTATCTGTCCAGATCTCTGTCTCAGTCCTTTTTCTCGATTAGCGGTCCTCTCCTTCGCTTAACCTGCCGCCTCGCCAAAGTAACTCCTCTCTTTCTCTTAATAAGTCTGTTTGTATGCAGGGCACACTTGCCGAGGCCTCACAAAAACACAGACTCCGATACATACACGGGCAAACTCCTGTGACTCCCTGCCAGCTCCGCTCCCCTCCTGTCACACCCTTTTGTCATCAATTTCTCCTCGGTAACAGAGAGAGGCGCGTCTGACTTATGGAGGATATCAATATCTCTGACTTAAAGGGGAAGGAGGGAGGGGCGCACACCTCGGGCTTCTTTTAGGACACCTCGTAAAGCTAAATGATAGTTGAAGGGGATGAGAGACGGAGGGAAAGGCGGGGAGAGAGACAGACGCAGGGAGGAAAAGCGAGTGCCGGTTGTTAACGTGATGGCAGGGGGCCGTAAATAACTGAGATACAGATCTACAGCGTGTTTGTGACGCTTGCGTGTGGGGTATGTTGGTGGTATTAAGAAGGTTAAAAAGGACTGAATGGTTGACCGAGTGATCACCATACAATGTGTGTGTGTATTTGACGATTTAGAGCGTGGCTGACAATGTGTATCATCCACAGGCTGATCCTAACAGGGGATTTATGCTAACTGCCACTGTCCAACGTGTCTAACGCTGGGCTGTAAATAGCTGTCCGTCTCCGCTGACATTGCCAAACTGTCCATAAACCTGTCACCTAGGACAGTTTCAGTCAAGCAGGACGGGACAGGCCAGGCAGCCATTAAACTATCAGTTTACACTATGAGTGTGTTTCTGTGTGTGTGTGTAAATGTGTATGTTGGAGGTGGCGGGGATGTGCTGCATGCATTTGTGTTTCTCCTGGAGGATTTAAATGTTATGCAGAGTGTGGTATGAGGGAGGGACGTTGTGTGTGTTTAAATATTCATGATGCTGTTAAAGGGTACAGGCTGACACAGGTCGAGATTCTCTGTGGTTATTGTAAACAGATACATCACACTATGGTTAGGCCTTTAACACATAAACACACACGCAACTGTACAGACACAGTTGCTGTAACACACACACACACACACACACAAAGGTGCTTCTGAATGAGGTCAAGGAGTCAGTGTTGAACTGAGGAGAGGATCAATAGAGCTCTGAGTGTTTGTGCACCTCTCGCCTTCCTCCCACAGTTCCTATGCCTTTTTGAGATCTCTCCTCCTATCATCCTTCTCTCTCTTCCTCCATCGTTTTCCTCATAAACAAAACCAACACTACTCGCGCACACACAGCAGAGCAGCAGCCAGTACAACAGGGTATCTGCAGAAGCCCATAAACTCCCACAAACGCACAGAAATGCGAGCACCCGTCTGCTATATGCCATCTCTGCTGTGTGGTATGGCTGTCAGCACTGTATGAGTGTGTCTGGACGTGTCCCAGAGGCTGTGTTCATTCTCTTGTGGGAGATCTATGGCTGGCGACTCCAACTCACTGGCACCCCACTAGCAATAGCACGGATGTGATAGGCAGATGAAAAGAGAACAAGGCAGTGACAGAACGACAAGCAGAGGAGAGGCAGAGAGAACATGTAAAGGACAAAATGCTTTCTTCCCTGGTTGGGAGCATCTCATTTTTTCTCATTAGGGGAACTCATCTGAGCTCAGAGGATAAAAGGAGGACTGATAGCCGGTATTTCTCTCTCACTCCATCCCTCCTCTCCCTCTTTTTCTCCCACTGTGCACATGCCACCTAATTAATTACACCCTACCATCGCTTTGCTACAACAACCACTGCCGGCTAATTAACGGCACGCCTCAATCATGACCCCACTTCAAGGGTTCGGGATGTGTTTGTGTGAGTGTGAGATAGAGAGATCGAGGAGGAGGAGGAGATAGGGAGGAGGACATGTGTATGTGTGATATGCAGTGGAGAGAAAGAAAAATCAGCAGGAGAAAGGAAGGAGAAGAGGAGGATGAATGGATGAAATTTAGCGAAAAAGGATTGGTGGGAGAACAGAAACCATTCTTTAAAAAACAGGAATGTAGATACGAGGAGATGAGCACTTTGATGTGACAGACAGATGCTCGAGAGACAAGAGGAGAGAGGGATCCAGGAGATAGATGGAGCACCTCCTCTCTACGCCCAGCTGGACTCTATCAGCCAGGCTGGAGCCAGAGAGGCTGGTGGGGAGTCCCAACTATGGGGTGTCTCACCCTGGACACGTCACTCCCAATCCCCCCTGAGCCTGCCTGAGCCTGGCCAGACCTCAGCGCTGCTGCAGCCTGCCACGCCAGGCTCCACGACTCCTACTGCCCCAAACGCAGTCATACTGATCGTATCAGAAAGAAAAATGGAGCGAGGCAGGGCCTACAAAAACACACATAGCCCGGACAAGCTGAAAACCACGTACGCCACATGTAACATCGCCATGGTTGAATTGAGAGCAAGAGAAATGAAGGGAGAGAGACGGCGAGGGAGGGAGCTATAATTTGTTTAGCGTATTTGATTGCATTAGTGTAAGGGTCATATTATTCTTCACCCACGTCACACACACGGAGAGCTGAAGCCCAGTGGGGCAATCATAACATTAATAGTGCTTGACTGGGCCTAGACAGACACAGACACACTCACTTACTCACACACACACACGCACACAGACACACACATGTGTTTCCTGTGATCTGCTCAACAGTTTATGTAGAGAAGGAGGACAGAAGGGTGGGGAATGAGAAGATGAGGTGAAAAATATATGACAACAGGAAAATATAGTTAAATAAAGATGAGCTAGAGAAATAAAAATGGCCCAGAATTCAACAGTGCTCAGTAATTTTAACTAACAATCACCTGTCAAAATAATCTGAGCGATTAATTAATAACGTCAAAGACAATTCGCAGGACAAGGCACTGATTGCTACTGTAAAGACATCCATGTAAATATAAGAGTAAATGCTGATTAACATTTCCAGCATCTAGTTTTGCCCACCAAAAAAAGTTTGCGCTGCCCTTGGAACACAAGACAAAATGTTCATATTTCATCTCGCAAAATAAAAAGATCTGTGTAATTATTTTTGCTGTGGGTGACGGCTAGTACCAGGAAGAAGTAATACGAAGGTCAGGGAGGCTAGAAGTGTAATTTTAAGAAATATTTCTGTAAGGTAATTGGAAATTGTTTATGCCATTTAGTGGCTGATCACACGGGGGGGTTACATACATCACTGCAACTTTAAAAGATTCATATTTGTGCACAAAGGTGGTTGAAGGAAAAGAGGTGAAGGTGAGTATTCCTAACATTTTCATAGATCTTCAGCCACTAGAAAATGGTGGTTTGATTATGATAAATTCATCGAACCCTTCAAATATTTACTGTAATCCATTTCACATTCTATCTGGAGACATTTATAAGACAAGTGTTCAGCTTTCCTTTTTTTTTCTTCAAACAACCTTGATTAAATAAAAGTGACACCTAGATACCGTCACTGGTACATTATACAGCAGGGAACGTAAAAAAAAAAAAAAAGAAGAAGAAGAGGAAGAAGAAGGGGGCAATATAGTGACAAAGGAAGAGTGAGAGTGAAACAGAATGTACTAGTAATGGGCCAACAGCAGAGTAGAGAGGCCATGTTCGCTGTCAGCCATTAACATGGCCAGGACTAAATTATTCACTGCACTCTGTCACCTTACACAAGCCTGGGCTAACTCACACTAAAGAGGGCTGTGTGTGCGTGTGTGTGTGTGCGTGTGAACATGGTGTGTGTGTGTGTGTGTGTGTGTGTGTGTGTGTGTGTGTGTGTGTGTGTGTGTGTGTGTGTGTGTGTGTGAATGTACGGTGGCTAGTAGGAGGACGTTAAGGAGGATTCCTTTAAAGAAGGGGCTCAGTATTGCCATCCTGTGGCTAGAACAAGTAAGATACTTTGTGCAAGCCATTTCTATTAGTTGCCACACACACACACACATACACAGACACACACACGCACACCCACAGATACGCCGGAATAAGAAATTGGCTTCAATGAGTCTGAAACACATGCAAATAGTGTACCAGCTCTAACCTTTAGATGCCCTTTGAGTGTTATGTGCGGTAAAAAGCGCACACATCCACACAAACATACGAGCAAATAACACTGTGCGCAAACATAAAAAGACAAGGAGGAACAGAGAACTGTTTTGTGTAGAGGAAGCTGATTTCCATGCAGCCTGCTGGTTTACTATGGAACAGGAGAGGCTGGTTAGCAGGAGCAGCTGGGCAAACAATACAACCTCACCTGGAGTCATTTACATGGATTGTGTGTGCGTGTGTATGTGTGTCTGTGTATCTGTGTGTGTATGTGTGTGTGTGCGCTTGTTATGTTGAGAGGGGTGTCTCCTGTTGCTGCTCTTCTTCATCATGTTCCTGAAAGTGCCGTTGGCAAGGAAACCAGAGAGAGAGAGAGAGAGAGAGAGGGAGACCTGAGAGACAAGTCAAGGAGCACAGTTTCGGGTAAGAGCAAGACGAAATGGGGAAGAAAAGGCAGACAAATGAGAGAGGGAAGAATAAAAGCGGAGGATCTTTGGAGGAGAGTGGCGGGGGTTTGGCAGGCATTGGGGGAGGGGGGTGGTGGTTGGAAGGAGATGGAGGAGGGAGTTAACAGAGGGGAGGCAAAGAGCATGTGACAGTGCGACCCATGCCCCCCACTGACAAGCTTTATTACAGTCCCACCTGCAGCGAGACAGCAAAAAGCACTTAGCCTCAGCCAAGTCGTCCGACAGTGGAGGACGGTTTGGGAGGGAGGGAAGGGGAGAGGGATCGAAGAGCAGAAAGGAAGGAGGGTGGAGGTGGAGACAGGGAGGCTGGGAGGGAGGAAGAGATGATTGAAGTCACGGGGTTGCAGAGAGGGAGGGAGCAAAAAGGAGATATTAAGAAAAATGAAGGGGAAGACAGGAAGAAAACAAGCATAAGGAAAACCAAAAGGAAAGGAATTAATCAAATATTGCTCTGTTGTCTTTCAAAAATCATCCTCTGCATGAAACATCTTCACTTTCAACCAAATATGGATTGATTTCACCTCCTGTGTGTTTTCTT
The DNA here is from genome assembly GCA_035609425.1 of Epinephelus awoara. NCBI lineage: Eukaryota > Metazoa > Chordata > Actinopteri > Perciformes > Serranidae > Epinephelus > Epinephelus awoara. Next base: position 25,529,243 of record CM069294.1, read on the forward strand.
GAGGCTGTAGTCTATCTGCTGTATATAAAAAGAGACAAGATACAAACACAGACACAACACAGCTTTCTACCAGCTCCGAGTGTGCAGGCGGTCAGGCTTAATCCTGCTTGAACACCTGTTTCCTTTGTGAGGTCAAAGGTCAGGGTCTGGAGGTCTCTCACTAAGTGGTCATCTTTTTCAGGGCTACTGCTGAAACATGTCTGTAACCTGACCTCACTGCTCTGCACTGAGCATTAACCTCACATCGGGTGGCCTCAGCAAGGCCTAAATATAACTTCTCACAAGCCCAGAAGAGGAATTCTTTGGTCCACGTTGCACATAGTTGTGTTTTATTATATATATATATATAGTGTATGATGCAAACCCCGAATAACATAACACTCTCAGATGCTCCTTGCTGTCATCATTTAGTGCAATTCATGCAACGCGTGAGAAGGAAATAATTAAGGGGATGAAATGAAGAGAGGTTTATTACTTCCAGAACGGCGACAGCTCACATCTATTAGCGCTCCAGCCTGCTGATGTATCTGCTGATGAGCTATGGCCAAGTAATGACGTGCTCCGCTGGCTGTGAATCCATAGGTCTCTCCCTAAGTCTACTCTTTCTGGCTCCCAGGCTGTGGATGGAAAACCACAGTCACTAAATCAAACCCATCCGGAGGGAAGACGAGAGAGAGAGAGAGAGAGAGAGAGAGAGAGTGAGTGGGGAGAGAGGGGGTTAACGGCCTGTTTCTCAGCCTTTTGGAGAGAGGAATGTGTTGGAAAGGGTACAAATCAACCAGAAGTGACTGCACAATAAGGTCAGTGTGACCAGAGGAGAATCCTGACTCAAACGGTAGACACGCACAAACACACACACACAGAAACAAACACATTAAGCACACACATGCAAACACAGTGAGTGATTGAAACGGGGCATAACCCCGTGCCCACCCTGTGAGTGGCTAATAACCGTGGCACAGTGCCAAACCCGCTGTCTCCTGACTAATTCCCCCATGCCCGGCAGGACTGGCGCCACGCTGCAGAACAGAGCTCTGTTTCTCAAAAATCCTGTGATCATTACATTACTGAATTACTCAAATAGATGGATGAAAAAACAGCCACGCAGGCCATCCAGCTCGCTTGTCCCCTGAAGAAAGGATATAATGGAACAGACAATGGGAACACTGTGAATTAATATTTGTTTGTTGAGACTGCCTCCCATCACTTAATACACACACACACACACACACACACACACTTCAACGCCCACTCTGCTGGGCTGGAAAAAGAGGGCAGTGAGGTGGCACTCTGCCAAGCGTGGCGCTGCCAAGAGACTCGGTATACCCTGGTCTCCAGTGGCATTTTAATCACATATACACACACACACACTTCCATCTGCTGTGCTTCATGGGAGCGGTGGCAAGCTTGTCACTGTCATTCGAAGTTAGCCCACCCTCCTGACACCCCTACTGAGGGCGGACAAAAGAAAAGGAGAAAAGAGAAGGAGTCGGGAGGGGGCAAGCAGTGGCATTCCTCTCCATGCCTCCTCTGTCACCCTCTGATCTCTCTCTCAAACACATCTCCTGTCGTCTCTGCATTCAGTGTCCTTGTCCTCCTCTCACCATCCTCCCCGTACCGTCCCTCCCCGCCTCCCGGCACACTGCTTCTTCCACCCCTCAGCTCTGTTCTGTCTGTGCACGGCTACTCTCATCCCTCCACCTGCTGCTCTGTTCTCTGGACAACAGATACAAATACGGGCGGCTGTTATCCCCCTCTCATAGACAGCCTGCTCCTCATTTAACGTGCACGTGTGCCGTGTATGTGCTCTTGCAGCACGGCTGTTTATGGATTGAACCTTACCGCTGCGTTCTCCATGCAAGACTCTTAATGTGAAATGTTAACCGCAGCGGCTAGAGCAACAGCTCAGACATTGATCCTCCTCCCAAGCAAAGGCGGGTTGCCAGATACTATGAATGCCCCAACCAGCACCCACACCCCATCTTCAGTGGTGCTCCATGCTCCCACAGTGGGTAATTGTAATTGTATTGAACTGGCCAGCAGCCAAGCGCACAAGACTGCCAAGTCTGCCAAGTCCAGCTGTGCCGCTGCAATCAAAACACACTCACAGCCTATCTCATGACAATCACATCATCAGCATGTGTAACTCCAAGACACACACATATGCGCACACAAACAGAAACACACATACCTCAATATGTATTTGCTCAGTGTGACAAGATTGAGGAGCAAGGGCTGTGATAAAACAGCACAAGGGAATAAATGTTGTAAAGGCTAAATTCACATGGTGGTAAGAGCGGTAGAAGCCAGACAAAGAAGAGCATAATGGTACAATGACTCCTCACCATATATTCTGTCCTTTACATTAGCCCTGTGTGCTTCTCCCTCCATCAGATGTCTACAGAGTGCTGCAGGAATGAGTCCTAAACCCCGGATAAGAGTTAGCATTTTAGCACTCCGGGTTCCCTCGCCTCAAAGTCAATGGCTTTTTTGAAAGGATTGTTTGAGTTAGATGCCCGAAATAAGGTCTGTGGTTAACACAAGCTTAAGAGACTTTCATGTTTTGTTCTACGCCACAAAACACGTCAGTAAATACCCCACTTGTAAATTTTGAAGCCTTTCGTGTCTTAAGTGGCTAAATAAGACTACGGAGCATCATCATGCCAACCACAGCTTTACGGTCTCATTGTGGTGGCAACATTCAAGTCATGCAACGATGATGTAGTTTGTTTATAGAGTTAACTTTTCACTTCTGGCATTTACGCTTCAAAAATCTTTAAAATGGTGCTCATTTGTGAGGATTATTTTGCTGAACAAAACGTGCAAGTGTCATAAACAGAGCTTTTAATCCCAAATCCAATATAAAAATCCCATTCAGTTTTTGTCGGAGGAAACAGGCCGATGTTAACTTCCGTGCTGGCCCACAAATAATCGTCATCCCTGCAGCACTCTGTGCAGACAGTACAGCAGAGGTTCACCTTGTTCCTTCACCACTAGTAGTGATGTATTGACTATGTGGTTGTTTTGAGCCTGAGCGACTTTTGATATATATGTGAAGCGCTCAGTGAATGTGTTCACAGGACCACAGGCCTGAAGCACATTGCGGGCAGTCTCTATGTCATAACCTCCCCTCTCCAGCCTGTTTCCTGTCTGATAGGAGCTCTTGATGGGCCGCAATATGATGAGACATTTGACATGAGAAATGGGGAGCTCTTGTTTCCCTTTTTTAAACATATCTTTTCTGATTATATTTTAGGATTTTATTATAGTTCTCCTCACCTCACTTAGTGACATTCATATACCACAATGGAATGTGAAAGCACACTGCTTCCCTCTCTCTGTATGCCACTAGTCAAAGCAAACATTTACATTAGAGCCGTGGCCATTAAGCCACTAAATATTCACACACACACACACACACACAATTAAAACTGCAGTGGACAGCAGGACTGTGTAACATCAACGGTCTAAAACCATAAGCCTCTCTCTTTCAGTCTAGCTGCCGCATAGGGGCCCATTTAATGATTTAAACCCAACAGTCTTAAGATCATGACGGATTGTGCACCTCTCTACTCTACTCCGTGTGAACACCGCAAGCGTGTCTTGTGTCACGTTTCTAGCCTGAGCGGAGGAAATGGGCCGTGTCATGTCAGTGCGAGCCGCAGCGTAACACGCATGATGGAGAGCACTTAAATAACTCATGAAAATCCTGTTCTCAACCCACACTAGACCACTGGGAGGAACGCTCAGTCTTCTGCGTGTACGTTGTGTGTGTGTGTGTGGATGTGCGGTAGCCCTGTTTGTCATGACTGTTTAACCAGGTGCTTTTGAGTGTGTTGTGGTTGAGCTAGTGTGTGTGTGTGTGTGTGTGGGTTCAGTTGGAAAGAAAGCTTGAGATGAGTTTCTGTAAACGACAGGGGGGCCCTCACGGCTAAACAGAAATAGCCTCAGAGAAAAGAAGGTGGGAGAGAGTGGCCTGAGCAAGAGGAAGTGGTGCGCAAGACAGAAAGAGAAAAAAAAAGTGACAAAAAGGAGGGTGGAGAATTTAAAAAATTAGATTTACAAAACTGCTGTGTTTAAAAGTGCAAATGCTTGGGTTTTTTTTTTTTTTAAAAATAGAGAGAGGAAGAGAGGGAATAGATATCCAATGAAAAGGCAGTCCAGCTACACTGATAAGAGGAGACAGCAGCACTTTCCACATAAACGCACTAAGCTCCAAAACCCACTGTAGTGATGGCCTCCCTCGGGGCATACTCACACATACACGCTCGCATGTCACTTATTTTTTGTGTCTGTGCCTGCTTCATCATGACATCTTCCAACTCATCTCTCAGTCTTCCAACTCATCTCTCAGTCTTGTTTTTATCACTACTATCCTCTCCTTCACCAGTATCCCCAAAAACCTGCTTATTCATCTATCTGGCTGAATACTATACTGTGGGAGAAGGAGATGGGAGTGAAATGACCTCAAAACCTGTAATCCACAGCTCTGGGTCGAAGTGATTAGTGGTTCCCACACTAGAAGCTAAGATTAACAACAGAAAAAATACAAGAGTAAAATCTGGTGTGTAAGCATGTGCATTTGTGTGTGAACATTGACAGAGGTCAGTGCTGGGACAGTTGAGAATCTTTGTGTGTACACTTTGTGGACAGGTTGGTTTTGCTGGTTTGCATTGCTGACAATTAAAAGCAGTTGCTGTCAAACAATGCGCTGAAAGGAGGTGGAGGGATCAGATGCCCTGCACATTTGCAAAACAAAGTGCAGGGAAATCATTCTAACCTCCTCCTGGTGTCACGCAGCAGCATGTGTAGGTTGACTGGTGTAATTACAGAAGATGGAAAGAGTTAATCCAGTTTAGGGTGAGAGGGCGGTAGCTATAGTAGGTAGATATATATAGATAGATAAAATGCAGTGCAGGAGTGTGCTTGAAGTGTGACCAGAGGATGAAGTGTTAGAAGACATGACAGCACAAGCCTAAAAAAGAAGAACTCAAAAGATTTTTTATGAGTGTTAGAGCCGCCTCAGACCTAATCTTATTCACACCAGGGGTCTCACTACTTCCTGTGTTGCCACACAGCAGGGTCAGGAGGACACCTCACACAGGAAAAGAGAAGCAGAGATATGATGCTGGCTAAGTGAAGAGATATATATTCAGAGGATACGGCTTATTCTGAGGGCTGAACCAAAGCATTTACCGCTGTATGTTGTGAATGAAAGCCTCTCTCACAGCTGTGGCCACACAGAGTGAGGAGATCAAGAAATGCAACATGAAACATAACAAATGTGTCAAATAATGCAGCTAGTTATTGGAGAATAGCCACTGGGGTGTTTCACTGCAGTGGTGTGTAGTAACATCTATTAAAGATCACACTGGTGTGAAGTGAAATGCTATGCTTTTTATGGATTCATCCAGTCACAGCAACAAAACAGAGGTAAAAATAAAAAAAGACAGAGGAAAGGATAGTAAAACATGACACGTAAAAGTAGGAGATCTGGCATTAATGAGAGCTATACTCACTGGAAAGTGGGCGTTCAGCTTTATCTGGCTCCGAGGTCACTGGTTGAGAAGGAGTGTGGTCACATGCAGGCTGCGAAGGCCCCGAATCGACCTCCTTACTGGCTCCAGCCGCGCTCTCAATCACAGTGCACGCCTGAAAGATATAAAAACATAATTAACATACAAGAAACAAAGGAGGAAGTTTAATACTACAATGTCCTTTTGTACAGTAACATAGAGGTGAAGTCGATTGATCGCACTTGAATCAATGAGTGATTTCAATATAAGTCCCCAAAACTAATAACACACAGCTCAAGATGCTACACACATACACTAAGATGTGCTCTGATAATGATATATAACTAACCATTATTGAGGCTACAACAGCTATACTGACATAATAGTAAAATCTAAACAATAAAAAGACACTGATGGTGCAAATATAGCAATTTACTGCTGATGTAGCCCGTCGTCGGTGTAACCATTTTTAGCTGCTGTCACAGCACTCAGATTTCTGCTATAAAAAGACAACAACTAAAGGGGATGCAGCGCTGGGTGAAGAAGTGTCCCTTCCCTGAAGTGACAGAGCCGCAAAACAGACAGACAGACAGACATAATCAAAGACGGAAAGAGACAGAGAGAGAGAAAGAGTTTTCCTGACAGCCCAAGTCTGTTTGGATGTGCTCCACTCTGCTCCCCTCCGCAGCTGAAAGAGGAAAGAGGGATGAGCCTTCAGGAGAGAGACAAGCTGACCATGAAAAGCAGAGGGAGAAGCAGAGGGTGGCTGTCAGCGAGGGGAGAGAGAGAGAGAGGAAGAAGTGGGGGAGAGTTTAAAAGAGGCTGTGATGGCTCCCTCCATTGACGAGCAGCAGAGAGACAGGCAGGGGAGGTGCAGCGCATCTTAAGACAAAAAGGCACCCTGGGCTGATGAAATATACATAGCTCTCAGCTGGAGACAGAGACACAGAGCGACAGAGCAGAGGAGGGCCCTGAAGACTGACGAGACTCCGCAACCCCTCCTAAACACACACTGCTAAAAATAAAACACACAGACACATTCCTAATGACTTCTCATGAGGAGCCAGGGGGGAAGTAGTTAGTGCTTTTTTTTTTCCGTGTGTGTGTTCATATGCTTAACACTCACACAGCACGTGCAGGTGCTTGTGAGCATCACGGTGCATCAATGCTTCCTCCTACAGTTACAGGCTGAGTTGATAAAACCGCCAACAGTAGCTATGACACAAAAAGTGTTTTGGCTGTTGGCCTATAATCCACCTGCTGGTCGGGGGGATTTTTTTGGTTAGGAGTTTGTTTCAACTGCCTCTCTCAGACCTGCCCACCTGTCCTCTCTTAAAGCCCAGGCAGCTGCCTCCGCCAGTTAAAAACCATTTAAACACACCTCACTTAACAATAAACTCACCCTTTGTTCAAGCTAACGATCCACCTCTCCCACGCACTCTCAGTAATGGCTATGCCACTGAAGTATTGGGATTCTCATGCGAGTGTATTTGTGTGTCTGTGTGTGCTAGACTGAGTATATTCACTTCTTTGCTTTGTCGAGTCTCCCTACTTATCTTGTCCTCCTCATGAGACATGTTGGGTGTGCCTCCCCAGTCTGAATCCCTAACACGTCAGGTGTAAGCAAAAGAAACTTGCAGGTAAATAGTCATGTCTGAGCCTGGGGATTACCTCTCTTCTGGAAAACATACACAGCAAACATGCCTAGAGGTTTCCTAACCTTTGCTGTCTGTGTTTTTTTCTTACTCTCTCCCTTTTTTTGAGTGAAAGTGCACTCGTGAGGGGCTTGCTGATGAATTCCCCACTCTGTATAGAAACTGTAAAGATGAGGAAAAAGATATTGGAGTAAAAAAAAGTGTGAACTGCTCTGTCAGGTCAGGGCCATGAGCCTTTATAAATTGATCACTGAGATATTGTTGCTTCTTTCGTCCACAAAACACCTGTTGGAAAGTAACACTCAACATACTGGCCTTGGAGAACAAGCTGGGATGCCAACATTTGATGGTACACATTTGGCTGCTGCCATCATTGCTGCCAAATGACTCATTTATGCCCATATAATTAGGGAGGAGCATGATTACTTACAGAGAGTCATGTTACATAAGACTCAACCATTAGATAGTTCTGAGCTTAACAAGACTAAAACTCTACAGTCGTGCTCGCAGCCCTGTGAGGCTGTACTTACATACAGCAGCGCTTTAAGCTAAATGCTAAGAGCAGCATGCTAACATTCTCACAATGACAGTGTAAACATGCTGATGTTTAACAAAGCAGCAACCTCTGGGGCTGAGAAAATGAAGTGCCAAAAATTGCAGTTCCTTAAAGTTCCTTAAACGGCCACTTGTGGCTGGTACCAAAACAGTCAATCCCCATAGACCCCCAAGTTTAAATGTCAAGCTACCTTCCCCATTTTTGGTCTCCCCTCTGTTAGGGTACCTACTGTAGCACACAGATCTGGAACTAAAAGGTGGAGCTGTGAACACTGCAGTCCGTAGATTGGTCAATAGTGGACGGTCACTCTGCTCAGGGCTGAGTTGTGGCTGGTTTTGAGGCTCATGTAACCACTGTTCATACCGTGGAGAGTTTTATAAGTAGACTGTAACTACAAAATGAAATTATGTTTTGCTGCCTCCTGCAGCAGCAAAACAGTCTGAGAAAAAATAACTTAATTCACTGCCCTTACTGTAGGCTACTTTTAAGGTGGAACGTTAACTTGTAATGTCACTCAATGCATGAGTTGACAACGTGAATCAATCAACACACACCTTAAATTTCACTTTAACAACTTTGACCATTACTAAGGTTTTTGTATGACATACACTTTTAGTAATGAGTGGATCTTCAAGCTGTTATATATATATAATATTTCAGCCAGGTTATGTGAAGTGCATACATTCTAATCCTCACTTGGAGAAAGAAAAGCGTTGAGGAGCATCATCCTGTGTGGTCCGGCAACTCCAAACCCCTGAGCTTGCCTTAGAGGGACTAAATGCCCAAAGCCACTATTTTTGAATACCCCATGGAGAGACTCTTACCGCAGCCTGTTTCATTTTGGTTTTAAAATGTCGGCGTGTAACTCCATTCTGCCCAGACTTCCATCCTTGTCACTAGTAATGAGGAAATACAGCAAGTGCTGGTCGGAACAATGAGTGACAACAACCCTGCCCACATTTAAGAGGCCTGTTTGTGGTGGAAATGCTAAGCAAACCTACGGTCTAGGTACCATGTCTGATACTTTTGGTTCCAAAGGTACCATACCAGAACTGTTTGGTGGAAACAGGGCTTTAAGAGGTGTCGAGTCAGATCCACCCTTCACTCACACACAGCTACACCCTAAGTACAGCTGAAGCTGATTGTAATGTCATTTTTTGGTTACAGCCAAAGAATTGGACAAATTAATTTGGTGACACATGTAAAGTTCTTTGATGCCACATCACGACAAAATAAAAGTAATTGAAGGCAATATTATGCTTCTTTGAATTTAAAAACTGTCTGAGGTTATATGCAGACTTGATATATGCCCTTTGTAAAGAGGGAACAGAACAGGGACATGTAAGATGCAGCACAGGAGTCAGGAGGTGAAATGAGAAGGATCCAGAGAGGTAGCACTAATTGAGGTTAATTCCACAGTTCAGCATTATCTCCTCTAATCGGCAAGAGGGAAGTTGGTAATGGATGATGTTGCAGGACATGGAGAGAGCCTGCCAGCAGAAATCACACAGCAGCGCGGAGTACTGTATGCCCCCAAAGGATCACAAGACATTAGCAGCTGAGTACAGATCTTGATATGAAGCTGCAGATAAACAGAGAGTCCGGAGGGCCTGCGGGCTTGCAGAGGGACAAATGTTAGTCCTTGTGTGCATGTACGAGTGTGTTCAAGAGGGAGGCTTGTCAATCAAGATAGTCAAAACCTCTCGAGTCATTTGCCTATCTCAACCCACGTCTCACCTGTCAACCTCTCGAAGCAGTGCTGACACGGTCTTGCACACACGCACCCTACTCAGGACTCAATGTCACTTCCTAGTAGTGACACACGGGGAGTGATGGGGTGATACACATGCACATCACCCAGAAACACATGCACCCTCTAACAATAACTCTCTCCTTCACACACACACACACACACATTGTGACCAAACGCCAGGCCTCTCCAGGGACGAGCTCTTTTATCACAGCCGTGCCCGTCGATACTTGAGCCCTGCACAACATCTGCAGTTCAACACCTACCAGATTCATTAAGGAGGAGGACGGAGTCAGAAGCAAAACGGTACATCGATAAGCAGAGGAGGTGGGTGCACATGTGTGTGTGTGTGTGTGTGTGTGTGTGTGCGTGCGCGTGTGTCACCAGGGGCCAGGGCCATCCATAAACACCGCTGACAGTCTAGACAGGAAATACACTTGAGCATGTCGATAAGTTAGTCAGCAGGGGTGAGGACAGATCAATAGGAACACAGGATGATGTCAGTGGCTGCAGATGAGATCACCTGAGGAGACGAAGGATCTACACATGCAATATGAAATGAATTGTGTCAGCACAAAGTGTTCCATATTACCTATTTTACAGGAACCGTGGAGGGAGTTAGACCAAAATCCTCCTCTACAACCAGCTGAAGAGTCAACTGAGACTAGACTAGACTTCTGAAAGAGCATCAAGCAATAAATCGTGTAATTATTTGCTCCGGTGCCATGTCTAGCTGTTGTTCTGCCTTTGTTGCACTGGCATTACCAGTTGAATCAATGTTGTGTTACATAATTTCATGTTAAGAGTGTTGCAATGCACATGTTTATTCATGTGAAAATGCCACAGATTATAACTTCAACATTACTGGGAATAAATATCTCCAGAGGCATGCAGTGATTCTCCCTTGAGATTTGACAAAATGAAGGAGATGAAGTTGATTTCACCCACAGGACGTGACTGCCCTATATCACGTTTGCCTTTCTTGCCATGGTGTTGAGCGCGAGTGTGTGTGTGCGCGCGCTCGGGCAGATGTGTGTTTGCGTGTGTTCTCAGCTCTACTGACATTTCCTCGAACGTGGTTGACATTTCCAGGGGATTTGAAGATTTGATCCCTTCTGTGTTTGAAGAGTTATGTGCTGCCCTCCTCAAAACACTGAGGGAAACGCTGCAGCAGAGCCAGCAGTGTGACCTGCCTTCGGGGGGCCTTACTCTACAGCATTTGGAGCAGCCCGTTCTCACTCACCCGAAGTTTGATCAGGAGAAGACCTGCACTATACATTGCCTGCCTTTTAGAGATGACTGGTTCACTGCTTGGTCTTTTACTTAGTCTTGCTGTTTTCCCCTGAGCTGCGGAGTGTTTCTGCTTCTCTCAACTGAGGCAGAAAAGCTATCACCAAAAGATATGAGAGAGGAAAGTAGATAGAGATGGTGTGGGAGGGAGCGGGAGGGAGAGAAAGCAAGAAAGTGTGAGAGGGAGAGGGAGGGAGAGATCTGTTTCTCCTGCCACAGGCTGGTTAGTGGAGCGAACTGACACAGACTGACATCTCTCTTCCACGGAGGCCGAAAAAGAGCCTCACTACTCTTTGTCCATTACTCTCCCTCTCTCTCTGCAACCTTCCCTCTTCTTACTCTTTCAGCCGTCCTGCCCTCTCTTTCTCTCTGCCCACCCTGCGGCTCCCATGTCTTGCTTTTTCTGCCTGGATGGACTCTGTAGCAGTCCTGTCCTAGCCTGGGGCTCAAATTACACCCAACCACCCTGTGCTGGCCATACATGCACACACAAACACACACATATATAGACACACATGCAAGTCCATACAGTAGCCATGAGGAGGCCCAGGGCCCAAACACAGGTCAGGCTGGGGTCAGTCAAGGGCAGGAGGACGGAAGCTCGACAGAAGCAAGCCTCGCATTGAGGGCAGCTGCATAGACACATTAACACAAAAGACACAAGTAGATGCATACAGAGGTGCACATGCATGTATCAACTGATACTTGTGAAGGACTTTTAAAATTTGAAATATTACATTTTAGAGACAAACAGAATTCACCTTGCTCATGTGTCTATGCATGACTGAGTGTGTAAAACTGTAAATACCCACACCACATGAATATATCATAACAGATAAAAGTATACACACACGGCTGGAACACTAACTAAACTAGACATTCATCATGAGGCATATTGCTCAACCTGCTATGCCCCAAAATAAAACACCTGCACATTTGACTGTAAGTCATATACAGCAAAATAAAAGGCATCCTTTCTCTGCAACAGTAGAACTAATGCTGGACACGACCTTGGAGCAAGTCAGAATTAACTTAAGTCTCTTATCCAAAGACATACATCAACAAATAAAAGAATCGCTGATGAGAATCAGACTGAATCAGCGCTATGTTGTCACTCTAACTACACCTGCATTGTAAGAACACAAACCAAAACATAACCCCCAGCAGTACAGAATACTGAAGGTCAGTGGATCAGCCAGAGTGGGTGCTAATCTGACCTCAGAGCTCAATATCCTCCTGTCCTTCAAATGCCAGTGATATTATGGCTGTAAAACATGTGCATCCTGGTGGAGAGCAGAGCTCAAAGGAAGGGAAGCACAGCATTTGATGCATCACAGCAAACATCTGGCCACTTCCTGGGTTGGATTGTCCTCGGGAACAGGATGCATGGGTACAAGCACCTTGATAACTACATGTGATACTTCATTGATCCCTGCAGGGTATTTTTTCTTCCCCTGCCCCCTTCAAGGCAGGTCATAGTACACAGAGCAGGAGCAGGGAGGGACTTCCAGGCTACCACTGCGTATATCTGCATGAATATGTGCAGTGTCTTTTACTCCTGTCTGTTTTATCCATTTTAATTCATCTTGGCTCATGAGGTAAAGCCGTCGTCTACCAATCAGAAGATCAGTGCGATCCCTGACCCTTGCAGTCTACATGTCAAAGTGTCCTTGGACAAGACACTGACGCTCAATTTCTGAGGGTGTGTGAATGTTTATCTGATGAGCAGGTGGGACCAGTGTATGAATGCATGTGTCAATGGATGAATGTTGTCTGTATTGTAAAGTGCTTTGAGTGGTCGCTAAGACTAGAAAAGCGCTATATAAATGCAGTCCATTTACCATCTTTAGAATTCAGATTCAAGGTTATTAGACTATTATTTCAGAGTTATTTGAATTGAGACTTATATAGGTTAAACCTGCAGTTTGGTCTCACACTGCAGGGTGAGAAGAAGCTAGATGAATGTCAATAAATCAAGAAAAATGCTCCTTCATGGCACTACACTTCGTCCTTGGGCTAACGCTCCAAATACATAAATGCACTCAATCTTACTCAGCCTCAGACACAAAGCTTTATACACAAAAAAAGTGTGCGCAGACAGGTAGTCACATGTTTACACAAAGACACACATACACACACACAGCTGGCGACTACTGCAGGGCTGCGTCTTTCTCCCAAGTCTGTTGGGAACTCTAACAGGAAGAGGGTAAGTGCTATCGATTGGCTTCTTCCTGCTTGGCCCGGCTGTCAGAGCAAAAACAAGTTGACCGTTTGACCGTCTGCTTTTCAGTGCAGCACTAACTACATGTAGTCATGTACACACACACACACACACACACACACACACACACACACACACACAGTGCTTGCCTTCCAGTTCCTGTAGGACTTAAGGATACACCTGAAGCACTCTAGTACCAGGTCCTATTGTGTTTATGTGTGAGTGAGTCATAAATTGAAGACCTGCAGCAAATGATTGATTATTACTACTGTTTTTATTTAACAATTATTGGCAGCAGAAGTGATCAGCACTGTTAGTCAACCTGGCAATCATGTGTAATTGCATTGAAGCCACGACCATACAAAGGATGTGGATTGAGAAAATGAATGTATTAATGATTCGATTCACAGAAGTAAATGTGTTATCAAGTACATGCTACTGGATTGTTTTCTGAAAATCACAGTATGCATGTCATGTATAGAGTGAGCATGTACACATGTAGCAAGAAAAGCCGATGTGGAGACAGGCACGGGTCAATATAAAACTCTCCTCTGGGCAGCACTGTGACATTATGAACAGAAATCTCTGCCGCACTCGGCTCTCTCTTCGATGGCATTTAGATATGAGGCAGAGGAAAGATGGAAGGATACAAATCAGGAGGAGGGATGAGTGGATGAGCAGATGAACAGACTGACAGAGACACAGAGGCTGCTCGTTGGGGTTTAACAAATCAAAGGGAGAAATGGAAGAAGAGAACAGTGGCTTGTGTGTGTTTGTGTGTGTGTGTGTGTGTGTGTGTTTGTGTGCATCTGCACTACTGACACTCTTTGTTTCCAGCTATACATAAATGCCTCATTTAGCAGACGTGAAAAGATATGCTGATGTGCAGAAGAAACTGATTTCTTTTAGCCTCTAACACAAACACAAGTTGTGGCACAGTAGGAGTGGTGTAGGCCACCGTTCCTTTTATTTCTGTGACAAGTGTTATTTCAAACTATGGGAGACTAGTTTGCAGAGGAGGGACCAAGCCATCGTTTTGCAAGTCACAAGCAAGCCTCAAATCTTTGCATTTAAGTACCAAGTTAAGACAAGCGAGTCCTAAGTCAAGATTGATGAGTCCCAAGTCACATTGCATATCCTTAACTTTGAGTTTCAGGTCTTAAACAAGTCACAATGCGGTCCTCGACAAATTAAATTCCATTTTAACAATGGAGTAACAATATATACATTTAAATAATCATCAGTGCTTTTTAAAATTCATATTTACTTTCTTAAAACAACTCAGTCGGAAGTTTATGTGGCTGTCTTTAATTTTCTGCAAAATACTGCAATTCTTTTTTGTTGACAAATGCATCGTTTTTGAATGTGAACAAAATTATCTTTGGTATTGTTTTTTCCAACTTGCGCTAAGTCACACAATTCTAGTTCTTTGTGGTTTTCTCTTGCAACTTAATTGGATGCCAAGTGTCGACTTGCGGGGAATGAGTGACACCAACAGGAAGGTGTTGATGCAAGAAATAAAAGGAACTGAATTCATTTGAGGCACACTTTTTAAATAACACTTTTACATCTTTGGACCTGAGGAAAGGTATCATGTACTTTCAAGTCAAAGGCTCAAGTCCAAGTGAAGTCACGAGTCATTGGTGTGAAAGTCCAAGTCGAGTTAAAAGTCTTTTTTGATTTTGTCAGGTCGTGTCTAAGATCATCAAATTTGTGACTCGAGTCTGACTTGACTCCACTCCTCTGCTAGTTTGGGACAATTGCCAAAGTCTTTATCTTTTATCACTAAGATTTAACTTGCTTCTTAACCTTCCACGATGGTGCAGTGCCAGCAAGATGTTTGTAAATGTTGGTGTGCCTACCTGCATTAATACGAAATCTTTTATATTGACATATGTGTGTCTCTGTCTCAGAAAATGGTGTTATCCAGTCCTTGGCCAATCCTGAAGAACAGCTTTAATGAATGTATGAACATTATGAGGTTATTATTATTATTTTATTTTATCTTATTCTATTCTATTCTATTTTTTATTATTACTTTTAAGGTGCAACCCTGACACACACATACACCCAGAAACAATCAATGTTTCAAATACATTTCCAGTATAGTTATTAAATAGTCTTTCCTCTCATATTTCCTGGCTGAGCTGAAGTTTACAGTAGTTGTAAAACTCACTGTGGTTTCATTTTATTTACCCTGATTTAGCACATTATATCAAAGGTGCAGTGTAAATACGAACATCTTCAATATTAACCACGTTTGTATCAAAATGTCATTTTTTATGTACAGGCTTTATTGCTCCATTTACCGGTAAATGTGAAAGGCTGGTGTCAGCCAAAAACACTGCTGCACTCATATATCTGTTGTCAGGCCCCAGGAAAATATACAGTAGGTAATATATACAGCAGAGCACAGCAAAACAACTCTATTCTCCAGAGGGAGAAGAAAGTGGGGAGACAGCGGGAACAAGATAGAGAGAGATACACAGATAGGAGGAAAGAGGGAAAGAGAGAAAGAGAGAGAGTGAGAGGCACAAAGGGCTGTTTTCTGCTGGGTGGGTAAAGTGTGTCCAGGGGGCAGCTGAGTGAGCACACACAACACAAAGCCTGTCATTAGTCCCAGCTTTCTGCAGACACAACAAACTGTGTGTGTGTGTGTGTGTGTGTGTGTGTGTGTGTGTGTGTGTGTGTGTGTGTGTGTGTGTGTGTGTGTGTGTGTGTGTGTGTGTGTGTGTGTGTGTGTGTGCGCGTGTGGGTGTGTATGTGTCAGAGAGAGAGGATGACGATGCATGCATTTGCGCCTTTGGGTGTGCACAGAGGTTTTGTGTATATGTGTGGAGTTTCAGACACTGACAAAAGCCTGTGTTGTTGTGCTTGTCTCTTCTGATGTACAGCTCCTTCAGGATCACAGCCCTGCGCAGTCAATACTCGCCTTGCCTGCTTGTGTGAACGTGTGTGTGAGAATAGTTGCAATGTATAGATCCTCCCCTCCTCCTCCTCCTCCTCCTCCTCCTCCTCCCCTTTTCTTCGCCTCCCCTATCTTCTCTTCTTTCCATCCTCCTCCCTCTATCTTCCTCTGACACTACCACACACACCGCCTCCTGTCTACCAGCTGCCACTTTGCAGCCATTCATCAGAGCTATGATTAGTGAGTGGAGGAATGTCGTGTAGCTACAGCCGACTCCTCACCCCGGCCCTGACCTTTCACCTCAGGACGACCCCGGACGACCCCGAGCTGCAGCAGCTGCTTTTACACTGCGCCGACACACTCCATTAGGCCTGACACCTGCTTCTACACACATCGAATCGCTGTGAAACGCGCACTCACGCACACAGAAACACTTATGCACACAAAGATGCAAAGGATGGAAGCAGAGGCAAGACTCAAAACAGTTACTTATGCACAGGCACACACACACACACGCGCACACAAACACAATGGCCTTTACACATGCTAATGCAGTGAGGCGGCCCTTTTATGAGATTACACAGTCATTACAGTGAGAGGGGTCATGAGGGGCACCTGTAGCTGAGCGGCTCCACAGTTTATCAGGAGCCTGTGTGTCTAAGTGTGAGTGTGTGTGGAAAAACAGCAGGAGAATAAAAGAGTGTGACACACAGTATATGTACTGTTTCAACTGAAGTATACGCAGACCTTGAGGAGTGATATAGAGCCAATTCTGGATCCATTCAGTGGACACTGTGCATATGCTCTGTGCGCAATAAGACACTCTTTGTGTGAGTGAGTGTTTCTGTACGTGTGTGTGTACGTGTGTGTGTGTGTGTGTGTGTGTGTGTGTGTGTGTGTGTGTGTGTGTGTGTGTGCCTGTGTGTGTGTGTGTGCCTGTGTGTGGGCCCCAGGCTGACTCTGACAGCTCAGTGCTAGCCATCTGCTGGCAGTCACACCAGGAGAAAGCAACCGCAGCCAAACAATGGAGAGCAATGACAGGCCAGGATTTGTGGGGAGTTTTGTATGCGTGTGTTGGTGCGTGCATGCGTGTGTGTGCGCGTACTTTTTGGTGTGGTGTGCGCGTTTTCCCTTCAAAGATCCAAATGAGCCCCTCTCTATGAGCATGTGCAGAGGGGCGTGGCTGTTGTTGATAGGCTGTCTCTGTTACCAGGCGATAGATTAACAAGCCCAAATGGCCATCTGAGGAGGATAGATAGCATGGGCGAGTGTGGGCTCACTTTTTTTTCATCCTGTGTGTCACTTGCTGTCTGCCTACGGCACGTTTCTATGTCTGTCCACCCCTTTTCTATTTTATCTTCTCTCTCCCTCTGGCTCTGCCTCTCTTTGTAAACTGTAAGTTGATATGCATATACAAAGGCTAGGTGGATGTGCACTAATGAGCTAGGGTTTGTGCATAGCATGCACATGCAATATACTCTCCAACCTCTCTTTGTGTGCATATGCAGGCTCCTCTCTTTCCAACATACAGTGTGTTTGTCAGCTTCTCACTATTCCTCTCTCTCTATCTGCAGGTAGAGTGCCATCATGGATGCAGACAGATGGTCGGGTGTTCTGAGGAAGCTGGCTTGCCTGGATGTGACACACCAGTCTGACAGCAAGCATCATCCAGCTGGGTGGAGGCCTACAGTGCCTCCTAGAAAGAGCATGCCAGGTGGCCAAGAAACAGGCTGCTGGTCTCCCGAAGCCACTAAACACATAACCCTCTGGTAACTATTCTGTTATTTCACCACCAAACACAACACGGGGCTGTTTCCGACTAAGAAACACAAATAAGTCAAGACCACAAGCCAGAACCAGAGGAACTGAAAAGGAAACGTCCAAGCAAGGACAGGAGGCAAATGGCTGATTATGAAAAGAAATCCCTTTCCCTGCACTCCATTTGAAGAAGAGCGTTTGGTGCCATGTGCATATGCCTGTGTTGTGAGTGTTGCTTTGGCCGTCCACGCTTTTGTGTGGCAGCACTTCAAAGGCAGCCTTCAGTAAGTTTCTGCTCTTCCACCTCCTGCTGCTGCTAGTTTGTGTGTATGTTTGTGAATGTGTGTGTGTGGAGCAGTGCCTCCTGTAGCTGGGGGCTATGGCTGATCACCACTACCGCAGCGAGGCTGGCATGGCATGCCCGCTGGCGCACTTACAGGGCACACCTATTTACACAGGCCCAGACTGAATGGCAGGCATTGTCTGGGTGAGAATGCAACATTTAAGCTCCTGATTAAGGCAGAACAAAGCCCTGAGGGGCAAGAGTGATGAATGCATGGAGCGAGAGAGGGAGGGAGGGAGGGAGGAAGAGATGAAGGGAGGCAGGGAAGGGAGGCTCTGTAAAAAGGGGAATCTCATCTGCTGTTGCTGCGGGATGGCGAGATGGGAGGGCGAAATTGAGAGGGGAGAGGAAGGGAAGGAAGCAAATTGGCAGCGGTGTAAGGGACTAGAGGAGAGGCAGGTAGAGAAGTGAGTAGGAAATGAGGTAGGAGGTAAGGAGAGAGGCAGGTAATGATGAAAAGAAAAGGTGGGGAAGGAAAAGAGGGAGAAAAAGATGAGGTGGGGGGTGAGCAGGGAGGCAGATTTAGTAAAAGATAAAAAGACAACAGAGAGGGAGCCAAGCAGAGAGGTAAAGAGAAAGAGGAGAGAGGAGGGAGCTACTGTTGAGGTATCCTCACTGATAAGGAGGAAGTGATGCTACACTATTACAGCAATTGGGTAGACAGACAGATAGCACCCTCTAATGGTACTTGTGCACTAGCAATGTGCTCTCCATCCTGCCCCCTCCTGTCCAGGGAGTTAACAGCAGTAGCAAGAGGGAGAAACCAATCACTGCCAACATTTCTGTTCAATCAAAATTATAATGAAGTCATTTGGGCACTGCTATGAAGCCCTGGTATTAAAAATAATATTCTACACTAACATGTGATGGATGCTCCCAAAGTAGAACCAAAACAACCGTGATACTGTAGGAAACATCAGCGGACAATTTATTCTCTTGATTTAGTGTGGTTAGTCTAGAGCCACATGAAGTTCCAGTGTGTGTGTGTGTGTGTGTGTGTGTGTGTGCATGTGTGTGTACACTTAGTGACACCTTGGCAACGTATGGGCACAAACAGAATGTGTATGACAAGGGGTGAGCTACTCCCTGAGTGTGTATGTATCCTAGCAACAAGACAGACGTAGTAGCAGTGCAGTGAGCAGCTGGTAGAACGGGACACAGAGGCCATGATGGATTTATCACAACGTGTGTGTGTGTGTGTGTGTGTGTGTGTGTGTGTGTGTGTGTGTGTGTGTGTGTGTGTGTGTGTGTGTGTGTGTGTGTGTGTGTGTGTGTGTGTGTGTCACTTAACAGCTGTGAGAGATTTAGGTGTGTCTGTGTGTGTGTGTGTGCGCACATGCTATGCAGCCATGCATGTTTAACGCTTAAACACTCATCACCGTGTCAAGCCGCCAGTTGCAATGATAACAACCAATAGACAGCCACCGACTTCACATGATTACACTTTCACAGTTTCTGTATATAATACATACAAGAACCATTATCACTTGTCATTCAGTGATCAAAATGAAATGAAATTTTGATTCTTGGTTGAGCGCAATCTGTCTCTTCATTTGTCAGTCTTGAGCATATATTAAGAGACAGTATATTTATGCATGACTTTGCATTAATGTTGACAGTAAATATGTGCATAGTTATGTACAAAGAACATTTAAAACAGGCAAGCTATAAATAAACTAAACCAAGATGCCGCCCTCGAAACGAAATTGGGAGAAGTGTAGCCACCCAGAAGTGGCAATCAGTGCTACAAATGGAAAACAATATTCAAAAAACAAATGTAACAATGGTTTGGGAACACCGATTATACACATCAAGTGTCTGTTTACACTTCTGTGAAAGTAGCGCTATATACAGTATAACCACATTAATACATGCACTGCAAATCTGAAATTATCTAGACATCACCTGGAGAACCTGTAAGTGAACGCAAAAGTCCAATCAGTCGAATCAGAGATTAAACTGACTTTACCCTTCCTGCCAGTTCCCTAGGACGAAGTCTATGCAATGTCCGATTGAGCTGAGGTGTGAATAGAGCAGGTAACTGTCCGAAGAATTCACAGCAAGTGTGTCGATGATGTTTCTCCGGACGTTTTCCTGAGTTTATGTTAAAAAAAAACAACAACCAAAAAAAACGCTTATTTGAAATAAAGCCTTTTATGGTTTCAAAGGAGGTTGCGCAAAATCTGATGAATTGCCTCAAGTGATATTACTTTTGTCAGTTAGTGCTGAGAACTAAAAGTCTGAGAATTTAAAAAAAATCTGGGATGTGGAGATAAAAAGACTTAAAGACGTGAGGTTACCGGACCTCTATAGCCTACTCATCTCTGCCTGAGGTACTTGACTTGAGGCTACATTAGCTGCTAATAGTGTAAGACATCTGAATCTCAGACCAAACTGTTGGTGGTCGGTTTGCGTTTAAGGTAGGCGCCAGGTTTTGACAAGAAAGAAGAATGTGCATAGAATAAACAATATGATATCTTTTGTGCTGCTGCATCAGTTTTTAAACTCTCTATTGTGAGGTCAACAGTGTTAAAGGAATGCAATGCTAAAATCAGTGGAGTACTGAATATATATTATAAAGAGAGTCATTTACATCTGTACAGTTTAGGACCAAAATTCAATATCTGATTGTGACACACTGGATTTTAAAAACATGCAAATACTCTTATCATCAGTCTTATCATGTATAGATCATCAGGCATAAATAAAGACCCATTTAGGTCCTCATATCTTTCAAAAGTTCAAAGAATCACCGGTTTTTATTCAAGTCATCACCTCTCCCTCACGCTGAAGATTAGACTGGATGTTTGGGAGCGTTGGCCTACAGACAGGGAGGTCTTATCTAATCTCACACTCCATCTTATCAGCAGGGATATTTGTGAGTCTCATAGACAAGATGCAGATGATTATACGCACAAAAGTACACATCGGTTGCAGCGCCAGTGATCGGGCCCAGCTGTGCACCAGTTAACTATGGAAGTTCCCCATGGTGAGAAAGGGCTTGTTTCCAAACCCCAGGCCAGTTGGAGGGCCCTGGCCTGGGCAGAAATCTGTCTCCATTGGCGTCACTGCCTGCCAGCTTCAGCTCCATGGAGGTGCATCATGCTGCAGCTAATCACCAAGTCAAAACCGCTTCTGGAATGCAGAGCCAAGCCACAATAAGGAGATAACACATTTCACTAACACTGCTGCAATCATCTGACCTCACACCATATGTCCCCATGTTCTTTTCTGTCTCTGCCTTTCAGTACTTAGCAGTGAGTGGGGTGAAAGAGTCAACGGCGATGACTCAGAGAAACTCCCCACATCACTACATCTCAACAGATTTAGACATTAACCAATGAGATGTTGACACTGACATAATCTGCAGTTCCATGTTACATAAACAGACAACAATATTTCAAATAAGGGCGTGCTATCAAGTTGCAGCATGTGTTTCTAAACAAAGTCATGACTAACAGTGAACACATTCAGCGCATGCTTGTGTGCTTGTATTTACAGAAGGGAAGGTAGAGATATAGAGGAAGAAAGAAAAGAGACTAGAGAGGGTGAGCTGCTTTGTTTCTATTTGACTGTGTGTGGTACGCTGTTGCATCCTCAGCCACCCCCCCCAGCCTCCACCTCCACCACCCCTACCCCTCCTGTCTTTCTGTTTCTCTGCAGGCTGTCTTGGGGAGTGTGATGTTTTTTTAAACGGCGCCGGCTTCATGTGTTTTTATGTCTGCTCATAAAAAAGCAGCTTCCTTTAAAGGCTCCTCTCACCAATGACTCGCGCTCTCGCTGTCACTGGATGACAAGCGGCACCGGGAATGACAACACAGGGCCAAGAGACAGAGAGAGGTAAAGAAAGAAAGAAAGAAAGAAAGAAAGAAAGAAAGAAAGAAAGAAAGACAAATGTTCAATTTAGGTTTAACTACTATTTTTACGTAGAGAAAGCTGATTTGCTCTTCTCCAAAGATGCTCTGATTCACATTCATAAATAAAAGCTGCCACCCAGTACAACCACAGGGCACTGATGCCCCTTACAAAATAGCACTTGGGTCCCTTGAAATGTCTTTGAGTTGTCAGAACAATTTCCTTTCAAAACTTCTCAAATGGTTTCATTGAATATGTAAGGTTTAAGGTCAAGGAGGAAAAATTTTAAAAGCAAATATTTTAGAAAATTCTCAAAATGGATACAGATTCATGCAGCAGATATCTTTTGACATCTTTTATATTCAGCCATAACATGTCATAACTAGAAGGGCACTTGAGGCGCGCAAACCTCCGCCAAGGTCTACCAGGTTAGACACCAAAATATGACCTCCTTAGTGGAGCTTATAACAAATTTAAGTTGCTACGTTGTAGTAAAGACTAGAAAGCCACGTTCAGTCCGACTCTGCCCTGCATGAAACACAATGTCCACATATATCTGAATGGGACCAGTCCAGCAATGCAGCTGAGATGCCACAACAAAGGGCTCTGGCAAAAAAATACTGGGTCATCTGGCAAAAAGGTTGGACCTGGGCCACCTATCCTACAAGATTCCTGGTGAACGGGGTATTTCTGCTGATTACCTTGCCATCGTTGTGACTAAAGGTAAAACAGTTGCCCATGTGATAACATCACAGAGTTGTAAAATCCTGTATGTGAGTATTCTGATAAGTCTTCAAATTCATGCATCTGTTCCTCAAACTGGACCTTATCAACTGCTATTCATGTCTCACGGGTAACTTAAACAACACATCTCCACCATCGCAGCTCCCTGAGCAGTTTTTCCACAGTGCTGTTTTCAGTCTGAATGCCTGCTAGATACCCTTATATGTGCGGCTGTGGCTGCAAAGGTAGAGCAGGTTGTTCACTAATCTAAAGATTGGCGGTTCAATCCCTCGCCCCTCCAGTCTGCATGTCGAAGTATCCTTGAGCAAGACACTATGCCCCAAATTGCTCCCGATGGCTGTTACATCATTGTGAGAGTGTGTTAAACACTGAGTAGCAGGTGGTGTATGGTAGCCTTGGCCACTAGTGTATGAATGCGTGTGTGAATGGGTGAATGTGACTCATAGTGTAAAGAGCACTTTGAGTGGTTGGGAGACTAGAAAGGCGCTATACAAGTGGAGGTCCATTTACCACCTCTTTTGAATGTTAGATGTATTTAACACCCAACGCTCTGCTTTCTTTGTTAGTCAACAGTCCAGACTAGCGGCTGTTAGATTTTTCCTCAAAATGGTGGTGTGGTTAACAGGGGAGCCAGCACACAAACACATACATCACACACACACTTACACACTCTAACATGCACACAACTGGCTCACATGCAGGCCCCAAGAGGCAGACCTCAGCCTCACCATAAAATGCCCCACCACACATAGCCACACACACAAACTGCACGAGACTTCATACATCACTGCACTACCTCTATCTCAATCCCTCCTCTCCCCCACCCATCACCTTCCCCCGCTATCTCCCCTACCACCCCACCCCACCCTCTCTCTCCTCACTCCCCATTGCAGCCCACCTGGTAGTGATCCCCATCTGGATCTGTTGGGGTGTGAGATGTATTTTAAGGCCACAATAATAGCTACCCAGTGACCACATTAATAAGCTGTATCTCCTGATCACACCTCCCAACCTGCGTTTCCTCTTTCTCTTCATCTATCTCTCTATCTGTTTTCTCTCCGACCACACCATATTCCTTCTCTTTCAGGCCTTGTGAGAGTGTGTCCACGGGCTTAACAAGATCGATCACTCCTAACTCCTTGTACTCCCTGTTAAATCAATGGCTCTTTGTCTCGTTAAGCACTGGAAGGAACTCGGTGCGTTCTTTTTGTTGTGTGGGTGTGTGTGCTAGAGAGAAAGAAAGAGAGAAAAAGAGTGGTACTGTAAAGGTGTAATGTAACGGGAGAATCTCACTGCAGAACAACTTGGGGTTTATCCTGGGACACAGTCGGCCCATTAAATCGAGCTGTGATCTACTTCCTAGGGGGCAGGAAGGCAAAGAGGGTGGGCGTACTGTACGAAAAATAAAAAGAGCACTTATATGGACGGGTCATTACAACAGAGAGAGGTATGAGGGACAAAGAAAGGGAGACTGTGTGTGTGTGTGTGTGTCTGTGTGTGTGCGAGCCTGTGTGTGTGCAGCACTGGGAGAAGTGAGCCAAACCTCACCGCTGACTTGGCCAGGGCCTCTGGAGCCAGAGAGAAAGCCCTGCTAACCACAAACTCTCTTTCTGTGTGTCTCTCTCACATACACACCCTCGCTGAAAGTGTCTCACTGTGTGAATACGTCATTTCAAAACATGTGTTACTGGCCAGGAGAGCAAGGGAAGTAGCTCGTGAAAGAGAGAGGGCCATAGAGGAAGGGAAAAAAAAAAAAAAGGCAGCGGCTGGGACAAAGTGAGCGGAGAACAACGCAGCAATTCACTCTCATCCTGAGCAAAGCAAACAGGAAACACACTCTCGCTCCACTTGTGTTACCCTCTCTCATCTCCTGCCCTCGCCACTCCACTGTATTTAAATTCCTGTCGCTGTAGCTCATTATATTTCCCAAATGCACCGGAGTAGGTGGTTGCATCGCTGCACTTTAAGTCAATAGCGGGACTGCAGAGCCATGAAAATGAATAAGGATAGGGGCTCTTCACAGCAGCAGCACTGTGTAAAAAGGCCTGGGAGTGCTCATCTACAACACGGCTGCTCTCGGCCCATTTATATTTCACAGTGACACTACATTAGCTGCCCCTGGATGAGCATACAGTCTGCAAGCCCCACTCTGCGTCACCCTGTGTGCAGATATACAGCAAACACCACAATGAGAGTATTTGCCTGGTGCAGTGCAAAACACTGAGATGAGAGGAAGAGAAAAAGAATGACACCCAAAGCAACAAGTTTGTTTGAGATGCAAACTCACTTCACCTTTCAGACAGTGAAATGCAGAGAAGGGCTGAGAGTGAAGAAGATGGAGCTACGATGGAAAAAATGAAAAGCGGAGAATACCAGCTGGTGTAAAGGTCTCTCACCTCAAACTGGTCAGTCTGTCTCGTCAGAGCAACCCTGTCTGAACGCCCGGGCAGCAGACACCACACAAACACACACAAACACAGACATAATCAGACACACACACCTCTGTCTGTGTCAACACGAGCTCGTAGGAGGGTTGAGAAGTGTTGCTAAAGGGGGGTGGGTGCTTTCTTTGGCATGTTTGTTTTTGTTCTGCTTTTTTTTTCTGTTAGGGTTGAGGCAAAGCAACACAGAGCAGTGTGTGTGTGTGTGTGTGTGTGTGTGTGTGTGTGTGTGTGTGTGTGTCCGTGTGTGTTTCATAGAGTGTGTTAGTAGGCAGAGACAAAAGGAGCATATGGCAGCAGCAGCCAAGGCTGTAAATTAAACATAGAGGAAGATTAGACAATGAATGTGTGCTCTGAGACACAGAGACAGTACTGAGCCAGGGGCGGAGCAGACCACTGCAAGACCAGAACCAGGGGGGGGTAGAGTGTGTGTGTGTGTGTGTGTGTGTGTGTGTGTGTGTGTGTGTGTGTGTGTGTGTGTGTGTGTGTGTGTGTGTGTGTGTGTGTGTGTGTGTGTGTGTGTGTGTGTGTGTGCGTGTGTGTGTTAACCACATATTAAACACTTGGAACAATCGAATGAGGTGATTTACTGCTATTAAAGCATTATAAAACAATACAAAAAAAATGAGGAAAAAGAGAAACACACAGGGGAGGAAAATATCTAAAAGCCTTTAATGACAGTGACAAAGGTCAGAGAGAGTGGAAGCAACATGAAGATGACCCCACCCCCTGCAGCCAAAGAGAACTGGACCCCTCCGCTCCAAACTAGACAGCTGCTGTTGAGCTGAAGCAAAGCTGCATCTCTGTCAATAGGATTACCGAAGCTCTTCTCAAATACACAGTCCAACACATGCTCACACACACAAACGCACTATCATACACATATGACGAGGCACACATACTGTGCAACAACACTCCAACACTGGTTAACAGTTTAAGGACGACTGATAAACATATTGGATAAGTGAAACAGTAAATGGGTAGCAAAGAAAGAGGGACAAAAGGAAAAAAATTATAATGTATAGCAAATAAACACAACTCAAGGTTGAGCCTGTTGTCTGAAAAATTCTATTGGCATTTTTATAGAATATTTTCCACCTCAGTTTCGCAGAGAATGCAATGTACTAAAGACAGATGGAGAAACACAACAAAGCACGTTTACTCAAGTACTGTGCTTATGTACAAGTTTGAGGATTTTACAGTAAATGGCTGCATTTATATAGCACTTTTATCCTAAGTGCTTTACAACTTTGTCGTTGCTTACATAGTTTTACTTCATGTTGCAGGAAGTGACATTTTGCCCCAGCCATTCAGGCGAGTTAGTGAGCGTTAAACATTGAATTGAGACTGTTAACAGCATCAAAATGTCTACTTGTTGCATGTTCTGTTGTCACAATCAATATTCCGACAGCGGACCTGAGAATTCCAACACAATCATGACCGGGGTTTTGGTTTAATGAATGGCCGTGTTAAGTGGTGACTTTCAGCGAAATGCCTCTATGGTTGCCTGTAGTAACTAGATCATAAACACAGATGAGTATGTATTTAACATTGATATAAGTAAAACTGAAGGCTTTTACAAGGACACCTACGTGTTGTGTTCATGTTTTCAACAGCTGCTGTCACTACGAGTGACCACAGTGCATTCACCCTGAAAGTCACCAGTTAACACAATCGCTCGTTACACTTACAAACTGTAAAGAAGTCTAGAGGAAACTGTTCAACTCATGGACATTATACTGTTAGGTGTTTCTAATAGGTGCACCATCCATGTCCCTACAGCCCAGGACAATTATGGCACTGAGGTGATAGCATCTTTGTCATGTTTAAACTCTTATGATAGTATCATATCCTGGGTGACCCTGTGATGCCAGGCCCTACTGATGTTTAATTCTGGTTTTAGCCTACCTGCCAGCTCTCTTACAAATTGGCACTAAATGTCTGACATGGGATTAGAAACAGAATCTGTACCACATGAACCATATCACAGCCCTGTCACCTGAGCTTACAAGCTTACACGCTTCATACAAAACTTACACATCCACACACAGCAGTTACAAATTGAAGCTCATTGCAAGCCTCTATCTGAGTGTGAGGAGGGGGAGATGTGGGGATAGAGATAGAGAGAGTAGGGTTTAGGGTAATCTGTCACTGTCTCATTACTGGGCCACATAAAGCAGGGAGGGAGGGTTAGGGAGGCGGAGATAATGCAATAATATAAAAACCAAGAGAATGAGAAGAGATGGAGGGAAGGGGAGAGAAGGGCCAGGTTATCCTAATTTAATAACGAGAATCAGTTGGGAGCAGATGGAACTGATGTGTACCTACCTTGAGTTCCTGAGTTATCATTTACCTCTGAGAACAGCAGCAGCAGTTTAGAGGAGACTGCATTTCAATCAGGACTCAACGCTGACTTTTGAGAGTGTGTGAAAAGTTTCAGGGTGCATTTTAAACTTCAGGGCTAAGGTGAATAATAATGTGTTCACATACACCATTTGAAGTAATGATAATCAAAATGTACACATTAAAAGGGACCCAGAAGACCAGATTCAGCAAGTGTTTTTTGACAGTATTTAAATCTAGTGATCTGGTAGACTTGGGGATGGATTAATATTACTTACAAAATATGAGCACACTATTAAATACATGGGTTAGTATAATCATTGTGAGCATGTCAGAGCGCTAATGTAGCTCAACGCAACGCTGTGCCAAAGTACAGCCTCACAGAGCTGCTGTAGATCATGGTTCCCAACCTTTTTCCTTGAGCCACCCCTCTATTATCATTGGGTAAACTGACTACTGCTAACTAAGTGACATGGACATTTCAAATTATATTAAATGCATAACAACAACAGTGCAGAACAGTTGATAAACTGCACAATTTACCCAACTAGAATGCGATACCTGCAGGAAGTTTGTGTAAAAGAGCAATCTGTAGGAATTTTGAGCAGATTATTTCCTGTGAATAAAACATCAGAGTTTTACAGATATATCTGGTATGGTGGGTTTTATTTTTTAACACATTCATTGTTTTCTTCTCCTGGACACTTGGCCATTGAGGCTGTCTAGCGGCGAGAGAAGGCTGTGAATACAGCCTGTGCTCAGGTCTTCAACGTGCCCTTATGCTGTGAGATTTTTTTTGTTTCTTTTTTTTTGTTGTTTTTTTTGATGCGTTGATCTTTTTAAAAATAATCTCAACTTTGAAAATGAAAGCTTCATTTAGTTTTCTTCATAAAATTAAAGAGATACTTAAGTATAGACCTATTGTATAATACAAAAAGAAAAAGTTTCTTGCAATCCTTAAAATCACCCAGGTTGCTGTAGACTATCAGTCTTGTTACTATACAAATGTTAATCTGTGTTAAAATCTTTTGCAGACTACATTTCTGTGCTCTCTGTTTCTCACAATTCAATCGCTCTTACAAGTGCTACTATTTTCATTTACACATTTGCATGCAGGAATTTGAATATGCTCACCCTGTAGAGCCCTGACATCAAGGTGTTTTTGTATGGCTATGTGTGTGTAATACACAAATTCTCATAGATGTGAGCATGAGGTGTGAATGCAAGTCCATTTAACTCTACAAGATTCTCTGTGCTGTGAAAGAATGTGTCCACTTCAGAGTTCTTGATATGTCAGTGACAAAGCCTTTTAATGCCGTTTTTTTTTAACTTTTAACCAGAAAAACCCTCAATAACCAAAGTTCTTTAAATTGCACACATATTATGTACGAACACACACACACACACACACACACAAAGATCACTTTGCCTGCACCCACACGTACCACTGCTGCCTGTAAGGCTACCAGGGGGGAACTATAATCACACACACAGGAGGTAAAGGTGATCTGCTGGAGCCATAATGAGGGAACACTGTTGTTGTGATCCTCTCACTGCAGCTCTGATTACAGCCCGGTGTTCAGTTTCTACACTAGGAGTAAACACATGAGAACACTGCCGCTGTGGGGATTTGACAATACATAAGCACACACTCACACACACACACACACACACACACACACACACACACACACACACACACACCAGGTGGGTCTGCCATGCATACAGAGGCAGAGCAACAGAACCGGAACGTGAATGACGCTACAGCCTTCATGTGTGTAAGTTTAGTAGGCTGCAGCCCAACACGCACCACTTTCCCCGCTCGCCGTCTGTCTCTTCAAACGACAAAGCGTGGCCTTATTGCCCTCAGCTCATTAGCGGCGGCGGAGAAAGAGGAAAAACAACACATATACGCACACATTCACACACAGTCTTGCTTTCTCACTGCCATGCTATGGACCCTTTAGCAGTTTAATGGCATTCAGCAGTGGGCAAAACAGTGTAATCTGCATGCTGATATAAACACAGCGTGGAGGAACTAATGCATATCTGACACAGTGTTGTCCCACCACTTGTGATCTGTTACAAAATCATTAAAAAACTATACTGGTAACATCACCCTGCCTCTAGCAAGTCGCTGCGGTACTGTAAGTGAACTACAATATGACTTTTTTTTGCTGCCTGTCAGTGGCTTTTCAGAGCTTCCAGCCTGCCACCAGGGATTAGCTCAATACTCAATTCTCCACTCAATCTCACTACCACACACCCTACATAAGGGGATCTGTACGTGTGTGTGTGTGTGTGTGTGTGTGTGTGTGTGTGTGTGTGTGTGTGTGTGTGTGTGTGTGTGTGTGTGTGTGTGTGTGTGACTGCGCATGCACACGTGTGTGCAGCATGTGTGTTAATGCGTGCGTGTATATACACTCAGGGGTGATATTAGTTAATCATAGCCTTCACTCAGCATAAATAAAGACCAATTACTGTGCTTCCCTATGGGCCCTTCACTATTAGCACACTAAAGACCCCAAAGAGTGCTGCCCCATAGCTAATACAGCCTTGGTATAACAGTCAGCCTGCTGAATCATGATGATAAGCACCACAGAGGGTAACAGAAGGACAACATTCACAACATCATAAAGACTGGGGCTGGATTAGCCATATGTGCGCCAATGGAGATCAGTAAGTGTAATAATAATTTTTATAAAAGATAAGAATCGGGATAATTTATACGTTATTAGGAATGAAAAAGCTTCAAGATTAGCTTCAAAGTACAGAGGAATTTGTGTCGCTGACATTGGTACAAATGTGATTGCTGGGGGACGGTGAAAGAGATGAAGCAGGTAATAGATTAAAAATACTATGTATGAAGTAGCACAGTCAGTCTTCTATCACAAAGTGCATGTGACCTAGACTGTTACATAATACAATAGCTTTTATATCAATCCTAGTCCAGGGGGTTAAAATGACCTCCTGCCTGTAGGGTTCAAACACCACTAAATCGGCTTATAGCATAAAAAACACAGCCAAACACACACACACACACACACACACACACACAGAGTGAGGCGGTGCTGCAAATTATGTTACAGAATTACATTTGCATAGAAGGTGAATTACGTGAGGGTATAGATACAGTATAACAGCTGACTACCAGAGTCCAGCCAAACTCTAAGTAAAGATCAAAGTGCATACGGCACTTGACTACAGATGGAGAGAGGGCACTGTTGTTCATGTACAACAGATGGACCTGCGGGATACAGCAACCTGCTGACCATGATGTCATGCTCTTACCAAAAAGCTGAAGAAAACAAGGAGTGCCTAAAGATGCAGAACTGACTTTGAACATCTTTCTTTTACACCAAAGTGTTTAAAGAAATAATCACTTCTTTAATGTTTTCATGGTGATTTTAACAGAGGTGGGACAAAGTCCTTGTTTTGGAAGTTCCAATTCAAGTCTCAAGTCAAGACAGGGAATGGAATGGACGTGCACTTGTATAGCAACTTTCTAGTCTTCTGACCACTCAAAGCACTTTTACAGTTCATGTCACATTCACACACACATTCACACACTGGTGGCAGAGGCTACCATACAAGGTGCCACCTGCTCTTCTGTAACCATTCACAAACACTCACACACCTATGGGACAGCTACCAGGAGCAATTTGGGGGTCAATATCTTGCCCAAGGATAGGAGGAGCCGGGATTTGGACAACCCGCTCTACCTCTGAGCCACAGCTGCAAGCAAGTCCCAAGTCAAGTCCCAAGTCCTAAGCTATAAGTTTCAAGGCCTAAACAAGTCACAATGTGCCATTTTAGCAACAGAACAATAATACATTAAATTTACAAAAATCATGAATGCTTTTTAGAATTGTATTTTTTTGTTAAAACAAGTTTGTTGAAACAAGTGCGACTGAACTTAACTTAGAAAAGTCGTGCTGATAGGGCACTTTCATAGCATATAGCCCCAATAATCTGTACCACAACAGAATTTATTTTGTATGTTTCTGTCCTGTCTTGTTGTATTTATTTCATCTAATATAGAAAAAAATTAACTTTCTCTTGCTCAAGTCTAAGTGAAGTCATGAGTCATTGGTGTTGAAGTCCAAATCGAATTGCGAGTCCTGTATTAGATAATCAGTTTTTGCATTTAGAAGATATTAAGGGTTAAACCAAAGTTTGTTTTATTTCTAGCTCAACAATCATCTAAACTTATCACAATCAGATTTCCTGACAAACAGTAGCCCAAACTGGGATTTCAAAACTTCCCCATTATGACCAGTGGAGTCTATGTTTTACAAACATGTGCCACATATTATTACCAAAACAAACACTTCACAGCAAGGAAGTGTTCTTACTTTCTCTCCAACAGCACCACAGGAAACTGGAGGACTGGACTGAGCCAGAAGACATTACATGCTGCTGACACACCCTTTACAGTTTTTCTCTATTGCCAAAACACAAAACCCAGTACTCTAAACCAAATGACCAGTTGCCGAAACACATTTAGTAAAACTACCCCCCTTTTGCCACAACCACAAACACAATTCACCTGTAGACACTGTTCACAAAACCCATCCCCTTTTTCTCAAAACTTAAAACACAAATTGCCATGCTAAAACACATTTTGCATATAACTCTGCTCCAATATGCATTGTGAAGCTCATGTGATGCGAAATGCTACCCACAATCAGCAAAACTTGAACACAATGAACACACCTGGTGTCAATCAGTAAACACAACGACTCATAATTGAAAACACCTATTGCAAATGATGTGACCACACCTATATAAGGCAGTGCAGTTTGCTGAAGGTCCAAAAACAAAAATGGATGATGAAGACAGAAGAAGAGGTGTGCGTGTCAGAGGAGGGAGAGGAGTTCGTGTCAGAGGAGGCAGAGGAGCAGGCCGAGGAGGGAGAGGAGCAGGCCGAGGAGGGAGAGGAGCAGGCCGAGGAGGGAGAGGAGCAGGTCAAGGAGGGAGAGGAGCAGGCCGAGGAGGGAGAGGAGCAGGCCGAGGAGGGAGAGGAGAAGGAGGGCAAGCAAGTCAACGCATTGTCATTACAGATGAAATGAAGGCAACAGTCATTGACCACGTCATTGTCCATGGCATGACAATGACCGAAGCGGGACAACGAGTCCAACCAAACATCAGCAGATTTTCAGTGGCCACCATTATTCGGGCCTTCAGAGAACACAACAGGTACTGTATGTAGTATTTTTTTAGTCACTACACTAGATATTCACAGTATACAGTAGTATAGTGGAGTGCACCTACATACAGACAAGTGCAATCATGGTTACAGTAAAAGTGTGTACTGCAAGGACCATTTCTGACCAAATGACTATGTTTGTTTCTCTAGAGTTGAAAGATTGCCATTTGCAGGTGGGAGGGCTTCCAAATTCACACCAGCCCAAGAGGTCCTCATTGTGGATATGGTTCGGGAGAACAATATGATCAGACTACGGGAGATACGGGAGAGGATCATTGGTGACAATTTGAACTTTCCGACCATTGACAATGTCAGCCTGACAACCATAGACAGAGTCCTCAAGCGCCAGAGAGTAAGAATGAAGCAGGCCTATAGGGTACCCTTTGAGCGCAACTCTGACAGAATAAAACACCTCCGTCACCAGTATGTGCAAGTAAGTACAGTACAATCCATGGCCTACAGTACTTTACATACAATACTATACTGTCGTACTGTAATGTGCTCTATTGACTGTCTTTCTGAACACCTGAAAACGCTATTT
Organism: Epinephelus awoara; assembly: GCA_035609425.1. Taxonomy (NCBI): domain Eukaryota; kingdom Metazoa; phylum Chordata; class Actinopteri; order Perciformes; family Serranidae; genus Epinephelus; species Epinephelus awoara. Next base: position 25,562,373 of record CM069294.1, read on the forward strand.
GTTTCCACAGAGGATATTCCAGTTGGAGTCCATGGCCAGACCCCATGAATTTATATTTGTGGATGAGGCTGGCTTCAACCTCACAAAAAGAAGGAGGAGAGGCCGTAACATCATAGGACAGAGAGCTATCGTTGATGTGCCCGGCCAACGTGGAGGAAACATAAGTCTCTGCGCTGCCATGAGTTCTAGAGGGCTACTCCACCGGCATGCTGAACTTGGTGCCTACAACACTGAGCGTCTCCTCACCTTCCTAGGAGAGCTCAGAGATGTTTTGCATGACAATGACCACCTGAATGCTCAGCCAGCAGATCACCACGACCAGCAGATTCCTGGGCCTGCTGATCTTCCCATATACGTCATCCTCTGGGACAATGTTAGCTCCCATCGCAGCGTCCAGGTCAGAGAGTGGTTTAACATCAATCAGCATTTCATTAATGTGTATCTGCCACCCTACTCTCCGTTCCTAAACCCAATAGAGGAGTTCTTCTCATCATGGCGGTGGAAGGTCTATGACCGCCAACCTTACACTAGAGAGAACCTTCTCAGGGCTATGGACCTGGCCTGTGATGATGTGGCTGTGGAGGCGTTCCAAGGCTGGGTGCGGCATGCCAGGTCATTCTTCCCACGTTGTTTGGCTATGGACAATATTGCCTGTGACGTTGATGAGGTCCTGTGGCCCGACCCAGCCCGACGACGTGATGCCTCTCCATGATTTCGGTGCCAACATACAACATAATGTGTCATTTTTCAACGTACTATAATAAAAGAAATCGCACCCTGAACATTGTGTTCTCAATTGTTACTGTACTGTATCTATTGTGTGTAATGGATCCTCCATGGAGTTTACTGTAGTAGTACTCATTTTTGCAATTGTGATATTACTGCATTTTCAGCATTATGTAACTATTCCCATGAAATGCACAAATCTATAGAAATTGCCCAAAACATATTTGAGAATAAATAAGGGTTGCTCTAATGCATCCCGGCAGTTGTGAAACTGTAAACAAGAACAGTCTCACACTGTGAAAATTGTGCCTTCAATTTTTTTGGTAATGTGGTTAATGATGCTCAGTAGTGTTTACATTTTTGCAGGCCTTGAGTGGTATTTCGGTGTCAGAGTTTGCTTTTGAGCATATGAGCAACTGTTTTGGTGTGAAGAGTTTGCTTTTGAGCATATGAGCAACTGTTTTGGTGTGAAGAGTTTGCTTTTGAGCATATGAGCAACTGTTTTGGTGTGATGAGTTTGCTTTTGAGCATATGAGCAACTGTTTTGGTGTGATGAGTTTGCTTTTGAGCATATGAGCAACTGTTTTGGTGTGATGAGTTTGCTTTTGAGCATATGAGCAACTGTTTTGGTGTGATGGGTTGGTTTTGAAAAGAAACTGTGAGGTTTAGTGTACGTAGCTTTAGAAAAGTGTTTTGTGTTTAGAGTTTTGTGAAAAGTGAGGGCAGTATCGTGAAATGTGTTTAAGCAATAGAGAAAAACTGTAACAAGCAAATCCCACTGTTAAGTTTAGACTACTCCTGTTTATCTTTTGTACAGTCAACTGCCAACTTTAGCCCTGTGATATTTAGAAGGACAAACACGCCGTAAGTTGCATCCCTGAATAAACCAAACACTGTGCCACTGGTTTCTTGGTACCATCTTCCTTTGTCCTTTCTTAGGGTGGATGTCTCCGTGCGGGTGACAAGTGACACAGCAGCTGGAGACATGGGCTTCACAGCTCATGCACAAAAGCAAAAATACACACATGTACACAAACGCACACACAAATAAAGTGGACCCTTGCTGGCAGCCACTCATCACCCAGAGAGGCCAACCTAATTTGGAGGACAGGCTCCTCTCTGCCTGCTGGGGAGGCAGCAGGGATTATGAGCCTTTATACACACTAATCTAGTTTAGCCACGCTGGGAGAGGGAATCTGTGTGTGCATGTGTGTGTGCGTGTGTGTGTGTGTGTGTGTGAGAGAGAGAGAGAGAGAGAGAGAGAGAGAGAGAGAGAGAGAGAGAAGGAGAAACCGTAAAAAGGGAATATATATGGATGGAGTGCATAAGCATGTGTGTTTGTGTGTGTTTTGTTAACAGTGGGTTATGTGCATGTGTGCACCAAGTGTGTGTGTGTGTGTGTGTGTGTGTGTGTGTGTGTGTGTGTGTGTGTGTGTGTGTGTGTGTGTGTGTGTGTGTGTGTGTGTGTGCCCAGCGACCCAGTCTGTGTGAGCAGAGATAGGGAGGCTCTCAAACTGGTTAGAGATGTGGCTTAGCCTCTTGTCCTCTGACGACAGCTGGCAGTAACTACATAGGAACACACATACACGAATCACACACACACACACAGAAACAGAGGCAACACTGACACACAAACAAGCTTACTCCTACTGTCACAATCAAAGATACAAAATGGTTATATGTACATCTTAGACTAGATGTAAGTGTGTGTTGTGGGAAGACAGACTATGAGGGCATCGTGTCATGCCTGCATTAGTATCAGAGGTCAAAGAAGTTGTTGGCAGCCATCTGCACTCCCAGGTGTGGCAGGACTTGACCAGCAGCTGGTTTACACATGCACTCGCACACAAAAAGAGAGCACACTGCTGACAGGACAATTTCAAAACCTGTCTGGTATTTGTTAGCTCACTGTTTAAAATGTGTGTATCTAAACAGAGTCATGTATAATTGGCTTGTTGGCTGGGTCAAGTTGGTCAGAAAAGCGTGTGTGTGTGTGTGTGTGTGTGTGTGTGTGCGCGCGCTTAGTGAAGCGTGAGCAAGAGGGTGAATTGGCTAGAAGCACCGACACATTCCAAAACACAGGAGACAGATCTCATGGCCAAACCAGAGCTGGGACCACACTGGGAATCACAGAGGAAGACTTTAGGGGAGAGAAGGAGAGAACGACTTAGGGGAAAGAGAGAACGAGAGAGAGTGGGGAGGGGGGGGGGACCACAGACTCTACAAGCTTACAGTGTGTATGAGCGTTGGCTTGAGTAATTACAGACTTGCCTGGTGTGTGGAGCCGAGAGTCTACCACAACACAGCCCAAGTGATGACACCATACACCGCACACATGCACACGCGCACATACACACACACAACGGCAATTACTGTACAAAGCATTTAAACAGCTGCTCCATATCCCCATTCCTCAAAACCACACATACATTCATGCACACGTTCCAAGCCACCCAGTGGTGCAGAATGACTTGAACTATTGCACAAGGAAGATCATTTTTGCACACACTCACAGACATGCAAATACAAACACACACGCATATACAAGCCCAGGCTGTAACAATCAGTCTGCTTTAAATATACAACATATACCTGGGTCCACTCCCTGCCTGTGCACCAAGGAGTCTCCATATTTTATCAACTGGAGATCTCTACCTCTGCTTTGGTCCAGTGTCAGCCCAGTCCCAAGTGGAGCACTGATACCATCTGGTGGCTAAGGAAATCATTACACATTCTGCTCATTGCATATTCTCACTGCAAAGAAGCAAACGAGCCCAATGATAATCACTGATGATATTGACAAATCGTCAAAGAAAAAGAAAGTTCAAACTCATTTTCCGCTCATTCATGTGAAAACAAAGATGAGTTATTAATTGCACGACATGTCTCGGAGAAAGACAAGACGTCTCCAGCAGCAGGAAACCGAAACAGAGAATCTGTCCAGACTGCAGTCACTTGGAACAAATCAAACAGCGGCGGCAGACGCCGGCGGTTTTGATCTCTGGAGTCGGCCACAAGGTCCCAATCTATTCTCTAACTGGATATCTGTCTGGTGCAGGGCCCTTCCTGACAGTAGGCACTACACACAGCACAGAGACAGGCAAAGAGACACAGATGGAGGCACAGAGAGAGAGAGGAGGAAAACTCTAAAATGTGGTGTAATAGCATCAAAATTCATAACAGCTTGCCAAAAGCGCAGGCAATGGGGACATAGACTGATGTTACATTTAACAACTGATTTAAATCCATTTATTTTACATTAATATCTACTGTATTTATGTTGTGTATTTATATTTCATTTCCTCTTCCTCTGCATAACATAAATACTGCTGCACAATAAAACAGTTTGGGTAGAAGGATTGTACTCATTTATATGTAATGTACATTATAACTTACTACCCAACTACTGCACTTGACACCCAGTTCACCCTACTTAAAGTTTAATGTCTAGGTCTTGCTTTTGTTCAGTCTATACACACAAAACACACACTTTTTCTTTCCTCGCACGCACAGACTGGGACTGTGCAGTAAGTGAAGCCACATTGATGAGTCATGGTGGGCACTTTCTTCTCTCTCCCAGTCGCTCTCCCTCGCCTGTGATCTTTTTTGTCCCACACTCTGTATTTGCTTCTTCACTCCCTTCTGATCATCTACCATCTTCTCTCACATCCTCCTCCTCCTCCTCCTCTTCATCCTCCTGTCCCACCTCCTCCAGTTTTACTACTGAACCTTTCTCACAGCCTTTCCTCTTTCCAACCCCCCCCCCCCCAACCAACACACACACACACACACACACACAATCGTCTCCCCTCTCTTATTCTCACACACTTATCTCCCTCTGTGAGTTATTACACCCACTCCTCTGTTATCAGTTCCATGTGGAATCTGCCTCGGAGAGACATTTCCTCCTGGACTGCAGCATCAGAGAGGACAGAGAGAAATGTTTGCTCTGACAAAAAAAGACAGAAAGATAGATAAAAAGATAGATGGATAGACCGCTGGATAAACAGTTGCACAATTTAACTTTTGTCTACCGCTACGGCTCAATTGCTGCGACACCGATGAAGTCATTAAATTGTTCCATTAAGACAAAGAGACAGAATGAGTGATGGAAGGATCTGCCAAAAGACAGATGAGGAAGGAGGGAGAGACGCAGAAAAAAAGAGGCAAGGGCAATATATAACATTTACAAGGGGATTAGTGTACAGCAGTACAGGACATGAAGACCCCCACACATCAACTCTGAACTTGTTAAGGTAGAACATCTGTGGTGGAGCAGGAGGGATGAAGAGGAGGACGAGGAGGAGGAGGAGGGAGCGGAGAAGGTCAGGGGTAAACAGAGAGAGAAAGAGAGAAAGGGAGAGGGGAGGGGGGAGGAAAAAGGAAAAGAGCAGATCAAAGCACGAGAGCTTTGTGCTCCCTCTCTTGGCAAGACTCTGCGGCTGTGTATGTGTGTGTTTGTCTGTGTGCGGAGTGTGTGTGTAGGCGCGCACACGCATGCCTGCGCTCCTGGCAGACTCAGACTAGGCATTAAAATTATTGGTGCCGCCAGCATGCCGCGGCCCCCACTGAAAAGGGAGGGAGGTGAGCGGGGAGGGTAGGAGGGAGGAAGGGAGGGAGTCACCAAGTGCTAATCAGACCCATGTGTGTGTGGCCGGCGCTGCTCTGAACAGCTGTTACCATGCTGAGGACCTGGCCACCACACACACACACACACACAAATGTCCTGTAAAGCCATACAGGTATAATCAGTTTGCAGTTAACACAAACACAAACAGCTCTGCATGAACATGCTTATAAAAATGTGTATGATAGATAGGAAATAAAAATGGTTGGTTGACTTTGTCATTTTATCTTCTTTCTTTTTTTTGCATGTTTTGTGATTGCACAATTTTCTCTCTGCACGCTTCGGCAACACAGATTTGAATATTCACAGATAAAATGAATTAAAAGTGAGACAAACATTTACAAAAAGGAAAAACCAAAGAGACAGAGAGAATGAAAGAGGCATGGAGGTGGCATGTCTTTTCCTCCCTCGACCAGGGGGACAACAGGAAGAGTCAGAGAGCAGAGGGAGGAAGCTCTGTTATTTATTCTATCAATGGAGGGAGGAAGAGACCCCCACTTTACAACCCACCCCATTACACACACACACACAGATGCAGCACACAGCACACGCAATGCACTCTACAAAGCAGAGGGCATCGATCCATCTTACTTTTCTTGTTTAGATTAGCTGTTTCAGTTTTAGTAATTGGATCTTTAGGCTGCACGGTGCCCTCTGGAACAAGCAAGGAGGACTTCTTTGTGCGTGTGTGTGTGTGATGAGGCAGAGCTGTGATGAGCCTTGGGGAATGGGTCTCTTTGTAGTGGGCAGGGAAGTAGAGGAATGTCTGGAATCTCCCCAGAGGATGCAGGGTCTGTCCGGTCAACTCTCTCTTGCTCAGTCTCGTGTACGGAGGTAATGGCCATGCATGGTACATATACTGTATGTGTAGCAACATGTGTGTACAGAATAAACAGCAGCTGATATGTGTGCAAAAAGATTGGAGCCAATAAAGTTCACTAACAGCCCGGGAGCAAATAAAATAAAGCTTTTACCAGAGGCCTTGTGCTGTGCGTGTGTGTGTGTTAAATCGCGGGATGAAAGAGTTGGTGGTCAGACTTGGTCAAGAGCTCTAATCGTTTTACCAGCCACACTTGACATGGTGACACAATATAGTGCTGTTGTATCCCGCGTATCATGTGTGTGTGTCACTCTCCCCTTTTGTCGTTGTCAGGGGTCATGTTCACTTCAGTGTGCCTACGTGTGTGCGTCTGTCCGTCAACCTCAGGCTGGAGTGAATACCTCACTGTGGTGCAGTTTTCAGCGGTGATGTTTGTAACACAAAATGTGCTGGCAGCCAATCAAAGCAGAGCATCCGGCTGATGACAGAGCCTTTGCAGATCACGAGTGAATTCAGGTTGGAGAGCGCACAAACATGTGTGTGTGTGTGTGTGTGTGTGTGTAAGAATGTGTAAACTAAACGCAGATCCCCAGCGGTGATCTGTTCTGCATCAGAGATCAGACAAACACACACACATGCATACCCCAAAAAAAAAAAAAAAAGTGAGTCATTGTGGCATTTCATGGAGCAAAATAAAAGACAGAGGAGATAAAGACGGACTATAAGATGTGAATCACCGGAGGGAACGTACGTATGTTCTGCAAATGACACATCACTAGCTGTGAAGTTACGCTGGGAAAGACGGAGTCAGACTGAGAAAAGTGAAGACATACACAGAGCTGCTGGGTGTGGAGACAGTGCAGAACCGCACAAAAGCTGTATAAAGTTTTTGCACACACACGCCAGACAGATGAAAAAGAAAAAGATGTCCAGTATAGCCAGAGGATGGAGAGAGAGAGAAGAGAGGAAGAGAATGAGTGATGTTATGAGTGAGATGACTGATGCCAGACTCCATCGCCAAGCAGATGTTCAGCACGGCGTATACAGGCTGTGATTCCGTCACTGTAAACACACGTTGTACGCTCATGGAAAGTGATATTGCTCATGTAGATCTATTTAAAGGCTTTGTAATCTCTCACAATTTCACAACCGGCACTCACCAAAAAGAGAAATCAACACGCTGACCTTCACCTCCATGTCTCTCTCATTTTTACAACCATCTCTTTATTCTTCTCCCCTCTATGGAGAGGAAAGGAGAATACATGAGGATCAGGGAGTGAGGTTGTAACAGGTGATGTGGTGGGTTTTTGGGGGGGTCTGATTTGTGTTTAAGGGGCCAGGGTTATGAGGGCATCTATAGCTGAGGTACAAAGCCACCCTGAAATCAGAGGTTGCTGAGGGGTCAAAGGGCACACACTGGCAGAGCAGTGAAGCACAAACACAAACTGAGAATGTTGCAAAGTCACTAGACCACAAACAACCAACAACTTTGAATGTGGTAGATGTCAAATACCCCTTTCCCACCAAAATTAGCACATATATGCAGGTTTTTAAAACGTGGGAAAACCCGTTAAAAATAGGCGATAGACTGCTTTCCTATTGCCAAAAAAACAGAGCCGTGTACACAGCTGTATTGGTCCCTGGTCTGCAGTCCGGTGTATCTTGTTCTACATAATGGACGCACCACAAAACAGCTTAGTAAACTGTTGAAACCAGCGCTGTGGCCAGTGAAAATATTTTGCCGGTTACTTCTTTTGTGTATCTGTTACATTCAGTCTCGCTTTCACACTCAGCGCCGACTAAGTTTAAATGCTGTTCAAGCGCTGCTTGGACGGAGATGGAAGTTGTTTTGTGGTGGCACATCATTACATCGCACCGGCAAGGAGGCTAAAATTAGCACATCCACCTGGGTGTTGTGTTTCCATAACTGAGAGCTGATTGGAGCTGGAGCAGATAAATATCTGTGACTAGTGCGGAGTCATTTGACCCGGGAGTGAAAGCCAATTGCAACTTTCCCATTTAAATAGAAAAGCCAGATGTTAGGAGATTTTCATCCAATGGGAACGGGCCTAAAGTGAATTCATACTGCAAAATGGGGTAAAGTGCAACAGGTGTGGGAAAGAAAAATCAGTGACTGTAACAGTGGCGTGTAAAGTGGAGCACTTTACTTCCATCTGCAGCAGCTTACAGGTACTTACAGGTGTTAAGTCTGGTAATGATAGTGTTGTTTCCAGGCCAGTGATCAACAGTCCACCTCGACCTTTGCTGCAAAGATCAGCCAGGCAGAGCTCTCACAATGGACGTCTGACACAGCACAAAAATGCTTTGACGTAAAAGTTTCTACAGGAGAGGGGGGCCCACTGCAAAAACTAGCACAAGTCTTTCTTTGCATTGTGTACAGAGTGAATGCAGCACACAAACGCCAAGCAACTGAAGTGTATCCATTGTAAAGCCGGCTGGGATCTGGTCCCTGTACAGTAAAATCTTGAGTCTCTACCTACAGCTCCTCTCATGAAAGAAACTGTACCATAAAAAAAAGCCCCCCTCTCCAAACAGACAATAAAGACTAGCCCCAGGACGCGGCACCATTCACACTTTAAAATAACCAGCAAAGAGCTATTTGGACCAGGTTACAGCCCCTCATAAAACAAATACACACAGGAATAATTGTATCAACACAGCAACCTGGCAGGGAAAAAAAAAAAACACCTCTCCATGGGGGGTACCGGGACGCTATGCTGAAGAGTGGTGGCGGTGTTAAGGGGTGGTGTGTGGAAAAGGGTGGGAGGGAAAAGGAAAAAGGGGGGAGGAAGAAAAACAGGTCCCACAGAGCTACCGTGCAGGCGCCAGCAAAGACAGCGAGGGTGGAAAGGAGGGGAGGAGGGAGGAAAGGAGGGGGAGAAAGACCCTGGTGAAACTCTCAACAGATGCGTGAAGCCCTTGTCAGCATTCCTGCTAGGTAACGCAAGGTCAGGAGCAAGCAGGAAGACAATATGAGGACTATTTGGGCTCCCTGAGCGCCAGATGTGTTTTAATAAGACGGCTGCCCTCCTAGCTAATAAGGTCAGCCTCTGGCTCCAGCCAGACGAGCAAACAAGTAGACTCTTGGCAGGAATTCAGCTCCAGCTTGGCACAGCCTCCCTCCCTGCTTCCTGCCTCGCTCTCTCACTCACTCCCTCTCCCTCACAGGCTTGGGGAGATCGAGGGAGGCAGACTTTTTCTCTCTTTCTGTGCGTGTGTGTATGACTCACTCCATCTCATACACCCGCCTTTTATTAGACACTTCCCTTTTTCTGCAAGGGGAGAGGGAGAACTACTGGCTAAAAACTGGAGAGCCTTTGAGAACATCTGTGCTTGGATCGCGCACTAACATGCACACACCCACACACATGCAAGTGCACACACGAGTATTAAACCCACTGTGCAGTTCACGCCGCTGACTACCTTTTAGCACCGAACATGAAAAAAAAAGCCACTCTGCTAATGTTAATACACAAGTAATGAAAAACTAAAATTAGTTACAAAAATAAACATTGGCCCAATAAATCTGATTCCTCCAGAGGGGAAAAGAAAGAAGTGGCATTGGCGCCAGAAAAGATTGGCTCCATTTGCAACTGAAAGGGAGACAGAGGAGGTGAAGAATGAGGAGGAGGAGGAAGATTTAAGGAGAAACTAAGAAAGACAAAGATAGAGAGATGGAGCGTGAGAGTGAGGACTCTTGGCAGTTTTGGTCGAGGTTCTGTTTACACAAGCTCCTGCCAGTTGCTTATGGGGTACAGAAAAAAGTCATTGTCAAGCTAGTCCAAACATTGTCTGGCATTCAAACTTGTGAAATTGTCCAATAATATTGTTGAGAACAAGAGATCCAAAAGAAACTAAATAACGGTTAGAATAACTTTCTAATGCTATCAGTGAATCTATCAGTATCTGAAACATGTGCATGCATGTCACTGAGCAGAACCCAGGTGCCAGAGGGACCAGAGGAGGAAATGTGATTAAGGGGATGGCACAAGCAAAGGGGTTGGTAATTTAACTTCCAATAAACAGAGAAACACAAACAACTCACATCCAAGATCAGTATTTCACTGTTCTGAATGTAGTAAAAAAAGTCTGCTATTGTGTGCTTCAAGCCCCCAGGAACAGTACCAGGCTTTGAAGCATGATGCAAAACAGCAGAATTACAACTTCTGGGTCCCTCATGTGACATCAGTGGGCCCTAAAAAGATTTTTCCCATTGACGTACATTGTTCAAGAGGAGTCAGTGGATACATTTTTTTGCGCATCACAACCCCTGCACAACTACTCTTTTCACCATCTTAATTTGCACCATTCAAGCTGATAACATTTAGAAAGAGCTGCACGTTTGGGGGCAGCAGTACTTCAGTCCATAGGGACTTGGGCTGGGAACCGGAGGATCACCAGTTAAATCTGAACTAAAGATGGAGTGTGGACTAGCAGCTGGAGAGGTGTCAGTTTCCCTCCTGGACACTGCCAAGGTGTCCTTGAGCTTGGCGACAAACCCCCAACTGCTCAAGGTGCCCGTCCATGGGCAGCCCATTCGCTCTGACATTTCTCCATTTAATGCGGAGGTCTCTTGCGCGCCTGCTCTATAGGCGCAATCATCTGGGTGATTTCAAAAACAGCAGCCTGCCTCCAATGCTGTATCCAGGTCTCTTTACACATCCATGGTTTCTTCCACTCGTCTCTGCTCACTCCAAACAAATTACATTGTGGAAGAGAACATCTGTAAAATGGTGTATACGTGTGTTTTTTTTAGTGTCACAGCCTCTGAGAAATGACTCGTTTTACTATCAGGATTTCATTCATTTGGCCCAATAACATTCTGAGTCTAAAAGAGCTCCAAGATTAAATCATTTTCATCCCCATTCGAGTTAGCAGAAGATTAACTTAAAAAATTTGTGGGCCGCATGCGAAAGATTTCATGGGCAGAATTCAAGCAAGAAACTTTTATAGGAATGAACGGGACCCTGCCTTTAACGCTGTATGTAGTTCTCTTCATAAATCCATAGCCTAAACCGTAAATGCAGTAGTACCACTGGATCACAAAAACACATTCTCACATGTACACTATCCTCCTGGCATTCTCTCTCTCTTCCTCTGAGGTAGAGTTGACGTCATCCTTGGCCTCACACAAAACCAGCCCATCCAAGACAGACCCTCTGCTAATGGTGCCTACAGTCCTCAAATATTTACCTCAAGGCTAGGCCACGCGATACCACACACACACACACACACACACACACACACACACACACACAAACCACAGGAACTCTGCTCCTCCATACACATGGCCCCCGCTCTCACCCATATTTCCTAATCACACACACAGGTTTACACACGTGATCAGTCATTGGCTTAAATATATACTATGTAGGATTTTCCCCAAAAAATGTTTAGTCTCGCACATAATTAATCCCTCTCAATCATCACTTATGACCCACTACATGAGTGTGGCAGTGTGTTTATCTGCAGACAATCTGCCCTCTGTCTGTATTTTCTTCTGATCTTCAGTGTTCAGGACGTTTATGGTTGTGTACCCCCACAGCGCCCAGGTGACGTCTGGGCTTTATAAAAAAGTTTGAGACCAGGTGCCAGACCGTGAGCAGCAGGCATTCAAGAGACACAGTGCCAAAAAAAAAAACGCAAACATAGCAAGATGACACGCCAAACAATAGTGAATCTGGGCTTTTACTTGCTGGTGAGTGTATTTGCAAACAGTAAGCAACAATCCTGCATAGTGGAGATATGGTAAAGAATGAATTTTCATCTTTTTTAAATTCAACATTAATATTTATTGTAAAACCACTGTATTAAAAAAATATTGCGATAGTTCTTTATCATGATTTAGCCTCTGTATATGAGCCATACACTGTATGCTCATGAGAGTGTGTTTGTCTATTAGCTGGACATAAGACTGGACAGAGGACCATCACTCATCACCGTGTTAGAAAAGCTTTCTGCTCCAGAGGTTAGACCTTCCTGTTTTAATGCGTGCAGACAGGGAACATTTGGCTAGGTGTAATTTGAGATGACCTCATCACAGCAAGCTGGAGGTTACAAGGTCAGCAGGCCTTATCGTTCAGCAGCAGGCCCTGTTTCTGCTCCACGGTGACCCCCACTACTCGCTGACTCTGCCACACACACACAAATACACGCACACACATACTCAAACACAAATGTGTCTGTGTTCCCACGGTTGCAGCAGGTCTACGGGTTGATGTATGGCAGCTTGTAAAGCAGGGCTGTCAGTCAGCTTTAACAGCCTATCACAGAGATCCAACAGGACCACAGCCACGCATGTAGGCTCAGGCCACTGACCAGCTCAGCAACACTCCATAAAGGCAGCTCAGACTGCACACACACACACGCACACACACACACACACACTGACTCAGCCAAGTACTGCAAAACAACAGAACAAGATGGCTTTGATCTACACAGACAGATACTCACACTCAAGATGCTTCAGTGTCCTCAAAATGCTCTCACATGTGTGTGCACGCAGACATGAAAGCTAACACTGTCCATCTTTCTCACACAATCACAGGCTTATACACACAACCCCTGAACAACTGTGACACCTGTGGAGCTGTGCAGTGCGGGAACCCATCCAAAGCCTGCTATCAGTCCAAACGCTGAGAACACATGTTCCTTATTGAGTGGAAGTCAAACAGCATCTGATCACTCCTCGGCCAGCGTCAGTCTGTCTGAGGCTCTGGTGTGTGGAAATTGCTGTGCTCTCCTCAGGCAAACCGACAGGTGGACAACAAGCAGCTCGCATAAACCCCATCTGGCCTGGACCAAACACACAGTGTTATCATATACAAAGGACAGAGAGGACGTGGGTAATAAGATCTTATGATCTCAAAGGATCTGCAATGCTTTTGCCTATTGTCACACTATTCATTGATTTGCAGTGGACTGGATTTGAGCCACATTGGACTGGAGATCAAAGATGACACAAGGTTATTTTAGTCCCAAAAACATGTATGGTAAAAGACTGCTAGGACGGCTGATGAATCTCACAGATTTGGTCGTGAAATTTTACAACAGCACAAAATAATGGGCTTATATAAAGATACAATTTCAGACTGGTATTACGATCAGTTCAGAGTTCAGATGGTTTCATTTCATAGGGTTTAATGCAGTATTGATTTTAAAAATGTGTTGGTTTTACTAACTGTTAAGACAACTTTGGTGTAAATTTAAATAACTGGACTGAAATAAGCATCAAAACCCCTTGGATATCCCTTGACAAAGAAATTCTGATTATTTCCAAATCAAAAAATACCTACACTGTGGCTTATTACTTTTGGACACATTGCCATGATTATATATTATACTCAAAACAAAAAAAGGCAATGTCTTTTTTACACATTTTAATCAGGGCTGCAGTAGCTACCATGGAGGACACTGAGGTCATGTCCATGTTCAGCAACCTGGGGGTCTATAGTTTACGATTAAGAATTTACAGATGGTGAGAATTCTACACGCTGACTAAATCATTTTTAGACCTACATTTAGGATAACAAAATAACTGATACACAAAGACTATTGTTTTCCAACAATGTGGAATACATTTGTGAGCAGTGTAATTGAAAAAATGTTAACTGAATAAATAGAATAAGAAAAATCCAAGTTAATTAAATCATTTTTGAAACCCTGCATTTATGACTGGTAACATTTTTGGACAGTAGTGAAGGGTGCTTGAGATTGGGAGACCTTTATCTTGGCTACAGCCCCCGTTTTCATGTATAACAATATACTACACTGCATTAAAAAGCATATGAAGATAATAAGTAGACATAAGCACACTTAGGTAAGGTAATAAGTCCAGCACGAACACATTTGTGTCAACCGAGTGTAACCTTGACAGATAAATATTCATTAGCGGGCCGCTAAGCTACCTGACCTGTGACCCGCTCACTTCCTCTCCTCCAAGGGTATCAAGGAGCAGAGCTGCAGGAGGATATGAAGCCTAATAAAGAATTCTCTCTTCTTCACCCATCTCCTCTTTTGGTCCTTTCTGTTTGATGTGTAGCTTGTCTGCATTTGAAGTGGTTTTCAAAAAGACATGCGTGATGTGGCGGAGAGGGGAAGTCACACAGAAAGGCCTCCCTACACATCACAGGAATAATAAAGTGTTGATTGTGATAGCACTTTCAATTAAGGAACTGAGCTGGCTCCTGTTACTATAGGAACCAGTACAAAGTGGCATATCATAGTTGCTTTGTCTCCAAAAAAAAAAAAAAAAAGCTATTGTTTTTCTAGTCAATATAACAGACACTCACACAGAGTAGTTGGTATGAGATTGGTATTATTTTGTTGGTTAAAATAAACATTCATTGGTGCTGTCACAGGTCAGATACCAGTGTTCAAAGCATATTCTTATTTTTCCTTCAGGGCACAAATGTTCAATATTATTATTACAGGCTACACAAAGAAGACTACAAAGTCTACTGTATTATCATGATCAATTAACTGCCCTCTTTCACAGCTGGAGGCTTCATACTTCTACAAATCTGTCCACCAGCAGATCTGTAAAAGTATGAAATGCACGAAAGCTGATTGATGTTGAGCAGCTGATACCTCCGGGAACTCAAACATACCACTCTTATCCTCAACAAACTCTTACAGGCTTACACAACGCAGATAACATTCAGCTGTTTGTCTCTGACCTGCAGGCACGACAGGCAGTAGGAATGACTTATACTGTTTTAGAGGAAATTCGGACCTGTGCCAAAGCACAATGAGCCCTGACAGCGTCCACAATTAGTCATGCATACACACACATTACTCATGAACACACACAAACAAAAGAATGTCCTCTTCCTCCTCCGTTTATGTATGGGTTTCTTGGCTGCATGGCTTTGGTCCATAACAGTGACCTCTGTCATGCTCTCTCATATGATACTATCAGTATTACTGACAGGCCTGAATCACTGTCGCAGAACTGAAATAGTCATGGATGATGCTGGACAGATGTTAGTAGACAGGATGAGAATGAAACAGAAAGACTAAAGCAGCAAGTGATCAAATAAATAAATAATAGTTAACATGTCAGTGAGCGAGAGACCTGGTGGGTGGGAACACTAAAGGGTGGGAGAGACCTAAATGAGCAGGTCCATAGAGAAGAGTGAAAAGATACACACAAAACATGAAACGAAAAAGGTTTTTATCAATTAAGAGGAGAAAATGGAAGAACAAGGAACATGTGTGTGTGGATGTGGATGCTTTTATTGAGGTTCAGAATAATGTCTCAAGAGGAGAGGTATTAGTCATGCTGTTACACATGCATGGAGTCATACAAAGATAAACACACAGAGCTGCTTCACTATACAACACACACACACACACACATCTGTACACACAAACACAGGCAAACCCTTTCATCCTTGGCCGAAGTTCGTCACAGCCGGCAGTAACCTTTAAGAATTAAAATATAGAGATCTGGTGATAGGCTGACTCAGATATTCATGTGATTATGCGGCCTCAAAGCTGATCTTTACTAATTATCTTTTACAGATTTTACCCTGATAGACTCACGGTAATCAGAAAGTAGGACACTCAAGATACAGTATGTATGTTTTTGCGCACATAAACAAGATGCCACTGCTCTTTAAATACAAATACAGAGGGAGGGAACTGACTTGCATTGGATTTTGTGGTTGGTAAAGTATAAAACTGAGTGAAAAGAGTACATAAGAGTACAGAGTCTGAAAAATCAGTACATAAACCACTGATTCCAAGTTCAAGTAGTTAGTCAAACTTCTGTACCAGACAATGTAATGACAAGGAAGCCTACCCAAGCTTGCACACTGACACAGGGCCTGTTTACACCCAGCACTAACATGTGTCTTGGGTGATTAGATCACAAGTGGACAGCTCTCATCCTCAATGCATCTTGAGATCCAATCACTCAGACCAAATTCGGAGGTGGTCTTGGTCTCATGTGGCCACAGTCTTTGAGCATTGTGTACACTAATGTGTCCTGGACCACACTGAAGGACCAACTACTCAGCTAACATCCTTGATTATTTGACTCAAACTTTCTGTTGCTGCCATAACACAGGTTAGCTGCAGTGCTGAAGGAGCATCCCCAGAGCTGCTCACCTCCTGCACTAGCGAATAATCAGTTCAACTTGATTTGGCCATGTGATGCTAACAGTTAGACCTGTCACTGTGCGTGTGCAGGCAGACTCTAACCAATTGTCCCTGGTGTGGAGCTCACACACCTGCAGCAGTTGTGTCCTAGCAGTGAGGAGGCAGCGGGACCACAGCACATGCTTGTCTTGAGATAAACAGAGAGAGAGACTAAAGGACAACAAGGGGCTAAGCCAATCAACGTGCTGCATGCAGCTCTACAATGAAATACCCATATGAACATCTGTAAGTGTGTCTATAGTGTGACAAATCTCATTTGGTCTTTGCAAATGGTAATGATGTCCACATTTACCTGCATATACAGCAGGGAAGTGAGATCAAATCACAAGTGGTCACTCGAGCTCCATGTTCAAACCAGGTGTAAACAAGGTTTCAGTCTCACAAAATGCCCACTGACTTCACAGTGTCTCACAGTCTGCTTTGATGTGTGCTGCTTCATCTGGTTCAGACACTGTGACCTTGAACTCTGTCTAGAAGAGGACTATATGTGGTAGAGGAAAAGACTAGGAATCAGAGATAGATAAGGTAGAAAAATTCAGGCTAATGTGTGGAGAGGGAGGTCAGGAGTTATCACCCGGGTGACCTGAGGGGATGTGACAGGACTTGTCATCACTTTCACAGACAAAGAGCAAGACCCGGAATCAGACGGAGAGAGGAAAGGGCGATGCACAGGCATCAAAACCAGAAATCATCTGCTTTGTGTGCACATTGCAAAGTTGTGCATGTGCTCTCCTGCACGTATTTATGCAGCAGAGATACTTCTCTTTTCCAGTGTGAGAGGCCAAGTGTTGGTCATATGGTTTTGTTCAGAAGACCCCCACCAGAATGGACACCTTCTCACTCTTTAATGCCCCCTTCTGAGGTGTGAGATCATGTCTGCGCCCGGGATGTTGCCAAAAGAACAGAGAAGCATGCACAAACCAATACGTGTGTGTATACAGGCGTGTGAGTGTGCATATGTATGTAAGCATGTGTGTGAAGCAGATGGGAGGAAAGAAAGAAATTAGAGAGGGGTAAAAGGAGAGTAGCGACAGAAAGTCTGCAAGAGCATGTGTGTGTCCGTGTGTGTGTGTGTGTGTGTGTGTGTTGGACTGAGGGGGCTGTGAGGGGTTAGGGGGAGGCAGAAGGGAGAGGAGAGGGGGAGTAGTGTGGTTAGGCATCCAGAGTCAGTGAACATTTTTCTGGCAGGCCCTCTCTATGCTCCTGGCTGCTTGCCCGGCTCTGAAGCAAACTTAAACAAACTCCTGTTGCAGCCATCTGCTGGGCCCGCGGGATAAATCACAGCACTGCTCCGCTCTGTACTACTCAGCCGCACCACTATCAGGTTACTGTGTTAGTGGCCTCACACACACACACACACACACACACACAGTTGCACACGCTCACTCACTCTTAGGCATGCAGGCACACATTAGAGTCTCTCTCTCATCCACACACACACAGACGCACACACACCGAGCTACGCGTCAGCCTGGAGCCAGGGCCTGCCATGGGGCTCACACCACCAGGAGAGGCCAGCAACATGTGGCCCCGCTAATACCACAGGGAAAGATGAAGAGGAGGGGGGAGAGGAGAGAGGAAAAGAGGGGAGAAAGGGGGAAAAGAAGGAGGGGGGGGGGGGGGGGGGGGTGCAGAGAAAGAAAGAGGAAGGCTGAGGTGATGGGGGGAGAGAAGGAGAGAGGTGGACAGAAGACAGAGCTGGTGGGATGAAGGAAGAGAAAAAATGGGAGAGAGGAGAAGACCTCTGACACCCAACTCGAGCCAAGTGCTATTTTTACAGCCCCCTGTAGAAGAGAAGAACATAAAAACATCTAGAACCCCTCTGCCTCTGTGGACTTTCATAACAACTTAAGCATTTATAACAGGGGCTCTCTTTGAGGAAGAAACACCAGATTTTATCGTCTCATTCTTTTCTCTGTGACTTTAAAACTAGCGTTGCTACATTGCCATGTAATTGTCTTGTACAGTCAGTAACTGTGAAGCTGTACCTCGAATAGCTCAGAGATCATTAGCAACAGGTTAAATCTGCTCTGGTGGCTTACCACGCTGGCTACTTCACTGTGGCCTTGAGGCTGTGCTCTGCACATTAACCGTGACTAGCCCATCGGTCCACATTGCACACAACTCTTGACCATGTGGGAAATGCCACTGACCAAGTTGGCAGGTCATATGTTAGCATACTGCTAGCCTCATAGTCTTGGATTAGGTTCGGCATGCTTTCAATAAGTCACAGACATAATCAGCGGTGGTAAACAGCCACATGAAATCTATATTAATAACATTTCAATAGTGCAAATGGCATACTTGAAAGGGACAGCAGGCAAAAAGTAACAAATAAATAGTGACAGGCCTTCGGGAAGTATCTGTGGCATCTATCTGCCATACAGATGGAGAAACTGTATCGGTTTATGTCTGACTCATAGGATGGTCATGTCAGTGTGGGAGACTCTCACCCATGGAAACTATTTACAAAGTCCCTGTAACTCCTGACTATGTGCGTTTGTCTGTGCTCATGCATCTGTGTTCATGTTTACGTGCAGATTGACCGATGAGAGCATCTCTATTGAGGTCTACGCCACCTGGATGACATTTGAGTAATCGTTCTTTGTTCGCATGATGCTCTGGATTACTGACTGAATCACAACTCGCACTAAGGCTTAAACAAATGTTAAACTCACAGAGGCAACTCAACGATTCTAGTACAAATCAAATGACAGCAATTAGTGTATTTCATAAGTGCCACCATTATGTGGCCAATTTGATCTAAAGATCTGCTTTTATCACACAGCGCAGAGACGACATAATATCAAATGTGTCAGGGCTACTGTATGTAGTCTGTGAACCACATTCTTTCAGAGGTATCACAGTCTCTAGCCTCGTGGGAGGCTTGGTCCAAAACTCCCTCTCTGTTCTCCTTCTTCCCAGCTGTCCTGGAGCTGGCAGGACAAGCTGAGTATGTGGGAGACCAGGTGGCTGGACGGCATGTGTGGGGGTGGGGGGGTGGGGGGGTCAGGGCCAGGGCCAGGACTTGGGGATGCTGACGGGAGGAGGGAGTAATCCAAGGAGGGAATGTCTTCTTCAGCCAAAATAAGCTCCCAGAAGATCACCAGTAATGCTAATCATTATCTCTCCTCTGGTTGGCCGACAGAAAGAGGGTGAAGCTATCTAGCGGCTGCTTGATTGGAGCCAGTGGTTGTCTGCTGAGTGTAGGGCAAGAGGTTGTGGAGTATATTTAGTCCACTACTTGGGGGGGGGGGGGGGGGGGGGGCTATTCTGGCTCCAGCTGACATCTCCAGTTGTCCTAAGAGCAGGGTGAGAGTGCGTCTTCCTCCTTTTAACCCCATCAGTAGTATCAGAGGGTGAACAGGAAGGCAGGAGGATGCAAGAGCAAAATGGAGCAAAGCTGTAGATGAGGAGGAAGACCCTGAAAAGGAAGAATCACAGTCACGCAGACCTTCAGCAGCACTTGGGAGGTCTAAAAGAGCAAGACTAATGAGTAGCACTTAATAGCAATGAATAATATCCAGTCAGCTAGGAGCATAAGTTACATGTTAAAAGTCTGGCAAGGAAATAGGTCTGCTATTAGCTACTGTGCTACCACACACTCCAGCTGTGTCCAGGTGCAGAGCCACACACACACACACACGCACAGCTGTGGCACAATCCAGCCGCATTTGCCAGCAAGAGAGCAAACACCTGCCAGTGCTCCCAACCACCTGGCAGACACACATGTACAAACTCACACGCCTGCAGCTGCTCTGTATGTAAATTATGATCAACGACTACATACTGTATGTGCGTATGCAAGTGCAAGTTTGTGAGTGTATGCATTTATACGTGACTGTGGGTGAGTGTGTGTATGGCCAGAGGGCAGCTGGCAGAGAGAGCAGAGCTATAGTTACATTACACTTTGTCCTCTATAATTACCACAGTCAAACCAGGTTTACTACTGTAAAACCCAGACTCGAGGGCAGTACAGCACAGCGGCCTTTACAGCATCACCAGTCGTCTGTATTGGCCTGTTGCCACGCCATGCCAGGCTCCAATGAGGCATTAGAGCAATTTACTATAAAGCACATGTAGTGTATAGAAAATGTCCATGGCAAACCTCAGGGTTTGTAGTTACACAAGAAAGGAATTGTCTGCAGAGTAAGATAGACAGAGGGGTCTTGATAGATAGATAGATAGATAGATAGATAGATAGATAGATAGATAGATAGATAGATAGATAGATAGATAGATAAAACTGTATGATAGAGAAGACAATGGCCAAAAACATCCCACAAACTCACACCGACACTGTACTCCCACTCGCATGACTTAGTTCTCACAGCCCAGCTTAACAGTTCACACATAGTTTACTAGACTGTCCTCAACCTGGCCCGTTGCATACACACATTTGGTGCCAAATGGACACCCATAAAATCTCTACTGAAAACAGTTCACAGCAGGGTTCATGGTTTCAGGGGTTTAGAGCAACACCGCCCTCTGTTCCCCTTTCACCCTGTCCACTCAAGTGGATTTGGACACTTGGTTTAATGAGAGCAGGATTGCGAGGCACAAGTAATGATAGGTGATCAAAGATATTGAGGCTATCGGTCCGAAGACGATAAAGCCTGTGGAGTAAACTGCACATATTTCGGGAGATTCAGTGAAGCAAGCAGATATCCGGGCCAAGACTTCTTCTTTGCATTGGTCATTTCAGCAAATCTCTACACTGTTGGAAGAAGTTTTACTATAAGGCTCTCTGCCAGAAAGGGATTTCTTGGTTAAGGTTTGGAAAATTGTGGTTTGCCTTAAAAAAAAGCTTTCCAGCAGAAACGGCTCTCTGGTAATGATGATCCGATATATTGCAATCAAGGTGGTGTTCAGACCAACTTTAGCCCCGCTTGAAGGATCCAGCAAAAAAGTTTAACCTGGCTCATCCATTGCCACAAGAGATGTCGTCCGGTAAGGTGCTATATTGGCCAAATGTGTCAAAGTTCACATTCATAGTTGATGACAAGCTGAACACAGTATTTCTACTGTTTACATTGCAATCGTCGTCATGAAGAACAAAATAATTGCCGTCATGATGATCTTCCAAAGTTGTAAAATCCCATGGAAGAACATTATAAACAGCTGTGCAGTGTTTTGGCATGTGAGAAGCCTTCAGATTTACAGAATCTGTCACTCAAAATGCTCATTATCCCTATCCCTTATGAGTTTTTAGACCGCATCAAGGGCAGATGAAATGCCTGCATAATACTGAAGTGACTTTTTGAAGTCAAACAGCTAAACAGGTGTGTCAGATCCCTACACAGCTCCCCTATCTCCAGTATGACCTATGACCTTTGCTGACCCTGTCCTTAAGAGCTGAGCAAATATCGATATCCCCTCTCTGCCTGGCTCTGCGGGGCTAAAAGGTCAGTACGCCTTCATCTGTCATCTATAAAGTAGCTCGGAAATCTGCACCCTGACAAGACCCAAAACCCCAACTTCCGTCTCAGCCCTCCTGCCTTTACCAATGACATCAACGCCTTTTAGTCGAAGAAACCAAAACCAACTTAAAAGCAGCAGTGCCACGTACTTATTCTCTCACACTAGCAGTATAATGAGCAACCACGCAGTCATTCACTCTTTGCACTCAATGGCATTCCTTTCTGTAACAACACGGGATGTGAGGAAACTTCTGACACTGCTTGATTCAATCGTTCTCTCCTCCCATTTTTGGAACTCGCCTGCTTCCTTCTGACAACCGTCTGCCAGGGAATTTAAAGTGCCTGTTATGATCCTCTTTGGCATATATTCATTAATTTGGAGTGCCAACCTATGAAAACAATTAGGAGGGAAACGCCTATGACTTTTGGGTTAGCACTTAACCAGTATTTGCAGGGATAACAAATGATCTGCATGGAGAGATAGTGCCAGCCATGTGAAGAAAATCACCAGCGTCTCTTGGTGTCAAAAACCCGACTAAGGTAAGCTAGCTAACAACAATTGAGTGTTCAGCTAGGTGTGCAATTACTTTTATAAAAACCAAGAAGCAAATAACATGCAGTTGCAAAACTGCAAACAATGTGCGTCTAAATGTCACAAACTGAAGGTGTGTCTCTGCTAAGTTTGACTGTGTTAGTCTACTAACAGAACGCCAAAAGCGAGCTAGCTAACCAGCTAAGCTAGCCAAGTAAATTTCCTGCTGTTTACATACTCAACTCCAACAAACTATTCTTTCACAAATGTACACAAAAAATAGGTAAATTGCCAGGGAGGGTGGGTGTCTGGTGGGTGGGGCTTAGCTGGAGGCAAAACAATTCCGGTTTCCTCTATTTTGTTTTGCTATCAAAGCTAACGCTAGCTAATGTGCAAGAAAGTTAGCATCCTATATTCCTCTTAATACCTCCGCAATTTCTGATGAGGTGGATATGATTACCCTTAATACACATAACGTTATTCATTCATTCATTCTCGATAATCGCCTCTGTCCAATCCATTCGTCTTATTGCATTTAAACATAGTCGTCTTTGTTTTTGTTGGCGAACAGTGGCGGCTGGTGTGCAATAAAATTAAAGTTTTAAACCATGACTCCTTCTATTCTGGCTCCCAATAACACAACAAGACAACATTTTCAGACTCGTGCATAGCCTACAGCCCTGTGGTGGAGAGTCATGTTTTGCCTCCAGCTAGTGAAATGACGTCATTGTGACGACGGCTCTGAAAGGGTCTCTGTTTACAGAGGTGGGAGGACAGGGGGGTGATAAACATCTGGTAAATGCAGACGTAATTAGAGTATTTCTTACTGTTGTTTGAAATGAGATCATTTCATAAAAAAAAAAAATGTAACCACATGCACATTCATTAATTACACTTTTACCCATGTTCACATGTCATGGATGTGTCAACAGAGCTGGACAGAGCGCCCCAGGAATGAGTCCTAAAGCCCATACAGGAATTAGCTTTTCACCACTCACGGTTCCCTCATCTCAAAGTCAATGGGTTTTATGAATGGATTTTTGGCTGGATGCCTGAAATAAGGTCTGTGGTTAACACAAGCTTAAGAGATTTTCACATTTTGTTCTACGACATAAAATACATCAGTAAAAACCCCACTCGTGGACTATGAAGCTTCTACAGTATGTGTCTCAAAAAAGGCTGTTGCCAACAAGTGGCTATATGAGACTACAGAGCATCATCATGCCAAGCTGCACCAAACAAGGCTTCACAGTCTTGTTATGGTGGTGACATTAGGTCATGAGACTGTAGTGTAGTTTGTTTATAGCCTAACATTAGATTTTTACTTCTGGTGACTGCATTTAGGCCTCAATAAACATGAAAGTGGTGTTCATTTGCAACGTTTATCTTGTAACATGTAAGTAATATAAATGTTTGTTTGCAGCCGAGCTTATTTTCAGCAATAATCCAAAATCAAATTGAAAAATCCCTTTTTGACAAGGGAACCGGTAAGATGCTAAGCTCTGCGTCAACCTACAGGAAAACGTCATCACTTTGGCACAGTCTGTCTCAGTGGCCAAACGTGGTACTGTAACAATAAAATAATCAAAAAACATTTCCCTCATAGACCACTATTATAAAGAGACAATTGTAAAACTGCTAACAAGATTTGAATTGTGAATTTTTAGTCCACTGAGGTTTTCAAAACCTCCCTGAGTGCATATATGTGTGACATATGTACTGTAAAGTGTTCCCTATGTAAAGTGTAAGGGCTGAGCAGGATCAAGCGGGAGAAACACCAAAACACTGCATGACAATATTTGTTAATAATAACTTCAGGGTAGAAAAACCCTTCGTCACATATATTAAGTAAAACGGCACTAAGCAAATGCTGCATGCTCAATTGTTCAGTTTTTAGCCACTTAAAAAAAGGCCACCTAAAAAGATCAATACTAATAAAAGTGTTCACTATATTTATAATAATTTCATCCCTTTACCTTCCCGTAAGACCCTTGCCCTTGCCAATAGGGAACAGAAGCTGTTATCTCAAAGCCACCAGACTCTGGCTCTGGGAACACGGAAGTTGCCAGTCTACTGCTGACTGGTTACTTGACTGGTTAATATGTAAGGTAAATCAGTGAAAATATTGTGAAAACATCCCAAATATAGTGTGCACTTGGACTGATATAGATGTTTTTGATGTTTTTTTTCAGGCTGCTAAAATACATTTTGCTGTAGCCCCCATATACAGCAGTATGGCTTAGCTTCCAAAATGGTAGATTTGGTTCATCAAAGACATTAGCAAAGCAGCACAGTACATAAAATAAGCACAGCAGAAACATCAGATAGGTCGGACCATGGTGTTTAACTATGTATCTTTAAACGTTGCAGTTCCGGGTGAAAATGACAAGAGAAAAAAATAAGTTTGCCAATTTGACATATCTCTGTGATTTACATCAATTGCCAGTTGTCTACCTGGAAGTGACTTTTGATGTAAGCGTCAAACGTCAATGTGATTCAGTTGATGCTGAGCAAAACAGAGGGCAAAGAAACTTTTGTTGGTTTTTTTTAGCAACTTTTAGTCAAACGAATTAGCAGCATCTTGCAGTAAGATCCAGATCGTATGATACATCTATGTGCTTGATATGGCGCCGTTACCCAGGCTGCCATTTTGTCCGAGTGATCAACCACGATACTGTGACAAATTAAATTGATCCCCTGCAGCCAAAAAAGCATTTCCCCTACTGACCACCATTTTAGCTAATTATCATTTGTTTTACAAACTGTGAGGACCATGACAGTTTACCATATTTAAAGATATTCCAGTGCCAAGACAACAAGCAGCGAGAGAGAGAACTTTTTGAGATGTGCTTGTTTAAGCAACTTTCATTGGAATGAATGGACGCAATCTTGGAGCCTCATATCAAGTTCTCTTAATACAACCATGACACGTATGCATAGTGGGCATGCATGGATACATGTACTGTATGTGCTGTATGCCAGCAGTGAAAGGGGATACGTGTATCAGAGATCAAAGGATTCCCTTTTCCAATATGTTGAAGCCTGGGACATGGAGCTCAAACAGATTATTACAAAGACCATGGGGGTCAGAAGCTGTGGTGTCAAACACAAGTCAGGACACACACCACCTGACTGGCCAGGTAGAGAGCTGGAAGACAGGGCTCGGTGTTGAGGTGTCTCTCAAACGAGTACTATGGGAGGCTTGTATAGAAGTAGTCTTTGCAAGGGTGAGACATAAAAGGGGAGACAAGGAATGAAACACTGGAACACATCCATCTCATCTGCTCCGTACAGGACTTGATCTCTCCATTCAGATATGGGCAAGAATGCAGCGCTGAGGGATGCTAGCGGGAAGAGGGTGATTAAAGCTTTGAGCCCTAAATCAAAACCCACCTCCAGCAGCTTTGAAATTAAGCCCCTCAAATACCAGAGGATTCCCTGTGAAACGCAAGGCTGTCTGTCAGCCTGCACTGGTGGGAGAGGAGAGAGGCACAGCTGCAGCAACTTTACAGGATATGTGCAAAACGAATGGTTTTGGCTAAACACACACTCATACACACAGGCACGCATAACAACAGCTCACACCATATGTTAAGACCACACCACCTCGCATGCCTCAAATTAACACAGTTTTAATAGAATCCCCTCTCTGTGTAAAACCGGCTCTGTGGCCAGCGTGCTGTAATATTTCCCTCTATGATGAATTAATGAGAATGGGACTCCTTTTTCTTCTGTTTTCCTCTGGCTGTAATTTAAATCCCATTAACCTTCTCACCTTCTCTCAGCCTCCCACTCGCCTTTTCTCCTCTTCTTCTTCTTCCAATAATTCACTCAGAGTAATCTTTCTCTCCCTTTTCAACTCCACGTCCAGATTTGATGTGTAATTTTGCCCTCACTCCTTCCTTCACTACGCCATAAATCTTCCTTGGCGACACTGTCAAGATCCCGGCATGTTTTTCCTGTGACAGCAAATACCTCCTTTACAGGATGCGGGCCGTGCAGTGAGAACACAGCAGATCTTTTACACCAAACACACGTGAACGCACCAATCTGCACACATGCACAGACAAACACAGACAGAAGCTGCACATAGACACAGAAAATATGAGCCACACAATGCTCACACACACAACCCACTCCTTTACACACACAGTGACTGAATGATTGAACTCAGTCACAGAAACCTGTCTCCACTCTTCTAACAGGTCAACAATAATCATCCACTCGAAACATACTCAGCAGACCACCATACAAAAATAAACATCCAAGCATGGATACACTTACACATGTATACATATGCGTGCGTATGAGCAGGAGACGCTTAATACGTTTGTGTGCTCGATATCTACGAACAGTCATATAGGATTTATCTCTGCAAGGCTTGGCTAATGATTCATTTATTTGCTGTTTTAGTCCTGTATGAGCTTGTACAAGCAGCAGACACACTCTTGACTATAGGGAGACTGTGGATTTAGTGATACACTTCAATTATACGCATCTATATCAAAGGCACGCAATCAATCCCAGTCCTTACAACAACAAAGTAACGCAGCGCTGGTATCTAATCAGTTTACTTAGGGCCTAAGCATTGGAGCGTTCAGTTATTTTCTCACCGTGTTATTGTTCTTGCTTTTCTCATTTTTCTGCATCTATGCTTGTCACATTTTTGCATTAATGTTTTTGATAAGTAATATCCATGGTAAATGTTTCTAAAAAAAAAATACATTAATGCAAGCTCACCCCTGATGCTTTTAAGGATTCTTTTTTTGCCTTGCCCTTTATGTCCTTTGCACCTCCAGCCTATGTAGTTGGTGTCAGTTTAAGGCCTTGTCCACAGGGACACAGGTAAGTTATGGTACATGTTTTGGCTTTTCGTGCACATGCAAACTGTGTTTTAGGCCACTTAACCCTCTCTCCAGGATAAAGTTATTTAGACAATCTATCTTCAGTGCAGAGTTGTTATGAAAAAGAGTTTTTGGCTTGTAACCATTAACGTCAGATCGCACATTTTTATCTCCTTTGTAAGGCGTCACCTGTGAGGCAATACCTGTGCAATGGCAGAGGTGGCAAAAATAGCACTGTCTCTAACTTTGCTAACAAGACTTCTTTAAGTGTACAGACACTTTTCCACTATATGGTGGAACAAAGGCATCAGAATGCACTACAGAGGTCACTCATTGCTACCAAGGATGTACAAAGAGACCTGGATACAGCGTTCTTTCCTATAAAATTTGCTCAGTGGCTCATGAAGCCAAAGGGGCTCTATTTCCATCGTATAAAATTACCTGATCTTCTTCACTGTGGATCCCTATAGAGCAAGCGCACTAAAGACTTACAGCGGCTGATTATAGCCAAGTGGCTATCTTTCAGCGGCCAAACAGCTAACTTAGCGCTACACCAACCTGAATGGGGTTACAATGATTTAATCGTATCGCTCCTCTTGACTTTTGAAATGTTATCCAACTGAATGGATCAGATCCTGGGATTTTTTTGAGAAAGAAGGAGGGAAAAAACCTGTTTACAAAAATACCCGTGTCCATGTGAATTTGGCCTAAGACAAGTAGCAGATGACAACACAATCAGAAATCTGAGAATGCCTTCTTGAGGCATTTTGTCAGCGAAGTATAGCTCACAATACAAAGTTGAGAGATCAAACATGTCAGCAAGTAGTAAAAGGAAACTGCATCAGCAGTTAAATGTTAAGGACATCTTTTACTTCTAATATTAACATTTACTGATAGAGAGGTTTTAAAAAAGTTCATCTTTCAGCTGCCACCTTGTTTTTCTTTCGTAAGGGTACTTAAAGGGATAGTGCACCCAAAAATGAAAATTCAGCCATTACCAGGAGGCCCTGGTGAATTTTTACAGTCCTCACATCCCTTGCAGAGATCGGCAGGGGGAGCGGCTAGCACACCTAAAGGCTGACGGTGCCCCAGGCTAACGTCCAAGAACACAAAATTGAATCCACAAATATTTCCAACATGCTCATCCGTAGTGATCAAAGTGTCCTGAAGCCCCGACATGTAAAGTTGTTTTGAAAAACGTCATATGAACCCTGTAGCTCTGACTGCTTCTCTGTGCTCTGCGCTCATGTGTGCGCGCTCAGGGTGATCGGTGATGCACGGTCTCTGAGGAGGAAAATTGTATGATCATCAATAAATCATTAACAATTCAATATGAACAAGCAGCTATATTGTCTCTCATTATTTGTGCTT
This sequence comes from Epinephelus awoara, assembly GCA_035609425.1. Lineage (NCBI taxonomy): Eukaryota > Metazoa > Chordata > Actinopteri > Perciformes > Serranidae > Epinephelus > Epinephelus awoara. The sequence goes on from CM069294.1 coordinate 25,590,898, forward strand.
TCCCTCTATATAGAATGAAAGGCAAAGTAATATGAGCCCTCAGCAGTTTGAGGTATTCACATCAAGAAGGTATTATTTTTCAAAGTTACAGTGTTTTTATAGTAAAATTCTCTCTTTTTTCCACACACACGGTTTCTGTGCTGAGCTCCACTGGAGAGATAGTAAAACAAAGAGAATTTGTGCTGGAAAGACTGTAACTTCGCAACTTTATGCAAATACGTGAAGGAGAAAGGAACACTTCAGTGTTTCGACACATGGTGCACCTTCAGCGAGAGGCAAACTACTTCCACATCACTGCATTTATTTGACAGATAACACACACCTCTTTCAGTGCAGAAGGTGTCAGAAATAACGCACAAAGGACTGAGTAAATAAATTTATCCTTTATCGTGTTGCTCATAGGCACTTCAAAAGTAGTGCCATCCTGCTGCTGCCTCGTTAAGCAGGAAAACAACTACATGCATGCAACAGTTGTAACCGACACACAACATTGGACATCTGTTTTACTGAGAGTGCAAGTGAAAGATCTGCTGACCAGCAGCCCCTCCCCAGACGCCGGCTGGTGGTCTATACTTACACACCTGTCAAAGGTCATGTCCAGCATACTAATTAAACACCCGACAGCAGAGCAGAGAACACGATAACCACCCATCACTTGTGTTTGTGTGTGTGTGTGTTACATTTAACATCTACTAGAGTGTCCTAAGGCAGATCTCATTTCATGCACTAATTCATATCTTACCAAGCAAGGAAAAGAGACAGCACAGCACCATTCATCCTTTCACACTTCACAGGGTAAGCATTCATACGTGCACAATGATGTTTACTCCAAAGCGAGCGGTATAATGAGTAAAAACTGAGATCTCATTCTGAGCTAATTAAAGATTTGATTTGTCTCTGTTATGGCTCTGAATTCTGAACATTAAACATGATTCATTGCTGGAACTGTCCCTGTTCTGCAGCTGTGTGTCTGGAGCTCTAACTGAGACTGCAGTGTACCACAAAAAAACTAGAATTAAAAAGAGTAGAATACTATATGCAAGGGTGTATTTATAATTGCACAGCCCACCCCCCTCTACCAGGCACACACAGTGCTAAGGGGAACCAGATGAGCGCTCCCTCCTGACAACCCAAACCCCAGCGATGACAGACCCTCTCAAGCATATAGCATGACACTAGAGGACAAAGCACCTGTTCCCCCGCAGCTCTTTCGCACCTCCCCTTCCCCACAGAAACACACACTGGCACTTTCTCAGCCATGAGGTCACTGTCGCGCTCAGGCCAAAACTGGCTGTGCCACCTGCAACCCTACCAGCCCAAAATGATCACCCGAAACCCAACCTGCCCCGACCCCCCCCTTTCATCACACCCACCCTATGATGCCTCAATTTTGGCAGGCAGTAAAGCTGGTCCCATAATTACACCCTATATCACTAGCATCCCCTCACATATGACTACTATGAGCTCATAGCTCACATGCAAGAGCTCATACTATAAAGACTTGAGACCATGAGACAAACCATTCAAACACTTATTTAAAGGACAGAGAGAAAATTAGGTGGACGACTCCAGACAGCTGGTGTAAGTGTGCAACATACTGAGGTTGCTGAGTCTGAATGGCATCCGCAGATGTTCTTCACGTGTCCTGCATGGCTGGACAGTCTGTGTCCGTTTGCATGAGAGAGCTGCTCACAGAGCCAACTGGCTGTCTAAATGCTCCTCAGCTCTTCATCCACACATCACCATCCTCATTTGCCCTGCACTGGTCCCTCATATAACCCCGCAGCCTCTGACTTCTGTCCTCTGCTATTGGAAAAGCAAAGGTTCCGCTTTCAACCTCCTCACAGCGGGATAGGGGTTTTATGTGTATTGTTGAGAGAGGAGTGGAAAGAAACCAAACTTTGGAGACAGGAAAAGGCAAGACAGCAAATGATGACAGAATGATCTCTCTTCAGAGGAAGTGTGTAGATGTACTGTTCCCTGAGCCGGCCCATCTGGACCACCTATGCAAGAATCCTCACTCATTAGAGTCACTTTTACGAGGTTAGCATGCAGTATTTGATCATGAATATGTACGAATAAATCACAACACACAATGTACAAACGTCTTCAAACATCCATCACTGCTAAATCAGCCAAATATGAGCACAATATGATTAACTGAGTGTGGAGATCGGGTGGAGTCACATTGTCCCTTTGCTACTTACTTTAGGGGAGATCAGTGTCCCATGGAATCAGCAAGAATAAATCACCAGTGACTAATTATATTGATTCATATGCCTTATGATATTAAAGGGGCAGTTCACCCAAAAATCAAACACATAATTTTCCTAAACCCTGGAGATATCGGCCTTGAAGATACCTGCCTCCTCTCCAACATAATGGAACTAGATCGCATTTGGGTTGTGGTGCTCAAAGTGCCAAAAATATACATTTGGAAAACTCAACAGTAATGTCATTGTCCAGAAATCATGATCTAGTTACTTAAGATAATTTACAGACCTGTGAGCAGTTTCATGCAGGAACTATTGTCTTTCTTTCTAAGTATTTTCTTTCTTTCTCTTTTCCTGAGGGAAGCGTGCATCTACTGCTCGCTCACCTAGTGGAGCTTATCCCAGCTACCCCTGGACAGGTCACCAGACTATCGCAGGGCTAACACATAGAGACAGAGAACCATTCATGCTCACATTTAGACCTACGGGCAATTTAGAGTCACCAATTAACCTGCATGTCTTTGGACTGTGGGAGGAAGCCGGAGTACTTAGAGAAAACCATGCAAACTCCGCACAGAAGGGCTCCAACATCCTGGGTTCATACCAGGAACCCTATTGCCATGAGGTGACAATGCTAATTCCCTGGAAGGCATATCTGTATTCTTGATTTTTAAAGACAACTGTCCCAATTATGGCTGATTTGACATGACAATAATCCATGAATGCCTGACTATTATTGCCCTGTCTACATCATGGGAAAGCAATATAAAGACTTCTCTGAGCATGTACATTCATATGAACAGGTTGAGCAATCAAATAAATAATCACTTTGTTGTGTGGCTGCTGTGTTTCTGTGTAGTACTGATGTATTTGATGTTCTGTCTATTTCTCCTCAGTTGTACTGACCGTGTGGAAAATATGCCTCTTTATTGACTCATGTTGTATTTTTAAATCCATGTTCTTTTTATTCTTCCCTTTAGGTGAGGTACCATGAAAAGCCCTTTCTAGGTCTCTACCTCATCTGCACATGTAAACTGTTTTTATTTCACTTTTTCTCTGTTCTTTTATATCTCAGTGTGCTAATCAACTTCATCTTAAATGTACTGTTTCTAATTATAGTCTATCTTCGTGTTCCAGGTCGTCCCCAAATCTTACTTGGGAACAAACAAAATGAAACACATGAAAGTAAGAGGTGGATGGGTCCAATTTACTCTGTGTCAGTCTTAACTTAAAAATGATACAATGCTACGATTATTATCCTACAAATAAAGATTTAAACTGAATGCTTTAAACAACCAGTTCAAATGCCTGTTTCATAGGCTGTTTGAGGGACTGGTAACAAGATGATATGGCTTATGATTTGATAGGGATATGAAGATACATCAAGTAAAAGAGTCTAATTAGCAGGGTAGGCTTTTCTTTTTGCATTTGTGGTATGATTATTTTCATTATCAAAAGAATTGCTATATCTTACGACTTCCTTTAAACATACTTCCTAGAAAATCCTCAACATGCTCAAACCAAAACAAACTGTTCAGCACAGGGTGAGACATACTCTATCATGCTTGCTCAAATAAACACACTCACACACACACATGGACACAGCAAACACATGGCTGGCCTTGGCCGTCAGATCCCCATAGTTTTGTCCTGGTGTTTATAGAAGTAAGTTTTGAGGAAAATGTTTGTCTCATCATTGTTCGCACAAGCTGTGTCGGCCGCCCCAACCAAGCATTGCAGCCTCCAACCACACACACACACACACACACACACACACACACAAACACTGTGTGAGATCTATTCTTCTGTAAAAAGGAGAATACAGTGCTCCACTACATGATAAGCACTGTCAAGGGTATCAGTGCTTTCAGTCAGCAACACGATAAAATTGTCAAAAGCAAAATCTGCATGATGATGATGAAGCTTTCTTTCTCACAGCAATGCCACAAAGCAAAATGTCAAAATCATCCCTTGCCATGTGACTCAGAGGTCGTATCAGGGCAAACAGTCTGCGCTGCTTTGTGGGAATGCAGAGGGTGATTAAAGGCTCATGGGAGACTGTCATTATAACCAACCTCATGAATTGATTTAGACAATTTTGAAGACACTGGGGAAAAAAGAAGATCTTCAGTTGTGTGTTTTATCAGACAATTTGCTTACCTTGTGTCTAGACTGTGGCGATGCTGCTTCTGGTTCTTTCTTCTCCCCGTCTGAGGCTCCGTGTCCATGTCTATCCCTGTCCTGCTGCATGCTCTGTCCCACCTGCACCACGGCCTTACATTCCATACATGATCCAATCACCAACCTCCTCCCATCATCCACCAGGAGTGTGCGTGTGCTGCGAGGTGCGTACAGGAAGACAGGTAGCCTGGCCACGGTAACAGCGCACAGCCTACCTTGCCTGCGCTGCTCCTTCCTGCAGAAGAAACACACAAAAGCCTCGCAGCTGTACTGGCGGGCCCAGGGGGAGCTGGGTGGCTGGGGGTTGGCACTGGATAAACTAGAGGTAGAAGGGGTGGAGGGACCCAGGCCCTTGCTCTCATGCTGGGCCCACTGAGTGTGCAAGTCATGGTAGCAGAGGTTACAAGCTGACACCAGGCCTGTGGCGTCAACCGGCTTGGCACGGGGAGCAGGAGGGTGGACGGTGAGAAAAGGGAAGAAAGGCTCCCTCTCTCCACAGCGCCCAGGCGGGTTGACATGCAGCTGGTACTCTGCACCTGCACACAGCTCAGCTCCACACAGGTAACACACCGCCATGGAGCTGCCGGGGCGAGAGGCCACACCTGTATGGGAATGGGCCGGTCCTGACCCCTCAATGGCCACGGCAGCGTGGTACCTGACTAGAAAGGAGCTGACAGAGGTGATGAGGTCTTCACTGAGGCTGAGTCGATAAGCGCTCCAGATTTCCTCCAGGATAAAATGGCACTGTGGGCAGCAGTGTATACGACCGTTCCTCACCACCTGGGCATTAGGTGGGCAAGGCAACATGTTGATGAAAGGAAAATACATTGCACCACGGGATTTGCCAACACCAGCCTGTGCATATGCTACTCTCATATCTCCTCCACACTCCTGACCGCAGAGGAAACAGGCCTCTTGGGAGGCCCTGGGTTCAGTGATGCGCTCCATGGACTCTGGAGGACTTCGCTGGGAAGGATGGAGAGAATCGGTGCCTTGGTTGAGGGGGACTACATACAGGCGCTGGAGGACAGGCACATCTGCCAGCTGAAAGCTCTGCCACTGCTGCATGAGGGAGGTGTGGCAGCTTCCACACACCAGGGTTGTACCTGCTGGACTGATAGGTATTGCACCCCGGGGTGGGGAGTGAAGCCACAGGAAGGGGAAGAAGGGCTCACCCTGTGCCCTCTCCTGTTTCTGAACACTGACTTTAAACCGGCCATCATGTCTGAGCCCAGCACCACAGATATAGCAAACACACTCCTCTGAACAGGTGTCCACAGCAGGGTGCGACTTTCTTGATGATAGGTCTCTGACAGGTCTAAACTGAGTTGTTGGGCCTGTTTTGCCCTCGTGCATGTCCATGTCATCATCACTTGTAATGTTAATCTCATCTTCATCAGAGTTGTCAGAGTTATTCTCCCTGGGAACAGCCATGTTAGATTTAGTGGTGACAGCAGCGGTGCCAACAGATGACAAAGCAGTGTTAGGGTGATCCTCACCCCTTCCTCGGTACAGCAGCGATGGATGTCTGGACGAAGCACAGCTGCTGTCGGCAACACGCTGAATCTGACGAGGCTCCGCATGTCTGACATTCCCATCATCCAGCCATCGCCTGTTGCGCATAATGACCCCGTTGTCTTGCACAGGTGCGTCAGAGAAAGGGCTGTCATAACATCGCTGAGGGAATCTCTCCTGGGACTTTGCCAGAGACTCTGATGATTGACAGACATTATTCATAATTTTAGCACCGCGCCTCGCCGGCAGAACACTCTCCGCTTTTGGCGATCCCTGCGCCCCATAAACACCCACCGGGTAGCGCATTGCCCGCTGTGAATCTGGGCTGTTTTTAACACTGATGACATTGTTCTTCCTGCTACTGTCTCTTGGCGATTTGCCAGACCCTCTCAGGCACTTGTCTTTGCTCACACCGGCTCTGTCGACTAAATCCATCTCCTGGTCTGATATGTTCTCGTTCTCAGAAAAAGACGAGAAATCAGACTCTGCGCCCCCGTCGTAGTTCTGGCTGCTGACACTGATCCTCCTCTCCAGATCATAAGAGATGTTCCACTCCTGTGGGACCCGACGTGAGTCGCACTGGTAGGGTCGTTTCAGCCAGTACATGCGCTTCTCAATGGGCGTCCTGCTCCGCTCGAAGGAGTTCCACTGCTCCGTCAGAAAGCAGTGGCACACGGCGCACACCAGCGTATGTCCATCCGGGCTCACTTCACACGCACCCGGGGCTGGCTCCTGGTTTTGCAGGAACGGGAAAAACGGCACCCTCTCCTTTTGGTATGTCACTTGTAACCTCAATTCCTTCCCTGGTGTAACTCCGCTGCCACATATGAAACAGTGAACCAGTCCCCCTAATCCATTGCGATCAGCCCTGGAAGTGTTGCCGGGCAATGGGCTGTCCTCACCGGGCATAGCTGCAGCCATGAGTCGGTGTTTCCGAGATAAGGGTGCCAGTTCCTTGTCACAGGGGGAGATCATTGTTTTTTAACACCCAAGCCTATGCTACATGGCATAACGTTAACAGTTAGGTTATGCTCATGGTCCACACTTATCTGCAGGTCAGGAAACCATACAATCACTGTTAGTTTAAGTTACTCACTGGATGATAAGATACACGATAGTCCATTGAAACTACAGCGTGCAGCGAAGGCAGCAAACCGTTAACTGTTATCTTTCAAGGGCAGGGAGAGATTCACTCAAAACAGCCACGAAACAGCCCACAGGTCCTTGTTAATTAGAGTCTGTAGTCCGCATGTTTGCACTGGAAATCCTCAGGTAATGTGACAGAAGAAGTTGGGATCACGGGTCGCCTCTCCAGCGAACTTTCCTGCCTGCGCTCTGCAAACTTTGGCTGCTAACTCGCGTACACTGTACACAGCGCCATCCCCGATTCATGGGACCCGCTCCGACACCCCAAAGGCAACCTCCACCCCCTGCCAGCCCCCAGTAATAATTTTGCAGAGATTATGAGCACACACTTCTGCAGTAGCTGCCCATGCGTCAAAGTACTAGGCATGCACAGGAAATCCACAGTTTAACATGGACAGGGGCGTGTATTTAATAAACAGACTCCCAGCGTGTAGGTGATCATCTGCAAGCAAAACTTGAGTGTTAGAGCCTGTCAGAGAGAGTGCATGTGTGAGAGTGTTTTAAATGTGGAAATACATGAACAGTTTTCTCCAACAGATGCACAAAGCTGAGGAAGAACAGTGTGATTTTCTTTAAATGACTTGGCTCTCAGTATAAAATATGAACTCATTCACTCAAAACTTCCACACTTGGAGCATGCAGTGGTTTTCTTTTGTATGCATATTATGTAAGGCAATCATAGAAACAGATTGTTTTGACAACTAAGACAATCCTCACTGCATAAAGTGTCTGAGCAACATGATATTGGTAAATTATTTTCATGCCTCAGGCGACTCATATCATTCAGGAGTCCAGAGCTTCATTTTGAATTTACACTCAATTAATTTGAACAGATATATGAAATGAATTAAAAATGCAAAACACAATTAAAAAAAACAATGCACAAGCATTTTTGATGTGTGTAGTTGGTGACAGTTGATGGTTCATCCTCTGGTTACTCGGTTTCTTGGCAAAAGCTGTCCCATGATAACATAAGATCATTTCAATAAATCAATGAAAGATTAATCGAAAAGTGCCAATCAACTAAGTGCTGCAAGCTCAATCAGGAAAAAAGGTGAGGGGGCGGGGGGGTTAGCATGGTTTAGCAACAATGAAATTCAAAGTGCTCTTCATAAAGCATCAAAAGCATCTAGACAAGGTGCAAAATAAAGACTATAAAAGGACATTTTAAAGCAATTCACCAAAGAACTAAATAATAGGCAATGAAACATTAAAATACAATACAATACAAGAATAAAAGTTACAGTGCAGTGTCAGAAAAGGCAGCGGCACACACATAAGTTAAGGGGGGCTAAGAATATGGCACAGCTGTTCATCAGAGCAGGCTGTCCTGAGTGTCTGTGTGAAAAGTGCAGAAATGAGGGAAGTCACCACAAAGCTGACAGAGCTACTTCACAGTTGAGATGGGAGAGACTGTGCAGCGTGACAACAGTTGTCCAGGTGCTTCACAAGTTGCAGCCTAGAATGGGAGATGGCCACTTTTGAAGAAAGCTCACCTCACACCACAGGTTCTCTGAAAACAGTCCTTTTTGCCACATGACTGAATATTTGATTTATAAAGCTCCAGTCTGTCAGATTTAGAGGCATCTATTGACAGAAATGTTAACTATGTTTTCATTAAATTATAATCACCTGAAAATAAGAATCACTATGCTTTCATCACCTTAGGATGAGCTGTTTATATCTACATATTGAGCAGGTCTGCCATGTTACTCTACAGTAGCTCGGGAGACGTTTCAGCTCTGCACCCTCATTGTTAGATGCCACTAAATCCTTCATACTAGACCTTTAAAGGGCAACACCATCAAAATGAAGAATTGGAATATGTTATTGCCATGGCTTAGGAACATTAAATTTATATTTGTGAACATGGGCTACTCTCCCAAAGACAAAACCAGAGAATTATGTCTCAGACTTGTCATCAAGTATAAAGTCTGCTCCATACACAGTGAATGAAAGGCTGATTTTGTTTGTTTGGATCTGCAGAATGTTTGTTTTCGTTTCCCTTTTTATACCCAAAATGAGCTTTATTCTATTGTAGTGTTCTCAGCCTTAAACAGAGACGGTACCCATATACTTAGAACATTCCCCTGGGTATATTTTTGGACTGTCTTAGACCATAGGAATGACATACATGAATTTGAAAATGGGCGTAGTTCACCTTTAAGCCAAATGCTGCACATCAGCAGAAACAATGAATGCTGCAAATTCAGAGAAATCTTGACAGAAATCCCCCTGCAGTTTGCATGACTACTGTGACTTGGGAGATTTATTTTCCAGCAGACGATGATCCCACACATAAAGCCATAAGCCAGGAATGGCTGTCAAGAGTCCTGCATGCACACATCTATCTATCTCTATCAGTCTGTTATTGTGTGTCAGAGAGAACACAGAAACACAAAGTGATGCCTGACAACACAGTGGATATCTTCTCACTCCACGCACATGCAGACACATCACAATATTTACAACCCCTGCCGCCGTCCCCTTCCTATTGCTGTACTCCAGTCAAGAAATCAACCCTTAAACACTTGCGTCATCTAACAATGACACATAAACAGTTGTGTCTATCCGTTCCACTGTGTGCTGCCCCCTGGCTTAATCCACCGTCCAGTGACTCAGATGTCAGAGACTCTCCCACCTTACTACCTCTGCAGCTCCCCATTTCTTCATCCCCTCCTTCATCCATTACCCTTGTCATCATCACTGTGTCCCCTGGAGACAAATTGCGCTCCCTCCTCAGCCTTCCAACCTGGAAGTCCAGGGAGGTTTTTAATGACGCTACCAACCCTCGCTGTAACTCCTTAACCACCCAAGATCTGTTTTTTTTCTTCACTCTTCAACATGGCAACCGAGAAAAATCACAGGGAAAAAAGGCATTCCTGAGTGATATTGACCTGTTTCTACTGATACTTCCCACAGAGAGAAGGGGAAAGTGGGAGGGGATGAGTGCGAACACAAGCACACAGAGTACAGACACCTAACATTAAAGTGTAATTAATGTAGCTGTGCATGTATACTCCAATTACTCTGTCCTCACATAAAGTTATGCCGAACACATAGAGTAACACTAATGATGTGTTGTCAGCAGAGATTTACAACACTGCCTTGCAGTGTCAAATCTTGGTACTGCATCATCTGGGAAATCCCCCTGTGCAGCCAGTCAGACTGAGGCTGATGCTGGCAAATCACAGTCAAGCAGAAGAGGGGGGACTAAAAGAGAGAAGCAAGTAGGCAGAGCGTTTGAAAAGGAAGAAATAAAGGAAGATAGATCATGAAAAAATGCATCCAATCATCTTTGTTCTCTTTCTTCCTTTTTTATTGCTGTCTTGGTGCAGTCGTTCCCAGCTGTGGGGCGGGACGAATCTGAGGGTTCACAAGATGACTAAACTGACAGAAAAGGAGAAAAATGATATTTCTGATACACAGCTATTTAGTTATTAATTCAATTTTTTTTATGAAATACTGGCTACTTTGAGTGGCACGGTGGTGTGGTGATAAGCACTGTCACCTCACAGTAAGAGGGTTCCTGGTTCGATCCCAGGAGGGAGCCCTTCTGTGCAGAGTTCGCTTGTTCTCCCCATGTCAGCGAAAGAAAGAAGAAGAAATGTAGGTTAATTGATGACTCTAAATTGTCCGTAGGTGTGAATGCAAGAGTGAATGGTTGTCTGTCTCTATGTGTCAGCCCTGTGATAGTCTGCCAATCTGTCCAGGGTGTACCCTGCCTCTCGCCCAATGTCAGCTGGGATGGGCTCCAGCCCCCCAGCAACCCTCAAGAGGATAAGCTGTTACGAAAATGGATGGATGGCTACTTTGATCTCTTCTGACCTCTAAACCCAGGTCCATACATCTGTCATAAGCTGTGATGAGAGCTCACAAGTCAAGATGCACCCTCATTTTAAGGGGTCACACATCAAAAAGTTTGGGAACCCTTAGGCCTGCTCAGACAGTGTACATTATACTTGTCAATGCATACTTCTCTGTGTTCCAGATCAGTATCGTTAGAGTCCCTGATTTTATAGCGACAGGATCATACAATGTCCATTTTTGGTTCATGTTGATGAAACACGGGACAAGCATGAATTGTACACACATCCATACACGCATTCAAGACACGCAATGCAGTACAAACACATGTATGCTCTATATATCAAAAACTGTAGCTTCTGATTTTGATGTCATCCCTGTAACTGTGTTCAGACTCTCAGTGCCTGCATGCAGTAACAGTGTGTGTGTGTGTGTGTGTGTGTGTGTGTGTGTGCAGATTCTCTGTGACTGAAATGGTGCCGTACATAGATCTCATGTGAGTTGAGATATCTGCCGTATTGCTCTTCATGCTCTGTATGGAAATTGCTCTGCTCTGACAGACCCCTCCGGGCTGAGGAGAGTGGAAAGGGAGACGCAATTGGGTGGGGGTGGGGTGTTGAGGTGGGGTTAGCGAGGGGAGAAAGGGAATACAGTGGGAGAGTGATCTGAATAAAATCCTCTTGTTGAGTAGTGTAGGGCCTCCAGGAGTTTTGTTAGAAGGAGGTGATGACAGGGGCAGGAGGAGGCCGCATAGACACTGCACTGCACTGTGTGTGTGTGTGTGTGTGTGTGTGTGTGTTAGGATTGGGTGTATACTAGTGTGACGCCCCTCTCACTGTCTTGGAGGCTGTCCTGGCCAACCTCAATAGACGATAGGTTAACAGTGCAGGGTCCTCTGCTGATTAGCTTCACCTGGGCACTTGGTCTACATCAGCTCCATGTTCTTCCTCCTGTCTCTCCTTTCCTGCAGCCGGCATCCACCCTGCATCACCTTCTTTTGCTTTTGCACCATCGACGCCTCCACAGCATACATGTTGCACACATGCATTGTTGATACTACTGATTCCCACACCTCATTGTTCAACTGTGGTGATGTTGTCATGTTCCCTGAGTCAGTTTGTGACAACAGCACATACAGAGATCTGTAAAAACAAAACCTGCGTGCTTGGGCGCATATACAACTCACACACAGACACAATGGACGCATGTATGTATATATAAAACTACTGAAAGGTTTACCCCATGTTCCTTGTTTGTTCTGGATATTTTAACGTTGTGACAGCAGGTCATAAATACACCTGATTCCTCCACAGGTATTATGGTAGTAGTATAAAATCACTGGTGCATGTGCAGTTCAAGCATACAGTATGTCATCCTGTATGTGTCTGTGCTTTCAGAGCCATCTGGGAGGCATTACCTTACCGTTGCACCACAAGACTCCGAACTTCACTAGAACCTCCTGGGAACTGAACATGTCAGTAGGAGTGAGAGAGAATATACTGTAGGTATAGTTAAAAGACATTTTTTTCAGGTAGTATGATAGCTGCTCCAGACTTTTAATCAAAGTAAAATAGCGTTTGGTGCATAGCATGGGAGGTTACTGAGCGCTCCAGTGATGACCTTTTTCTGTAGGTTGACACAGAAGTTGGCGTCACACTGGTTCCCTCGCCAAAAAGCCGAATGGGATTTTTCTATTTGAATTAGGATGATTGCAGAAAATTTGCTCTGTGGCAACAAATGCTTATGATACTTACATGTTTTGTCCAGCAAGATAATCTTTACACTGAACATGATTTTTGAAGCTTTAATACAGTCGCCATAAGTAAAATGCTAACGTTAGGCAATAAGCACACTACACAATGGTTGCATGATGTCACCATTGCAGTGAGGAGGTAAAGCTGTGGTCGGCATGATGATGTTCTGTAGTCTTTAGCTACTTAATAATGAGAGGAAAGTCTCTTTAGCTTATGCAAACCACAGACCTTATTTCAGGCATGTATCAAAACCCATTTAAAAAACCCATTGACTTTGACGTAAGGGAACCGAGAGTGCAAAAATGCTAATTCACTTCCAGGTGTTGGGACTCATTCCTTTATTCCTGGGCACTCAGTAGCGCAAATCATCTAAGATTCAGACATCTACGTAGTTCGTGTTCTTCACCAATGGCACCGTTCAGCTCTTGTGAGCTGTATTTCGGCCGATTCATTATGTTGTACCAACATTGGACCCAGTGAAGCCTGATGGTGAGTGAAATCACTCTGATTGGCTGTTCAACTCAGTTCACAAGAAGAGAAATTGAAAGAAGTAAAGCAAACAAAATAACAATTTTGCTATAATGGGTATGTTTTTGGGGGGAGGCCATTAAACTTTTCAGCACCACCAGCGCAGAGTATCCTGTGTTCTTTCAAATCCAGGTTGTATAATTAATGTGCTGACTGGCTATTAGCATCTTAAATCCAACAGACACACACACACACACACACACACACAAACACACACACACACACACACACACACACATACACACACAAACTGCTCAAACTGGAAAATAATTTACAACCATGACATCACCTAGACAAAGCTCAGATATAACAAGCCGTCTCTAGCCCAACAGCTATAATGGTTTCATACAATTTAAATGTCTCAGTTAGCTGTGCCAGTGTTGTAGTGTTTTACAGTAATCAGGAGGCATCAATGCTAAACCGACATTTAAAGAGTCAAGATGTTGTAAATGATCCCATGAAGATAAAGCAACGAATCCAAAAGATTTGAAGGTCAGTATTTACAGAACTTGTAGCTGAAGACGGTCTACAGATCATGTTTGATATTCTTTAAAGGGTTGAAACTCTCAGATCTGATTGATTTTATGACTCAGAGGTAGGTAAAAAGCTGCTACAGAACATGTTCTCTATCCAGCAGTCCTCTGACCTCTGCTTCATTAAGATCTTAACAGTCCTTTTATTCTTCCTACTGTTAATACTGCTTGATCTGCTGTTTCTGTCACAGCTTTCGTCTCAAAAAAGTTCAAGTATCCTCAGCACAGATGTTTTCTCTCATCTTGCCTGATTAGCTCTGTCTCCAAGGGCTGAGTAGACTTATACAAATTAGGCAGGATTGGCAGCTCTGTTGACTCATTGTCACTCAGAGTCTTCTTAACTTTTCTATAGTCATGTTTTTACCCTCCTCCTTTCTTCCTCTGTGTCTCTGCTGCATAATTTTAGTAGTACTTCTACATTCTTTCAAACATCTGATGTAGACAGGGCTGTAATAAGTGTTCCTGGGTACAGTGTCCTCGGTGGAGTGTCATTATTAGCTGGGTAGTCTTCTTGGTCAGTCTCTCGTCACCTATTTGTTTTTCCTACCATGATTATGTCAAAAAAGTCTGCAATGAAAAAGGAAAATCTGGTGTCAAACAAACAGGAAACATTCAGTTAATTGATGTTGAATGGAAATCTAGAAGAAGTTTAATGAGAGACGGAGATCTTCTGACAGACAGGGCAGGAAAGATGTGAGCGTAGCAACACTGACAAGCTCTCTTTGTGTCTGTTAACTTTCTAATGTCTATTGTGTTTATTAAGGTTTCAAAGCGGCTGATGGCTTTTGATGCCAGAAATAACAGCCGTGCTCAGCTGCCAACCACAGCTCTGCATCCTGCCAGGCAGGAAGTGAGGGTGTGCATGTCCATTTCAGGGAGGTGACACAGGAAGTAAAGCAAGCCAAAGGGTCAGCAGTTCAGGTCCTTGACGGAGAGTCATCACAGTGGCTGAGAAACAGGTTACAAATTGTACACATTGTTGAATAAAGACAAGGCTGGGGGACGATTAAGGACAAGTGTTAGAAATTGTGATACCTTTTAACTGTAACAAGAAATCTCAAAATCATTGTTGGGAAAAATTGGATGATTCAGTTTTATCAGCAGCAGTGACGCATGATACACAGACAGGAGAAAAAGAGAACGAGAACGCAACCTCTGGAGAGAAGCCTGGACTTTCTCCTTGTTGTTTATTTATTCATTTATTTCTGCAGGATCTTTCCCTCTCTCCAAGGTCAGAGGTGCAACTGAGGAATGTGTTTCCTCCAAACAAGGAAAAACTAACACATTCAGCTCATACAGTGTAGACTGGGCCACAGTTCATGTGGCTTACTGGACCATATTCCCCTGCTTACAGAGGGGACCTATTATGCTCATTTTTAGATTCATACTCATATTTTAGGTTTCCATAACAACATGTTTACGTTCTTTAATGTGAAAAAAACTTCATTTTTCTCATACTGTCTGTGCTGGAACACCTTTATTTACCCTTTGTCTGAAACGCTTCATCTTAAGCCCTCCTTCCGAAAAAAGCGTTTGCAGTTCTTCTGTATTCCATTATTGCAGCCAGGGAATGACTGTAATGCAGTGTGGTGGCACTCACTGTGAAAAAACCCTAACCCCCTAACCAAAATATTCACAACCAGACATGTTTCAGCAGGAATATGTTCTGAAACTAGGGAGAAATGAACAACATTGGCAGCCAAGATTACATCACATGTTTCCATGATGTTAGCATGTAGCACCATGGAGCACTGTACTGTACTTGCAGCCAGGGAAATGACTGTAACAAAGTATAGCATCACTCCAAATCACCAATAAAAGCCTCTCAAGCAAAATCTTCACAATCGGTCAGCAAGTCAGGAACATGACTTGAAATCGAATTTAAATTAAAAACATCAGCAACCAAGATTACATATTTCCCTGACCTAGCATGCAGCTTCATGTAGCCATGTAGGCTACATAATGTTAACATTTGCAGTAGCATGCCAGGAGTAGACTTCTATATAAAGACATCTGTGACAAGCTAACATCAGCTTGTTTCAAAAGTGGGTCCTGGCATTCATGTAGATGCCCCCTGACACACTCCACCCACCCAAACATTGTTGCAGACCAAGTATCCTACTGTCATGGCAATGGCACTCCCAGATGGCAATTGCCCCCCCAGCACGACTATGCACCTTGCCACACTGCAAAACTGCTCAGGAATGGCCCGAGGAAAGTGACAAAAAGCTCAAGGCATCGGGTGGCTGTCGAACTTCCCAGATCCAAATCTGATCGAGCATTCATGGGACGTGTCAACACGCCACCTTACAACCTACAGGACTCAAAGGATCCACTGCCAGAGCCAAGTCCGACCCAAGGAGACCCCATCATGGATCATGGGCACCTCTGGGAGTACTGGCAAGTGACACAAATGTTCAGTCGTATTGGGATTGTGAAAATTTTAAGGCTGCTTGAGCTCTCTGTCACATTCGTCAGGCTATTCCTGAACAGTTTTTGCAGTGTAGTATGGTGCATTGTCCTACTGGGGGGGCAACTGCCATTGGGAAATGCCATTGCCAGGAGTGGTCTGCAAGGGTGCTTTGGTGGAACATGTCAAGTGGCAAGTTTCCCAGCAGAACATTGCATTGTAACAAGATAATCAACGTTATATACTTCACGCGCTGGTGGTTGTAATATTTTGGCTGATCGGTGTATATTTATGAGAAAAGCATAATAGGTCACATTTGAAGATGAGCTGTGTAGTGTAATGATTTCAACACACACAAACAAAAAAATGTGTGTTAAAAAGACATTCAACGAAACAAATTCTTCTACAAGGTGGTAAAGCTGTGACCTTGGTTGGGCTGATTTCAAGGCATAAACAAAAAGAGTTTTCGGAAAAGCATTCATTAATGCTGCTTCAGTGAAATCACACAAAGTTTCAGTTAGTGTGCACTCCACTTCAAGTCTCTGTGATGTTAAAAGGAAAAGCAAAATAGAGAAGACTGCAGGCCCTAATACAGATTAAATGTATTCATGTGACATGTGTGGGTCAGGGAGCTTCTACTTTCCCTAGTAGCTCACCCCATTACAGCTGTAGTTGACCTTTAAACTCTTTCCCAGAGAGGCATAGCCTGGCTGGAGCCTGTGTGTGTGTGTGTCGTCACTGACACAAGGTTGACCCAATCCGCTTTCACCTGTACTTGTCAGTCAGCCATGAGGCCCCTCCCAGGCCTGAGGCTCCTCTCCCCTCCCTTCGGAGACCTTGAAAAGTCTTGACATACTTCTGATGAACATTCCTCCCTTCTCAGGTCACAAAGACCCAACGGAAGACGGCTCCACCGGTGGGAAGAATAAGAGAACATTTAGGAGGGAAGAGGAGGCGACGAGGAGAGAACAAGAGACCAGATGAGAGAGACAGAAAGAGTGAATGTGCGAACAGTGAGGACGAGTGATAAGAGGCCCCGATGTTGTGTTTCCCTGCTGGGTCATCAGTGATCCACATGGAACTGGAGATCCTGGGACACCTGTTCTCTGCAGCAGATGTTAGCAAACTATCTCTCAGTCTGTCATCCTCCTCTAGGTCACAGCATGATGTCCTGCTTGTAATGCATGTAGCAACTATAGAGATACACATGTGGATAACTGATTTCCTTGACCTTGTATGACCTAGAAACTCCAGTGGTTGGAATTTTATCAAGATGTAGTTTTAGGATGAGATGACAAACATTCAAAAGTACACACACACACATTCAAGCGCACACACACTCAGCCTTTGTAGTAGCAGAAGCCCTTCAATCTCCTGCCCCTCCTTCCCCCCTGCTCTCACTGACACATCACTGTGTTTCGCCTCAGCAGCAGCAGCTAATAACCAAAAAATAATGACGAGGATGAAAACACAGGACATCAGGGGCGAGAGGAAAGGCCAGCCGAATCCGGGGATGGTGCTGCTCGTAAAGAGACGCCTGGAATAATGGGAAAGGAATGTGGTGTAACGACTCCCCTGGGACTGGCCCAGCCGAAGGCCCTCTGGCTCGGGAACAACAAACGGGAACGCTTGAGGAGCGCAGGGTGCACACATAAGGGCTTTAACAGCACCCCCCCCCACCTCCATTCACACACACATACACACACACATAGATGCACACAAACACACACTCACCCCCACCCCCCCCCTTCCTGTGCCGACCTACTGGAGTCGGCTGTTGTTGTTGGCAGCCTGCCACCTTCGGAAGAAGCGCGCCCTCAGCCTCTCTCTCCTTCCCCTCTCTTCAATCCCTCCTTCCCTCCCTCTCTCCCTGCGAGCGAGCTGCCAGGGAAATGCTGATGACATGACATCTTCGGAGAGGTCCCTGGAAAAAGTGATTACCGCCCACCCTCGTCCCTATCAAATAATCCTATTCCTTGTCTACCGCCCCGCCTTGCAGTCCATTCAGCACTCAATATCCACCCCATCTCTCTCTTGCTGCCTCTCCATCTCCTTCCATCACCTTTCGGTCTTCATGTGTGTGTGCGGCTGTGCATGTGTTCACACGTGGGTGTGTGGTCGTGTATTTCTCTTGGTATTAGCAGCTACATCACTTGTCTTTTCCCCCAGAGAGGAGCAAATGCATTTATTCTCAAACCCTGGCAAACACATTTACGCACATGCAGTCGCAGCTATCAAGAGCAAGCATTTTCTGCTCAGGTTCTGCCCTTTAACCCATGTAATCATCTGTGTGTGTAGTTGTGTGTAGTGTGTGTTTGTCTGTGAGCGGAGTATTGAAGCCAGGTAGGAAAGCCCCTTGTCTCCTGTTCATTTTTGCCTCAGTGAGCAGAGGTGCTGTCTGATACATGAGGTGCCTGACATACACACACTTGCATACACTTGCATAAGGAGTCTTTAATTCCTTGCGCGCGCGCGCACACACACACACACACACACACACACACACACACTCCTCTCATGGCTTGTCTGGATTCCTGGGGTGTGTTGGTCACGCGAGGAGCAGTGTGAGTGCTGAGCATGAGCCAGTAGTCAGATGAGGAGAAACAGTTCAGAAGGGGGGAAGGATGGAGGCATGATGGAGGCAGGCTGGGCTGCTGCATTTGGGTCGGAGCCATCTTTACATTCAACCCTTTGACTCAAAGCTTGGTCTCTGTTGCCAGAGACATTAAACCACTATGAACTCTGAATTTCCAGAGGATGTCTTGGAAGACAGCGAGGAAACAACTGGGTGACTTACTGGCTAGATATTAACTGTTTATAATTATGATTATGGATAAAAGACATTGATGTTTTTTTAATACACATGTGATGAATGATGTGCTCACTCTTCCATATATAACAATGTATCTTTTCAATGTGGTAAATGTTACAACACTTTTTTGTCTTTCTTTTTGACAATTCCCAGAGATTTTTTCACTTTCTGTCTCTAGTGATGTGGCTCTAGGAACATCAGCTGACAATTACCATGACATTTTGCACAGTTAGTCATTGTGCCCCAAGTGGCAATGAATCCCAGTGACTTTGGTCATCCTCTGACTTTTTATCTAGCACCATCAGCAGATCAAAGTTTTCACTTATCCAGTGAGTTATATCAACATAAAATGGATGGATTGGCACAAAATTTTGCACAATGACCCTGGGGACTTTTCCTCTAGAACAGCCATGGTGTTGACGTTTGTGGTTTTGAGTGTTGTCTCAGCGACTACTGGATGAATTGCCATGAAACTGGGTGTATACAGTTCTTGCAATGCCTGCAAACTAACATGCTAAGATGGTGAACATGGTAGAACATTATAATGGCTAATCAGCATGTTACCATTGTCATTGTGAGCATGTTACCGTGCTGATGTTAGCATTTTGCTCAAAGAGCCACAGTTAGCCATAGTTGAGCCACTAGCTCAACTCTTGTTGCTTGATTTTATTTATTTATTTTTGTGACAAGTCATTATGGTTTCTGTTTCTCATTCGAATTAACTGTAGTCCTTTGTTGTTGCTGCTGCAAAGTGCATTGTCTTAACATGAAGGTGCAAAACATGGAATTTGTTCCTTTGAGAATGATATGTTTCTGCCTTAGAATTCCTAATCAGTTACCTTCCAATTCCCTGAAGTACTTTTTGCTGAGCCTATAAGGGCCCTGACACACCAAGCTGACAGTTGGTCGTCAGTCAATATCTGGCCGTCTGTCAACCTAGTTTTTGCACTGTGTCCCACATCGATGGCATTAGCCGGCCCTTGTTGGCTTTTATTTTTTGGCAGATTCAGCAGATTGAATCGACATCAGAGATGGCAGAGCCCATCAGTGAATGAAATCATGCTTATTTGAAGTTCAGCTTAGCACACAGGAAGAGAAACAGAAGTGAGGAAAGTAAACAATCAGCTTAAGTCAAAGGAGTGTGAGATGGAAACAAACTTGTTATAGGAAGGTAATACTTTTTTAGTCATTGAGGTCTTTAGCACAAAACTGTTCGGAATTGTATGTGTTATTGTTTGCCAGCACAGGGTAAGTATTATTTGGTCGTTTAGCATCAGTGTTGTTAATGTGCTAACTGGTTACCTAGCGTCTTGAGTCCGTCCTGTTGGTCTTCCGATTTCACTTTTTGAATGACGAATACAGACTACTCCTGCTTGCTGTTATGGAGGAAAATTTCCTCTCACACAGGAGCAGACTGTACATGCTGGATGGCCAATGGCTGTAGTTTTTGCGGTGTGTTCAAGTGGAACTCTTTGGCCGAGACACAGGCGACACAACAGTCAGCCTCCCTCGCCACTAGTTCTTTGATCTCAGTTTGGTGTGTCTGGGCCTATTAAACAGAGCATTCAAAGTAGAGACATCAAGTAGCCGGTACTATGGATCTCCAGAGAGCAAATCTCTCCTCCTCTCCTATCCTTCTCTCTACTCTCCCGCTCTCGCTCATGACAACTGCTTTCACAATCCCCCTTCCCCAAGCCATGCCGGGCTAACAGCCAGGCCTGCTGGAGAGCAAAAGAGCCCGTCTTTCTTCTTCTTTCTTTCTCTCAGACAACACAATTCCATCACACTGAAACCACAGTCTTCAGTATTTGTAGGTTTTCTTTTTCTTGAAGGAACTCTTCACAGACGAGATCACACAGCATGCATTGGACAGTGTATTATAGCTGTGGTAGGAGAGAAACACAGGACTAAAAAAAGTGAAAATTCTTCACTTTTGTTGATTCAAAACCATTGTCAGAAAGATAAGTTCTGTTCTATATCGAATTTCCATGAGACAGCTCTACCAAACTCTACTAGTCATCACTTCTTTGCACAACAACGCTCTTCTCTCTTATGATGCATAGGAAATAGAAACAGGCATGATTGTTTGGTTTGGATGATAAGAGGAGTCGACAGATTTGGACACAGCTCTCTATTTTTCCACTAGATGTCTCGCACATTGAAAAGTACTGCACTGCATGCTGGACTGCGTTTGTGATGTTAAAAGAAGAGATCATTGATTTCTTCATCAGACCTCAGCAGATGACTCGTAATGGTCCATAAAGTCTGCTGTGTTGTATTTGTTCCAGAGTCAGTGTTGTAATACTGTTAGTGTAACTTAGTCACTCGAGCTCAGGCTGCGTTCACCACATCCAGAAATTTACTGTTGTGTTTGTCTGTGTCAGTGTGTATTTATGTGATGTGAATCATATGTGTGATTGTGCATGTGTCTAAGCGTGCATCTATTTCTGTATGCACAAGAAGTGTGTATGCGCGCATGGTACATTGCTCATCCCCAGATGTGCTGAGCAGGTGGCCACATTACTCTCCTCTGAGCTAAACTGCAGGCAGGGGAGGCCACTCACCACAGCTCATATACTAATTCTCATGTATCACCATTTACCTGATGACAGAAGGAGCACAGAATCAAAAAGCAGCCCTGTTCATTTAATCAAGTTTCACCCTGTTTGTGCACGCATGTCTGCGACTTCTCATGTGTGCGCATGATTGAGCACATGTGTGTTTATCATGATGCCTCACCTCAGCTCTCCCACAGCTTCCCGGCAGTTTCCCGAGGATGAAAGCGAGTGAAACCCCAGACTAGTGGGGCTCCACAGCCAATTAGGATTGTTTATTTAGCCAGCCACGGCCGCCTAGCAGAACAGGAGCACACAGCCAGCCACACAGTCCTGCATTGGAAACCTCTCTCTCTCGCTCTCTTTCCACTCCTTTAAACTCCTTTGGCGCCATCTCCTCTCTTGCTTCTCTCCACCCTTTGCCCTTTTTCTCCAACTTTTATTACCCTCCAGTCAGATGGGACCTTTACAGGATGCTCTAGAAGTCTTACGCTGATAATAGTTATCAATAAGTCAGAGATCCTTTGGTTTGTTTACTCTGTGGTTTCTTTATTTGTTTAGGGATGCAATTGTTGCTACTAGCATTAGCGCCCACAATCAAGCCCTTGCACAGTACCTAAAGCACAGACTAACATAGACTGAATGATAAGCTATTTCCCCTCTCCAACTTTCTGATATTCCTCCTCTGGTAACATAATAGTCCAGTTGTGGTGAGGCCTGTCATACATTGTTGCATTTCCAAGCAGTCCGGCATCTGCATTTATCCAATCTTCCATTGTTGGACTCAGATCATGACAGTACTGTGGTTTCCCCCTGCCTGACTTTAGCTGATTCCTGACCAGTATAAATCCTTCAGCCTTTTGTCTGATGTTTTCACTTGAGAAAACTGACGTGCTGAGTTATCGCTGCACAGGGGTTCTCACGCATATTGGCGCTAACCAAAGCAGGACTTCTTTATAGGAAAAATAATAATCCAGCCTGCAACAGATATCACATATGTTCTCTCTCTCCCTCTCTCATTTTACACAGAGATCATGCTGTATTAGTCGCTAAAAAGTCCCGTCTTTATGCCTCCTTTGCATTTTTATATGGAATCAAACGCACCAGTGTGTGATTTAAGTTAGCATGACAGGTGTGACATGTAACACAACATTGTTTGCCTCTAGTGTGACATATAACACATGTGTCAGCAGCACTTTATAAGCAATAAAAACTGAATATCATGGCAACAACATTCATTTACGGTCTCTGTTACATGGCTGCTGATCTCATCCTCTGGTCAGAGTGTAAGGAGCTCTCGGACCTCATTGATTTCCCAATTTGCAAGACATTTTCAGCCACTCTTCTTCTTCTTTGAGTTAGCTGCTAACTGCTATCAGCCACTTTTTAAACCTCCCACGGCATAAGATGTCATCAAATGTCACACCCGTGCCACCCGCGATCCTGTCCTGCCAGCTGTCCCATTTAGACAGACATTGTTTCAGCGCTGTTACTACCTCTGATGCCGGCTTAAAGGTGAGACAACTCTGCCCCCTCCCCATTCTACGATTGCACCTTTTACACAGCACAGTGAGGCAGAATAACTGCGTGAAATTTCCACCTTGGAGAGGCACTGTAAAAGGGACCACACACACTTATCCCAACCTCACCCCTCACCCTCTGCCTCTCCCTCCAGGTTTTCTATGTCCCTTCACACCAGCTATCAGCCAGCATCCTCTCCCTCATCCAACACTATAATCAGGGCCCTCTTCCCCCCCTCTAACCCTACGTCTGTTCCCCTCTTCCTCCCCCTACTGCTCTTTGTTTTCCCTTTTCTTCTCATCAGCCCAAACTTCCCATGATGGATTGGCTCGCTGACTGATGCCTGAGGGGGTTTTAGTGATGTGTGTGCATCGGGGTGTGCGTTGTAGGGTACTGGACAGAGGCAATGTGCCGAGGAGAGAGATGGGGTGAGCGTGCAACACAATATCCCACAGAGATACATTTAGCTTGCGTGGGATACCTTCACAGGGGAAAGATAAGTCTTTATTAAATCAACCACTCCAATCACGCCTCATACATTCTTAAACACACACATGCTCAAACAGAGTGATTGGGTTTGAGGTGTTTGTTTTGGAAAAAGTCAGCTGGTTGCTCTGAGTGGAGAGTCTTCCTTGACTCCCTCGCCCCAACTGAAAACACCCAGAGGTTTTAAAGTGTTTTTGTACGTACACAAACTTGCAGTTACACACACATATGCATGCATACATTAGCACACACAGGGCGCCTGGGGTTTGTGCTTCCAGGAGAGTGGAAAATGTAAAAGGATCTTTGTGTACCTCTGCACATGCCTGTGGTGCCAGGGCTCCTGGATAGGTGGGGAAGTACCTGTTTACTCCGACATACACTCAGTAACCCAATCAGTGTGTCGGACAGGTACTGAGAGGCCAAATGGGCTGCACATCCCTCGCTGGGCAACAATCCAACTTGACAGAGTTCACTCTGAGGTCACAGAGCGGACAAACAAAACTCTCCAGGTAAGAGAGTCAGCATGCAACCCGGACAAAAGCAACTTAGTGAGACACGTTTAGTGCTTTTGAATAGGTTTCAGTATGGAGCTGGCAAGGAACACATTACTAAATGAGTAAGTCAAGAGAATTGACACACAAAGTTTAAGTGAGTTACTCATAGAGCAGCTCAGTGCAGGAATAAAGGTCTGTTCACTGACTCGTTCCACATGGGTGCCTGTGGTTTGGGCCTGTCGTGTGACCACAGCGCATGTGTGTGTGTTTGTGTGTGTGTGTCCTCTTACCCTTCCTCCACCATCACTCAACAACGTGGGCATGACTGTGGAGAGCCAAAGATCATGGAAACCAACATCATTTTACAAGACCTGACAGGACTTTGATGAGTAAACCTGGGCGGCTGAGAATTAGTGAAAGACAGCGTTGACTAATTTCTTTTCATTCCTCCTGTGGGTGTACTGTGACCACCTGAACATGTCATCAGCCATGGACTTTGGAGAAGAAAATAAACACTTGAAATGTTTCAGTACTTCTAAATTGTATTGCAGTAATTGTGATATTCTTCAGATTTTTATTTTTTTTGAATGGTTTGTAAAGTTGGTTTTGCACAGATACCATTTCAGTTAAAGTAATAAGGAAATGCATAAATAGACAAACTGTTTTCAACTGTTTTTGGATGGCGTGGAAGAGCATGTGTCAACATTTGCATTTTGAACCATTCTGAATCTGAATGTAGGTGACTAAAGACAGATTAGTGCTCTAGATCTCACAAAGATACTGAAAAAATCTACATTATCTAGAAGGGTAATGTACATTTTTAACGTACACAATGCTATCTGTCACAAAAAAATATTAAAGAGCAATTCCTCATGTTTCAGAGTAGAAACTTTAGGCAAAAGTTGAGTGTAAGGAACACTTAAACTAGAATCTAGGTCCAAAGATTCTTGTATGAAATTGTGCCTATTTGATTTGCTGACTGATAACTGAAATCAACTTTGTGTTTGAACTGTTTTATTATTAGATTTCAGTGGCCAATGCTTGTTTGGAATTCATTTAAAACCAATCCCCTATTATATTACATTATATTTCTGCCAATATTTCCCCCCAAAATACTTCACACTGGACCTTCTTCTTAAAATCACCTCCATGTTTAATTTGCAAAAGAACCTTACTTTGAGTACAGTCATGTTACTGTAATACTTAATGCATTTACCATTTACAAACTAAAAGACAGATTTTTTTAATGGAAAAATGATGTAAGTAAAAAAGCACCCGTTGTAAAAATCTTTTTTGGAGATCAGTTAATGGTATTTCGCTTTTTGTCAGAGTGGTCAGAGGTCAGAGTGAGCCCAGGAAAAAAAAAAGTAGCCTATTTCAAACTGGGAAACTACACAAAAACAGACCAGCTAATGGAAATTTAATAATTTCCAGTAAGTACTGTGACCTCTGTTACCATTCTGGGTGAAAAGTTGGCTCACATAAAAGGCGGCTCACACAAAAAGATAAAAGTTGCTCTCCGTCAGCGGCGCAGCCAACATGTTGGGTACCAATAAGATCTCATCTATCAGATGCAGTCTCTAGGTTGGCATGGTAGATAATAAAGATGATCATACACAGTCTGCCCACTTCACCCCCCATGTGGAACACCTTTAAAAAGAAACCTGCTGTCTGGACTGTGTTTGGTACATCGCAGTCTTTCCCTCACAGTCTCTGTCTCTCTGACTTACTGTCAGGTTGGCAGAGCTGTTGCTGGCCTGCAGACTGGCAGGGGCTATTGTTTTCATTTCCCTTCCATTAAACACAGCCTTGGGAGAAAAGAGAGGGAAAGTAGGAGAGGAGAGTGGAGAGGAGGGGTGGGGAACCATCTTGGGAGGATCTGTTGCTACTAGACAGCGTGTTTATCATAACAGCTGCTGTCCACAGGGGAAACTTGGCAGTCTACATCAAAGGCTCATTCACTGCCCACCTCTACCATCTGACACACATGCACAGCCATGCACACGGGCATACACACACACCCACAGGAGGACGTGCTATCTTCTCATTTAATGTGCAAAATATATTGAAAGAAAAACCCTATAAAAGGCTCATTCTCAGGTTAAAGGAAGTTATGTTCCAGCCTTTATTACCTAAGCTGTTAGCTCTCGGCAGTGAGGTCTGTTTTTACGATTGTTCTGGTTTTTGTGTAAATGAATTAAAGTTCCATTTGAGTGGCGCCCCTTGTATATGCCAACACATTCTTCAGATTGAGAGCTGAGCTGGCTTCGCTTCAACACATCTCTCTCACAGACTCTTGTTAATAGGCAGCAGTCCTTACAATCCCTCCCCTCTAGACACAGAGAGGGAGACAGAGAGAGAGAGAGGAGGGGGGGCACTGAGAGCGTTTTTATGCAGCAATTTTACCAGACTCCTCAAAGGCTCAGAGGATGAGGTTACAATTTATTTCCTTGTTAAGACTCCCCCTGCTCTGTGAGAGACGCCCAACCGTGTCACTCTGCTGCCATCATGAGGCCAAAGAAATCAACTACTAACAATTCACCCACGCTTTCCAGTTACGTGCTGCTGCATGTCTTGAAAGACACTTGATTTGGGGGAATTTTAATATTTTTCCCACTTACCCAGAGACCAACTCATGAATTCCCCTCTTATATCCCTATGGCACTCAGCTCGTGGTGCTCAAAGCGTCACATAATACATTAGAAAACTCAACAGCTATATATCTTTCTAGAAATCATGACCCTGTTACTCAAGATAATCCACAGACTTTGTTGTGAGCAATTACATGTAAGGTCTACTTTCTCTCTGCCAACTTACGCTCGCCAACCGCATCACTGTGCAGAAGGAAGCATGCATCAACTAGCTCACTTAACACCTCTGTGCAGTGTTGGGCTTTACTCATCACTTGTTATGCAAAGTGATATTATTACTTATGACTTCCTGCCAACAGTAAGTCATTACACTACTTGATAAATTATATATCTGTTACACAGCACAACATTGGTAGTTGCATCCTTCCTCTTCAATAGTCAGACTTCATATGTGTGCTTCTCTTGTCTTTGTCACTTGGCTGCAGCTGTTTAGCCAGTGTGGGGCCACAGAGGGCTCACCTTTGGTTGGGTGTCTTCCCGTGACATTCACATTGTTATGCTGTCAATTGTAGTGGGTGTTTCAAGAGGTTTGAGGCCGTGTTTTTCACAGTGAAATAGTTTAAGTACTATCTTTCCTCTGGACAAAATCAAAGTAATAAGAGTATTTTCAGTAGCTGAAAGCTTGCTGCTTTGTGACATGCAAGTACAATGATTCAGAAAATAAATCCTGGGATGTGATTTATTGTTTCGAATCAATAGTGGGTGACAACAAAAGTAAGGTAACTTACTGTAATATTGTGACTGATATTTTATTAGTAATTTGTTACATTACTTGTTACTGGGAAGGTAATGTTTTTACTTTACTGTCCAACATTACCACTGAGCTACCTTTACATTACAGCTCAGCCGAGGACGCACTGATACTTACATCTTCCGCTGTCACAAACACAGGCCTCTCGTCCAGGAGTGATGGCACTACCTTCTGCGCAGTGATACAGCTGGCAGGTGTAGTTCAGTTCAGTAGCAAGAAAATAGTTCCCACATGCTGCTCACGACAAGGTCTGTGAATTATCTTGAGTAACAGGGTCATGATTTCTGGAAATAAATGTTTTAATGTATTATTTTGGCACTTTGAGCACCACAGGGTGACTGTCATCTACTTCCATTATATTGGAGCGAAGGCAGACATCTCTCCAGCTGATATTTCCAACACTCTGCAACTCACACCAAAACAATCTAGACTGATAAACAGCACTACAGGTAAGAGGAAAAATATGTCATTTTGATTTTGAGGTGGACCGTCACCCTAAGACCAGAATATTTAATAGTCAGCATTTGCAAGGAATGAAACATACACTGTAAAAAAGTGACACTAAAAATGGTCATATTCTAGTTGTTCTCTTTGTTCTTTTTTCTTTGTGAGTATATCTTTGTATGTAAAGAAAAAAAAATAAAAGCACA
Source organism: Epinephelus awoara (assembly GCA_035609425.1). NCBI lineage: Eukaryota > Metazoa > Chordata > Actinopteri > Perciformes > Serranidae > Epinephelus > Epinephelus awoara. The sequence continues at coordinate 25,618,905 of CM069294.1, forward strand.
GAGCAGACAGTCAATAAGGGTCAGTGAGGCTGAAGAACTGTATCTCGTTTGCTTCCAACATCAGGAGGGCAGAGAGACGGCAGACAATCTTGTATCTTGAGATTAATGTTTTTCTGAACGGCCCCTGACAAATAAATTCAGCAAAATAAAAATGAGGTCCATATCAGTCAATGGAACACTGTGCAGACCGCAGTCAGAGGGCAGGAGGTGAGGCCGTTGCATTTCTCAGTAGACATTTTGACTTGCCATATAAATCACAGGTAACACTAACAGTGACTGCATTCTAGTCAATTCTGGTCTTGACAGTGTGACAGTGAGCCATGCACAATACCTAAACAGAAGTCAGCCATCATTCATTTTGATTATTTACACCTGTGCTTTTCTTACTGTCACATGTCAAAATGTTTTCTATGACGAATGTTTATCATGAGTAAGACTGCTTGTTTGTTTGCAACGTTCACCCAAGAAAATTCTGTTGAGCTTGTTTGCACTCTTTTATTGGCAGCCTGCTTGAGTCTAACTCAGTTACAAACATTTATACCTGGCGGACCATTGTACCGTTAGTCCTCCGTCTGGCTTCTGAGCAGATACCGGCGGGGGAGAGCAACTCTAATTTAGTTATGTTGATGTTCACAAATTGGTTTTTGGCTTTTTCCAGTGAAGGACATGACTAAACAAACAGACTCATACTGTCTTTATTGCCTCTGAGGATGTTCAGGAGAGAAATCAGGACGTCTGACCCTTTATCCACGAGTAACAGTAAACACACACACACACACACACACACACACACACACACACACACACACACTACAGCTGTTCTAATCCAAAGGGTAATGGTATGCAGTCACCCACTGTAGATAAATATGTATTACATGCTTTCCACTGTGTCGTAATCAATCTTTCATGACTGTAGCTCCTTTTTTGCCCTCAGCAAACACAAATTACCCAACATCAGTTTACTCAATTGACGTGTCACGACAAAAATTGCAACCTTTTAAAAGCTGCTGTACGGTACGAAGAAACAATGACAACATTTTGTTCTGTTCAAATAACTAAAAAGAAAAAAGCTCCACTGCCACGAAAACTGGAAACATCATTTCACCTTGACGGCCTATAAATGTAAAATTACATGAAATGAATGCTCCAAACTCTCATCAGCTCTCATCTCATTTTGTTCCCGTTGAATGAACACATCAATAATAAGCGGCTCAGTCGTGTCAAGCTGAATATGAACAACAACAACTGTTACTGGCAGGCTGCTGCTGTATGACCTGAGACTGTATTGGCACAGAGGCTGTTTCTTTCTCGCTTGTGTGTGTTGCAATAAAACATAATGCAAATGCAACTGTTATCACACGCTGAGGCCCCAGGCAGAATTTATATGGTGATGGTTATCCACACAGGCACACAGAAACACACACACACACGTATGCACTGAGCTACGTCTGGAGGACATCAATACAGAGACAGAACACGCTGACGTCAGTGCAGCAGGGCCTTTCAGCTTGCTGCCATATTTCATCCCTTTTTTCAGTCTGTCAAGTTTGAATGAGGTCATTACGGCTTCAACACACTGTAAGTGTCTGACGGTGATTTTGATGGATGATTGAATGAATTATAATAATGAATATCATTTCAGTACTATAGTAATTAATAGTTTAACAGCTACACTTTTGGAGTTTCTTCCAAAGGATCTGTGTCAGTAGGGATGGAGTATTGTTCGTCTTTTTTGTCTGTCTGTCTGTCTGCTGTGTGTGCTGTTGAAATCCTTCCCTCTGGATGTCTCCCCGCTGTCCCTGAGGCTGCCCAGCTGAAACAACACCGGCTTGGAGGACACTTAAGAGCCCAGCTCTATCCTCCCTCGCACACTCACACAGCGCCGCCAAAATCATAAGCCCTCCACTCATCTCCTGCCAAAACCTCTTCCTCGTGGCACGGAAATGTCAGCTCTGTTTGACAGCTGCTGTGATGAATTAGCGCAGATTTTTCGACCTCATTGTTTGTATTAACCTCTCTCTACTGCTTTTTTGGAGTTAGAGAAAGAGCGGTCAGCCCGTGTGATGAATCTGACCACATTCTGTATATTCACCTGCAGATTGGGGTCTCACCTATGGTGGAGTGGAAGGTCACCATGGCAACAGTGATGGAGAGATGAAAGCAAATGAGTGAGATGGAGAGGGGGAGAGAAATTGGTGAGGTCAGTGTTGCTGATGGGCACACGGATCTAACATCCTGCAAATCACAGGATGTTAGATCCTCTCCTGTGTCTGTGTGTGTGTTAAGTTTGATATATGACAGTATGAGTTTAACTGGCCTGCACTTGACGGTGATAATGATCATGATGACACAAAACACGCGCACACACACAAATAAAGAAAGGACCAGATGTCCTTCAGACAGATGGAGGCGGTGATGCTGTTTCTGATGACAGGGCCCCAGAGACAGGGGCAATCGCCTGCGTGTCTCTGCTGCCAGCAGGCTCATATTCTGGGCTTTGTTCTCTGTAATCTGCCAACCTGTGGAGCATCCGGGCAGATGAGACACATTTAGAGGGTTGTGAGCAAGAACACAAGCCTTCAGATGGGGCACCAACAAAGCCTCTTTCATTAACCTGACTTGCCTGAGGATTTACACCAATTTAAAAGGATTTGGCTGTGTGTGTGTGTGTGTGTGTGTGTGTGTGTGTGTGTGTGTGTGTGTGTGTGTGTGTGTGCTGTATGGTGTGGCTTGTAATGTTGTGTTGACCAGCAAATTTGTCTTTCGCAATATCAACAGCAATGTAGGATTAAAGACAGTTACTTATAACAAGGCTGTCAGTCGTCAACACTAAAGCATAATGACAGCAGATTACGAATGGTCTCCAAAAGGACAGTGTCTCTGACTCACTGATGTGCTGATGATTTCAGAGCCTGGATGTTCCTCTGCAGCACTTGAAGCATCGCAGGTCATGGGAAAGACAGTAATGTGTTAACATGTTTGCACAAAAGAGGGCAGCAGAGAGTGCGCTGCAAACCTCAGGAGGAAAAGTCACCATATGCAGAGTCTCAGTGCACACATGCATGAAGTGCATCGGTTTGGTTCATCACACAGAAACACTTTCTCCTGCACGTGTGCATGTGCTCAAATAACCCCATCTTTAGCACACGTCAGGGCTGTGGAGCATCTGCAGAACTACAGTGTCTGGATATATGTATACATATAGCTCCTTTCATTGCCATTTACACACACAGTTAGTAAGTAAAAACTTAGTCAAGTCAAGAAGGTCAAAATACAAGTATATAATGAGGCTGTATCAGGATTCAAATATGTTAATATGAAAAAATAGAAATGTAAAATGATAAATTAGAATGTTAAGCTAGATTCTTCAATCTTAACACACTAAAATAATTAAATTTAAACAGCTATGTAAAATTATTTTCATATTTTTATACAGAAATGGGTCTTGAGAAGTGATTTAATTGGATGACTTAGTCAGTCCAAGCTAATGGACCAGATGGAGCTACACCAATACTGCACATTTACACCCAGGCACACTCCTGACCTTACGCGGGTCACTGGCAGAGGAAGACGACAGCGCGTCCAGTCACACATTCGCTCCATGTGACCTGCCACTGTCTGTAGGAGAGACTCAGAGAGACATAAGAGAGTGCTCTGGGATAGAAGCCAGACACACAGAGAGGTGTGTGAGAGTGCAGCAACATAATTATTTCATGAGACCTGTTTAGTGAGTGCACTCCACCTAAAGGCAACAGGGCTTATGGAGATGTAGCCACCGGGGTGAAAATGATACGATTCAGGTTACCATAAGGGAGACACACAGGGAGAGGACAACCTAAATATACACACAGCAAACCCCCCCTCACACACACACACACACACACACGTGGATGCGTTTGCATAAACAAACAGTATTTTTATGTTGCATGCATGACCGCTGCTCCGTGCTTGCTACATCTCCAGTACCCATCTGCAGGGAGCAACAAGCATATAACAAATATCTGTCCTGACAGCAGTCACGTTTTGCTGAATCACTCACGCACCCCGCTCTGCTCCTAAACAGCAGACAGGGTCTGTATTTGGAAATGAGGGTGGGGGTGAGAGTCAGTGACGTCATTTCTGGTGATAAAGTGGCCATGGCACCTCTGCAGGGGTGACAATGGTGAGAAGGAAGGACTGGAGTGTTTGAGCCACCCCACTCAGTGTACACAGGAACACACAGTGAGAGACAGGCTGGCATCTTTGGCTCCTGTTACGGACACACTGGAGAGGCACATTAGGCTGATATATCCCGTCTTAGCACTGTTGAGTATTGTCAAGGGTGACCTTCTCCTGTTGCCGCTGAGTGTATTCTATCTTTCTCTCTCTGGCAGACCCTTATACACTGACAAACACACACATACACAGAGTGTGCTTTTACAACATGAGTCTAATTGAATGGTTTTACCCACAGAGTCCCAGTGGAGTCCAGTCCATCCATGTACAATACATCTATGTAATGGGTGCAACTACCACTTCCTGAAAAATGTCACACCCAACAATGCGTTAAACAGCTCAACCAGCTCTGACATTTTGATCTTCTATAAAGCTTTCATTCACTCTCCCCTTTTTCTTCATTCATGACGCTGTCTCGGCCACACCTCTTGGCTCGAGTCCATTCATATATTTCTCTGCCTCTTGAAATCCAAGAAGCATCGCCACCCCGGTTCACATTACCCAATCAAGTCAGCCCAATGCCACAGCTCCCCTTGCTTATATCCAGCGTTCAACCACCACCCTCCACCCATTTTAACTGACATTACCCCCATGCACCAAATAGCCTTCTGCATTTAATGTGTCTTTATTTTATTGAACAACATATTTATTAGTTTTTTAAACTTTTACAGTAAGTAAAATATGGATACATGAATAAATCCACAGGAGAGAATAGATACAAAGACTCAAACACTAGAAACAACGTTAGAGGTTGCCACAGTGATGTAAGCAAGTACAATCAAGAAAATTCCTGCAACATCACTGGATCTCCAGTGGGATAACAGCATACTATACTCCCATAAAGCAAGGTATCACAAGGCAACATGGCAACAGGAAATTAACTACTAAATATTTATTAGAGCACATGAGAATGAACCTTGTAAAAAGAGCATTTTGAAACTGTACCTGAGCCTTCAACAACTTAACAAGGAAAATACATTTATAGTTAAAATAAGGTGGGAAACTGAAGGTAATCTGACTATCACACAAGAGGAATGGAAAGGCAACAATGGAAAACAACAAGCTCCCCATCCTGGAGAGAATTCAGTTGGAAGATTGTTATGCGTTACTTTTGTACTCCTGCTCAGAAAAAAATATTTCTCAAACCAGACGGACTGGTGGGATGGATGTGCGGCAACAAAGAGGCAAATTACTTTCATATCGTTTGGGGGTTCCCCTCAGTCTCTCCTTTTTTGACTAAAACTATTCTTGAAACTTTTTTAAAACCAAAACAACCTGTAATTTTGAACTGCTGTACCTGATTAGATTGGAGGAACTCGAATTGAGGAAAAAGGACAAATATGTGCTGAGAATATTATCGTTGGCATCTAAGAAATCCCTAACCAAGAAATGGCTAAAAAAAAGAAATACCTAGTATTGATGAATGGACTGACTTGGTATATAATATTTATGTAATGGAGAGAATGACTTTTAGTTTGAGAACCCAGAAGAAACAACTGAACGAAATAGCAGCACATTGTGGTGTGACTAGTAGCCCCCCCTACTGTCTCTACATGTACGTCTTGATTTAATGTCCTTGTCAGCACAATCTGTTATTTATTCTCTATCCTTATTGTATGGTACGATTTCTATTTATGTTGTGCTAATTCTTGTAAAACACTTTATTGTTTATTGTCTTTGTTTTGCTCGAGGTCTTGTGGATTTTGTTTGCATATGTTCATATTGCTATTATAAACCAATAAAAAGAGAAATAAAAATGGTGTGTTTTTGGGTGTAATATGCATGTATCAGGTATTCTAGTGCTCAAAATAAAACAGCACACTCTGCCAGCCTCTAACAGTTGGTGCTTTGTTATTAATCCACTGCGATAAGATGTTTTTCCTTGCGGCATGAACAAGAATATAATACAATCTCATATTGAACTCACATGTTACATACCTGCTTGGGAGGCCCAGGGTGAGGGTCATTGGGTCCATCTCCAGTTCAAAACTCAATATTTATTCTATTTCATATTGTACACTGGACCAGCACTTTGTTGCTTACAGCACAACCAAAGACGAAGACTTAAAGTATCAATACCTGTCTTACATTTAAGGCACATGAGTGAATGAGCTCAAATGATGTGTATGTCCAAGGGAAATATGCATTCTGTGTGTATCTTAAACTGTATTGCTTATTTAGTCCTCAACTTCCCGACACAGAGCTCTGAGCTCAATGCCATCTAACACCTTTGGAACAGGAACATGGACTGTGAGCCGGGCCTTATCACACACCCTCAGTGCCCAACATCATGACTTCATCAGTGCTCTTGTGCCTTAATAGGAGCAAAGTCCTGCAGCCAGATTCTTGTGGAAGGCCTCTCCAGGACACTGCTGTAGCACTATAGTGATTGATCTAGGTACAAGATGTTCGGTAATCAAGTCTTGGTAATATTTCTGTGCCCACCTACTTTATTCTTATCAGAGTAGGAGTTATACTTGTAAACTGATAGGTGGACATTTACCTAATTTTCTACACTGCCACCATTTCAGCCACCATGGTGCCTTTCATGGGCACCAGTCTTTGCCATCAGTATCTGCTGAAGCAAAATCCTTCCAGTGTCCTCAATAAGTTACCTTTCTTGGCATGGCAGACAGGCCATTTTTAGAGTGCCAACAGCAGACCTGTCAGCTGGGAACTGATGATGCTAAATGTTCTGCTGATTATCTCGTCTCACCACATGGTCCTTCAGTATGTGTGTGTGCCTGCACTCTGATGTGTGCATCTTTATAAGTGCTTACTAAGTCCACCTGTTTGTTGACGGGACGCTTTTCTGTTTATCCATCTTAGGTCAGACTGACATGACGCAGAGCTGATGAGAGTGTGGAGTCTGTCTGGATCAGTAGATTATTTATGAGTGTGCTTCTGGCCCGGAGTTCTTCTCTGGTGCCAGTGCAAGAAATTTACTTTGTCTGCAGTGGTCTGAATGTTCATTGCATTATTGGAATACCAGATACAGTGCAAGACAGTGAGAGCATAGAGACAGAGAAAGGACAGTGATTGAAGTGCAGAAAGAGGGAGAAGGAGAGGACAGCAATGAAGAGAATGGACAAAGAAACATTTAATTTATTAGAGAGCACCAGCAAATACATAGGCTAAGAGGCAGTTAAGAAACTAAACTGCATATAAAATCATTTGAGTGGGGCAATGATGGAAAATGAAAACAGTGGAGAATGCAAAAAGGAGAACGGGATGAAATATTTGAAAATGAGGAAATGTTATGTTGTCCCTTTTGTTTTATTCAGAGTAATTTTCCGTGGCGCAATAACTCCCACTGTGCTCATATGAAACCAGTGAGTTTTATTACATGACATCTGGTGGACCTTGGAGGTCTAGAGGGAGATCAGCAGCATACTAAACAGTCATTGATGGTGGAGAAGACTGCCTATACAGCTCTCTGGACTCACACTTCACACACAATGCATGAGGCTAAGACTGTTCAGGATATTTTCAAATGCATTTCACTTTTTCAGTGTCAGACATATTCCATTCACTGCTCAGAAAACTGCAGAATAGTCTACCCTCTGCATAGTATGACTGCTCTTACAGTTTAAATATCTGCACCAGACCTGTGAAAAGCATTTGGTGAAGCAATATTAAAATATGTAGTTAACTGTAAAATTTAATGCCAACATCTTGCTGTATTTAAAACCAAAACATGCAACTAGTGTTACTGATTGCAATTTCACAGCGCTCTATTACAACATACATTAACACACTGCATCCTTCCGTCTTGCATCAGCAATGTACCAAGCGCACTCCACACAGCCATTCAGGTGGATAAAACAATGCTAAAACCAAAGACAAGAAAGCACTAGCGAGATAACTAATTAGTGTGTGTAATACAACACACCCCTCACCACTGAACTGCATCTCACAACAGGAAGAAGTGGGCAGATATTTTATGGGAAATCTCTTTAGGGGATAAGATAATCTCATCTCGTATCTGACATGAGATCACACTGTAAACAGTAAACAAGGAGGGCCATTATGGATAATGTTGCACGTCTAATGTGGACCACTTTACCAAAAATAAGTGCCCCGAAATGTAGTGTCAATGATCTACATGTCACTTTAAAAAAAAAGATTTTTCACTTTCCTAAATAACAGATCAGAATGTAATTGTTAATTTACGTGACCGTGCGAACACTGATCATTTATTTATTTATTCTTTTTTTTGCCACTTGGGGGCAGTAGAGACAAGTTGCAAACCCACAGTGACACATCATCACCTTTTAAGTTGATAGGGCAAACAGCTCCTTATTGACACATCCAGTCGTTACTGAGCATTATCATCCTTTTGGAGTCATGTTTGTGTCTACCCGATGAATGCTAGCCCAACATTCACTTTCTTTTAGCTTCAATGTTGGTCTCTACCGACTACTGAGCAAAATATCTTGCTCTTTACCTGCTAAATGTGCCTCTGTGTTCACCAGCTAGTCTCTGAAGTCCTGTTTCACCAAACACTTTCTGCATGGTACCTTTGGAACCAGAGGCTTCAGACACTGTACATAGACCCCAGGTCCACTAATTAACCAGAACTCTTTCGTGTGAATGGAGTTGTTGTCACTCACTGCTCTCTAAGGGATATTTAAAAACAGCAGGTTTGTGCATTTGGTCCTTCTAAGGCGAGTGAGGATTACAATATATGCAGTTCACATAACCCGGCCAAAATTCATATATATAAACAATTGAAGATTAACTCATTACTAAAAGTGTATGTCATGTAAAAACTAAAATAATGGTCAAAGCGAACTGAACCATACTGCTACGGTAGATACAGGGCTTAACTATGCTTGTATGCTGTTTGGTGCTGAGCAGGTAGTGTACAGTGGAGTTATCAGAGCATTTTCAGGGGATAATTCTCTGTAGGTTAGCTTCATCACAATGAACAATCCCTTTCACACAGTCCCATTGTTTTCACATTTAATTTGATGTTGTTATTATAAAAATAGCACAAAGAGCTGCTTTAAGCTGAAGTAGCATTGTAGTACTGTGCAGTTTCCAAGCATTGCTGCTACATTAGGATAATATCCACACCGTTTGCAAGGTACAGCTATAACTCTACATGGATCAATTCTTTGTTTCTCTGTAGGCAGTGTTACAAATCATTTATAACCTTATCTGACCCAACTGTGGTATGCGGTTTTGGCACAAGGCTATTGTTTTGTAGAAGAATTTCCTAGGAAGCCTCTTTAAACTAGTTCCTTTGGCATGTCTAAATATGGTGTGTGAGGAAACAAGTCATCTTACTTTCTCATAAACAAGCCTTTTCAAGACAGTGGAAACTTCCACTGAGAGCTCCAAGTCAGGAGGCCTTCCCACAGACACAGATAAACCCACTGTGGTGTGATTTTTTTAATCATTTTCTAGGTTATTTGTGTGTGTGCCGATGTTTGTTTATCTAACTTTACCCACCAAACCGGTACTGTCGTGGAACTACCTGTTAAGACAAGCACAGTTGACCTGGTAATAGGGTTTCACATGAATGGGACAAAAGCTGAACTGCATTTTCTTCAGTCTGCTGCACTTGCTGCTGCATCTTGGGCTGCCTGCCACCTCCATCAATATTTCATGGTGTGTACTGTATGTCTTTGTGAACTGTTATGAAACTCTAAAAAGCGCACACGTGACTTTATCCCAATATGCATGTGTGGTTTTCAGCCATTTCATGAGACAAACTCACATGATACACACACGTGTGGATTTTGGACCAAATGTTTGGGCTCACGTGTCCTTTTATAAAAATTTCACGCAATTTTAGCGACAGAAGCGAAAAAGCATTAAGTATACATTGCAGCCACTAAATGATGTAATAGATAAAAGCAGCAGTTGAACAGTCCTCTTCCTCCAGCTCTCCCCTCTCCTGTCTGTGTCCTAAGCCCCTCCCACCAGATGATGACAGGCATGAGTACACACTTCATATGGTAACCCAGTGTTTCCCATGAAGTGATATATTTAACCTTAATCTGCCCCTCCTTGCCCCATTATCTAGCGCCCTGTGGTCCCACCAGCTCACTCCCTATCACTGTGGACTGCTTCACCCGAAGTATAGCGGACAGCAGCTAAGGAGACAAATCTTCAGTCAGCAGCTGAATTAGGCCAATGCAAACACACCAGCACCAGGTTTCACAGCAGGCTGTTGGCCAGAAGCAGTGATGGGTCTCGCCAATGTAATGGCAGCAACAGAAAGTTTGCTGATCTGGCAGGGAGTTAGGGTTGGCTGGTCCCCTGCAGCTGGGGTCAGCATGGGATGGATTTGAGTTGCTATGGTCTCATACTGGGGGCTTAGTCTCTGGAGCTGCTGCCAGCTCTCCTGGCAAGGTGGTCTGTAGTGGGGGGGCTGAGGCAGAGAGCAAACTGTGATTCAAAGCTCTTTATTAGCAACAATGAAGCCGCAGCTGTTAGCAACATTTTCTCTCTAACTCTGAAACACTTTGCCAATATTGACACGTTTTATTACATTTAAGGTCGGACTCTATTTTAGACTCTCTTTTTGATAAATCCATTTTCTGTTTTGGGGTTGCTCAGTATCGGCAATTGTCACCAATGCTGGAACAGCAACTTTCCTTGCAGGATTCTCTGTCAGTAGATCAGGTTTTCACCATCTGAAGGGATGTGCACATGCATCTGCATTTGTAGAACAGCCAGTAATAATGCTCTCTCTGACATGTCCTGTGATTGGCTGAAGTCTCCCATCATGGGCTAGAATTTCTAAGCCTGATAACAGACCTGAGAGGAGATGCAGGAGTCTAGTTTTCTCTCATAACACCTGAATTACAATATGCTCAAAGTTAATTATTGGATTTTTGCCCAGTGATGCCAAAATGAAACTGCCTACCCCAGCATTATGTATATAAATTTGAAACTTAAATAAAGGAATACCCACTTAAATGAACAAATAAATTAAGAAAATAGAGAAAATTAATACTGCTAATACAAAGTGCAATGAGTAAGCAAGGAAGAGTTGGTGGAAGAAGGACAAAGGCAGTGTGAGGTAAAGAGGGAAAGAGGATGGGAAAAGTAGGCAAGCAGGCTGTTTGACAAAGATTCAGTCTGACTTCTGCCACATCTGATTTTCACCTCTTTGTGAGTGAGTGAATGTGCATGTATATGGGAGAGAATGTGTTTTGGGACATGGGAGAAAGTTCAGTTTTAACAAGAGGTTTTGAGGAACGCAACATGATGGGTGATTTACCCCGGGGACTATCAAGAGAAAGAATGCACAGGGAACAGCTGCGGTCAGAGAAATAGGGAAGCCATCTTGGTTAGCAGTGCGAGTAGATACTTCAAAACAACAGAATGAATTTTCCAAAGTTGTAAAAGTCCATTTAGCCAATTAATTATTCAGGCCCGGTGCTCAATGAGACGAGGTTATGGCTGCACCCATACGCTGCAGCCCTGCCTGCTGCTGAGTCAGGTTTGATCTCATGGCACAGCTTTTCTATGAATGTCTCACATGAATTTTTTAAAGTGGAAATCCTGAAACCTATTTGTGTGCATCAACTTGACCGTATTATTAGAGCCGTAGGACACACTTTGGGTGAGGCGGGAGAAGCTACGCAGTTGGGATGAAAATGGCTCTGTGGTTGCAGTCTAATAAAGCCAAACGCCCGAAGGAGAGAACAATCAGAACGTCATCCATCACATGAACACGGCTGTTATATAAACATCTGTTGTTTAACAACATGACAGTGTTTCCTGATTACCACCGCTTGGTAATTAATTAAACAGACAAGCATATAACACATGCACTGTGCTGATGTATGTCATGATTAGATACACACACACACACACACACACACACACACACACACACACACACTGCTTGATGTTTATATATCGTGTGTGTCTAACAAACAATAAAACTCCAGACAAGACAAATGTGCCACGCTGCAGTCAAATCAAACTGTGCATGTCTTAATTTCCTGCTTCACGACTTACTGACACTGGATATCTTAATCTCTCTTTATCTGTATTCTGGGGAATTATGTGATTTTCCACTTCAAGCAAGCTGCTGAGTAGCTCTAATCATAGAATTAAATTGGAATCTCGCAGCAGGTTTTTATTGACTGGCCATATGGATTCACCCTGATTGCTAACAGCATTAAGCTGACATGCAGAGCAGCTTCAAATTGCAGGGGTTCCTTCAACACAGCTATAAGTAAGCAAAGTTTAACTCAACTTTCTCTGACTGCGGGTCAACGCAGCTCAGTCATCACTCCTTTAGGTTAACATGAAGATTAAGCAGGATCGTGTTCCTAATCTGACACAGAGGCTCCCCGGCACACCACCTACACAACATACACAACATATACCTGCTGCACATGCCCAGAAAAAGCCTTAAAGGTCCAGTGTGCAAGATTTAGCAACACATTCTCACGTTGACCTCATCACATCCCTGTTCCACTGAGTCCTCCATGTTGTTCTACAGCAGCACAGAGCAGACAAATCAAACACTGGCTCTAGATAGGGCCTTTCGCCTTTTCCACGTTGGCCACTGTAATTCTCTTACACACTTACCATACAGAAGAATTTTCAGTTCTGCAACCTCACCACTAGATGCCACTAAACCCTTCACACTGGACCTTTAAGTGCAGTACATGTTCAATGCATTCATTTTTCAAATTTAAAAAAAACGTCCAGTATCAGACTTTCAGTGAGTCCAGAATGCATCATATTACAGTGCCATTATCATCCATTTAATTTGTAAACTGAAAAGAGTTGGAGGCTTTGCAAATGGACTCTAGAGATTGTGGCTTTATTTAATTGCACACCAGTTGCCCTATTATTTCTCACTCATGCTATTTAGAGAGAAGGCTGGTATGCTTGTTAGAAGTAAGGAGATTGTAAATAGATCATAATTTGTTTATCATTAACCAAAATACTTTATAAGTAGCACAGAAAGTGATTGAAACAGAATGATACCACCGATAACCTTCAGGTGTTAGGTATGGGGATACACTGAATGCATGTGTTTACATAACCATATCTGATGTGCAGGTGTGGAGATGTTATATAATGTTCAGATCTGATATGCGGTTGAAAGGAAAATGTGCTATTCCAAGCTCTAAACAGATGGGAAGCTAAACAAGCAGCTGTCTGCAGTTTAATAGCTGCACTGCCTCTTCGGTCCTTGAGGAAGTGCTTATGTGTTCAAAGGACCAACAGTGAAAACACTCACACGTGCTATGTCTCCATTAGCTTTCATTGTATGATCTTTTATGCTGCTTATTGCACCTTTGCTCAGCTGTCCTGGCTTCTTCCTGCTTCAGGCTCCAGCCCCTCCCTTTCAAAGACAGAAGGGGGCGTGGTGTCAGAATGTGATCAATTCAAGGACATGTCTGCAGCCATGTTCACAATGGCGATGGCAACAGCCCACTGCAGTGTGCAGCTTTATGAATGGGGACCAGCAGCAGGCCTTTCCCCTTTAAGATGCTCTGCTGAGCTGATAATCAGACTCCTTGGGAACACACACACATGAACAGCTCTGCACACACTCGATCACAGTGAGCTCTTATGATAACAGTAGCTGTGGAGTTTTGCTAGATTCTAAGAGATGTGATTTTGCAATGACTGATTACAATATTATGCAACAGACTGTTCATGAAATTATCGGATAGAAATTAAATTAAAGCAGCAGTGCAGAGATAACATTGGGTAATCTGATAGTTTGAAATACTGGCAGAGTTTAGTTTCCATCACAAATGTCTTTATTTACCATTGTTTTAACAAAATATAGGTTACATTATAAACTAAACATAGAAATAAAGGTATGTTAGAGCTGTACATGCAAACATGGTTAACCGTCACTGCAAAAGAGAAAATTAAAGACAGCACACAGTACAGATTAACACAGTCAGCTGACTGCAGATGTTACAACACATTAGGGGATGCATAGGATTTACAAAAACCAAAAAACTCACTGAGTTAGATTCAGTGCCGTACAATGGTTATAAATAAGACAAAAGTGATTTAGGCTTTCCACAGTGAAAGACAAGAGCAGTAAAAATGGACAAGGATGGAAATCATCTTGGTTAGTAGCTATTCACAGGAGAAGCTTTCATACATACAGTGACCCGCAACCCGTTCCTTCCCTTTTCCTTGTTCTCACGCAAAGTGCTTTGAACCTGCTTTAACTGAGTCTGCTCAGTATCAGCTACAATCATAAGTTACTCGTGCCAAAAGTTATCAAACTCCAAAGTGCATCTGGCGTTACCTGTGCTGCCCAGATAGGTCGCCTTATCATTGTCCAGAGTCCACACATTTTCATTTTCATTTTCATTAGCAATCACATTATTTCTTAACAAACAAGCACTTCCTCTAGTATTGCTTCATGTCTCGAAGAAAACTCATACTTTAGTAAGGCAGTGTATACCTATAGTTACGCACATCAGGATTCCAGTGTGTTAATTTCATTCACATTTGGTACATGTTTCAGGGGAGATCCTACAAAAACTTACTGCATCTTATTAAACATCATTTTGATACAAATCATCACAGTTATTGGTATTACCAATTTAACAAGTAGCCTTATCTTCAATTATATTTAAGAAAGGTTTTATAATTAAATCTAATATCAAGTGTGCTTTAGGAATTCATTGTTTGGGCTCATACTATTTTCCAACTTCACAGGCTCAACACATGACAATCTTTTCACATCCCGATCTCTCTATTCTGCCTCAAAAATGCTTCAAAATACACATAACATAGAACAGTAACAGGAAGACATTCAATATGAAACATTAACACGTTTACATACATATCTATATATCAGTGAGTTTTGATGCAAAATGTTATGTATACATTGAGGTGAAATCAGACCAGAAGCCCTTCGTTTTCTTGATGGCAGGGATGATGCACCAATAACAACAGAGTGTGTGAACGATACCAGAGTGAAGCTGAGCGCTGGTATCTTACAGTCTCCATACTTTTTGGAAACTTAAACCAGAGAGTCACAAGTGATGGAATATTGGAGAAAGCATTATTTTCAGACCGTCGACCACCGAGCAATCTCAAGCTGTGCCAGGACTCCAAACGATAATATTAATACTAAACATAATCCGCAGTGATTAATTGGTATTGATGCATCTCTCAGTGCCCACATCAGAAGTCTCAACCTGGATAATTAATGCGTTCTGGTATCGCAGAGCATAAATTCTTGAACAAAGCTTACACAGACCAAAGCAGGCAATATAACACACAGTAAGCTCTGCCATGGCCAGACCTTTTATATCCACAGTGCATTCAAACAAACACGTGAGAAAATGCAGGTCTGTGTGTGTGATAAATGTCGAAAAAGCAAACATCTGGCCGTCTCTCACATCAGCAAAACTCTAACAACATCAGGTACTGCATTTAAAAAACGATGTCAGGTTTAGACAAACATTACTGATGGATTCACAGTGGAGCTGCTCCAAAAACTAAGTGGTTACGGGAATAGTCTTTATCCACATCATAACCTGATGGCCTCGTTAAAAGGAGAGCCGCCCTCTGATGCCACGATGATGTAAACAAAGAACAAAGTGATGTTCGGATTACAGTCAGAGCACTGGAATCAAAAGCATCCTGCCTGTTGATTCCTCGACTCGCTGAACTGGAGCCTTAACTTTCTACACACCTAAAAAGAAAGCATAATGAACACTTGCATTTGCAGGAAACTCGTTTGCCTACGACATGCAAGCCTGTTCGCCACAACGTGCATAATGACAAATGGCAAGGAGCTGGTTTGGAAGACTACCCGCGGGTGGTTTAATTAAAAGCTTAAGGACGCAACATCAGCTGTTGTCTGGAGAGAGAAGACTGGTTGTGTATCATCAATCAAGGCTTACGGTGTGGAAATTAGGCGACAGTTTGTCACCTAAGGACGGAAATATCAGACAGTCAGGTGGTTCAAACCATTGAGGTCATGTGGGGTGCGAGGAGCAGCACTATTCTTGCACAGTGGTGACTGAGGATATTATCATGTGCCTTTACAGCCGGTTGAACACAGTCGTCCGTGTAATAGCTACTTTGTCTACGGACAAAAACAGAGTTACACAGTGCAGTCCAAAAAAAACATCAGAAATGAAACACACAGTATGTGTTGAATCTCCAAATGTACAATAATACCTATCTGTCTGAATGCATCCATTAGAAAACAACTACTGTGAAAATAACATCTGCTTTATAATGATCAACCTGAAGTAGAAGAGGAGGAGAGGTCCACAAGTAATCTGAGGTAAATTTAACCTTGCAAACATTGCTACTAAATGTGTTTTCCTTGGTGGGACAGCAACCACGCTACAGTGTGAGTGTTGAAGCCCATTCTTTATAAACCCAGCCTTTATGATTTGATGGAATATGCATGATGCGGATATAATTTGGGGATTTCTTTTTTTTTACTTTTTCATCCTCTTTGGACTTTGGTTAGGCTCCCTTAAGTTCTCAATGTGGCAAAAAGTTTAGTTTTTTACATTAATTCAGCAAAAAATATACAATGGGTGTTGAATATGTGCAAATATATGGCTGGTTTATGACTAAGCATGGAGTCCCTGCATTGAAAGCCAACAGCTATATGGACACTACCTACTTCCCAGTGCCTGAAGGCCTTGTTTTAAAAATGTAAGCTTAATGCTGATAATCATATAATGCATTTAATCTATGCAAGCCCCATGAGGAAAATACTGTACAGCATTCAATGCACAACGTCCCACACCATGGCTTAAAATAAGGCATTTTTCAATGGCATGACAGTGGGATATTATACACAGAATTTTTTTTTATTATCAAGATAACCTGCCACAAATTTCTGTCCGTCAAAACGGTAAAACACTATATTTCTCCCAGCCTGCAGGAGACTATAGAGGAGTATGCTACTAGGTTCACATGGCATTCATATTAGCCAAAATGTGATGCTTTCTGCTCCCTATCAAGCCAATATTTTTGCACGCATGCAAAACAAAACATCTCCGTGCCACTAATTCATTTTACAGCATCTCCTGAAAGGAACAGTGATGGCTGAAGTCGGCGTTGCCCGGCACGTTTTTCCGTGGCACGTGTTTCTACATTACATAACGTGATCATGCCCCCCAAAGGGCTACAAGCTGTACAGAGAGCCCTGACATCAAGGCAAATTATCTAACAGCATCCCTCGCCGGGCACCTAAGGCTTACACTGTAGCCCTCACCACTTCATGTCACCACAGCGGGGCAAATATTTAAATTATTGTGGGAAATTGTTTTCAGTGTCACAGCATGTGTGTAGCTGACAATGGCAGAAAATAATCATTTATAACAAGCTACAGTCATACTTAAGGTACCCGGGGATCAGTTACGCGCAAATTACGCACGCAGTTGTGCCACTGCGGACAATAAAGCTCAGATAAAGTGAATCCATCCATTCTCCCATTCCCGTGGCGGGGACATCTTGAACCGGTGGCGCCGCACTTTGTAGTTGTTCCCATTGTTATTGTCCCAGAACTCCTGCCCGCCGACACAGTATTTAATCGCAAACTGAAATGTGCCTCCGTTGTCGAGGTAAGTGGGCATGACTACCTTGAAACAGAACTTATCAGTGACCCCGTCGCTGGAGTCAGGGACGTAGGACGCCAGGCTGTCCATAAATGTTATCCAGTTGTTTAGAGAATACCGCAAAGAGACGCTCTTTTCGAAAGCCAGATTCAAGACGCGCACAAACCCAGAGAGGCTGAATTCATCCGCCTCCACGGTCTCCAGCATGACTTTCACCTCCCTCACTTTCTGTTCAAAGCCGGGTAGTGTGCCCGGGTTGGTGAACTGCAACTCCATAAACACAGACTGCGAGGGCGCACGAGGGAACTTTGTGTCCAGATGGTTAAGATGCAGGGTTCCCTTGGGGAGTTTGGCCAATATGCGCTCCGGCACCTCTGGCTCATCTGAATCATCGAAGTGCTTCACTGAAATGAGCTCCAGGCCCAGAGAATCTGCGAACCGGACTTTTTTCTGACTGGTTGGACTCCTGCTGCGGGAGATCTCCAACTTCGCTCTCTCCGTGGGCGTGGGCAGGGACTTGCACCTCCGACGCAGATTTGGACTCTGTGGAGGCTTCAGGAGGATCTCTCTGCCCCGGGGTCTCTCCTCCACCACTGGGCTCTCGGTGGTCTCACAAGTGCCGTTCATCATGTCATACTCTTCCCCATCTTCCAGCCGTGGGTTCGCCGCCGCCAGGCTCCCGAACAGTCCGGCTATGCAGCTGTAGTTCCTCGGCAGGCAGTTCTTTGGGGGCAGCATGACAACGACAGGACGCACAGACTCCGCTTCCATAAAACGCAGCAGTTCCTGCACTGCAGAGCCGAAGTGGTCGTGATGGGAAAAGACCGGCGTCGTGTCGAGAGATGAAGCCGTCAGGTGTCAAGTGTTCCGTGCGCGGATAGGTGCTCCGGCTGCGTCACAGGTCGACACTGTCCAGCTCTGGACCAATAAACCGAGCCGTTGGTGTGCGCCTTTGCTCCTGCGGATCAGTCACTATAAAATTGTGACGAACACATTTCTGTCTCTCTTCTCATTGCGAAAATAATAAAAAGTCTTCCCTTCCGGCAGACACCGTCGCTCGTTTCCCCTTTTTTCCTTGTGGTGAACATGCAGTGTCCTCTCGCAGCTGGCGTGAACCTGCGCGCAGCACAGTGTGACGTCTACGTGCAGAACTGAACGTTGCAACTAACCAAAATGGTTTCCTCCTTCACAAGAGATGATCGGTTAACTCCCCCTAACCAAACACATTATTTATTTATAGCCTATAGGCCTGTGTTTTCCACTGTGACACTGTCACACTGACCCGAATGACCCACAGACAACCAATAAAATGATTTTAAACACCTCATCGTTGAATTTGTGGGCATTTTCTGCAGTCTGACGTAACATCTTTATATTAATTTCAACGTTTTCCCATCATAATCATCATATGTTAATCTATTACACTGTTTCACACTCTACTGCTTCATGCACCACCGGCTTACCGGGGGATGCCGTGTAAAAATGATGTCTTATTGCATAACAGAGATGTAATAAATCATCTGGAGGAGTGATCTGTTGCAGCATGCGCCCATCCCCTTTTCTCTACGTCACACGCCGGTGCAGCCTCTACTGGTTGCTATGGCGACGGCGTTGCAGCTCGTCTCTAAAGGCATTCACCGCTCCTACACTTGTGTTTGGGGAAACTCTGTCGACCGGAAAGAAAACTCAGCACGACAGGTCGCAGCAGTTGTTTGTAAATGACATGAAGATAGTGATACAAGCCTGTTTAAAATGCAGCAGGGACTCAAAGTGCTTCTTTTAGGTGAGTGGAGTTTGGTGTGACTTTGAGAGAACTCCACACTAGGTTATTTAATATATTCTGCTTTTTAGGTGTCACCATGAGCTAACTACATAATGGAAACCTTAGAAGAAGTGGACCACAGAGCTGTGAGTGGATCAGAGGATGAGTTTCCATCACAGGAGGACGCAGCTGAGGAGCAGACTTCAGAGAGGAGACTTGTTGATGCCCTTCTAGATATCAGTGAGGAGGATTTCATGAGAGAGCTGGAGCCGTATGAGTATCACTGTTACTCTGGCTGGGAGGAAGCTGTAAGTGAATGAACAGGCTGTATCTTCTTCATGTTGGTGCTAAGTGTTTTCTATTACAGTTTAAAATCAGCAGCAAAGTTGTTTTTCAAATGAGAAGGAGAAATATATCAAATATCTGCTTCAAGTCATGATTAATTATACTAGGTGTTTTGAGCCCTTACCTATATGGTGTTTTTGATAAATTTACTCACATACCAGCAGCAAGTTACTCTCAAAACCTAATTTTAAAGTAATATTACTTTACAAAATGACTGTCTGTGTAGAGTAATAAGTTACTCATTACACTACTTTTGTGTTACTTTCACCAAAATGACCTCAGAAGAACTAATAGTCATTTTTAATGGATAAGGGTCATGTTGTTACACAGCAGGTCTGACCCAGTCATTCACATATAGTGGTTACCACTCTGTATTAAATCCCCTGCTTTCATTAATAAAAGCATGATGATAAAGGACAAATAAATAGCCCAGAGCTTTTTAAATAAATGAATAGCATTGGACACAGCAAGGGTCAGGCAGTCTAATAATTATGAGATAGAGATAAATATCTGTGGGCCTGTGATATGAAACACACTAAACAAATATTGAGGTTAGCACAGCAAACAGAATGACCTGCGATCAAGTCACTATGACAAGAGAAAATTAATACACCGGAGCTGAACACCCACCTGCCAGCCCTCATGATGTCTGCTACTATTTTTTCATTATTATTTCCTGTTCGCCTGAACCTTGGGCCATCACAAGTTGATGACGAGCACCCCCAACTCGGGGCCATTTGGTCTCAGGGGTCCCTTTTTTTGAGACATATTTTTGGCAAGGAGTATCCTGACACAAAGGGGAAAGTAGCAAAATAAGATTCTGGGGCTTGCTGCCATTTTATTTCAACATATCATACACAACATCCCCCCATCAAAAATGATCATTTTTCATCACTTTGTGTTTAATATCACTGCTTCACTTGCACATAGAAAACGTCCCAAGTTGATAAGCTTCAATTTGAGCCCATATCGACCTTTCTATCTTGAAAATGACACTTGTTTTGGCCTGAAATTAAATACCGGTATACCAGTTGTATGTATTAGTCATGGCGTGTTACTGTGACTCCGTGAAGCAAAATTTGTTTTGTTTTATTGACTATTTGGGGACCACATTTTACAACAAAACTATATAAAAACATCCATTTACAAGCTTTCACACAACTGGCACAGTATAATCCAAGTCTCATTTATTCAGTCATATGCTCAGTACTCCCCAAACACATGCATTTTCATTTAAAAAAAACCTTACTATTGAAGTCTGGCTTCGAAGAGAACATTTTTCTTAATGAATAAAGGTAGCACGGCATGACTGAATGATATACAGATGGTCATTTTATGGGTGAAGTATGCCTTTAACATCATTTCCACTATCACTTTTAACTTTGACTTGGCACAGTAATTCCTTTGATGCATTTTCATTGCAGACATATCAACACAGTTGTTTGCATATTTAACATTCTATTCCATTTGACCATTTGAAAACAGGTTCATGGCTGGGCCAGAGTTGCTCCACTGAGCTGCATACTTCTGCCTCAGAAGAGGAACAGGAAGCCAAAGCACAAAGAGGCTGACAACCCGACGCCCTCTTCTGTTGACCCAACAGACAGCTCGGCCAGCATCGCAGAGCACCGCTGTGAGTCTCATGTGGCCCCGCATAACGGCTTAAAGAAACCCATACCATTAAACCAGCACATAGGATCCTGGGGTAACACTGCTGAGGTTGCTCTGCAGAAAGATGCCTCAGATTGGCCTGTCCTCAGTGCAGTGCAGAAAACTATGTCAAATCTCATCCTCAAGGAAAAGATGGAGGAGGAAGGGGCGCATCTCCCCTCAAAATACCTGGAGAATAGGCCCGCTAAGCCTCAGAAACACAGGCACAGGCCCAATAACACAGTGCTTCCTATTAAAAACTTCACATTTTTACCACCTATTAAATCACCACACCTGAATCCTCAGAAAGCCAGTGGCCAGCTCTGCAGTGGCAAGAAGGCTCCAGAAGGAGAAACCATAGAGGAAAGCTATTTCATGTTTGATAAGAAGAGCGGAACAAGACTGGATCCTAATGCAAACCCAGAGCTCCCCATTTACTCTGCAGCCCTGGACTCCAAGTACCGGACATGTCTGTACAACCCCCACTTGTTCTCTGCTTTGAGTGTTTCTATCCCCAAGAGGTATCAAGTAGCTCCGTCTTCCAAACCTGACACGGTGCACCGCACTGGCTACTCAGTGGGAAAGAGCCTCACGCAGACCCTTCATTCCAGCACTGCGGCGGGTGCACAAACCCATATGCACCCCAGCAAGACTGTGTGCATGTAGTATGTTACTGTCTTTAAACTCTCAGGTACCACCAAATAAAAACATGTTTATCTCACGTTGTATCGCACAGGCCTCAGCCTCACCACATCACAGAGAGTTTCCATCAAAATAGTTAGCTGAAGGCTTATTCATCAAAGAAACTTCTGCAGACGTAATTCATTTGTCTCGTGTTCAGTTATTTCAGTCTGACATAACACTGTAGAGCATACTATGAAATGTTAAGCTCTTTAAGTCATTTGGTGCCGTTTTGCTCTGACCGGTTCCCACAAGTGCTTCTTCAGCTGTTCTAGTTACCTAGCAACGGTGCAACTACCTCATAAGAAGCATGGCAGCGTGCCTGCCTCGCACTACGACGTAATCCTCAGCCACAAGCGACAAAGTGTTGCTCTGTGACTATATGTGATGATGATATTAACTGCTGCCAAACTGGTGCATCTGCTCTGTTAATGTTTTATTGTATGCAACTTTAGTTTTATATCAGTCAGTAGGTGAGGCCTGATGGCTGTGGGTCGAGATGATGGTCAGGATGGTTATGCAATGTACAGTGGTTATCAGTGCAGCCTTACTCTGATCACGCTTTATGTCAAGTTGGCCTCCAAAGGGCAGACCGTTACAGCAATATCTGGGATGATCTTTATACTTTACATTGTTATACTGCCCCTTTGTCATTTAGCTGCACTGTAAAATAAAAAAGATGTGCGGCAGGATTGTTCCACAGTATAATCAAAAGAGCTGCAGTGTTCATTTTAAAAAACTTTTGTGATCCCTGAATGTGAATGTCAAATAAAATGGTTACTTACAACTGATTTTCGCTTATCCAGAACAAGCCAGGATTCAGACAGATGGAACTGCATGAAGGTGAGAAGATGGTAGACACGATATAATAACATTCTGCGTACAAAAGAGGGCCCACTCACCCAAAAATGGAAAAATACATATTTTTCCTCTTACCTGTGGTGCCATCTATCAATCTAAATTGTTTTGGTGTGAGTTGCCAAGTGTTGGAGACATCTGCCATAGAGATGTCCGCCTTCTCTTGAATGAAATGCAAGTAGATGGCACTCAGTATGTGGCTCAAAGCGCCAACTCAATTCAACAGCAATGTCTCTTGTGAGCAGTTTCATGTAGGAACTATTTTCCCTCTACTTCCTCTGTAGGAAAGAAAACTCGAATATAATTTAAGCTTTCAATTTACTGGTCCATCTACATCCCAACCCTTACCTTTGGTCATGAGCTCTGGGTAGTGACCGAAAGAATGGGATCATGGATACAAGCGGCTGAAATGAGTTTCCTCTGTGGGTTGGAGCTCGGACATCCTGGGGGAGCTCGGAGTAGAGCCGCTGCTCCTTTGGGTAGAAAGGGGTCAGTTGAGGTGCTTCAGGCATCTGATCAAGATGCCTCCTGGGTGCCTCCTGCTGGAGGTGTTTCGGGCACGTCCCAATGGTAGGAGGCCCTGGGAAAGACCCAGAACACACTGGAGGGATTACATATCTCATCTGGCCTGGGAACACCTTGGGGTCCCCCTGGAGGAGCTGCTAAGTGTTGCTGGGGAGAGGGGCTTCTGTGGTGCTTTGCTTGGCCTACTGACCTCATGACCTGGCCCCAGATAAGCGGATGAAAATGGAGGGATGGATTTTTGCAGGATACTGTAAATCTCCCTGATGTCTTGTTGTCCAGCATTACTTGGGGGGTTGAAGAAAGAGACGATCCTTGTAGCTTGAACGGTCTGCATTCGAAACTTGAGGAAACTTTCCCCTACACTTGCTAAACGTATCACTGCGCAGAAGGAATTGTCTACTCATGGACGAGAGGCTTGTGCTCCTGACAGAGCAAGATTTAAACATTGATGGCATCGTCCTTGGCTGAGTTGTATGTGTTTGTGTATTTTTCCCCTATGCTGAACTGAGAGCTGAATTAAAGGAGCAAGCTGGCTGATTCGGGTGTGTGAACCCTTTCTGTACTTTTTGGATACAGATTGTGGTTACACATAAGACTGCTCTCTGTTTTTTTTCTTCCACCTTTGCTCTAAAATAAGTGACAAGGAGCACAATATACACTTTCCAGCAGTTTATTAAGAACATCTGTAGTGTAGCTTCAACAATTAATGAAGGCAACCATTAACTCTACACATATAGGCAACAGAAACTCAAATTCTGCTAAAACAAATATTTTGTGCTGGGAAAATATCTGCATGCATTCCCTACTGAGAGAAAATAAAGCACTGTAACTGACACTGGAGACTGACGAGGCTTCTCTCTACACACAGCTCTGTTTAATCCAAGGCATTTTCCTGTTCCTCTAAACCAGCAGGTACCACCTGAATTCAAGAACCACAAACTAGAAGTCGCTACTAATCTCGATACGACAAATTTTGAAATTTATGAGTCAAAATAGAGCATGTTATACTTGGGCACAGTGTCATGTTCTGTACATTCTTCAGTTCCTACAAATATCTATAAACTGTAACAGCATTAACCATCCGTCAATAAAAATAGTGAGATGGCGTTAATTTTTTTCAGTAAAATGCTGCATAGCATTATCTTCATGTGACAGAACAGAAAATTTTCTATAGAAATCATTGAAAACAATTAGGGACACTCCAATATTCCATGCAAATGTGATGAGAATACCAATACAGAGTGGATTAAACATGCAAAGCAAAGACCGAAAGGATTATGACAGTTTCCAGTGTTCATTATCCAAAGCATATTCTGATAATTAGTAATTATACTGAAGCAGCAAATTGTAGCAAATACTTGGGTTAAGGCACCAACGTAACAAAACGAACAAAGGATCAAGGCCTGTAGCTCTAGGTTCCCCAGTAGAACTCAGTCTGCATGTGGTGCCTGCGCTTAATGAGGTAACTCGGTGCAACAGCTCAAAACAAAATCAAAACATCAACTGTAGTTGCTTGGAGAAGAGATAAAAATATAACAAATTAAAATACTGCGCGCGAATGTTAAGAGTGGAAAGTATGATTGTAACAGAAGATAACCAACAGGACTTCTTTCAGTCAAAATCAGGTGTTGAATACGAACAATAGCTCTGTGCTAATCCTTACACTAATCCACTATACGCTTCTGTACAGTAAAATTACTGGATCACTTTAGCACAGAGTTCTGCTACTGTATACACTTACACCCAGCTAATGAATAAGTCAAAGACGCTGACAGCCTAGTCTGCTTACTGACTCGAACTGACTGCTTCGCTATAGAAGCCCAGACACAAAGAGTGTTTACACAACATCAAACTTCACAATCACATTTCAATGAAAGGTGCGTAACAACTGACAAGACAAACTACTCGTTTTTACTTGTGCCACAACTGTAAGAGTAATGGTATGTTTCAGAGATACATCGTAACGACTTTGAGCAATGCCTTGTTCACTGTTGAAGGTTTTATCTTGGAAATCATAAAGCTGGTCACTGGTCAAGTGTTTCACTGGCTGCAAAGCTTGCAGAATGTATACAGAGGTAATAGTCTCACTGCAGCTGACGATGCAACATCAATGAGGCAGCCATTCGATGCACAAGCAGAGGACAGATGTTTTACGCTTCAGTGCTGCTGACCAGTTGAAGCCTTCATGCACGTTTACAAACCTACACGTTAACTAAATGCACAATATTTGCTTGTGTACATCTGAGATGAAACTTCTCATGCAGTATATGCATATCTGAAAGCTGTCATACAGGGTAACAATTTCATAAGCCTTTTCTTGACAGCCACACACAGCTAAAGATGTTATTCCTTTTATGTGCAGACCTAACATTGATGAAATGTTAAGTTGTTTTTAAACTGCTAGTAAGACCAAACAGTGAAAACCAGTCACAGTGGTTATACACTGAAATATAGAAGTAAACTGGCATTTCAGACAAGACACATATAATATGTTACTTTATGTGCAAATAAATATGTAAACTGTCACAGGAGCTGATTGATCATGCCCATTGAGCTAATAAAGTGCAGCAGAGCTGTCAGGATATACACCTGGAAAGGCTCTGGACATGACGTCTCCAGTGGAATGTTCAAAAACATTTTCGCAGACTTCTTAGTGCCGAGACTGTGGTCCGCTGGAGGACAGTGTAGACTGATTCCTCTCATAGGAACAGACATGAGAAACCTGTACTGCAAAAGCTTAGGCAGCTTCACTGGGAGGCCTTCAGCTGTTGGGTTTCTCGGGGTGCTGAAAGAGAGCACAAAGCTCCTCACATGTCTGAGTTTCCACAGAGCTGAAATGGGACTCCATGTTCCACGCCAGGTCCGCTGACAAGAAGTCATCCATGACAGTTTGTGTTTCGTTGCTCGTTAGGAAGAGGTGTCCCAGCCCTTCAGCCTGGCTGGTCACAGTCTGTGTCTCTGTGCTGTTCAGCAGCCTTGCGTGCTCGCCCTGACTCACAGGAGCCTGAGCAGAGAGACCTGTGGCAAATGAAGGGAGATCTGTCTGTGTTTCTGTGTCTGAGGACTCTGTGCTCATAGAAAAGCTCGAATGTCGTAGGATGCTGCTCAGGGGCATGTGGCTTCCTGCGTTTAGCAGGAAATTGAGGTCAGTCTGAGTCTGTGTATCAAATAGCTCTAGATCGCTGGCTTGGGTTCGACTTGGTCCCTCACTTTGGTCCAGTTCATCCATCAGCAGGAAGTCCGTCTGGGTCTGGATGTCTAGAGACTCAAGCGGCGTGTCGCCACTCAATCCTCCCAGCTCGCTCTCCTCGGTCTGTGTCTGGATGTGCACAGCATTGAGAAACTCTTCAAAGTCAAAGTCAATGCCGTTGTGGTGCTCCTGAACAGATCCCAGACCTGACCCACAGCCTGCAGAGGTCTCTGTGAGCACCTGGTGGCCCGCCATGCTGTCAGACAGAATATTTTCTAGATCAGTTAACAAGGTCATTGTTTGGGTCTGGTTATCTGCCATGTTGTTGGAGTTAAGCTCATCTGTCTGCACCCCAAAACACATACCACCAGCTGACTTTGAGTCCTCGTACAAACTGCTTTCTGCAGCAGTGAGGGTGTCATCTATCTCCAGGGCGGTCTGGGTGGATACACTGAGGGAGTCACTGCCAAATAGCTCAGAGCACATTATAGCCTGGTCCTGAGCCTTCTCGTCTGACTGTGGTATGGCAAAATATGTCTGTGTCTGCCTGGTTTTGAATGGCGGCACGGATGAGGAGGAGCAAGGAATTTGACTCGTGCACTGGCTGTCTGTCTGAGCTCCAATAGTGGATGTAGCTTTGGCCCGGGAGGAGAATGTCTGGGTTTCAACACTGATTGGCAAGAGGACTTGGGCACTTACACTAATGTCTGTCTGGGAGCAGGACGACACAGAGGACTCACCCACAGAGCACAGCCCCATTCCCTCCCCTACTCCCATTCCTGTGGGCATTTTTGACAAGTATGATTTATCTGTCTGAATGTTGGTGGAGGTGCTTCTTCCCCGTGCCAGGCCGGCTGAATCATCTGTGCCAGCAGGGTCCAGACTGACCTGCACGCCTGTGCTAATTGGCCCCAGGCTGGAGCGGGAAGTAGGCATGCTATCCTTGAAACCCAAACTCTTAGCATCAAGCTGGGGGACCACAGCCCCCATGGCTTGCGGCAGGAGGTGAAGGGTGCTGACGGAGCCTTGGCTGTCTACTGCCAGCACTACGGACCTCAGAGCCCCGCTTTCTGTAGACGGAAGGAGGACAGGCAGGTGGGCCAGCTGCATCACAGGAACGCTGACCAGAGCCATCTTCGGCTTCGGCAGGAGCAACTTCTGGGGGCTCTTACGAGGGTTGGAGATCTGATTCACTGAGTCTGTGTTATGAATAGTCGTATCAGAAGGGAGCGCAGTCTCTGTAGGCTCTTTACTGGCGGGTATGATCTGACAGCTTGACTCATGGATCTTGACCTTTTCAGCAGCGCTTAATAGTTTCTCCATCTTTCGCTTTTTTACTGGAGGAATTCTGTTAAGAAACAAAACATACAGAGAAAGTCAGCCACATTAATCTTTAGTTAAAGCAAAGTTTTGATACAAATCACCCAGGGCTGTGCAGGTACATACCTGTGTTCGGTAGGAATCTCGTGACCTGTCCTGTAGATATGCGAGAGGAGTGCGGCCCTACTAGCATAGGGGCAGCCACATGTACAATGGTAGGTCTTTCCACAGTCTTCTATGTGCCTCTTTAGGTCCCACTCTGTGCTGTAGCCATTGTTGCACTTGAAGCACTTGTGTTTCTTCTCTGCATGCATCTTCATGAAGTGCTGCAATCAAACACATCAATGAATATATTGCATACACTTTCTTTTAACTTTGTTTTTCACTTTTGAAGTTGGCTTACTTTTTCCAAGTAACAACTGGTCTCAGAATTGCAACATGGGTTAATTATTTAAGATGATTTTACTCAGTACAAGTAGGCTTATAAATCATGCAAACCGTATTTAGTATTTATTAACACATGGCAGTAAAAAAGTATTCAGGTATGAATAAACTCTACCAGTATAACATAACTCCTGTAAAATTGATTTTTGTAATTCATTTGGTGCAGAATAACACATTAGGAGCTATTCTACAGAGTTGAGACCTCACTACTTTACTCTACTGGCAGCATGGATAGGATTACAGACTACAGGAAGAAAAGGCTTACTTGTTTAACCAGCGAGAACTGGGAGAAGGGTCTGTTTGGCCCCCTGGGACAACCCTCGATTGGACAGCAGTACAGCTTCTGAGAGCCCTTCATGTCCTTTCTGACCGTGGGATTGACAATACCATCCTGAAGGGAACGATACCAGTGAAAGACAACAAGAGAGGAGAGAGCAGAGAAATATTTGCATTATGGATGTTTATATATTAATAATATCAGCATGGCTTACAGTGAGTGTTAAAGAATACCCTTAATTCCTTGATCGCCATAAGTACAAGCAACCAAGAGAAAGACCTGTAGTGGTTTCAGGTCATTTTAAGAGACTGAGCTAAGTTTTAAGTAAGCAATCTAATGACAGTTTTACACCGCATGATTTTTGAAGTCATTTCACTGTCGCAGACAAATTTCCAATGTCGGGATAGAAACATAAGGT
Source organism: Epinephelus awoara (assembly GCA_035609425.1). Taxonomy (NCBI): domain Eukaryota; kingdom Metazoa; phylum Chordata; class Actinopteri; order Perciformes; family Serranidae; genus Epinephelus; species Epinephelus awoara. The sequence continues at coordinate 25,648,140 of CM069294.1, forward strand.
GGTCATAAAACTCGAATACGAGCTGTTTTAAGGCAGTCTTTTTGTGTCTTGCTGTTCCGACATAATTAAAACATGTTTAATATTATCCATCCACCCATCCATTTTCATCCGCTTATCTGGGGCCAAGTCGTGGGGGCAGCAGACCTAGCAAAGCACCCCAGACGTCCCTCTCCCCAACAATGCTTTCTAGCTCCTCCAGGGGGATCTCAAGGCGTTCCCAGGCCAGATGAGATATGTAGTCCCTGCAGCATGTCCCTCCTACCAGTGGAACTTACCCAAAACTCCTCAAACAGGGGCATCCTGATCAGATGCCCAAACTACCTCAACTGACCCCTTTCGGCGCAAAGGAGCAGCGGCTCTACTCAGAGCTCCCTCCGGATGTCCACGCTCCTTACCCTTTCTCTCAGGCTGAGCCCAAAGGAAATTCCTTTCAGCCACTTGCATCCGCGATCTCTCCTTTCAGTTTCTAAATATTAATATTGTTAATTATTATTATTATCATTATTTATATTATCTTAACTTTATAATCTTGGCTCAAGAAAATAGTGAAAAATAGGTGTGTTGTCTCCAGCACTAAGCAAGAAGCAAACTGGGTAGACAATAAAACATGGAGGGGACTCCAGGGAGGAGCAAGAATGTAAACAAGTTTTGGGCAGTCCTGGACTGCAGAAAGGGAGGAGTGTAAACATGTGTCGTTATTTAATTCGGCCTGTATCTGATCCGACAGTGCAGTGTGTGGTAGACATAACAGGTTCTCCTTGTGACTGACAATCAAGATTTAAGCTGATAAAGTCAGGTTTTACTCGACCGAAAATAGTTCTTACGGTAAGCGCTGTAAAAGACACTCAATGTCAACTATACTGTACACAGAAAACTACAAAATGTTTTATTCATATTTCAAAGGCATCACCATGACTACAGATAATAAAAGTGATTGTTGTACATTGCCTTGCTCTCCTTAGTCAGTGCAGGTAAATATTATGTGTATTTATAAAAAAAAGTCACATCTCTGCAGTCGGCTCTGCTCTACATAACTGGGGGAAAAAACATTAGTGAGCTTGGCAGTGCATGGGATGTAAACATTTGCAGCACCACTGCTCCTCTTTTAGTCCTAAGGCAGACTTGCTAAATCAGCTATCATCATAATGTATATTCAGAGTCAATGGACAGCACATCTATTACAGAAAACAGCGCCTGCACTGAATGTATGTTGCACGGTAAAAGCAGACAAAGCCATCACGCTCCATAGCAGTCATTAATACTGCAGTCTTCCAGTGGTCAAGGTCACCTCCATCTGTCGTAATACTTAAGGGAGCAGAACAGCCAAAGCTGACAAACACCCTCTGGTTTATCATGAGGAGTTAGCTTAAAGAGACACTTCGCTAAAAATGAATATTCTTGTGGCTGGCTTCGACTACATCATCTGGTCATAAGCCTGAGTCATGTCAAGACATTATCAGTCATCAGTCAGTGGCTGGCTGTAGCCCAAAAGAGAGAGCAAGCCAACGTTCACTGATTTCTCCACACCAGGGTCGGCCCACAGCCTTTTAAGTGGCCATTGCTGAGGTTGATTCCCTTTTTTTCTAGGAGACTGCGCAATACAGTAAGTCAAATAAAAGCCCGATCCTGCTCCTTTATGCTGCTGAGGTCAGTGATGGATGACGGACAGCTCAAAGCCACGCCAAGAACAGTTACATTAAACTTATGAAAGGGAGTCTGAAGTGGGCTGAGTAATCGAGTTCAAATGCAATGTATCAGTCTTCCTGACTGGAGAGGAACAGATCGGAGTGAGTGATCAGCAATACATTACTGCTGTTCAATGATGCAGTAGAGCCACAGGGATGTTTAAGTGGATGAAACACACATGGTGCCCCATACCATGCCTCAATCTTAAAGTCGGATTTGATGAATAAGGCAAAGGGAGCATACAGCGTTTGAGAACTTCACCATCATGTCAATCAGAATATCATTACTACTGCTGACTGGTGTTTTACACGGATGCTGCTGCCTTCATTTTCTCTCCTTGCACCCTTTGAAGGCGCAATCTGTGATGCAAGTGTGGCTGAGCGATGAAAAATCTGCTTTGAACACAGTTACCGACATGTTATAAAACATAAACAGTAACTAAATGCACACGATCCATGTTTCCCATCGCTCTTAGAGTCTGTTTACATCAGTAATATTTAGGCACTGATGTAAAAAACAGTCTATATTTAAACTGCACCCCAGACAACCCTCTCCCCAGTGACGCTTTCCAGTTCTTCCTGGGGGACCTAAAGGCGTTTCCAGGCCAGATGAGATATGTAATTCCTCCAGTGTGTTCTGGATCTACCCCAGGGCTTCCTACCCCCTAACCAAACTTTCAAATACACCTCAGTGTGGCTCAAATGTATCTGGTAGAGCCACCAACCGGACCTTTAAACACCCTTCCAGCTGGGCCACATGAACTACTTCCAAAACCTCATTCAAATTCTCACAATCACCTATTTTAAACAAAGAGCTTAGTCTATTGCAGGACAAAAGGCAGCCTTTCCCAGCAAAGAACTTCATTCATGCAGGGGAAACAGTGAATTACTGCCTCCCACGAAAAAGCCCAGTCCAGTGAGGACATATAAAGCAGGGTCAGAAGTAGCCTTTAGTCCAAATGCTTTGACTGCCTTTAACTTTGCTGGTAATGGTAGTTGGCTGACTGTGTATTAGATGCAGGGAAGCAGCAGTGCTCCAGTGGAGGATACCCTCACCCTCATCTTCACGATAAGATCATTTATCCCATCACACACTAATTAAGCACTGCCAACTCAGATAATCGCCAAATGCCACTACAAACAGTGCAGCAGGCGAAATGTAACGCGTGTAAGTGGGCGGTGTGGACCGCTGAGGGTGCAGCCAATGCAGTAATCAACCATCACGTGCGATCCACATTAGTAATTGGTAACGTAAGTAACGCTAGCAAGTTAGCTAGCTTGCTAACCACACACGTTACTGAGTAAACTACGGAGCTTCACTCTCGTGACAGTGAACTTTTACCAACGGTTACCGAATACTGCCGTGTTTGCCAAGCATCTCTACTGTGTGTTAACGTTAGCTAAACCGAGCTTGTTGTGGATGACTTGCGTTTTCCAGTTTTATGACAGCGAACCTACGATAATGCGCTAGCTAAGTTAGCATTGCGGCTACCTGAACACCTGAAACATATATACTTGCTAATTACCTTTATCCTGTGTGACTTGACGAGATGCATGTTCAGTGCAGGTGTGTTGGGGAGAATCTTGCCACATCCCTCCACCGTGCAGAGGATGTTCGTCCTCACTTCTTTGGTCAGCTCCGTGACGGTGGGCTTTATTATTTCCCGGGACTGCGACAAAGACTCTTCGTGACATTTCGGACTGTCCGCCGTGGTGTTATCTCTGTTATTCATCTTGCTTGTCGCAGAGGCAGCCATGTTTCTGTGTTGACAGTCCATTTGTGTTTGGCAGAAAGCCCCGGCAGCAGCATTGAATGAGTGGTAGCATACCAACCCTCAGCTTTGCCTGAAAGGCGAGTTTGCTACCTTCCACAAATAGGACGGCTGGGACACAGCCCTTGCGTCACATCCGCTACACAGCGGTACTTCCGTTTAACAAAATAAACTTTTCTAACGTAGCCAATTTCCTTATTTTATACAGTCTATGCTAATTTCCTATTATATATGTATATTCCGGTGTTTTTGTAGTATTGTTGTATGTCACACATACCGTAAAACCTCAACTAATAGCCCGGGCTATTATTTTTATTTGAATAACTGAAATCAACATATGGGACAGGTCTTTAAATCTTTTCACACAAAATTGTTGCACTGCAAAGATGGGAAATACAATCACATTGTTTTATTTTAAACCAGTATGAATATTAAAGAACTTTTGAGTTTGTAAGATACCCACTTGATTCAGCTAACTCAGGCTGCTGATGCCTCATATCAGCTGTAGCTGAACTGGAATGTATTTTATGAGCAAAATAAGGACTGTGGATTTTGAATCATATCTCTAACGGCCAGAATACATGTGGCACAGACATGGTGCGACCCATCTGCTGCAAACAGAGTGCATCCATTATATCAACTAAAGCTGCTACACTGACCACCATTGCATGGCTCAATGCTATTGTTATACAGCTAGTATTTTTTTTCCTCTACGAACTGTGTAAAAAAAAATCAAGTACAGTCTATTTTAAAAACGAAAATTCAATACCTCATTGTACCAGGGCAATACAACACAGTGTAGCAGGTAAAAGAAATCCGCTTCTCCCTGCCCACATGACGCTGTGCATGTGTGTGGAAGGGATCTCTTTGCAGTCAGAATAGGCCAGTAACTCTTTAAATGTTTGTACAGGCATATGAGTATTGTTTTAAGATGAACTTGTAAGAATGTGAAACTATCCTTTAAATGGTTTGTGCACAGGCCAGAGAGTTTTAATGAACCCTGAAACAAGAGCTCTAAATGCCAACTTATTAAGAGCCGATTTACTCACACTCACTTCCAGCAGACCTTTCACAAACAAAAACAAAAACTCCACATATCTTTGTTTCACTGCAAGTAATGGAACAAAAACTTCAAGAATATTAAAAATCCTGCCTTTATATTCATTTTGGACAAATAAAACATTTAATGGCAGAAACAATCTGCCACTTAAATACCAGCAAAAGATAATACAATGGCAATTATATATTGCCAATTTATTTACAACTCTAAGCACATAAAGACACATTAATTCATTCTGAAATCCTGGGAGACACGGCTCCTCAAGAGCTAGGTTAACAAGGGGATCAGTGACAGAATGGTAAAAGCAAACTATTGATGGATTAGACGTGGCATGCCACCATGTGGACCTAGCACTTATCAGTTCTGTGGTTGCCTTGTTTGTGAGGAGGGACCAGGTCCATTGTCTGTGATGACAAAATAGTTCCTTCCTTTTAGGGGAATAGATGAGAGCAGAGGTGTGACAGGGGTGGAGGCAATTCCTGTAAAATTTAACAATACATTCAATTAGTTGAACTGACTTCAAGAACAAAACTATAATAACAATTACTTATGAATGTGCTGATGCAATATAAAATGTCAGAAATAATAATTCAGACACTGAGGGTTAAAACAACACAATGATGAATAATATTGTGAGATACAGCACCTCCTCTGTGTGTCTATGTGTGTGTGTTTGTGCCCTCTTGTGGTTATTTATGGGATTGCCAGGGTTATGAAACATTCAAAATCATTTACTGTTTTACAGAGTTACAGTATTAGTTTATAGTTTTCTTCCCAAAATGCAAATGGCTGTGGCATACAAATTCTTGGTACCTGAAGATGCGCAGTGTCGGAGTGACTCCAGGAGGTTGGTGCTCGCAAATTTGACAACACATCTAAAGGGCTCCTCTCGCTCTGTCATGGTCTTGTTGGTGTGGTCTCTGAATTTCGTCTCCAGCTGAGACAAAACATAAAAAGTAATTCAGATGATCACAGCACAGAGTAACACTGACCCTTTGCATTTCTTACCTGATATGGTGACACAGCAAGTTACATTATTTGTTTCTTTGACACTGATATCTAACTATGAAAACTGAAATACTGAAACTCAGTACTTTAAAACACAAGCATGCCTCAGGATACCTTGTAAACTGCCGACTGTAGCTGAGGCAACGTCCCACCACCGAAGGCCTCAGAGGCCATCTGAAGTCTGTTTGCTGCAGACTCTGCTTGTTCTCTCTCTATGTGTGGGTCTGTAGATGGAAAGAAAGACAAATAAATAAAATAACAATGCACATTAGGTCCAAATTACGGCCAAATACATTAAGCTCAACAAACAATTCTTAAGTACGTGCGACATTATATAAAACTATTAAAGTGGCTTTGGTCAGATCAAATGATTTAACAAACATACTTGAGGCAGTCTCGTTGTTTTCTTTAAGAGGGCTGGGATACTTGGTGGGAAACACCTGGAAAAAACAAAACCCAGTCAGAATCCACCCAAAAACAAAATTCACAATATACATCAGTTCAATCTTTTCAAACTATCTTTCATGGTCCTTTTTTTTATTCAATTATGAGACAGCCCTCATCAAGGGCTTTAATAACTTAATATTTAGCTAAGAGTTCCTGTGACATCATGTAGTCACAGACATTTTGTTGGTATTATGACATGATAATTCTGACCATAGAAAACCAATTAGACAACTTCCACTGAATTTTATCACCTAAACCAGTGCTTTTCAAAGCAAGCCAACATCTCAAGGCACACCTGTATTTGTATCTGTGCACAATAGCTTCTATAATGTGTTTTATCACTCTTACCACGACCTACGACAATAAAAATAAGAAAAAAAAAGAAGGGCGGCCTTCGTGATACTGTCTCCTGACAGGTTTTTTCTCTTTTTTTTTGGTGGTAGGTCGTGTTTGCTGGTGCTTTGTTGTAATTCGCCCTGTGCAATAAAGCAATCAATTGTCCCACTCACAGCTTTCTCCTTTTAAATGTCATCATCCCTCACACTGGCTGCCAATCAGGGCTTTTGATGTGTCACACTTACAAATCCCACGCATGAACGGCAACAAATAGGCTCCCCTTGAAGGTTTTTTAAATTAAATAAATTGCATTTTCAGCTAGAGTTTGCCTCTTTATCAGGAAATTGGTGCGCACAACATACTGATGCATTCAATTAAAAATACATTCATAACTTTTTGTATAGGCCCAGGTCAATATCACAATAATATTGTATGGTCATCACAAAATCCCACGGCACACCTGGATTGGCATCACGGCACACCAGTGTGGCGCAGCACACCATTTGAGAACCACTGACCTAAACCACTCAGCTGACATTGAATATATTGCAAAACTCACGAAAAGAATCAGAGTGCAAAGGTCAAACTCGAATCAGGAAGTAGTTCAGCATCATGATTGACATTTACAATCAATATACTCTAACACCTTAGATAGAACTTCCCTTTAATGGCAAACATCTAAACAGAGTTGACTCAATGTGTGATACTTTTCACAGTTCAGTTAGGGTTGTAAAAATGTTGTGTTATCATATTAAACACAGAGAACAAGAGAAAGGTAAAGTTTTAAGTGTAGCTTCGGTGCACTAAGGGTGAACTTGGCATTGTACATTTTTCCTCAGCTGGTGGTCATCAAGCTGAATAATATAATAAAGATAATTTTACTCCGAAATCAGACACTCTTCAGTACACGATGGCAGAGTGTAGTGACGAGGCAATCATAAACACTCCAGTGCTTATCAGCAATCTTTGATTCAGTGGGGAAGACAGGGCAAAGCTTTGTATGGTGTGTGTAGTTAGCAATGTCTTACCTGTTCATATTGCCTCATCAGCAGGTCCCTGATGGCACTGAGCTTCCGTCCACTGAGGTTAGCATCTTTGACAGCTTGATGTCTGGTGGACAGAACCAAGGCCTGCAAAGTACATCACTTTCTTAGAGGGAAATGGAAAGACAGAAAAAAAAAAAAAAACACCACTGTGCAAAGAATGTCACGGATTGTTAAACTCAATCCTCACCTGGGATAACAGGGGCTTTTGCTTTGAGGTCAGGGCTGTCACAAAGACATAAGGGGATTGAAGATAGTGAACAACGTATGTCGGTTTCAGGTGGTTGGGCCGAGAAAATGTGTCTCCCCACGCAATCCGAATCCATACAGCTTCATCTGTGTGCTTCTTTATCTTGATGGACACCTTGAATACAACATCAAAAGCAGAGTGTTAAACACAGACAAGCCCATTACAACGTCTCCCAATGACGCAACTCTAGAATTGGTAAGATTTTCTAACTTACATGTTTAACGAGCTCTTTGAGGTGAGATTTAAATTGTTCCTTGAACTGCGTCAGCTCTACAGAGGGAGCATCATCTGGGAAACAGAAAATAGTTCAGTACATACATTCAAGGGACAATGTACATTTGATGAACTCAACTTCACCAAAACAGTTTTTGATTTCCTGGAACAAGCAGATAAAGAATACATGTGACACAGGGATAACATGTGCAAAAATGTTACCGGTGCTTTATAACCACAAAATAGACAATGACCCAGATTCCAGCTGATTATGTGGCCAATCTTTCAACTAAAAACAAAGCCCTGACCCCAGCAGCAGCTGTGGTGTTAGGTTAGCATGAAAAGCAGCTGACTGCTGTTTTAACACACCTTCAGGGTCCATGAGCTGGAAAGCATACCACATCCCCTGGTTTGGATTGTCCATGACATCTGAGAGATAATGACACCACAAGTGTTATTGGATTGGCAGTGTATGGTTATGGTTAGCTAGGCTGCCTGGGCCAGAATAATTTCACTTGACTTACAGATCATCTCCAGTTCTGTGAGGTGTTTAACTGCACACTCATTTTCCTGTACAGATGAGAAGACAGGTAACAACACTAGCGGTTATATTCTGTACAACGATAGATTTCACGGTCCACTTCAGCGACCATTTTGATAGAGAACATGCTGCTAGCTAACGTTAGCTACCAGGTTGCTAGTTTTTACACACTTACCACTTAAAACATCAACTTTTTTAAGGAAAAGCACCACTTACCTCGCAAATGGCGAGCAGGCTTTCCGTTAACGCCCACTTGGACAGAGTATAATCCATGGACTGCTGCTGGGCCCGAGTCAAACGGCCCCACTTGTCCAGCGTTGTTCTCAACATCTGACTCGGTATCCGTCTGACGAGTCGCTGCAGTAAACGCTTCATGGAGTCGTCCATTGTTCCTCGGACAGTAAGTCTGTCGAGCTTCGTTGCTGTATTGGAAGATAGCTTTCGTTAGTTTTAAGGAGTCGGCTCCGTCCACTTTGCTCTATGGCAGCAGAACAACTCCAAACAAACCGCCTACAACAGAGCACACAAATCGACCAATCAGATGCTGCCAGAAAATGTGACGCACTTCCTGTAGCGCCCTCTGCTGTGCTGGAGGGGAAGTACAGTCGCTGCCGTTTCGTTTCTTTTCTTTGTATATCCATACATCATCAATCAATCAATCAATCAATCAATCAATTTAATCAATAAAGCCCAATATCACAAATCACAATTTGCCTCACAGGGCTTTACAGCATAAGACATCCCTCTGTCCTTAGGACCCTCACAGCTTTGTTATCTTGAATTTGTGGAGAGAATTTTTCTCTTCTTGCATCCCTCTATGGAAAACAGTGAATATATTGATGTACTGATTGTTCTGAGACCAACTTTAACAGCAGCAAAACTTTATCACAAGTAGTGAAGTATAGAAATAAATGTAAACATCTCATAATGCAAGATTGAAAAATATCTACAAAGGAAGTGCTCCTAACTGTAAATTGGAATTAAAGTGTTCATTTTCGCTTAAAACTTACTTGAAACTGAATTAAAAGTGACACTTATCTCTTTTCCATTGAAAGCCAGACTCCAATAAAAGTTTTTGTTGTAAATGTTGTTGTTGTTGTTTTGCAGAAATGCATGTGATGGAAATCCTGAGCATACAACTGGATAAATGACACATGGAACTGCACGAGTTTTGTAACAGTTTGTAAACTGATGTTTTGATACAGTCAGTCTTAATCAATATGTTCATAGTTTTCCACGGAGACATGCTAGAAAAACTTTTTCGCCAAAGCTCAGAGAAAATGCAGTATGTTTACAAACATACAGTAAACATCCCACTCAAGTTCAATCACCATGACACCAAGTACTAATGTAAGTTAAGATCACAATGGACCCTTTGTCCAGTGGGCTTAAACAGCGCAGCAGCACTGCGCTATAGCTGAGGTATCTTCTGCCTTAAGTTGAGACAAAAAAGTAAACCACATATGAAAGGACAGAAATCGAACAATAAAAGAAAATGAATAAACATAGAATTCAAACAAATAACACAAAAACAGGGCTATCTCAAATTAATTTAAAAATATCTAGTAGGCCTAATGAAAACACTTAAAGAGCTTCCTTCCAGGTTTCAGTGATGTATTCTTCCAACGGTTCAAACTGGGTGTAATCTTAATGTATATACATGTATAAATGAAAAACTTCCCCAGTAATATGACAATATTAAGAAAAAAATCAGAGTTTTATTTTTTTAAATGTATTTATTCATTCCAATCTAAATGATTGGAAAGGAGCAGGATGAATTAAACTTATAATACCTGCCCCTTTCTTAAAGCATATACCTGCTTACATCAGATAAGATGCCATTACAGCTATTACGGTAAAGAAAAACAGTTTACAGGACAGTCAAAGAAAATAAACAAATCCAAAATCCATAATTAAAACTATTTCATTACATGTTCTTATATAGCTTCTCTATTCTCTCCTTATACAACCTCTTAAACTTTTACCTTGGGAGGAAGTGGAAATGAAATATATCTTCTCCTTATTTTCTTACCTTCTTCAACATCAAATCCCTTAAGAATATCTTTCTGAATATCCTTCTCACTGTGTTAGGGAAACATTACATTTATTGGACAACTGCCAAATTGTTAAATAGAGCAAAAGCGGAAGTACGCAAGCGGGAACCATCTTGTATTTCCTGTAAACATCCGCTATCAAATGTCCCGCCTTTTACTGAGAATCACGCATTCTATTGGTGGATAGACAAAAAAGGTGGACGCTGATTCGCTGTTTACCGCTGTCAGTCAAGTCGCAGTCACCAAACACTTAGGGAAAGCGACAAACGTTTTATCAGGCAGGATGTCATGTGGGTCCTTGCTGTTTGTGTAGGTTACACTCACGTCACTACAAAACCAGCACATTTAGTCGAAATTGTAGAGGAGCCGTAGAAACCTGCGTCGTTATTTTACGCGAAGAAAGACGAAAAGCTGCGTAGTTTGTCAGTGGTTATATGGACCTCTGCAGTGTGACCAACGGCCCCCGTTAGCTTGAGGCCTAGCAGTTAGCTAACGTGACATTACACCGAGGTTTGCTGGGAAACTTCTCAGATGACACAAGCTTTCCACCGGTAAGTATATGACAGTGTTCGCAAAGAGCTTATAGCCAACGAGTAGATACACAGTATGTATATTAGTACATTGTTTTGAGCAAACAGAGTTGTCATGTCACAACCCTACTGTATGTCTAAAGTCAACTCAATGGCGAAACAGCTAATAGTCCATTCAGCCAAGCATGTGCTGATCCAGAGTCTTCTGGCGAGGGCTGTGTTGTTTACACGGCTCCGGGTTGTTGAGGGTGAATGCAGGCAGGTTGTCACATTGTTGTATCTCACTGCCTCTCTGTGTCTGCAGGTAAGTGTCCAGTGGAAAAACAAACCCCATCATCACAATGACAGCTCAGGAAGGAGAGGGATGGGGAGGCATTAGTATCCTTTAGAAAACATCTCTTCTGCACATGTAACAGTGCTGAGTTGACATGGTGTATGTGTCATAGAGTCCCACCGGAACAAATAGTTGTGACTGATTTTGTTAAAATCTGCTCACTTCTATCCATTTATCAAGCAAAAAATGCCAAACATCCATAGTTCCAGATCAAATATGAGAAAATCCTGTTTTTTTCTGGTTTATATCTTTTTAATTTGGCTTTTGGACTGTTAACCAGGCCAAACAAGCAATTTGAAGGTCTGACCTTGGGCTTGAAATTGTGATGATCATCTTGACTCGATTTTTTTTTGGCATTATGTAGACTTGAGTAATGAAATAACCCTTAGTTGCAGTCTTAGTATGCCTAGCATATTCATACGTAATGAAAAAGGGCAGCACAGCAAAAATATAAAACTACCTCTAAAGGCAAACTTACAAATGTGTTGCATCTCTTACACCATTATGTAACAGTAATTGTTACACAGAAGCTCCTGAATCAGTGCTCCTCTTGTTTGTGGATTTTCAGTATTGCCGCAGTGGTTCAGTAAGCCCTTAACTCAGCATGCACCCCGACCTGTCACCTCACCTGCACACAGATGAGTGTAACGAACTGATAACTCGCCTGAGGCAGTGCCACACAGAGGTACGTCACTCTCTTAATGATTTGATTGCTGGGTGTTAATTACGCTCAGAAAATAAAAATGTAAATCTTGTTTCATGTTCTCCTCAGCACAATGTCATGAAGTTCTTCGGCACGTGTAACGATGTGGACCGTGCCATGCGTAAGTGCCTGAAGAAAGAGGTGTGTTGGTTATTTCTATGCACCTTGTGAATGAGATGCAACAAGCTCTCAAAGCCCTTCTGTGTTTTTCAATCAATATTTTCTTTGTTTCCTCACCATTCAACAGAGACTGGAAAAGCGGGAGCGCAGCAAGCAGCATGCACAGGAGATGAGAAAGAGGCTGAAAGAAGGACCCAAAGAGCAGTTCTGAAGGACATCTTACTGCAACTTTGCCACTGGCACTGCGAGTTAAAACTGCTCAGATAATGGGACAGTGACTTAATTATGACCCTGCTCAGCCTGTGCTGCTCTTTTGATGTTAAGACAGAGGAAGAGTTATAACTTCTGTTTTATTATATTGGCACTGACAGGTCTAAAAGTCATGTGCTGTTCTTCCTACTGTAATCACTGTTTTGACATTAGCAGAGAGAAACATGAGTAAGAGGCAAAGTTATTTAAATGTTGGGATCATCTACCAGCGATGATGTGGTACAGATGCACAGCTCACTCTTGCATTTACTGTGACGTGAACCCTTCCGACACTTTTAACTGTTTTATCATCTGCACAGACTAAAACTTGCGGTGTTACCAGAACATTTTAGGTCAACACAAAAACAACAGCATTCGGTACTTTGGATTAAAGATTGCTGTCGGGGATCATCATTTATTTCCCCCTCTGTTAGCAGAACAGCTCCAGCTCCATCAAAGAGATTAGTGTGGCTGCTGGCACAAGCCTTTCATCAAACCATTATTTAAGTTGGCAGGACACCTCAGGAATATTCTGGTGCCTGTTTTATTCATGAAAACAGGGAAAGTCAATTTCAGGGTATCAGAGGAGCACGGGAAAAGAAAGAGCCAAAACAGGATGACCAGTGGCTTTGTTTTACTCTCAATGTGAGCACACACTCATGAACACACTCATCGTTGTATGAAAGTTTATTTGAATCAGGAATTGTATTGATTCGTTACAAGTTTGATTGCTTTCAAATAAAGTGAAATTGTGAGTTACTTTAAGAAACCATGCTGTGATATACTGTTATTAAGTGTCAGTCAGTATCTGCAGGTTTTCCTCAAAAAGGCCTTAGAGGAAAGTACAAAGTCTTAAATATTTCTCTTTCCTGTGGTAGGCAGCAATAATGGTTATAAAATGTTGTATAATCTTGAAGTGGAATTCTGCAACAGTGGATTATGCATTCAGTATATACTGAGCATTGTCACTGATGCTAGCTTTAGTGGCTAGGAAGTTTATGTCTCTTAATAATGGGCATCTGTTCTAGCAGAAAAATGTAATCTAAATAATTTTAGCAATTACTTCACACTTTGACTGGTATGACTGCTACACAGGTATTAAAAAGTCATAACCCCAACCCCATAACTTGTTGAGTCTGAGCTGGAAGGTTCAGTTATTAACATTTCATAGAGATTTCAGCTGCATCCCTAATTCAGCAACTTGAGCTGCCAAAGGTTTCATCATGTCACCTTGTGTCACGTGTGGTCATATAACCCCTTTCTTTGTCTAAGGATGGTCATTCTTTGGCTGTCTGCGGGTTCCTGATCGATGACCATGTGTTCACATGACTGAAAGTTCACATTCAGGTCATGAAATCACTCCTGAGCTATCTCGATGCGCTGAGTAAAGACAATGAGATGCTGTTGAGGGCTGAGAAAAGCTTGGATCCTCTGCAACATATAGGGTATTCTTTGTTGTTTTTATTTCCGGGTAGGCTACAAAAATAATCTTAGCAGGCCTGTTTCTTCAGCGAGGGCTCTTATTTTCTCGCAGACAACACAGGAAATGGCAGGTACCTGTCTGTCCAGCAACTGAGCTGAGTTCAAAGACAACAGCTCAGAATAAGAGCTCACATGCTACATATCAACATAAGGTTTTATTAGATACAGTATTGCAGGGGGCAAAGCGGGGGAGTTATGTCCACAAAAAATTAAGCACTGAGGAGGGACTTACTTTTTTGTATTTCGGCTTCGGGGATAGACATACAACTTTAAATGATTGTATTTTGTTTTTATTCTAAATACCCTCTGAACCCCAAAACCCAGTCCCACCACTGAGTTTTGGAAAGGCATGTTTTCTTTAACCAGTTGCTAAAATCCCACCATTTATCCTAGCCAGAAACAGTAAAAACAGGAATTATCATTGGATTTTCACATTTCCAAAGGTCCTTAAACACATCGTGCGCAACTAAAGCTTCCCTTAGGAACATAACCATATGGTAATATTGTTTGTTTTGATGATGACTTTGGTGATAACTGCATTACCTACATTTGGTGAGAATATTTAAAAGATACAGTCATGTACAGTGAAGAGAGGCTCACACACTTTCCATTAAACATATGTAGCTTAGAGGAGGGTAAAAGTCACACCCCAGCCTCCTCAGATAACTAAAGAACAGTCCCTTAGTCCTTTTGTGCTTAAGGAAATGTAAAAGAAAAACCACATTGTGAAAGTACTATGTCTTTATTTGAAGCGGCTGACTCTACCCATCACAAAGTATGGATCAATCTTTGACAGATATTTAAACTGTAAGGCACCCTAAGGTGTGCTTTGAGACAGCGTGGGGAGAAAAAAGCATGAATGATGAAACACACACTTACATGGGACCATACATGATACTGTGGTTTTAACAGATGAAACACCAAATCCAGCTTAAAATGTAGACATAATGGAGCAAATATGTAGTTTTCTTAAAACATATTAATTTAAATTTGATTATCAAGCAGACGTGAAAGATATGCTGTGATGGGAATTTGGATGCCATATCTAAAAGAGAAACTCATAGTTCAAAACAAGTATAGAAATGCCTTTAATATCTCAGGTGACACGCTGAAAAGAATTTGTAGTATTTTACAAAATAAAATAAATACATAAAGACCCATGTCTTAAAGGATCAGTGTGATTTGCATTCAGGAGAAACATTAGACAGATCCTCACCTCATCTTGGGACCCCAAAGCGAAGAGGAGATGAGGAACACTAACTGTTATTTACCAGTAGACAAGGACGAGGAAGTGATTGTACAGACGGAAGTAAGGAAAGAAGAAAAATCACAGTCAATGACAACTGGTTGATTATTTAAGCCTCAGTGAGTCTTTGGTCACTAAACTGCCGAACTGCCTTTCTGTAGCTGATGATATATCTGGCAAATTAACATAAAAGGATAAACTCAGGTGTACTTAAATAAATCTACAATTTTAAAAAATATATATTTTTAATGAGCATAAAGGAATACTTTACCCACAAAATGTTCATCTGTATATCAATTAGTCACGCCGTGTTACCTTAAAACTGTGAAGAAAACTGTATTATTCTCACACACCTCCACAAAATATGGCAAACATTTTGAGCAATTAAGGACCAACAACAAAATTATATAAAAGAAAATTGTTAAAAAAAAAAAAAAAACTCACACAGGTCATGCCGTATAATTCAAGTCTAATTTATCCAGCCATATGCCCAGTGCTTCCCAAACACATGCATTTTTGCTAAAATCTTAGAATATAAAACAGAAAGTAACAGAAACGTATCTCTGTTCTCTTCAAAGTCAGACTCCAATACTAAGGATTTTTAGTGAAAATGCATGTTATGGGGAAATTTACGCCCGGTCTCACTCCAAAGTTGTTGAAATTTGGCGCTTGGGCGGTGACTTGCGGCATCAGAAACCAATGGAAAAAGGCGTCCTTTAAGGTCGGCATGATACACGGCTGGTTGCTGTTATAGTTTAACTGGCATCAGGGGGAAACACGGCGGGACAAGACAAAAGTTAAAGGAAATGATCACTTTAGAATGAAAATACAGACAGTACTTACTCACCCTCATGCCGTCAAGACGTCCAGTTAGTTTTTTAATCCACAGAACTCATTCAGGGTATTGGAGGATAACAGCTAGCCGGATTTTTCCATACACTTGAAGTGCATGGAACCCATGTAATAAAACTCCGCTAATGCACTTCATAAACGTCAGAATGGCTCGTCCGTCATAATCCAAGTGCCCTGAAGCTGGGGCATGCAAAATTGACTTGAAAAGACATGATTTACTCAACTTTTATAGCATAATTTCTCACCGTGGTCAGTTAGCCTATCCTGTGCTGTGTTTACATGGCAACTCGTGTGAGACTCAAGAACCTTCAGAGACGTTCTTGTTTAGACGTGGGTTCCATGCACTTCAAGTGTATGGAAAAATCCGGCTAGCTGTTATCCTCTGATACCCCGAACGAGTTTTGTGGATTAAAAAACAACACTGGACTTCTTGTCGGCATGAGGGTGATTAAATACTGTCTGTATTTTCATTCTAAAGTGGTCATTTCCTTTAAGGTGGCGAAAGTGCGAGTATGGTGTTCGCGTCCTGTAAGATTCTAAAGCCACACCCTGTTCTTTTTCCCTAAACCTTACAACGTGTTTTTGTTGCTTAAACCCAACCATGTGCGTTAGTTGTTGAAGGAAAATTTGCAGTGTTGTACCGACATAGTGTGTTTATTTTGAAAGAGACTGTATGTTAACGCTAAATTTCCTGTGAAAACAGAAGTGTATTTTGAAAGAAGACAATGCATGTACAGGCAGAACTTGACACGGCGTCCCAGAAGGTCAACAACCAACATACCCAGGGTACCTTGCATGTTGTATGTGGATGTGGAAAGTCCTCAACCAAAACATCAATATGTGACAAGGTTGGAGTGAAAACGTGTTGGAAATATTAAGCTTACAGCAGATAAATGACACTTGAATTATACTGCATGAGTTGTGTGAGAGTTCCTGTTATTAAATAACGTCCCCAATCAATCAATGAGTCAATATGTTTGCCATTTTCTTTACAAGTTCATGGGAACACAGCATGAGCATTTTTTTTTTTAATTTTAGTAGTTTTTAAATAATTCATCAAACTATTAATCATACCCTGTAGTTAAATACAACAGATGACTGAAAATCAGTAAACAACACCATGGAAGTGAGTCTTATATACTTGAAACTGACAAATCTGAAATACAATAAAGGTCATTTTATTAATTCATACTTATATATTTATATAAATTATCTGACATGACTTTGATAATTTATGACAAAATAATTTATCTGTTAATGTCAGCTCAAGAGGTAAACATTCACGTGAGAATAGTGTTGACAGATTTTGAATTTGAAACTATATATGTATAAATGATCTGCCCCATTTTCTTCTTTAAAGTTTTTACGGAATAATTTAGAAAGAGTGATTGACAGAGTCGGGTGGGCGTCTGGAGCAAAGGAGACAACATGGCACTGCACATCCAAACAGTTATCTCAAATAAATACAAAAATAAACTGCACCATTTCTAACAATACTTACAATGTTTATACAAAAACATACCCTGAAATACCAGGTACTTCCACAGGCAACACATTCATATGTACAGTATATTACATGCAAATAGTTACACAAACAGTCCACGTTATATCTATATATTATCCTGTACTGCATGTGTACCACTGCAAAGAACATGGACAAATATCTTCTGAGTTTTACAAAACAATTTCCACTGACCTACTTTTATTTTTTTGGTAAAACAAAATAGATCCCTACATATAATACACATCGCAATATATAAAATGTCTGGAAATCTTGAATCATCACATGCAGGTAAGGACAAAGTGGACTCCGGCTACACGACTGTTGCATTTCCACGATATATAGATCACTGACAATTAGTGTAGTCACAATATGATTAACTGGAGGACCAACAATTATCATCTCTTTTTGTGTGCTCTCAAAAAAATACACAGCTAAGAAATGACTGTCGGGAAATATCAACATGATGATCACGCGTTTCACACAATAACTGGAAGCCATGTTGTACATATGAACCACCACAGTACTGCATGTGTATGTAGCTCTAACTACAGGGGATCAAATCCATTACTAATCCCTACATGTGACATGTGCCACCAGTTCAACCCCAAAACACCACTTTGTTATTAATGGACATTTTGTATATTTAGTGCTGGCATTCTCATTAAGCTTCCACTGCTCTCTAATCCCACTCCAATTTGCATTTCAATTCCAACAAGTCCACCTTAAAAGAAAAATCCTGACCTCAATGAGACTGTATTCGATAAATAAAAGTTAAATAAACGCTTGCCAGTTTGTCGCAGGAGAAAATACCTAAAGACAAATGGATGTTGACAATGTGACGATGATTTTTTTATGTACTTGTAATCACCAGACGGTTTCATTAGCACATAAGCATTAATCTTGATTTCATGCAACGGGAGCAGATTTATGGTGATTACGATAATGATGACCAAATTACTGGCAAACACGATGCCTGTTCTGTGTAATGAAGACTTTAACAGTAAGGATAATGAATAATCATTTAAAAAAAAAAGTCTTTCGTGACGTTTCACTGCAGTCGCTGACTGTGATCCACTGACATGAACGAGCATGTGTGGCCAGTTCTCGTCTGTCCGTACAGAGAGGATGGAATGTGCATGTAAGGAGCAGGAAACAGTGTCATGCAAATTTACACTTCAAAACAAAAAGCAACTCAAGAAAATCCTTATATTCAGAAAGCAACTCTTTTACACGCTGGAAATAAATATATATTAATATATATTATCACCTATTTATCATCCTGTGCTATCAGACACACATATAATGATTTCATACATCCTGATCATTTCAGGTCTCTCATATGTACAAAACACTCTGTGCCTCCCTGAAGAACCACCTTCAGTGTTTGTTTATGTGTTTAAGCAATGCACATTTGGCTCTTTGACTCCGAGAGAACAAACATCTGGACAGCTGTGGGTTTAATAAATATAAAATATAAGTTGATTTACAAGAGAAGATCATGAAGTTGTTGGTGGTAGACGTGGAAGCAAACAGGACTCCAGTGAATCCCCTCTGCTGATGGATGGAAACAAAAATCCTTTGCTTCAGTCTGAGATCACACCGTCATCATCCTGCACATCCCTCCGCAGGTACCCTTTGACCCCTTTGACCGATGGCTGTGGGTGCTCACTTCTCATACGCTTTGTTCTGCAGGTAACTGAAGAGTGCCTCCAGTCCTTTGGTTGAACACCACAGCTGCTTCAGCATCTGACACTCCTTCTCATTCACTTCCTCCAGTACTGACATGAGGATACTCCTCACCAGGCATTTGGACTCTTCTAAAACCTTTTAAAAACACACAGAGAGGGGAAAGGGTCACTCATTAGGGTCAGGTATATTCAAGAAAAAGCTTTGCCCTCTGGGTCGTCTAGCTCAGCACCTACCACTGCATTGCATGACGCCATTTCCTTCACACGCAGCATCACCTCTTGGTTAAATGTTGTTGGCCAGAAGACCTGCGACACCAGACCTCGACTGCATGCCTCTTGTGCTGTAAGCTTTCGTCCACAGAACAGCATCTCATTGGCCTGCCGTTGGACAAAGGAGGGAGGAGGGAGGAGGGAGGGGGGGTTACAAATAATTTTCAATATGTCAGGCAACCAAATTGGGTTAGATTTGGGTAAACACAGGGTAATCAGGGATGGGGGCACAGGGGGCAATCCACAGGCTCATCTTGTTAGTAGTATCTTGTGAAACTAGACAACCTAAGGCATCCATTGGTACCAACCATGTCACAGCAGTAGTAAGGGGACTAAATAACGCTTCTGCATTAGTTTAAAGTTTGCCAAGAAAAAAACTATTTTCAAAAGGGTCCCTTGACCTCTCACTTAAAAATATCTGAATGAAAGTGAGCTCTATGGCTTGCCTATAACTATACAAGTATTGAGGTGTCCTAAATCCATTGTAGTTTGAAACTATTAGTGTTTTTGTGGGATTTAAAAAGTCATTTTCCACGGACTTTAAAAGAATCTAGTGCTGGAAAATTATTAGAATATTTTGATTCATTTAGGCTATTAATCTTAGTTATGTTACACAGCATCACCAGAGAGGCCGAGGGAGGGAAGGAACGAGAGACACTTTGTCCTCTTTATATACATCTTGTACCTGAAACGTGTGTTGTTGCTATATTTTTTTAACACATCGGTTGCCTGCATCCAGGCGCTGTCTCCATGTCACACAATAGACCGCAACTACAGAGAAGTGGTCATTTCATTCATCTCACAGACTGATTTAGCGTAGCATATGCAACATGTAGGCTGAGCCCCATTGTAGACTAATTAACAGACAGATTAAACAGAGGAACGTGAGAGTGAACGAGAGGGGTGGAGCTGTGCGGGGGGTAGAGATGCACACTGCTATGCATTATGTAAGGCAACTTGACCCTATATCGATAAAAACAGTATTGTCTATATTTATATCTTGCTTGAAATTCTATCAATATATCATAAGTAGTCATTATATCACCCAGCTCTGAAGCCAATATGCTGCTGCAGACACATATGGTTATGGCTTTCAGTTTAGGTGTGACACCCAAAGATTTTCAGTGGCCCCATCTCGCCACTCCAGTGAAAAATTCCTGGGGCATGATTGGTTATAAGGGGAATCAAATTACAAGTGAAAATTTGCCAAAAGCCTTGATATAGCTTTGACCCACCAGAGCTACGCCCAGGATCTGTGGGAAGGTGTAAGAGGAGCATCCAGAGGGGGTGAGGTGGAGGGCTGCACACGGAGTCTGAAACCAGGCCCTCTCACTGGCCCACACCACATCACACAGGGGCAGGATGGAGGCCCCTAAGCCCAGAGCAGGTCCATTTATTGCCGCCACAATGGGTTTCTTGAAGTGGATGAATGCCAACACAAACTCCCTAAAGGGGTCACAGAACGATCAGTGCCAGCTCTGTATAGTGCAATAGCAAGTGAAAAGAGAGCCAGTGTTAGGAGCGGAAACATTTCTTCTTACCGCACAGCGTCAGAGATGCGGCTGCTCTCTTTTCTGCGGTCAGTGGACAGGCGACCTATCAGGTATGACGGCTCCAGGCCACTGCAGAAAACGGTCCCCACAGAGCTGAGCAACAATAATTTACTGTCATCAGCAGCTGCATTACCCAGAGCTCGACACACTTCCTTCATGATCTGCAGAGAAATAGGAGGAGATGCAAATTACAGTCTTACCTCACCTGACACATGAAAAAAGGTTTTAAAAAATAATAATATATAGAAATTCAATCCTTAGAGCAAAGCTTGACATCCACTGAAAGATTCGGCAGACAGACATGCCTCAGAAATAATGATAAACACTGGGTATGAAAGAATGATTGCTTTTATTCCTACAATACTGACAGTGACAGCTAATGGGATAAGTGCATTTACAATAGCACTACTCATCTAATGTACCAAGGCACCATATGATTAATATTTTCAATTTAGGGGCCACAGATTTGCAGGATCTAATTTTATAAGTGCTGCTGCTAAAGTTACTCATAATGTAGGCTTTCAGTCTCTTGTTACTGTTACAGGTGCAGTGGTGTGTGTGTGTGTGTGTGTGTGTGTGTGTGTGTGTGTGTGTGTGTGTGTGTGTGTGTGTGTGTCTCTCTTGTGTGTGTCAGCCTTCCCTCCTGCTTATGATTTCTGTGGGAGACACACCGGTGTTCACTCACTGATTTAGGACCCCAGCCGTTAAAAGACCAGGAGACACAAGCAGATGGTGAGCCATTTGGCAGTTTGTAAGCTGTGTATTGGTTGTATTACTAGTCAGAACTCCAGTTGTGGAGGGTCGGTAGTTCTCACACTGGAGAGAGCTTGTCTATTGGTTTGATACACTGTGTTGTCGCCTTTGTTTTATTAGTCCATTTTGTCATGTCTATTAATTTGTTCCGCTTTCTTCTTCTTCTTTTTTTAGAAAGTAGTTTTTTAGTTCACATCACAGACTGTATGAACTGAATGACATGACAGCTCCCTAAAAGTGAAGCCAATACATCTCGATCGCCCCCTGGTGGCTGGCTGCAGTACAGGTCATAAGCCCTGCCCCCTCAATGTTCATGGATACAACATAGGCCAAACTAAATGTTCAATGTACAGGTTAAATACATTTTTCCCAAAGACGGTTTCTGTCATTTTAGGTAGTTTTTACCGCAGTGATGTATGTTCAAGTGTTGATTTTTCTGATAACTTTGGTTATAACTAGCCAATAGGTGTGCTCACATTCAATAGGGCTGCCTGAGATTGGGCAGACGGGGGCTGGGCAGGAACTCCATACCGTGGAGATAGCTACTGTGCAGACTCCAGCTGAATCCAAATGTCCACCTTCTTGACTTGCAGACTGAGCCCTCGCTGACTTCAGTTGTAAGTAGTGTGATGTATTTACTGTCATCACGTAAAGTCTGTGAGGGCAAAGATTGCAAGCGGCTGATCGACAGCCCTTAAGATTGTTTTACTCGTTGCCCTGGAAACATTCAACTATCGCTTCTGTCATATTCATATTCTGTCATATGAGTTGATAATTAGTTCCTACTCATCTGTTCCTACAGAGAACAAAATTTAAATCATGCATAGTCTATTTAGTGACTGAACAAAAATGTATTAATACATCTCTATATAACAGGCTACAGGGCTTCAAAAACAATGTTTGTAATAAGGACAGGACTATGACTCAATAAATTGAGCATTACTTACATTAAAAACCTTTTTTAGTTGTTTTTGACCAATTTTTTAGCCTATTTCACTGCACAGCCTAAAATGCTGCAATAATAAAATGCATTTTCAATCCGCCTATACTTAAACATATTGCTGCATCATGATGCGTTTGAAAATTATTTCTGCCCTATGCAATTCAAGTAGCATTTTAATAGACCTAACTATCAATAACTATTTTATGCATTAAACTGTTTTTTTGGCACCTGAAAAAACCCAGCATCATATCTGTATTGCAATGGACTGGGTTATTAAACAGTGAAGTCTGCTGAAGTCTGCACCCAAGCAAACTCTCCGGAAGTCTGCAGAATGTCCACTTGAGGCCCCTTGTGGACCAGCTGAATTGTGGATTTGGACGGCCCTCAGCACTCCCAGACTTCCTGGGTACGAGTCCACAAGTGCGGTGAAGTCTGGACATTTGGTTTCAGCCTCAGGCTCCAAATAATATCGCCAGTGCAAGATGGCCGCGGCCATATCTGGGATATTTTGGCTTCATTTTTGTACAGTGGGAGTAAGAGGTGACATGTTATCTGTCTTTCTATACAGTCTGTGTTTTACATCTTAAATCTTGTTTTAAGTCTTTATTTTATAAATATATTAAATTCTACATTTTTGGGTCATACCCTTCTGTTTGCCTTGTTTCTTTATCTATCTTGATCTATTCTACCATGCCATCTACAAACAACAAGTTCTTTCAGCAAAGTGAAATGAATAATAATTGAATTAAGAAACAGAAGCAAACTTCAAAAGAAGCCACATTCCATTAAAAAATATCTCCAGATAAGCCATTCCTCAAAATTACGGAGCACAGTGATGTTTTTAAGGAGGCTTTGTTGAAAGTTACAATGTCTTTATCATGTCTGTTTAACAATTTAAGGTACCACAGACTCATGTGTTGTCAGCACAATGCATTGACTGCCAGTGCTAGTTAAAATGGTATCTGTTCATGGAAGTCAATGGCTGATTTCTTAGATATAGTACATTTAAAGGAACAGGGTGGAGGATTTAGTGGCATCTAGCAGTGAGGACTGGAGATTGCAACTTGCTGAAACTGCTCCAATGAACCAAGCATTACCAAGGATTCCATGTTCATTGTTCAAGAGGAGGCAAGTTATCCGCAGAGGTCTCTTCCTCTCCAAAACAAAAGTACCCGGCGATTTAAACCCATAAATACACTGAATAAAGTAGCTTCACTTTACAAATCAATGTTTCTCTGATGCTGTTTGGCCTGTTGCAAACAGGCCCCTCAACCAGAATCTGCCAATGTCTGCTCACCTTTTTTTATCTGATAACTTAATGTGTGCTCAACTCTTCTGATCCAGGCGTTCTTACCAGTAGCCAAATTATCCGCAGAGTTCTCTTCCTCTTCAAAACAAATGGACCAGTGATTTAAAACAATAAAAACACTGAATAAAACAGTTTCAAACTAAAAAACATCAGGGGGTTTTCTGGCACTGCTAGTTACGGAGGGGCCTTTAACTACAGTAGAGGTTAGGGGTTAGTTAATTCCAATTAGCCCTATCTTGAGCCAGTGCTGGGTTTGTCCATTCTGGGCTACTGTAGAAACATGGCGGCGCAACATGGCAGACTTCTTGGACAAGGACCCGCTTCCTATGTAGATACAGACTGCTCAGTTAACAAAAACACAATGATTCTTTCTTTCAAATGATTATACACTAAACAACACTCAACAATCAGGGGACTCTGGTGTCAAATCTTGTGCTTCATAATCTGCCATACATTTGTGATAATAGTCAGGTCTGGACAGCAGGTGGGCCAGTCTAGTACCTGCACTCTTTTACTGCGAAGCCACACTGTTGTAACATGCAGAATGTGGCTTGGCATTGTGTTGCTGGAATAAGCAGGGAGGTCCTTAAAAAACACGTCGTCTGGATGGCAGCGTATGTTGCTCCAAAACCTGTATGTATACCCTTCAGCATTCATGGTGTCCTCACAGATGTGAGAGTTACCCATGATGCCATGGGCACTAAAACACCCCCATACCATCACAGATGCTGGCTTTGTACTTTGTGCTGGTACCAGAATCTGGATGGTTCTTTTCCGCTTTAGCCCGGAGGACACAGCGTCTATGATTTCCAAAAATAATTTCAAATGTGGACTCATCAGACCACAGCACACTTTTCCACTTTGTTTCAGTCCATCTCAGAAGAGCTCAAGCCCAGAGAGGTCAGCGCCTTATATTGATGTTGTTGATATTTGGGTTTCACTTTGCACAGTTAAGTCTTAACTTGCATTTGTAGATGCAGCAACACACTGTTTAACCAAAGCCCATGTAGTACTTGAAACAATCATGTTGGTTTTTAATGCAGTGCCGCCTGAGGGGTCGAAGGTCACAGGCATTCAGTGTTGATTTTCAGCCTTGCCCCGCATGTGCACAGCTTTCTCAAGATTCTCTGAATCTTCTGATGATATTATGGACTGTAGATGATGAAATCCCTAAATCCCTTTTTTATAAAGTGTTGAACCTTGCGCTGTCCTTGCTTGAGAACAACATAGCCTTTCGAGGATCCCGTTTCATACCCAATCCTTATACCATCACCTGTCACCAGTTCACCTGCGGAATGTTACAAACAGGTGTTTTTTGAACATTCAATAATTTTCCCAGTCTTTTGTTGCACCTGTCATAACTTTTTCACAACATATTGCAGGCATCACATTCAGAATGAGTGTATATTTACAAAAAGTTAATCAGTGTGAACATTAAATATCTTGTCTTTGCACTGTATTCAATTTAATAAAGGTCAGCGGGATTTGCAAATCATTGCATTCTATTTTTATTCACACTTACACAGCAAAGCATCCCAACTTTTTTGGAATTAAGGTTGTACATTTTTCTCTTAAATAATCAATTAATCAATGATCGGCCTTCAGCTGAGTACACTTGCATAATTGCACTTCAACAAATGGGACCAATAAAGCATTCTGTGCAGAGAGTTTCACCCCGCCAGCAGTGCATCATTCAGCATTAACCGACAGGCGTTTGGCCTTTGCCTCGTGATGAAAAAGGGAGCAAGCCTCCATCGTCAGACAGCCGACCTGATAAGAAGTCATCTGGAAACCCACACCGCCACATCACTGTCTGCAGTCAATCTGCCCACTCTGTTGCTGCATTTAAATCAGATTATCACCCTTGACCCATATTAACCATTCAACCTCACAGTGAATTTAATTCTCTGTCTCACCAAGCACATAATCTGTCCCCAGTTTTAACTGGGTGTGGTGTGTGTGTGACTGTGGGTGATGATCTTCTAGCAAGGTGAATCAGAAATCCTGCTTAGATACAAGAAGCAGAGATAGGCAGATGCTGGTTCCAGTCTGCAAAACAGAGGAAGAAGAGAGCAGTCAAAGTGACATTCCTGTGCGGTGAGCAGAAGCCTCGAGGACATTTGTAGACAAACAAAGTCTTGCAACAGCAAGCATCAACTTCTTTGAAATGAAATCACCACATCTAGGGGTCAATTAATCATATGTTTTAAAATTCAAATAGGTCTGACAGACTTTTTTCATGTTTAGTTCTTAACAGTTTCCTTATGCCTTTTTGATATTGTAAGCTAAAGATACTTTTGGGTTTTTCTGTTGGACAATTTTTGATTTCACAAAGCATAAATAGATTGCATTTTTCTGGGCATATATCCAAAACCACTCCCTTGTTCACTGAGGCCTTGGTCAGACTGCCAGCCCAAATCATGTTGTCTGGCATATCCAGATTGTATCAAGACTGATTTTAGGAAGTCTGGCAAGAAAAAACCCACATGAAATGTGACTGTAGCAAATCTGATCCAAACCACATTTGGAGGTAATTTAACATACAATTCCAATCAGATTTCTTTAGATGCGTCTCAGTCTGAACACTCGGTCCGCTCAAATGGGATTTCAAAGTGTCTTTGAACACAACACACAATGACTTTGTCAAATCCAGAGTGACGGAAGTGCTGAGCAGATCTTTGCTGCTACTAGCGGAGCACTAAAGAGGAGGACATAAGGGACAACAGCCCGTGGACAGACGCCAAAATAAATGGTTGGGAGGGCAAAATTACAGACCTCCATTTCTCATGCTTCCGTATTGGAAAACTGCATCACCAGCATTGCTACAGCATTGCCTATATTGTTACCACAGCAACCCATGCAGATAGATTAGTGAGGTCTGGACACACAAAAACAATCTGATTACTTGCAAATAAGAGTACGGTCAGTCTGTTTTCAAGATCTGATTTGAGAAACAAAACTGATTTGGCTGCAGTCTGAACGTAGCCTTATTCACTGCTCCCTACAGTGCAGACAATAGTTAACTCTAGAGAGCGGTAGACGCTACGGACAAACATAAACTCAAATAAAATTACAGACAGTTAATTTCATTCACTATGCTATAAATGCTGAACAACTTAAGGCAGAGTCAAGTAGGGGTGTAACGATCAACATATCAAATCAATGATACACTATCCAGTATCATTGATGCAAAGTGAAAACATTGATTTATATCATCATCTCCAGGTTACACCTTTATTTTGAAAGTGTGTGTAATGGTCAAACAGCAGCAGGCAGATGGGTAGCAGCCAAGAGAAACATCTTGAGGATAACGTTATTTACTCTGCTCTACTACACGTCAACAGACAGAGCACATGGCGTACGTAAACAATGCAGTTATGAGATAAAACATGATGTAAGTGCCTGGATGGGCATCTAACTCTGGTAACTTCTTGAAGCAACACAGCTGCTCCGTTTCAACAATGTTCGGCTGAAAAAATATGCATGCAGGCGTGTTGTTCTGTCAAGAGATGTAGAATTTAACAGCAGGTGGACAGATTGATTTACTCTCACCGCCAATGCTGCAAAGTTAAAATACCAAATAATCATAAACAGCCCATTGCAGAGGAGCCATCTTGTGGTAAAACAGATTTCTAAAATGCTCATTTAGATCTATTCTTAATGTTGATAGGTTAATTTAGGCTTAAAACGCAGTGTTACAATAAGGCCCGGGCATGTTTGGCAGATTGAATTATTTTTGGTCAAAAATGGCTCTTTTGATTGTTAAGGTTGCAAACACCTGCCTTGAAGGTTAACTTATTCAGTGTGCTGTTTTATGTGTGGTAGTGGAGTCAATTAAAAGTAAACATTACTACACTTAGCGGTTAGAAGTATTTACATTATGTACTTGTAGTTTTTATCTTTTATGGCCAAAGGCAAATAAGAAAGGTGTAGCAGCTTCTTCTGTAACATATTGTGTTAAATGGGCATATTATATTGACTCATATTGATCGCAGGCCCCTGAATCGCATCACTTCAAAAACATATCGTGACAGACTTTGTAATATCAGCAAATATCGTATCATTGTCCAAAGAATCAATATAATATTGGGATTTACACCTAAAGTCAAGGTGTCTCAGAGAGCTCCACTTAAGTCATTCATTTTCTAATCACTGTAAATTTCTAGGCCTTCATTATATCAGAAGTCATTTTCTCATGTCACAGTAAGAAAATCACAAATGTAAATAATGACATTACTGATGGCTGAAGTGAATTCCATTTAGCCGCTTTAGTTTCAGGGTGCTGACATACACTGTCACGGCTCACCCGGACACTTAGAACAGAGCAAGCCGTCGTTAATGTTATTAGTAACACCTCTGCTTTTCCTGTTATGACAAGTGGAAATGTCTGCTGCACAAAAGGCCTATTGGGACCCTGTCCCCCCACCCAATTAGTGTTTATTAAAAGCAGGTGTGCAGGAATTTGGCTTTTTACATTCAAATAAACTCAGCACAAAAAGTAAGGAGATTATTTCTCTGTTGTAACAATGCTTCTTGGCAATAAATCTTATACCGTTGGGAAGCCTGTTTATTTCCCTTTTATATTGTGCCACATTTGTAAGGTACATTTGTGGGTTGCGCCCATGAAAAATTTGCCAAATCTTCTCTGCCAATGCCAAACAGCTTTTTTTTTGCTGTTGACTCTTGTTTGGTGGATTGGATGATTGAAGTCTGAAGAAACAAGACATATTCGCAATTTAAAAATGTATTCATTTAACCAACAGGAGCCTCAGTAGCGTGTGGAAGAACCATACACAGCCACCACAGCCTGGCACCTCCTCCTCATGCTGGTCACCAGCCTGGTCACCCACTGCTGTGGGATGGCATCCCATTCTTCAACCAGCATTTGTCGCGAGTCATCCAACGTGGTTGTGTTGGTCACTCTGGCACGAACAGCATGCCCAAGCTGATCCCACAAGTATTCAATGGAGTTGAGGTCAGTACTGCTTGCAGGCCATTCCATCCTCTCCACTCCCAAATTCTGGAGTTAGTCTCTGAAAGCCCCCGCTCTGTGGGGGCGAGCGTTGTCATCTTGGAGGACAGAGTTTGGTCCCAGACTGTGGAGATATGGGATTGCCACTGGTTGCAGAATTTCATCTGGATATCTCTCTACATTGAGATTGCCTCCAATGATGACAAGCCTTGCCGCCCACACCATCACACTGCCTCCACCAAAAGATGTTACTCTTTCAGTGCAGCAATCAGCAAAGTGCTCGCCACGTCTCATCCACACTTGACCCTACGGTCCAACTGCCGTAGGCAGAATCTGGACTCATCGCTCAACATAACGTTCCTCCACATGTTCAGGTTCCAGTGCACATGTTGCCAACACCAGCGCAAACGGGCCTGACGGTGAAGGGAAGTCATGGCAGGCCTCCTGGCAGCCCTATGAGACTAGACATTGGCTGCATGCAGTCTGTTCTGGATTGTCTGAGCAGAAAGCCGTCGGCCATATCGTCCTGCAAACCTTGACTGCAAATCTGAAGAAGACTGCCTGTGGTTCCTAGTGGTGACAGGATGAGGATGTGGAACTTGCCCTTCAGTTTGCAGATGGTACTAGGGCTCACTCCAAATAATGCTGCAACTTCGTTTTGTGGAACACCAGCTTGAAGTTGCCCTATTGTACGGGCTCTATCCAGATCAGTCAAACATGGCATGCAGATTCTTGGAGCAGACACTCACTAGCTATGTTTCCATCCAAAAGTGATTTGAATCACTGGGAAATGCGCATTAAAAGAAATATGAACCTGTGTGCTTCCATTAAATGTACAGACTTTGGTGAAAACTACGAACTCGCGCGAGTTTTCCGCAGAACCGGAAACAAAACAAGTCTCGCATTCTTCTTCTTCTACGTTTTCTGGTGGTTGGCAACCAGCTTGTAAATGCATTATCACCTTCCCTGAGATCATGCAGTTCTGTTTGTGGTTAGTTAAGCGAAGTGGTGTTTCCGTAACTCTAACTCGTGTGTGCCTTACTAAGATTGGGCAACTCATCGGTAGAGATAGGCAGAGGAAGAGGTCATCAGCAGCCAGTCGTATTTAGTTTTACAATGTTACTATGGCTACGGCAGCAGATGGAGATAAAGATTTCCCACCAGATCACCAGTGACCATACCTCAAGTTCACGTTTGAAGTTTTTGAGATGAAGAATGATTTGTATCACTTTAAAAGTTTGCTCTGTTTACAGCACACAAACTTCATCACGGCCTACGAGAGTTTGCTATCCAACCTGAGAAAGCATGTCGAGGTCAGTAAACATTGGCTTAATTCTAGATGAATATTTTAAACAAAGTTGTCTGTGCCTGTAGTACTTGCAGTTTTTGTGCTATGTTTGTTCAGATGGACTTGCTAATGAAGGTGTCGTACACTGAAATATTTGTACTGGGTGTTTTCACTTAAGCTGTGGATTCACATAGTACCCGGTGCTGTGTGTGCGTGTAAAAAGTACTTTAAAAACTCAAGTAATTTTAAAAGCAAGTACTCCAGTACTTTAACTCAAGTAATAATTTGACTCAACTTTCGCTTATTGGTGTAATATTTGACCAGGAGTGTCTATACTCTGACTCAAGTAACAGAGTTGTGTACTTAATCCACCAATGCAGATTCTTGTAGTCAGTATGTTGCTTGATTAAACTGTCAAAAAGTCATAACACACAGGATGTTCAAAAAAACATAAAAAGCAGTATAGAACAGCACGCAGCAAGCTACAGTGTATTAAGCCAGAGAGGTGAGAGAAAGAGAACCAGCTAACAGCTCGGGGGACTTTCTCACCTAAAGCAAGCATCGAGTGTTTGGATAAAAAATGTTCAGGGATATTTTTGAAGATTTTCGAAAAGCCATTCAGTAGGCACATCCGCAGACTCTCTTGTTCCTGTAGCTTCAAAGACTGAGCGACAGAGAGGGAGCTATCAGAGCTGTTTGATAAGCCCACAGCTTACGGGGCTTACTGTCACACATGAAAGTACACACACACACACACACGTGCACACACACAGTTTAGGCCACTTCAGTGCCTGTGAAGTACAGGCTGCCGTGCACACAGCGCCATATCAAAGCAAGAACCACCCTCTGTGGAAGATCTAAGACGCATCCTTCAATCTGAGGGGAGGAAAATCCTGTTTACTTAGATTTATGATCCAGAGGTGGATGATTGTGACACATGCCTTTATCCGTGGCTCAACTCTATATTATATTTAAGGACCTCTAAGGAATCTATTTTTAAAAAATCAGTTTTCATTTCTTTAAATTGTTTTCAAGTGGCAACTCAAATTAGATAAAGTTTTAAAATGTTTCCTAAATTAACATTTTCTTTTTGGCATGCCTAATTAGTATGTAAGCAAGTTGTAAATATGTACACCTGAATGAAATACGGCCTCTCCACTGTACAAGGTCAACATTAGTAAATGTTGATTGTTGCTGGTACAACAACATGGTAATTCATAAATTATGAATTTCTAAAATCAAACGCAGGGTTACAAAATGTCACAGCAGTCTGTACAAAGAAAGAGGGAGAAAAGCATCTAGTGAACTGTGAGAGCAAGTCACTGAATATTTCCAGTGGAAAATTTTAATGGAGCAGCTTGTCGTTGATTGGAGTGTGGGAACAAGCAGCCAATCACAGGCTGGTACTTTTGTGCAGGCAGCCAATTCTGCAAGTGGATCATCACGATGCAAGAAGCTACAGCATCCGAACAGAGAGCCAATAAACCACAGTCAGTGTTGCAGATGCCCCAGTATTATTAAGCTGTCATTTTTTTAACCTCTTCATTGAGAATGGCTCGTGTAACGCAGCACATTGTGACAGCAGCAATCATACACAGAAACACCCCCAAAATAGGTATAGTGTTGGATCCAATGTTATAATTACAGTCTTTGATAGAACTCATCCATCACTGTGACAGGTTATAGTGAACCACAGTGCAACTCCTGAATTAAAATTCACAGTTTGTTCTGCCACTGGATGTTTGATTGACATGGACTTTGCAGGTGATCGACAAATTGCTGAGGAGAAAGCACAGCATGTAGATTATGCACCCTAAATGCCTGAAGAGACGACTCAGCTGGTATATCATCAGACCAAATCAACAGCACTTCTAAAATAGCAAGATCCTGTTTACATGTGTTCAGTGTAACGGAAAATCAGCAATCTATTAATAATTTACCAAAAATCTTTTGTCGTTTAGGGTCTAAATTTCATCAGGCACAGACATCTGTTTTCAGTCACCATGAAATTTTGTTTTTGACAGCTGCTTCTATATTGAAGTATCTGAATAACACTGAAAGTGGAGCAAACAAGTTGTCGAATTGTTTAGGTTACTACACTGAATAAAAGTTAACACTGTTGTTTTGGCTCCCATTCACAGGTTTCAGTTAAAGATCCAAGACCTTTTTCATGCCCTCAATAGAAACATTTGTCTTAAATTTTGGCCATAAATTTGCTAAAATCCATGTAAATGAGCACTTCTCCTTTTCCAGAATAACCCATCCACCTGACAGCTGTGGAATATCAAAATGCTGATCAAACAGCATCATTACAGGTGTGCCTCAGGATGGTCACAATAAAAGGCCACTCTAAAATGTGCAGGTTGATCACACACACACACACACACACACACACACACACACACACACACACACACACACACACACACACACACACACACACACACACACACACACACACACAATGCCACAGATGTCCCAAGTTTCGAGAGAGTGTGCCATTGGCATACTGACTGCAGAAAAGTCCAACACAGCTGTTGCCTGTGAACTGAATGTTCATGTCACTACCACAAGCCCTCTCTAATGTCCTGATTTGGCAGTACATCCAACCAATACAGTGAAGAACTGCTGTCAGGTCAAGAACCTGGGGTCTCATTTATAATTATTGTGTATGCATAAAATGCAGCCTGAAAGAGGCGTATGCTACCTTCCACACAAAAGTTGTGATCTATAAAAACAGACTTGATGGGAGAAAGTTTGACCCGTGCTTACAAACACTGGAGACAGGAACTGGCGACGCAGACGGTGTGGTGGAAGCCTGATTGTAGAAACTGTCCAATATTTATTGGCACACGCCATTTTTGGCTTTTGTCCATACGTACATTTTTAGTATGGATCCTACGCACCGTTTTATAAATGAGATCGATGATGAGCATGCAAATGAGCATCCCTAAGATGGTTTCTGACGGTTTGTGCAATTGGTTTTCAGTTGTGAAAACCAATTGTTGCATCAGCTGTTTGGGTAGCTGCCCTATGATAATCTGGTGTAGCTACTGACGTGCTGTTGCGGTTTCTTGTGGTCTGCAGTTGTGAGGCTGGTTGGATGTACTGCCAAATTCACAGAAATAATACTGGAGATGGCTTATGGTCGTGAAATGAACATTCAGTTCATGAACAACAGCTGTGGTGGACATGCAAGTGGCACACTCCCTCAAAACTTGTACCATCTGTGGCATTGTGTGTGTCTGTGATCAACCTGCATATTTTAGAGTGGCCTTTTATTGCGACCATCCCAAAGCACACCTGTGTAGTAATGATGCTGTTTGATCAGTATATTGATATTCCACACATGTCAGGTGGATGGATTATTTTGGGAAAGGAGAAGTGCTCATTTACACAGACTTTAACAGATTTGTGGCCAAAATTTGAGACAAATATATCCATTAAGTGCATGAAAAAAGTCTTAAATCTTTGACTAAACCTGGGAAACATGGGAGCAAAGAAAAAGTGTGTGTTTAAATTTTGGTTCAGTATATTTTGATTATCCTCCTGATCTTAATGATCACTATGCTGTCTTGCAAACAGCCCGTTTAGACCAAATTATCTGACACTAATTGGACAAAACATAAAAGTTAGCATTGACTTTGCAATCTCTAGCAGAGATGTCAGTGTTATTTCTTAACAGCAAGCAGTGGACACATTGGAAATCTTGCCATCTCTAGGGTCTCCTAGTATAATTACACAATGCTCACCTCTATGAACTCCCTGCATAATTTTCTCTCCACTTCATCTGACATTTTGCTGCAATAACAACAGATGGCATAACGCTGGATTGTATGTACCCCTAATTACTTTACTTGTAGAAATCTTGTTTGGCAGGAGGCAGTTTTGAGGAAATTCTGTGTCAGTACTAGGGACAGAGCCCAAGAGCTATTCCCTAACCTTTCTGCTGAGTATTCACGCTCTTTTTCGGAAATGGCCTGAGTAAGATTCATGCAGCTTTACATATTCACACCTGGCAGCTGTCAAATAAAACCACACTTTTCGAAAGTTGTCTCTTGAAAAGCTCCCCTGGAGCAGTTGGGGAGTAAATGCATAGCTCCAGGGCATCTGTACAGCCGTTAATGAGGAAACTTTCCTCATTTATATTTCTCAAACAGAGCTCCATGGCAACTGGGATACAATCAAAAAGTTACATAATTAAATGCAGTTCTTGAAACACTGAAACACACCAGAGAAACACAGAAACATAGGAGATGAAAGCACATTCCTGCTCTCACCTCTGGTGTCAGAGAGTTGTTGTCTGTCGTTTGGCTGGAGAGCAGGACGTGCGTGAAGCCTTCCTCCTTCCTGACAACGATGTCTCGGAATCGACAGTTGCTCTCGTTCTGTCGCACGTTGTACCTGAGCCTCTTGTCGAACACGTAGCCTTTCTCCTCGGCCAGCTTCCGCTTTACTGAGCTGTGTAGATGCATCTTGCCATTGGCCAGAGGGGAGCCTGACACAGAGAGGGAATGACAAACACGTCAATGTGTCTTCTTAGACTTGTGTAGCTTTTAGACACTTGCTGATAGCATTGATAAAATAACACACCCCCATGACAGTAAATGATCAACAATAATTACCCTTCATCCAGTGAAATATTTACAGATAATGTGGTTAAACTGGAGACTGGTGACTGAGTGACTTGTTTTTTTAGACAGGCTTGTGGGCTGCAGAACTCTATGGAGTTTGATTTGAATTGGTATACAACAGATTTGCATATCTGCTGTAGAAAAGTGGGCAGTCTGTCTGTGCAATTTCTCACTAACTGTCCGCTGAGGGAAACTGCTGCACAAGCTTTGAACAGGTTTTCTTCCCAGCTACCATAAGGCAGTGGTGTGGACTCAAGCCACAAGACTTGGACTTGAGTCAGATTCCAGTCACAAATTTGATGACTCAAAAAAGACTGGCAACTTGACGATTAGTTTAGCACCAATGACTCGTGACTTCACTTGGATTTGACTCTAAAGTGCTTGATATTTAAGCCCACAGATTAAAGAATATGTTGTTTAAAAAGTGTGCCACGAATTAATTAATTTCCCTTTATCTCCTGAGTCATCTAATATTAACACTATTCATTCCCAGCAAGTACACACTTGTTTCTCCAGATCCTCTTTGAACCAGTTCAACATCATCCAGTCAACTTGCAGGGTAGAAGCATGAGAAACTAATGTTACATTACTGAGTGTCAGTTGCAACAAGACTAGGCCAAAACCTAGCATATGGCTGGACCATGTATAAAAAGCTAGAGGGCTTTTAATTAGAAACGAGAACTTTTAATTTGAAACGGGAAGTAGCTGGCATATGCCCAGTCACAGGCCTTTGTTCACCATGTATTTCGCTTACAGTGCTGGCCCCCATGATGCGAGCCAGCCCAAATGTTCAAATGTTCATATATGTTAAAATGAAGAACAGTACACTTAGACAACCAAACAGCAGAGGGGACCTGCTTCCTCTGGAGCTGTATCCACTGATCATCTAACCCAACCCTCCTCTCTTCAGCTCCAGTCAGGGATGTATGTCCCTGCGTGAAGGCCGCTCTTAGAGCCAAGTTCCACCAATAATGGCAGCTTCTAAAACATCCTATTGGCGACAATTTCAAAAAGGGGAATTTTTTTATTGTGGCGGCACCCATTCCAACATTTTAACATGTAATAGTCATTAATGTTGTCAGCGGGTGGCTGGCTAGTTAGCTAGCTACAAACAAACCGAACAAAGTTGTCACTCATCTGACGACAGCATTGTGTTTTCATACACTGTGACAAGAGGCACGATGTGATTTTGCGAAGTAGGACATGATCCCACATGATCCCACATTGCATTCCCGGACCTTCATTGCAATCAACCAATCTCAGCCCTCTGACATCATCACTGTGCTGCTCCTGGGCTTCTTTCAAAATTCCTTTGTGCTTCTTCAGACCTAAGATAGTTTTCCAAATGGAAGTTGAACAAAATCCTCATTAATATTCAACATAAACCTGGTTAGCTACTGCAGGGTTAGCGAGTTAGCTCGCTAACTAGATAGGCTATGCTAACAAGTAAGCTTATAGGCTAAAATATTGTTCATCAACATTGAGAGTAAGCACAGTATATATATCTTTGTAGTTGCAAAGACCTGTGAAGGACACATGTTCCCTGTTTTTTATAGCTTATTCATCTGAAATCATTATTATTATTTTATCTTTTTTTTTTCAAGATTACAGCACTTGTGTGGATCCAGGACCATCACTGCCATGTTGACCCTGGATCATTTGTTCATTCATCCAGAACTATCACCACTGTCTTTATCCCGGATAACTTGCTTATGTTGATCCAGGACCATCATCACCATGTTGACTCTGGATCATTTGTTTCTGTTAATCTTGACCATCATTGCCACCTTGATTCTGAAAAGAATCACTGATGTTGATCCAGGACCTCCACTGCTATGCTGATGTTGACATATACAGATATACAAGAATAGGCATGATGATGACAATGGCCCTGGATAAACCTAGCATTACGTTGTTAGATTGTACTCATGTAGCAGCTGGCTAGTTAGTTATCTAGCTTGCTAATTCCACTATGCTATGATGCTACACTGGTTACAGCAAAAGAGGAATACAGTAATACCAGACTGTCGGCGTCCACGGCTCTGTCAGCCTGTCCTCACCTATTCATTTCGAAAGAGCAACTGCCAGAAGGGAAACACCAACTCTCACAGCATCAGTATCTCCTAACCAATGATGTAACGTCATCACTCACTCATTCAGCTCACTCACGGACACGAACTTTCATTTTTATAGGGCTGGCCTTGCCTCTGTGGTCCAGCTAAAAAATTATACCAAAGATGATTCAGTTTGTATACAAAAACTACACAATGGTCAACAAAAACATGAAAATGGTATTACGTTTGGCAAAGAGCGCATTATGGCTAATTTAAGACTCGAAAATCAAAGTTTAACATTCAGGGCTTGTGGCAGGACTTGTCTGTCTTGACTTGGACATTGACTTGGGACTTGAGCGCAAAGATTTGAGACTTTCTTGTGTCTCCAAAATGATGACTTATTCTCACCTCTGCCATAATGTTTTGTGGCTAGATGACACAGATATATGTACATACACACCAAGTGTAGACTGTTTGTCAGAATTTTATTGTGAGTCTGTTGTTGTTTTTTGGGGATGTTAATTATTTTGAATGTGTTAGTGATTTTCCTTATTACATTTGTTTGTGTATGACATTTACAACTGATAGGCATAATGTGCCAAGATAGCAACCACCTATTTCTGTGCCATCCAACAGTATATTCTCTGCATGATATCTGAGCTGTCTCTGCGGGACTCACTGAATTTGAACTTTTGTTGATTGCATTAAAATTTCTAGTTTGGATAGCCTAACCACACGCAGAGCTGAATTTTATTGTGGTTTTACTAAACCTTCACATTAGAAAAGCAGTCTCATTACTGTCCATCTTTTTCAGGCCTTTTCACCCAGAGAAACCTTGACTTACGGGAGCAGCTGTTGATGAAAAGGTTTCTGTGACAGCTGAGTAACACAATCTCAGTTGTGCACTTTTCATCTGCTGAATGGATGAAAGGAAAAAAGAACCAGTAGTTAGGCGGAGCATGAGTCCTTTATCTAAGATCTAGTGATGCAGCAGTAGGAGACAATGAGACACAAATAAGTCATACATCATTCAGCAACACATGCACAGTTTTTCTCACCACAGCGAGTGTTTTGCTGCTTTTTTTCAAAACATTCCAGCTAACAACATCAATGATGAGAATACTACTACAAGAACTAGGTTTTTAACACAAATGGGTTTGATATATGAAATATATGAAAAAAAACTCAGTGGAGACTTTGAAACAACCTGAAAGCCCTCATTGAAAGCCTTAGTCTGTGTTTTTAACCATGAGTGATTTCAAGATGAATAATGCAGTGAAGCTAGAGACCCAGCTGCCGCTTCAAAAATCACTAAAACTCGACCTTTGAGTGGGTCACCATCGCTGATAGAGGCAGCAACAGCAAACTAAATGAAAAAAGCAGCCAAAAATATTTTCTAAGGTATAACAACAACAAATGTAGGTAATGGTTGAGATCCTTTAAGCTGAACATATGAGAAAGGTTTCCAATGAATCATTCCTGCAAGGTTTCTCAAACTCTGACCCAACATAAAACAACTCAAATTACACTTAACCGCAATATATGTAGCGCTGCAGCAATGAATCCTAAAAGACAGGATTTAGCATTTTAGCACTCCTGATTCCCTTGTCTCAAACTCAATGGGTTTTTGGTTTGATGCCTGAAGTAAGGTCTGTGTTAAAACAAGCTTAAGAGGACTTTCACGTGTTGTTTTTCAACATAAAATCTGTCCGCAAATGCCCCACTCGTCAATTCGAAGACTTGTGTGTCTTATCAAAGACTATTGCTAACAAGTAGCCAAGTGAGACTATCGAACGTCATCACGCCAAATACAGCTTTACAGCCTTGTTGTGGTGGCAATATTAAAGTCATGCGACTGTGGTGTAGTCCATGTATAGACCAATGTTAGCTTCTTAGTTCTGACAATTGCATTTACTCTTGATCATTTGTAAAGATTTATCTTACAAAACAAAACACACATATCATAAACTTTTGTCTGCCACAGAATTGTATTTCTGCAATAATCCAAATTTCAATGGAGAACTGGTCTAACTGGCTATTTGTTAAGGGAACCGAAGCGATGTTAACTTCCGGGTCGGCCTATAAATAAACGTCATGCCTGCAGCACTAAATTAGGGTCAGTTCCTCTAACAAACAGAGTTATCTGGAGTTTGACTCTGCAATACAAAATTTAATTAACCGTGATGAAGAGTCTGCTTCAAACAGAGGAAGACCATAAACAGAGATTAGCCTGGATACAAGGGATTTCTAATGGCAGCAGTGATTCAAAGTGATTGTGGGACAAGAGGCTGAGACTCTGGTCTGGACTGATGGCACTCCAGACGCATGGCAACACTATGCTTTACATTTCAAGACAATTAAGAGGTGATGTCCAAATGCTACCAGTGACTTGCCCTTTGTTGAGGAGATGCCAGCATTTCAGTCATTGTGGTAAAATCAATAACATTTGCAACATCCTGCCTTTGCTCCCACGTTTTATTAAAAGGCAGTGGTGTAATAGCAGTACGTTCTGCTATCTCCCCTAGGCTACAGCAATTGCAGGGATTGTTTCATGAAGAAAGGTCAATCAAACCAGCATCTCGAACACTACTGACAGTGGCTTGTTGCAGCTTTGCAAGAATATGTATGGCACTCTTTTTCTTGCAATTCTCTGCAAAGAAAAATTCAAATTACATGACCTTGTGTGCACACTTTGCTGTTAGTCGACAGGCACAGAGACACCCTCTACCAGCGTAGCAGATTAATGGGTGGAGCTGAGGGTGCTGAATGAGGTGAGCGGCTAGCCTTTCGAGGATTAGGTAATTAGGATCCATAATGGCGTGCCAGACCAGTAGCCATTAGGTTAGGTTGGTGGTAGCCCTAATGTTCTTACACAGAGAGGATGAGATTTCACTATCAAGTTGTGGTGTTTTGAAAAGAGTGAACCACTGACACACTCCATATACAACAAAAAATTTAATATTTTTAAGTTCACGTTCTGGTGTTCCTACCTAGAATTGGTGATGTAGCCCCAAAAGGACACTAGCCATTGGTTTAATATACTGAATAACATGACTGAAGTTGATGGGAACTGGGTGATAACAAAAAGCTAGATCAATAATCATCAAGAGAGCGCAACAAACACATAAAGTACATACAAATATGCACTTCCTGTATGTTCTGTGTATCTGAACAGAAGCCTAAATGTACCCGGCACCCACAGCAGATGACAAAGTGGTCCTTTAACAAGTATAATGGACAAACTCCAAATAAATTCTTGCATTGATACGCTGCTCAAATATGGCAAAAAAGCTCATCCATTCTGATCTGGATTTTCTGCTAAACAAGCCGAGATGACTTTTTGAAAACTTATGTAATGATTAACTCTGGTGGTACAGGCCCTGGACTGTGACCCAGGAGTGAAATTCAAAGGTGTTATCAGCTGCTCCTGTAGTAAAGAACCATGGTGGTAACTTTGAGAGCTGTGTGTCAGCACAAGTCTCTACAGAATAAATGTGTCCCTGCTTAAATATACTCTTAATTATCTTTGTAAGCTATGCGATCAGGAAACAGGAAATAATCATCATGGAAATATACATTTCAAATCTCTATGTGTGTAGCTGCTTGGTATGTGAGGAGCTTTTCAGCATCCGTATCATTTATATCCATTAAGAAAGGTCCACCCTCCATTTACTATTAGAAACGAGCCAGTACATCTGCATGGCTGATATTGGCCATTTGCTATTTTTAGCTTATCGCAGCCAGTGTATATCAGTATGGGTCTATGCATGTATATCAGTCAATAAGCAACCAGTAATTGCAGTACAGACAGGTCAAATATTTATATGGGGTCATTTTAAAACCAGTGTCACCTTTAATTATTCACAACCTGAACTGCCGTTTTGTTTCACTTCATAATTGGAATCACTAACTGGAACAGCCATCAGGAACATAATGGAGGAAGCAGAGGTGTGTCGACGTCTGAACAACCTAGGCTTGTGGGTAAAGTTGTCTGGTGTTGAAAAGACACGAAACAGCCAATGACCCCAGGTTACATCACTAATGGTGTGTTCAGGAGCATCACAGGGATGTATTCCATCAATATGAATCGCTGAAATGGTGTCAGATGGTGGTAGCAATTCAAAGGTTTGAAACCATACTAAGAGGGCACTGACCAGTTTATTTGTCATGACTGTAATATGTCCCATTCATATCTTCAAAATTCACAGTTCTTTAATAATTAAATGTGGACTGTGGATCAATGCCAAGTTTTACCACTTTATCACTATTCCCTCTAACTTGTAGCTGTTTTTTCGTTATCTTTTGAATTTAATATGAATTATGGAACCGTTTTTGTCAACCTTTGTTTCCCCCGTTTTGTACAATAAATTATTGTTTAAAGTTTCAACAAGTTTCTTTTGGAGTGTGTGACACAAGTGTGTTTTGAAAACGACCGCGGACTGTCACCTGCTCAACGCATCAGTACCTTCGGATGCCATGACAGTAATAGCCAATAATGTCAAAATATCATTTACAGACCGATTTAACAGACGATCACTGCAGCCCGACCCGCAGGTCCATTTGCGGGTCCCGCGGGTCCCGCAGGTTACGGGTTGACCCACGCATCACTACTCAGCTCAGTCTATAAAGGCTGTACACAACAGTAGACATTATATTCTATTCAGGCCGGCAGAACCAGCAGCGCATCGGCTCTACGGTGCACGGCACTGCTGATTAACCATTTTATTGCAGCACAGAGTCTCTGCCAGCAACCAATTACTTGCAGAGGCTTCCTACAACTTGTTTCAGCGGTTCTGATTTAATCAGAAGACAAATTAAACAGGATGACTAGCCAATGTGAAAATCAAAAGAAAGCATAGAGTAATGTACTGAAGGAGACTGTTATGCCATCACATTTTTTTGTGGTTTGAGAGCAAAGATCCGGTCGCTGGAGTGCTTCGCAAGGAGTCTTTGAAAGGAGCCGAGCCTGGTGTAAAACCGGAGAGAGCAGGCAGCATGGCCGCAGCACGGCCACAGCACCCCCTTATCAGCCTTTCTAGGGCGTGGAAATGGCGGACCGCGGATCTCCAACTACAGGCTCACGTTCTAGCTCCCACTTTGCGGCATGTTGTGGGCTTGAAGATCTGTTGTACAACACCGGCGCGCAACCAATGACATCAAGTACACACAGCCAGGGGCGGGAGAAACAACAATAACAGTAGTTTTGCCCTATTTTTTTCACTCGCCATAGTGGCTGGTTAGTTGACTTCATTTACTGGCCGAAGGGTTAAAATTAGTCGTCTCTGGCAACTGGCGACTGCTAATTATATATATATTTATATATACATAAATATATATATGTACTCCAAAAAACACAACATCCGTATACAGGTGTGTAACACAACATGAAAACATACCATTAGACAATCTGGCATCCACGACAGCATGGGTACTTGGTACTTGGTCTTTTTGTCAACTTTTTAGCTATGATCTCTGAAATCTAAAAGCTCCACAATTCAGTCCTCTCTGTCACACTATCATTACATCATTTTTATGACTTCATCACTCTATTTTATTTTCTTTGCTACTGTTACCATTATCCTTTACTGTTACAGACACTTGTGGCCAAGGTGGCCTGTGTTCAGCAAAAGTTAGAGTCTTGTTTTAAACCCTGATGTTCTCTTAAGCGAGATAGTGTCTGTCAAAAGCTGCTAAAACACAAATATTAAATTAAGACAATATTAGATTGTTGTTTGAAGCATCTTAAACTACTTGAGATACTGTCAGGTAATGTTTTGTCCCAAAGCTGGACTGATGGCTATTTGCACTAATATAAATGTACTGGAGTTTTGAATGATGTTCTCCAACTCCAGGAACAGGATCCAGGTGTTTGGGTTTCATTTTGGCTTTATATATTGTTATCTTTCTTTTTTTAACTGTCATATGACGACATCGATATCAGCTGAACTCTATTTTCCATTTCATTTAATTTCTGAACATCTTACCTAGCTCAGATGTAAACTGCTGTCCAGTGGTATCCACGTCTCCTGTCTCTCCATCCGCTCTGTCCGAGGGCAGTCTATGTGACCTTGCTGCTGTCCTGTACATGAGAGGATCCATCTCTCCATTCTGGAGTCCGTTGTGAGGAACTCTAACTGGATGAACAAAGTGAGGCCCTCCCGGTGGAGGAGCCTTGTATGTCATGGCTTTGCCAACTCTGTCTCCTAAAGCATGTTTCCCAGGTCCAACACCCACCTTCCTCTGCTTCTGAGTAGGTCCTGACCCTCCACTTCCAACCCCTAGAACAGCTCCTACTCTGACCCCAACAGCTGGGCCACAAGTCCTTTTCTTCTTTCGGGCTTCAGACCGAGCTCTGGAGTTTTCCGTAGCAGATGGCTGGCTGGCGATGAGGGGCTCTTGACGATTTTTAGGAACTTTGGGTCGTTTGTGTGAGTGCAGTCTCAAGCTGTTGAACTGGTCAATGAATTCCTCGCAGTGCAGTAGGTGGTGCTCTGGCTCCCAAGTGTCCTCCTTACTGCCATAACCTTTCCACCTTATCAAGTACTCCCACTTACCCTTCTTGTTCCGCCTCTTGTCCACGATCCGCTCCACCTGAGGACAGCACACAGAAAGGTGGGAAATCAGACAGCATATTCCTAACTAAAGACATTCTTAAAATACAGATTTAATAGTTCTTCCACTCCCAAAATACTGCTGCATTTAAGAGATGAAAAAAATTAAACTGCTTTGCACAAAAGTTCTCAGTGAGCTGAAAAGAGAAAAAGATTTTACATATCAAATCAGTCTTTAAAAAATGTAATTTCAAACAGAATATAAAAATAAGAGCAGTTCATAAGAAGATTTTATGTTGCTGAAAAGCAGGGCCCTGTGGGAGTGTGTGGCCCCCTTGTGGGTGTACTTCATTGCCAAGCACCATACACAGCTGCATTGTGGGTCTAGCAGCCACAACAGTGGAATTTGCTGTGAATATTCATGATCCCCCGAAGAGGATGAATCCTCTTGTTTGCTGTAATAACACCATCAGGCCCAAATCTCTACTTAATAATGTATTCAAAACTGTTTTAAAACCTTATGGTCAGGTTTCCACAAAAGTGACTAAGAACATTCATGTGTCCCAGAGCATTAACCCTTCAATTACTGATGTATATAGGACGATGACGTATGTTCAAATGCTTAATTATATTTCTGTTACAACGCATGTGAGGTGTCAAATCTTTAAAAAAAAAGCATACATTTTGTGACATATGTCTAGTTTAAGATAAGGGCTAATTCCCTGCAGAAGAAAGATAAGAGGCCAGAGCAGAGCTGAGATGAGCTGCAGGCTGCTGTCATAAAGAAACCTTAAACATCAGCTTTTCGAGGTCAAACCAAGACTAGAAAAGCCTGTGTATCTTACAATTATTTAACACCAGCAAAAAAACACAGCCCATCAACAAATATATATTTCTATTTGACACAGGCGCTTACTTATGTGCAGTAACTGAATAAACCCAGTGTAAAAAGTGAAACTATTCAGAAACTAATGATGCACCAATCCAACTTTTTCAGTCCTGATACCAATACTGTGACACCTGGGCTCTGGGTATCAGCCAATACAGAGCAGTGATCCAATACCAGTGTTTAATTAATATGCTGTATGCCTCACTGTGTGGAAGTGACTGGTATCATGCGTTTTTGTGTAAGGTG
This sequence comes from Epinephelus awoara, assembly GCA_035609425.1. NCBI lineage: Eukaryota > Metazoa > Chordata > Actinopteri > Perciformes > Serranidae > Epinephelus > Epinephelus awoara. Next base: position 25,692,719 of record CM069294.1, read on the forward strand.
AAGAGGGCTGGGCTATCTAAGTAACTTCCATATTTAAGGGCTCACGTTAAGATATCATAAAGAACTTAAGTACTTGTGAAAAAGAAATGGAATGTAAATTATCAGACAATGGAAATCAGATACAATTTGAAATTCATTCATTGAACAACCAGCCCAGGTAGCCAAAATGACCTGGCCCAGCACTGGCCCAAACTCGCCATGCTGGATTAAATTGGCCGGGCCGCATGCAGTAGCCTAATTCAGCTGAGATTCGGCATGAATGACGCCCCAGAATGGGGCCAACTCAACTGGCCAGATTTCTGCTGCCATCACTGGGCAAACGAGCCAAAGCTGGCTCATATGTGGCACCATGGAGCTGGAACACAGCCGAGTCAGCCGGCACTCAGCCGTTATTGGGCCGAGTCCTATGGCTACTTGGGAGGCTTCAATTAACCATAAATTCAAAGTGATCATGACAAAATCAGCAAACTTTCTGTCACTGCAATGTCTTGGGTTAGACGCATCGCTGTAGAACCTTCTCTGGAGTCTGGTGCTGCTCTCTTCAGTTTAATGTCTGTCCGGTTAGCTTTAGCTAACACAACAGCAGATGCTAACATCAGACACCAAGCCGCCTAACAATCCCAACAAACTCATACAGATATCAAAGCTTGACACAGACATTAAACCCCTCAATATCTAATGCTAACAGTTAGTCCTATTGCTGTGTGTGCAGGTGGACTCTCACAGACTGTTTGCCGGTGAGGAGCTCACAGTTCTGCTGCAAAAGTCTCATGATATCAAAATGAGAGCAAAGCTGGGGCAGGGAGATGCTGAGCAAAGCAATACACTGCATGCAGCTCTACAGTGAAATAAGACTTTAGCCATTTTGAATAGTTAAAGAATATAAAAAAGGCATGTTGACATGCGGGAGGTTGAGTGGTGATTACTTTATATGCTGAATTAATACTGACAACAAATAGAGTATTCATGCCCATCAGTAAAGGCAACATCAGGCTTGACTCAAACATTGCTTCCTTTTCTTAACTTCAGATCAGATTTCAGGTCACATTTATCTATGGACTTATTTTACAAAGTCTCCAAAAGACACCACAGTTCAAGGCTGGATTACACAGCTTCTGAGAGGAAATGCGATCAAACTGGAGCCCCTGTTGGAACAGCATGACACTTAGCTTCTGAGCATCGTTTCAGAGACATTTAACGTTGGTAATGTTATGTCGAGTATGACATCATCGGCCCTGGAGTTAGTGTGCAGAACGTCAGATTTTTCTCATCAGTCCAGCGACTGGTAGTGTGACAGACTCAGATAACATTGGATTAGACACCACATTTATTTTTCAATTGTCCAATCAGACAAACTGCCTGAGGCATTTCCCTTGCACAGAGTCGAGCCCTAACGCACTCATTAAATCAGATGTAAACATGGAATTCAATTGTCCCCATTGTCACTGACACTTGATCCAGCGATATGAGTCAGTACTAGCCAGATATATGGTATCAGTGCAGGATCAGAGAATCCCTATCAGAAACTACACAAAGTCTTTGCTAAATATAAAGCATGAAATAAATAAAGAAAAAAATGAACCTAAAATCTTCAGTTAAGTGAAAAAAAAACAGTGGCTATAGAACAGATGTCTTCCTCTGTCAACATAGCCAGTGAAATCACTTCAATTAGATAAGTTATGGGCTGTAAAACACCAAAATATGTTTTAATTTAAAGACTATCTTGCTGTTGTTGCATCAACAAAAGAGCTCAAACACTATGACAGTGTTGTCTACAAACTTCACACAATGTGTGTGACCAAGCACTCAAATAATCAGAGCGAATCATTACTTTGCAAATCACTTTGATTGCATTCAACTTGATTTGCAATTTAGAAGGTGCTGACACACTGACAGAGTGTGCCGTGGGAGCTGCCACAAAAAGGTTGTGGGGACAAAAACAGGACTAACTAAAGGCTTTAATCAGAGTACTTTGTGTCAGACCATTCGGCCATTGTGAAAATGACAACAATTCAAGCACACACACACACATCATCCTATCACACAAAATATACATGGCACACAGAACATATCATATCGAACAGTCACACAGACACACCACAATAAAACATCACAGTCGACTGTCAGCATCACCCATCTTTAAAAATCAAAACCTGCACCATTGTTGACACATCTCAGATGTAGAACATGCAGGTTTTAGTTGGATATCTATACTTAAGGTTCCTTATCCCTGACTGATATTGGGGTACATTTATACTGACAGATATATGATTTACACTATAAAAATCACAGACAATAGCATCCTCAGGCATCATGTAAGGCTCTTCTGTTTTTACAATAGTCTCTTACAGTTACTCTGCAAATAAATGCTGAATCTAGCTTTTTGTTCCCTGACACTCCAGGCATACAGGTAAGAACAAGAAAAAGTTTTAGTTATTGTATGTTACTCATAGGGCGTTAAGACATGGTTTTGGGCCATGGAGAATGGTTAGAAGGTTTCATCAGAGCCTTTAGTGCAGCTGTGGTAATAACTGCTCATCATGTTCTCAGATGTGCTGCGCACATTAACAGGAGTAAACAGCCTTTGATGGGTGAGCCGCAGGGGTGTCACAGAAATGAACAGACGATTAGGTTGCTTACAGTCCCAAACAATGTCACACTTAACGGCATTGCAGAGAGAGACTCACGCAGAGAAAAGAAGAGAAACCAGGAGAAAGCGTGGGGTAAACTTGTGTACACAGACCGCAGAGGTTTAGAGACACTTGATGCTTTAGTATGAGCTGGCAGGGAATGAGTAAATGTGGGGCACTGGCATCCTCCAACACCAACTATACACTGTGCTGTTTTCATCACATGGTGTGTGTATAAACTCTGACAAACCATCAGCAGTGATGCTGACATGAGGAACAAACAGAAAGACTCTGTCTACATTGAGCCATCTTATTTTTAAAACACTATTTTCGTGTGGAACAACTTGTCAGCAGATGTGCTTCCGGGTCATTTTCATCAATACCTCTCCCCACAGTGAAACGCCTGACAAATAGAAAATGGCAAATCCTTTCTCCTTCATGATATTTTTAAACTGTCAAACAAGACTAAGCATCACAGCTAACATATGGTAAGTGGGACAGACAACACAGTCCTTACTAGAGGAAAACATTGATCGAAGGGGGAACAGACCTACACGAGACCAATATGACCAAACTGTTATCAGCTGAAACACAGGTTATGACAACATCTGTGCTGTGTTAAACTATATTGACATCTAAAATGAACATTCACAGAGAGTTAGAGACAACTAAAGGCTGTCTTATTAACTTTACTGCATATATACACCCCAACCCTTACTGGGCAGCTTACATAATTGTTATGCAGTAAGGTTAGTTTCCCCCATACACCAAGCCCACATTTTATGATTAAATAACTCTGGAAATGTTTTTTGAAAATCTCAGTTTCTGGGTGAAAACACTGTTTGTGTGGACAGGGGGTTGAAAAGGAGAGAAAAAGATGAAAAACTGAACTGCCATTTTGTGAACGTACTCATCTGCCACTCACCTCAACAAGTCCAGAAAATTACACCACTCCAGTCCAGTGACATCCAAGCTACACTGACAACCTACAGTAGGCTACAAGCAAAAGCAATTAAGCATGACGTAAAAGGTAAGTAAAAAACTAAATATGATTATCTAAATTCCCCAGTTTAAAATCTTGCATTGCTACTCCCTGTTTAAACTTTGACCAATGCCAATATCATAGTTGTGGACACACACAGTTTTACAATGCAATTGTAAATCCATTATAGACATTTTGGTTGTGTTCACTTATGGTTTCACTTCCAAATCAATGTTCTGAATCACTGGGTTTAGCTGGGGATTTAAAACCTCCTGGGCATAATATGAAATGCATCAGTCATAGTGATGAGCCCACATCGCATTTTGTTTTGTTTCTCCGCCCTCAACTTCACTGTTTTCATTCAGTGTCACCATTCTCATAGTGTTGCTATTGGCCTCAGCAGGCAGCTGTTTTCAGTAAAAAAAAAAGATCCAATAAACAGAGTGTATGCTACCCGTCCAGTGCCCAGTGACAGACAAAGTTAGGTAAATAGAGTGAAGCATCGAGCAGCTTTTGGAAGAGCCAGCTGTTTCCCTCAGGAGTCAATGAATAACAACAAGGAGCTAAAAGAAAGGTGAATATTGAACTGCTACCCATTAGATGGCCAGAAACACCAAATGAATCTTAACGTTTCTTTGTAACCGCTGGGTGTGTAAATAGGTCACTTTGACACATTAAAGGGACAGTTCACCCCAAAATCAATCAGCAATGATTCTCTCCAGGAATCAGGACCTGGTTACTCAAGATAATCCACAAACTTTGTTGTGAGCTGTTTCACATAGTTACATTATATTCAAGAGAAGGCAGACATCTCCACGGCCGATATCTCCAACACTCTGCAACTGACACAAAAACAATCTAGACTGATAAACAGCACTACAGGTAAAAGGAAAAATGTGTGTTTTTGATCTGGGGGTGAACTGTCTCTTTAACCATGAGGACGTCACAGGGTGAAAATAGGTTAATGTTGTGTTAACAGCTTGTTGGGTTGACCTCAGGTGACCAAATCATGAATGATCTTTAATGTTTTAACTTTGTGTTGCGACTGACCAATTAATCCTTTTTCGAACACAGTCATTTTGTCTTCTCTCTTATGTTTATACTCAAATGTCCAGTGCCCATTTCTATTATGATCAAAATTAGCAGGGTCCAATATCACCATCCAAAGTTTCTCTTCTTCATAGCAGGGTCCAATATCAATATCATCCTCTCTACCATTTAAGGAAATCTTTTGGAGTCAGGCAGATAAATTTGCAGGTAGAGATTAAAGTAAAGTTGCTATAAATTGAAACTGTATATCATGATGCTTACAGGTTGCCACTTTAAAACTATAGGCTAGTGCTGAAAGAACAATGTGTATTGAGCTGTTGGTTAACAATGGTTGCTCTAGAAACAGACAACAAAATGGACATAGCAGGAGGAAGACCTTGGTGTTAAGACGAAACAACACACACCCAAGTTTGAAATCCATTTACAACACACAGCCAACACTCTTTCTTCTTATGTATGTTGAATTTTCCTCACAATAATAACAATACAAAGATCACTGTTGGTGTTTTTTAAGAGAAGAAATGTACTTTCTCCATATTAGAGTGTGTATGTAATGGTTTCATTGATAATCCACTGATGTCATATTTGATGAGATTGTCACTGTATCCAAACAGTAGCACATGAGACAGATAATCTGTGGAAAAAAATCACATTCCTCCTCTTCCTCCTCCTCCTCCTCTTCCTCTTCCTCTTCCTCCTCCTCCTCCTCCACATAATGCTTTAAATGTTGTCATGAGGCACGGCTAAATTTAGGCTTTTTTGTCTGTTTTACAAGTCTAGGTGCTGCTTCTTATGGTTGGTGTTGGATGGTGGTGGCATGTGGCTGCAGATTGTTGTTGGGATGGGGAGGTAAACAACTAAGCTGTAAACTCTTTTCCTGCCAACTTCTAGCTAGCTAGCTATCTGCTAGCAAGTTAGGTCAAGGTTTTCAAATGTAAATGTCACTAAACGTCGAGAAAGATGGAGAGGAAATGGTTACCAGCTGAACTTGCACCCTACTAGCCATTTTCCAGGCACTGGAAAATAAACTGGACGACCTCCGTGCCACAAGAGCTTCCATCGGGATATCAGGAACTATGATATCCTTTGTTTCCCTGAAACTTGACAAAAAGTCAACCAGGTGACTCTTTCTCTGTAAGCCAATCGGACAGAGCCGAGGACTTTGACGTGATACGGAGTGGAGTAATGTGTTTTTGTAACGGTGGGAATGTGAAGTGCTGTCCTGCTGTGGATTACTGCACGGTGGCTGCCTTGCGGCAGTGCCATTTCTGGAAAAGCAACCATGTGGATCTCTTGTTGGGGTCCGGATGTGTGGACAGTTAAATCATTCCACAACCAGAAACCATGGATAACCAGAGCCATCTGGAAACGTGGACAATTATAAAGCAGCAGCCATCAATGTAAGATGACACAAAAAGGACTAAATTACAGTGCACAAATTGAAGGAGCTGATGGAATCACATTTCACTGGAGTTGTACCTTGTATAATTTCCATGCGACAAAGAAATGATTGATTGATTGACAATGGCATTTGCACGAATCCACGGTAAGTGAGCGAAAGCAACCAATCAGAGCTGAGGAGTCTGTAATGCAGCTGTCAGTAATATCAATCAAAGCAATGCCCACTGGCCAAAGCAAACTTTCTCATTTTATAGATTAACAGTGCACTAAATTATGTTTCTGAAAACATCTGAAGTGAGAGATATGCAATGTAGTAACAGAATCCTGATGTAAAGACAGTTTCAGCAAATATGACAAAAAAGTTTTGGCGAACTTGTTGCTTTATCTCACTGGTCCATCAGTTTAACCTCTGCTAATTGGGCAATGTTAGTCTTATGAGTTTATATTTAAGTGGTTACTGCATAGCTTCATAGCCTGCACACATAGCTGCCATAGCTGATGTAGCTGACATGCACCTCCTCAAAAATGTAACTATGCATCAGATCTAAGGTGGCTTTAGAATTAGCTCATACAAGAACTGATCAGCTTTGGCTGCTTGTGTTTTCTCCTGCAAAACAAAAATTGAGTACAAAAATTGGACATAGTTAGTTCAGGCAGGACATGATGTCAAGCTCAGCTCACATCTCAGCTACATCAGCTGGTCTCAAACAGCCAATCAACTGATGGAGCAGCTGATTGATGGACGGGAGTAAGCTGATAGATCACATGATTCCTTTCTATGCAAACAGATGGCGAATCTCATTTAAACAGCTATTTAAACTGCTCTGGCCTGCCTACTGTTGCTGCTTCCTCTGCAAGCTGCTTTGCAACCCACCTCCACCCCAGCTCCTCATTTTCATGTTGTGTCTGACTTATCAATGTCATTTCTGTTTGTCATTGATGATGCTCCTTTCTGTTCCCGTAGGGTCTTTGCTGCTGCTCTCACTGCCTCAGGCTTTCCTTGTTTGCACATGGAAGGGCAGAGAGGTGTGCTCTTTCTGCCTTAGGCTTTCCAACAAGGTGTGTGGAAGAGGCTTTCTGTGTGGGCCCGAGGAAAGGCAGAGAGGCCCCAGAACAGAGCCATACCGCCAAATATAATACTGCAATGGAAATAAAGTCTTCTTTGACTAAAGTGGTCCTGACTGAACAAAGGATTGAAGAAATGAGTCATTTTCTATTCAGTAACACGCAGCTATTAAAGACATGTCAACTTTAAACCTTCAGTTCACATCGACCCAACACTGCATGAACTGAAAGCAATGCTATGAGTATCTACAGTGAGACTCCTTTAACTTTTTGTGTCTACTACAAATCAAGCTTTAGGGGAAGATTTTCAATATTTTCTACTACGCTAGATTCCATCAAAAGCCTGATTGTTTGTATGAAGGTACACAAGCGTGAAAATTCATAAGACGAGGCATTATGTGTCCCCTTGCAGGCAGTCAATCTGTGAATATTCACTCCAGTAGAATTGGAGGGGACCTGACATCGCTTTGCGTTTGTTAAACCAGAAATGGAGGGTGGTTGGAGAGTTTTAGAAAAGGTTCAATGCAGCCGTGGTTATAACTGCTCATCATTCCCTCAGAAGTGTTGAGCACATTAACAGGAGTAAACAGCCTTTGATGGGTGAGCTGCAGGGGTGTCAGTAAAATGAACAGGAGATTTGAATGCTTACGGTCCCTGACAATGTGACACTTAACCATATAACAGCGTAGCAGAGACACATGCCAAGAAAAGGACAAGTAAAGTGGAGGAGGCAGATAGAAAGGCCCAGTTGAATACACAGACCAGACAGGTTTACAAACACTTGGTGCTTCAATACAAGCTGGAAGAATGGAGGTGGGCATGTCCTCCCTCTGCTGTCAAATGCCTCCATCCAACCCAAAGCATCGTAAGAAGAACATACAAAGGCCTGTCAGGGGTATCAAGACAGGTGTGCATTGTACACCCTGACATCACTCTTGGGTGTGGTTGAAGGTGCAGCAGAGCACATGTCTGACCACACTCATCAGTCATGCTGGATCTGCGTCGAAGCACAATTTCCACCACTCAACTGCTGTGAAACAAATAATTATGTAAATAATGTAAATAATTACAAAATCAATTAATTAAAAAAAGGTGTATTTATCAAACAGACACATCTGGCTGGAGTCACAGTTTGCGTCTCATTTTAGTGAGTGTCTGCAAAGTGAGCCTCTCTCCTCATTGTAAATGCATTTAAGGGGAGATTGCACAAAAAAGGGAGAAATAGGATTACATTTTCCACTAGATTTACTAAGGTTACATAATTTGCAACTGTGTATATATACCTAATGTTTATTAGGAAAAAATAGAGCTTCCTCCGTAAGTGGAAGATTCAAATCATCAGTCGGAGAACCCTCACTCGACTGAGATTCATCGAGTTGAGTTTTTTGTTTGTCAATCAGTGTGCAGCTTCTGCCCCCAGATGTAGCAGCAGAGTGAGCGCTGATTGCTTTTACATAGCTCTCCAGTGCAGGCAGCTACAGACCTAGACCCGGGGCAAGTGTGAGTGAGACAGAAACAACTGAAGAGAAGAGAAGAGAAGTTTTGCCCAGTGAGGCTTCAAGATAACTTTAGAGGGGACGAGGTTTCAGCTCACAGTAACTTAATACGATAAAGTCACTGGCTTTTGTTTGATATTTAGTGTCAGTGAAACTGCTGTTGTACATTTCCAATCCATCACTAGCATAGTTAACAGCCCTCAAAGGGCTAACTTGGCTTGTTTACTATATTACATGAGTGTTGCTGTCACCCTGAACATCCTGCCGAATGCCATTCAAACTCTCAAACAAGACGTCACTATGTTGCTAAATAACGCCACAAGCTAGTTTTCTGTTTTACAGAACTGTTTTACATACAGTTAAAACATTTTAAAAGAATGAAAGTAAAAATTAAGGTCTATCTAAACTTAACTGACTCTAACTAGCTTTCTAATTAGCTATTATTATTTTCAAGCTGTAATCATCTCATTAATATACATCTAAGGCCCTGTTTACACCTGGTATTAACATGCGTCTTGGGTGTTTGGATCAGAATTAGACAGCTCTAAGATTTGAGATACACTGGATCTGTTGACGTATGTGGAGGTTGATGGATCCTATGCAACTTCTTTGGAGGGTAGGAGATCCAGCTGCTTGTCGCATGATGGATACAGCCGGCCATTTGAGTTGACCGACCATTTGGTGAATCTGAATTTGCATAATCATGACTCACCCTCAACTTTATGCAAATAAGGTCCTTCCAAGGTAAAGCAAAACTCAGGTCAAACTGTCAAACTAGGCAGCGAGCGTTGATCAAATATGAATCAAGATTCTCTTTTCACTAGTGTATTGTTTAACTATACAATGAGAAAGTTTGTGCCGTAATCGCCATCTTGAAAACAGTTAAGCAATACCGCCCAACAGCTGGTGCAAGCCGGACTATTTGAGGTTGAGGCACGTCTTTCCATGCGTTCACCGGATTTGGTGTATAACTACCATTAGTGCAGGTGTGAAAGCACCCAGTGCATTCTTAATGCCTCTTGACATCTGATCCCTCAGACCACATTCAGAGGAGCTGTTGGCCACATATTGCCACATTCTTTCAGCACGCTTACGTGTCTTGGGCCAAATTGAAGGACCACCACTCAGGTAAAACCCTTGCTTATCCGGCTCCCCACTGGATTAGAAAACTTTCTGTTGCTGCTGTGACACAGGTTAGACAAAGCACTGAGGCCCATCCCTGGAGCCGTGTTCCCTCCCCGTGAATGGTCAGTTATACATCTGGCCAGTTAGCATGAGCTAACAGAACAGCTGTTAAACGGTTCCAACAAATTCAGACCGACACTGAAACGGCTCGACTCTGTTGTTTAAGCCATTTATATACCATTATGGTTATTAATGGTAATGTTAGCCGTGTAATGTCAAGTTAGCACTATCACTATGTGCGTGTGCGGGCGGAATCTCACCAACTGTCCCCAGTCTGGAGCGCACACTCCCACAGCAGTAGTCTCCTCACAGCAGGGAGGCAGAGGAACCATGGGTGTGCTAGCTGGTCTCATGATAAACAGAGGGAGAGAGCAAAAGCAGAGCAAGGAGGTGCTGAGCGAATCAAGTCGCTGCATACAGCTGTTCAATGAAATAAGATTTTACCCTTTTTAAATAGTGAAAAGAATATCAAATCAATATTTGGCTGTCGATGATGATATTGTGGCAGGCCACCACAAATAAATCAGTGTATGGGAAACATGTCACAGACTCCCACAGTATGTCCACTCAAGGCAAACGAATAAATATATGCTGAAGTGTACATATTGCACAACATACCTCCTGCCGTGTATATTCATCAACACATTTGGTCTTTGCTAAAGGAAATGATGTTTGAGTTTATCTGCATATAGAGCTGGCAAGTGAGATCTGATCAAAAGTGGTCACTCGAGACACATGTGGGGGTGCATTCTAATGCCAGGTGTGAACAGACTTAAAGGTGTCCACCTGTGATCGGATCATCCAGGACACATGTTAATACCAGGTGTAAACAGGCTCTATATCTACCACGATATTTTCTTTTTATCTACCAAAAACTTTTTATGAAGGCTGTTATATAGACATCATGAATAGAGATTATGCAGACCCCTGGAACAAACTCAGCCTTTGTAACTAAAGGAGTTCCCCTGCAGACAAACAACAGGGATAAGTGACTGAGACATTCACTGACTCTCTTAAAGAGAGAAGAGTTAAGGTATGGAGTCATTTTTTTAAATTAAGTCTCTAACACTCCATAAATCAAGAGAAAATGTTGTTAAGTTGGCAACACCAGTATCACCAAAATCATTAGGACTCATCCCCTGTGCAAACATTTTGTGCTAATCTTTAAAGTAGATGTTGAGATAGTCTACTGGAAAAATTCAAACTTTGACTTGGTGTTGCCACTAGAGGACAAGTCAAGGAGGATCACCAACATCATTGGGATGAATCCTCTGGGCAAGAGCCTCAGAGTGTCTGTAATAGAGAAAGAACTAAGCAGTGTTTCTAGTCTTTAATCTATGTCTGTTTGTAGAGGAGACAAGTTTGAATCTATTTCTAAACTCTCCTTGTTGATGATGTTTACAATCTATTGCAATCTTTTGTTCTTCATGAATACAAAACAAACTTTTGACAGCCAAATTTTTGGCTTTTTGATGCTCAAAGGCCAAATTTTGGGTGGAGATTCATTCTAATATTTAGTTTCTCTGAAAGATATAAGATGCTGGCTGTAAACAAAAAGTGCTGATGAGAAAGGAAAAAACAGGAAGTTAGGCTCTCTATATATAATTCTGTTCTTCTGATGTGTGCATCTGTGATTGTGTATCTAAGTGTTGAATGGGCTTGGTAAATTAAGACGGAGCAGGGAGTATATCTAAACAGCAACTGACCCCAGCAACTGTTGTTTTCTTAACTTTGCTGTAGCATTGACACTGACTCAATGCATTTCACAAAGTCGTTAAAAAGCCTGACATTTTTCGGTGACTTTGCAAAAAAAATGCTTTCACACATTACTTCTCAGATGGTTTGATGTCATGACATCTGCTCAAAACAACTTGCTAGATTACCATTTTTCCACTAGGAGACAGAACAATGGCCTAGTTTACTGATGGGTCTGTGAAGCATGCAATAGATCAGAGTGACAGTGCATTTTAGGAACGCCCACAACTGGAGGGCTCACAGACTGAATGTTAAATTCACACAGATCATTACAGGTCAAATATGAAATTCTTCCCCATTTCCCAACGGTACAAGAACAGTACAGAATTTTACTCAATCAATCTCATATAGTCCTGGAAGTCACTGCTTGTTCATCCCAAAGCCTTTAAGCTCAGGCTCCTGATCCTTGACTCCCCAACCAATTTATGTATCTTCTAACTTCCACTTTTCAAACAATCTCCTACAGCTCCATCAAACAAACCACTTTTACATAACATTATTAGCTATTTTATTGGTGCTCGAACTCCAACACACTCAGACTTCTCAAAGCCACCACAGAACACAGTGTTCTCCGTATTTTAAATGTTGTTTTTGAATGACAGCTGTACGATACCTGCAAACTCTGGCCAGCTTCTCAATTTTTGTTGCCATGCAACCCCATCACTAGAAAAAATGTCCAAACCACGAATACGTTACATTTGCAAGCTATTATGTAGCAGATAGGCTGAAAGTTAATGCTTCAATACCACTGTGGTTAACAGGTGGTTACATTTAGGCACAAAAACCACTTAGTTACGGTGAGGAGAAGATTGTGTTCTGGCTTAAAATATGCTGTTAAGGGGGCCACAATCTCTGCAGGAAAACAGCAATGTCTCCACTTTTCGGGCCTAAAAGCTGCTGGCAACACAGCAAAGATTTGCTAAATCACAACTGCAGGCTTTTCGCCTTGGTGACACGTCATCCCCCATCCACTCCACCTCCTGATGAGAAATTCAGCGTCTATATTTTGTCACTTCGCAAACATTGATAAGATACATATCAAACACACACATGTAATGTATTCTTGGTTCGCATAAACGTACAATGCCAACATTTTCTTCTGGCGACTGAGCTGTCGCCATGTTAGCAGGGAAACAACCCAAAGACCAAATGCCTGTCAACACCTTGTTACATACAAAAATAAATTATATTTTGTAAGCGATAACCCAGTAACCTGTTCAACAATGATCAGTCAACAATGCAGCTCCACAGGAAATTAATCAACCTTGAGTGACCACATGCTGCCACATGTAACCAACAACCTGTGTGGAATAAACAGCAATTTTAAACAAGTAGTCTATTTAAAAACAAAAGTACAGTGATGTTGGGGTGACCTCAAGCTCACCTGTGCCCCATACAGGGTGAGCCCTTTGCAATTGCATGGGTTTGATTTCAACCTGCGGCCCTTTGCTGAGTGTAATTCCCATTTTCTTTCCCACATTTGGACCTGCACTTTTATAGCTCCTTTCTAGTCTTCCAACCACTCACAGCACTTTTTACACTACTAGTCACCCATACACACACTAGTGGCTGAGGCTGCCATACAAGGTGCCACCTGCTACTGAGTTTTTAAACACACTCACACGCCAGCAGGAGCAATTTGGGGATACTTCGACATGCGGACTGGAGGAGCCAGGGATAGAACCACTGAGCCTCTGATCAGTGGACGACCCGCATTACCTTCTGAGTCCTGACCATCTTCAGCTATACTGTCATTAAAGCCAGAAAAACTACATTCACTCTGTTGTGAATGTTTTTTCAGCTGCTTGTAACTACTAAACAATGTGACTTGAAAGCAGCAAAAAACAATCAAGGTTTTGCCGCTCAGAATCAGTACGTATGAATGCTTGAAGCTTTATCCAACTGAAGGAAGCATAATTAATAGTGCTGGAAATATGCAATTAAAATCCATGTTGCAATATATTATAAAAGGGAGGGAAAATGAAAGTAAATAAAGCTGACAATAGCTGAAACACACAAACACACGGGGTGCAGATGCATTCATACGTGTCAGGATAAAGAGCAGTAATAATAAAAATATTACAGTCAGCAGGGCTAACTGTAAGAGTTTGTGAAAAAGACAATTACCAACTGCTTCTCACTTAATCTACTGTCTCCTAACAGATGTCCTGTTTGACTCATACATTGTTCACCAGTGCTGTGAGGAGATAATGTTATCTCCTTAACCACTCGTGAGAGGAGCCCAAAGTTTCTCTTCAGATAGATATCTTTTGTGGCATGTTTAAAGTGTGTAGTTTATTTAATAAGCAAAAACAAACTTGCTTTAAAATAAAACTATAGGCTTTTTGTTTGTCCCTGCAAGTCATCAGACATTCACTGTCCCCCCATCTCTCTCTGTCACCACCACCAACTGAAACATATGACACCATGTCAGCCTCACAAAGGCTAATGACAGTAAGTGCCTGAATCAGTGAGGCTGATGCAGAAACCAGGCTTCATGCAAATTCTGGCACCGGTTCCAGAGTGATGTTGCGCACGAGGGCAGCGTGACCTTCCTGTCACCCATTCGGGGCAACTTTTACGCCCCGAAAAAAACTATCGGAGTCATGATTTCACCAAATCGCCCCATCAAACCGGAGGAGAAGAAGCTCACGCAGACCTGTTTACACCGCTCGATAAAAATAAACTGGTGTCTCATCTTATGTGCCTGCGAAAACAGTCACAGTGCAGTATAAAGGCTGTGATGACAAAATATCTTTTGGCATGTATGCGCACCTTCACAACCATCACTCCGTCTGTAGCTATTCACCATGCCCGTCCGCTCCGCTCCGCGCTGCTGTCACTTTACCACGACTTTCAACTCGGCGACAGACTGAGGAGTTCAGCCCGCAAATGACATCTTATCTATTTACAACAGCCGCCAAGAATTATGGCAAAGTATATCAGAAGCGACACAAAGTCCGAGCATAAATTAAGCAACCTTGTGCTCGCAAAGCTTGAGAAGGGTTAGTTTCGCCTGTTAAAGGGCTTAGTACACCGCTTTTTACATACGCGACGCCCTCCCCTTTACTTCCTAATTCCATTATTCGTCAATATTACAGAGCATTTTCCAGGGACATGGCTTTATCTTACCTCGTAAAGGTCTCCTGAAGCCATTCTGGGGTGCGGACTCCGGCGGCGCGGCGGTCTTGCCTGCCTTGTTGGCTTTTTTTGGACCCTACTCTCTCGGTGTTTCGGCGAAAGCCCCGATAGACGGGAATTAGCGAGCAGCCGTGTTATTCTGAGCAATCCGCAGTAGCAGATCAGCAGACAGTGTCAATCGAGCCCGGCGCTGTGCGATGGATCGCTCCACACTTAAAACAAACAACCATCGGGGCGGTGCTGTTTACCCAGACCCAAGTGGAGGACTGGAAATTAGTCCCCAGCTAAGAATGCGCAGCCCTGATGGTCTGCACGCGCCCTGCTCCTCGGAGCTCTGTTGCAATCCAACTACTCAACGGGAGATGATATGCTAGATGTCTTGTGTTCAGAGACACCGGCTGAGACACTTCCCTCTCTGTGACCCTGCTCTACCTGTCCACCTTCATTTAGACTCATTAGGAAACATCCAGAACAAATTCACTGCAACTATTTATAATGAGTGACGACTTAGTGGAGGCTGCTAAAGTGTGCTTATTGATGTCCATGCACGTTACCTTTCATTGACCTGTGTCACCACACAACTGCTGTCATTTAGACAATATTTATACACACATGATTAAAATGTATGGCCTGTTATCATTAACATAAACAATGTGCTGGCATGCAGAAATATCCAATTAAAAAAAAAGAAATATATATATCTTTTTCCATTTTACAACCACCCTGTTGCACCTAATAAAATGACCAGATCCAACAAGGACACAGTTGTGCTGCTCATCAGCATGGGCAGACTGTGAAACCTTGGGCCCCTGGGCACAGATATGCAAAGGACCCCACCACCTCTCCTACGTAGAAGCAATACACACTCTTTGTAGTCATTATGCATCTTTCTGTGGTTTCGTGTCTGCTAACAGTATTTTGTGCACTCTTAAAAACAATCCACTTGTTCAACTTAAAAAAAATTAACGTCACAATTTTCGTGCATCTTTTAAAGTTGTTCCAACTGTGACACATATTGAGTCAATCCCATAAGTCTTTTATAATCTGACAAAGTCAATTGATTTAGCACAACCAACATGATTTGCTTTGACCTTGACAAACTTAATTAAGTTGAACCAACTTAATATTTATCCAAAAGATGTGGTGACGTTTCGTGGTCAAAGTATTTTAAGATTTTTTAACTTGTTTATTCTAATTCCACCCCACTCAAAAATGTCTTGATATTGACCAACTTCTTAAAATAATAAAACATCAACATATTTTTTTATGCCGAGAAACTTATTTTGTGTCTTTTTGTCATTTTGCATGTCCTTGTGTTTTTGTGTGTGTTTGTAGTTGTTTGGGACTCTTTGGGGTAATTTTGTGTGTTTTTTTTGGTTATTAATATAGATACCTTATTACTATTAAATATTAAAACACAACAAAATTTGGTTGGCATCAATCCACTCAATGTACTACAAGGGGAAACATTACAAAAAAGTTATATATACATTATATATAGGCCTACATTTGTATTATATGTCACTTTTTAGTCATTTTTTTGTCTCTTTTGAGGTACATTTGTGTCTTTTTTGGTCCTTTTGTGTCATTGTTTTGTCACCTTGTGGTCATTTTGAGTCTCCTCCTGGCTGGTATAAGGTTTAATTTGACATTTGACATTTTGCAAATAAAGGCCAGAGGCCCCCCTGACACTTTGGGCTCCTGGGCCTGGCCCTTTCAGTGATCCATCCGTGCTCATCATCACAACATTATCAGTGTTGCAGTCCACAGCTTTAAGGAAGGCTTTATGGTGAAGACTCATGTGGTAAAACATCACGTCAATTAGCATGTCATAATGAATTATTGATCATTTGTGACTGTGAAATGATGTGTGTCAAACTGAAATGTTGAGAAGTTCCGCATCAGTGAAGGTTAAGTACAGACTGATACTCAATGTAAATAAAGCCTACTAATAGTCATTATGAACTGATTTATGTCTCGTTAGTTGTAGGCCTATTTCACTCTCATCATATCTAGAATGTTCAGAGAAACATTTTTCATGCCATACACAATATAGACATAATTTACAGAGATCAACGGCAGTGTGGAAAGCCAACAATTATACTGATTTTTAATTTATTTTCTTTCTGTCATTCATTCATTCCTTTTAAATTTTAAAGTTGACCACACATACCTCTGCACACACGATTAAAATCAACAAACCAAGGAAAATCAGACCCTATACAACACTGTGAGGTATTCTGGTGTTCAGTTCTGTCGCATATCTATATGAAAACAAATTTGGGGAAAGGAGCTAAGTGCAGATATTATGTGCAACTGTTCTCCAAGCCACACTAGATTTAGAGCATTACTGTTCCTGTGAGTGTGCTCCAATGTAAAAATATCTCACCGTGCTGCTTAAATAGGAAGAAATATCATCATTGATAAAAACAAATACTGAAGAAAACAAGCACATCATTTCTGCTGAAAACGCTGAACGGGCCCCGCTGATATCACAGCAGAGGTGTAAACTGGCACCTTTATTTTGCCCTTCATTTAATATTAATGTGAATTGTGCTTGGTGGGAAGAGAGATACTGCACAGAATGACTTTTAGCGTAATAACAGAGGTCAGGTTTTATTTTCAGAAAGTTCAAGGGCATTTCATGGGTCTAAATAAGTTGCTGGAGTTGTTGAACCTGAAGATACGCTTTAGAATATATTAACTTCACCAACAGGAATGGAGCGGTTTTGTCTGTGATGCTGGAAATAACTGTTTCCTTTCCATGAATATCATGATGGAGCTTGCAAATTATTTTTTATGATTTACTGATATTCCATCACATCATGGAGTATATGAACATTGTTTAGTTTAGTTTAAGCAGGGTATGAGTGATTTTGGACAAATCATCTTTTTATTATTCAAGCATTGCAGGTCAGTATAAAGGTAAGTAAATGTAGTCCTGTGCAGAGGTAGGTGTTATGTAGGAATAGTAATTAGAGTCAGTTAGGTCAATCTATACTGCTCGAAAAAACATTAAGGAAACACTTAAACTTCAGGGATATCACTCTGACCATTTAGGAAGCACAAGTGATTGTAAATCAGTTTCACCTGCTTTGGTGCAAGTGAAAGTGACAACAGGTACAATGGAGAGGCAAAAGCAAGACAACCCCCAAAAAGGGAATGGTCTTACATGTGTTGCCCACAGACAGTTGCTCTCTCCTTATCCTTCCTCACTGATTCTTCTATAGTTTTGTGTTCTGCTAGTGTCCTTGTCACCACTAGCAGCATGAGGCAAGCACAGGTAGCTCCTCCAGGATGGCACATCCATACGTGTGGTCATAAGAAGGTTTGCTGTGTCTCCCAGCACAGTCTCAACAGCATGGGGGAGATATCAGGAAACACGAGGAGAGCTGGATAGGGCTGAAGGGCGTCAACCCAGCAGCAGGACCAGTATCTGCTCCTTTGTGTGAAGAGGAACAGGAGGAGCCCTCTCAGGGCCCTACAAAATGGCCTCCAGCAGGCTACTGGTGTGCATGTTTCTGACAAAACTGTCAGAAACAGACTCCATGAGGGTGGCATGAGGGCCCGACACCGTCTAGTCAATGATTTTAGTTTCCATTGAACACTGTTAAGTATTTTGTTCTCAACAAATTACACAGTGTGCATCAGTAAAGATTTCCAAGGTAAATAATTCGTTCATTAAGATCTGATGTGTGATTTAAGTTTTCCCTTAATTGTTTTGAGCAGTACATTTAGCCAACAGGTAAGTGCAAGTATAAAGTAAGAAGACTACGTTTGACAAAAAAGAAATTGAAAGATGGATGAATTATTACAGGACCAATAAGATCATCAGTGATTGGCCTTACTCAAGATTCACTTGAGGTCACTGAAGCAAAGAGAGCAAGGACCAAACAAAAAACGGTTCTGTATTCTAGGACCATCCATTGCACTGCATTTTTAACAGACTCAGAAGCTCATTTTAATCAGGAGAGACAGAAAAATTAAATAAAGATAATATTTGATACAGAAAAATGAGTGTACAGATTAACAGATGGTTTGTGCTGATTAAGATTTAATAGAAGTCTTTGGCTCTTGGACACCAGAGGGAGAAATTTTGCAATTGTGGGACATCTGAGCAGCAGCAGGAAAAATCCCCCCATGTAGTCCAGACACTGGTGGTGGTGGTGGCTGATGACTCTGAGGCTGATGGCTGCTGAGGCGTATGAGGCTGATGAATAAATAAATAAAGACTGGGTAGTGATGAGGAGGTGGAGGGCGCTGATGGTAGCAAGAAAGAACTACGGCAGAGAAAGAGCCATATTTAAACTGAGGAGCAGTAAGATGATAGGCTGACAGAGAAGGTGTGTTGCTGTGCCACTGGCTGCTTGTGAATCAGCTGATGACTCAATTGACAGACCCAGACAAAACTGTGAATGAGCATACGTGCATGGCATGGTACGTGAATGGCAGGGTGGGAAAGAAACTTGTGCCTGAGCATGAAAAGTATTGTCCTTCTGAATGAACTTTGCTAGAGCTTCATTCAGTGAACAACTCAGGATGCCTCTGTGTTCTTCTCAACAACTCAGGATGCCTCTGTGTTCTTCTCAACAACTCAGGAGGCCTGTGTTCCAGCAGCGTTCAGAATTTTTAAAGAACACTTTTGAATGTGGTGTTTAAATGCAGCACCTCTCAGTTTCCAATGGCTTCTTATGGTGTGATTTATTCATTGTATTGTACATTTGTATTTGTAAGCCTTTCTTAGGAGCTGCAGACTCCCTGTAAAGGTTAGAGCAGGGTTAGGTTCAGTTTAGGAAAGATGTTGAAGGGTAGACATGTAGTTGAAATGGTTAACGTTAGGGAATGCATAATGTCACTTGAGGTCCTCACAAGTAGCCCACACAAGGTCAAAGGTATGTGTGTCTTTGTGTGACAACGAAAAAGGTTTCCTGGGATCCTGTGACACCATTTATTGTGGCGAGTGAGGTATCTGTTACAGTGCACTCCATGTGACACTCTCGATATGATTTTTTTTTCTTTGTAAGCTATTGTAGACTTCCCCTTGTGTTTTATTACGCTGAGGAGGGAAATGTACTTGAATAGGAGGAAAAAGAAACATAGCACTTTCCTTACAGGAGTCACAATGATAAGGGGAAAAACTGTTGCAGAAGGCGAGATTGTGCCATTTCAGTGCATTTTAAACCATGCTGTTGTGTTTCACACATCTTTGATAAGTGAAAAGCAGTTTAAATTGTAGGTACAGACGGGCCGAGGAAATGGCAAAACAGGAAGTGTTGCCTGGATAGATTTCAATTAGCTGTGTATCAGGAGACAGCTATAGACTTTCTCCATTAGGAAAAAATAAGCTGTGTATCATAATAGAAGACAATGGATTTCAGATTTCCTGAACATGTTTCACAGTGCTGCATTTTATCACTCATATGTCACAAGTCAACACTTACATCTGCTCGTGGCAGCACTCTTAAACGATGCAGGTACAGTACATCTGTGAGAAAAGGGGAAATGAACACTTTCTTTTCCTATATTCACAGATATGTTATTTCCTCTGTCATTAGCATTGAGTCAGTTGCTATTTTCTGTCATGTCAGGTGTAATTGTAATTCTCTGTCAGTCTTAATAATAAATAATTCTATTCCCAGCTGACCTCTTCAGTGATGGTGTGGCGTTAAAGGGAAATTAAGAATTAAGTTTATAAAATCAGTAGAATATCCTAGTTATCACAACAGTATAAGAAGTACTTAAACTTTGAATATTTGCCTCGCAATGAATGACACATCTGTTATGAACTGAAGCATATTTGTTGTTTTTGGCTTTTGCTTTTACTTTTAAACTTTCCATCAGTATTCATTAATAAATGAGCTAAATGTTTATAGCAGTTGTGTAATGCCCATTCATGCTAATATTACAACCCAGTGCTCAGATATTCTGTTTAGTGCATTAAAGAAGCTGTGTGTCCTCTGTGTGTACTCTGATGCAAACTGAAAATCCTCATGAATAAGTGATGACATGAAATGCAATTCATTATTTACATTATGTTTATATTTTATTGTTTGTGGAGTTCCCTGGAGGTTCTTACAAATCAAATGATACTTGCTGATAAACAAACAAAAGAACACTTGTTTGATAATCATAATTTTTAAATGAGCTAAACTTGCAACCATTTAGCTATGGTCATATTAAAGGTACCCTGTAAAGTGTTTGACCACTAATACAACTACAGAGCAATGCTTTTATCAGCAGGTTCCCGTGTTGTGTTTTTATCTTGCAGACAAGTAATAAAACACTTGGTTAAGCTCAGGGAGAAATCATAGTCATCGTTAAAAAAAACTCTCGTTGACTGTTACACATTCACTCGTTTATATGTCTAAATTTGCAAACTGTTATGGCAAATGTGGCAAATAGTAAGCGTAGTTTATATATCTAACAGAACTTTCAAAATTTTGGACCAATTATGGACCAAATCAGCCCAGTCTCACTCCCAAGTCGTCAAAACCCAGTGCTTGGTCATTGACTTCCAGCAAAAGACATGAAAAAAAAAACGTCCTTTCACAACAGCATGATGGCTGGTCATCATTACTGTTAAACAGCGCCTGGCAGCATCAGGGTCAAACACGGTAGGACAATAATGAAACTTGAGATGGTGCAAGTCCAAGTAGGACAGGCGAGCAGGAAGGACGGTGGATGGGTCCAACAACCAATGACTTTCACTCAGGAGGCCAGTGTTTGCTTCCCATGAGATTTTAAAGTCAAACCCTGTTGTTGTTGTTTTTAAACCCAACCACGCGCCTTTGTTGCCTAAACCCAACCATGTGCGTGTATTGTTGAAGGAAAAAAATGCCAGTTCGTGGTGTTGTACTGATGTAGTGCATTTATTTTGAAAGAGACTGCATGCAAACTGTACATTTCCTGTAAAAACGAAAGTGTATTTTGAAAACAGACAGTGCATGTGACGGGCTGAATTTACCATGGCGTCCCAGAACATCAATAACCAATGCACCAGGATACCACGCATGTAAAATCTTGACATGGAAACTCCATGACCAAACATCTACATATGACAAGGTCAGAGTGAGAATGTGTTGACCAAATAACCTCATGGTTGAGAAGCTCGTACTCAGCCACACAACACTATCGTGCTCGTGCGCAGAACAGGGGAAAGCCATGGATGTATTACGAAATAAGAAAAGTAAATCCGGCACATGACTGGAATGTTGTATAGGGTTGGATGCTGTTCAGTTATCAAATATCCTTCTCCAGAATCACTGACTGCACCTTAAAGTCAACAAGGTTTCAATTGCATACCTCACTTCTTCATAACTATGTGTTGAGAGAGAAACATCACTAGTGCATGTAAGAGCTAATATTCCTGTCCTGACACCCTCCCTCTAAACAACTCCCACAAGTCTGACAACCACCACTGGCCTCATACAGTCCTGATACACTCCTGCTTTACACTGCTGCAGCTGCTTGTCTCTCACATGTTCTCTTTTTCAATTTTTCTTGCTAGTTGGCATTAAGGACATCTGGACTCCTGTGGTTTACCTCCCATGTTGCCAACCATTCTCTACAGGTGGTGTAAGAAATACTCTGTGTTTTCTGTGCACTCTTAATGTACCTAAAACTCATTCTTGGGCGTGTCTGCTCAGCTGTTTGCATGTAGTGTTGATTTAATCATCGCCAACCTACAATCACAGTGAGGAAGTTATACTGCACATTTCTACTCAGAAACATAAACTGAACCAGCTCCTTCACATGTATATCACCTACACAGCAGAGGAAGCTCAAACATACCTCAGTCCCCATGAACTACTACTGTATACTGGTGTTTAAGCCTACACCTTTTACAAAGACTGGCCATGTAGCATGAGCTAATGCAGTGGAATTAGTATAATGACCTTTACTGTGGTTTCAACCAGGTTCATCCTCTAGAGTTATAGCCTATAGGACAGAGGATATCTTGCAGTTTTGCATAGCTTTCATACTGCTGTCAGTTAAAACTATATTGGAAGTTCATCCTATCAATCATCCTGACAAACTCCAGTCCGGCCATAAGCAAGACAAGTTGACAGAAGCTGACTAATGCTGCATTTATGAGAATCCCTGCAATGGCCAATTAAACTCCCCTTTTCTTTCAGCATGACAACTCTGTCAATTTGCATTTGAATTTGAATTCCACTCAGTTGTCCAGCCACTATCTATCTGCACTTTCTAATAGCCGTTAGTCCGTACATTTTAGTCCTGTGTTGTGCGATCAATGAAAACAAAAATACATCTCTTACAGATTTTCTAATTAATGAACTATTTTTAGCTCGTCATTGTCCTCTCATCATGGAAAAAATGTTGTTGACGAACATCTTGTCAATGAAAACAAACAAAAAGAGAACATTCATTTATGCCATGTCATAGTTTCTATTATCAATGATCTATTTTTAGCTCATCTATGTCTTGTTGATGTCACTGAAAAAAGGTTGATGAAGAACATTTTTCTGTCCTGGTTTTTGTTAACGAAATTAACTTAGCATGTCTGATAGCCCACCACGAACATTTTAGTCCTGTTTATTATCAATTACCTATTTTTAGCTTGTCAACATCATGCCTTGAGTTTTTGTTAACAAAATTGCCACTGTATGTCTGATAGCCCACCACTAACATCTTAGTCCCGTCTCATCTCGTCAACAAAAACAAAACATACATTTCATGTGTTTATTTTCAATGGTCTATTTTTAGCTCGTCACCGTCTCATCTTCATCATGGAATGAAAGGGCGATATACAGTCTGGGCGATATACAGTAACCAGCTACTCAACCTACAGTAACAAGCACCAACCAGTGACCCTGAGCTACCATGCTAAGCTTACTAGAATGCTAACAGCATGCTAAGCTGCTAAACCCACTCTTGAGCCACCTCATCCCAGCAAGCAACACAGCACAAAGTGTACTAAATTTATCAAGGGTCGAAATGTCTTACACGTACAATACAGACGAGAGGAAAAAGCTGGTCAGCTGCTGGCAAGTGAATGCAACCTTTTACTCTGTTCACTGCCTTTACAGTTCTATTAATTATTTATTGGTTAACTCTACCATGAGCAAGGACTTGAAAGAGACAGACCTGCAGTTTAAAGCACACACATACACACACACACACACACACACACACACACACACACACACACACACACACACACACACACACACTTTTTACTTTAGTAAATATAACTATGAATTTCAAGTTGTTGTGGCATTGCTAACTGTGACAAGGGAGTCCAAGGACACGATAACTGCTGATGACAATAAAGCTTTTCAGTGTGATCATATCTTACCTCAGTGCACATGTAAGAGACCTTGACAGTGCAGCACCCATATACCCCCCTGCAGAAAACATGTTTCTGCAGCCATGGACTTTGAAGCCAATTTTCATAGTGGCCAAACAGTTGTGCTGCAATTTATGGGGTCCGTCACATGTTGCCATGTGGCGTTAAAAGACTGTCTAAAGCAATGAGTGGATATACCTCAAAACCTCAACGACCCCCATGACTCATTTCACCATCAGGATTTGATCCATTCAGTCCGATAACATTTGACGGTCTAGAGGAGCCACAAGATTAAATCACTTGCTAAAGTGATAAATCAGAAGTTAGCTGTGTGGCTGACCGAAGTAGGATGCTCGCCCACACTCGATCATGCTCTGTAGCCAAAAGTCTCGAGTGCACCTGCTCTATGGGCCGCACAGTGTGGAAGGATCCCTGGATCATCCAGGTAATTTTATACATGGCAGTTAAACCATTTTGGCTTCATGCACCACTGAGCAATTCTCACAGGAATGAATGGGGTCCCTCAATCAAGGCAGTATCCAGGTCTCTTACGATATCCATGACTTGAAAACACTAAATCTTAGGCTCAGTGTGGGGGATTATATATTAAATTTTAATTGTCTTAGAAATCACTATATGGTTTTAAGATGTGTAACATTTCAACAAGCTACAAAAATAGCAAAGTCTATATATGCTACTGGATCTTCATCTAGTCAGGCTGATCATATGGAGCCACAGCAGGAGCAGCCTGGACTCAGGCCAAAGTCAGAGTCAGTGCAACTGCATCAGCCACACTCAGACCTAACAGAAGCTGCAGCCATCTACCTTGGATGACGGCAACAACAAAGCCATCTCCCTCAGACAAATCCCCTCCATCATTCGCCACCAACTCTACCCCGGCGAGCTGTGTCCGTGTTACTACAAATTACACAATGACATCTCACTTGCTGCTGTGGCGCTAATAAAGGGCAGCTGAGGAGGATGTACTGGAGTCTGATGCAGGAAAGAAAAACAGACCTGGAGGGGGATTTTATGAAATTCACCAAATCAGAATTATTTGTAGTACACAAGGACAGATCAACAATTATAATAATAATATAACCTAAATAAAATAATAAATAACTTTTCACATAAATAATTTCATATTTTGTAGTTATTATAATTAAGAGTAGCCTATACTCCAAGGCACAACAAAACTACACTTAATAATCTCCGTTCATCCTAATGTATAAGGTGCTTATTGGAGCGTGAATGCAAAAGATTCGTATGGTAAATCCTAATGTACAGATAACACAAAGCCCAAACAGTGTGATTTCAACGTCTTATATACAGCATTTTTAATAGTGGTTGGGGAAAATTGGATACATAACATATCCTGATATTTTGCGTGGCAGTATTGTATCATTTTTGGATGCCAAGTATTGATTTTTTCAACATATAAATAATTAATATTGCAAACTTTTGGTAGCCTGCAGGAATAATAAAATCTGTTGCTTTTTCAGTCTATTAGATACATTTTGTTGCAATAAATATGACTGAAGTGAGATGAACAGACTGAGAACTTTATCTTATTACATAAAATAGATGTTGACAAAGTTTTCCTTCAGGGATGCGATTTGCAGTTGAAAAAATGTTTAATATATGGCAACGTATGTTACTGCAGAACTGGAATCAATGCATGCACAGTTGTCTCTCTGGTCAGCTTAAAGCTAAACTGGCTCGACTGCTTTGTATGTGCTCAAAGACTGTGGGTCAAATACTTGAGTCAAGATTTCAAACTGCGTACACTATAAGAATATTGTCTCTGGCTGGTAATTTTTTGTCTGACCCCTCTCAAATTTTATTTGAAAAATATTAGCTTTTGCCATCACACAGAAGATTTACAGTCCCACAGGCTCAATTGAACAAGTTGCGGAACTCGTTTTTTTCTCAGTCTGTCAAAGTATTAGATCAGACTAAGGCTTCTAAGTAGCCTGGGTCAAACACTGAATGTAATATGTCGCACTATTCACTTTTCTCAATGTCTGTTGTGATTTGTTTGGCGTATGATTTCGTTGTTTGGTGATGGGGGAAGATGCCCCCCTTAGGAACAGAGTCAATTTACTGTAAAATTAAAAAATAAGTTAGAATTAAATTAAGTTTGGATATGACTTTAGTATATGCAAGATGATAATGATGATTAAACCAACACACTGCTGGGAGAGATAAATTGGTAGAATAGCAAGTTTTGTTGTAAATGCACAAAAATGAAAATCTTTTAAAGAGATCTAGCCCCACTGTTGGGGCAAGATGCCCCCTGCTTGGATCAAAAACCTCCCCCAGGCTCAAAACAAGCTATCTAACTCAATAAAACAAACTAAAATCCCAATTCTGACCAATTATTGGATTATCTGGAAGCCTTGTAGTCTTTCCTTCAGGCTAATTGTTTTTATTTTAGGATGTCTTCTTCCAGCAAGCTTGATAAAAATGTTGACTAATTTTAGATAGCTGGCAATGAAAATAGCTGCTGGCCAGCCAGCCAATACCACTAGCAAGTTGCTGAAACTACAATACTATACTAACACAATATGTAGATATGAACTATATTAAGTCACATATGACCATATACTAGATAATCTAAGTTAATAATATTTTGATGCAGGATGCCCCTGAGGTGTCTGCCCCCTTTCTGTGGGGGCCTCTTGCCCCAAAAGGTCTAACTTTACATTTTGCTCTAAAACAGGGGTTCCTAAATGGTCCAGCCACAGAGCCCAGATCTCTCCTAGTCTTTTGTTCAAGGTCCACACAATTAGATACATTTAGCATTATACTTGCGTTCGGCCATGTTTTCGAGCTAGTTCGCTGTCTCTGTCAAGTAGCTGTTCCTGTCTACAGCAGGAAACAGCACCTCAAAATATAAGCTCTGCTAGAAATTCACTGTACTTAACAAAAAGTGTTTTTTTTACAAACTTGACACATGTGCGAGTCACTTTTCCATTCAGAATGGACCTGCGACCCACTTTTGGACCATGACCCACTGACTGGGAACCACTATTCTACTGGACAACCATCTTTTTTTCTTTCAAAATGAATTGAATGACTCTCCCCACAAATCCCCCATCATCACATATACATTAAAGCTTTTTATGTACGACCTTATATAAATATATAGATCACTGTTTTCCAGTGACAAAAGATTTGATCCGTTTACCCTAAAACAGTTCTGGTGGAATAAATCTCAAGAATGCAGCAGTTCAGATGAAACGTCACAATTCACTGTAGCATAACCATTCAGTACATGTGTTGAGAGAAGACTAAGCGCCATATATTTATTAGAAGAGGAATTAAGGGAGTGGGGGCATCTTCCACCATCTTCCCCTATTCATGTGAAACAGTTGACGTCCTGGGACGCAAGACAAATTACTGAATTATTTTCAGACAATAAAGTGAAATTAAGACAAATCATGTTTAAAATTGCAATACATCGTGGGGCCTCAGAGATTCCCACCCCTAAGCGTGCATTCTGAATCTTAGTCGGTACTGCAGCTGCCCTGTTGCATGCAGTATGCACACAATCAGTACATATTACTTTCTCACAACATTGCACCCTGAACTTTGACCCTCTTGCTTTTATATCCGTTGCCTTGGTGATAAAACAAATGCCACTTACCGAGCTTGCCAGAGACAGAGATCAACCCGAGAGCTCTGCTGTTGTTACTCTGCGATGATGAAGTTAAACTATAACTGCAAAGCATGTAGAGTCTAACATATTTGTGGCAGTGAAATTACATCTGCAGTTCTCTGTCACTGTTAGTTTTATAGTCATGTCCTACAGTAATACTTAGAATATTTTGTTCACTTAAATAATGTTCCCAATATTACATGTGTTTGCAGCTCAGCTGATGTGACGTATTGTTCGCCGCACAGAGGATTGTGGGTCAGAATAGCCTGAAGAGCATGCTGGCTTACATACAAAAAGATCATAACAGATGTCGTGGAACATCCTGGTATTTTTGGCATACTGCATTTGACATACTATGTATTGGGACATACTAAATCTTTTTCTGGCATACTATATAGCATGGTAGTACGTGTATTGGAACACACAGTAATTTTTAGTAGACCTTGGGCTGATTCGAGATAAGCCAGGCCTGGGCACAATGCATGCCGGTTAGTTTTGTGTCTGACTTTATCCCAACTTGCTCTGATGTCATGCATTCTAGATGTTGACTCAACAATATGATGTTTTAGATAAACTATTCATTTTTTTTTTTTTTTTTTTTACTCATATATGTTGTGTTACTGATGGGGACGTTTTGTAGTCAGACATGCATCATGAAATGTACAAAGTCTACTGTGTATTAATATTGGACTGTTTTCTGAGGTGAGCATCACAGAGACTTGTGGAAAGTGAGATGCCATGATTCTTAAAATAACATCTGTACAGATGATATAGATATCTGACTGATCTATCTGATAGCTGTTGTATTTTCTTTTGTATTTCTCCTCTGAAAACATTAACCTAGTAGTCAAACACGATTTATTTAGCCTGTGTAGATGCTGATTTACATGACAATTCATGTAAAATGGGGGTTGAACCTTGAACATAAATTAGAGATAGTCTCTAAATCATTTTAATAGGTTACTCAAAATAATTAAAATAATGAAGACTGAACACACTGATGTATGCGTCTGATAACATTGAAATGAGCCAGAATGATATCTGACAGGATGTGAGTGTTTCTGTGACTTCCTGTACAAACTGCTGGAAACTGTCAGGTAAACTATTCAACTTCATCTCGCCTTCTGTCACCACCTCCTGCTCTCGTTCACTTTCCAGAGGAGGCGCAGCTCATCTCCAACGAACCTGTTTTCGCGGCAGCCATTTTGACTCGCTCCTCTTGAAAAAAGCACAGGTGTGAGTTCATTAATGAGGGCTCCACCCTTTTCAAGAGTCCGTTATCCATGCAAGCGACCACTGAAAATCAAGGACTGTAGTTATTATTAATGCTACTACCACATCTTGCCCTACCGTGATGGGCTACGACTAAATGCTGCATAAACAGCCGAATTCAGACAGTTTCAGTTGGAAACAAGCTTCACTGGACGCAACACCTGTCAATCAACCTGACCTGTTGATGGACACCAGCTACATTTTTTTCGTCCAAAATCAAAAGAAGAAACAGATAATTGCAGCAATTACTCTGAAGAAGACGGTAATAACATATTTTGAGGACAACCCGGAGGATAAAAACTGTGAGGCTCTAAGTAATGTTAGCTTGCTAAAGCTAAAGTTGATGCTAGCTAACGTTAGCCTTGCTCGTGACAGCGGTCAACTAAGTTAGCATGAGCAACCAGCTAGCTAACCAGCAAGTTCACCCATGGCAGCAAGTTTGGACACATGGTTTGAAGACTGTTTTGGATTATGGCGGTGAAAGCATCTGCGTGGAGGAGCAAGTGCAAAGTACAGCAAACACCTGGTGTAAGGTAGGACTGCTGGTTTTGATAATGTTTAATGCGCAGTGGACACTAAAGTTTGCGCTCTTTGCTTTGCTAACTGTGAAACAGAAGGTATGTGTTGGTTCAGTGTGAGTTTGGAGGTGTCAGTTGTTGTAATTCAGGTTTGATAAATGTGACAGAGACATTTTTCTTTTCCTCCAGCAGTCTTTTTTTTGAGTGACTGGTGTGCATAGCGTTGGCAAATTAGTGTCTCCCCATCTATGTTCACCTGCAGCTGATTGAGTTTTATACATGAAGCATTGGCACATGACCTCCTGATGTTTGGATGATGGTTGTCTAGATGCAGTGCTGTCCTGTAATATTGCCACGTTTAGGATGTCTGATATCACAGGTTTGGGAGTTTGTGTGTTGGTCCACAGGCCTCCATGTTCTCCTTTTGTTGAAGTGGACATTAGATAAGCTGGAGTGTGTGTCCCACATGTGTGCATGTTGTTCACTAATCTGTAGTTGTGTTTGTGAAAGCAGATTTGTAACACATTTAAATTGCTGCAAAATTTAATGATGCCTATTTCTTGCTGTTATGAATGTGGTTGAACTCTGCAGTTTCATGCTTTGAAATCTGCTGTGTCATTTGTGTCTTGTTTGAAAGAGTATGAGCTACTTTATCATTTAAATAACCTTGATAATGTTGTGAGTGCTAAATGAAAGTCCAGTAGTGGCTTTTGAGTGTCATTTTCTGAATTATGGGTGTTTATTTTCTCAGATCTTCAAATGACTGAATGAATCAGTGCAGCTGCAGCAGTACATATTACAATTTCACATTTCTAAATTTTCTGTGCTCCTTGTTTTGCTGGACACGTTATTTATGCTGAAACCACATATTTGTTGTTTTTTGACTTTATGTGAATGTATATACACATAAAATAGAATCAGAATCAGAACTAAATGGAAAAAAAGAGCTTTAAATCGCTGTCTGAGACCTTAATCGCCCCTAAAACCAGGGTAAGGGCCGTATTTTGTATATGCATACGTCTGGCAAAGCTGCAGGTCAGCAAAAACTAGGTGTGTAATTATCCTAACTCAAAGGAGATGCTGGTATTAATAATATACTATGTTGTAGCCTGTTTTCCTTCTTGCAAGACCCAATCTCACTCACTTCTGTCGCTGATGCAGCAAAAATAGCCTTCATCAACAAACACATCCCAACAGACTACACAAACATCCTCTCCAGACAGAGATAGCACCCTTTTACCCATCACAAAATGCACCCTCAAAGCACATCATCGCCTGAAATGATTACAGGCAGGATCTATTTTTAATTTCTTTATTATATGAGCTTACATTATGTTTATTTACGTCATTTTAATCATGTCAAATTTAAATACATTGAATAAGGGGAAAAAAGCCTTTATTTGACAAAGTCATGTGCACCTTAAAACACAGAAGCTAAATTAATCCCACCCCTAATTCTGGTTTACTTGTCATAACACAGTTTGTCCTCTAGATCGTGCCCCAAGCTTACATTGACTGATTGCCTCAGTCATGGTTCAGGTTAAAAAACTGAAGAACCAAATGTCAGAACAAGCTATGCAGTCAGTTTTGTAGCTTCTTGTCTCCGTTGGATACGTCAAAACATGGTGAATATGCACTTTACTTGAAGCTGAGTCAATGTGGATTAAAAAACAAAGTCTGTCAGTTGTTAGTTTGATAATACTCATGTGTAAACTTGCTGGATGCTGCTGGTCAGTTTAAGCAGTGATGCTAAGTTTAAATTCACCGTGTCTTGTTGGCTTGGTTTCAGCTACAGTATTTATGTTGAATTTTACTGCATGTCTCTTTGAACCTGTCTCTGTGTGGCGTGTACTGACTCAGTCAACAACACAGATAGGGCTGAATGAACTTGGAATTCCCCCAGTGTTGCATGTCACCCATTCTTGAGAATTATGTCCTACCAAAAAAAAAAACCTTTTTAAAATTACAAGTTATCAACACATTAATTGTG
Organism: Epinephelus awoara; assembly: GCA_035609425.1. Taxonomy (NCBI): domain Eukaryota; kingdom Metazoa; phylum Chordata; class Actinopteri; order Perciformes; family Serranidae; genus Epinephelus; species Epinephelus awoara. The sequence goes on from CM069294.1 coordinate 25,724,175, forward strand.
TTTCTGCAGTGAAATATTATTGAAATGATTTATTTATATGAAATAATATAATTTATAAATATTTTTTTTCACAACTTCAAACAAAAGATAAATAAATTAAAAGCCTTCAACATCTAAAACTAACAGTGCATACTGGTAACATTGGTGTAAAGATGTACTGCTAGAATCATTTTTGTTTTTAAACATATTTATTAATGAAAATGTTAGCCCTTAAAGATGTGTCCCTGGTTTCTTGTCGACTCTGTCAGATTTCTACAAAACATAATTTAATCGGGTTAAAATGAGTATTTTTATAAGCAGTAAGAGAACTCTTAACAACTTTAAAAAATAAAATGGTTACTCACTATGACTACGGTGAAAATGATAAATAACTGTTGGTAAACTTCATAAGACATAAACTCTGTCAGTTATTACCTCTGACATAGCATTATCTATGCTTTTTTCCCAGCCTAATTGAAGGGTAAAAATCAAAACCCAAAAAAGTGAGATTGGTCCCAGTTCTCAAGAATGGATGGTGTATCTACTCAGTCTCAGCCAAGTTTGTGTAGATGATCAGTCATGTGTAATTGTTTGCTTATCTATGATGTGTATCTAATACATGCATACGTCTTACTATAATCATGATCTTTCAAAGGTCAGCTTTGCCGGTAGTGTGCCTCCATGTCCTTCCCTGGCTGCTTCACCCGTGTCAAATTCACTGAAACACTGGGAACAACTCTTAAATTGTTCATATTAGGCATATAATCTATATACCATTTGAAACCCATCAAAAGGAATATGAATATAAATACCTTTTTAGATGAGCTTATTATTTACCTATTAACTTGGCATTGATGATGGTAACACAGCTTTTGTTTTTGTTTTTTGTCATTAGCAACCACAATGCAGATATTTCAGACAGTAAGTTTGCTACTTGAGAGACAGATTTGTTTTTATTTTTTGCAGTAATAATTAGGGATGCATGATAATATTGAGATGTCATTGGTTATGGCAGATATTGGCTTCATTACTAGAATCGGCCAACATGCTTTTTCTTATTTTGCACATTAAGTGAATATTGCATCCATTGAGAAGCATTTGTTTTCATGTCTCCATCTGCTGGTGGGCCATCACAGTAACAGAATGCATGTATAATGTGATGTAATGTTAATTCCACTACAGAGGAGACTTAATAATCATTAAAATACATAGATATTGTTATCTGTTATCAGCCAAATGAGTTGTTATATATCAACATATCAGATATCGACATAAAATCCGACAGCGTGTATCCCTAGTAATAATGATGTTATAAAAAGAAGTTGCCTGTATATGGTTTAACAACTAGTTAAGCCTGCAACACAGTATCATGGCTTGATCATTTTTTCTGATGCTATCCCGATTAACATGGAAATCTACAACACATACAGGGTGGCTTCTTTAGACTTTATGCCTGTTGCTATGACTGTAAATGTTGAGACCGTACCTGCACTGCACCTGAAGGTAACATTGTTCATAGTGGAAAGCTTAACTGGTCAGGCTTTTAGAAAAATATCATAATAAAATATGTTCAATAAACTTTGAAGCTACTTCTAAATAATACAGACCTTTTCACACTTGACACCATAAATATTATAGATGTATGTATTTTGTATTTCCTGCAGTAACTGACAGGAAGCAAACAGGAACCAAAGCTGTTACTCCTAGCAACCAAATAGCAATGAAGAAGTCTATCAAAGTTACTCGGGATGTAAAAGTGTAAAATGTTCATTCAGGTGATCTAGTCTGGCCTTAACATAGTGAAATATATTGTGTCAGGAGAGGTCTAACAAAGTGTCTGAAGGTATAAGAAAACTGCATGACAATAAAATAAGGCACTAATCACAATGTTTCGCAACATCTAAAATATGCTTGTCAAAACTTGTCCCCCTATTGGTAATTGTTTTACTTTTAGTTCCTGACATTCTGTCTGAATCTGCAAGCCTGTTTGTATCTGGTATTAACATTCATCTTGGGTGATTTGATCACAAGTGCACTGTGCGAAATATAAGCGTAAAGGACCACCAAGACACATTGTGATCCGATCCCTCAAACCACTTGTGGAGGTAGCCTGAGATGCATTTGACCACATATCTTTTGTAGAGTCAAAGCTAATGCATCCCTGCCGAGCAAGTAACAGGAAATAAAGTGTCATAAGTGCAGAACATGGTGGTAGTTTTGGTGATAGCGTGTCAACCTTAGATACCTTGCCCATTTTATGACGAGTTGAAAGAAGTGTGGCGTGACTCCCTACGTATTGCCTTATGGAAGGAGTTGAGTTTAATTCTGCTTACAGTCATATCTCCTCATATCTCGAGTTACACTGACACAACTGCGAACGTGACCAGCAAGCGTGCGCAGCTGGGAGAAAGTTTCCTTGAGAGCTCTCTACCAGAAAGGGATTTCTTGGTTATGGTTAGGAAAAAAGTTGTGGTTTGGGTTAAAATGAATAGATTTCTGTCAAAAAGGGCATTGTTGGAGAAAGCCTGCAAGGAAAACTTCTCCCATGTGCCAAGCTTGCTATAGTGAGCAGGTAGTGAGAGAGAGGTCAGCTGGAGATGAGTGGTAGACACAGGTGTAAGTACCGATGTGTCTCGGATGTTCACTTGTGTTTGGATCACTGAAACAAATGTTAGTGCCAGGTGTAAGTCTCTGTAATCTCTGAGCCGTTGTATTTATTTTCACAAGTGATAATAAATTGGTTGAATTAACAGCACTGGTAATTATAGTCCTATAGCATGATTTAGTACCCTTTTCAGTGTGATTTAGACAATTCTGATGGACAGTTTTAACTTTAATTTTCATGATTGTCAGTTTGGCTAAAAGAAGTCATTGCCAGTTGTCACAGTCATGAATCAAAATGTAAAGGTGAGACTTAATTCAGTAACAAACATAAATCATGGGCATTGTCGAACATTTACCATAACTGTTGGGAGTTTTATACAAAATAATTAGATTTGAAAGTTTTTGGACCTCAGTACATTTGCAGTGTGCAGTTTTCAGTTTTCCATGTGATGCCATCTGCAGGGCAATTTGGTCGTATACAGTATGACTTCGTAAGATGAACAAGATGTTAAAATCAAGTTATCATGACATCTCATTGAGAGAGAGAGACGACTTTTGCCAGAAGCTTTTTCACATGCTTGCTACAAATTATCGGTACTTTGCAGAATTTCATTACAAAATAAGGCACCATAACTAATTATTTAGAAAATCAAATATCACCAGACAAATATTATAAAATCAGTTTGACTAAAGGTGAGGAGGTAAAAACAATTTATTACAGGGAAAAGACCTTTAGTTAACTGTAGGAACTAATAGGCCAAAAAAGATTTTGCTGTGTTGCTCACTAGGTGGCAACGTTGTCTTACTGTAGAGTGAAGCTACAAGTCTCCCAGCAGTTATTTTAAAGAAGCTCTAGTTACCCTCAAAATGTTAAATCTTGCTCTTGTTTCTTCAGTTTGGAAGAGGAAGTGCATTTGAACTTGTCACTTACATCCAGTTCTAGTCTTTATGTACAACAGTGACTCATTAGGAAATGCCCATGATGAGTCAACTTTCCACAAATATTGAAACTTAAATCGCTTGTACCATACAAGATTAGTGTAAGAGGATAATGAAGGATCATTAACAAATAGATTAACTGTGCAGCTGTATCACACGTCCGTGTTAAGCAGGATGAATCACCCTCTCTTGACGCTGTCGTACGTCAAACGACTTTTTCAGTGGGACATTTTGTTCCACTATAACCTTGTGAATGATCAGAGGTGTCATGTCATTTCAAACCACATCACACTTCACCTTCCTTTGTATCCTGAGTCACGGGGCCTTCTAGAGAAGAACTAGTCAGATAGAGAGAATGAATGAGTGTTTTAGGAATTATGTAACTCTTTACTAAGATTTTAAACTGTATACAAGAATGCTGAACCTATTTCCTTAAAGAAAACAGTGTTGTATTCATTATGTACGTAGCTATAAACTGACCCACGTTTTTGATGGAAGTCTTTGAGCATATACATCATCATTTTGCATTTAATTCTTTAAAGGTGAAGTAAAATCTTTCAACAAATCTTAAAAACTACGTAATTTAAGCTGCTTTTGATAAATTTAAAAAGTCCTATGATACCTTGGTGGTACTTCCTGAGAAATCAGGCTGTCCAAGTCTGTAAAAATTCAATTTTATATAAATCAGGCAGTAAAAGTAATTAAATTGTCTTGAATTTTAATTTGGACGGTCTTAATTGGCACAATCTTTTTATTTAATTTTATTTTAATGAACTTTGAATTTATTTTTGTCCACGTATCTGATGTTACGAATCTTTAAACCTACCATTGAACCTAACATTATTCTTTTACCCAATGCCTGTACTTCAGTTCAATTCAATTTTTTATATAAAGCTGAATATCACAAATCACAATTTGCCTCAGAGGGCATACGACATCCCTCTGTCTTTGGACCTACACAGCAGACACCTTACCTGTTGACAAAATGCAGATTATCCTAGTTTACTCTGAATGCCATATTCCAACATAAAATCTACCTCGGCTTGGGACTACATGGATACTGCTCACCTTTATACCTACCTGCGATACTTGAATAAGAAAAAGATGATTTGGTCCTAAATTTGGTTAAAAAATATCTTGAAAAGGTCTTTGTAATAATTCAGTATAAATGTGTGATACCTGTAGACACCCTGGAAACTCTTTGAGCCTTCAGGCAGGTCAGAGGTCAGTGGAGCTACAGGAGTTCTTACTTATTGACAACTTTTTCCTTGTTCAACTTCACTTGCCATACTCAAAGCATCCTGATGTGTGTTGTCATCACCACAGGTTTTTTCAATCAAGACGATCTGTATTAAGTTTAACTCACATTAAACTTAATACAGATCGTCTTGATTGTCCTAAATCATTGTGACTACTTTGTTTTTATTATGATGATGACTAGGATGATTACCCAAATTAAGACGTAACTGATAACACATTGCTCTGCATCCTTGGAAGAAGAAAGAAATTTATACTAAGGGTCCAATAGAGGGCAGACAAGTGCTACAAATTTCCTCTCTTCACTCGGCTCATCCACTCACACAGACACAGACTACCTTGTTTTCATGATGTGAATTCAGCTTTGCATATCCAATAATCGTGTGTATGTTTAGGTTCAAGAACACTGTGTGGATATTTGAATTCATACTGTAATTGTTATTAATTGGTATGCTGCAGTCTTAAGAGTCTAATTATGGCCACTGTGTCTCCTAAAACATGACCCAAACTGGAATAGATAATGTTGTGATTGTCCAATAAACACAATGATCCTAAATCCAATTAGTCACCATTCTACTGTGTGAGAGTTCAACTCTGCCACATCCAGCTCACCTTTCCAGGTCCCCGTACTCGAGAACAGTAAGGATTAATTATTCAGCTACAATTAGTGTGATGTCAATAGTAATTGCCACCAGTGCAGTGCTCCTCTGACATTGAGGCGGCCTGTTGTGAGACCCAGATTACGCTTCTCTCATGTTAAAATTTCCTCATTTCAATCAAGTTACTGTATGTGTTCAAGCTTCTGTGTGCGCACACACACTGACACATCCCCACACCCACCCAGGGGCAGGCATGCATGACTGCACTCCAATAACCAACACTAATGCACACATACACAAAACACACACACATGTACATTCAGTTAAATTTCATGAAAGTGACTGTAAAACATAGATAAGTGTTGCTCATTTTTCATTTAACATTTGTAATGTTTATTAATAGACACAAATTTACTACTAGACTGAGGGGAGCATGTGGTAATTGCCCAAAGTCCTTTCCATTACAAACAGCAGATTGAAGAGGTTTATGCACAAACTAAAATATGCGACTGCTGTTGAAATTACATGCCAAAAAACTCTCAAATAACCTGAAATAAATGCGCTGCAGGGTTGCTGTGGGCACACCTTACATATACTACTGACTTGTTCAGATCAGAAAAATGAATATGCATTTAGTTTTTTTAAATGAATTTAATATTTAGATATCTCTATTATTAGTGTCTGTAAGGACGTCACCTTAACGGAAACTTGGTATTTCTGAGTTTCAGTGTTAGCAGTTTAGGACAAATCTCACTTTCACTTGTCTTGCAGTCTGTCAAGGGCTTTTTGGAAAAGTGTTATTGTTGTTGTTATTGTTGTATTTTTTTGGCTTTGGCGGTTCATTTCTCCCTCAATATTTGCCATTGTACATGCAAAATAAACCAAACTAAACTGCAAGAATAAACCTTGGTGACTGCCGTGTTTGTTCAGGAATCCAAATCTACAAATGTCAGACTTTAATATGCTTTGGAACATGCATCTCTACACATTGAAAGTGAACTCTGACCTTGTAGTTATTAAATAGGCTATGGTTGTGCGTATAACTCATGAATGCTATTGATATTATGAACACTATTGAGACACTTAAAAAAAGAGTGAAAGGTGCAAGAAATATATTTTTAAGTGCATGGAGTTTACCTTTTTTTTTAATTGATTCAGGATGTGATAAAAGTTTTGGTTAAAAGACCTCTTTCACACGAATTTCAGCTCTCTCTTGCCTCTCCTTTTTCCATCACTTGAATGTGTCCGTTACTATATTATGCTCTGAAGTTAGTGTAATCTCTGAATAGAAATGTAGTTAAATTATCTTGTAGAGAAGAAAAAATTCAATGTCTAAATATCAAAAGGTGTACAGATACAAAGAGAAGAAAGTGGCCAAAAGAATAATAGTGGTTTGTGAGTGATAAGCGTTAAAGAAAAATAAAAAATAAATAAATAAATGTGAAGAATGTGTTCTTAAAAGGCTGGGTGATAACACAATTCCACAATATTTTTGAACATATTGATATTGTGATGATATTGCATGGTTCCCTATTGTTGCTTTTGAAAAATATTAACACAATGAGATTTTTTTCCAGATTATTATTTGGTGTTTTTGTCTATTATAGGACACTCACCGCCAGCAGAGCTAAATGTCAAGATTTTTGATACATAATCATCAGTAATGTGGAGGACTAAGTGGGTAAAGGCAAATAATAGAACAGCTAGAACAGTCTGAGGTCAGATAATTACACCACTTCACTGTATTGCAGCCTTTAAAACCAGGAGAAGACACTTAATGATATTACAATATCCAAAATCTAAGACAACATTTTGCCTCCTCTCATAATCTCAATAATATCAATATATTGCCTGGTCCTGTGTTCTTACAATAAAACACATACACACAGTACAGTAGACAGAGATGTCTTCTGCCCTGGTGCTTTATACTGTCTTACCCTCTTTTCCCATTGTCCCTCTATGTGACTTTATTTCACAACTCCCACATGTTTAATCTATTAGACTGGGTGATATAGGAACTACTGCCTTGTTTCCATTGATTTCAAAGAGAATTTCATTTTGAGTTAGAGGATTATGAATCTCATTACAAATTTCACACATGCTTGGTTAGTCAAAATATTGAACTTCTGTTATCACAGTCAAGTTTGTGCAGCCAGACAGAAAAAGTGATATCCCAGGCTGAGCAGAGCAGGTCTAGAAAAGTAACTACTACTTTATAAATGAGGCGTAATAATGTTGATTATGCTCATTTGATAATATATTAACTTAAGTGTATATTGCTTCAGGTCTCTGTCCAACTAAGACTATATGCATAGTGTGTGTTGGAAGATTTGTGGGCTGAGCTCATGGTGTTTGTGCCTACATGTAGTCTGAACTGGGTGTTGAAATGTCTCTCTATGTGGCCAGGAGTATTGATGGCGGTGATAAAGACGTGTAATAATGTCATAAAGCCGGAGAAGACAAGGAGCTGTAAGTGAAGATTGGCTGAAGAGTGTAACCTGTAATCAGTCAGCGGGGTGAAAAATGACAGGGCCAATGTGTGTGGACAGAAATGGGGAATAAAACATGGGGCTCATGAAGGCTGAACAGACCAGAACAGGAAGAGGGTGGGGGAATAGAGGTGACCTGCTCTTAGAGGGGACAGGCCTGTCGCATTTCCTGATTACAACCAATAGGTCTCAATTTCACATGACAACACCAACTACTCATTTGGGGCAGTGTCTGTATTATAGAGCTTGGAGGAGAGGTGGGAGGTGGGGTTAATGTCCCATTGGGTTTGTTATACCTTCCTAAAAGAGTAACCTCTGTGATGAAGAGTATTTTTTGTGCCAGCACTTTTCCCTACCTGCTGTACAACTCTGAATCCATTCCTTCTCCTCTGTCTTTCAGCTCATTTCAAGCTAGTTGTGATGCAGTTTGGATTCAGTCAATTTAAATTGTTTCTATTTTTAAGTCTTTTCTATTGTAAATTACAACTTAATTATTCTATAATTTTGAGATTAATGAGTGGTGACTAAATTAAGTCGAGTTCACTTGCTGGCATTAGCACAAATTTTCATTCATTTTGACTGACAGAGCTTTTGATGCAGTGTGACAACATGGTCTGTGCTTTAAGGGGGGGAAACAATTGAGTTTATCAGCAAGGCAAAGGGTCTGCAAATTGGTCTAACTGGTGCTAATGGACTATGAAGGTGGGCCTGATGAAAAGAAATTAGCTACAATAGGTTGTCTGTTTACCAGGTGTAGGATATAAGCTACTGACGGTTAAACCACACTTGAACATAATGTGTCACAGGTGCTTTCCAGCACAGGAAATGACTTGATGATGCAACCACCTTTGGCTATTGCAGCCTTAAAAGAAATATAATCAAAAACATATCACCTATGCCTGGCCTGCTTTTTGCAGATCTCTAAGACAAAGTCAGAGCAAAGTCATAGTGGGAGAGACGTGAGGTGGAAGGGACAGGTATGTGCTAGTGTTTTATAAATAAGTGGAAGTTTGTGATCGGAATTTGTCCGCTGATTTAGTCCACTTATCAATGCAGTTTCAGCTAGGGCTGTGATGGTAACAGTATTCAAGATCATTGTGACCTTGTCTGTCTAATTTTTGTGAACACGACAACTCAAGGAAATTTCTTCAAATTTGGAACAAATGTTCATTTTGACTCAAGAATGAACTGATTAGATTTGGTGGTGAGAAGTCAAAGGTCACTGTGACCTCGCCTCTGGCCCTTCTCACGAAGGTCTTGAAAGAATATCCTCAACTTTGGCAAAAACGTCCACTTGAACTCAAGGATGAACTGATCAGAATTTGGTGGTCAAAAGTCCACTCAAGAATTTATATGCTCATAATGGCAGAATTTTACACAAATGTGTGATAGGATAATTGATAAAGTGATCACATTTTATATCCAGAAGGTCAAAGGTCAACTTCATTGTGACAAAACTGTGAAACTGTGGTGATTGGATAGATTTTCTGAGCTACCTGGCTGAAGATGTGTGTGAAGCATTGTCGGCTGTCATGGCTACTCATGAGTTTGGACTGACATGAATGTAAACTATTACTACAACTTGACTGGTTTGTGGAAGCATACAATATTTATATATATATTTTTAAACTTTGAGCCTATATGATAAATTCATTGAAAAAAAGTGCTGCTTCTTTGGCAGCCTGTCTGTCTGCAGTCATCACTCGGTTACTGCCTCAATTTTGTTTCTTTCGTACTTTCCTAAATCATAATCCAGTCCAGTCTGAACACACAGAAATGTTACACACATGTTTAGACTCAGTGTGACTTACACTTTCTGAGGATATTATCTCTTATGTCCTTCGTGGATAAACATCTATAGATCTGCTCAGAAGCCACAGGAAAAAGATGCTCCTTTAACTTCAAAACCTGCCTGAGAGTCATTACATTTTTAGGTTTGCTTCAGTATAAAAGTAATCCAGTGGTAGTTGCCTGTACATCCATGGGTGAGTATGTGGTGTTTGTTATACCTCTGCAGATTAAACCGAAATTAGCGATACGGTGGTGCACTGTCAGGGCTAAGTGTAATTTAAGTGAACTGATTTTTTAAAATTGCACTGATTATTTTCAAGGTTCTACGTGCCCCCAATCTCCATCTCAGACACTGCACGTTATACGTTGCAGTACAACTAATATCCTCAGGTAGGGCTCTCTAAATGTTTAACAACTTTCCTGACAAGCAAAGGTGAGGACATTTTTGTATTCATTGGTCTCGGCTTTTACTCTCCTTGTTGACTGCCATCGGCAAATAAGATGATGCTCACCGATGGCAGTGTCCGATGTCTTTCTGTTGCATTACATCAGTTTTGTGCAGGCTAAAAAGCAGGGCTCAATGGCTAGTGGCCAACAACTTAAATTAATGAGCAGGTACTGGAAGAATACAATGACTTATTGAATTCTTTGACAAATGGGCTGTGTGATCTTCCTGTTACCTGATGAGATGGCTAGTAGCAGCTGGCGACAAGTCGTCTTGGGAAAAATAGAAAAGGTGTTTGGGACAAACGCAGATTTTCCCTTGGACGCCTTCGGGACAAAAGGAGGCAGTAAACCCACCACTGATGCATCAGGCAGCGCACCCTATTGTTTCCCTGATGGTGCTACATTGTGAACTATGAATCTGTGTTAAAATCATCAGGAGTTAGCATTCACTCCAAGCAGCTGACGGCCGCAAGTAACGGCTCACAAGGGGTTGCATTGAGTTACATTATGATGTGTTTAAGCTCTATTCGGTAAAAATGAGTATAAAACAAAGGTAAATTGTAACATTCTCGTGATGTGTTCAATGTAATCCAGTACGATGTAGTTTAAAGTGAGAAACCTAAAAAATACAATATAAAATAAATAATAGAGAGGGGGTTATTATAAATTATTATGTAAAATGTTTTTTTAAAAAAATGCTTAAGGTTATATTAAAGGTTGTTTCATAAATTTGTACAAATTTATTTGTGCTCATTCAAAGGTAGCATAAAAAAGGGCTTAATTACTTTAAAACAGTTTGAGTTATTTTTTTCTAGTGTAGATTTCTTTGTTTCCCTGGCACAAAAGAGGGAATAGATAACCACAAAAACAAAATAAACAACAGTATAAAAACACTGATATTGTTTATTGGCCAAATTATTATTGTAAACATTGATATTGGCCCAGAATTTCAAAATCGATGCACCTCTAATCACGCCGTAAAATTACATCTTTTGGAAACCATTATCCAACTTTTGTCATCACTCTTTTTAATTTATGTACCTTGCACTAGTTGTTTTATTGTTATTTTGTTATTCTGAGTTGTAGTCTCGTTATTAAGACTAGACATTCACTACTTTTGCATTGTGCACTGTGTGGCTGCCACCTGTTTGGTTAGATACATTTGATTACTTAGCTAAGTATTATCTCAAACTTAGACTTAATTGATGCAATGAGGAGTCAATTTGTGCTTGTTTTCTTGGGAAAATACTCCTGATTTAAATTCAGAATTTGGAAGTTGGATTGTTAGTGGACTTAACATGCAATTTCACTGAGACCACTCTTTCTGCACTTGTTCCCCTCACCCCCTCACCAGCCACCCCTCAAGTTTTATGCAGATAAGACTGAAGGCTTTCCTCTCTCAGAGCTGGGCGGGTGCCCAGTATGCAGGAGTTTATCTGGCACACATGTCCCTCCCTCCATATTTCACTTCTGGTTCTACTCTCTCTTTCTGATAGCTTTATCACTGCGGAGGGGTCAGATGCTGACACCAGCATAAGGGCCGCTTAAATCGCTCTAAACAACATCTATCAAGGACCCTATAAAATAAGCTTCATGGCACGCACAATACCCCGGCCTCGTGCTTGGAAATGCTCGTCTATCATACGGCTGCTTGACTCTGGGAGGCCTTTTTTTGATGATATGTACAGGATTCAGAAGAGGAAGGCTCTGATTTGGCCTTAATCAGTCTTTATGAGTAATTTCAGATTACAGACTGCAGGGAAGATCTATCACTCATCATGAGGCAGGTAGGCTGGTTTGGAGGTGATGAATGGCACTAGCCTACAGTTCTATTTATTGATCAGGAAGAAGCTTGATATCAGTAAAAACCCTATGGATAGCTAAAAAAATGTCAAGGAAAGCCAGTAACGGCCGTTCTCTAGTTTCAGAGGCATGGCAGGGGGAAGGCACAAAGACTAGGTTCAAAAGGGAGGAAATTCGGACACTAATTGACTTTGATTATTGGCCTAATATTATGACATGCTGACGGGTTGCTTATATGGCTCAGAAAACGGAAACAAATGAAATGCAGGTGCTTGAACAGAGAGAGAAGACACAGTTATGGCCTTTAAATCAAAACAATCCTGCAGGCGTTTCGGCGGCCACTAGATTAATAGCTGGATGCCAACAGATTGCAGCAAATTGTTAGCTCTCTGTGGTCAGAAAAAAGAGAAGAAAAATGAACACATAATAAAAAGAAAAAGCTCTCTGTGATGTGACTAATTTTCATGTTTTGACAGTCTCCATGTGTTAAACAAATGTTCTTATTGCAGCAAATTTATCTGAGCTGTTTTGACTGGCTTAAATAATTAAACATTTTAGATACTATAACAGCTGCTTGTTTCTGTTTTCTGCTTCTATGAAGAGGGTATTAAGGTTTGTATATTCCCCTGGAAGCCGTGACAATTCTCTCGAAGAGCCTATCACTTCAAAAGATTAAACACAGGCATTAGCAGGATTCAGGTGCTACTCATCACATACATATACTGTATGTATCATACTAATTATCAAATACCACTCAAGAGTGAAAATCGCCATAATGTGATGGATAGTCATATCTACATATTTTGATTGTGATTTAAAATGCTAATGTTAAACGTCCTCATTAGGGAGGTCCCAATTGAATTTATTTGCCCCAGAGTCTAGTAATTTAAGATTGAGTATTTGCCTCCTGATACCGAGTCCCCATCCAGTGCTTCTCTTTTCCCACATAATACAGCTGCACAGTGCACACTTCAAGTGCTTTAAAGTTGAAAAGTTTTCTATTGATTTACTATAAAAAAACAAGTAGCCTAAATAAGTATAAAATAACAAACCCTCTTTTTAATCCACTTGGCCTTGTCGCTGTGTTAAAGGAATTTCTCTATCCCATTAAGGTGGTATGCTAACCTTAAGTGTTTGTTGCTTTAGTCTGAATGAACTGTGTTCCATTGAGTATGTATTTTCATCATCTTTTGTGTGGAATAGGCAACACTAATAATTATTCGTATTGAGTCTTTGTCTGTAAAGTTGTTTTCTCATGCTGTGCAGTAACTGTCCTGACACCCACCTACTTGCAAGGGTGTTCCCCAAAAGCAAAGCACTTTTAAAGTGCCTGCTGCTGCTACAGTGCACGGCTGCCATGTCAGGCAGGTGCTTTGTTGACCACTGGTAGAAGTGCAAGCTAGCTTGTAGCTGCATACTGTAACAAGACAATGGAAGTCATGGTAAAAATGACTAGAAGCAGTGAGTTAACACGCGGGGGTGTAAACCCGTTTACAGTGGTGACGTAAGTGTGGTTGTTGTTAGCTCTCTGCTGCTGTCTGTCTCTCCTCCCAGCAGGCCGGTGAAACATCATTTGCCATAAATGGCAGCAAAATGCAGGAAACTCTCATACTGAGTGGAAATAAAACGAGTACTCATGACTTCAGTAAATATCAAACAGTCTCATACTGTGTTTTGCTGTTGTTTATGGTGTTTTTTTGCAGTTTGCGGGAGAGATGACTGCTGTATCCTATGTCGCTCTGCCTAAAGCCAGCTGACATAAACCAATAGAGCCAGTACCGATCAGTTAAAAAAAAAAAAAAAAAAAAAGCCTTGATCAGCCCCAGTGCAGATCTCTGAGATCCGATTTGGACATCCGTTATCCTGATAGGTGTGACTGTAAATTAATGAAGACACAAAGTGCTTTTAACTAATGAGAGCATTTAATAAAAGTATGTCTGATGTTAACTTATCCTATACCTCTGTACATTGCACAGATGTAAACAGTTCATGTTTTATTTAGTGAGCAGGTTGATAAAAGAAGGGCATCAACAACATATAAGCACAAGTGTAAATGTGTCTTCTTTATAAGTTAAGTATAAGTAGTACTAAATGGCTAAATGTACTCACAGAAATACCTGTTTATCATTTCAATCTTGAACAGAATAGTTGAGTGAGAAACTTGTCCTGAGAACAAAGTAAGAAATCTAAAGGGATTAAAGTTCAAGGTAAATATTTTAACTACCACATTTCAAAAGCAAAAACTGTGGCAGCTCAGCCTCATGCTTCGCTTTACTGCTTCGACTTGTCTGAGGTCATAGGGATAAGGCAAGAGTCCCTGAAAGCAAATCTTAAGTAGAGGAGCAAAATGTGTCTGGTGGAGCCAAAAAAGAGAACAATCAATGACCCAGAAAAGAGAAATTATTGTCCAAGCCCATCACTTAATTTCTTTAAAAGCCTATTGAGAAGTCAGAACCGCTCAATGTGCATCCACTAAAGTTAACACTCTCGGTATGCCATACAATTTAATTATTAGGACATGATTCATTCAGTGAGTGGTCACCCATTCGATGGGACCATTTATGGGCCAGCGTATTCTTTACAGCTCAAGAATCCTCCTTTTGGTCAGTAATCACTGAACTGTACAAATGTAATTTAGATACTTGATTGAGGAAGAGATTTTGCTAATTAAGAGTTTTTGTAGACTGCATAATCATTTTGGCTGGCTATTCATCAGGAACAATGTGATGATTAGCCCTCATGGCAGTCTAAGTGCTACTTATCTACTGGAAAGAAAAGTAAAGTCTCTCATCTAAAAGCATCCTTTCGCATATACAATAACTAATCAGGGTTAGTAAGCCCAGTGATTGTTTTTTTGGCAAACCTTATAATGAAAACGTATTAAAAAAATAACTTGCACACAGTACATATAAACATACAACTCTTTCAAACACCTGGGGCCAGATGTCTTTGATTTGTATGCATGGTTGAGAGTGAGTGACACATTGCTATACTTTAATGATATCTGTGAGGCTGGGGTGGGGACTTGCACTAATATATTATGATGAATCCATAGACCTTCTCATCTAAGGAGGTGGTACATGTTCAGTCCACTGGCCTCCAGTTCTCTTCAATTTAGGCAGATTTCACCAAGGTTTGGAGGTTCAGTCCTGCCAAATAAATGGCTAAAAGCATGGTCGAGAACTACATAGCAAGTGAGATGTGAACTGGAAGTGTTAGTGTATGGTGTCGAGGTGCAGTCTGCAAAAGTAGTTTTGAGCCTGCCGCTACAGATGGGCAGTGAATCTGCTGTCTGGACTTAGGTGGGGAGTTCATTCCACCTCTGAGTGATGGGGCAGCCAATTTTCCAGAGGCAGAAGAGTGTAATGGTTGGGCCACCATGTAGGATTTGACCATGGCTTGGAGTTATAAAAGAGTGGTTCCTTTTCACTGCCTTGTAGACCAGCAACACAGTCTTAAACTGGATATGAGTTACAACTGTGAGCCAGTGTAGGGAATGGTGAAAAGAAATGCTGCGGGAGAACTTCAGGAGGTTGAACACCAGGCGGACAGAGGTGTTCTGGACTAGCTGCAGAGGTCTGGTGGCAGATGCCGGGTGGGAGTTGCAGTAGTCCAGGCGTGAGATGACAAGCACCTGTATGAGCACCAGGGCCTATAAAGCCCCATTACACAATGAAACCTGCATGAAATACAATAATAACATATTGTAACTGTTGTCCTTTGGTTAAGAAAAGAGGGCAGATAGGGGGCAAGGTTGAGGCTGGCATTTTAACAGGAACACCCATAGGGTACAGTACATATGCAACTCTCAAAGCACAAATATGTATTAGGGCAGAGTATTTACATCCTGTTGGAAGTATACGCTAGTTATTATAGAAGTAGAGTTGCAACATGTTGCTATCATTATTATATATATTTTTTTCTCCCTGTATTGACAAAGGTTCATGTTAATGGTGTAGATAATTAGAACAAACCAGAGTTTGCAGTTGAATTAAGTATTATATAATTTCAGGCATTGTAACTGAAATTAGCTGCTTTAAACCATAGACTGTATAGAGATAAACCATATGAAGATGGAAGACATGACCACTCCCTAAAAGTGAAGCCAAAACATCTTGACTGCCCCCTGCTGGCTGGCTGCAGTATAGGTAATAAACCCTGCCCCCTCCATGTTAGTGAATGGGACCTGTGTCAAACTAAATGATCAAAGTCAGTGTTTCCCACAGGACAGTAATCTATTTGTGGTGGTGTGGAGGTAATTGAAAATATTTTTCAATAATCATCTGTGTGAAGGAGTGAACATCCAACGTCAGAGTTAATGTCTCTGCACATGTCGAGCTTCCAGCTATGTTAATACAGACACAGGCTAATATAACATGATGAGTTAGAGTTGTTCGGACCACTTTTGGACTTCAACACGATTCGATTTGATCATAATTCAGAGGGCAATCATTTGCTGAAAAAACACTATTCGATGCATCTGGATGCATCAAAATTTTTGATTTTTATACAAGATTTATTTTTCTCACTGTGTGATTACTCTGTACTTTTAAAACATAGCATTCTGTATTTGTAGTGGTCCATTGTCAAATAAACAGATGAATTCACTTGCGTACAATGTGGCTCTCCTACAGTTCCCTTTTCCATTCAACCTTAAAGCCAAAATGCCTCCATACCCGAGCTTTTAAGTCAGGTAGTGCAAATCGGATTGTATCCATCTGCGGTTGCCCATGCGAACCCACTGTGGGATATTTATGCCAGTGTATCGTCCAGGCTTTTTATTTTAAAAAGCTAACTGCATTAATTAATGAATTAATTCATTTGAAAGCACCTCACAGTCTTCTGCCTATGTGTCAGTCACAAAATTAGGGTGAAATGGCGTCTTCCGTGGCTCTGCTGTGCTGTTATTGATGTCTCCAACAATGGAGAGCAGCCTCTCTGCTGCACATTAGCTCCAGGAAAAGCCAAGACACTGAGCTGACTGGGTGCAGGGTTTTTGAGGTAAAACTGACTGAGCAGACAGTTATTTTCTGGTTGGTTTAAGTTGTTTAATGCTGCAGTGTGTGTTGGTCAGCCAGTCTTGTTTGTTGAGGTGCTGATCGCCGGTCTCTGGGTGAGGGGGTATAAAGTATTTTGAATATATTTCACTTTTGCCTTGCAAATATAACAATTTAGATATTACATTAAAACATGTTTCAGCCTGCTGCCCTGTGTAAAGATGAATTGAAAGTAAACTCTAGCATGTCTGCACTGTGGACTGTCCGGGTGGTCCACTGAACTCGCCATTGAGTTCTGCTTTTTGTCAAGATCGCGTTTATTAATAAACATTGAAATAATCGACTAGTGACACTTCGAAAATTGATACAAAATTGTCCCTGTCTGCATCACGATACATGTATGAATACATTATTTCCCCCAGCCCTAGTTAACTTACAAAAGGACCTTGGTTTAAAAAGGTCACTACCAGACATTAATATTACCAGTTATTTTATATAACTAGCTAGTTTGGCCATTTCATGGTCACTGCAACATGTTGCAAACCAAACAGTGCACCAGATGTTTTCCTCCCTAAGTGATTCAGTGTAGATTAACCCTTTCTCCTGCAATGCAGATTAGTGAAGGAGAGCCCAGAACCACCACCCTGAATCCTTAGTAACCAGAACTCCGATCCCCTTTCATATGGCCTTTCATAGGTAAATATTTAAAGAATCAACAGAGTTCAGGACTCCACGGTGAGGTGATATTATTTGGGACATAGCAGACTGTTTTTCACTATCTCAGTTTGTGTTTTCATTTCACGGCAGTTCCTTAACTTTAGATAAGCCCAACGCAAATTTCTGTGAAAATGTTGAGGCCACTTTCACTTGCTCCAAGTTGGGCTGTCGACAGGCCATTCTTATTTATTTCTGAGTAAAGGCAGGCCTTCGCTAAATTGGGAGGATTTTCTCTGTTGATTGCTTCCACATGTAAGCTATAATGAACAACTGGAACTGGGCATTAAAAACATTTTTGCACCACATAAAAACTTTAAAAATCCCCTCTTTATGACTATTCTAATCTTTGCAAGAATTAGCTGTTAATTCTAGTGCTCATGATTTATTTTAAATCATTCTTCATATACATTGGGTTGCAGTATTACCTTATTCTACCTATTTTACCTTTAACGCCATTCATTACAATGTTGATTGTGTTAAGATGGATGAATGAAAATAAACCCAAACAGTAAAGGTGTCCTGTTTCTACAAAGGATGTCCCTTGATTAATTTGTACCATTCTAATTGCCAAAAATAGCCAGAGATACTACTTCAATCATGAATATGCACGCCTAAATTTTCTCTCGATCACATTTATAAAATAGGATCATTCAGTTTCACCATCTCATCAAGACTGGAATCAAACAATATTTCAACATGTTTCTGTCTCAACATTGCATCCTGATTGTTTTCAGTATTGGTCCATCTGCTTATTATTTTCATTGCTCATTGCTTGCTTCGTTCACCAATAGTCCAAAACCCACAGGTATTCAGTTTGCTATCATACATGACAACGAAAAGCAACAGATCTTGACGTTTGAGAAGCTGTAACTTCAGCATGTTTTGCCATATTGTGCTTGTATGGTTACTTAAAGGGATACTGTGCAGGATATTTCTACAAAACAATACATAGACTCACACAAATTAGGGATGGGCATGAGTACCCGATACTGGATGTGGATGTCAGCATTCGTTCAGCGTATAAAGTAATCGCCACCCAACCTCCCACATGTGAACAGGACTTTTATATTCATATTTTTTTACTATTTAAAATGGGTAAAAAAAATGTTTTTGTAGGGCTGTGTGCTGCGTATTGCTTCACTCAGTTTGCATAGTGACAGGGCTAAGTGTTAGCATTACATGGCTAACATTGCTTTATTAATGGGTGTAGCAACTGAGTTAAGCCATTTCGATGTTGGTGTGTGTTTGGTGGGATTGTTAAACGACTTAGTGTAGGATGTTGGCTGCTGCTAATATGTTCGGTAAATGGGCAGACATTGAACTGACCAGAAGGAGAGCGGTCCCAGAGTCTGGAGACGGTCCTTTAGCCTATGTAATGGCAGCAAAAGGTTTGCTGATTTTTCTTATGTTAACTTTGAATTTATGGTTTTATTTGCTAATTGAAACCTGGTTATTAAATAAATGAATCTCAAATTGCACCTTTTTTGTGTGAAAGGGATTAAAGGCCCATCCCACAGACACCCATCCAAATATACATGGGTTAGGTTCAGTAATTGAAGCAAATAAAAGTGTGGCCTAATAATTACAGTTTCACAATAATAGCATTTAAGTTATGTTTCACAAAAAGGGAGTTTTTGTTTGGCAATCTAAGTCGCAAAAAAATTCTTATTGAGTATATAGTTGTATACTGTAGCTTTCGAAGCAGTTTTTACCTTCCAAAATATCTTTTCAATGGTAGTGAAGATAATATTAAAGGTTGATTCATACATTTGTATGATTTGAATTTGTGCTCATTCAGAGATGTGCAATAAAGGACTGAATGACTTCAAAACAAAAAACAGTTATTTTTTGGAATAACGAAAATTTCCTAGTTTCCATAAAGGGGGGAATAAATGTCATCTAAGACAACAACAAAAAACAACGGCAACTGCTATTGGTGAAGTTGTTATTTGAAACATTGATATTGGTATCAGTCGCCCAGAACAATCGGTGGATCCCTAGTTATTTTACTATTTTGTTGTGAAAGAAATTGAGGAGCTGCCTATTGTACATGTTTTAACTTGTACCTTAGAAGGGAAGCCCACAGAATTCACAACACCAGTTGGAAAATCGCAGAAAAGGGAGAGATGGAGTGAAGACTAGAGTAAAGGAGAGTGTGTCTTGGCACCAGACCTCTGATTCTATTTACGGCTTTTAACAGAAATCTGATTAACGGAGGCATTTTAAGCAGAGTGACCTGGAGGAGGAGTGAGGAATGGGGGAAAGGAACAGAGCTTTCATTAAATCAGCAATCGATGCCAGCACTCCTCAGAGACCAGCGCACAGGAATAAAGGAATAAAATAAAATGAAATAAAGGAGCCATTTCCCATGTTTATCTAGTACGTTTGAGTCTGAAGTGCACTGTGGATGCCACATCACTTTACAGTGGGGATTTTTTCTATCGCTTACTCTGATCTTATCTGCCTACACTGTCTCTGTAGTTGTTTATACTGTAGTGGTGACAAGATTATGCTATGAATTACAAGATAACAGTCTATTTTTCGATTATAAGCAGAACTCATTTTAGGGATGAACAAAGCTGATGATCTGGGTTGTCGAACAGCCAGCTAACTGCTAAAAAGACATAATGCTATAGCTCAGTGATCAAAACAAGCCATTTATGAGTGGAAATTATGAAACACTTGAGAATTTCCTCTGAAATGGACCTGAGGCGATGGCCTGAGGGGCTGCTGAGAGGGCTGTCTCTCCCCAGCAGATAGAGCCATTCAGCCCTGCATTATAGCCCCATTAGACATGGCTATCGCACTGAATGGTTTGCCTACCACTGACACCGTTTCTTATTACGGCTGTACAAAAGCAAGGAGACGTATCAATTTCCAGGATTAGAGCTCATTATATGATGCCTCAAAAAACAAACACGTACAGTAGAGCTAGTATTGCAAGGTACATCTATTTTTAAGGGCACTTGCTGATCATTAAAGGTTAGTGAGGGGTTAGTGGTTTAGATTGAGCCTACCAGCACAATGGACAGATGCACTTGTGTATCGTGAAGTTGCACGGTGTAATTCACCTGCTTCAGCACTTTAGTGTAGACGAGTGGAGGAGGAAGAGTGGTAATGATAACAATGCTGATTAAACAATACACGTGTGGGTCCAAAATTACCAAACCTCTGAGGCTGCAGCTCTGAGGAGTCTGTATAATGCATCATAATGAGACAATTTTGTCTGTTTCAAAATGTCCCTTAATGCTGGTTTCTAACTCTACCCCCGTATTCTCTGTTTAGTACGATACAGTGGTAATGGTTAAGAAGGGATGCACTTACTTGTACACACTGCGATCATTCATTTACTTTAACATATCATGCGTTATTACTTCTGTTTTAATACCACTTTGGAAAAGGGGAGATATTCTGCAGACTGTAGGGGAGCACAGTACCTTTATCCCTGTGACTAACGCCAGTGTAACACAGACAGATTGCCCCCTGGAGAGGGTAAGTCTGGTGGAAATAATCTGTCTCCCACTTTGTGTGTGTGTGTTGGAAAATCTGTCACAAGGGAGCAGCGTCAGTGATACACGGTAGCAGCAGAAATCACTCTTTCAGCTCCGACAGGGATTTAGCTGTAGGCTCCTCACATGATGAATGGAGCGTAGAAATCACCTCAGCATTGCAAGGATGATGCGTGGAGCGGGACATGGAGGAGCACGGGAACCACCGTTGGTCACCGTTGACCAAACAATGACGTGCTTTACATGGTATTTGTGATTTTTGATGGTCCATTTGATCTTGAGTAAAACCCAGGGACTTTCCCAATAATGATTGGATAATGGTGTGGTCGCCAGGTCATTCTGAAGTGTTTGGTCAGGCCTTCAATGACATAGATGTTCTCCACAACGGAAATGGCCTTACCAAACAGCAACAGCCAAGCATAGCTTTTAAAGTCTGTGTGCTTCAACATAATCCAAAGTGCAATGAAAGTCAACTGGCAACTCTCAAGTGGTTCCCAACCCTATATATTAATCTGTCCTCTCGGCCAGCTGGAGAAGTAATTTTTGGCTTACTTCAGCGCGTCCTGATTCATGCATCTGATTTGCTTTGTGTGGGCTGATAGCGCGGCTGTGAATGAATGGTTGAATGGAGAGGAGGCAGGGTGAGGAGTGACAAGTCGAGTGGCTGCTACACTGATAAATAGCCTTGGTATTATTTAGCTTCATCTGTTTAAGAGAGGCTCAGCACTCTCTTCCTTTCAGCTTAAGAGTCCCAGGGAGATTCTTATCCCTGGGCAGGTGGGCTTGGTACACGGCTCTCCTCTTTGGGTAAGCAACTCTCCTTTAGCCACACGCCTAATGATCCTAGCCAGCATCTGGCGCAGGTGGCCTCAGCGATTCTTTATACTGGAGGAGGAATTGACAGCAAGACATAGCTTCCTTTCTCTCCCTTTCTTTTTACTCCTTTTTTTATTGTCGGTTTATGTGCCTTTTTTGTTTCCTATACTGCTATCCATCTCATCCAAGTCCCCAGAAAGTGTGCTGGGCTTTGAAGCCAATTTTCATAGTGGCCATGCAGCGGAATTCCCAAGTCTGTCACGTGATGCTATGGGATAAAGTGTATTTCAGGCTACTTGGCCTGAAATACACTTAATGGCAACCCCTGTGAAATGACTTGTTTCACTATAAGAGTTCGATCCATTAGGTCCAATAACATTTGAAAAGAAGAGCTGCATTATTAAATCATTTTATTCCCATTCAAATCAGCAGAGCACTAAACCACAAGAGCTGCCTCGATTGGCGAAAGTCTCTAGTGCGTTTGCTCTATGAGCCCAATGATGTGGAAGCAGTGACGATCATCCAGGTAAATTTATACGCGGCAGTTGAACTTTTTTGGCTTCTTGAGCCACTCAGCAAAACATCATCCAGCCTCCATTGCTGTATCCAGTTCTCTTTATACCTAACCCCTGTATTTCCATCCCACTGTTTGTAGCTAGCTAACCTTGAACACCACTTTTAAACACATGGTTGAGCTTTGCCAGTCACATTATGTGATTTTTAGAGTTAAGACAGAGGAGATATTTACGTCATGCATCCCTTTTACAATACAAGTGCTGTTCCTCTTGTTTGGATGGGTCTGCAGGTGCAGCTCTGGCCTGTGCTGAGACCTCCATAAACTCTGGTGGAGCATTAAAGCAGCAGATGTGCTCCTAAGGGAGAGGGAGGCAGCTCGGAGCCATGCCAGGGAACAGGTTGAGAAGAATGCACATATAAAAAGAGGTGCTTGGATATCAGTAGCACACCATTGTGGTGCAGTCTTCAAATAGTCACAAATTACCCCCCTCCTCTCCTCAGGGAAGGACAGAGTTGGATAGATTAGGATCCCACAAAGTAGTTAGCTGTCTTTGGTGAAACAAGAAGAGCCTAAACAGAGCAATAGACATGTTTGTTAGTGTCTAAAACAAAATTCACTCACACTACTTCAGGGATCATAGACCATTCAATCATGTGTCCAAATGCCTGTTGAATCACCCACAGTGTTTTGCAGAGTCCATTAATTTGGTCCCCTATCACCTGTCAGGAAAGAGGCTTCAGGATTCCTGAGAGAGTTGTTCTTGCTCACAGTTTACACTGAGCTGTGTGAGATAATAGTAATAGCATCTGTAAATTGGGTTTATAGGATACTCCCACAGCACCTGATACCCTATATATTTGGCCAATTAGCACGAATACAATGTGCAACAACAGCGGTACAAGGAAAAAGTCTCAGTGATGCCTTCATCATATCTACTTAGCCCATAACTAACCCAAATGTCACCAGTTATCATCACTTTTCCCACTGTTGTCACTGTAGAGCAGCTCATCATTCCCACCAGCAGACAGTCAGGCATCATGTGATAGCAGCACATCTGCCATGTGTCCTTACCTGGGAAAGAATCACTCCAGCTGTTATCTTTGTGTGGCTCCTAATCTTGCCTCATGTTTTCTGAGAGTTAAATAAAGAACAGTCCTTTTAATGTATGCTATATCAGTGTTTTGTTGAAATCTTCCAGAAATATATTTTTTGCTTCTTTTTTTTACCTATCAAGCAAGAAAGACTCCCCTCCAGAAAAAAATGCCATTTAGCCATATATGATGATTTGTTGGTAGTTTGAAGCTGTTTAAAAGTGTTATTAGAATATTATGAATATATTACTCTCTTCCACGCCACCAGACTCCTTTGAGAAAACCAGTGATTTTACCTTGCACAACTTGGGAGCTGCTGGTCTACCGCTGCCTCAGCCGGTTAGTTTGTTTGTATTGTTGACTTTGGTGTATTCAAACTAACCCTTTAAATCACCAATGTCACACAGAAACACAAATGAAACAATTGAGATAGCAGTAGTCCAGCAGCTCCTGTGTTCTGCAAGGTAAAATTACTGTTTTTGTCAAAGCAGTGTGGTGGCTTTGAAGAGAGCATGAATAATGTCTTCAGTTCCCCTTTTGAAAGGGCTTTCTGACTGCGAGGTAAAGTGATGAAAATGTTTTAGAATATAGCATTCCCCTAAACTGATCTTGGCATTATATTTTAGGGTTGTCTGTCTATCTGTCGGTAGACTGTGTGACCGTCCTTCCAATTCTTGTGATCGCAATATCCCAAGAATTTATTGAGGTAATTTCCTCAGATTTGGCACAAACGTTCACTTAGATTCAAAGATTAACTGATGACATTTTGGTGTCATGGGTTTCAAGGTCAAGGTCCCTGTGACTTTGTCTATGTCATTCTTGTGAACAAGATATCTTTACAGCTTGAGGGAATTTCTTTAAATTTGGTACAAACGTTCATTTGGACTCAACGATGAACTGATAAGATCTTGGTGGTCAAAGGTCAAGGTCACTGTGACCTTGCATCTGTCTGATTCTTGTGAACGTGATATCTTCAGAACACCTTGAAGGAAATTTCTTCAACTTTGACACAAATGTCCACTTGGACTGAAGAATAAACTGATTAGAATTGTGTGGTCAAAGGTCAAGATTAGTGTGACTTTATGAACATGTTTTTGGCAATAACTCAAGGATGCTAACCCTAGTTATGGCAAAACTTCACACAAATGTCTAATAGGAATTAATGATGAAGTGGTGACATTTTTTATCCACGAGGTCAAAGGTCGTCTACACTGTGACATCATAATGTAATGCAAAAACACTTTTCTGGCCATTGCTCAACATCATATCTCAGGAACAGAGGGGAAACATTTGGTCAGATACTGAATTGGTGACACGTAACCTTTGTGTCCACCTTGAAAACTACTCTGATTGTAGAGACCGTCTGTGCTGCTGGGGGGAAGATGTGTATGAAGCATCCATGTTTTCACAGACATGAATGTAAACTGTAAGGGAAACTTGACTGGTGCACGGAGGCATACAATAGCGGGGCGGTAATTCAAGTTGAGGTGGCTAAAATAGGTTTTGCTGCTGCCCGTCCACAGCAGTATGTTGCTTAGCTTCCGTGGCAGTACTCAATCAATCAATCAATCAATTTTATTTATAAAGCCCAATATCACAAATACAATTTCCCTCACAGGGCTTTACAGCATACGACATCCCTCTGTCCTTTAGACCCTCACAGCGGATAAGGAAAAACTCCCCAAAAAAACCCTTTACCGGGGGAAAAAAATGGTAGAAACCTCAGGAAGAGCAACTGAGGAGGGATCCCTCTTCCAGGACGGACAGACGTGCAGTAGATGTCGTACAGAACAGATCAGCATAACAAATTAACAGTAATCTGTATGACACAATACAGTAATCTGTATGACATCCTCGGTAATGACAGTAGCTTACAACAACATTCATGAAAGTAATAATACTGTCGTTATAGTTCTGGCTACTGTGGTACAATATGTTGAAAGTATATATTAGTATCAGGCAGTCTACATGTATGATAATATCATATGTCTATAATAGCAGTAGAAGTATGACTAATGATTAATGATGGCAGCAGCAGCAGCAGCAGCAGCAGCAGGCATCTGGCAGGACCACGGCAGCAGCACAACCACACACGTCACACTATCCAGGCACCGCTGCAATACGAGTTAACCTGCCTGCTTCTTCAAACAGGGGACGTGTTGACTGCCATCTACTGTAGGTAATAGACTAACTATGGACAAAGACCTTATACAACCTCACTTTAAAAAAATCCAAACAATCCCTTTAAGAAAATCTTGAAGTGCAACAGAATTTATATTACAATACATGTCTATACATTGCCAGAGAAAAAAATAGTATTTTTTTTTTTTCTCTCCCATATTGCCCAGCTCACAGTCAACTAATCAATGTCCTGGAGCACTATATTAATAAAAGTTCTCCAGGAATTTGGGGCACTTTAGACTAAATTTTGAGTTCATGTTGCCATTTATGACTGTAATTTCCCCCAACCCTGTCCAATTTACCCCATATCTCTTTCCTATGCTTAGTTTGATATGCGTAAAGAATGCAAATTAGCCACTTAGTAACCACATCAATTACCCACCTGGCCTCTTATCAGCCCCACTGTGTTGTTTGCAAAACACTCGTTACGGTCCTGTGGTGATGAAGGCGGACAGTCGTTGGTGGAGTCCGTGTTATGGTTCGCTCTGGAGCCAATTAGTACTCAATGCCTGCTGTCCTCTGAGACCAGTAAAACAGAGCAAGAGGCCGAGGCTTAAAACAATAATGTGCAACCAGGCCACACCTATATAATGTGTGTATGTAAGTATGTTATTAAATGAGGATCATGGTCAGCACTAGTAGCCTTTATCATACAGTCACACACATTTATCAGTGTGTTTTCTGTATCACGCTGTAGAGAAAAACAGTAACACAAAACATACAGAGAGAGAAAAAATAAGGGAAGTTGCAGAACAGAAGCCATATTTCAATTTTATTTTTAGAGGCCGGTAATCTACTCGCTACCTCTCCCCTGTGTCCCCTGCTCTCGATAAGGTGACGTCAGCAAACGGGAGTCTTTTTCCGGCCCTCCTCTATTTCTAGAAGGAAGATTGGCCTGGTGTGATCCGGTTGTGCACTAAGATAGGTCTGAGTATAGGTCCTGTGTCTCAGAATGGCAAAGCAGAGGGATGGGAAGACTTAGCAAGGGGAGGAGGAAGAGGAGAAGTAGATGGGAGGTGAAACCGATCTGTCTCTCATTATGTCCTCTGTCTTTGTCAGATAACCCAGGAAACATCTCAGACTCAATGCAGCTTTTAGAAGCTTGATTTAGATCCACTCTGCTCCACAAGCTTGCTGGATGAAACAAAAGAATTATGGTATTGTTAGACACAGGAACTTGTGTGCAAAGTATGTGAGTATCGCTGAGAGGGAGCCATGTGTCTGCACCTGTGCGTGCATGTCATACAATCTGCTGTGGAAGCTGTTTCTATCCTATGAAAGGAACATGGCTTCGGTGAGCCCTCAAGAGGTTTAATGCGACATCTGGTGTCAACTTTTCGTTCCATGACTTTTACTGTCCTGTGTGACCACCTTCATGCAACATGCACAAAAGGTAAATTTTTATAGTGTGGCTGCTACTGTCAGTGTATGTGTAATAACAGTGGTGGCCCTATCAAAACACTATCTGCACATTTGGTTCATTAGTTTTTATAAACTTTGGGATAGGGCTGCAACTAACAATTATCAATTGATCTGCTGGTTATTTCTTGATTATTTGATGTATTGTTTGGTCTACAAAGAGTTTTCTTTGCAATAGCTTAGAGACCAAGGTGACATCATAAAATTTCTTGTTTGTTTGACAGCAGTCCAAAACTCATCAATATTCAATATACTATAGTGTAAGTAAGGTCATAAAAAGCACCAAACACTCTTGTTGAACCTTGAACTAGAGTTTTGATCTTGCCCCTACCTAAACCTGCATAGTTTCTGTCCAAGGCCAACCCGAGCCCGAACCACAGCAGTGAGCGCAATTAACCTTAATTTGTACTTTAAAAAAAATGTTTTTTTGATATTCAAACATTTAATCACAAGCTAAGAGCATCCTTGCACCACCTGTCTTTTTTTATTCCTTTGGTTTTTTTGAATAGTATGTGTCAGCACTGTGTACAACAGGTTCAGCAGAACAGACCACGGTGTGTCCATTTTCAAGTGCGCACTCTGGTCCATTGTGACGTGCAGATGATAATCACTGCTTTCCGATGCATGTTAACCACATCTCTTACACTGCAGAGGAGGCAGAGGCAAACACTGCCAACCTAGTGGCCTTGCAGCAACAAAACAAAACAAAAAAATCAAATAACACTGCGAGAATCCGATAAGATTCAAGAGATATTATGAAATTCTAGCCTGGTGGGCCTGAACTCATTGAATCGGGTCAGGCTCGATTGGGCTTGGGTAAAGAATCATAGCTCTACCTTGAACCATCAGAGGTCTGGCATTTTTTTTTAAATGACTATAATGATTATTTATCAGAATATTTGAAAATTGGTATCATTTTGAGTGACTACTTGACTAATCATTGCAGCTCTATTTTGCTATCATTCACATTGGTTATTTTAACATTCACAAGCTTACAATTTTTAGTGGAGACACAGGGACTCACTGCACTACTTTAAAATGGACTGGTTCACAAGTCAGCAAGAGTCAGAAAAAAGCTGAAGTATTTCCAAAAAAAAGTTTACACTTGGCAATCAAAGAACAATAAATCAGAAACAATATGTCACAAAGGTCAGTTGAAACAGACTTAGGTCTTCTCGCTGCAATCTTCTCCTGCCATGGTTTACCTACACCTGGTTTGAAAATGAAATTCAATCGTTATCTTCATGTGCTCAACTTAGTATTCACTTAACGGTAGTGGGTTGGAACACAAATCAGTTTTCATTTTCTTTTGCTGTTTTCTAGACAGAAAACTGACCATTGCAACATGTGCAAATCTGGTTTAACACAACCACCAAATTGCCGCTGACTGCTGCCAATTCATCATGTATTCATGGATAAAGTCTTGAGGTGCCCATTGCATATGCATTTTAACCATCAGCCAATCATCAGCTCTCTTCTGTGTCTAGCATAAGTGTGTGAAATGCTCAGAGAATAAGAGGAAAACCATCTTACTGAGTGAGATAGGGCTTTATTTTGCACCTTCAGGTAAACATTTTCAGATAAGGGCTAGAAAGAGCTGCAAATGGTAACGGTAGCAGTAGAGTCAAAGGGGAAGTTTGGTGCCATCAGAGACAAGGCCATCCTTGACGAAAGTGAGTATTCTGATTTGTCAAAAAAAGAGCATCCTGTGTTAGGTTAAAACAGAGCAGCTGAGACGGATTAGTGGTTTGATCCTGATTGGCTGAAGGGCATGCAAATTTCAGTGCCTTGCTCCAAAGTGGGTGGGGAAGTAAGCGTGCAGAGCCCATGAGAGGGTCAAGCCTGTGCCACAAAGAAACTGTTCAAAACAGCGATGATTTAAGATTTGTTTTGAAGTCGGTCATAATAACTACTGCTACCAAGAAATGCCATACTACGGAAAACCATTGGTTGAATACAGCCAAGATATTTCCCAGCCAGCAATTTGATGGCTAATACACACAGCTTTGGCAAGGAAATATTTTTCTCTCACTCTTGGCTTGTTAAAAAAGTGAAAAATGTTGACCTGCTACTGTACAT
The DNA here is from genome assembly GCA_035609425.1 of Epinephelus awoara. NCBI lineage: Eukaryota > Metazoa > Chordata > Actinopteri > Perciformes > Serranidae > Epinephelus > Epinephelus awoara. The sequence continues at coordinate 25,753,409 of CM069294.1, forward strand.
TTCCCCTTTCCTTTTCTACAACTTCGTTAGCTGCACCTGTACATTGGAAGTCACACTCCATTCAGCCTCCTTTTTTCTTTTCCGCTTATGCTTCAAATAAAACACTGTTTCAAAGACCACGCCATATGTGTATTTTCCACACTTTGGAATATGTAATATATTTAGTTTGGTGGTAATCACTCACACATTGGGACAACAGAGGCAAAGTACTGACTGAGAGAACGGAATGAGGAGAGTCGCTGATGTTTTAAAACATGTATGGATGATTAATTACCTGGAGCTGCTGGAGGAAAATACTGGTTTTAAAGAACACAGAGAGAGACGGCCACAAAACGAGTGTTTCCTCTCCTCCATTGGAATAATTGAAATTTGATTAAAAGGGAAACCAGAACCTTCTTTTGCCTGGTAAGCAGAATATCCACAGTGAAATGCAAAAGTATCCTTTCCCCCTTCAATATGGTAAAGTGTCCGTCAGAGTTTGTACAGGGTCATTTGCCAAAGGACAAGAAGGGAAGTCATTACTGCCTTCCCCTTTACCTGTAACCTCCAACAAATGCATATTACATTGAGTGAGGTGCAGTCAATCAATTGCGACCATACAATTACAATCTATCAACAAGGCTGTCAGGTTGAGCAGATCCCCAGGCTGGAGTTGGTAATGATGAGTTCAAACACCTGAAACAGGTCTTTCAAGTCCCTTGTACTTTGTGTGTGTGAGTCTGTGTGTGTGTGTGTGTGCGCGTGGTGGGAGAGGGAGAGAGGGAAACAGAAAGGAGGTGTAAGATAAAACAGGGCAAGGGAGAGAGAGCTAAAGTCCCTTTAGTTTGCCTTTTTTCCTCGCTACCCAATACATTGACAAAGGTCCTGTGCATTTTGGTAATGAAAGAAAGGTCTGAGCAGCTGCTGACCAGCCGATAAACCACAGCTTTCTGTAGTGTAAAATAAGTGGTGATCCATCCTCACACCTGTTCTTCCCTTTATGATTGTGTCCTCTTGTTTGAGAAGTGCTGTGTAACAAATAACATACATAATTTACTGAAGACAGACAAAAGATGAGTCCCCTTCACCAGTGGGAATGCTGGCTGTTGACAAACTGGTCATCTGACATTGCAGCTGACTAGTTATGAACTTCAGAAATGACACTTTATAATATATTATAAGGTAGAAATTAAGAATGTCACTGAACTGATACACATGCTGGTGTAAAGGTCAGTGTTGCTACTTTCTTAGTTTACTGCACTGTGCACCACCCAGTTGGTGCGCTAGCGATGCTGCAGCTGTTGTCACTTGTAATGCTGTCCGGACCCAACAGTGTTGCTTTGGAAACACCGTGTCCACCCTCCAGTCTCCCCCAGGTTTCCGGTGAGTAAGTGACTCAATGTCCTTTAGCATGATCAACCATGTGACACTATCAGCTCTGTTGGCACCGTTAGCAGTGACAGCACAGCTATCGGTGCTAACATAGTAAACAATGCTAAAGGGGTTTTGCAGCTCAAAAGGAAGCCGGTTACTCACCAAGGCTACCTGGGGCGTTACTAAGGTTGACTACCACATTTCCACAGCAATGCTACTGGGATGACGTGACGTTACCAGCGGCAATTGTGTAATATGCAGTGTTGCTGGCTAGCCCCCGTCCGACCTAGGTGCTGCACAGTGCAAGAAAGAAACTAGTGGAGACTGGAGAATGGGCAGTGGGCACTATATGTCTGCATGTCAATGCAGCTAGCAGTCTGTCTGTTAGCAAGGCCAACAGAAAATAAAATAAGGCAAGACATTTACATCACAAAACATTAAAGGTGAAGTGTGTAGGATTTAGGGGTGTATGGTGGCATCCAGTGGTGAATTGCAGATTTCAGCTAGCTACAATTCTGGCTAGAATTTCTTCAGTGTTCATTGTTTAGGAGGTTTTTACTCTGAGCTGAATTATCTGCAGCGGTCTCTTCTTTTCCAGAACAAATGGACCAGGTGATTTACACCTGTAAAAACACTGACTAAAGCAGTTTCATTTTACAAATAAGTGTATCTCTGACATTGCTTGGCATCTCGGACACAGGTGGCTTGCCCAACACATGTTTTTATGTGCTCACCCTATCACTCTATTTTCTCTGCTAACTTAATGTGTGCTTACCTACAATAAGAAGGTTTTAATCATAAACTAAATTACCTCCTTTCAAAAACAAACAGAACCAGTGATTTATACCGGTAAAAACACTGATAAAAGCATTTTCATATTACATATCAGTGTAACTCCAATGCTGCTCATTGCAGATGGGCCTCTAATTATGGTAACCGATGTAAAAATGGGAATGATGTTTGGTGTGCCTGTTCTGGGCACCGGTTAATGGGTGTCAGCCTATTGAAAGTAAAATAACCAAAGCTGACATCAGTAGTAGAATACATTAGATGGCTGCTTTTTTATTCTGTGCTTCTGTCTTATTTGTTTAAAGTTTTTTTGTCTCTGGCATTGATGTTTTTCCATCAGTCTCAAGATCTTTTCAGATGGACAGACATAAATCCTTTGAGGCAGAGCCCCCACTCTGATATGTGCTGTGGATGTGGACTTACAGGATATGTGTTTCTGGGGTGGAGGTGGAATTTTCTGACTTTGGAATAACAACACCCCACCTTACACTGGCATGTCTTAAAGGGAATTCCAGTCCGTTTGTAAATCTTTATTTCCTGTCACAAACCCACAAGAGCATATCAGACACTCCACTATAGATCCTACGTTTGAAAGTGGGCTCCATAAATTCCCAAATTAGTTTTTGCAGTGGCCCAAACTGCACAGGATAGAGATGCTAAATAAATAAATGTCTGGCCTGGGCGATTGGTGGAGGTGGGGCTTCAGGAAATGGTTTGCTTGGGGGTCTGAGTGCTTCCAGGTTGACATTCCTTGTGATGGATCAGTGTGTCTTGGAATGTCCAAGTGGTGATCTGAGGTGTAGCTCTTGTTTCAGATGGATTAATAGGCAGGAGTGGGCCCAACTGTAACCATGCCCACCTGGCCTTGATCATTGGAGCTCTGTGTACGCTGTATCAAATCACTGAACCCCACCTATGGATTAAAGACTGTGGGTAGACCACAGACTAGCTAATGATTTGTCTGTCCTTTCACTAAGGACTTGAAAAGACATTTCAAATTGTATAAAGAGAATAATCAACAAGACTGTTTGCCCAGTGCTTGTAAACATTACATTATTGACTACTTTTTTAATTGTTGCATCTTCCCTTGAAACCTTGCAGATGATCCAGCTCCCCAAAAATGTTAACTCTCTCAGGCTCTCAAGTATCACATTTAAGAGGTTTTAAAGTGTTTTCCTGCAATGACTCCTGCAGCCATTCCAAATTGATTCAGACTGGTCATTAGGGGTGGGGGGAAAAATTGATACAGCATAGTATCGCGATATTTTGCGTGGGGATATTGTATCGATACACGAATGGCAAGTATGGATCTTTTATTTTTTGGTCCACTAGATGGTGCTGATGGGGTTTTTTTCCTGGTGAGGTCGGTTGGCATTTAAATCAAACGTCTGGATTTTTTTTTGGATTTTTTAACATGGAAGGAAAGAAGGACTTGGATATTACACATGCAGTCTGCAAGCAGTGTCACATGAGAATACTCCAGAAATACTATGAACATGAGGGCTCATCACCTCACGCTTTACCATCCAGAGATAGCGTTAGCTGATGACGGCCAAGCTAACGCTTAACTCGCTCTGCTGAAAAATTAACTAACACTGGACACACTTAGCTCACGTTCTCTAAACTCGAGCATTACACGAAAGTCACACCGGAGCAAACATTGCAGAGCTCCTACAAAATGCAGCACAAGAAAAGTAACTTGTGGTTGCAACAGACAACGCTTCTAACATGGGTGTTGCCATTCAGTAAGCAGGATACCTGCATGTGAAGTGTTTCACTCGCGCTTTATTTGACCTCACAGAGGGCGTTGTATCTGCCAACAGTTCAGTTTGTCAGGTACATGTAGCATTTCTGACAGATTTTATGACAGTGTTGGTCAGTCTTTATTAGGGCTGTCAAAAGCACCATGAAATTGAGTTTGAATTTTTTCGAATTAATTTAGTAGAGTTCGAATAATATTCGAAATTATTATTATTATTATTTTATTTTTTTTTAGATTTTTTTGGGGCATTTATAGCCTTTAATCGATAGGACAGACAAGTGTGAAAGGGGGCAGAGAGACAGAGGTGACATGCAGCAAAGGGCCACAGGCTGGATTCGAACCCAGGCCGCTGCGGCAACAGCCTTGTATATGCCCGAACGGGATTCGCCGTGATATACAACGTTATTAATAGTATGAATTATTAATGATATTCGAATGATCAAATGTAGGTTCGAACTTATAATAAATATATATATATTTGAATATATTTCGAACTTCGAATTTTTTTTGACAGTCCTAGTCTTTATGCTTTGCATCATATTTTGCTGCAATAAAAACGGTTGAAGTCAGATAAAAAACTGAAGACTTTATCTAATGAGGTAAAATTGATGTTGACCAAGTTGTTTTGGTGGAAATAATTTGCAGTTGGGAAAAAAGGTAATAAATCGCAATAATATCATATCACGATGTATTGTAATAACATTGTATCGTGATTCCTCTGGCGATTCCCAAACCTACTGGACATTTTCTTAAAGAGTGAAAAAGAGACTGAATATGTTATTACAAAAACAGGTATAGACTTAATACATATGATGCTTATAGATGTAAACCGCCACAGGCAAAGTCATGTGCATATGGAGTGTGTGTATTTGAATATGTGAGCTTTTCTCCCTGTAATATCATTGGGACTGTTTTTAAAGACTTTATGAGCTACTATATTAGCATACATATTTACTGTTGCAGACTGAAGGAGACGCTCTGCCATAAGAATCAGAAGAAAAAAAACTTCCACATATCACCCAGCTTACAAGTTAATCCACATTTTATTATGGCTGCTGAGCCGGCGAGGGGTAGATTAAAAACAACATGTTTTTGAGCAGGTTCGTGAATCAACTATATTAAAGGGGAGATTAGTTTGCCTTAGAGATTAAGTATGGACTCACCACAATATCATCTGCAGATTTGAATGTTTGCAGAGCGAGTGCAACCTAATGTTTCTGCCTCCTAATACATTGTTTTATCTCTTCCCATAGAAACCATCTATGTGGACAGATTAGCTGGTTTAGTAGCATGTACGGCTGATTGTCCAGGACTTCTTACACACTCTGATAGACCTTTTTCTGGATGAAAGAACTTTACTTTTATTAGACAGGGAGCTGTCACACCTGGCTTTAAAAGAAACAAACAAATGGTGACATGTCAAGTGCAGATGGAGATCATCTTGTAGCATCAAGTTCAGAAAGTCTTGATTCTTCTCCATTGGAGACAGAGCAGTAGATCTGGTTTAACGTCTCTATTTTGGAATTTACTTTATAAACTGGCAGTTGAGCCATCTGGCCAGTGCAGTGTGTATCTAAGCACTGTTTGCTGTTTAAACAGTCACTGTGTAGCACCTCTGCAATAACAGTCCACACACTTTCATTTCAGTGACTGCTGCTCTAGGAGCCCAGCCAAAATGATAACAATCCAAAGCAGGCCAGCGCGGGGATACACCTCCGTACCTGTGTGTATTCTGCAGCCACTGTCCTCGAGAAAAGACAGACAGGCTCATTATCTTAGGAGAACTTTACAACTACGGCGTTGTCCCGTCCGTCAGGAAAAATTGATATAAAATTTTTGGCAGTTAGAAAAAGTCTGGACTGTTTCCCCTCGAGCATGTGCAGACCCAAACCCACACATGCACTGGATCGTGCACATTTCCACCCCGCTCTCTCCCAAATCAACCCTAAACAAACCTGCTCTAACACCTCTCTGGGGGACTTGTCGGTTGGCAGCTTATGGACCACACACAGGCGTATACACACACACTCACAGTGCACACACAAGCAAAGCCACACACTCTAATTTAATATCCATAACAACATAACCTTGAAGGATAAAATGCAGGACTCATTTAAATGCTAATTTGTTTGTTAACATAACATCAAGATTCCGCGCGGGACAGGTTACGGAACTAGGCTGTCACTTGATATGTATATTTTATTCTACTTTGTTATTTTTATTGGAACTTTGATTATGATAATACAAAACACTAAATAAAACATTAATATAAACAGGAAGGACTTGAGCAACATCTTTTATGTATTCAGGTGCTTATTACCAGGCAGGAAATAAGGACGGCGAGAAAGAAAGGGAAAGCTAAGGGGGTGGCGGATTCTGTGGATATGTCAATATTGAAACTGATGGGCCAAATCATATTTATTTGTTTGGTATCTCATATTCACACACTTTAACCTCCCAGTCTATGAACAAGCACACAGTTCCATCAACCTCTTTGGTGTATGAGCATGGAAAATGACGAGAATACAGAGCGAGCTGTGATGATGGCGCCGTATATTCCATATGTTTAGTAGAAAAAGATTTTATGCAAGTATTTTGGTGTAGTTTATTTGTAATCTTCTTTTAATAATCATCAAGTAATCGTCATTTATGGCATTTAATTATTGACTGATTTATAGCAGGGGGTAACAGAAGGACAGGAAGCCAGCAGAAGGTAGTCCCTAGTACAGATCTGTTCAACTTAATATTCATAAGTAATATTGGTGATGCATTACTACACAGTCGTGATACTGGTATGGGCACAACTGATGCCTTTAATCTTATCAAAGACATTTGGGGCTTTTTTGCATTACGTTAACGTTTCCTGTGGGGTTTCGGACCACTAGTAGTTCTATAGGGGGCAATGTTTTCATGTGGAGATCCCTTTTATGTTTTTATTTCACACATGAGGACTCGCATGCAGGTAATGCAGTACACATTTGTGCCTATATTCAACCATTCAACAGCCAGTGGCAGCAAAAAAAGCAGGGAAGAGAGACTATTAACAAGCAAACATGGGTGTAAACAATGCAGGTTTCAAATTTTTTACAAGGGAGACAATGCATTCAACATGCTTGGTAAGGCTCATTTATGCTCACCATTAGATGTATACAGACACCGATGGAACCTTTCTCTGTTATTTGCGTTCATTTTGCAAGGTTTCTGAAAGTGGAGCAGTACCACAGGAAATCATGGAGGCAGTGTAGCTAATTTCAACTAAGACACGACGAAGACATTTTAAACATGGCATAATGGAACAGTTCAGTAATATAGTGAAAAGAATTCTACGTCCACATATTGCGATGGGTTGTGGCCTCACAAAACACTGTTGTTGGTTGTCTACAACGCTGCCTCCATTAAAAGGCGTATTGTTGTCTCCACAGCTGCAATGTTTTTTGTTGTCAGAAAGTTTTGACTTTGCCCTCTAGTGCCATCTAGTGGAGGTTTCCATGTCAACATGAAAGACCCATGGAAATATGCAGGCTGTGATAGATCTATTTTTGTATGTAAAGGGAATATAAATGACCCCTTAGGCCTCAGGAATATACATGAATTTGGGTGAGAAATGTCTTCAGTGCAAGTTAACTAAGAATCGGGATTTGAGCTCACATTTCCACTTTTTCATGAGTCTGCAGAGGAAAAAGTAATGACCACTGGGCTGTCTTTGGTGATCAGCCGTCAAAACCAGGGGAAAGTAGTAGTTTCATTGTTAATTTAACTGGTTGAAAAGCAAACAAAAACCCCCCGATATTTGTTAGTGTGGCATCTGTGGCTAAAAGTCAATATATATTGAAAAATGCTTAACAGTAAGGGGGATGTGGAGTCATTGGCTAGCTGTAGCTAAGCTAAACAAATCAAATCTGATCACCTTTTTAAGCAATCCAATGAAATGCGAAGGACTTGAATCCCTCTTGTAACTGTATATCGGATAAATATTCTGTCTTACGAGGAAATACTATCAGTACAGAAGCTAGTGACGCTCTGACTTGAAGTGTTTCTGGGTTACTGCAGTGGTTAGCATTGTTGCCTCACAGCAAGAGGGTTCCTGGGTTCCGGGGTGGTGGGCTCAAACCCTGGGTTGGGGTAGCCCTTATTTGCAGAGTTTGCATGTTCTCCCTGTGTCAGTGTGGATTTTTTCTGGGTACTCCGGCTTCCATCCACAGTCCAACAACATGCAGGTTAGGTTAAGTGGTGACTGTAAATTGTCTGTAGGTGTGAATGTGAGCGTGAATGGTTGTCTGTCTCTGTATGTCAGCCCTGTGATAGTCTGACGACCTGTCATGGGTGCATGTCATCTCTCACCCAATGTCAGCTGGGATAGGCTCCAGCCCCCCCCACGAGCCCAACGGTATAAGCGATGACGGAAAATTAATGAATTAATTAATACATCTTTCTGATGGTAAAATCCATTAATAGAATTCTCACAGACAATGCTGGCTTCCAGTTCTATCAGAAGTTCAGAGCTTTTTCAGAAGGCCAGTCACCTGAATGTGTGTGTATTTTTCATGACCACCAGTGCCCTCTGCAGTAGAAACAAATACAACCTCTTGACTCTGGTGATAGTAGTAGAGTTGTTTTGTGAAAATTGGCCACATTATTGTTCACCTATGATTGTGGCCCATGTATGTGCAGGGCATGCTGAGGAAATGTCTTTCATACTCTGCGAGGGCAAAAAAAGATCTCTCTGTTTTGGAGACGATGAGAATAGATATTGCTTGCAGCAGGTATGGGTGGTGTCAGTTGGGACAAAATTGGTGTCGATAAAATGGCCAGTAAGGAACAAAGCTATAATAAAAAAATACAGGTCGGAGTATTTTTTCTTTTACAAAATTGCCCATCTACTTTATTGTCTCAAAATTAAGCCAGTGTATCACTGCCTTCTGTGGTTGTTGTCTCATAGTGAGTTACGGGGCATCTGATGCATTGGTGGCAGAAATGATCGATTGGGGTATTGTGTGTGTGTTTGCCAATGAGAGTTTATCCAATCTGTGTCCACCCCTCAGTCTGTCTGTCTGTCTGTCTCTCCATCTGTCTGAACATTTCAGGGACACATAGCTCTCCAGTGTGCTCTCATCAGAGATGGACAGCCTTGGTCTGTGGCAGTATAAACTCCACTATAAACTCCACTCCGGCCTCCAGCAGCAACGATACGGCTGTTGTGAGTGAGGAATGTTAACAGGACGAACACTTAAGCGGGAGAGTGGTGGTGGCGGTGGTGGTGGGGAGGGGGTTGATCTGCCAGGGCTTGACTCCTCATTACCAGTCTCTGCCTTTAGAAATGGGATCTGTTTATTTGGCTGAGTCTCCCCTCGGGGCATTGAGCTGGCGGGGCAATACGGGCAAGTGTTCTGGCGAACGTGCGCCAGTGTGATTATTATATCACTTACCACAGCTCATCAAAGAGACATCACTTCTGAGAGCGTTTAACTAGCACACCCAGCCGTGGAAAATGTTGAGGCTCGTTTGCTCTCTCTGTCGCTGGAAGGGAATACAGCAACAGTGCAGGCTTGTGTTTCTTGGCCTGTGGTTGTCAATTTGTGTTGTTTGGGTGTTTAAATGTGTCTAAGTGAGCATGTGTGTGTCTGTTTTCATGCATGATTATTTTTGTGTGCATGTGTGTGGTCTGAGTAAGAAGTATTGACCCACCCTCATGCTCCTAAGTCTGTAGCTTTCATACCACACACATAAATGCACTCGTACTCCAAAGACATAGTGCGCTTTCTTTCTATTTTCATTTCTGACTGAATGGGCCCGCTTTGGGAGTGCTCACAGGCTGAGGGAGAGCTCTCTGTCTCTGATGATGTATATAAGTGGTTTGGACGAGCCCTCTCTTCATTTGAGCCCCTCTCCAACTTGACTTGCAATATGTCAGTGTCGACTGTAATGCGCTGAACCATATGTTGGCTCATGGGTCTCTTATACAGAAGCAAAGACTGCCTTGTCACAGTGGCAGAACATTTTCATCATTGTACATTAGGAGGATCCCCCTGTGTCATCACATACAATGGGAGTATGGGGGGATTTTCACACAAGGTGATTTGTCCGTGTTCCTATATGTGGTGGCTGAGGTGTTAAGTTGTTGGCAAGTAAGACTATGAATCATGTAATGACCTGAGAGGACAGTGATACAGTGAAGATGTAGACAAGGCTGGGAATATGCAACATTGCTGTCTTCATTTGTCTGTTGAAGTGTAAGTAATCCAGACATAGTCTTTTCTGTTAGTAGTACATTTATGGGAAAAGCCATGTGCTTGCATGATTTGGCATCTGGTGGTGTGTCACAGCGGTAAGATGTGAAGTTACGATATGAAAGAAGATGAGTGTTGTCTTTTTCCTTACAGGGTGCATTAGTACAAATTAGACTTTTGATTTTTTAAGGTAACAGTTCAATTCATTAAAACATTTTTTTAACGCTGAGGGCTATGCTACACTATCTTATTTTGTAAAGATCAGCAGCTCATTGGTTTTATGTCCTAAAAACTGCCATCTACATTTTCAAATACTTCTTTAAAAACATAGGCTACATGGTTTTCAAGTGTGATGTAAAGGCTTTATTTTTAGGGGGAACGTACGACATAAAGGCCATATACTTATTTAAAATGTAACAATAACTTATTTCACCAGTCAATTGAACAAACTGTTGAACACAAGTACAACAACCACAAGATGGCAGAAGGGTTGCTTTACATTCCTCACCAGCAAAAAGAAATTTTCACTTTCACTTTCACTTCACTAGTATAGCCAACAAACCATAGTTTGTCTGTCAATGATGCATTCATTGTTGTTTACACAACCCATGGACAGTGCAAAATCTTGCCACATGGGAAGAGGGAGGATTTTCCAGGTCTATTGTTCCTGCCATGTCCGACTTCCGTTGTGGCCATGGTGTCTCAAAGTGCAGGTGCAGGCTACCAGTAAGCTATGCCATGTTGTCTTGGAAATCGGGCTGGGCAATGTCAACCAACTTGGCATATGATGATGTCCACAATGAAATCTTCTGATGGATGATGAGAACGTTGTTGGGACAATGCTCACCAAGGTGTTTGTTTGACAGAGAGAGAGACTGAGAGAGAAGAAAAGAAAGTGAAAGGTGGACTATTGCAGGCAATGTTTCTTTGGGCCTAGTTATGAATAACTTACTTGGAACACTGCCCAGCAGATGTAAGCTGATATCTATCAGTGACTGTGGCAGATCTTCACAATGACAGCAACATTCTTGGCATTCTCAAAGGGTACCACTTTGCCCATCTGGCAGCCTTCAGTTCGTCCTGTAGATAAAAGAGAATTTTTACTTTATAAGCACACAATAAATGTGTCTCCTCAACAATTTGAATTTGGCCCACTCACAAGGTTTGTGTCTCAAACAGAATTTATTTTCCTGGTCCATAAGATAATTGAATGATAAATGTATTTCACTGCTCTTCATAGAACAAGACGCATGTTAAAATCCTATGAGTGCATATTTAGTGTTACAGGTTGTTGCTTGGTCCGATCCTGTGAGGCTTCCACCTTGACTTTGCGTAAAAAAAAGTGAATGAGACTTATTCAGACATGAAAATGACCTGACACATTGACATCACAAGTTTTATGTGCGAAAGGAGGTTATGAGTGTAGTTACAACATTAATACAGTGTGGCGTAAATATTCAGACTGTGGCATGGTCAGATTTTTCGGATTGGTTGCTCGTGTAAATATTCCTGAGTGGTGGGCAAAGATCAAGGCTGCAGTGAGGGCGTAAAATAGCAGGAATAGCGTATCCTGCCAACGTTGTCAGGGCTGCAAGTCTGTATGCACAGTCACACCCAAAGTTACAGTAGGAATACCGTAGCAGACTCGCATTTACATGCATCTATGAGTTAGGCATACATGCACACACTCATACATGTGTTTTCAATGAAGCAGACAGGCAGGACTATAATGGTAAGTGGCAGGAATGGGGTTAGGTTTCCCATAGGTCCTGCTGCACCATGGTGGGCAATGGGTTTAGAAGTGGGTCCAGGAGTGTGTATGTGTGTATTTACATATGGGTATGCCAGAGTGAGAGTGTGTTTGAGATTGGGTTGTTTTCACAGTAATGCGGGTGGAAGGAGCGGGACCCACCCTGAGTCACGAACAGAGGGCTGATTGTGCAGCAGACAGAGTGGGCTGGATGGCCTGAGCCGACTCTGGGGAGGAGGTAAGACGAAATGTTTCCCCTAAAGCCGCACCATGACAGGTGGCAGAGAGACTACTGTCACATTATATCCCTCCCTACCTCTCAAACCAAAACCGCCAAAGATAAAATCATAATGAAATAAACACAGATGTTGATATCTTTACTTCCGTGTGGACCTGCTCGCTTCAATTACTGATGCTATAAGGGATATCATGTTTGGACGTATAGTCATGAAAACTGAAGTATTTACCCCGGTCTCGTGGTTCTGTGATCTAAACTGCCATCTTTCATCGGCTATGCTCAAAATCACATCTCTCCCTCCTCACCTCTCAGGCCTGAAGTGTAATTTCCCAGCTCTAAATCCAGAAGTGCTACCGGGGGACACGTTGGGTAGATTACGAGGTTAAGGCTTCATTTTGTCCCTGAGCTGTGGAGAAAACGAAAAGCAACAAACTTGTGTGTGACCTGTGCTGGTTTGTGGTTCCAGGGAGAGCCCAGAGCAGCCCCTAAGGCCCCAAGGTGTCTGAACCACCTCCACTCACTTCTCTCACAGCCTCAAATTGTTATTGAGCTGGGGGCCTGGAGGGCTGGCTGGAAATATTGTTTAATGTTTTTGAACAGAGAAAGGCAAGATACAGTACAGCTGCACAGGGCCAAAAGCCACAACCCTGATCGTACAAGGTAACAGATGCAGTTCACACTGTGTGTGTGTGTGGCTATGTATGTGTGTGTGTGTGTGTGTGTGTGTGTGTGTGTGTGTCTGAACCATACATGGGTCACAGAGCAAAACTGAAAAACTAAACACTGATCAACAATTTTTTCCCTTTGTGTCTCCATTCAAGGGAACTCTTTTTCTATGTAACTGTGAAACAGAGTGTATTTGCTTTCAAGTCAAGTTAAGGGAACTTATTATTATAACTCTGGTTTCTATGAAAATGCCTTTTCACGGTTTGTGGTCAGTAAGCTGATCAAAGTTCTCCAGCTAATATCAGAAACGGATATGCTGACCACATCAGGAGAGAAGAACACAAAGTGGTTTTATAGTATATCTGAGGAGGCGATCTGTGAAAAATGTTGCTACTGGCGCCATGCAATCTCTGGTAAAAAAAATCAAAAGAGATTTGGAATACAGAGTATATTACAAGTAGGAGTAGAATCTTTTGAAATGTTTTTAAATTTAATTTTCTTTTTAAGATGATGTTTTTTGTTATCAGATTTATATAGCACTTACAGCACCAACATCACAAAGTGCTTCACAAAGAAGCATACAACAATGAAACAGAAAGATGACAAATAATGAGGAGACATAAGGAATTTAAGATTATGCACAACGAATCAAACAGACAGGTAGAAAAAGTAAATTTCAGTCAGAAATTAAAACAATAATTCAGCATAATCAACCAGCAGGAAGAAGGGGTGAAACGGTACCTGCATTCCTCCTGAACAGTTCGGCACAAGACATTCAGATCCATTCTGCCTTGTATCAACAGTTCAGGCTGGTGATGGTGTAATGGTGTGGGGGATATTTTCTCCACACACTTTGGGCCCCTTGGTATCAACTGAGCATCGTTCAAATACCACAGCCTACCTGAGTATTGTTGCTGGCCGTGTCCATCCCTTTATGACCACAGCGTACCAGTCTTCTGATGGCTACTTCCAGCAGGATAATGCACCATGTCACAAAGCTCAGATCATCTCAAACTGGTTTCTTGAACAGGACAATGAGTTCACTGTACTCCACAGTCAACATATCTCAAACAATAGAGTAACTTTGGGATGTGGTGGAACAGGCGATTCACATCATGACAAATCTGCAGCAACTGCATGATGGTATCATGTCAATATGGACCAAAATCTCTGAGGAATGTTTCCAGCAACTTGTTGAATCTGTACCACAAATAATTGAGGCAGTTCTGAGGGCTAAAGGGGGTCCAACCCAGTACTAGCAAGGTTTGCCTAACAAAGTGGTCGGTGAGTGTACATTATACTAAATTAAAACATATGGTCAAAGTGCTGAAGTCCTGCTACAATGTGCCTTCACATGTGCATTTTAGTCAGCCCATTGTTCCTGCTCTGTGTAAATGAGCACGAGTTACAGTTTAGGAATTAGAGTCTTATGATGGAGCCTTACTGACATTTGTGTCATTGATTTTTTTTCCTTCACTATTATATGTTTTAATTTTTCAAATAAAAAAAAAAAGGTTATTCTCTGTTTTTTTTTCTACCTCCTGCTGTACCAGACATGCACCAAGCCGAGTTACTTACTGAACAGTAAATGTTATGTTCAACGACACCCCTGGCAGAAACATAAGCTATATTAACCAAGTGAAAGCTAAACATTGTATTGAAAAATGAATTGAGAAATGCAAAACCCTGAGCAATATTTCACAGTAGTGTAAATAAAATTGAAGAAAAAAGCTGCAGAAATTTGAACAATGACACATTACATTCACTTCTGCATAAGGAATTGTATTTTCTTCTGAAGTAAATGCCCTTTTGACAACCCCAGGCAGTCTATTAAACTGTGTTACCTCGCTTTGTTTGTCTGATCAAGTGTAATCATATTTAACCTGCCACGGTCCTATTTGCTAAAACTTCTTAGTACTACTTTCATCACTGCACAATTGGACACATCACAAAGGACAAATGAACCAAATGATTCAGATGAATCATGGATCATAAATGAGACCTAAAACGATTTCCACCTTTAACAGTGTTCTGTATAGAGTTAAAGAGAAAACTGTTACTGACAGCAGGACATTACGCACCAATTCCCCTGGTCTCCCCCTAGCCTTCCCCTGCATTCATAAATATCCCCTCGCCTGCTTTCCCTAATTACCTAGCATGAGCATGGCTGTTTCCACTTCCCTCTCACACATAATAGAAACTGCTTTTTAATATCCAGGCATCATAAAATGGCATGCTGACTTAACAGACATGAGGAGCAGAAGGAGCAATAACAGAAGGGGAGGCAGGGCTGGGGGGGAGCAGTTCAGAGTCGGGAAGGAGGGATGGGCAACGAATGTTTAGACCAGTCAGGATAGATCCTGAATTTACCTCCTTACTTCTGTCATTTCTTCAGTTTTACTCATCGTCTGTAATTTGTCACTGCAGTCATGTCTTTGCTTTTTTACTTTTCAGTACTTTGATGTCAGGAAACAGATGGAAAGACCAGTAATGTTAAGTTTTTACTCCAGTGGAATAAATAGAAGTTGGAGTAAGCAGCTATTGTTAACTAGAGTTGGGGTTTGATAGAATTTTATCAAATCAAATCTAGTATCAAATCCAGTTGCGCTGAAACATTTTTCTTTAAGTTTGGTCCCAGTCCTTACCGTTAACTTCCTAGGTGTAGTATCAGTTTGCCCATGTATAGGACTTTTGTTTTTATTGTCAATGGACCACTAAATAACTGCCAAGATCAACCTTCTCTAACCTTAGTCTCCATATTGTTACGACCTTTCCTTATTCTGAAACGTTATCAGCTCTCATCACTGGAAAACAGCCAGTAGATTTCAGATTAGTTGACTTTGTAGTCAGCTTAGCTTTTATAGCTTGTCATTACTCAGACATCTGAAGCATTTCAGCAGGACCATTAGTCAACCTGTAGCCAGCACCACCCACTGGGACAACAGAGACGAATGACCTGCCAGTTCCCGCTGCATTTTTCACCATCCTTAGAAAAGACAGAGATGGCTTTCAGGAGTGAGAGAAATCAAGTTACACCCCATGTCAGAGCCTTGTTTGGACTGAAGTGATATGAAGTCAGAATTTAAGAGAACACCTGCTAGTTACCCACTCTGATATTGACATGTATTTTCATTGGGCCTGTCAGTTCTCAGGCTCTTGTTTGGCATAGAGGGCATAATTAGGACATTGTGATGGCTGTTGAATTTCACTTTTTTGTATAGTAAAGTATAATAATTTCCACTCTTCCCATTGGCTAGGCCTGGCCTCCTGTCTGCCTCTGTGGGCTCTCAATAATTTTTCACTGGGCAGTGTGTGATGGATAGGTTGTATTTATTCACTGCTGGGCGTCTGCTATGTGAATATGACTCATTTTGGGGCATTACGTATTCATGGCTTGGGATAGGCTGTATACAGGAAGTTATAATTAATGTGTCACAGTAGGAGGTGTTGGTAGACGGCAGGTTTGTTGGAGGGCGTTGTGGAGCATAATGTGATTTACAGTACAAACAACTGGGAGGATGTTTGTCTGCTGTCCAAAAAACAGAAAGGCAATGCTTCCTTCTCAATCCAGACCCTGATTATGCTGCCAGTTTGATAATGTGCTGCAGAACATAATCCACACTGAAATGTTGATACGGATTCTTTGTGCAGGTGGCAGCGAGTACTGGAGTGTTGGGTATCTGTAATTTATCCTTTTACTAATCATTACAGATAAAGGTTTATAGAACCAATCGTATCACTTGCTTAAAGACAGGAGCAAATTCTGCCTTAAATTTTGCACTTGGACCAAATAGGCTTTATAAAACATCACTGACCTCAAGACAACATCAGACATACTTTACATTTGATTCACCCGATAAACCAGATGCAAACTTAAGCAGCCATCATTGGTTTGGATGCAAAAAAGAAGAAAACGTTGGCATTTTACATTCCTATACATATATTGTGCCATTAAAAGAGGATGTTTTTATACCGAGACATTGCTGCATTTCCAGCTGGGATAGTGCCCAAAAACTGGGTTTTTTTTAGGCCAAAACATCATCATTTAGTAACCATAACGAAGTGGTTTTTGTGCCTAGACCTAACCACATGGTAACCACAGTGTTGTTGAAACATAAAGTTTCAACGTATCCAATACATAATTTACAAATGTAACGTAAACCAGGTTTGCAGAATTGTACAATGCCAAAATGTATTCTGGCGATTGGGTTGCATTTCTATTATAAAACTCTGCATGTGTTTCAGTTTAACAAACTGTCATACAGACAGTCTAAGCTGTTTATAAAAGTAACAACAACAAAAATAGAAATAAATGGCTCCCTTTGAGTTGGAGCATGGCTGTTGCATGCATTGTCTCATTAGTCCTGTTGTTTTTGCGCTCCTCATAAAGCCTCTAAGTCAACTCAGTCAATCTCCATTTTTTTCCAATCATTTTGCCTCTGTCAGTACAACACAAGATAGCACTATTTGCAGATGATGTCCTGGTCTACTTGACACCTCCAGCCCACTCTCAGGATACAAATTGAACTCTCATCAATCCCATTTCTTAGAGTTTAAATATAAAACCAGCGATTTGGAGACCAAAATGCCATTGAACAATTTGAAATACCGAGATGTACAGATACCAAAGGATGAAACAAGCCTAGCCTCTGAAAATTATGATCCACTGCTCTTTAGCATTAGAAATTACCAGGTGGCAGGGCTTGACAGTGCGAGCGTTTCACTCACATTTGCGACTAAAAATAGGTGTGTGCGAACTGTAAAAAATATTTAGGGGCACATGTGCGCATAAAAAATCAGCCGAAGCAACCTATATTTTTGTCAATAAAAAATAACTAATCTATCTAACCGCAAATGGTTTGGAGGAACTCCAGCTGCCTTCCCTCTTCCCTGTGTGACACGGTTAAGAACCACACCGCCCACGGAAGTGCCGTAAATAGCCTTGAAGCGCCGAGAAGTGAAGCCAGTTTCCTTTCGGCGCCCATGTTAACCGATTGTGTCATCCACACCGGCCGCGCCGCGCAGCTCCGCCGCTGGCTGTGCAGCGATCATTTCGCCGTCTGGTCTATTTTCCATGCGAGCCGCGAGCGAATGTGTCAAGCTGGGTAGTAAAACGAATATCGAATACCAAATTTTCATAACAAATACCTACCCATAGAAACGAATATTCGAATATCCGAATATTTGGGTACAGCCCTAAAAGATAATATATATAAGATAACATTAAAAACAAAATTAAATTGCAAAACTTTTTCAAAACTTGATGATTTTACCTTTCTGTACATTTTGTATACAAATTCATTAAATAATTTTGCTCGTAAATGTCTATTTGCATCACATTTATTACGGAAAACACATTATTTGATCAATTTAAATTGTGCCCCCCTATTGCGCTCCTTATTTTTTCAACTTAGGAGCACATGTGCTCCTTGGGAAAAAAGTTAGCGTCAAGCCCTGGGTGGAGTCTGTTGCTTTTTTTGGTATTGATCCAACATGCTTTGTTAAAATGAACATTCTCCCAAGGCTTCTTTATTCGTTCGAAACAACAAAAATCTAAATCTGTAGGATGGCATGAGTGAATTTCAGGATTCCTGTGGAAGGAAAAGAAACCAAAAGTTAGATACCAGTCCCTCCAGGTTTCTAGGGGTAGAGGAGGTCTGGCACTTCCTTGCCGACCAACTTTTATCAAGCTGCTCAGATTAAACCCTTTCCAAATATATGCAACCCTGACAACTCAGCAATATGGATGTGCCAGAACTTGGTAAAGGTCCGACAGGCTGTTATTGGAGACAGTGAATTGTAACACCACTTCTGGGAGCAACCGAACCCATGGCTAGATCTCTCACTGAAATCTTGGTTTAAAGAAGCTGAGTCCTTTGGACCCAAGTAGCCCTATTCATTGATCCTCTGGGTAGCTTTGGGTCCAGGTTTTATTCCAAACAGGCTGGATGCAAATTTCAAAACATGGCAGGAGCTAGGTCTGAATATTTATTTGAATTTCTTTGAGAAAACCTCACTTAGAAGCTTCCAAAATCCGAGGGACCAATTTGGGTAGGTCAGCCAGGGTTTCTTACAGCTTAGACATTGCAATGATGAAATGTTAGTAAAGATGATCTGGAGACATCAAGATCCTGAAAAGGTATAATTAAGAGTTTTTATTTAAGCATACAGAGCTGACCTAGGTCTCAGAATTATTTCTGAATTATAAAAGGGCCTTCAAGAGCTAAGTGTTAAGTGGGGTGAACACATCCTACATAAAAGAAGATTAGGAAAGTGAGGGGAATCTTTGTAGTCAATAAAGGAGTGGGAAAACTTAAATGATAGGCAGTGGCAATCAATCAACTCTTTGACATGGAGAGAGTTTAACTGGAAAAATACGGTCAGATACTTTATAAGACGAACACTTAGTCCAGGGTGAGGCAGGTAGCATGTTAGAGAGGCTGTGGGATGCAGAAAGCAAATCATTATTGTGTTTTGGGAACACATTAGGATTTACCACCAGTGGAAGAAAATCTGAGATAGCATGGAAAAAGTTCTAAAAATTTGAGATCGTCTTTTGTTATGTCTTGTACCTGGGTATGATGCCACAGCAGCTTTTTGGCAATCAGCTGGTCCACACACATTTTTTAATCAACCAATTAATAGTTTAGCACAAGGAAACATTTTAAATGGCTCATTTTGTCCAACCAACAATCAATCAAAACTGACAAAAAATAAAACAAAAAAATCCTCACATTTTATTCAGTTTTCACTTGACTAAAATGACTTAATAGTGATTAACCAGTTCTTAAAATTGCATTATTAATATAACTATCCAGTATTTGTCAGTATCACTACTCTCCCCTGACTAATCGAGGATTTGTCAGTGCCAGGAACTGAGGCCAATACTGGAAAACAGCAACAGCGACAATAAAAAGCTAATTTTGTGTAATGGAGTTGTCATGAAAACATCAATCATACCTTGTTTTTTTAAAAAAAGGGCATGGGGTTACCTGTGTTCACCATCCAGCCAGGGGGAATACAGATAAGCTCAAGTGTATACCACTATATGCCAGATATTTTCAGTGTCGGTCAGGGTGTGTTTCCCGACACCTGCGTTTATGTTAGTGTCTGATGTGTCAGTGTGTGTGTTTGTAGTAGGCTTTGTTGGATTTGGCTCTTTGCCTCTATAATTCCTCCCTCCTGATGTGTGTAGTGCGTCCCACCTCTCCCGGCTCACAATGCTCCCTATCTCCACCTCTGTCTGGCTCTGGTGTAGGCCAAGGTCCTGAGTAATAGCCAACCTTAATCACATACAGTTTGTTAGTGTTTGTGGCTCTGACCATTTCCAGGTGCATGACCTGATTTTCCTACTGAGTAGGTGGTCCTGAAGACGTACGGGGCCGTTTATCACATTGCAGTAGTCCATTAGAGGGAAGGCCTGTGTGGATGTGTGTATATGTGCATTTGCTGGAATGATTTGTTTTGTAATGCAAAGTGACAGACAAAGTGATGGTTGTCCTTTCTATCATTTTTATTCACTCACTCTCCTCGTCAGGGTTCTTTCCCTCTCTGTGCCAGTTTGTGTGAATATGACTGCCGCCCTGTATTTGTGGATGTCAGCAGATCTAGATCCCTCCACTGAGCCTTATAACCTTGTGGCGAGAGGCAGATTTAAGGCCAAGGCAAACATGGTAAAACCAGTGCGAGACCAATACTAATGGTTAATGGCAACATGATTAACAGTTGGAGCACAAACTGGCACTCAAAAACACTTTTTTTATCAAACCATTTGGAAAACACGTCATGATACAGGAACATCCCGATATTGAACATTTTTATGCACACTGAAGTTGCAAATGGAGGACAAAGGTCATTTGGTCACCAGACATCTTATTGTTCGGCTTCAGCTGAGACTTGAGGAATGTTCCAGAGACCCACTAAATAAACTCGCCGCTGCTTGAAGCCAAAACCCAGCACTCAGCTGTGGGCCAGGAGGAATTAGTCCTGATCCACAGTTTGGGAAACTTGTAGGCCTTCATGAGTCTTGACCCTGTATTCACGCTTTCTTTTGAGTGTTTGAAAATGGTAAAGGTACCCCACTTATCTCTCTCACTTCTCCACCCTCCCTCTCTCCCCCCGTGTCTCTATCCCTTTCCTCGCCAACATATTTTCACTGGCCTTAATCCTATTAGATGCATTTATGTAGTTTATTGTCTGACAGGATTAGATTTGGAGAGGAATAGTAAGAAGAGGTTGAGATTCTGAATGGGGTCTCTGTCCCTCCTGTTGGCTTTAACTAGATTTGTTATTGTATTATCTTACATAATCATATCTGTTTCCATATCGTGCAGTAGTTTTGCTTAAGCTGCTAACGAGACATTGGTTTTACTGTAAGTCGGCTCTGGTACAGATGGTGGTTATTTGACGTAGATTTTGGGGCTTAGTCGCTGTTTGTTTTTGGGATTTTGCAGAGGCCACACCATATGTGAACGTCAATTTGATAACTAGTAAAATATTGCGTTAGGGGTGGGCTAAAAGTATAAGCAGTCTGGGTCCTGTATTGGGAACACTGCTGGAGAAATACCTTCCCTTTGTGGTTCAAAGCTGTCTCTTGTTTACTCCTTTTGTGAATGCATTCACTTTGAACATCTACAGTGATATTGTGGAAGCTGTGATGCTGATCTTGTTTTTCTTTCTCCTCCTTACTTCAATTCATTTGATTGAATTGTGGAGCATAAACAAGCTGCAAAGATGTAATAAAACATATGCCTCATTACATAAGCCATGGTGTTAATTAAAAAAGGAAGATTATGACAATTGTCATATAATAAGCTATAGATATTAGGGAAGGAAGTGAGACAATCCCTTTTTACAGTCAGTTTACATTCACATCTCAATTACTTTCATGATAATATGTAGATATACATTTTTCCGTTTTGATTTTAATCTCCGCAGTCATTACTTACAGTAATGAATTCCCATGCACCTACACTGTTACCTCTCTCACAACTCCAGCTATTCTGTAGTCAATGTGAAATATTAAGATGTGGAAAAAAGAAAACTTTTGATTTCAAGAACCATAAATTCTGAGGAATTTAGTGCCTCCTTCTTTCTTTCAAATGCAAAACAGCTTGTTATTTTTGGGAGGTTTTTAAATGCATGCTGCCCGATGAAAACTAAAAGACTCAGCACTGCCCTTTTAGGTTATATATTTAAAGATCTCTGTAGTGTTTATGGTGTGTGAAATGCACTCTTGGAAAATGTCCAGTTTGCCTAGGCAGAGCGCATGTTTTAATTTAATTCCAACACATTTCAGAGGCTCCTCAAAACTCTGCCTCAAATGTAATGTGAAAGCCAGATGCTGCATTGAGCGTGTGCTGTGTTGGTTTGAGTTATAGGCAAACACAGATAGACTCTGGTCCAACAGGCTCGGTTATTGCTCAAGTCAAACACAATCAAAGTGACTTTAAACAAAATATGTGCTGGACTGTAATGAGATGCTGAGTTGCTGAATGCTATACATGTTGTGATAATTATCTACAGTTATGTGGTTCACTTGCTTGTTTTAAGCTGCCAGGCTCTTTCAAGTCGCCTTTTTCACCCTTAAACCACATTTTTTCTCTTTTTCTGTGCATTTACTCTGTTTATTCCTTCATGTGCTTGAAAATACATATGCGTTCACTCTCTTTTACCGCACACACACAAATACAAACACCTTGAAATAAAATGAATCAAAATTGGTATCTTGATGGCTGTTTCATAATCGACACTAAAATGTTGCTCTACTTGCTACTGAAATAATTTCTTCAAAATTGATATAACATTTAGTCAGGAACATGTTGCGGTCTGTATGAGTTTGCCATCACATAACTCTGAACATAGAGCTCAGCTGTTCTATACCACTGATGCTCAGAGCATTTCATTACTGTTTGGTACAAACCTTTTGTTCCTCACATCACATTTTTTGCGACCTTGAAAGAATTCTTGCAGTATTGATAGTGGATACATGATTGTGTACATATAAACATGACTTGGATTAACTAAATACAACCCTGTCAGTCAATTACTCCAAGTAAAACAAGTAAGAGCAACTGCCAAAGTCAGCTCAACAGGATCGGCACAAGGCACTGTGCAAATACAGTAATTATCCTCTGTCATACAACGACAAAATGGACCTCTGACATCTTGCTGACGAGTGCAATGATTCTGTATCTCTACAAACATGAATATAACTGAAAATGGAGCATTGTCATACAGTATGTCCTTGACAGTATAGTTGGGGTGGTGATGTACAGTACGCCTCTTATTGCACACTTATTTAACAAGGACACTAGTTTTGTATTGGGAAGAAGTCATTATAACGCAGCTCTTGGTAGACTAATAATGATAAATCGAATTTCCCGATATCATGATGAAAAAATGTATGGATACCTTCATGGGACTGTGAGTGTGTTTACATGGACAGTTTAATTCCCCTTTCATTCGGAATAAATGTTCATTCCTATTGAAAATGATCTTGTAAACACCTAATTCGGAATGAAAATGGCCAATGCGATGTAATGGGCTGGAATATTCCGTTTCTAATTCTGAATGAAAGAATTTCTCGCACTTGGATACACTCATTCCTCTTTAAGTTCATTCTGGTCTTTCTGTGCATGCTCGTTTCCTTGCCCTGCTGGCGCGATGATGTATATAGCGCGCTCGCGACTCGTTGCACTAACCGGTTTCCATTCGCCAAAGCGCAGTCCTCCAGCTCCCTTCTTTGACCTTCAACCTCTCTTCTCCTCCTCAACGGATGAAGCATTAGCAGAACAAGGTTGTTGTCGTACCGCTGCTACAAGAATATTAGCAAAACAAGCCTGAAAAGAGACCCGAATAAAGGCGATTAAAAGGCGATTAAACTGATCTCCCATGTAAACCCTCATTCAGAATGAATGTTTCCCTTGTAAACTACCTGGAAAGACATCATGTAATCGCGCCCAGTGAAATCTGACACAATCTTACATGATTATTTCACTAGTATAGTTGCGTTCTACTATCTATTGTTGTTGAACATTGTTGGGTGCTCGGCATCAATGCGTTGGCAAGTGAAAAATATATGTGATTTCTAATGTAGCGTTATATGAAAATAAATTGCATACCGTATGGCTGAAGCGAAGCTCTTTCAGCCAAGCTGCCTCCCAGAGTCTGTCTTACTGTCAAGTGTTGAACAAGACAGATGAAAAAAGTCTGACCTACTGGTCTCTGAGGTCAGTGATGTCATATATAACATAATGTCACGAACAATAAATGTTTTTTGAATGCTGAATGCACAAGACTTTATTTCTTTCTTTCTTTTTTTTGCCCAGAAGCTTACGCTAGCTATTCCAACTAGTGCTCCGATGCAATCCCGTCCCTTTCAGAAGCTTTGTAATCCAGCCTTGATCTCAGGTGTCTTTTTAGAGACCCCCCCATAGTTTTAATATTTTTTTTCTTTTTTTTGTTTCTTTTAGACTTAACACAAAAATTAACCAAAACAAAAAAAACAGCAACCAAACAAGAAAAAAAAAAAAAAAAAAAAAAAAATTCAGGAGATGGGATTGGGGGTGGGGCCTTGCAAGGAAGATCCATAATGATAAATCAGACACTTGATGTCCTCTGTGATTATTAATCCATTTTCACTGTCAAACTGCTGCTGTTGTTTGCTGTCCATGATGCCTTGATTGATTGGGTTGTTAATCAGAGGCTGTGTTTCTGATGGTGTAGCAGTGCCAGGAAAAACGGACAACAAAACAATGTTAAACTTAGACTCATCATAGCCATGCTTATAGCTTCCAAGTTTCCAACAGTTTCCAAGTGTCACAAAATTCAAGAAGCTTGGCTTTAACTCAAACTTTAATATTTTTACACCAATAATTAGGTAGGAAGAAAGAATAAGTGAATTAAAACACGAGTCGGAGACACTTGTGAAACCACCTCCTGCAACGAGCATAAAGCTTAGTGTTTATTTATTTATTTTTTAATCTAACCCTTGTCACAACACCCCTGTTCCACAACCTCCGATCTCTCTACCAAATCACTGTTGGTTACCGCAGACTCACTGGTGCTGTCGACCTACTGCAGCTCCAGTGTTCGCATCTTGATTCACAAAAATAAAGCTCTTCACCTTGAGCCAAGCAGTAACTGATTAGTAGCCATAGATTCTCCTTGTAGTACTGATTGATTCTTTTGCATGAGAAAGTGGCTTTTGCCTTCTCACATTGCAGAGGTCAATCAATCTTTCAATTAATTGGTTGTACAGGTAGTCACATCAGAATTTTTTCTTTTAGCAAAGTTGTTACAGTTGCATCGTTCAAAAACACTTTATTATCTATAAGTGTATTTAAAAAGGATCAGCATCTGGTTGGATAAATCTGATCAGTAGTGATTACATTGAGGCAACCAAAAGCTAATTATACAGATATTGGCATCTGATATTGGTCCAGTCCAATTAGGGTTTCCTTGCTTTCACCTGGTAAGTGCTGCCCAATAATGTCTGCATGATTCTTTGCTTCAAATACAATTTGAAAAAGTTTCCATGCTGTTCAGATCATCATATGTCTCGTTTTGGTTATATAATATTTCGGGGACACATGATAAACAACCATTACAATTAGATTAAGCATGTGCAGGTTAAGCATTGATAGATCTACTGGCATTGATGTGCTGTTTCAAAACACAGCATTTGTGCTGTATAATGTTCCATAATATAAATTGTAATGTTGTTTGTTCTTTTAACTTAACTTGTGGATTTGCAGGTACTTAATGGTAATGAGAATAAGGGTGTTTTCACACTTGGTCCTTTTCAGCCCTCTAACTGGACTCAGTGGTGACTCAGCATTTTTTTGTGCATATGTATACAGTCCAAGAGTGACTCAGAGGGGTCTGAGTTCAGTTCACTTTAAGTTCGCGGTGCAGTTTGCTTAACCTGTGCCTTGTAAACACAAAGCGCTCCAGGTTTGCTTTGCTCTTTACCATTGTATTTAGCCCTCTAGATCACAGGCTATTGCACTGGGATGCTTGAGAAAACAGACGAAACAACATTGTCCTGTAATGCTTGCAAGGGTGCAGGACAGTTTGGTCCACAGAAGATACTACACGTTTCCATGTGTGGAATGTACAGTAGAATACATCAAATGGCAACAGTCTCCAGCACACAGAAACACGAAGGTTTTCCTACAGTTTTAAGTTCATCTCAAAGTGATGGGCTCCATAACCGTCCTGCAGTGCCATGTCAAAGTAAAAAAAGTGAACTATTTCAATGTACATTGATCAGCCAAAACATTAAAACCAGTGGTGGGTGAAGAGAGTAACATTGATGTTCTGCTGGGAGACCTTAGGTCCTCCATCCACCCAAACACCGCTGTGGGCTAAGTAACCCCCCCCCCCCCCCCCCCAGCTACGGTACTCTCCGATGGCAGTGGCCCCTAACAGGAAAATGCCCCATGCCACAGTGCAGAAACTGCTCAGGAATGGCCTGAGGAACGTGACAAAAAGCTGAAGGCATCGACCTGGCCTCTAAATTCCCCAGGACCAAATCTGATGGAGCACCCATGGGAAATACTGGTAGCTCAGAGGTACCCCTAATCTATGGTGAGGCCTCCCTGGATTGGGCTTGTCTCTGACATGTCAAGGCATCAACACATGATCTCTGAAAGGTGTCCTGTGGTGTCTGGCACTTGCTTTGGATCATTTGTGACCTGTCAGTTGTGAGGTGAGGTACCAGCACTTCCAAAGATGCTCAATCAGATTGGGGTGTGGGAGATTTGGAGGCAAGGTCGATACCTTCAGCTTTTTGTCACGTTCCTCAGGCCATTCCTGAGCAGTTTTTGTGGTGTGGCATGGGGCATTTTCCTGCTAGGGGCCACTGCCATCAGGGAGTACCGTTGCTGTGGGAGTAATAGAGTACTTAATTTAATACCTTTTTTCCCCTACTTCATTCAAGTCAGGTCTTTTATTTATATCTAGGTAGGCAGGTAAGTAGGTAGGTAGATAGATAGATAGATAGATAGATAGATAGATAGATAGATAGATAGATAGATATAGCGCCAAATCACAACAAAAGTTATCTCAGGAAACTTCATATTGAGCAGGTCCAGACCATACTTACTTAATTTAGAGACCCAACAATTTAAACGAATTCACACCAAGAGTAAGCACATTATGGGACAATTGGTGGGGAAAACATCCTTTTAACAGGCAGAAACATGAAAAGAAAAATTAAAGCACTTTGAGGATTCTACTGACTGCTGGATAAATTAGGAAACTTCCTAATCCTGAAAAAGTTTGTAAATGTAGCAACAGACCCGGGTTCAGTTGCATGTCTGGAGGTTTGCATGACAATGATACTAAACATGCTGTCAGGCTCGCTGGTTGAAACTGTCATCTGCTTTGAATATAAATGGTCTTACATGCAGTTGTATTAAGAATATAATTGCAATTTCATAAACTGATATTTTTCCTTTTCATCAGACATCCTTATCAGTGCAGGTTAAGTAATGTATGTCAGTTTTACCTTTCACAGATATCATAACTGTGGAGCTATACCTCAAGCTAAATCCCTAGCCCCTCCTTTTCCAAGTCATCCTAAATCATCTATAGTAGTTAAACTCTCCATCATTAATCACAGGTGCTTTGAGTTCTCCTGTTTCTGACTGGACAGGCTGCTGCTGGGAGAAATACAGTACTTGTATTTCTCTCTGGCTGGAGCACAGCACACTACAGACCTGATGTGGATGATGCAGCCGGCAGGATTAATTGGGC
Source organism: Epinephelus awoara (assembly GCA_035609425.1). Taxonomy (NCBI): domain Eukaryota; kingdom Metazoa; phylum Chordata; class Actinopteri; order Perciformes; family Serranidae; genus Epinephelus; species Epinephelus awoara. The sequence goes on from CM069294.1 coordinate 25,780,957, forward strand.
CCAGTTACAGAGGATCAGCAAGTTTGGTGCTCTTCACATGCTGTTCCTCCATATGGCAGCACAGAAGTCACACACTATGATTTATAGTTCAGGTAAAAATGTTTCAGGTTGTGGCAGTCATAATTGAAGTACTTTTCAAATAACAGGTTTTTATTCTTACACAGAAATGCTTAATCGCAACCTCACTTTTTTGAAATCTACTTGCTTCAGACAAATGCAAATCCAAACATTGTATACAACTTTCATAAGTGAGACTTTAGGGGTGATTTCACCAGTTAAGCAGATATGCAAAGCATTAATTTACAAGTGGAGCGTCTAAACTGCTTTGCAACATTGTCAAGGCCAACTCTATCAAAGTTGCTCCAAGAAACGGTAGCCTTGACATAAAGTTAACTCCTAATACCGCCTCTATTTTTAGTTCAGAAAACAAAATTTGGCCTCATTAGTTTTGGTATTTATCATATTTTTATTTTACATGACTTGGCCTAAAAGTGTGTTTCCTAGCAAAAGGGGCTGCAAATTGCCCCAGGTCTTATTTGCCTCAGTGGGCCCGTGGAGGCGTTAGTGTTGTGGTCAGCACTCCTTAGACTCTTTGAATTGCAAATCACCTCCGTAACTCAAAAGTAATGCAGCAGGGAACGTCACCTCCTGTCATTTTTCTGCATTTGGGTGCATGGGGGCACCATTGTAGAGGAAGTGCAGTTATTGTTTCTGTCTCTGGTGTGACTCTTCCTTATTGTAGGAATGACTAGGGCCTGCTCTCTCAACCTCCACCTCTCTAATGTGCCAGAGGGCTCCCTTAGCTGTAATATTGCCCGTCTGCAAGCATTACAACATTGTGCAGCGGGACTTCTTCCTGATTAAAGGAAAAAAAACAACAACATAGAACTGATGGTTTGGCTTAATGTACAACAGCAACTAAACTTTTGGTAGCACTGCACATGCACTAAAAGTTCAAAAGAACTTCTGTTGAGTGTCGGTCAACTAACCATTAATGTATTAAGTAGGGGTGTAACAATACATGCATTTGTATAGATCCATTTGGTACAAGGCTTTCAGTCTGGTACGCATTACAAACGAAATTACTCATTGAACTCTTTATGTTATAACGAAAAACATTCTACTCCAGTGAGACGTGCTGGGAGACATGCTATGCTAAGCTAGCTTGTTGCAAGTTGGTTAGTAAGGCCTTTACCAGACCAGAAATAGAAGATCCTTCAATAACTTACAGGTCTAGTGTTTGGAGCCACTTTGGTTTTGCTGTGAATTTTGAGGACGATGGCGAGAGATAGGTGGATAAAAAAAAAGACACAAGCCTTTGGAATGTGCTTAATGTAATTGACCCCTGTTAACAATATTCCCTCACAAGCCCATATCAGCCAGACAGTGATTCTTGCTCGGTACAAAACCCCCCCACAAGAGCTCAAATGATGTTAGTTTTTATCCATCCAAAAAGTTAGATAGTTTGCGTTTGTTTATAACTACTACACAACATTTTGTATTTTTAAGGAGCTGTTGTTGTTTTACATGCCGCTAAGAAGGCACCCCAGAAGATGAATCATTCAGGTATAGCTCCATTTCCGTTCAAAGTCAAAAAACATCATGCTTTATGATGTTAGTTTTGATAAATATAAAAAAAAAACAAGGAAATTTCTACTTCTTTGTTGTATTGAAAACGGACCGAACCATGACACCACTGTGTCATATTGAACCAAACCATGAATTCTGTGAATCATTATGCCCCGAGTATTCAGAGTGGAGGGGAAATATGTATCAAGGTGGAGCATCATGACGTTATTTGGACATGTTAATGTATTAAACTGTGTATTCTCCTAAAAATATTATTTGGTGAGTGTTAATCCTCTTCAGCCTATTCTCATTCCCGGGGTGTTAAATTGCCACTTTGTCATGCCCCTCAGCATGTGATATCAATGCCAGAGGCACCCTTTAGTGTCTGTTTGAGATGCACCAGGCTTTTAACTTATTTCAGTGTAAACCCATGCGCAGCAATAATTGAGGCTGTCACGTCACGTCACGTCACCTCACGTCACTTACAATTCTACATGTTGTGTGAAATCATAAGTCAATGTTAATGTAAAGTTACATAATTTATCTTCAATTGTCACCCACGGATGTCACAGGTGATGCGTTTACGTTACGTTGCAGTACACTTTTTTTTTCAACCTAAAACATGATCTTTTTTCTAAACTTAACCAAGTAGTTTTATTGCGTAATCCAACTGTAACAGTTGACAACATTTATCACGTGTTACAGTGTGTTTCAGCTGTCAGGCCTGTGCATCACTAGAAGATACAGAGGGGTGGCAATTCGTCAGTTATTTTATGATTTGGAATGGGAACACATTGTCCTGCATTACACTCAATTATATGTAAACAGATGAGGGATTGGCATGTGATATTATTAGGAGAAAACAAAAAATGTTTAAGTGTTATCAACAATACATTGTGAACTATAGACATCAGTTTTTGGTATCTGAAATTTTCACTTTCTGTTCCAAATCTCTGCCTAAACACCACAGTATGTAGCAAAATACAATCAACATATGAGCACACTCTGCATTTGTCAGTAAATGTATCAATCTATTTTCACTCAGACTGTTTCAGCCCCAGCTGCAGTGTCACCTTTGAACTCTATATGGATGTGTAAGCACCAAATGGATTACCAGCTTTTATTATCACCCTCTGCTCCACTAGTGATGTGATTATAGCTGTGTGTATTTGGGTGTGCGCGCATGTGTGTATAAAATAATAGTATATGTTACTTATGCTGTTGTTTCCTGGAAAGAAATGCTTACTGTAGTCACAATCTACTCCAGCACACACCACAAAGATTACTTAAGTCTACAAACAGTCAAAATGAAGTATTTTTTACAGGCAGTGCTTGTATTCAGTCACTTAGCGAGTGTGTACTCCATTTCCACTTTTAATTCAGGGGTTTGTCTGATGCAAGTTACAAAGGACACAATCTAAACTAGTATTTCTTAATTAGTGACATCGCTGATTTGTGTGGCTGGCAGAGAGGCGGAGGGAGAAAACCACTGAGGGGTCAATACAGGGCGCCTCTCTATTTGCCAGGCTAATTAATTCACCATGTCTTTCCTCTCATTGCCTGCAGCCCATTATGACTTTAACACTGTGAAGCTCCATGGATTTGAAATGGAAATTATTGTCTCGCCATTTTGGGGTTTTTCCTCTTTCTACACTCCAAAACACCTTGTTTTTTTTTTCCCTTCTCTTTGCCAAATGAAATAACCAGAGATAAGACAAGCATATGCATTCATACGGACACTATTATTTGGAATAGGATATGGTTCAAAATAAGGGGTGCCTTCGCATTTTGAATGCAGTCTAATCCGTTTATAATTACACAGTGAGGAAGTGAAATAGTGGTCCGACTGTTTGAATGTGTAATCCCCTTCATGTGCATAAACATGAGCACATTTCATCAACGGGGCTGGACTAAGACTTCTGGATAATTACCTGGGGCAAGGAGTGTTTCGATAGACCTGCCCTGCCCCCCCTTCCCAACCCCTTTTTACTCTGTAAATAATGCATATAAAGTTGAAATCAGAAAGGCCTAGGCAATGTAAAATTACCTTCAAAGGCTGGCGTAAAATTGGGCAGCTCATCCGTGTAGACAGGAAATGAACCAATGTTTCTATTGTGAAAGAACAAGAGCATAGATTCCATATCTCTATACGACAACCTCAATGAAAGCTGTCAGATAGGATTTATTTTATCTCTAATGATATTGCATGCCTACTTAACGAGCTCTATTAAATATAGGGGAGAGTCAACCCTTGATGTTTCTCATCAGCATGGACTGAGGGACTTCCACATGGCTCCAGGATCACAGTATTGTTGCTTATAATCTGCCCTTACCCACACAAACACAAACCTCCTTGCATTGATAAAAAAATTTTTTTTTACTGCACCTCACAATCTACCCCATAACATATTGAGGGGAGAGCTTGTTATTAAGGCCTGTTCTTGTATTACAATGGAGCCTTGAAATCAACAATAAAGATAAAAAACTGTTCGGAAACCATTGACATCAAATGTATTTTGTAAATTGTTTATCCGTTTAACCGTGCACAACCATTTTCAAATCATAATTGTGATTACAAACCAAATGTGCAAAGGAAATTTATGATTATCTTGTACACCCTCTAAAATCATTCAGCCCTGGCACATAGTCACACATATTGTTGCCAAAAGACATACTTTAATACGCTGTTTTCTCAAGTTTTAGGCCAACAGAGGTCTATGTGGACTTTCTGTGAAACCATCACGCTGGTGGTTCTCCTTATGTTAATAATGCCTTTTCTGCTGACTTTTGAAATTACACAATTGTCATTAAACTTTTCCCCAGTCCCATTTTGTGCAAGACAAGGGAAAAATAACATGTGTTTATACCTTTTTAACTGTGTTGGAGGTATATTTTTTTTATCTTTACAAAGTTGGAGCATTACAGTTAAATGTCTTTGCTGAATTGCATAATGAGGCCGACATAATTGTTTTAGATTTAAAAGCTTACTTTGCAGCGCAGATACAGTCTAAGATAACATTATTAGTGCCACCATTAGACTATCCTTGGAGGAGGCAGGTAGTCTGTGAAACTGCAAAAATATGCATTATTTGCAAAACTAAAAGAAGCCGAGAGAGTTTAATAATTTCCACCTTTTTATGATACAACAAAACCTGGGACGTCTCCGTTTGAAAACTGTTTTTTGTCAGTTGTGTTATTAGTGGCATACAATGGAAAATAGGGAGGAAATTGTTGGGTAGATGAAGTTCATTAAGACTAATGGAGTGCAAGTTATTGTAGATTGATGACAGTCAGGATGAGATTTGATACTATAAGGAATATTTATGAAGCTTCCAATTCTTCTTCATGTAATCAACACGTAAATGACCCTCTGTACGGCGCAGAAAACTCCCAGTCTTAGCCCATGCGTAATAAGCTCAATAAGGTCTCCCATAAATCACTCTAATTGAAAGGATTCCTCCCTGGCTGCTCCTTACAAGACACCTCACAGACACCGACAGGGTGAACAATCCCTGATGCTCCATTTGAACTCCAGATGAACTGGAGACTGAAACCTCCTTTGGCTGAACGAAACAGAAATGACACAACAGAAAGATGAGTTTAGAGATGTCACACGCAGAGAAATTCAAATTTGTAATAATGTGATCTGGAAGAAATGGCTCGCTGAACCCACTCTGTATGTTATTGTGGCTGAGATGGAGGAAAGTTTCTCATTATTTTGCAGGTGCATTTTCTTCAGTTCAGCAGACAATCAGACTTCTGACCTCAGGTTGCAGCACTAAATGATTGTGCTTTTACAGGAAGTGTTCTGCTTGGAGCTAACGCTGGTCATTTTTAGAGTAAGAACTGATTGAACATGTGGGCTTGGTAGTTTAAAAGGCTGGGTAGTGCCGATGAAGTCACACTGGGCTGAAACAACTCGTGTTGATGTTACTCATTTAGTAAAGATCTCCTCCAGACATGTTTTAAGATATAGAAAATGCTCTGCTTGAATAGTAATTGGTGCCCACTATCATTTTTTCCACAAGTTTTTTAAATAACTTATATTTTTTGGAATTATATCTCCGTCTTTCTGTCAAACAAATAAACAAACAAAAAAACAAATCCAGAATCAATGAATATGCAAGTATATTTCATTTCAAAACACTGCTCTCATACCTAAACATATATATATTACCTCCCTAACGGTCCTGGTTTTAAACATGGCCTTAGTTCCATTTCAAAACTACCTGGTTAGGTTAAGGGAACAAAATGACATGGTTAAGTTTAAGAAAAACACTGTGGTTTGGCAATAAATAGGCTTAAGTGCGTTTGTTAGGGTTAGGGTTTTGTGGGTTAGATGGACATACAGCACCGGGTACTCCCAGGCGGTCTCCCATCCAATTACAAACCCGGCTCGACCCTGCTTATCCCAACTCTCTAAGCAAATGTGGAGGGGAACCATGAAGCAGCTGCTGATTAAAGCCTCTTACATGTGAAACTTTGCTTGGTTTTCCCTGTTTTGTATTGTTGTAAAGGCCCATCTTTGCATTTCTTGACGTTCGGCAAAACAAAACGTTTAATTTAAAAAAATCAATGTCTGATGGGCACATATTGCTATCTTTTATGCTTTATAGGCCAAATAATATAAATAATCATTAGTTGTTGCCCTAAACCACAGTGCGTTATCCAGAGGCCCATGCTGACCTTGATTATACAGGGTCTCCAGCTAGCCCATCAGGTGGCAGAGGGTTTTTGATCACATAATGGTAGCCTTCCCCCGAGCCTTAGGGAGAGGTGAGAGACCTCTGCATTAAGTCACTACATTAAATCTGTCTCACGCCAGTCCCATTAAAGACCATTTTATCACCATTAAGCAGGTCGTAGTGTCTTTCCTTGCTCCTTTGAGTGGAAAAGAGTGGGTCTCAGCTTGGCTGCTCTTAATTTGATTGAGTTCTAAGGTGTCGCTTGACAGGAGACAAGGTGAAACCAAGTGTGTGTCCAAATTTTCAGTCAATACCATTGATATCACATAGGAATGTCACAAGAACCAATATTTTGGTACCATGTTGTACTAAAATTCTGAAAATGTAATGGTCTTGTTTTTTTCAGTACCATAGGTACAAGGGTCTTAATTCTCCCAGACCTGACAGGGCAGCATATATGCCTGTAAGTGTTTTAGTTTGCTGTTAAATGCCAAAGGAAGAAGAGGAATGCCTACCAGCACAGAAGAACAACATGTAGAAGATAGCAACAAGTGCAGCTGCTGCGACAGCACTGCCTCGACTAGCAAATTTTCAAGATTCTTTGCAATGTGAATGTTGTGTATTTACACTAGCTACAAATGGCAGCAGCATGACGATGCACTTAGCATCCATTCTGTGCTTTTGTGGTCTCCGAGAGCTAAAAAATGCTTAATGTGGGTAAAATGCTGCCCTTGTCACTGTCACTTTTTACACAGCAATTTAGTGTAAGCTATTTATTATAGGTTTCCTTGCCCACAAAATCTCATAAACCCACATAGACTAGGACTTTCCATTTTAAGCGGTTGTTTTGTTTTTGTTTTTTTTACCATGGTATCAAATTGAGTTTTAAGAATTGTGGAATTTCTGTGGTAATTCAAAGTGCTATAACATTTCTCTCTTTCTTTTCAAGAAACTCGAGCAAGTACAGTTGGCTACAATAAAGCACTTACAGTTACCATGACCTGAATGAATCTTCACCAATAACTTAACTGGTATTGGTATTGGCCACTTAACTTCTGGTACTGATATGTGCCTAATAGTACTTACCTCTTGCTTTCCTCTTTTAGTTGTCATAAATATTCAGTGCATGCTCAGCCCCCTGACTTCTTCAGAAACAAATAAAGAAGCTCCAAAGGGAGCATTTAAATTTAACTGTTACACCATCTTTTCTAGTACCTACTTGAAAACCTTCCAGGTCAGATAATATTGTGCATTTTCTGGATAATGACTGGAAAAGAGATTTTTAACATTTAAAACATTAGAGTTGCTCTTCACATGCAACTCCGGCCATGTATTTGATCCATGGCCTTCATCAAAGTTGTCCACATTCGTCGTGTCCAAATGTCAATTCATTAATGTGGATCTCATTGGAAACCACCAAACAACAGGAAATATCACTGCAACCAAGTTAAGTCTAAATGCCTTCTTTTTTAGTTTTTATTTATTTTTTCTACATTGGTGTTGACCACATTCACCACATATGAACAGGCATGTTCCAAACTGACTCGTCGTCTCCACTGAGTCACAGTTTTTCCGTGACCTGTGTGTACTGCTGAAGCTGCTGTGTTAAGAGTGAGACACCTGTGAGGCTGTCCTCATCCTGGGAATGCTCCGAGATTTATTACCTATTGATACACACCTTCGCTGAACACACCCCCAAAGACACCCACAGTACATTGTTGACTCATGAGTTGCACAGCCTCGAGCCCATGAATCATTTTCTTAAAAAGAATATTTCCCCCCTTTCTCCACTCTCCTTTTCTGTGATTTCACATCCTCTGTCAAATAGATAAAGTACTGTGTGTGCAGCCAAATAAAGAAACAGTGTTTTTCCCTGCCATCATGCGTTTCTCTCAGTGGGAGAGAAAGGGAATGAAATGATGGTGGATGTTCTTTTGCTACTGCTTGTACTTGTGCCCTTCATAGGTCTTGTTTTGGTATTCAATCAGTCGCTGGGCACACAGAAGACTTTGTTTAGTCTCGTTGCGACAGGCTCCTTCCAGAGTACTGCAATTTTTTTCTTTACACCTGCTATCTATTTGTACATTAACCTTACATTTTTTTCATTCTCCTGTGGTTCCTGCCATCTCATCCCTCAATGTTGTCTTTGAGGAAATGGAAAGGAAATGGGCTATATTCATTGATTCAGCTCATTTGCTCAAGACTTTCTATATCCCATGCAACATTTTGAGATGCAAGGAATGTTATGGAACATTTTCTGAAAGCATCTTTATCAGCAGTATAACGACCAAAAGTTGAAATGGTATCTCTACGCATCCTTCACTGTGATTCAAGACGACTTCCTCCTCCCGGTGTAGCATATTACGTGTATGTGTGTTTGCTGTGGAGACATTGCAAAGGTACGATGACAGACGTAATAAAAATAAACCTGCCTGTCGAGGCTCACTTCTACATTCATCAACCCATCTGAGTGAGCCTTCTGGGCTGGTTCAGCCTGGGAAACTCCATTTGTCACCTGCTAAATGCTGCCAATGTGCATGGAGTTCCCACTGCCTGTATCCTTTAGAGAGAGTAGGTGTAGGTTTTATTTATGGCTTTGGGAGAGAACACAAAGAAAAGCACGGGGGAAATGGGGAAGACAAAGAGTTTTATCTACTGCTGAAACAATTAGTTGTTTTATTGGTAAGTTGAATTTGCAGAAAATTAATGAAGTTTTTCTGAGTGTTATATTACCGTGAATTAAATATTTGTACTTGGACTTTGGGTCGCTTGTATAATACTTAAATAATCCGTTAATTAGCCCATTGAAGAAAATTAGCAGATTGAAAATCAAAATTAATTGCAGCTTTAGATTCATTTGTATGTTGGGATTTCTATCATCATATCTTGTCTTGTAAGGGACAAAGGTATTCTTATAGGTACAATTTATCATAGATTTAGTCAGGGAAACATTAAGAGTGATAAGTAGTCAGTGAGTTCTACAAGGGAGCATAACATTACCTTCCTGAGTGCATCAAATATTAAATAAACTTTGTCATGTTATAAACATTTATCTATCCCCCATCCGAAATTTATCTGAGCACTGTTAGTCCGTCCATCTCCTCAGTCCCTTGCCTTACATTTCCTTAAACACACTACACCAATGTGTATGAAAAATGTCTGTGCAGGGTTTCTTCATGATAAGGTTCTTAGGTATAGTAAAGTTGACATCGGGAGAAGCAAAAACCTTGTTGCCTGGCTCTAAGTACAATAAAAGAGAGGTAGAGTTTTCCCAAATGAAAAAAGAGGAAAACAAAAACCTTACAAAGCATTATAATTGTCAGAGCAAGAAATAAGAGGCACTCTGACATTTTTTCAACAGCGGAGTCATGCATTATTTATCTGGAGAGTTTATATCAGATCGCAGATACTGAGGCAGAGCAGAGCAGCCATTTTACATCCCGGTCCCTTCCCTGTGTTTTATGATAAATGTTCTCAAAGTGCTCTGCATTTTACCCAGAGTGCACATAAACTACAGGCTAGCTAAAGCCATAACTCTCCGAGACCCACTCTCACGATTGCAAGCACCACTTCACAGATTCTTATTCAGAGTCCCAAAACGTCTTCATAGTTAGACTCAGTTTCCGTCCTTTTGAAAAGAATTCAGGGGAATGGGACTGCTGTGTTTTTTTTCCCTTCAAGTGATACAAATTAATACAATAATATGACAACCAGTTACTTACATTTTGCTCAATTTTCTAATGTTAGTAGCAGAGTATGTTCATGCCTTGCATGTTATCTACTAAAAACAGTGCACAATTAAGATCCTGCAATATTTTATATAGAATTGGGACATACTTTAGATTCTCAACCTTTCTCCCATTGCAGCAGTCTGTATGTCCCATTGAAGGGAAAACACAATGTGCCAAGCTTGTTTCGGCAGTTAGTGTAGATTGCTGCAGTATCTGCTTTTGCTTTATACACCATAGCAAGGAGGGTCAGAAGTGCCCAAAAGATCGACAGAGCCACTTTGATGCGGGCGTCTCACTCAGAGAATTTGCCCACTTTCTTTTGGCCAGAGGTTACAATTAGATGTCTTTTAAAGAATCATCATTGTTTTTGTTTATTTGTGATTGCTGAATAGATTATTTTTACAGAGGTTGTTGTAATGCCACTGAGAAGCTGCAATGGCCAATGTTAAGAGTTCTTCAGTAAAAATAAGTAAAAGAACCATTTGAACTAAGGATGTTCGTGACGACTAATTTCCTTGTTGACTCAACGAAAATTTAATTTGGACTAGTGGACTAGTCTAAAAAAGGAAAACACTCAAAACAGTGAAAACAATGTCCCAAAATATTCATGTGTGCATTAAGTGACGTATTTGATAACAAACTTCAACAACCATGTTGGATTTTAAATGCCGCTGAAGTACGAGACACTTTGCGTCATGCGGTATGAATGACAACACGACGGCACCTCAGTCAAAAGTCAACCACTAAAATAACATCACAAATAAATGAAGTGCCTCTGAAATGTGGGGCACATTGAACCTTGCAGATTATCACTTTAAAGTTAATAAAAAAATCTAATTTATAATTAAATTTCAGCTGAGAGGCATTTTGTGCCGTGCAGTATGAATGTAAACCCTGCACATTATCTGACAAACATTCACGTAAAGTTAACAAACAATATAACATCTCAAAAAAAGAATAATTGCTGCTGAATTAATTTTCTCGATCAAAGTACTGCCAAACCGCACTGGTTTTGCGAGAGGACATTTCATCTCTCCCACCGTGCTGTTTTAAAACTCCAGTTTACTTGAGTGCGGAGGGGTTGGCAGTCTGACGGCTCTGTACCACCCGCTAGTGGCGAGTAGCTGCATGACAGTTAAGCGGCCTTGTACATGAATAAAACACTAATTAGTTTAACCGACTCATATTTCTGGTGCTGACTAGCAAGGGGTGGACGTTTAATCATTTAGACGGCTAATCGCGCGCATCCCTAGTTTGAACTAGCCCAAGGTGTATTTTTACATCTCAGTTATACAGCTTGATGAACAGCATTCATAAAGGAGGTTTCCTCTAAAGAAGGTTTTCCTTCTTTTGGGGAAAAGCTCGCGTCCAGAAATGTTCTTCGGTCATTTGAACCATGTTGCAGTTTTAATCATTCGATTTAAGTCACACAGTCCCCTCCCCCTTTTAAATGATGCATTTCAATAAATGAGAGCGGCTTAAAATACTTGATCAATTATTGGCCACAGTGGACATGTGTGACCAATATGAAAGATTTGATACGGAGAGGCCAAGGGTCTGCTCTCACTATTATCACGTTGGGATGTAGGGTCAGAGTTCACCTGACCTGCAGCTGCAAAATGATCACATCAAACTGGTGTCTAGAGGATCATTGACTATTCCATAAACCTGCACTTAAGCCAATTACGACCAATTCTTGATTAAGGTTTGTTGTCTCCCCTCTCTTTTAATGAGAGGGAGAGGATTGAGTTGAAAAAAGTCCTTTATTAACTTCCCCAGCTTCCGAAGCCCATGCAGAGACCAGTGCATAAATCACAATAAGTCGCAATTAGCTCCCAGTACATGTATCTATGAGCAGAAAAACACAAGACAAAGAAAAAGCGAAACACACAAACAATAGATAAGAAATGTAAACGTTAAGAAGGCTGTGATTAAATACCATCTGAACAAAGAATACAGTAAAACCCCAGTGCTCTGGATGAACACATTTTGCACCTAGTTTACCAGGTTACCGCTTGCCTCTGCCTTTTTTGTAATGTTTAATGTTGTGAAAGTGTATGAATTTGCAGTATAAAAACATACACAAAGTATAAGTAGCACAAGACCGGAGGCTATAATATGGACAGAGTATACAGTACAGTATGTTTAACGCTGTATAGTGTTTGAGCAATATGGAGTAAGAAACTAGAGCCTTCTGTCATGTATAGCTTGTTCTGTCTGGGCATGTTTGCTCAGCTGGAAGTAATGTTTGCCCACAGGATGACTGAGTAAGAGTGTTCCTCATCTGCATACATGTTTGACAGGAGACTTTGAAGGGATTGTTTTGACAGAAATGTGTGGGAAATTTTAATGGAGGATGAAAGAGTAACTTCTGTCCAAACATTGGAGCCTAAGAAGAAGGCACTTTCTTTCCCATTTGACGTCATAGATCGGCTGTTTACAGGTTTTTAGCTTTTGGCAAATGGTGAGTGATGTACAACGAGGATAGAAAGAAGCTAAAGTTTTTAAGTGATAGATTGTTTCAGCCAGTAATTCAGTGGCAAGTTTTTTTCGTTCACATGCAGCAAAGTATTTTTGAAGGCCTTGATTGACAACAGTTTGTTTTAAAATGAATCCCAGTCCAAGACTTGGCTAAGTTGCAAATCTTATTTTATAAAAGGAGGCCTGTAGCTTGGGAGCAGAGAATTAAATCTGAACTTGGAAATATGTTTCTCCATAGGTTCAGTGAAAATGCTTGTATTTCAAGGCTTTTTCATTGCGAGTGAACGGGATGGTCTGAGTGGCCACCGTGACTTTCCATGGATGCAGTTACACTGTAATTTTCAGGGATTAGTGGCAGAGCCGAATTCAGACGGGGATATCCTGGCAAGGAGTGTTGCTGTGCGTCTACCGAGCAGCTGTTAAAAAAGCAGTCGAAATGAACTTCAAATTAGCTGCTGTGCGATTGTAAAAAGACATGCATCTGGTCACTTTGACAACCCCGGCCGGCCTCATCACAGGGCATTCTCCTCTGTTGCTTGAATGGACAGAAGGACATGTGGGTAGAGCTTGTGGATGTGCTAATGATAGATGTTGGTTGCACTGACGTCACATGGTCACACGCCTGGAATTCTGTCTGGGTCAGCTCTTACCGCCATTTCCTGGTGGTTTGTGGATGGCTAGTCAACATCATGAGGGGATCCAGAGGCTGCTGGTCCTGCTGGCAGGGGTCCCAGTGTGCTCTGTTCTCTGCCTTGGTCCTCAATGACCCTTTGGGAGCACCTCGACTGTACTGGCCCCAGGCTACCTCCAGGCAACCCCATGCTGTAGCAAAAACCCTGAGGCTCATTTATAGTCAACAACTGTATGTACTGTGCAGACATCTTCATCCTTCAACCTTTACCACCTAGTTTGCCCTCACTACTACGTCTGTCTGTGTGCCTCTCTGTCTTCTCTTTTCCTGGTGGTCAGACTTTAATATCGAGTCTTTATTTCAGAATTTCACAGTCTCCTCTGAGATTAGAAACTCTGCCTGCCTGCCGCGCTCGTGAAAGTCACCCTGTTTGCCAAGAGTGGCGGAGCACTGGAAATCTAATGTGCTGCTTTTTGTTTCGGGGAGCCGGATTGGGGGAAGGATGTGGGGGAAGAAAAGTGATGAGCAAATGAGGGATTTAGGGAGAGCAAGGGCTGAGGTTAAAGGACTGGAATACTTGTTTTTACCTCCTGGCCTGACATTACGGTCTATAGAGAGCCGGGCAGGCTTGTCTGGACAAATATACCATTATGCTTTACCATCTGTCCCCTCAGAGATGTACAAGTCACCCTGAATTTAAAGGGAAACATTTTTAATTGGTACTTGGATGATACATCACTTGGGACCCAAATAGATTTTGCATAATGACCGATACTTCAATCCCAAACACGGGTCCTTTTTAGATAGGGCATGCATGACCTTTTCAAGGGCACACGTGACCCAAAGAGGTTGGTCCTCTAACCTTGCAGACCTTTAGAACGCTTCTTTACACCGACTAGCTGGGAGGTCAGAAAATGTAACCTGCAGGCAATTGGTTCGTTCTCAAGAGTTCTAAAAAAATATGATTGATTATTAGGTTTTTAATGAGCAGGTGAGCATTTTCCAGCATATGTTGGTGACACTTTCTGCATGTTTAATTAACACAGTGAGGCAGATCAGCATAATGATGAACATCTGAGGCTCACACTGTATCTGAGGGGGGAGAAAAACACAACAGAAGTATACAAGCCCAAGAATAATCTCAGTCTTTCTGCTCTCACTCCCAAATATCCTTGCTCTATGTCTCCTCTGTCTATCCATGCCCTCTCTATATGCCCTCTCTTGGGGCCTGAGGGAGCCTTTTGATATGCCCCCTCTCTCTTGGCAAGGTTGTATTTCTTCATTAGGCCCTCTGGGGGCTGCTAGAGTCCCAAAGGATGTCAGAGTACATTAATTCTCATCAGGACATGGGTCCTCTCAGGTGTGAATGGCAGCCAGCAGCTGTCGACAGGGCTCTCTCAATCCCACTGCAACTCATATATCACCCACTGCATGCACACACAGATGCATAACACACACACACATATGTGCACGCACGCACACATAGATAGCAGAGTATGTAGAACGAAATTCCAGACACACATGCAAGTATGCTGTTGAAAGAATCATCACACACAGAGGAAGATTTACACTGAAATCACTGGTATATGAACATATCTCAATTTAGGACCTGACCCATGATAATTACAAAAGCAGCCATATATCTTAAAGTCTTTAGGGGGACAGAATGCCGTCTCTGCTTAATTTTCCATGTGAGTAAATTTGCTGGGTGCATTTGAAGAGCCTTTGTGATTGCCTCATAGCCTCTCCACTGAGCGCCCTAACCACCATAGGGATAGATCACATAATCTCTCCTCTCGTTCCCTTTCTCTCCTCTGTTTTTCTCTTTCATAGCATGACATAGCCTTGCATGTGTCTTACCAAGATATTTTCTCAAGTAATTACATAAAGTAATTCCTCCCAGTGCGGTTGTTATGGCTCCCAGCAGACGTGTATACAAATTACTCATATTTGCTCTGTGGTCAAAGCTGTGAGCTGTCCCACAAGACTATGGGTTTACATTATGAAGGTCTGCCTATTAAAGCCATTTGTTAAGGTCTTCACTCCTGGGAGGAGGCAGCTCCGTAGGACACTAAATGAAAGAGGTTAGCCTTAGAAGTGAGCTGTTAATTACTTCAGTTTGTTATAGAGGGCTTCACATTGGATTCTGACTCGACAGCCAAACCTTAATCCTCGTGTAAACCCAGACAGCGCTCCGGAGCAGTGGAAATTGCTCCTTCTGCTTATGGCAGTTTGTACATGTTAAAAGATATGATGGGGTAAATCTAGGGGGCTTTAAGGACTGTTCGGGGTGATTCCTCTTTCCTATTATTATTTTGTCATCCTGTGATTATTTTGTCATCATGGTGCCATATTTTCCAAGGTCTATGGTTTTCCACGAATTAGTTATCTGTACTCTTCATTACTGGACTCGGTGTAACTGTAAGGCTGGAGTTTTTCCTCACTTCCAAGTTGCTTCCTTTGGTCTCTTAGCGCCTTTTATTCAGTAATTGTCTCTAATTAGGGAATGGCTGGATTGGAATAAGGATTTATCCAATTGAAGCAGAAGGACTCAGAAGCAACATCAAGAATTTTATATTAGACACACATAATTTTGTATTTGTCATGTGATTATGACCATACGAGCAGAGGTAAGTCCAGACAATCAACATGAAATGCTTTCTGATGGCAGGGGTCTGGGGTGGAACCCTAACTCCTTCCTCTTCCTCACCACACCTTGTCTGTGGAGCTGTGTGCCTCCCTAATTTCTGAGTGAAGCATGAAGGAACTTTGATATGTGGGTACTGACTGCACCTTGTTCATGTCAGGAAAAATCAACCCTGTCAAAATAGTATTTATTACCAAAAAGAACTGAGAGGCATCGCTGTGCTGTTCTCTACCTGCTCCTAGATGTTGAACACAGTGCTGGAGCAGGATAACAGAGGGATGAAGGCATAAAGACACAGTAGGAGTGAGGACACCAGCCTCATTCATCGGAACAGTCCCGGTTTGGGCAGCTTGTAATTCCTCTGAAGCTCTTGTGTTGACGGTGGCTTGGCAAAGCTTTCATTCCCTAGACAGAGGGAGGGAAAAGATGGTTTAGGGAGGAGAGCGGGGAACGAAAGAGGAGCGCTGTCTCACTCAAGGTCACTCTTCAAATCAAACAAACCATACATGGAATCCAAGTGAGGGTGTACTGGCTCGGAGCACCCAATCACACTGGAGCCCAGCTAGCACACCACATCACTCTCTCCACTGCACCCACCAGGGGAGCCGGGCTTTGGGTTACAAATGAGCAGCGGCCATGCTCTAAGTTACGCTCTTTTCACCCTGTTTCATTTAACTTTGTTGATCTTGTATCTCACAGTTTGCTTTAAGAGTGAACTGCCTCTCCTGGCCAAAAACAATCTGTAACTCAATACAGTCATAATAAAAAGTGTTATTACTATTGTTCAAAGTGGAGAAGCTTGGAATGATATCAATATAGCTGTTTTTATAAACTTCTGGTAGTTAGATAAAAAGGTGTTTTGTGTGTCTGTTTTATTCCTGCCTAACCTGCCTGGAACAAAATAAAACACAGTGTCTTTGTTGACTGTTTGATTTTTGTGTCAGGGCTCAACGCTAGGCCACACCTTAGTCTTCATCATTCCCAGCTGTCAGTGAACCTGCACCGGGCCGCCTGGTCGCCTCATGCATTTCATCTGTTCACTGGAGCTCGGCGTTCTGCATTTAAACTCAGGAAAGGGAAAATCAAAGTGGCCAAATTAGCCATCGACATGCTCACACTTTAAATAGTTGTGTAATTGTTTGAGCGTGTGGCACTGTGATTATTTTTCAAGTGGATGAAATTCCAGTTTGCATATTGTGCCATTCCTGTGTGCTTTTCAGTCCACACTAAGTCACCTTCTGTGGCAAAAACGTGAAAACACTGTATAAAGAAGATACTGTTTCTTTAAGGGTTTACCACACATTTGTTTATTTGTGGTGGCCTGCCACCATAACAACATCTGCCGTCAACTAGGGCTGGGCGGTATACCGGTTTGTACCAAAAACCGGTATTTATTTTCGTTATGATATGAATTTTTCATATACCGCAATACTGGTGAATAGCCCAAATAACATCCGGAATGTGCGCGGCGGGAAAGTGTTTCAGCGGCGACCCATTTCACCACTGCACGCCACAGGCACGCTTGAGCAGGCGAGAGTGAGAGCATATAGAAACGTTTAGAGGTGAGAATGGCTGCCGGAGAGAGTCCTGAAAGTGATAGTGATAGTGTTTCCCCTATATGCAACTGACAGCGGAGCACCGACGTTTACAGTTCTCCTCTCTGTATCGCGCACGGCATAGTCGCCCCGATGCACACGCAACCCTCCCACACACACACACACACACACACACACACAAAGTGCACACACACGGACAAAGTGCACACACAGGTGAGCACACTAGAGCACGGCTCGGGACGCATTTTCCTGACCGAAGACGACCTGTCCCGAGTCCGAGACAGTTATAACCGAGCACAGCACTAATTAGAGGTTAGATCGGGCCCAAAAAATTCAGCCTGACCCGGCCCGATATGTCTGGGACCGGCCCGGCCCATCCAATTAACTGTAATTATGGACCCGAGCCCGATTTAAACCCAATGTTTTTCAATAAGTTGGCTGTTATAATTAACGCTAGGGACACTCGGAAGTCCTGCGAGCATACTCGCAGGCGCTTGACTGTCCACACAGGCAGCGCATTTCTCCTGCGCTCTCCGCGCCGGTTAAACATCGACTCCACTTGTCTGTTCCCGTCAGTACTCGTTTTTTCACTTCAACAGGTAATTTTAAACATGTGTAGGTCCATAATTTCATCGTTTTTTATAACGTAATAAGTTAATGACAGTTTGTCATTGTATGTCCATGTATTTAGCGTGCTGGGTAAACACTGAATGAATAGGGCATATTTTTTGGAGGCACGGAAAGCAGCAAAACACCAGGCTGCATGAAAGTGAAACTCATCCGTTATTTGTGCTGGGTCTAAAAGTTTGCATTCACTGGCCTTTGCAGAAGCTGCTCCTCTTGTCCATCCATCAACTAGATCCAATCAGGGGTCTCATTTGTAAAATTATGTGTAGGATCCACACTAAACCTGTAGGTACAGACAAAAAGCCAAAAGTGGTGTGCGCCAAAAAATGTTCGACAAAGTCCACAGTCAGGCTTCCACCATCACAATCTCCAAAATGTTCCAAAGCATAGGTCAAAGTTTCTCCCGTCAAGGCTGTTTTCACAGATAACAACTTTTCCATGAGAAGTGGTGTGCGCCTCTTTCAGGCCTTGTTTTTTTTTTTTTTTTTTTTTTGAGAAATAAAGAGCTCATGAATATTTCTACCTGTGCTGCGTTCACTGACCTGCAAAACCCTTTGGCTGTAGAGAGGGGACACAGAATGATACAAAGGGACACACACAAGAAAAAATAAAAAATTTAAATGGAAGGTTTGATACTGAAACGCTGTATTTAACAGAGTCTACTGTGTGGCAGAGGCCTTCAAGAGGAAAACGAACACACAGCTATAACAGAAATGTATTGCTTGCGTGCAGCCTCTCTGGTCACCCGGCCCGGCCCTCTTACTGGTAACAGTTGTGTTGCCCAGTGAAGTGCTGTCTTACCTGGAGTTTATTTTAAAGACTAATTGGCTACGTCTAATTGTATTATTCACACAGAGTGTAAGTGAGGAATTGAGTTTTGGGAAGTGTCTTAGTGCAGCAGCTGTATGATCCTCACCTTCTCCTTGTTACTTTAGTGCAGTGTCAGTAATGCTTTGGACCATGGCCCAGACACCCATGCAATGTGACAGGGTAGTCCCATTAAGGTTTCCTAATCAAGTCTCCTCTCCTCCTCCTCTCCTATCCCCCTTTTTTCTGCCTTCACAGAGAACCAGTGTTTTGGCACACAGCTCTGTGCTAAGGATTCAAGGCCGTGTTTGTGTTGGATGTGGGCCAATAGCCTCTTCTATCTGCCCTCCTTTCCCATATGGGATGGTTGCTGCAAAGCAGCTAAATCAGGGGCAGTCATTACCTTGCCTCAAAGAGACTTCTCCATCGTTCCATCACTTCATCATCAACTGGAGGAGATGGAGAGAGATTGTAGATATGCAAGAACAGCAAAATATTAAAACAAAAAGGATAAGAAAAGAGTTATGAATAATATTTAAGCCTCATGCTCATCGTACTCATTTTGTAGTTTTAAAAGGATTTTATGTCTCCACATATCCAAAATTTGTTGGTGGCTGCTCTACAACAACACTGTCTCCTGCTGATGACAGGAAATGAGGTGATGACAGCTCAAAGTACACTATATGTAGGGTTGAATGGGGAGAAAGTGCAAAGGTAGCTGATGATTATGCACCAGAGAATTGGATATATAAACAAATACGCACATCCTAATCTATAGAGTTTAGGTCTGAATGTTTATTATTTGTATTTATATTTTATTGTTTGTTTTCTCATCAATTTTTATATTCCAAATAAACAAAATAAATTACTCCTTAACTGTGAATTGAGGAGTAATTTAGATTTTGGAAACTGTGTGAAAAAGTATGATTTCACAAGACTTATTAACATAACCAGCCAGTTATTAATAAGGATTTAGTCGTCAGAGCAGCTGGTTAAAGTCATTATCCAGATCTTTGCCTGTAGTTTCAGCCCTGGTCCAGGCTCAGAGCTGCAGCCTGTGGTGGAGGCCCTGCTGCTGCATGGTTATCTCATAACCCTGGGCATTGAAGCATGAACACCAGCCACTTCCAACTCTCTTAAAGAACTCATTAAGTAGGCCTCATATTTTTTCAGCTGCCAGGTGCCTGCCGGCGGCTGTGGACTGGGATGAAGAGGCCAGTGTGTCCACACCAGGCAGGGGTGGAAACTACAAGGTTACTACAAGGAAACTACACGGTTGGGGGGAGAGCATGGCTGGAGGAAATAGGCCTGGCTATAGAACTAGATACAAACCATTGGAAGTACAGAGCCTGTGTATTATAGCATGTCACTTTGCAACTTTAAGACTTTAATTTCTAGTGCATTTATTTGGTTTACCACAGAAATCACCAGTTAGGGGATCAGACTAAGGGAAAGTAAGAACATCTGGAGCATCAGACAAACAAAAGGTCTTGATCCGAGAAACTGTTGTCAAATTTTAATTGATGTTTGTGTGAGCTGCACCTTAACAATAGATTGAGTGGCGGGGGAGGATAGGTTGGTGATAGATGACCACTCTTTATTGATGGATGACTTGGATAATCAGTTGATTTACTCTTAACTCATGACTATTTCATTAAAAAATAAAAAATAAAAAAAAAGATGGATGGAAAAAATATCTGTGATCATTTTACAAAATTGTGTGTGATGACAAATCAGTCACACATTGTAGCTAGCAAGCATGCAGGAGACGGATTGCATAACATAAATAAAAGCAGGAAAAAATGAGCTTCTATTTAGTGCTGCTTAATGTGTAAAACAGGTCCACTGAGTAACAAGCTGAGATGTCTTGACCAGCTCAGAAATATTGCTCAAGTAATCCAAGCTAAGCTACCACTTTAAGTTGCTGCCTGGCTCTAAGTAACTACCTTCCTGCAGCTGTTTTATACCAGCATCAACTAATTCCATACACAGATGGCCTTTGCTGTGAGACACCTGCAGGGTGACTGTGCATTTAAAGCATATGAATGTAATTTAGTAGTAGTACTGTCTCTGCCAAGTCAGTCTGCAGCTGATCCCGACACAAAAGTGGACAAGGTTCAGAACCTGACCACATTTTATGGTTGAAATTTGGTTGTTTATGATAAATAATGTTTGTAGTTTGATATGGCAACACATTTGACCAATTTTAGCAACAGTAACAAGCTAAGACGAAGTACTTGTTTAAAAACGTTGAGACTTTATCATCGTCTTGTTTGAGGACATGGGGACTTTATTATCATTGGCAGTGTTTAGTATTTTATACTTAACAGGTCCTACTGATCCCAAATAGCTCGGAGAAATTAAAAATGCATACCAAACAAAGGTTCGGGTCTCAGGAGGATGCATCATCATCTTTAATTTTATGAATAGGAGCAACCACATTCACAGTGACCTTATTCATTTTCCTGAAGTAAAACAAAGATACATGAAATAAAAAAAACTTGACAAAATAATGTTTAAGCTCCTCTCCAGGCATTGGTTAAACCCCTAATACCTTGAATTTTTACAGTCTGTTATAGTCTTTTTTAACATGTATACAGCCTTTTACCCCTTGTTTCAGTGTAGCATTGTAAGTGTTTCCTCAGATATGTGACGTATGAAACCCTAGCTGACTGAATTTGTCTTTGGCACACTGCAGTTCCAAGCCAGAGATGCTCTGCCATGACATGGACTGCTTATTTCAATCATGATGTTCAAGCTGCACCCGACTCAGATTTCTGTCGGAATCGGATTTGGCTGTTCAGAATGAATATTTGAGTTTTATTCCTTTTCCATAATAGAGTTTGAGAACTTGAAAGGAGTTAGGTGGATGTTCAGGGTCACAGCGACATTTACATTATATAGTAAGGAGCCAAATGTGCCCCCCAAGTTATATACATGCTAACTACATTAATGACTGATTGAAAATGTGTAACAATATTTTTTACTGATTTTAGGTATCAAACAAAAGCCAGAGACTGTATCTTGTAGGTTGCTGTGAGCTATAAATTCACCGGAGAGCAGTGTGAAAGCAGGAAGCACCCACTCTAAGGACCGTAATGTCCCCAGAAGTACACGACATAATGCCTGACAATAAAACAAACAAAAAACCAACTGCTGCTTGACTTGAATAATTTCTAATCTACTAAGGGGACTCCGACTGATGATTTGAATCTTGGACTTTTAGTTGGCAGCCCTACGTGATATGTCTTACAGCATATAAAAAGCCCATATGGACATGTTAACAACTTGATTTTCTCTGGAGGGGGTATTTAAGTGTGGTTGTCTGATCAGAGACGTAGAACCGGTCCTTCACATTACACTGTCTACTGAGTAAGGGAACCCTTTCAGGGTGTTGAGATATAGCCGTAGCATGGAGTACCCTGCCTGACTCTATGCCTCCCCACATTTTAACCAGGCATCCCAGGCGGAGTGCAATTGATTTTGGCAGTGGATGGAATAAAGATTGATTGAATCAGAATGGAAAGGACCTCGCTGGAGGATCGACCATGCAGTAACCCTTGAGCTGTGGACGCCTTTGCCAAGAAAGTACTCACAGTTATTCTAGCGTAAGGGGCAATGCGATTAAAGCCCATAGCTTCCACACACAGAACACTGGAGGTGGAGAATGTGTCCTACGGAGAAATTACACATGTGACCACTAGACTGTGGTTTTACCGTTAATTAGAAGATTATCTAATATCTACCTCACTGTGGTCTGGGATGATGAGGGAATGGAAACAGGCGCAGAGAGACGAGATGTATTGAACATGCAGTAATAACAGACACTGAGAAAATACTCAATATATGTGGTCTGGTCTGTTCTTTCTGGATGGCGTCTGTTTAGTGTAAACCTGCTCTCATCAAATCGATGTTAAACAGGTTCTGGCTCTTATTGTTGGTGTAGTGAAGCAGTGAGGCCGGCCAAAAGAGGGAAGCATTACTTATCCAATACACAGCCAAGCTTTTTTGTTTTTTAATGCTGCTAAGAAGTAGCTGGGATTTTTAGTTGGTTTCATTCAAGCATTGTGCGAGCTGTAACTCAGGGGAATTCAAATGTTAACAAGTGTGCTTGTTAAAAGCTTGACACTGTTCTATTTCTACAATTATCTGATTACAGTATAACTGGCATATCAATTGTGTTGCCTTCACAAACTTTACTTCGACATAAACATCATCAGGGAGGTCCCTGTCATCTCTCTATTTGCCAAGTGCGTGATGTGTCATTACGAGTGTGTATTTACAGCATGCTCGCCTTTCTACCCAGGGACCTCGTCTAACACCTGTCAGAAAGCAGCTTCACCAGAGACAATCAAAGAGCGGCGCGTGGCATGTTTGATGTGTACTCAAACATAATGTGCTGTGAAAACATCCCTATGCTCTGCCAACGCTAAGTTTTGCTCCGTCTCTCTGGCACCGGTTCCTCTCCACTCGCGTGCCTGCAAGGCTTGCGTTTATCTCCGTTTTATACTTCTTCATGCTCGCACACAGAAGCAATACTGTGAACAGATGAACAGGCCTAGAGCTACTAAACAGATCCATCTGTTGCATATACACAGCAAGTTGTCTGTTTTATGTTTGTGAATTATACAAGCCTGTCGTCTAGTTGTATTTGTCATAGTTCTTAGGGTTACTCTTTTCTGTCAGTATGGAAGAAACAAGCACTGAAATTGAAAGAGTCAGAGATGATCTCAAAATGACATTGATTTAGTGATGAGCAGGACTGTGGGACCCACCCTTCAAAATGGGAGGACACAAGGGAAGCACAAGTCATATTTTGTAAATTCTGGGCTCACTCATCATGACCTTTGGATCAGGGTGTCCTCAGATGAGCACTGAACAGCCATCAGCCTGACATTGTGTTGCGTTAGGCCAAATTACAGACAAACAAACCCTCCTTACTTGCCTCGAACCCAGTAAAAGCATTTACTGGTGCCCGTTCTTTTGGAAAGATGAGAAACCAGGCAGTGATATTCAGATGTGATGGACATTCAAATTGCACAAACATAAGTATTTAGGAACAGTGTTTGACTCACAGTTAGAGCTGATGAGTACACCAAATGTATTGTCAAGCTAGTTTGCTGTCTCTGTCAAGTAGTTGCCCATTAGTCATTCACTCTACTGTAGGAAATGGCACTAAGAAATAAAAGCTCTATGCCGGAAATTCACTGTACTTCAAAATAAAGTATATTTTTTACAAACTTGACACATTTGCAAATCACTTGTGGTCCATTCAGAATGGGCCTGTGAACCACTCTTGGACCATGACCCACCAATTGGGAATCACTGGTCTAGATGAAACAAAAACAGAATGCATCGTTTCGCATAGCAGCGCCCAGACAGAGTGGCAGTGCATTTTTTAGGAAATGATAGCTGTGTTTTTACAGGTACCTGGCACTTGTCATTTTGGATTCAGTCCTAATTTGGAAGCAGGTTTTGGTTTCCAACCCTGCTGCCAACACTACTGCACTGTCTGAGCCAAATGACTTGATTGTATTTTATATATTTTATATACCAGTGTTTTTAATTATGTTACTGGAGTGAATATATTTTGATGATATTTTAGTTACGTAGCAGATAGCAGCCTAAAACAAAATATAAAGTCTACAACTTAACACCCTCTGTTAATATTTGCTAGCTGGGTGTTACCACAGTTGATGTAGCCTGATTGAACATGGTAATTTAGTTTTACTTGACCTACTTCCATTCAGTCTATATTGTAAACATGTTTTTTATAATTTCATTATTCATTTAAACTCTAAATTTGAAAACAGCCCACATTGTTGGCTTTAATTACCGTTAGCTGACATGCTAGCTACCATACTCACCACCTGGCACATTTCATGTGGAATGTATTTGACAAATCAGTGGATTTAGTAGAATATATTATGTATGCTTATGATATGGTAAAAGGATTGTTTCAATCTGTACATGACATCGGTAAATACAGCCTGAGCAAATAACCCCTACATTTCTATTTTACTGCCATAAATCCCTGTTAATCTTCATGTAAAGTTTCTACCTCAGACATTCCTAGAGTTCTGCAACCCTATAGGCAAGAAATATGAACTTTTGGAAACATGGTGGTACATCAGCACAGAATGAACATATGCCAGTTGTGCCATGGATTAGAGTTCAGACAGAATCTTCTAGTTTAGTTCACTCCTCAAGATTTGCGCTTTGTCTGACTGAATTTCTCTGTCACATTCTGCTCATTCCCTGAGGGTCCTTTTGAGCTCAGTTTGACCAGTCTCTTCCATCACTTACGCAGATGATTGCATAACCTGGCCTTGGAGGCTGTGGAGCTTGTCTCCTTGCCCAGAGCAAAACTTGGAACATTGTGTGTGTGCGGTGTGTACATTTCACATATACTATTTTCATTTTTCTAACTCTCTAAGTCTCTCTTTCACTCTCCTCTTACCCAATTTTATACTGACCCCGGTGCTAGGTTGGGGTTCTGTTTGCCCAGCTGCATGGCTTATTTACCTGGGGTAAAGGAAAGTCCCATCAGACCTTTCGTAAAACACAGAATAAAATGTAATCTGAAAAGGAAAGGGAGAACGGGAGAGGGCAAATCCATGGTCTGCCAGAGTAAGAGGAAACTGAAGGCACTGGACTGCTCCCAGGACAGCACTGTTAAACCTTTGGGGCGAGGCCAATGAAAGCAGCATATTAGGAATCTGAGATGTGGTCCCACACACTTCATGTCTCTCTCCTCTCACCAACACCACTAGTCTCTCCATTTCTCCCTCTCCTTCCATAATATACACCCTATACACATGTCCTGCAATGCTTTTCTCTTCGTATTGTCAGAATTCAGCGGGAAAAATGTACTGACTCATGGAAAGGACTTCCTTGCCCTTGGGCTTGTGGTGCGGTTGAGCAGAGGGAAGTTCTCAGGTTCAGACACAGATGGCACCTGTGGCTGCGTGGGATCTCCATTGCTCTCTTGTTCCCCTCCAGAGGTTAGGGCTGGAGATTCCCTTGCCAATGCTCAGTCAGCACCGCAAAAGTTCAACAGTCATTTCTGGTTAAATTCCAGGCCTCAGGCTCAAACTAATGGCAAAGCGAAGCCTTAGGATGTTGTGTATATACATTGACCATTGGCTGCTATATTACCCTCAGTCCTTCTTACACTGAGACGTAATATTTACTAGACAGTAGACTTATGAAACCTCAGGAAGTTGCACTTACTTTAAAGTGTGTTGGTTAATTAAGAGGTAGAAATAACTACATTTAAGATTCCTTCAAAAAGGACTTAACTTTAAGAAGTCTCCCAAGACACCAACAATGCAGAATGAGTGTTGATACATAAACTTCAATTTAAATGGGATGCTCTTTGAATTTACACCCTAACTTCAGTGTGTCGTCTTGGTTATGTATTTGATATTATTTCCTTGGAGTCTCTTTAATAATGTGCATGCATTTCTTTAAACCTTCTTTATGGTGGGGTATTAAAAGCACAGAGCTGTGTTCTAATCCAGCTGGGGTATTGCCCCAGACGCCAAGTGTCTTTATAGAGCAGTGACATTAGCTTGTTTATTGGTTGCAGGGGCGTAAAGATGCTATTGTTTTAATTGCTTGTACATGCTCCTGGGATCCATGGAGATTACAGAGACTGCAGATGCCAGCATATTGGAAATGGGATAACAAAACGAAACTAAAGAAAGCCAAAATATACATTAGCTATATTTGATTTGCTTTGCACTTACTTGACAAAATAGCTTACAGTGATTGTATAGCTGTAATGCATTCCAGAAAGCCATCGTACTCAGACAAGTCAAGCATAATACTTAAAACACATCTTAGGAAATAGCAGTGTAATTATATTGTTTGTCAATTTCATACTGGTTTTGGAACTTATGCACCTCCACCAGGACAGAAATTTGGTCAAATTCTCCTGATCCTCCAACAAGCTCGACAGTGAGGGAGTGGAAATAAAAGGCAGCCAAAAAGCAGCACTGACCTTACTTGCATAGAAGCAACCATTGATTAAAATAGTCTCTAGTGGCCTTGGGTTTAACTTGTAACGTAAGTGGAATGTTTCCCTACCTGCATCAAGATTGTCATACACAGAAACCCAAACCCCCCAAGCCATGTAGACACTTTTGCACATGCACACACAAACAAATGCACGCATTGTTCAGTAACATCTTGCACACTCCTCATCTCCTTCTTTGTCTGCTGCCTTTGGCACTCACCTACCTTTTTACATATGCACGTGCTGAACTTTTGACCAAGGCCCACTGGTGTGACATTAGCCATGAGAGCAGTGGGGAGGGGGAAGGGGAGCCAGCGGCTTTAACAAGTTCCTGAGAGCTTTGGGCCTCGTCTTGTGTGCCAGTGGGGTAATTTCACAATCTTGCTAAGGGGCTGTTTAGTGCTTTGAATGTGACTCAGTCCCTGCTCCCTTTCTCATCAAACTCCTTCCCCAGCTCCCCACCATCTCTCTACCTCTGGCTGTCCTGCGTTTCCCCCTGCTCCCCACAAGCCTTCTCAGGCATCTGGCACCGGGGCTGTAAGCCATCTCCCAGCTCTTGAAGGATGTCTCCCTACTCAGTTAATAAGGGTCCCACTTCACCCGTTCACCACGGGGACAGACATTTAATGAAGTGCCTAACAAGTGGCTCCACAGATTTGCGTTGACTGTCCTCTAGTTGCTCCCCCTCTTCTCCTCCTTCTCGCATCTCCTGCTCCCCTCCACCCTCAGAGGGAGAGTCTCTGTGCGCACCCTGCCATTGTGGAAGAGGATTTCCCCGGCAAAGCATTGTTAGGCAGGAAGTGGTAAGGGAGGAGGAAAGGGACTTTCACTTGTGGAACAGGGAGACGTGGTAGCGGTGCTGCCGTGACAGCCGTGCGGTACCGTGGTCGCTGGGGCAGAACACAGTGGGCAGAGGTCTAACACACCAGGCCCCCTCAGCCGCCTCCAGAGCAAATGAGCTGCCAGGCCAGACTAATGGAGTCCTAATTGGTGATTAGGAGAGAGGGAAAGGTGAGGGAGTGTCTACTGGCAGTCCGCTGTTAGCAGGATGAAGCAGCAGGCTGCTGTATTCACTGTTTCAGTGAAACAAAACAGCAATTAGTGTTTTTATGCAGATGCGTCACTGTTTACAGCACTAGCTGCATCCCATAAACAGATGATGAAAAAGACAACTATAAACTGTAGCAAATAAACACATTAATAAATAATTACAGCTTTTCTTGCAACACAAACGAAGCAAAATTTCATTTCTATTAAATGTATCAGTCCTCCTCAACAGTATTTATGTTGCTTGTGTGATGTGACTTGAGTGTTGTCATGTATTTCAGTTATCTGGAGCAAATGAGATTGGAGCCAAACCAAGAACTGTAGAGGGGTATCCATCAATCAGAGCTCATCTTAAGAGACAGAGCTTTGGTGAGCATTATGTGATTGCATCTGAGAAAAAATGGGCACTTAAGCTCTGATCTCTTACCATCAACCTCTATATAAATATGAAGAAAGGGCCCTTCACTGTGGGTAGTGTTACACACTTACTTTATATGGTGCAATGAAGAGGAAAGGGGAAGCAACATCCTGACAGAATATCAACTACTGAAACAGGACCCCTTGCTCTACTTTGTGAATGACACGATGGGGCTGAGAGTTGTATGGGGCCGCTTTTGTGAATGGACGAGGCCCCGGACTGATACTGATTTGGTAGATAGGGTGACGTCTGCTGGGATCCAGGGCCTGGTGGGCTAAGGAGGACGAGGGCTGTGATGACTGCCTGTCTGCTTCCTGCTACTAATCCACCACATTAGCTGTGTGTGTTACCCTATTTATAGCCGGGCCAGGATGTGAATAGACTGTCTAGTTTCACTTTTCATACAGATGGTAATTTTAGTCTTCTTTTGCTCCACATCTCGTCCCTCTCCTTCACCGAGAGTGCTGATGTGATGTAGGATAGAGCACTCAACGTTGTCCCTTCATGGTGTGCTATGTGGATAAAGTTATTTTGAATGCTTTTATTGAAGACATCCAAAAAGTGTGAGCTGCATCTTACTTAAAATACTGATGATACTTAAAATATATTTAAATAAAATGTGGTTTGCCATGGTACAAATGTGTCCATGTACACACAGAACACAGAATGACGAGAGAAAATATATAAATGTAACTTTTAATTATTAATTATTATTAATTAGTTGGTATTATTTCCGTGACTTGATTCAGTTGTGTGGGCATTTTTGAAATGGCAAAATTTGCAAATACACTGTCCCCCTGCAGCTTTCCCCTCTTGCATCTCTTTCCTAAGCCCCTCCCATCAGATGACTGCAGGCATATGCACATGCTTTATACAGTGACTGAGTAAGTGTAAGTAAGTGTTTCCCATGCGTTGATTTATTTTATCTTATTTTATTGTAGAGTCGTTGCTCAGCCCCTCCTTGCCCTGCTCTCACTCTCTCTGTTTATCAGGTCACAAATAAAACAAGAATTAGCAAGTTGGCTACCCCATGGTACGTCTGCCTTGCTCCCCATTGCTGTGGACTGTTTCCCTGGGAGGAGAGCAGGCAGGCAGGTCACTGAATGGACCTTCGGTTAGTGATTGCAGCGGCTCAAATTCAGCTAGAGCAAACCCCTGGTGCGGGTTGTCGCAGCTGGCTGGTGGCCAGCAGCAGCACTGGGTCTAATCTGTGTAACAGCAGCAACAGAAAGTTTGCTGATCAGACGGGGAGTAAGAGCTGTCTAGTCCCCTGGTGCTGGGGTTGTGTTGGTAGAGTTAGGATTGCAGCGACTGCAGACTGGGGGTCCATCTCTGGAGCTGTTACCAGGTCTTCTATTGGCAAGGTGGTCTGTAGGTTTTGGGAAATGAGGATGAGGATGCATTTGAGGTTCAAGGTAACGCTAGCTTCATAAGTGTAAACTTGAAGCTATTAAAATAACTCTGGCTCCTGCTGGCAGAAGGCTAAACTATTAGCAAAAGTTTTTCTTCATCTCTGAAACGCTTCGCAGATAATCACACATTTTATTTAGTTTTTGTCAGACACTCGTTTTGATAAGTTCAACTTTCTTTTTTGGGTTGCTTTGCAGTGTAGGCAGTAGTTGCCAGTGCTGGAATAGCAACTTCCTTTTCAGGATTCTCCGCAATTAAATCAGGCTTTCACTGATGGGACGTGCATATGTATTTGTGAAACAGCCAATAGAATGGCCAATCACAGGTCTTTTCAGAGATGGCATGAGTCTCCTTTCACGAGCTAGATTTTCTAAAACCTGCAAACAGAACCAAAAGGAGGTGCAGAAGTCTAGTCTTCTCTCAGTCCAGTTGAATTATAGTATGCTCATAATTATTTGGGGATTTTTGCCCAGTCTTGCCAAAATAAAACTGCCCACCTCAGCTTTAAGTCTGATGCAGGGGTTAAAGTTCTCCGGCACAGCGCCGGATTTCCAGCATGGCAAAGTTTCTGTGCATATAGCCCCCTCTGATTGGGTACACGGCGCAAGCGATAGCCAATCAATACTGACGCCTGTGCATGCTTTCACATCATGTCACATTGAGACACAGAGCACAGAAGAAGAGGGAGAGGCTCCGGTAAGCCAGCGGTAATTTTGAAGGTAAGGCAACAGAAACCAGACAGAAACGAAAGTTGCAATAAAAATCCTCTATGCTGAAGTTTTAAAGTCACCACCACAACAATATGTGATCCATTTCAATGATGACATGCATGCCCAGAGGCGAAATTTCGACGTAACTGTTTAATTCACATCAAGCTTGATACAATTTTGGAAACAGCCTAAATGATTTAGCTTCTAAAAATAAATAGCACCAAGGCATAAAAAGAGATGTAGAAGCCATACGTCAAAAAGTCTGGTAACCACGGAAAGTTGAATCTTTATTTATAAACTCATTATGCTATAAAAGTTTAATCTGAAAAGTAACGACTAAAGCTATTAATGTAGTGACCAAGGTTCCTACCACTCTCTTTATCTCTTAATCAAGCTGGATCAGATGCTTTTGGTTTATAGGTAATTAAACATATTTATTAAAGGCATTTCAAGTGAAATTTGTCTTGGAGTTTGTGTTGAGTTGAAGTATCAGTCAAAATAATCAACAATTAGATATTTATTCAAAATCATGCAGCCCTAATTAAAATCCTACTACCAGCTAAATTTACTTAAGGTATTTAAAAAATAGGTACTTTTTTGTAGAAAATCTTGTGGTGACTGTTATGTTAACTCAGTACAAAGTACATTATTAATATTGGTAAGTCAGTGCATGAAAGCAGCATTTTATTATTCTATTCTATTTCTTCATTTTGTGACCGCAACACCAAGCCCCCTGCTCCGGAAAAGATTTCAGTTTTCAGGCACACAAATCTTCCTTGCTCCACATTTCAGGCACAAAATTTTTTCTTGCTTTAATCCCTGCTGATGTCATTGTAAAAATATTTCTAATACATTTGCAATCAGAAACGCCTTTCAGTGTAATGCAGTCTTGTAAAATGAACCATACAGTAGTGTCATGTCATTACATTAGACTGGTGTTTCTATTCCACATGATTCCACTGTCCACACTCTCTTTTTCTCTTGTTGCCACACCCTAACAACTATAGGAGTGACAGAAACGTTTTAAGTAATGTTACTGAACATTAAAGTGCCTCCAAGCTGAACTATGAACCGTCATGTGTAAGACTGCCGCTGTTGCAGTTATCCTGGGGATGCCAAGTAGTTAGGTAGCTAATGTCTGTGCCCCTCTCTATTAACTGTCCAGATATTTATTGTACAGCCTTTATTTTATGCACTTTTCTGTCGACACAGCATCCCCCGCTATTTTTTTTACACCTCTATCTTGGAACAACCCCTCTTGGCACATCTGTGGCAGATTAATCAAAAACTTCTGAGGAACTTCAGGGGGCTTAAATCCTCTAATCGTGTAGGTGTGGGAAAATGTTATGGGTCCCCACCCACAGCCTTGAGGTCCAGCCAGAACACTCTTATTTTTGTGTTCCACTTAAAACCCAGGTGGAGAAGCAACGAGAGAGCACTCTTACACAGATTGGCACACAGGTATGAGAGCATACAGACAGCATGTGTGTGTGTGCGCGCACAAACGCAAAAAGCCATCAATCCCATTTGCTAATATTGACATGGGTGTCCCCGTTCAATCTTGTTACAAGGATTATTGTCTATTGAGATCCCATTTCATTAGGCTAAAACACACACCTCAGGGTGCACACTGGGGCTGCTGCAGGCGACCCAGCCTTTTAGCTTCTCTGCTAGCTGGGAGGAGTCCTGTGAGTGGTTTTACTGAACATCACTGTACTTCCAAGTGTGTCCCACTCAATACATAACATAAATATCATGTGTGGTCGTAGCATGAGATGTGGTATACCCTTCAAGAGTACTCCACATGGTAAGGAGACTCCAGTTCATGCCCAGTGGGTGGAGTAATGTGGTAAGATATCCTGCGAACTGCTCTATAGAAATGCCTGTTCTTGAATTATATCCAAAATGCATATGAGAAAGCAACCCACCACCCTCCACATGGCCCAACTCCAGATTACGTATTGATTCTTGATATGAAAAGCTCATTACATAAACAGAAACAGCAACACAAAAAAGCCAGTGAACCTTTGCATAAATCCTTTAATTGAATTTCCAGTGCCGGTGGTTGGAGGTTCTCTTTTTAATTGAATCCATTGCTGGTGTTGTGATTTGCATGCACGGGAGTGGGTCCTGTCCCAGATAAAGTGCCATTGATCCTTATTAAAGCTCACCTCTGGCCGCGCTGTGGACTAACAGGGAAAATTAAATGTGTTCATGGTGCATATACTTACTGGCCGCGAGGCAGGGCTGTGAGAACCGGCACAGCGAGGAGGAGAATGAAAGAGATAGGGGTAAAAGAAAATAGAATTATCATGAAATTAATTTGCTAAATTGTCTTGGCTTCGGCCATTTTTATCAAGCCGTTTCACATCAGCCATTCCTCGGAGCTGTCCCTGGCAGCTTATAAATAGCAACTGACCCCTTGTTCAGGTTTGGCAGCTGATCAGATATCATGCCAACAATAGTGGCTCACAGAAACTACACCATCTACACGCCATGATTGAATTACAAATTATATTTTGTCTTTTGGCCTCTTAATGAGGTTTGGGTTAAATTCTCAACTGTATCTTTATGTAATTATTAGGGATGTGAAAAAGCACCTGTTGGTTCAGCGGCACATTGAGAAATTAAGGGAAGTACGTTATCTATCTTGATTTGGCCAGTGATATCATGTGTGATCAATCGGCTGATTGCTGAGCATTGATCAGGGTTTTCTCTTGGTTTGGTGGAGGGCATTAGTGACACTGAGTGTTCTTATTGGATTTCCTGTGGAGGAGGATACAACAGCAGGCAGGCGGTTTGCATCACACTGCATCAATACAACTTGGACAGGTTGGCTGGTGAGGGATCAGTCTTTTGGAGTGTGTCTGTTGTGTTTCTCCCAAGTGGCTGTTGCTGCTTATTGTCAAATAATTGGTCCACTGTCTTAGTGTGTGTGTGTGTGTGTGTGTGTGTGTGTGTGTGTGTGTGTGTGATTAGTGTGTACCTCCCTGCTGGTAACTGCCCCGTCTCACCACCTCCGTATCTGCACGGACTGACTTTGAAGTGCACAGACCGAATTACATGAGTGGAACAAAAAAATACGATGACTGTTTCCTCATCAGTTTGTGTTTCCTCCTGAATCTAAACAAAACTGCTACAGGTAGCATCATTTTAAACAGGCCTGCATTTAAATGGTGCCTTTATAGTCTTCTGACTTTTGCATGACATGTCACGCTCACCCATTCACACACTGGTGGCCGAGGCTACCAAACAAGACAAGATGCCTCCAGCTACTTAGCTTGAACGTTCACACACCCACACAGGAGCAATTTAGGGTTCAGTGTCTTGCCCAAGGATGCTTACACATGTGGACAGGAGAAGCTGGGGATCAAACTGATGATCCTTGAATTAGTGGACAACCCGCTCTACCTCCTGAGCCATAGCCATTTTAACAGGAGGGAGGCAATCTAGTGTGTGAACCTATTCCTCATTGAAAAGATATGGTATAATACTGTAGTTCCCAACTGGTCCAGCCACAGGGTCCAGATTTGTTCTTAGTCATTAGTTCCAGGTCCACACAGTTTAAATATTCAGCATCGTACTTGCATTTGGCCATGTCATCAAGCTAGTTTGCTGCCTCTGTCAAGTAGCTGTTTGGTATTCACTCACTCTACAGCAGGAAATGGCACTTCAAAATAAAGTATTATTTTACAAACTTGACACATTTGTGATATATTTGTGGTCCATTCAGAATGGGCCTATGACCCACTTTTGGACTGTGAAGGTACCAGTTGAGAACCACTGGTATAATACAAAGCAGACAAGATAAACACATGCATCTCAACTATCAGTGATTTTGACTTTTGTTTTTGGTCTTTTTGCAAGTTTATCTTTAAGATCTAAGTCACACAAACGCACACACACACACACACACACACAAACGCGCGCACACACACACACACACACACACACACACACACACACACACACACACACACCCAACAGGCATAGCCCTCTATCCCATGGGCCAAGCACTAATCCTCAGGCACTGTAGAGTTCACTCAGATGAAATGTTTAATTGTAATAACTTGAATGTTGTCCTTTCCTTTGGGCATCAGCTTCTGTTATTGGTATTAGGGTGTGTGTAGGTGTGTGTGCGTGCTCTCATGTTCACGATACATTGTGACTGAGAGTGATAGGAAGTCCGTTCTGTCTGTCAATTGGTCACCGACAAGCCGGCAGGAATACCATTGCCTTGGAACACAAACAGGTTCGCTTAATACCCTTTGTAATTGCACTCAAACATGTATGGCACACCGACTGTTATTGTGCCAGATACACAACATGCCCACCTGCAAGTGGCTTCATGTAGTGGCTTGTGAGTAGAGGAACGCTTGGGTAACAAAGTAAAACAAAGACACGTACACTAAATGTCGTACAAACATTAAATGCTGTAAGAACACCTGACTTACAACTATGTGGACTTAGTAAGGGTTTATTGTTTATATGAGGGGTTAATTAGTAGAATTAAGAGAGGCACATGAGAATTCAGTAAAAACAGTACTACATCTCCAGTGTCATGCAGTCCAATGCAGGCGCTGTAATATATACTACCTTATGTGAAGCAGAAAAACCACAGGTGTGACTAATATACATTAACAAAGGTTTTCACTGCAGCCATCAGCAGCATTATTTATCACCTGCGGTTTCTTGCAAAGACGTATCAAAATGTTTGTTCTGAAAAATACCGAATGAAGTGCATCATGAAATTTTAAATATTGTTCCCACCTCATTTACTGATATAGAGAAAAATTATTACAGATTACAAATTACAGGACCACATGCTACAACCTTAAAATGTTGACAGAAACATGTACTCCGTGTGGATATTTAACTATTAGCACTTCCTGTATGTCAGTATTCTTTTATTCTCTCTGCAGGTTCTCTGACTTTGTGCTTTTGTCTGTTCTCGTGTCCTCCATGATGCGTGTGTGACATAATATCTAATGGCCCAGTGCCAAGGCTGGAGGACGGTTGCCAACCACAAGGCATCAAAGACCCATCGAATGGTGGCATGACTGGGAAGCGGGAAGCCACAAGATTCATTGCAGGAGAAATGCATCACAACTAAGAGAGACACACATCAACAGCACTTTGGTTTATACACACTGATGAGTGAAACAGCCAGGGAAACGGACACCCATGCCAAATGAAATTGCAGTGTACGTATAAGCAATATATGATATGTAAATCAGCCAGTGTGTAGTGTGTGCCATGTGAAAAACAACATGCTGCTTTTGATGTAGTTTGTGAAGGCAAATGTGAATTTATTATGTATCAGTAATGTTAAGGTTTTTGAAAAGTGTGTTTTACAGGAAAAGTGGGTGACTTGCAGCAGATTCAGTTCAGGGTATGGTGCATGTCACCTTGAAATTTGTTCTGATCTGAAGAATACTTTTCCCTGCTCGTCTCGTCTGCCCGTCATTCTCCCCGTCTCTCCCAATACTGACCCTGCGCTGTCGATAAATCTTCCATCGAACAGTGAGTGAAGAATAGCTGCTCTGCCATTGATTCAGCTGTGTCAGGTTAGATGGCGAGATGAATTGGAAATGGGTGCTGTAAATCAAAGTTAGGGGGCTTAAATGAGCTTCAATTTTCAATTGTCTTGGGCGTCAATGATTTGTTAATACTATTGATTCCCCCTTCTTTTTTTTTTTTTTTTTTTTTAAATCACTAGCTCTCACAGCTCTCCATCAATGTGCAGGCAGTTTGATTTGTGCAACTTTGGAACTCCTTGTTACCTCCTGTGATGACATAACTTTTGATGTGTGGAGCTGGAAATTGTACTGGTTGATC
Organism: Epinephelus awoara; assembly: GCA_035609425.1. Taxonomy (NCBI): domain Eukaryota; kingdom Metazoa; phylum Chordata; class Actinopteri; order Perciformes; family Serranidae; genus Epinephelus; species Epinephelus awoara. Next base: position 25,817,134 of record CM069294.1, read on the forward strand.
CATGTTGTCATATTGATCTTCAGATTGTGTTCGAGTGCGGTTTTTTTTTTTTCAAGAAAATCTCAAAAATATTCTTCCGTTTGTCCACAGGAGGGAGGATCCCTCCTGTAAGGCACTGATAATTCTACACAGCGAGTACCTCTGTGTTTTTTTTTACATCTCATTATCTGAGGGCAGTGCAAACTTATATTTTTCAGACGCTTTTTAGTGACAGACATCAGCCTCCGGGACACATTCATCATCCCGGCGGCCCCACCTGGCACAGAGTGGCAGCGGTTGAACACGAGGCTGGCTGATAGAATAAGAAAAATAAAGCATCCCTAATGGAGGCAAATAGTGGAAACATGTTCCATCAGAAGTGATTACGACTAATTAAGCTGTTTTCACAGCTGGCTGCCTCGCTTTAATATGCATGCTTGCATCATATAAAGCGTTGGGAGAAAAGGCATGAAAATGCTTAGAGATCCAGTCGAGTCACAGAACAGTGATTAAATGGATTAATATTACTCACAACAGACAAACAGCAGAATTATCAAAATGATATGTTAATTATTTGCTCGTGCAGAGAACAAAGAGAGAGGTAGAGGTAGGGCCGCCGCTAATGATTATTTTCATTGTCGATTAATATGTTAGGAAAGGCTGAAAAGTGTCAATCAGTGTGTCCTGAAACTCAAGATTGAGTCCTTACATGTAAAAAAATAAAATAAAATAAAAATAAAAACCCAGAAAACATTCACATTTAAGAAGCTGGAATCAAAGAATTCTGAAAAAATTACTGAAACTGATCATCAGATTGGTTGGCGATTAATTGAGAGGTAGACAACTAATTGATTAATTGTTACAGCTTGATGTAAAACACACCAAAATAAGCAGCAGTTAAGAGAAAGAAAAGTAAAAGACATAACCGGACCCATGAGTGTGAATCTGCCATCTCGGTGCTGTCTCCCCCTCCTGCCTGCGTCTGTGTCTGTGGCCAGTGTTGAGTGACCCCTCTGTGGTGCTGAGGCCCTACTGGTCCCTTCTCCAACAGATGACTGATTGTGCTCCTCTACTTTGTGCGGCCCCGCACCGCTCAGCAGCACATCAAAGAACAGCCAGGCTTCCGGGGAGCAACTGTTGTTCGCTGGGGCTCCGACGTGGTGCACACTGATGTTTTTCTTTCATACAAAAGCAGTTAGCATCCCATAATCCTACACTCTGAGTGGAGAAAATACCCACAATCCCTCACACTGGGACTGTCATGTAGCTGTTCCCCCGCACGCCCTGGTGGGCAGCAGAGAGGATCAAAGTGTGTATGGTGGCAGCTCGCAGATTGAGCAATGAGATTTAAGCTCCAAGAATGAGAGGAGGGTGTCAACGTATCTTACATAACATAGAGAAACTTTGTTTTCTGTACATGTAACGATTTCTTTATCATGGATCACATTTGACTTTATTACACAGGAAGTTATTAATGTGCCATAATATCTGCACAGTTGGTGTAATGCATACAATATCTTTCCTGCAGGGGCTTTAGACAGTTAACTTTTAATTTTCTTTAAGATCCAGCAGCCTTTTGATTTTAAATTTCTTCGTTTAATCAGAAAAGGCGGAGCAGAATTGTAAAAGTATTTTCCTGTCACCTGGCAGTGATGTGCCAGTGCTCATAGCTCTTACCCCCCGTCTTTAGAGGCTACATTTTTCTTCCTATGTGCATATTAAGAGACTCGATTAATCACATTTGGGGAAGTATATTCAGAATGAAAGAAAGCCTGTCAGCCCCTTACAGCCTGTGTGTGTGTTTTTTCTTTCTTCCTCATAGTGGATTGTTTTGTTCACCACTGCCAAACCAGGCGTGAGGTCTTTTAAGTACCCCTGTGCCAGTTAAAACCGCAGCAGGGAAAGAAGTTGTCCCCCGTTCTGGAATTACAACTTTCTTTTCCACCCGTTTAAAGAGACTTTCACTTTGTCTGTCCTATGGTTAGCAGATCAAAGACACTTCAGATTTGGATGCCTCTGAATCAAAGAGAGAGCTTTAATTGAAATAAAAAGGGGGCTGGGACTCAGGCTAATAGCTATGCGCAGGTATGTATCATCGTGTCTTTTGTCTGCGTCGCGTGGCTCTCTCAAACTGTGAGTGAAAGATACCTCCTGTAATTTACCTCACGGTATTTGAAAATGAAGTGTAACAAAATTATTCATGAGCATTGTCAACAGAGTAGGCTTTCTTTCACTTATTGGCAAATAATTCTGCGGAAGATTTGTTAAAACTTTTTGCCAAAACCGTTTCTAAAAGCAGCAGCTGCAAATCTTTGCTATAATCCCATTTAACATTGTGCAGCTATTACTATTCCTCTCCATCTATTCTGGCTTTGCCTTGTTGCCCCCACCTCCTGCCCCATGTCTGCAAGTGTTTTATGGTCTTCTGGGAGGTGGGAGGGAGGTTGTTTGCCAGGATGGTGTAAGCATACCAAAAGATATCAATTTTTCATCCACACAAGCAGCAAACAATGTGAAAAAGCAAAAACAGTGGGAAGCAGAGTGAAGGGGAGAAATACAGTATAATTCTGTTATAGATTGGTTCCATTATGATTCAGTTGCTTAGTCCCACTGTTAGTTTATAGTGATAGAGGTCAGTAGTTCAACTAAAATGGAAGCTTTAACAAAGAGGGGTAGTCTACTGTTGGACAGTTTGTGTTTTCCTTGAGCAAGAATACATTTCTTTAGTGGTGTTAATCAACAGAGGCCCAACAAAATGATACTTAAGCCACGATAAACTGTTATTGTGATTTTATATCTTTTGTAATACACTGAGTATTGCAAGATAAAGCAGTACGATAAAGTTTTCAGTCTGTTTACCTCACTTCAGTCATTTTTTTTCTGTCAAAATGTATCTCAGAGGAATTTATTTGAATATTCGAGTAGGCTACCAAAGGTTACATTTGTATTAGCAATATAACTAATCTATATAATAAGGAAACAATACTCACAAACAATATCACAGTACTATGCTGTATCAATTTATCCCCCCACCTCTACGTTTCTTGCAAGATAAGTCCTGAAAGCACACACAGATATTCATGAATGAACAGAAAATATCCATGAATGGTGTCTAAAACTAAATTTTTTTATGTTTCATACAGGGCCAGGTTGAAATGATCAATTCGTCCGATTCAAATCGATCCGCATTTGAATGACTTGATATTGATTCATACAATCTGAGGTCGAGCTTTTAATGTTTTTTTCCCGTGTTTGTGTGAAGCCTTAACCTCGTTAATCTTGCAGGTAGTAAACGGGCGATGCTAAATAATTAACGACTGTAGTACTGAGAAGCTCCGACGTTACTGTCTCTTTATCTGTAAGTGTTAGCTTACTTTTTTATGTTTTGGTGTCATTTGTTATCATGCAGCAGCAGCCTTCACTTGTTGTGATATCAGGATTATGTTTTGTTGTATGGACATTTTAGATTTTTCCCCAGTAAGATATTGAGTTTATATTGTGACTTTGCTGTTTTGATATTACTGTGGCTGCTCTAGAAACGACATTCAGTTTTAGAATATTTAGTTTAAATCCTGTTCTGATTTTATTCTCTTTTTCTTCATAATTCCTTGTAAAAATTTACAGCACTCGTTCTCTGAGAATCTCTTTCACATTCTAGCGAAAATCGGTATTGTAACTGAAATATCCTCAATTGAATCAATATTGAATCGAATCAGAAATTGAATAGAATCGGGACCTTGTGAGTCAGAATCAAATGGATTCAGGAAATCAGTGGTGATACCCAGCCCTAGTTTCATATGCACCACTATATATATATTAAGATGGCAATCATTTTGTACCTTCAGTAAACAAATTGTTGGTTTCTAATGTACAGTCTGTAAATTACTAAAAGAAAGGCTATAAGTTTATGCATAACGCACCTGTTTTTCAAAGGTGGGCTATCTCTGTCTTTGCCCCATTCAGTATTTTCTAGACTCACCCCTGATGTCATGCACTTACAATGCTAAAAACTACAGTCAATTTTGCAATTGCACATGCTCACTATTCACAGCTCCTTCACCTTTCTGCAGTCCAGTTCAGTATTTCTAAGTGGCACGTGTTTGATCGGCCATGATGCTGCCACAGGCGTACAGTGTAGGACATTTTCTTCACCCTGAACCAGCAGTCGAGAAGTGTAGCTGTCATATTAAACCTCTGTGCTCACTCACTTAGCTCGCCACACTCTCCGGGGCGCCCCTGTTTGTCTACACCACTGTTCCGGTTCAGTAGAGAGAGCAACAGGGAGACGAGGAGCTCAATGTGCATTCCTGTCAAGAACTTCTTCACTGATCCTGTAAACCATCCTCATTCACGCACGCAAGCATGCACACACTTACACACAAGCACACACACACACACACACATGCTCACACACACACACAGGCATACACACACACACAGGGCTCCTACCTCTGAGAAGCCGTCTGTGAGTCTGCAGACTTCTAATGCTGGAGGCATGCTGGCTACACTTGCACTCACCTACTGTGGTTTCGTTCATTATTGTACTAATTAATATGTTTTAAGTCCTAATAAGCCCCCCTGATTATGGCAGCGATGACTGTTATAGTTGAATAACGTTTGTAAATTAATAATAAAGCATTCTGTGGTAGTTAGTAGGTTAATAAGGACAGTCTTTGAGGTTCGAGGTGATTGCACTTCAATGTGATATTTCTGCTGAGTGTGCTGGAAAACACATCAGTCTGCCTTTAATGCGATGGCCTTTGTTGGGGAAACAGATGCAGCGTCACACCAATAGAGGGCATTGTTGTTTAACTGCAGGCATGGAGAGCATCTCCTTTGTTTATGAAGGTATCCATGGGTGCTGTTGTTTTCCTCTCAGTCTTTCCTCGCTTCTCCATTTAGGCTGACTGGATTTGATGGTTTTGTTTGAATACTAATTTGGGCATCAATGTATCAATGTCGTATTTTTTCACATTCTGTCAGCAAATGCATTGGCTAAACACACTCAATCTTTTGTTTTTCTCCACCAATTGAAATTACTTCATATTATGTTTTATATGAGATGCAAATTAAAAGGATTCATTTCATCAAGCCGCAGCCAATTCTGCTCTAAAGGGAGTAACCGAAATGCGCTTTTTCTTTCACGTATTCCCAGGAAGATATTTTGCTAAAATATGTAAATAAAATTAACTTTCTTCTTCTTGGCACAGATTCTATTGAAGATATACGGTTTTAAATATGCAGTTTATTCTCTTCTTGATTGGAAAAAATTAGATGGGAAATATGACTGGCTCTGCAGATATGGGGCCAAAGCTCGGATAAGTTCTGACAAGTTCTTCTCTTTGAATTGGTCTGCTTGTGTCAGCTGCGGGAAACAGAGTTCACAGAAAGGTACTGATCTGACCTCAGGTCAGTCATCTCAGGTTGCCGTTGAATAATGCTTAGACTTCTCAAGATATTGTAGTGGGACAAATCATTTGAGTCTTGAAAAAATAAATGAGCTTCCATAGCATCAAAATAACGAAATTAGTCAAATGCAGAACAGATCACAGAATTTATGTTGCTGCTTTTTCTTTTCTGATATTTCATCGTTCATTTTGATTTTTTTTCTCCCACCTTTTTTTTCATAATTATTTTATATGACTCTTCTGTTTGCCCTTTTCAGAGGACAGTCTGTCTTCACTATATCACTGCAGTTTGGATACATAATCATTCATATCGCTTAATACATATTGATCATTTCAGATTCTATGGAAAGTTGGGAAAAGGGCAGCGATTATTATCAAACTGGAATGCTGAGGAATAAAACTTGATTCCCAGTTTGTTCTTAACATTTTTCAAATTCAATATTCGCTGACAAAAGAATATTTGATAAACCAAAAACATGTTTTTCATCAATAGATGCCTAAATTATAATTTTGTAAAAAGGAGTTTTTTCATTGTAGTGAAACCAAACTCATTGTTCAAAAGGACAAAACTCATTCGGCCTCATTTTAGCACAATGGATGAGCATTCAATCAAATGGATGCCAATTTATTGATTACGGAGAATGCACAAAAGAAAAGGGTTTAAATCTTGGCCGATAGCCATTAACTGCAAATCTGAAGATAGACAGGCGATTGGTCATATATCACAAATGGCAGGAAATCCATCTCTCTTTGCTCATTTCCCCTTTTTATTCGTCCATGCTTCCACTCTGAGATTTCTCACACCAGACTACCATACAGTCCAGTCATACTAAGATTCATACCCATGTAACCTATGTTTTGTCTCCCTAAATGTAATCACTCTACCTGCTCTTTACCATGTAGCTCACCACAGTGATAGACAAAAGAGCTGTCAATAAAGTTTATTGTGCAGGACTAAGTGGCAATACATCGTCCTGTCTTTGGGCGGAGGATGTGTGAGAATTGGGGAAGAGGGGTAATTAATATGCTGCTGTCATGACAGACATGAATATTTGAGTCTAAATTGATTTCAGATTCATCATGAAATCTATCTGCTTTCAAACAGTTCACCCAAAAGTGTTAATAATTTTGACAAAATGGGGGGATCAAAGGTGGAATCAGATTTGCAAATACGAACCATTTTTCAAAGCGCCTTGACTTTATTTTTAGACCACATTGATTACTATTAGTTAACAAAGAGATAACTAGCTCAATAAATAAAATAGTGATCATTACACATCCTTATTATCTCAAAGTGACCACTTGTAACTTCGATTGCATGTTGATGTGACTTATGTGTACACAGCAGCAGCACAGAGGTCATTCATTCTTTAGGCACACATCTTTTATTCCACAGCCGAGTTCAGCAAGCAATTGATATGTGATCTGGGAGAGGGCAGTTTATTGATTATTGTGGGGACTTAAGCGGTAGTATGGCGGTGTGTGGACATATTGTTGCAGGGTCCTGTACACTTAAGCCCCTGTCTTACTCATACGGGGCCACATAAGGTATCCTCTTTTGACATGTTGATAGCAAGTGCTCATTGGAAAAGAGCAAGCATCAAGCATGCACGTAGGCAGGACAAGATAAACAGACTATTGTGTTACACCGCAAACAATTAGCCTGAACAGTCTTTTAAAGGCATATATTTAGACTGGACACTGTTGATACCGTAGGCCCTCGTGTTTTTTTTCTCGATGAGTGTACAAAGAAATCAGTCTCCCTTTTTTCAATTCAATCAGCCTTCATCTATTAATTGTACTGAATTTTTTGTACGAGAATTAAAGGGTGTTCCTTTGTACAATATCATGAAAGTATATTGACATATACGATAAACGGAGATCACCATAAAAAAGACAGTCCTTCCAAATTGGTGTGAGGATGTCCAGAGGGGTTGGAATGTGAGCTTAGCTGCGGTCTGTGTTCTCAGGTGATGGATAGCGAAGGGGAGTCGGCGGTGGGGTGGGCAGGCTTTGACCTTGGCCATGGAACAGTAAGCGCTAGCTCAGATATCTCACATGATACCCATACATAGCGGCTCATTACGGAAGAGCCCCCTTATGCAAAGTGCAGAGCTCAACACTGGCTGGCTGACAGGGGCTAGCCTAGCACTGCTGACCTAACAATAAGACAACAGGGCCGTCCCCACCTCCCAAAAAACACTGGCCCAGCAGTGTCCTGATTCCTTCATCAGCATGGGCCAGCAGCAGCTGCTTTACAAGTTAAGATGACCAGGGCTTCATACAAAGTGAGACTCAGAGCGCTTTTTTCTGGTCCCTAAAACACACAGAGAATCATAAATGGAGGGTGGATACCCGAACCAAGCCCAACAGGTCGAGCCAGGTTCGGAAAAATATTTACAAATGATGTTTAGGTTTGGGTCAGGGTTGGCCTACTTGACATGGTGCTTCTTAGTAAACTTATAGTGTAAAAATATTTTAAAATGACAGACCCACACACACTGTGTTGGACTTATTTTTGCTCAGTGCTGTGTTTCGTTATTTACGAGACACTTGAACACATAGGCTATTCCAAGTGGTAAATATTCATGTAGCTCGCTAACGATGGAGGACTGCAAACAGAATTTCAATCAATCAATCAATCAATCAATTCAATCAATCAGTTTTATTAATAAAGCCCAATATCACAAATCACAGTTTGCCTCACAGGGCTTCACAGCATATGACATCCCTCTGTCCACAGGACCCTCGCAGCAGATAAGGAAAAACTCCCCCAAAAAAACCTTTAACAGGGAAAAAACCGTAGAAACCTCAGGAAGAGCAACTGAGGAGGGATCCCTCTTCCAGGACGGACAGACGTGCAATAGATGTCGTAGAGAACAGATCAACATGATGAATTAACAGTAATCCGTATGACACAATGAGACAGAGAGAATTGATTTGACATCCAATTTGACATTGGAAGTTTAAAAATACGTAAAAACATGCAGGGAAATCAACGGTATGGAGACGTTTGATTTAGATGTCAATGCAGATAATAACAAAGCAGTTGGGTATGTAAAATGTTAAGTGTGTGGGGCTCTGGTGAGATATGACGGCAAGAAAACTGGGAATTCAGCGTTGCAGAGACATATGGACAGAGGGAGTGGGATGCCGGCTGCTGTTGGCAGGTTGCAGACTACTATTACTGGCTTCGCTACAACTACATCCTCAAGAAAATTACACAGCAGGCCAAAGCAAAATCACAGAGAGATGCGTCACATACTGTTGCAAAGTTACAAGACCAGTTTGGTCCATTGCAGGAAAATGACAAGTTAGTTAAAGAGCTGCATGTGGATATGTGTCAGCAAAGGACGTACCGCCTGACCCCACGTCTGTGTCTAGACAGTGCAGTGTTTCCCCTAGGTTGAGAATTTACTGGTGGAAGTGGGCCGGGCGGTGGAGGGGGACGTCGCGGTGTTTGATAAGTGCATTCAAAATAATCTAGTCAAACTGGTTTATGAACCATGTGTTATTTATTGCACATAGATACAACTTAAGCCTGCTGCAGACTTGCTTTAACACAAACAGAACCCAAAAGAAAAACGACAAAAAAAAAAAAAAGCTATTTAAAGCTATTTGCAAAGCTGACAGTTTTTGTCAGAGCAGTGTATTTTTCTCTGTTTTGAAAAAAAGATCTCCAATGCCTTTCTGTATGGAAAGGATTGGGGGTCAGGTCCATTTATGCTGATGCGCGAACCGGAGCGATAACAAATAGGAGCGCTGTTGTTGTGAACTGGGAAGCTAATGCTAGCGGCGGATGCTAGCCGCCACGGCTTACACCTTCTTCCCTGCTCGTTAACGCTCAAGGCTCCCGCTGTCAGTGACTGCCGGCTATCGGTCCCCAGCTCCTTGGACTGTTTCTTGATTTTGCTTTTCTGACAACTGCCGCTGTACATTAGCGGCTGCGGCTGCTGCTGCTGTCAGGGGCAGGAGGCTGCACAGTAGGCTTAGCCCGAGAGGAGGGACCCAGGTTGAATATTTTGTTTAACATTACAAACCGCAACGAACAACAATTTGGACCCTACCTTTAAGATATCGTTGCTGTTAAACATAACAGTGCGTCATTTCAGACATTTAATGATTTCAATTTAGGGGATGAAAATGTATTAAAGTTACTTAACTTACCTCAGAGACACTTGAAGCGTGTGTGCGCCTGACAACCCAGTGAGAGACAGACAGGTGGACTGAGTTTTCCCTACGCTGTGCCAGTAATTATGACCGCGCGGTTTGTTTTGGTTGTTTTTTTTTGTTTGTTTGTTTTTTTTATTCATCTTCTTGGGCGGGTGTCAATCTACTTGGGCGGGCCGCCCAAGTAAAGTCTATGTAGGGGAAACACTGCAGTGCCATGTGAATACATTCAGAATGACCACTCACATCTGGACACAAGATTACCACAAATTAAGCAACATCTAGAGACAACATCTAACCCACACACCCCCCATAAAGCTGAAATATCCCATAGTTCTTCCTCCTTCCACCTACATCACTGTAGCATCAAATGATGGTGCTGGAAAGGAGGCAGAATCACAGAATTTGCAGTTGCTGAACTCAACTTTTTTGGTTAATACAGACCACATCTACCATCAAAGTTTATTTTAATTCACCTTTGCTGCATTATTAACCTTGAAATCAAAATGCGTTTTATGTATAAAAAGCAGTATTTAGTCTCATACACAGAATATGATGCAGATTTTGTGTGTTAGCCTATTCATGGGCGATTGGCATCTTCACAAATGAGATTTTGCATAAGGCCCTTAAAAAGCTAGAAATGGCCCTGCTAGCTGGTGTGTCTACAGGACAAGATGAAACTTGTCGTGGGGAGTGGTGCAGTATGTTGCCAAGGACAAAGTTTGATGGACAGATCTCACTGCAGGAGACAGAAAGAAGTAAAGGCCAATTCAAAGTTTCTGCATGTTTGTGAGGGTCCACATTGGTCCAAGTGACTTAAATCCCATCATCCACCCATGTCTCTGAGGGTCCGGACAGACACCTGTGCGGACATCTGCATGCAGCCCATTTTTTAGCAGACATTCAATGTAGAAAGTATGTCCGAGCCTTAAGTTGATGGTTAAACTTAGTAACATGATTTGAGCTGTTGCAGAGTTCTGACTCCTCATAGTTAACGTTACATTAACGCTCTTGTCAGCTTACTCACTGTGAATGGAAACGTTGATATCAGACTCTTTAGCCAGTAATTGTAACATTACTCCTAACATTGAACGTTCTGGATAACTCTGAAGTTTGTGGTTTTGTGCTATGTGTGTTTGTTTGTGTGTGTGTGTGTGTGTGTGTGTGCATTCATGGTGATGTTAGCAGGGTGATTTCTTTACCCTCTAGGCTACTCTACTCTAAAAAAAAACATCTTAAAAATACACCTTTATAAAATCCCCAGCTGGCCAGGTGGGCCACTGGGCTTGCAGCACACTGGCAGAAACCCTGTTTAATAATACACACTACTTTTTTTGTTGAATATAGAGTAACTTTAGTTATCAAAAACTAAATGTAGTGGGGTAAAAAGTACAATATTTCCCTCAGAGATGTGGTGAAGTAGACAGAAATATACAGCCACTCTAATCATGAAGATTCATTCTTAATCTCACTAATCTTTCTCCACGTTTAAAGGAAAAGTTTAATATTATTGCTTAAATATGCGTATTCGCCCTCTCTGCAACGGTGAGATGATAAGATTGTGGCCATTCACACGTCTGAGAGTGGTATTAACCTTCTCATCAAACTCTTAGCAAGAAAGCAAGTAGGGGTATTTCCCAAAAGTGAATGTATGTGGAATGTGCCACACTGTATCTACGCAAGCCTACCTATTTCATTTTCAGTGTGTCTAAATCTTTCCACTTGGACTATAAAAAGCAAATGGCATGCTCCAGAGTGTGAGTGGTAGCCCTGGTAATTGTATGTCATGGATACTGTGTTATTGACAGTTTTGATTGACTCACTCTCTCTTTAATAACGGCTCTGCTGTAAATGTTTTTATCATCAGGCTTTACAGCACTGGACAATGACCGCACAGGCTTCAGAGTATCTGCTGGGGATGGAAAATCTTCTGAAACGGTTTCTTTTTTTAAATTTTAACCAACATGTTCCATTTATACCATTAAATAAATAAATATATCACAAACAGTTTAGGTAATTTGCTTTTATGTTTCATGAGTGTGAAGGTAGACTGTTAATAGGATATTTGCGTTGATACAAACATGATCTTTCTCTTGAGTTTAGCTACAGTTTTAAGACTGTTTTTTACAGGTACATAATATATTTATGTTCAGGTAATAAGATGCTGAATGTATTAGCAAAATTAACAGAATCCAATGAATGCATTGTTTTATCATTGACAGTGAGTGATGGGGATCTCTCCAGTACAGCGTTTAACCTCTTCAAGTTAAAGGAGGTCACAGAGGCCACATGGCAGTGATGTGAATACAGGTGTTAATCAGGTGTCAGATCTGTGCAGAGCATCAGAACAAAAACACCACCACATCACCAACAATATGATTAGAACTTTCAAAACTCAAGTTTCACTCTTAGTTTCTATGACATGAAAAATACTTTCAGAAGTAACTAGTTGGTCGAAAGTCACGCGATGCCACTGTTTCAACATAACATGCAGCATGTGAATGCATGGCACATGTACATAAGCAGTCTTTTATGATATCTATATTACACATGTTGATATCGCGATGAATGTACATTTTTTCGATATACTGTACAGCCCGTATTGTGCATCACTGAGACGGAGCAGCACCAAGCAGGTTTCCCTCAGAAGTTGTAAGTTGTTATTTTGAGATCTGTAAACATTCAAGAATGGCTCATTGGCCATAAGTCTTACTTCAACTGTTAAGGCACTCAAATAATGGAATATTGTCATAGAAAAATAAATGACACAAATGTCAGTGGTGCTTCATCATAAGACTCTGACCTGTTCACCTGAACTGCAGCTTACAGTTGCCCTGTATACAGGCCAGACACAACTGGCTGACTAAAATGCACAAATGAAGGTACATCAGGGCTCAAGCACTTTGACGATATGCTTATATTCGGTATTCCCTATGAATGACTATGATCACATGTATGCTGCGATAAACACTCCATAGCGTTAGTCATTGCTTTGGTCAGAATCTGCAGTGGGAGGCTGCCTGAACACAAGGGCTGCAACGATTAGTCAACTAATCAATGACTAATGGACTATTAAAATAACCTGTGACTATTTTAGTAAAAAAGAACCCCAAAATACTCTTATCGCAGCTTCTTACGTTCAAATATTGGCAGCTTTACACACTCTCCCATGACGGTGAACTAAAACCCTTCGGCGTGAGTACGAAACAAGACATTAGATGACACAATTTTGGGGTTTAGGAGAGACATACCGATATTTTTCAACATTTTAACACATTTTTCGATAAAATTATTAGTCGACTAATCGAAAAAATAATCGACAGATTATTTGACAATGAAAACAGTCATTAGTTGCAGCCCTACTGAACACTGTGTGGAGCTTTCCAGTTTCTGTGAGAACAGAATCATGCATGCAGAATTGACAATAGCCATAAATGTCACAAAAGAAGTATCAGTTAATCACAGTTTGGCTGAGCTAGCTAAGGCTGCGACGTAACGTCAGATCTGCTTTTTTCCTCTTTTGCTTAAATGTTTTAACCATCCGATGACGCTGTTAGGTTTCCAGCTGAGCCATCCCAATGTAACTGTAGTTGAAAAACATCTTAAAAATACATTTGGACATTTTGGCCTGCAGATTTTGCTGCGGAGTGAGCACTCTTGACTTTCACGCTGTGGGCATTCAGGAAGCTGGGGACATGCAGGAAGCTGCATCGAGGAAGAAAGCCTTTGACCTGTAAGGCTCTGAGATCTTTACTCTGTTGCTTGGAAGTGATGAATTTGCAGCTCACAGGTACTTAATACAACACAGTCTCTGGCTTTTGTTTGATACCTTTATATGGAAAACAAATAAGGAAGCAACAAATATTCGTATGAAACAGCCAAATCTGATTCGACTGACATAATTCTGAGTCAGGTAAAGCCCTAGTTAACAACTCACTCTAAGTACAATACTTGGATGTATGCACACCTCAAGATATGCAGCTCAAATGACTTTAACGTGACTTTCACATGACTGTGACCTCTAAACTCTCACAGCAGCATGGTGTGAATAAAACAAATACAAGCCAAACAAACGGTGCACGGAAGAGGAAGTCTAGGCCCGGATATCCACGGGCTACACTGGATCTCCAAAAGCATTGGCCATTGCCCCCAGAGGTTATTGTCACACTGACAGCCGCTGGGCTCTGTTTGGGGGTATCCCTGCTCCACTGTTGCCAACAAGATAAGTTCTAAGTAAGTTTATGAAAAGCTGTATGTAGCTACAGTACATGTTATATGTTCACAGTGAGGAAATTTCAAAATGGCCACTGGGCACACTGCAGGAACAGATGGTGTGTTAATTTCAATGTTTAGGTCTCACATGAGCAGACATTACCCTGTGTCAACAGAGAGTAGAGCTGTCTCCAGTCCTGGTGTGTTTATGACTGATACATACATGTGTACATAATGTGTGTGTGCATGTGTGTGTTTGAGAGAAAAAGAGGAAGACATTGAGTCCATTGTAGGAGCAGGGCCAACATTGTGTGTGTGTGTGTGTGTGTGTGTGTGTGTGTGTGTCCAGTAGCCTTGTGGACAGACCTATCTGCTTCAGGCCAACCTCTTATCAGAACCATTGGCATATCTTGAGTGGGATGACATAATCAATAATCAGAACTGTTAATCAATGGTATTCTAAATAAGCATTGATCGGGTCCACAAGGTTAGCCAGCTTTATCGGTTTACATTAAGCAAAGCAACACAATAGACAAAGGCCCGTGACTGAGACAGACCAGTTTAACCCCTACCCATCTGTCTTTGGAGACACAAAGAACGTGGGTGGGCAAAAAGTGTGTGTATTATCTCAGTCTGTTTCCCATTTCTCACTTAGGTAGCTCCTCATTGCCTTTTTACACTTCTGTATTTATTATTGTCAGAGAAGTTAATGTTGGTCTTTCTCCACTGGAATCTCCTCAACATTACTGTCACGCGCAGCCTCATTTGAATACAATGAAGCTCCAGTTGCATCTCATTATCGACATGGTCAGGACAGAGGTCACTGATTTGTGTCACCTTTTACAAAACGGCCATCTCTCCGGGGAGCCTGTTGGATGAAGAGGGAGGAGTGTGGCAGCACGCTGTGAGTGTGTAACCCATGGGGGCTCCACATCTCCCTAATTACCAGGTAGCGGAACACAGTCACAGCTGTCTGCAGGTTAGTTGAAGATGACCCATGAGGATATACAGTTTTGCATTCCCCATAAAATCAGCTTGTTGTTCTTTATGGACTAGGTATTCTAAACAGTTGTCAGCTTTATACTGTCAGTGTTTCTTCAGTGGTAACAGGAGGCTGCCTTCCTGGATAGAGCACGTGTGTGCCTTAATTTCACAGTTTTCTGCGAGCTAACACATCCCAAAAAACTGTCAAGGTGCCTGAATCACCTACTAACAGAAAGACTGGTAGGCAAGCATGGAAAATTAGCCGAAATAACCCTTTTAGTTTCCCCTCACCGCAACAAAGCTTAGTTACATGATTAGCGTGTCGCCAACATGGATACTCCAATCATTTTTCCCCACTGGCAGTGGCTCAGTGCCAGAGACGCGCTTAGATTTGGCCCATGAGAGAAACGCCTCTTACCGCTCATACAGACCACCTGGCATCATGCATTCTGTCTTTACGAGGGTAAAAAAGTGCTTGTTGAAACCGTAACATCTCCGTCTTCTCTATCTCTCTCTCACACACACAGTTGCATACACACACACACACACACACAAACCCGAACAAATATTTGGGACTGCTGATACATAAGGAAAAATATTAAGCTAAATTGGCTATTTGTATGGTTTCTTATCTATTATTCATACTTGAAAGTTTCACGTTGGGCTATCTTCAACCCTTGTAACGCACAAGATGTGTGGTGAGAGGCAATGATGCTTCTTTGATCTTCCCTGTGCTGGATCTCTCTGAAGCACTTTGTATCAGTGCAGTCTCTTCGTCTATTCTCCGCACACCTCATGTCTTCGCTCCACCTCTCTTCCTGCCCATCCATTCCTCTCTCTCATTCTCTTTGTCCCTTGTGAAAGCCCCTGTCACCTCTGGCCCTCCTCCTCTCCTCCCCCTCTGTGAGGCTATTACAGGCAGCACTCCTCCCTCTCTGCCTTCCCCATGTATTACCATTAGAAGACATGCATCTTGGGAGCTGCTGCACACTCCTCTGTGTTTTGATTAATATTTTAGCAGCCTCAGGGAGGAAATGGGTCTTCCTCTGAGCTAATCTGTTATGGGGTGGATGCTTGGAGCAGAGGAAAAAGAAGATGATAGAAGAGGAAGGTCAAGCCCGACTGTTTTTATTTTCCATGTCAGATGCTGTAAAGACATCCAATACAAACTGAACCCCTCCAACATGTGAGTGATGCGCCAGAGCAGAGTTCAGGTGAGATGTTCAGGCTAACTGAGCTTTAGGTAGATAAAGGTTCGGAATCATTAAAGTGTTTTAAAAGGAAACATGACAATCGCCAGGACCATTTTAGACACCACATTAACAGAAATGAAGAACCAGTGTTTTTCTCTTCAGTCCAGCTGTATGAACCTCATTTTATCAGCTTTTTGCCATGTCAAGCCGAGGATTAAAGTATTCTTACTTGAATATAGAAAATTAAGCAATTCTCTTATCATACATATCAATACAGAGAACTTAATTTTGTGCAGGTGCTTTCTGTCCAGCCGGGCCACTGCTGTCTCTAACCACCTGACAAGTGTTTAATCCTGGGAAATATAACAATGGCAAAACGTTCTATGCATAAACCAAATAGGCTGATAGATACAAAATATATGTATCACTACAGAAATACTCAAGTCCTTTATGTAAGTCCTTTAAATGAGTTCTTATTCTTCGTTCGTATTCTTGCATGGATGCAGTTATCGGAGTTGGCAGGCAAACAAAACTCAGCAGTACAACACTAAATTCATCTGGGCCCACCAAATTAATCTGTTGGAGGCTAGGTTAACACTATCCCTGCCATTGCCGAGATTTTCCGTCATTTATGACAGAAAGCTTCCCCGCCATTGATGCAATGTTCCAGCAATCTGTGTTTTCACTGTTATAAGATAGGGGGTGCTGTTACACATCATGTGAAATAGAACAGCACCGCTGTGTCCAACAACAAATGAAGAAAATCCTCTGGAAACTGGAAGATGATGTTGTTTACCCAAATGTAGCAGCTTGTAAACCGCAAGAAAATGCCGGCGTCGATGGAAACGGTTACAACTGTCCAAGCCGTGGAGATGTCGATGGACTCAGAATCCCGCCAGTTCTTGTTTTTATCAACATTCTGAATCCAATTTTGACAAAGAAGCAGATGAGTTGGTGGGATGAAACGGGATAGTCATGACGGTGACAGTGACACACGGACAAGACGATATTAATATTATTATTATTATTGTTATTTATACAATTCAAATTGACATAAGAAAATGACAAACACAAAAAAAATGTGAAATTTATTTTGTACTTAAAAATGATATCAAGTGATGATAAAGGATTTCTTGTGGAGAAGATCTTCTCTTTAGTTTCATGTATATACTGTTTACATATTCATGGAACAAATTATTCTGTGGGTCTTAAAGGATTAGAGAATATGATCAAAAATGCTGGTGGTGGCTGGCAACTTAAATAATACTCTGGCAGGGAAAGTGTTAACCAACCACCCAAACCTTACTTGCAGTCTGCCATCTGTATGCATTATGGTAACAAAATTGTCAGGACTGGGCCAAAGACAGAAAAGAACTGAGCGCCACAGCACTCTCCAAGCTGTGTGTTAGCACGAGAGAGGCACGATGAGAGGGGAAGGCGGTGGAAGGTGGACTATTGCACACAGTGTTTTCTGTGAGCTATTAATAACCGACTCAGAAAGCTTCTTTGTCTCTTTTTGACCTGCTCGAACCCACAATATTTAAGTGGCGGGGTGAATAATGGATACTTGATCAGTCAGTCAGAGCTGATCAGATCATATCGACAGATGAGAGGAGCAGCTGCTGCAGAGGCGAGTGAATGCAAACTTTTAGACCCAGCGTAATTTGAATACAACAGTTCAGTCTCACTTTCACAGTGCCTGGCGCTCTGCTGCTCCATCTGTTCCCAGAGTACACTCTGATAGTGTGGTGCAGTTAATAAGAGAATGGTATTTATATTCCAACACCACTTCTAATGTCAGTCCAGCTCCAAAAATATACAATCAATATATGACGGCAGATGTTGTTATCATGGCGGGCTGCCACAGATAAATGAATATGTGGGAAATCCTGAGGCTACAATGATTTTCGGTAAAAGCTGACTGTTTCATGAAATGCTTAAGTTAATGCTGAGACTAATTGATTGCTTTATAATTTTTCATGCGAGTTTGGAGAATTTAGATTAATTCCCAAACAGTAGATATGATGTGCTGTGCAAACAAGTAACAACAAAGGGCCAAAAAGTTCATAATTATTTTTTATTGCTCAGTTTGCAGAAGAAGAGAAAAATAAAACCTTTGTATAGTCTTAAATGTTGTGTCATGCTATAAAAGTACATGTGTGAAGGACTGTATCTCAAAATGATAGCTGCATTTGATAATACAATACAGTATTACAAATAAATATGCATAGAGTTTTTCTCAGTGTTCTTCAAAGCTGTTTATATTTCCTTGTTGCACCGGTTGTAATAGCTGAGTGTTAGTGTATCGGCTTTGAGGTCTGTGTGCTGCTTTTCTATGCTTCCTCTTTCATTGATTCCCACTCTCTTTTATTTATGTTTGTTTACTGTGCTGCTTGACTCAAGAACTGCCTATTGCTTTTATTGTCGAATGCAATGAAGGGTGCTTTTATCACCATTTGCCTGCAGGTCAAAGGTGAGAATGGAGACAAATGGGCCAACTGTACAATGATGAACAGG
Source organism: Epinephelus awoara (assembly GCA_035609425.1). Lineage (NCBI taxonomy): Eukaryota > Metazoa > Chordata > Actinopteri > Perciformes > Serranidae > Epinephelus > Epinephelus awoara. The sequence goes on from CM069294.1 coordinate 25,835,597, forward strand.
GTGTTCTGAACCTGGAAACATACATCCAGTTCATGGATCCCAACAGTCCATTCTTTTGTCACTTGAAACAACCCTAAACGGATTTTTAGGTTGGGCTTATATTTAACATGTCAACTACATTCTTGCAACAAGCATCTACAGATTAATAAAATATATCATCCTTTGTAAATTAAGAAATAAAGAGTTATTGGAAACTTTTGGCCTGGATAGAATATAAGCGAAACAAAATTCTCAGCCTTAGACTCTGGGTCATAGGCGTCTTCTTTTTCTTCCTCCTTGCCTCCATTGTTATTTTTCTCAGATCACATACAGTAACCTTGGCTTTGAATCATGTGACACCTTGACGCTACGCACCACTTTGCACATTAGTTCTGTTGACCAATATATGAATTATTCTGGCTGTATTGTTCGTGAATTTATCCCCATGGTGTTACCATGTTGATGAAGTGCAGTATGGAGGTCGAGTGTTGGCAATTACTCACCATGTGTTGGGAGCAGCGGGCCATGTACAGTGAGTGAAGCTGGCACATTAGGAACATACAAATGAAGGCTGGTCTTTGTGGTGTGCGGACTTATTTTAAGCTCTGCCAGCCCATTTAGCTGCGTGTCCTTGGGGCTGGGGGTATTTTGTATGCCTCCGATAGGTGTTGGCTTGCTAATGAAGGTAGTATTTAATTTGGTTAAATGCTGCAGGGATCAGGCATTTGATATCTGTATGGATGGGATGGCATTACAATGGCGGATGGGAACCATTGGCGTAGAGAAGCCAAGTCTTTTACTCTCTATTTATAGAGGGCATTATGTGCAGAAGGACAGGGCAGCTAGCAGGGAGCTAATGTGAGCATAAGGAGGATACACCTGCCCCTAGGTGTTTTTCTTAGCAGGTATAATAGCAATATATTTCCACACATGACATTCCCTAATGTTTGTTGAGGGAATATCTGCTAGAACAAGTCAGGTTTGAGCTTCGAACCCTGTGGCAAACCACTGCACAGTAAGACATTGGGGCTATTAATGGGATGACATGCTGTAAGTAAGTTCAACAGTAGGAAACTGATTCAATTAATTTTTTAGCTGTTGAGAGTATATTTCACTCTCTTCCAATTTCAGTCTCTGGATTTTGGGCCAGTCGAAGCACCAGCAGTTCCTGTTGACCTTGAATAGTGTACGTATATTTATACATATATATATATATACATTTTTTTTTTTTTAAACAAAGTACCGATTCACAGTCATTGCAACAAATTTGAGAATCAGTGAACAAAACCTCGCCTCTCTCTGTCTCTCTCACTCTGTGTAGTGTGGAGAGGTTTCTTCATTAAAACTGACAGAGAAGCCAGAGGCAGGGGAAGTGTTATAGCTCTGCAGACCTGTCACCACTTTCTCCACAAACTATAATTTAATGCTGTACAATAATTGAAATAATTCTTTCATTTACTGACGAGGCTGCCAAATGTTGAACCAGAAAACTGCCGACAGCAAAGATAATGTGTTCCCTCATGGCGTTTTCTTTTTAAATTCATTTTCTATTCTAATGTATTAAATGCATAAATTCTCTCGCTAATGGTTTGTGTGAGGCAGAGCAACACCCTATTCAATGATGCAGTTTAGAGGGGGTTTTACGCTTAAAACAAGAACAACCATAATAAATGCCAATAAATCTGTGGACATGTCCATTTTTCCATAGCCCTAAATGTATGCTTAGTTAATCCCTTTTTCTGCATCGGCCATTTGCAGGAGGTAATGGGGAGGGTTTGCTGCAAGATACCACAGGACTCGATTTGGAAAATGAGGAGAAACTTTTTCTTGGAACCTAAAAAAAAAAAGGCGGAAAAACTGCTTAAGACTATGTCCACTCTCTTCATTAAAATGTAATTGATTAACATTAGCAAAAGTAAACATAACTTAGTGTGCTTTAAATCATCATACACAGTGCCACTCACAGCGTCAGTATGTGTGCATGGAATCACGGCATATTGTTTACACGGACGACCTAATCAGCATAGTAAGTATGGATGTGACATTCAATCTCAGAAAACATTGATGTATTCAAGTGAAGGGAGACATGTATGATGGAGTGTTGTCCAATTATGCTAACAATCAAAAGTGACAGCAAATAAAAACTCACATTAGTTTTATTTTGGAAATTGGAGCGAATTCTTTGTACGTTAAAATTCACCTTAAAATATTTCCAGGATGCCCCACGACAAGTCAACTCAGTGACACAGTCTAAACTTGAGAACAAGAAGCAGTCACCTTCTGTGCGGTGCGGGTCACGTGCTCCAAGAAGTAAGCAATTTGGGCAATTATAAGTTTCCCTGACACTCATAGTGAATTAGCATTTCATTTTGCTTCATTATTCACTGAGCTGCCATCTTTAAGGCTGTTTTCCACATGTCAAAATTGAGGCACGTTTTGCAAACTGAATGCATCAGCCATCAGATTGTCCTGAAGAGAAGGAATATTTCAACGCTCAATGCACATCCTTCCCTCACTGTAGCAGTATTAGATGAATGTCCAAGCTTCAATTCAAGCAGTCACTCAACTATTTAAGATTTTGATCAATTTAAAGCTTCACACGATCTTCAAATGTAGCCTTTAAAAAAAAAAAAAATACAAATTGCAATCACTCCATTTCCAGTGTTTATTGATACATTTGCTCAACATTTTGCTAGCTCTATCAGTACCCAATATAAAAACCCTTGGGTTTTTTTCAGTTTTTTTTCCTCGGCTTGTGTTTGGAGAATCTGTTTCACTTTCTTTTTCAATCTCCGATCTAAACGTCTCATGCTCACAAAATAGCTCGACAATTTACCTATCTCGCCATCACAGGAAAGCCAAGCAGGAAGCTTAAAACGCTCAGAAAGTTTAAAGGAATGTTCAAAAGTAATTCAGGAGGCTGTAAGCAGTGAAACTACAGGGGGGGTTGTGCTCTGTTACTCATGTACACTATGTATTTGTAAAAGCGAGCGAGTCAGAGGGAATAACCTCTGCAGCCTCAGGCAATTATTCAATTGCTGTGTTGAGAAATAAACTCATCTTGTTCCTGCCTTTCTTTCTCTCATCCCTCTTTATAATATTTGATAAATGTGATGATTCAGTGTTTGGCAAGTCCGACTCTTTTCTCTTTCAGTCGCTTTCCCGGGGCGATGTCCAGGGAGGGTCACTGTGGCCAACCATGACAACTCCATTGTGTTGATTACAACAATGATAGATAGGTTGGGCTTTGAGATGAGTGGAGAGGGAGAGAGAGGCTGAGACACAGGAAAAGCTGAGCTAAGAAATAGAAAGCAGAGAAGAAAACTGTACACAGAAGAATGGGTGCTTGGCATATGAATGCAGAGCAGATGAGATGGAGCAAGACAAAAGAGAAATGGGAGGTGACTGAAGGGAAGACGAAGTAGAAAGAGGAGTGAGGGGAAAAATGTGACAGCGGTAAATTAAGGAATTAATATTTTTTTCTGGGACTGGAAACATTTTTTTGAAAATTGTAAAATACAAACTGTCATCATGAAATTTGAAATTCTAGTAAGTCTATCATTTCTATGCAGCATGCATGCATAAAAGCCCTGAGACATTATCCTACCATCTCAAATGGTTGCTGTGTGTCGTAGCAGCAGTGCAGTCTTGAGTTTAAGATATAAAGTTGTAAATCTGTGAGGATGTGTTGAAACTTAATTCTTAGAATATATGTGATTCCTGGTGGGCACAGGGAGGTCCCTGTGGTGTTTGTAATTTTTCCCAACCCACTTTAGATGAAATCAAACCCACTTTTGCATGATGAAAGCAGGCTGCCACATGTCAAGGCCGCATCAGCAAACTTTACGGCTTCGTAGTGTCCAAGTGACGGGGGGGTGGGGCGGGGGACTGTGTGGTGCATCTATGGGTGTGCTAGCCAGCTAGCAGCATACCTTGGTGCTGTCTAGATTTAGGCTTGCAGCCCGCGTTCATGGCCATGGTTTCATGTAAAGTGGGTTGGAAAAACAATACAGACTTCCCTGAGTCTTTGCTTGAGATGAGTGCCTAATTTACTGTGAGAACTTCCTACTTACATCGATGTAGTCCAAACTCACTCCTGCACTCTGCTGTAATGCCTGCACCTTTAAACAGATAACCGTCTCCATTTATTCCTGTGTTCAACTTTTAGGAACATGTATCCATTAGGGATGCACAATAATGTCAGCACGTCATTGGTATCAGCTGATATTGGCCTTAAAATGAGCTATCAGAATTGGCCAACATGCTTTTTCTATTTTTGCACAATGAATGAATATTACATACACTGAAAGGCATTCTATTTCATGTCTCCATCTGCTGGTGGGCCATTGGTAGCTACATCCACTATTTTTGTTGGTCCTGTCTGGTGTTAAGGTGTGGTGATGGTGTGATGCAGTTTCAGATCAGTCTAATCAATCCAAGACTTCTGTGAGGTTGGTCTCATGTTGGCCCTGTTTAAACTTGGTATGGTATGCAACTTGAGTAATCACAATTGGAAAGCTCTCTATACAGGTGTAAAAGCATCCTACGCGTTCTCAGTGCTTCTTTATATACGATCCCTTAGACTGCACTTGGCGGTGATCAGGTCCACATATGGCCACAGCCTTTAAGCAGAGTGTACGCTAATGTGTTCCTGGCAACATTAAAGTACTGCATACTCAGTTGATGTCCCTACTTATCCAACTACACGCGCGATAAGAAAACTTTCTGTTGCTGCCATTACACAGGTTAGACGCAATGCTTAAGGGCCGTCAGTTAGCCCTGTCGCTGTTTGTTTGGGGGACTCTCACCAACTGCTCCAGGTGCAGATCTTATGTTTCCGCAGCAGTAGTCTCCTAGCAGTGGGGAGTTGGATGGACTGCAGGTTGTGCTACCTTGTCTAATGATAAACAAAAACACAACAACGCATTTGGTCTTTACAAACAGAAATGATGTACGTGTTTATTTGCATATAGAGTAGTGCTGCATGATTAATCTAATCATAGTTGTAATTGTGATGTCAGGCTGTGCTATTACATAATCGCATAGCTGCGATTTAATGTAAATAAATGTTAACGTGTGTGCCTGTGAACAAGATTACCTACGCTGTAGTGTGTGGAGTTTGTTGACATTACACCTACAAGCTATCCTGGTGTGTGCAGCACGTTTTATGGTCAGATGACCACCAGGTGTGCAGCAGTGACCAACATAGACGTTGAAGAAGAGCATAAGCACGACCAAGAACAGAAAGACATGCTGTGTAAAACTTTAAAAGTTAAAGTCGCCACGTCCCATGGCAACACGACCATTCTATATCAACACTTGAGACAGCACAGAGAAAAGTACGCAGAATGCATGCGAGAGAAAGCCGAGCCCTGTAACGTTCAAGACAAAGAGACAACTGAAAGCCACCTCACACAACAACATCCAAGCACAGTTACGCAAACATTTGTAAGTGTCATGGGGAAATCATGGACTCCATAACAAACTATATAATAAATTAAAAATTGAGCAAAATTTTGCTCGGGTTCGGCCCACCTGACATGCTGCTGTGTTGCGCTATGGCCTATTCACGTGCTGGAATTTGTCATTTATGTGACAAGGCCTGAACGCAACACCGGCTCTGCTCCCCTGTGTGTACAGTGCTGTGCTGCACTGCTGTGTGAGCAGCGTGTTTGACTGTGCTCAGTCTGTTGATGGTCATTTACACACTGTCCATAACAATAACTATGTCAGGTCAGGTCAGTGCCCCCCTCATATAATGTAGGGGAAACACCGAATCACGCAAGAAGACTCATGATACCATTTATGTATTATATTGTAATTGCAATCGCAAATTGCGATATTGTCCACTCAAATCGCAATCGCACATTTTTATCAAATCGTGCAGCACTAATATAGAGTAGGGAAGGGAGATCTAATCACAAATGGTCACATGAGATGCATATGGAGACACATTGTAATGCCAAGTATGGACAGACAGACCAAGGCTTATCCACACTAATATGTTGTTATTTTTAAACAAAAACAATCTTTGTCCATATTAACTTATCCAAAAACGCGTATCACGTGACCATTCATGTTCATTGGGCACGCGCATACCAGTGTGAACGGGAAGTATATTGTCTACTTGGTGACCAGCTGCTTAGTTGCAGAAAATCTACAGAGGAAAGAAAAGCAATGGGAAAAAGTCAGACCACAGTTTTCTTTACTTTGACCAATAATGAAGTGAAACTATTGCTGAAAGTAACATAACTATAAGGTAGCTGCGGCAGTGGAAAATACAGATAGGGAGTTGTTGTGAAGAAAATATGACAAATTAATGTGGTACCAGAAGCGTTATCCATCGCTGAAGGCTTCCCTTGTCACTGTGTTCTTACAGTGCTACCTTTCTAAGTACAACTTCGTTGCTATTGCTCCTTCTACATGCAGACATAGTCTTTTACTGAGGTTGATCAGGGCCGATCTGGACATTCAGAGGTGTTCTCACCATTTCTCAGAACATGTAATAATGAGGATGTAGCCTTGGAGCTTTCCACTTGTGACTGGATCATCCGAGACGCGTGATAATACCAGGTGTAAACAGGCTCTTAGTCTTGTGTTACTGTGTCTCTTACAACTGATAGTGTTTTTCTCTAGATGGGATTTTACTCAAGATGCAACTGTGTTGAAATGTATTTCAAACATATGCGAGCACCTGCTAATGTTCGTTTACAAAAACGCCATATTGGCTGACACTCTCATTATTCAAATTTGGCCATTTGATAAATATCCTCATTGCTTTTTTGCCAGCACCATGATATCCACATGCATACCAGGTTACATTATGTCGGTGTTTTGCTGAGATATGCAACATCTAACTTCCACCTGGTATTTTTAATTTACTGTGAGGAGAATCCTAAGCCAAAGTTTTTCACATGATACACACACACATACACACACACAAAATCACCAGAGCTGCACTTCATCATGACCATCAATGGGAAGAGATGTATGATTGATTAATGAAGCTTTTATCAATACAAGGATAGGAAAACGATCCCCGAAATCCACTTACATATCAGCAAGGCACTTTTATCCCTCCTCCCATGAACATGATTTACGAAGGCAGTCAATGCGTAGCGCCGCTTACACGTGACTACATAATGAAATGGTGAGCTAACTTGGGAGAGCACAAACCCCTTACTGAAGAGCATTTAGTTAAGTGTACAGATTAGCATAAGAAAAGCAATCTCATAACATGAACAGACCTCTCTAATTGAGCTATTGTTCATGTAAGCAGTGTGATTTTCTATTGGCCCAGATCTCTCCTGCCCACACTACCTCTTCTGCCTCTGGAGTGATGGGCTGTGATGTTATGTGTGTCTACTTCAGTGTGTATGTGTGTGTATCTAAAGGGGAACACATCCCTCCAAATTGATCACTACTCCTCAACAGGAAAGGACAGAGGGGGCGTTAGCGAGCAGACGCTAACCCAGCCAATAATGAACAGGGTAGTTATAATGCAAAATCCATTGCCTCTCAATCGGGGCCATTGATCAAATGCGCCTCTTGTATGCTTGATTCTCTGCCTGGCTTGTGTAGTCTGAAGCAGTGTCTTGCTCTCTCATTCATTTCCCCATATCTTTACGTTGTCTTGCTCACTCATCTATCTGTCTTTGAGTCAAAGAAGCTGGTGGCGGAGGAAAGTGACTCTTATTTCAGCCGTTAATGTAGGTGGTGCAAAGTCGAGTGAAGTGGCCCTAACTCCATCAGAAATAAGTGCGACCTGGACAGAGAAGAATGAGTTTAGTCACCTTGGTACGAGCTCCTACCAAGCTCTGACTTTGACTGGACGCCTCCCTCAAAGCTTTTAACAGGCAGATGTAATAGCCCTGTGGTTTTGAAGAGGCCATGGTTAAAGCGCCTCTGGAAGAGCAAGCTGGCGTCTCTTGTGGCTTCAGATGCGGTCTAAGTTGTACTTAATGCACTGACAGGTAATCCATCTGAAGGCAAGATGCTTTATGCCGATTTAGACAGGAAATCAGAAACCTAGTGTGGCATTAGCCCCGGTGTCTCCTCCTGTTATTCCAGCCCATTATGCAGAGGTGATTTTATATTGGTTCCGTTTTCAGGATACGTATCTTGTTGTTGTTGTGATCGTTGCATTTCTTAGAAAAGAGCACCTTGACCGGGAAGGCTGGAGGCCATTAATGTCCGTTCCTCTAAATAAGAGTACCAGATACCTGGGTTTATTTGCAGTGTGGTTTTTAGAGAAGAAAACTGGAAGGATTGAATACTTAAGTATTTGAATGCTAATACAGTACAAGTAGGTATTTGATCTGGGTCAGTTATCTGAGTTGTACTTTTTTGCATTGATAATTATAAGTTACGCTGACAATTATGGGCAATACATTTATATTGGTATTGATATTGTGATGTGAGACTAGATATCGTCTTAGACTTTGGATATCATAATATCATAAGTGTTGTCTTGTCCTGGTTTTAAAGGTTGCATTAAAGTAAGTAAGTGCTGTAATTTTCCAAACTTATCAGACCGTTCTAGCTGTTATAATGAACATTACCCACTTAGTCATTATGTTCACATTGCTAATGATTCTCTATTAAAACTTTTATTATTCAAAGCACCAATAGTCAACCCTACAATATTGTCATATTATTAATATCAAGGTACTTGATCACAAATATGATGGTATTTAAGTTTCTCCATATTGCCCAGCCCTATATTGATACTGGTGTTATTTAATTTCTTAAATTTTTATTGATTTATTTTCACTGTAATTGGTGTATATTTATCCAGTCACTGTAGTTAACCAATGTGAATTATTTTTGTAATTTACACCAATGTTCAGTTTGCCCTAGAGTACAGTATTTGGCCCAATGGACCCTGGATTCTAGAGATACATCAGGGGCTTTCTTCTTGTCTTTCATGCAGTTGTTCTGGCAAACTGTGGTGGTTTCTGGAGGAATGTAAGTGTCAGACAGCTCACTCCACCACCGTCATCAAAACACCAATTGAGGGAATATCTCTTGAAAGAATGGCGTTAATCCCTCCAATAGAGTTCCAGATGCCTGTAGGATCCATGCTAAGTTGCACTGAAGCTGTTTCACTGGTGGTCAACCCAGTTTCCAGTCATATGAGCATGTGACAAATCTGAGACATTGACAAGGTTAACCATACATTTTACTGTCTACATAGTATTGACTTCACTATTTAAAATGTGTTGAGCATTACTTCTTACTGTTGACTGCTCTTGACTTTTTAGTGGGATATTCATCTTCCTCAAGAAGTGTGCTCATTAAAATGGAGTCATATCATTGGATGAAGATGCTGGTGCTTCTTAACATTAAATGGATTAATTCTATGTCTTAAAAAAATATATACCTTCTGTTTAGAGCAACAGAAACCACCTCTGTGTATAAACAGTGTCCTCTACTTGCTTGGACATCTCTACTGTATGTTTACAGCTCTTTGCTGAGTTAAAATTAGGAGGAGAATAAAGTCCAAAAAGGCTGTCCATAATTAATGGCATGTATTTTCTTAAATTTAGCTGCTCTGTTTGTGTTCCACCTCATAATGGTGAGAGGAAACCAAAGCTGGAAAATTAATTAATCTGCCGCATCTAATATCCACAGATTACAGAAACACACAGTCCCAATCAGTCCTCTCCAGTGATATTTTAAAGCCATCCTTCTCACAGACTTGCTCTCCTGAGACCACCATGCTCTGCATCCCAGGAAAGGCAGCAGCTTCCGGAGGCTGCAACAGCACTTCTCTCTCTGAGACAGAGGAACCCCATTACATCTTTTCATTTTTCAACCCTGCCCCGCCCCCTTGCCTTCCTTGCTCTCTCTCTCTCTCTCTTTCTCTCTCTCTCTCTCTCTCTCTCTCTCTCTCTCTCTCTCTCTTTTTGTTTCCTACAGTACATCAGTGTGGCTTTATCCATTTCATGTTTAGTGAAACTCCCCAGGCGAGCCAACACAAGGCAACGAGATGCCGCAAATCTTTGATATCTTAAACAGAGGGCATAGTGCCAGCGCTCTTGCCAGATAGGAAAAACGGTAATCCAAGGGAGGAACATCATCCTGAATCAAACAAAATGAATAAATAATCGGGGCTGCAGACACACTTTCATACTTGCGGTGCATGTCCGTGGAGGATTGGTTTACCAGCCCAAGTGATTAGTCTGCTGGCAGAATTGTTTGGTTTTTGTGGCTCAACCATTTACAGTATGATATAACAGCAGATCAGATCCAGTTCTTAACACGGGCCTCTGAAGAGCTGCTGATATTTAGCCAAAAGGGGGGGAAAAACACAAAAAACAACTCGGCTCGCTGTTACTCATCCGTCATTTCACATTAGTGGCATAAAGCATGATGTTTTAAATCATAATCCATGCTGTTCGGTCTCTTTGGGTCAGACATTATTAGTGGTATTATTCTGCTATTTGGATTTTTTAGTATGACACATCATTACATCACACGCACATGTTACTCATCAAGTAGATGAATGAATAAAATACATATAACCAAACTTTTCCAATATTTTCTTCCTTTGTTTTTATTATTGCAGTTTGGTCAAGATAAGGATTTTTATTCCTGCATTTTGATCACAATCTTATTCAAAACAATGCTGCAAATGTTTTAAAGTAACTTCACAGTACGTTTTGCCACAGCCTTTTCCTATAAATTCTCTCCAACACGACATAAAAATAAAATAGGGGGATTTTCTCATTGATAGTGGCTACATGCCTGAAGTTGCATTAATAAACAACCAGGCAGAGATAATATTTTTCAATGCCAAATCGATTTTCATAAGGTTACATTCCTAATGTTTATATTTCAGCAACCTCTCTCCTGTTTATACAATAGAGGGTATTAAAAGGGAGATTAAATTTTACCCGCCTGAATATAATACAAACACAAAATGATGCTTCTATTTCCAGGGCAAGCTGTGCATTGTCATTTATTTATGAGTTTTTTTGCCCTCCCCTCCTTTTCCTTTTCTCACCCAACAGTAAATATGGAAATTGTGTTTGTCAGTTTGTGTGTATACACACACGCATGCATGCATATCTATACGTGTGCCTTTGTGTAGAGATCTTTTAATGTCTGTCTTTTATACCGCATTGAATGCAAACTTGTGCTGTGTGCTCCTGCGTGGATGCGATGGGCGTAGGAGGGTCATGCGGCTCCTGCGGAGAAAACTTCTCCATCCTCCATCAATAAACACACTCCCTCATCCTGTTGCAGTATCGACAGTCAATCATCTGTCTTCACACACTTGTTCTCTCCCTCAGTGGCTCTCTCTCATCCCTGTGAAGACGCAGCCAGACTTTTATTGCCACTATTACAGTGAGCTGCCATTATCCTTTTGAATGGGAGGGGGCCTATGTCGTCTAGGTTGCTCCCACAATCACAGCACTTTAAGGTTAAAGAGAGCATGATGAGAAAATATTTCACTCTCAAGTGTTCAGATTATACACATAGAAATACTTCTTTCATAATTATTGGTTTCCAGTGGTCATAATCACTTCAATTCTGATATGTCTCCATTTCCACTCTAAATGGATAATAGTGCTGAAACAGCGTCTGATATTCCTCGCTTATATACGCTCATCTATCGAATGGATTCTAAGAAATCTTATCAGACCATAATAATGATAGCTCATCACAAATCAAGACTGAAGCGGTATCAAAGTTCTTTCTTACAGTAAAACTGTAATAAAATCATTGCTTTCTGGCAATGATACATGACTTTTGCTAAAATCTTTTGTATTGATTTTTAAAATGCTGCGTTTTGGACCTATCTCTGAAGTCTATTTCATTTGATGGTTCTTTTAATTTCCTCTAAGTTTTTTAATGTTTTCATCTTAATAACCCACATTAGAGCTAATGGATTGGTAGTTCTAAACTTAAACTAAAATCTAAATACATGCAGGGAGTGTCCTGTAAAACTGTCTCCTTGTTGTACATTATGTACGATTTGGCAGGACAAAGAGACTTTTGAAAACTTGTGGGATGCAGAAAAACAAGTAATGGCTCTCTCTTTATGGAGAAATGGGTTTATTATGTATCATAAAGTGGCATTTTCCTCAGGTGCAGATATTTTTTTCTTATCACACCTGTGACAGTTTGGAGATCTATAATTAAGGATGGGGTTAAAAAGCATTTAATTGGGCGATATACCAATTATACTCAACGTATTGCAACTTGTTCCAAATGGGATGAACAAAACAACTGTATCGCAAATACAGCAAATAAACCGTCACATCATGCCACCAACATGAAACTGGCCTTGGCATTTCAGCTCTCTAGTGCTCTCCAATGACTCACAAACATAATACACCGCATACACTCCCCCAGCCCATCCAGACTGTTCTCTAATGGGCGACAGTGTGAGCCTTCAGACCGCATTTAGACACTTGCAACCATGGAGCACCACTGCAACTTGCAGAAGTTATTATATTACCTGGAGAGCTGTTTCCAGCTCACAGTGAATAAATCCTGTCGTTTAACGGTGCCACTATTACGATTTAGCCTTCTGCTAACAACTAACATCTAACAATTGACCAAAAGGAGACTTTTTCGCACATGCGCATTATGGTTCCAGTCACCAGGCATGCGCGAGAAAGTCTCCGTTTTCAGAGGAACATCACAGCAATAATCACAACAATAATGGTGGACTCCTGAGCTCTGTTTGTGCTGCTCACCCTATTGAATTTATCAACGCTTCTCCAACAAAGTATAGATTTACTGTAGCAACTCCACCACGTTGTCCGACCAGACAAATGTTCGTGCGGTTGCCATTTTGTTTGTTTATACATCAGCACACTGTAGAAGGGCATGTGCGCATTGTTTCATTACAAAGTCACACCACCAACTACTGGCCTGGCATGTGTACCACAGCGTTTTTGGTCATTTTTGCGGATCCATGTGCACGGCGATTGTTATAAAAACATTGTCGCCTGAACGTGGAACTTCAAAACGAAAATGAGGAACAATTCCGTTTTCACTGCACCTCACAAGCCACTTGATCCAAATACTAATGATTCTGATTCAGAACATTTTTAGAATATTAAGTTGATGAAATTAAAGTGTTAATGATAAGAATGAAAGTTTAACTGGGAGATTCTTGAATTGGGGCTTTGCTCTAGAGCAGTGGTTCCCAACTGGTCCAGCCCCGGGGTCAAGATTGTTCCTCAGTCATTAGTTCATGGTCCACACAGTTTACTCCATTCTGCATCATACGTGCAGTTGGCCATTTTTCCAAGCTACTTTGCTGTCTCTGTTAAGTAGCTGTCCGTTTGTCACTCACTCTACAGCAGGAAACAGCACTTCAAATGAAAGCTTTTGCCAGATATCCGCTGTACTCAAATAAAGTTTTTCACAAGCTTGACATGTTTCAGAGTCACTTGCGGTCCATTCAGAATGGACTGACAACCCACTTTTGGACCCCAACCCACTAGTTGGGAACCACTGCTTAAGAGAAGAGTTGCTGCCATGCCTGTTGATGTCTGTCACATCAGCAACAGTGGAATAAAACTAAGAAACCTTCTATTAGTATGTTTTCTGTTGCATTTTGTAATATAAAATATGACAGTGAGGAGAAATAAAACATTTGATGAGAGATTCATTAGCATCTGAGAATCCAGACAACAAATCCCAATTTTTGCAGACAGGGAACTGGATCCAAAATAGTAAATGCTCTCAGAAGTTTGTTGCCCAGAAGGCAAATGGTAGGAAATTATGAGACTTGGATATCTGCATCCATTAGATATAACTTCTCCTATACTTCCTTAGAAACAATAATATATAAATCTCACTTATATTCCTTAACCAGCCTTTTAAGCACAGACACACACTTGTCTGGGCTGTGTGTGAAAACTGTTTGTTCTGCATTGTGCCCTGTTAACATGGGTTGGTTTTGGAGCAAGCACATCTTTTGCAGGATGGTTGATTAGAATATGAAAGGGAATCTCAGCCCGGTCGGTTGCTGCGTTCGCTTCTCATAGACGCCCCAGCATGAATTAGGCATGAGGGCTGCAGTCCACCCCGCACCATCTGTAAACCTCCCTTATCTACAACCACTCTAGGGCTTTAGTTGGCGAACAGAGAAACAAATATCTAATTTGGAAGTTTTTAGATCTCCTACAGAATGGCTGCCCAATCAGACAAGATGTTTACAATTTGTTTATTTTCTCCCCACTGCAGACTGCAGTTGAATCAGGAAGTTATCATGAGTTTCAAAGAGTGTAGTGGATAACCTGAATTATAGTGTAAAACATTTTCCAGTAAGACATAAGTGATTAACAGTAATACACTTGGAAATTAACTGTATGACATACACACCATCGGTAATGGTACATAATACAGAAGGGGTGACAATGGTTTGTTAGGAATAGCTTTTAATATGATGTAATATATAGTGTATAATTTATTATTATACAGTATATTTATAGTAATTTGTAATAATATGTAATATTTAATTTGTTTTCAACCTTTATTTTAAACTAGTAATTTGATTAATTATACTCAGTTGACTCACATTGAGCATATATTATAAGTTTGACTCACATTTTGTCAGTCTTCTAACTGCACTTTTTTTGTAGCTGCGTCATTGTACAGAGTGTCAGGATAACATGGCAGGCTGTAAACTTTTTTCACTGTATTTCAAATTTACCTTACTTCAGAACTACCTCAGGGGTTAAGGGGTTAGGGGACCTCGCATAGCAGAGCAGTGCTATTTATTTCTGGTACTGAATGTCACCAGACTACCTTTGAGCTTGACGCAGTACAACCGCCTCTACTTTTCAGTATAATTGACTCTCTTTAACCAAACTATGACTATAACTCATACTTTAAATCTCTCTGACTGTGTGGAAATCTAATATTGTCAATTCACAGATGATGAACAAAGACATTAAACTTCTGACAGGTACAACATGGGACTAATGTAGACTGCTGTAGGACTCGAGTGTGGAGCTGCTTTTTTGCATGTGCACCTGACTTGGTGGAGTAAATATTTCTCATAATTATAGGTAAGGTGTATTGACTTTACTCTACTTTTTTGAATCACGTCAGAGTCGGTTATAATTTCGCTTTCAGCCATGCTTGTTGTTTCTGTGGCTAACAGTATGATGTGTTATTTTGACTTGTTGACATATTGACAAGTATCACAATATGAAATTTCATATGATATTAAAAAATTATACTGGTATTATCATGAACGAGATGATATGGCAGAGCCCTTATCATACTTACAGATCACACAGATCTGCTACTTTTATCATTAGCTCCTGTATAACCCTGACAAGCCATAAAATGCCCTCCCCTCTTCCCTTTTACGCACTCTTCTCTCTCTGCTCTCATTCCAGCTGTGAGGTACAATTACTGCCATGAGTAAAATTCTACATTTCCGCAGGGCCAGATCATTTAAACCACAATGCCAGTCCTCAGTAACTTCAGAGCCCCTGTGGGCCCACTTCAATAGACCCCCGGCCCCAGGTGTGAACCTGGTAACTTGTTCAGCAATACACACAGAGTGTGTTGGCTGTGAAAGCATCAGGATAATGCACCACTAATGGTGCAGATGTGTTAGACCAATGATGTCCCTGTCAAAGGAACGTTATACGTAAAACCCATTGGTTTACTCTCAGTCTTGAAATAAGAGCAGACACTGAAGCACCAGCTGAAAGGGTGGGGTTCTGGAGGTCAATACAATGTGAGGTCTGCCCAAAATGACATCAGATTAAATGGTTTTATTGTGAAACATCCTTGCATGAAATCAAACACTAACAGACACTTACAAGCTTTGGAAAATACAGTAACATATCAGTACCCCTCTCCTTCACTCATAAAGCTCTCCACTCCATGAAATCATCAAGTCCACTTCTTGATGAAGTAGCAGCGTACTCACATTCATGTGCTCTGCAGAGATCTCAGAGTAGTCTGTCTGTGGCCTCATTTATTCTTGTCATTGAATGTGTACTGTATCCAAATAACATTAACTTGAGATTCAATAAGCTTTTGTTTTCACTTACAGTAGCTACATATGTACCTCTGTCGGCCAGATCTCAAATCTAATTTCCACTCCATCTTTTGCTTTATTTTATATTATTTTATTTTATTCCTGTATATTTCATGTATATTTTAAATTTTAGTACTACTCATTTTGTATATATTTTATATTTCTATATTCTAATGTCCGCATACTGTTTGATTGCTTGCTGCTCTAACGTAAGAATTTCTCAGTTTGGGATCAATAAAGTATCTTATCGTATCGTATCGTATCGTATCGCATTGTATCATATCATGGTTTTTTGTTGGAAAGCAAATCAGAGTCAGTCTAACTCCAGTCCTAAAGGTGGTGGTACTGCACCTGAAGCTGTTGGGTAATGCTGGTAGAGGAGTAACCTGTGCATCAAAGCAGTGTAGTTACAAGAATAACAGTTAGTAGTTCACAACTATCTATCAACTAACTCAAATTAGGAATGCAAGGTATATATCGGACCCGTAGATTATTGGCCAGTAATGGAACATTTTGGTGAGACATGGAGATGCCGCCTGGCTGTGAGTATGAAAATGCAGCGCAACGATATGAACATGCACCATGTACCATACACCAGATGTAACGCGGACCTGTGGATACACATTCAACCTGTTCATATGAGTCCGCTGTCACTGTTACCCTCTGTTAGTAGAGACTCCACTCTGCAGTGTAGTTTAATAAACTTTACTGATACACCAGAGAATTACACACTAATGCTGGGCTTCATCATTTCCCTCTGTCTAAATTTAATACTGATTAAAAGTCATTTCACTTTCACATCCTTGTATTTATTATGTTCATCTAGGGTTATATGGGGGCAGGGATGTTGTTGATTAGTCAGTTTCTGAGAAAAACTCCTTCTTTTTCACAGCCTGATGTTGGCAGGTATAAAGAGTCAGAACTGTTCTTTGTTTCTGTTGTGTTAACAAAAGTGATGTCAGTTTGATTTGGTTCAGTCAGGGCTATGGAATATTAGATCTGCCATATTTTCTTACTATGTCTTAGCCTATCTTACCCTCAGGTGTACACAAACTACAGGTTGTACACTTCTTTATACAATACAAAAATGTGAAATTATCGTTATCGGTATTGGTTGAAAAAATCTGTAACAGTGCATCCCTAACTCAAATACATGGATGAATTTTATTTATGAATTATGAGACTTAAGTTTTATTGTCTCTTCAGGGTCTCATTGATGTTGATCCCTTACAGATCAGTGCTTTGTTAGTCAGTCAATGACACCATACACTTTGTGTATGATCCTGTGTGTTGAAATTGCGGGAGCCACTTATTCCCTATGACCGAAATTTGCCACTGTGCTTCCTCATTACAGTGTATTTCCAGTGTAACTTCATTATCACAGAGACAGACACTGATTGCTTGCAGATGTAGTTAGATTCCATATGTGTCTCGGGAGAGATGGATGCATCTATAGTTTTTCTACATCTGGCTACAATGTGATCTCTCTCTACTGCTCCTTGTCTTCTAATCTTACCCTGCATTTTTTTTTAATATTCAATAGCTATCTGATCCACCCAAGACATGAAGTGTAAATGTACATCATAGTGTATATTCCTGTAATTATTGATGAGGGCATGCATCATCTTCAGGAGTAATGGAAGTCTGAGCAGTACTCTTTACCAAGCGCCACTGATACTTACTGCTTATACATATTTTCTGCTCCCCATCCTACAATGCTGTTTCTGCTCATAAATCCATGGGTAGAACTTAATACATTCCACTTTCAATCTACTTTTAGAATAACCACAATCCATTTTCCCTCCCATGCAAGTGTTGGAGTGATGTAAAAATGACCTTTATTTGGGAGGTAATTGTGCAGGCCCTGTGTAAATGCCTGATTGTGATCTCTCTCTGCAGAGTGCTGGTTCAGCAAGGTTCCATCCTGTTCCTCAGTATGGTCCTCTCTTTCCTCCCAAGGTGTCCTCTGGCTGCGCTGGCCTCTTTGAAGGCTCTCCCTCTATAATGGAATCACTACATACACTTCCTGGACGAAGCACGGAGAAGCACTAATTCCACACCGATAAAGATCCGACTTCCTCTCATTTCATAAGTCTTCCACCAGATACGAAGCTGTGCTAGATTAGATGTGTCACTCCTCTCCCCGTCCCCTGTAACACAAAAGTCCTCACAAGACCCAAAGTGGAAAAGAAAGAGAATTAATTTAATTGCTATTCAAGTGTGGGTGAACAAAGGAGGGGGAGCTGCACGTTGGGGTGGAGACTGTTTCCATTTTTTCTTCATAACTACAAAAGAAAGATTTTTCTTTTAAAATCAGGAAATGTGCACCGTATTGAGGTAGACGGGCCGGAGGTCATCTCTAATATCTGTTAAATTCAGAGTGTAGCTGTCAGATGTGTCAGAGATTCTCCACTTCCTGTCTAAGCTAACACAGAAGGGGGTTAGTTATGATAATGAAACCCAGTGTGAGTGTATCGCTGTGTGCATGCAGGTGTGAGCACACGTTCTCATGCTTCTATTCTAATGAAGAGGTTATAAAAGACACCGGGGGATTAGCTGCATATCCTCCTCCACAATGGGGTTCTGCTGTCAAGTTCTCACTCACAAATGTCACTTAACGTTTTACTAGATTAGTGGATACTTTATTCAAATTTTAATCATACAATTGGTCTAAGTGCTAGTAGCTTTTTTGTGGTTTTCCCACGTTTATATACGGCTATTTTGCACTGCCATGTTTCTATAGAAGCCCAGACAAACCAAACACCGGCTCTAGATGGGACTATTCATGTTTTTGCATCGGCCACAGTCGTTAGCAGCCCCTCCGCAACAACCAGTGGCAAAAAAACCACTGATGTTTCTTTATGTGAAATTGCTTTAATCAGTACGGATTTAATTACCAGGTCACCTCTGTAGATCACTCATCTCCCACTTAAAACCTCCTTAACAGCAAACACTGAAGGAAATCTAACAGGGAGAAATTTCATCTGGTTGCAGTATGCAATCCACACCGCAGTGTTAATTTCATTGGCGAAAACTATGACGAAAATATTTTGTCCACAACCTTTTTCAAGATGAAAACAAGACGATAACGAGCTAAAAGTAGATCTTGATAATAAAAGCTAAGACTAAATCTATGTTTAATTTTCGTGACGAAAATGTTCGTGGTGGACTATCGGACATTGAAAGCCGAGAAAAGTAGTGCTGGTAATTATCTTCAAATGCTGCAAGAGCAACAGGCCGGCAAACTCCAGTAAATAGTCTGAGCCAGGATGTGTCGCTAGCCAGCAAAAACACTTGCACTTGATTAGCGTCAGCCATTGGTGCAAGTTGTGAGCTGTAATTCAGCAGTAGGTAATCAGCCATATGTGTCTGACTGTGGATGGTGAAGCTGCTTAACGGCTTTGTGGAGTTTGTTAGTTGCAGTGGTGGCTGTTAGCAGCTCCGCCTGAATGGCAGCGGAGCAAGCAGCCACTGGCCGCCAGACTTCACAGCTTTATCCCTGTGGGACTCCACTCGGTCCAGTCTATGGGTTGATGCTGTTTGACAGGCAGATAGGAGGCTCAGTTACCTGTGAGTGTAGCTGTGCTGTAAGTTAAAAGTTTAGTTTTAATCACCAACTCTATAAGACATGAGTTTAAACCTCTAGACTGACATGTTGCAGAAAGAATTCAGGTTTTAATTAAGTTATTTTCTGCTTATTAACGGTGAGCTCGGTCAGTCAGAGTTAACAATGAACCTGGGTACAAATCCAAGTTGTCTCAGAATAGTGTGCTGTCAAAGTTTTTGAGACCATAGACAGAGAGATGTTCACCTTTTCAAATGATGATCAGTGAGTATGCGTTCGTAAATTGCCCCTTGAAACTGTAAAAGTCTGCTGGAGAAATGACAGTTTGTGAGTGCCCAGAAATGATTTGTATTTGTAGAGAAATTTGTCTAAATTAAATTTTTATGCAACCTGTCACCTTGATTCTAATTTCTGAGTAAAATGTCATGAATTTTTGAATCAACTAAAATGTTTTGTTTTCATCAACTAAAACTAGACTAAAACTATGAAGCATAAAAATGACTAAAATGTGATTAAAACCAGTAAGTGTTTAATACTAAATCTTAAATAGCTGTCAAAATCCCCCTAAAATT
Organism: Epinephelus awoara; assembly: GCA_035609425.1. Taxonomy (NCBI): domain Eukaryota; kingdom Metazoa; phylum Chordata; class Actinopteri; order Perciformes; family Serranidae; genus Epinephelus; species Epinephelus awoara. The sequence continues at coordinate 25,855,740 of CM069294.1, forward strand.
GTTCACACTGGACCTTTAACAGTAATAATGAATGCAGTAAGAAAAATAATATCTCCACTTAATAAAGGATTAATATAGGATATTTTTGGTGTTAAAGGACATTTTGTGAGGAAGGCTTGTTGACATTGAAGCTTGACCTAATCACCCTCCTATAAAAAGACAGTCTCCTAATATATCCACTTTGTTGTAAATGATCAACAATCACTGAAACAAAAGAGGCACTTTCGGGGCTCTATCTGTCCCACTGCCCTTTTGTGTTTTAAGTGAGGAAGCGGCACATTCGTGTCAGTTTGATTGAAATGTTGTGTCATTCGCGTCTAAGTCCTCTGCTTTCTTTTCCTCCTTCCTGTCTCTTTGTGCCGGGTAAAGGGGACTTCCCTCCAGATGTGGAGGCTGCGCTTTCTGAGCCTTTTCATCTTCTTCTAACAGCAGTTTGATCAAAGCCTGAGAATGGAGACAACAAACCTGTGTGTCTGTCGCCCTGTCATAGCAGTAGTAAAAATACCCACTATCACATGTCCGTGTTTTGTAACCACATGTAGGATTCAAATGTAACCGTGTAACCAATGACTTTTAAAATAACAGCGTTTAAAGTGACAGCAAAGGTGGAAAAAAAAACTCTGAGAAAGTGGAGACATTTATTTTAAAGCATCCAGTTTTATTTTTACCATACAGTGTTTTCATGTGTGAACTCCTCTTCTCTCAGTCTTTTGTTTACAAGCTACCTTTTATTGCACTATTCAATAAAACAAGATATCACAGACTAATAAGTACTTTTACATGAAATTGAAAGAAATACAGATTTTAAAAAAATGTAATAATTTTTATATTTTTGCACATGTAAAAAACCCTTCTGGTGCCCAGAGTTTTAATAAGGAAAAAACTAACAATAAATTCACATGGATTAATTATTAGATTTTTTTATTGACTATCATTGTTGGCATATTAGAAATCCCTGAATATTTTCATCGTGATGGTCAGACTCTGCCATACCTTGAGCTACCTTGTCGACCGCAACCGCAGAGCGATCTATACCGTCTAGCAGGTGTAGGGTTGCGTGTTGGTACGTAGGAGAGATTTTGATTTATTTATTTATTTCGTTTTTGCCTGGTCACCAATAATTGTGAAACTTCAGCTAGTTTTTTTTCTGGCTGGACACAGAAGCTGTCAGGCATCATATTTCCCACAGGTTCAAATGTGCTGTGTGCTTTGATAATAAATGGAGAGAGCTCAGGTGACCAGGCTTGATAGGCTTGTTGGTAATAGCGGGACCTTACAGGACTCTGATAAGAAAACAGCAGTTCCTGTATTTGAATTCGGCAGTAATTTCGGCCGTCTCTGCTGCGAGTACTATTGACTCAGTGATAACCTTTTTTTTTTTAATGAGAGGAATAATTCACAGTCACATTTTCCTTAAAGTCTCTGAAGGACTGCTGACCAGCACAGACATTTAAATGTTTGATCAGTTGTTGGGCATCAGTTTTACTCGACCTAAAATCACCAAATGACAAAATAAAACTTTTTTCACTCTGATATGCTCATAACCCAGATATTTTTAATACATTCTTTTATCGTATGTAACCTAGATCATTAAGCCAGAAATATCTTCTGTGGAACTGATGGAGGGAGGCAAAACCGGGACATTGTTGTGCAGACCAATTTTCAGCAGATAAGAATTCACTACTAAATGTTGCACCGTACAAACAAACAAAACAACAGGAAAATCCTGGTCTTCCTTTTGTTTGTTTGTTGTATTTTCAGTTTGCACACAGATTAAACATTGTAAATGAATGTGGTAATTAACGCTGGGTGTGTGAGTGTAGGCGCTGGCTTATCTACTTGTTTGTCTCAGATGAAAGGAGCATATTTTCTATAAAACAAAAAGTGGGATTGTACTCCGTGCATCATACCCACTTGTTTACAATGGTCTCCCAAGGGGGCTCCCCTCTCTGTTTGTTAGTGTATTTGCAAGGGTAGACTTAAAATAGCCCACCAGCTCAAGCAGAGCACCATCTATAGGCAGACTGTGCTGTGAGTGTGTTCACAGCAGCCGGCTTTACTTTACTGATCTGTAAACAGCATAAGCTTTATTCAGGCCGTCTCATCCTTCTCTGTTTGATCTCTGCATTGGCTCAGAAAGAAAAAGAAAATATTTAACATTCTAATATATACACACATGCATACATACACCTGTGCATTGTTGTAACATGAATAGCCACTGAAGGGAAGGGAGTAAATTTCATTAAAGCTGCTGCTCAAGCCAGTAAGATACATGTGATGCTATTCATGTGGATAATACACTGTGTATTTTATATGTATTCATAACACTTAATGTGACATCCTGACCTAAACATTTTTTTATTTTAAAAAGATACATACTATATGTAACTGCAATTTAAATTGTACCAGTGGATACAAATCAGCGTTTGATTAAATTGATTAAATGCATGACTATGACTTTACAATTATGAAGGGTCTATCTGACAATACTCCCTTGTTTATTCATCCAAAGTTTTCCCTATAATAATCATTTAGTAGCAGGACATAGTGGGTACATTTACAAACTCAAGTAACATGACAGACAGTGAAAGTTATGCACAATATAGTAAATAGGGAGTGATTTCGGACACAACCCAAGAGGTTACCAGGAGGTAATCAAGTAATTTAAGATGCCTTAATATTAAACCATATTTTAACCATTGAGGTGGCATAAAAAAGGCTGGTCAAAACTTTAATAATTACAAAAGTCACAAATTCTAAAATTACAACAAAACAAACAAAACCTTTACACTTTAAAGGAACAGTGTGTAAAATTTAGGGGGATTTAGTGGCATCTAGTGGTGAGGATTGTATATTACAAGCAGCTGAAACTTCTCCAGGTTAGATTTCCTTTAGTGTTCATTGTTCAGGATGTTTTTACTGGGAGCTGAATTATCAGCAGAGGTGTGTTTCTCTTCAAAACAAATGCACCAGGTGATTTAACCCTTTGAAACCTGAGCAAATTGGCTTGGTTTCTTTCAAAAACATAGGACGAATGCAATGAGCAACGAAAGAAAAAAATGACCCAAAACATTTGCAAGACATTAGTAAAGTGAGAAAATTAAAAACAAGACAATTAGTAAAAAAGAAAGTAACATAAAAAAAAGGGTAAAAACCAACAAGAAAATAACCAGGAAAAGGAGCTTAACAATTACAGTAATTCTGTAACATAATTTTAAATATATAATAAAATAAATACAGTTTTACCTTAGCTTTTTAAAAATCATTTTGGTAAAAAAAGGTGTTTGAAAGCAGTACAAGAAAAGTGATGTGGCTGCAGGTTTCAAAACATTAAAGTAGTTCATGTTACAATTCAGTGTTTGTTCGATGCTGTTCGGCTCGTCACAGAGGGGCTGCTAGCCCAGCACCTGCTAATATGTGCTCATCTAATTTTTGATGCAGACATTCAGTAGGTTCTTAAACGGACCTGGTGATTTAAATTGATTTTTGAATATGAAACTACTTTATTTGGTGTTTTTACCAGGGGCTGCTAACTACGGTGGCTGACGCAAAAACGTGAATGGCTTTATCTAGAACTAGTGTTTGGTTTGTCCATTCTGGGCTACTGTAGAAACAAGTGGTGCAACATTGTGTTCTCCGTGGACGAGGACTTGCTCCCATGTAGATATTAAAGGCCCATTCTCAGGTAACAAAAACACAATTCTTATTTTCAGGTGATCATACACTAAAGAAAACATTCTTATTATATTATTTTCCATTTCTGCCAATAAATCACCATTAATCCTACACACTGGACCTTTAAGTGAAAGTTTTGTTGTTTGACTCGCTCAAACAATCAGCCTTAACGCACTGAGGTAAGACTTTGTGTGCATCAGATGAGACTGTATGTAGTACACGTGCAAAAAGGAAGAAGCACTGAGCACTGTAAAGGCGCACATAAAACGAAGGGTGTGTGCATACAGTAAAACCACCCACCACCATACCTGACAAATTGCCAGTCAATAATATATTTAAACCTACAGCACTAGGCAAACCACGAGCCAAGACATACCACAGAAGAATTAAGCAGATCCCTACTGAAGTGTACGTTAACTCGTCATCGTACACCTCCTTTTCATGCGATTAAAAGTGCAAGAGTCTTGTAGAGCAACGTCTCCCCTGGGTTAGCAGCGTGTCTTACAGTCAATTCACTGGCTCGACATAAGGAAATATGGCATGTTAAATAGTTGAATGCAGATTAAAAGGGATGGAAATAGACTGTTAAACAAGCCTCCCCTGGTACACTTCATATGATGTTCCGTTAGGCCGAGTTAGTGACCTTTATAATCAAAGCATATGCTAATTACAGAGATATTATTAGACGAGTGGGAGTCTGTGCTCAAAGCTATGCTATCTCTGCCTGCACAGAATTCACAAATCAGGGGGATTGTCACTGAGAAGGTTGACCGATAAATGTCACATTGTCACTATTATGTCTCCTCCACACTTTATATAATTAAAGAGAGAAAAAGCAGCTCTGAAATGATTAGGCTGTTGTCTCTGTTTTTAGAGCTCCCCGCCCTCCCCTCTCCTGACCTGTGCTTTTTAAAAGCCAAGTCATTTTGAGGGGCAATAATACATGAATATTTATTACTCTGCCACCACTGCAAGGTAGACACCAACGCATGAAGAATCGATTTTTCAAAGTGTGTTTTAGATTTCATTTGCAGGTTGCAATTTTTTTTCTCTTCAAGTAGGCTTCATCCCCTTCCCTGTAACACCCAGCTCCATCCCTTTGCTTTGTGTTCCCCATCAGGAAATTTGCATAGAAATAATCCCTGGGTGAGGCATGTTCACAGGGCGTTCAGAAGTTACCTGAGTGGGACTCTATGACTGTGGTGACACAACACAGGGAATGAGACACCAACATCTCAACTTTAATGTTTTCTGTTGCCTTTTAATTGACATTTGAGATCCTCTTTGTTTCTTTCGCGTTTGTTTAATGTCATGTTTTGTCGACACGTATACAGATATTTTTATAAACTGATATTTTCCTCTACAGTTTCGCCTCTCGTCCACAAGACACAAAACAGAGTTTTAGGTCATTTTAACAGAGACTTTAAAATGCTTTTTTAATTGGGGTGTGAAAATCGATTCAACAAAGTATGGCAATATTTTTTAGTGGCAGTATCCTATCGTCACACAGTGCCAAGAATCGATTTTTTTTTATCATATAAATTCTTGATATTACAAATACAAATTAAACTTAAGGTATCGCCTACTTGAATAATAAAATCAATTGCTTTTTCAATCCACCAGATACATTTTACTGCCAATAAAATGACTGAAGTGAGATTAACAGACTTAAAACTTTATCTTATTGGATAAAACGGATGTTGACAAAGTTTTCCATTTGGGACGGAAGCTGAAAAAGCTGAAAAAAGTAATGAATCACAATATATCCCAATATATTTATAGGTTTAAAATCGCAATGATATTGTATAGTGACTTAAAATATCGTATCGTGGAGCCTCTGGTGATTCCCACCTTGACCTTCTAAGGTGCAGATTTTTGTGTTTGGGAAATGATGATGTAATCTCCTTGGCTTGCAAATGCCCACTGTTGCTTTGTGTAATGAACATATGCTAGAAACAACAACTACCAGTTTGCTAACATTGCATTAGCACTGCTTGGTCTAATGACTACTTTACACTGAAACTCAGTATTGCTGCACCACTTTACAGGCGAACAGAGCCATTTGCTGCGTCCAATGTTTTTGCGCCACATCAGCGTCTGAGTTTTAAAGTCCGCCAGAAACTATGGTTTTGGATCAGGCTCGGCCGAACCAGCAGATTGTGGGACACTTTCCAGAGTGGGATTGTTGTGGTTGAGGAGTGGAGGGAACACTTTAGCATGTCCAAAGCATCATTCATATGTTTGAGTGAGCTCCTCTATTTATTCATTTTCTGTAACCACTTATCCTGTTTGGGGTCGCAGGGGGGACTGGAGCCTATCCCAGCTGACATTGGGTGAGAGGCAGGGTGCACCCTGGACTGGTCGCCAGACTATCACAGGACTGACACATAGAGACAGACAACCATTCACACTCACATTCACACCTACGGACAATTTCGAGTCACCAGTTAACCTGCATGTCTTTGGACTGTGGGAGGAAGCTGGAGTACCAAGAGAAAACCCACACTGACACAGAGAGAACATGCAAACTCCCCCCACCCTATTTATTTTATTTATTTAACAGTGACAATGCACAGCTAGTTAGCTGCACCAGAGTTAGCTATAAACTGATTTTCATCTGTGGTCCCTGGGCAGATTAATGCCAAAAGACACTATTATTTAAAAAGACACAATTACAAAATATAACATATTCATGACACAATGGCTTCAGCAATAACAATAGCAAGACAACACAACATCAAGTCATCACAACAGCAACAACAGTGAAACTACAATATTAAGATATACAAGGTTACAAGGTTTCATAATGTTAGATTGTGTTGAGTGTTTGCGTTCATGTGTGATGGTACATGATTGCATTGATTTTAGCCATGATTTCACCTTAAATTTAAAACCAAGAAATCTGTTGTCTTATCTCACTTGGTACTGAGTTCCAATAGATCGTATTGTAGTTTATCCTTAAATCAAACAAAATTAAATGATGATGTGATCTCCAGTATGGGTTTTGAAAAGGGTAACAACAGCCTTTGCACTTTACTACCTTAGTGAAGGGGGAGACACTGCTAAAGACGGCTTATTTCAGCAAGTGCTTGGGGACATTTTTGTGTTCTTCTATGGACAGGGAGATTTTGTAAAACAAAGGTCGTGTTGACAGAAATCTTTTTTTTTAAAACAGTGAGTAAAAATATTAATTTTCAAAAATGTCTGTATTCATGTAGACCAGGTCTTAGATGCATTTCTGTCATGTTGACCTTTATAAGACAAAGCAGACAAAGATCTCACTACAGGGGACATCTGCTGAAAGCTATAGTACAAAGCTCTTGGTCAAATCTAAACCCCAAAAACGTTTCTTTCTTGTACTATGTGATTAGCCAGCTGAACAATCAGGGATTTGAAGCTACATGTGAATGTTTCATATACCTTGAAAGATGATCCCTGTTCTTGCTCTGTCACTAGAATTTATGTTCCAATGCACGGATGTTCAAAATGTGCTTTGTTTCCTGTTTGTTTCATTGCTGTGTGTACACTGTAGTGCACACTTCACTTAGTCTATCTCTGTCTTTTATTTCCAAGCCATCCAACACTTTATTCTTAAATTTCTGCACATGCACATACGCACACATACACACACACATGCCAGGATCTAAATTGAACAGACCAGCATGGAGTAGGCCAATTACATCACTGCCCCAATTAAAATAAAACAACAGGACTCTTTCAAGCTGTCCTGCAGGGGAGAGAAAATGAGACGGGGAGAGAGAGAAAGAAATGGCAATAACAAATCCCAATCCAGTCAGATCGTCATGATGTTCATTTTAATTAAAAAATTGGATTCACTGCAATTAACTCCAAACTAGTCCCCCGTGGCTCAATGAAGAAGAAAATGATTGGCTCTCAGTTTCTAAGCAACTCTGAGAGTTCCACAACATCCTGTGATAATCTCTCTTTAAATAGCGTTCACTGTTTCTTGTGAATATTTGGATGTTTGTCAGAGGAGAATGCTGCTCGATTATGTTGTGTTGACATGGCTCACACATTATACACCCGCCATTTCACACATCTGTTAAATGGTATCTCCTTGGCTGTCTAAAATTGAGGTGAACTGGGGGAGTGTCTTGGAGCTGAAGAGGTGACAGGATTGTGGCCTGTCTGACACTCGGACTAACAGTGATTGATATCTTCACTGATCAGTTTAAATGTTCACTTATATTTTTACATGTCAGCTTTGTTCGACCTTGTCGTAAGTCAAATGTCGTGTCATGTGGAGTGATATTTTCCACTGAGTATGATGATGTGCATATGTGGTAATGTGTCTGTGTATAGTGTCTGTATTGAATTGTGTGGAGCAACCATCTGAGGGTATGGATTACTATAGTGATAGGGGTTGAGTGGCTAAAGCCTTATGACTAATAGCCTGTCAGAGTGGCACTCAACTCTACTTGGTCACACAGATCAACGCCTCTCTCTCTTACACACACACACACACACACACACACATTTTCAATATATGCAGAAGACATGTTCACATACTCAGGTAAAAAGAGTGTGTTCGTTTTTTACCTTTTTCAATCAAGATATATTCATTTTAAATATTCTAAATTGGCATGATTTTTTTTCCCCACAATAAAGCATCTATAAATGACATGTTTTAAATTTCAGACTCCAGTTTTCACAACCAATAGCATAATAGCATAAAAAAATTTGGATTGACCCATCCTAAAAGTTTTGGTGAACCCTGCAGCAAAGTGAACCCTCTTCCTCAGAGAGGATATTTGACTCCCAGTTTGTTCCTGGCGGCAGAGCAGAGTGAACCGTCGCTGACGATTTGACAGTCACTAGAAGCACATTAAGACCCTTTGTAAAAGTTTCTGTGTGGTACCTGTGTTGTACATGAGCTAATGTTAGTGGCTAAGGACTGAGAGGATGTCCGGTGTGTGTGTGTGTGTGTGTGTGTGTGTGTCTGAGCAGTGTCAGTACGTTTACTTTTAAGGGGTCCTCCTCACTTTGTCGGCTCTCTCCTGCTCTCGCTGCTTTCCAAACTGCTGGCCGGCCGTCACTCTGCATCACGTGGTATAACGCTGCGTCGTTGGGAGCGCTTGTTTTCATGCAGATGATGTCCCGACTCCTGGCACGGGTGGGGCTGGCAGAATCGCCATCATTGAAAAATTAGATTGCATATGCATATTAATCGAGATCACGATTTTATTACGATTAATCGTGCAGCCCTACCTTCTATTTTGGAACACAGGTCTTCTGTTAAAATTTTAAGTCTCTAAGGCTGCTTTCAGACCTAGAGTTCCCTTGGTTTGGTCCGAATCAAGGACTCATTTTGGTACCAGATCAAATGTGTGTGCGAGAAAGCTGCTTGTGATTGGTCAGAATTTCCAGGAAAAATCCAGGAAGTAAACAAAACGTTGAAGAAGAGCACACTTGCAAGATAAATGTGACACTTTCTAATGTCACAATGGAGGGACAACTACACAGGTTGATTTTAGCGCTGCTCATCGTGGACTATATTGCTTGCATTGTTCATTTTAGTCAAACCATACAGTTTGAAAACGAGGCGCGGCTCCAACTAGAAAACAATGTTTGATGCACTGGATGTGCTGAATGTGCATATTAAGGCGGTACAGGAGGAGGTGCACATTGATAATTCTCCAGGACTGTAACATGCTCATGTTTAACCCAAACAATGTGTCATGTAACTGCAGTTGGTTCAGATCAAGGTTGCAACACGTTCTCACCACAAACAAACTGCACCAGAGTTCGTCTGTAACCGGACCGAGACCACATCTTCAAAAAGGTCTCAGTCCTGTTGTTTTGGTGCCCACTTGAGTGCGATTGCTGTGTTCACACCTGCCCAAACTAATCGCACTGAGGGGGCAAATGAACTTGAGTTTGATTAAACCAAATCAAACAAGGCAGGTGTGAAAGCACCCTCAATGTAAGCCAAGATTACTTATGTTTTATATTCTCAGACATCAGATGGTCCACAGCCACGGAATACATTATACAGCTGTTTCTAGGTCAGTACTACTCCATGTGATGGGTAAACTGAACTTAATGTGTAAAATTGTTGGACAGAGCCTTTAAAGGTCCTGGCAAGGTTGTATCTTACACAGAACAGTGTAGGACTGTAAAATGATTCTTCAATTTGAACTGAGAACCTTGCATGAGCACACCAGCTTTTTGCAGTTGATGAATAAACCTAACTCCAGCCTAAAGGCACTCACTGGCAAAGATGAACAGTAACAAGTAAACTACACCAAAACAAAGGTACACACACAGCTGCACACACGGAGAGAGATAAGAACAGTTCTGGTACTTCTGTCCTCATTTTTTTCTTGCATGTTCCTTTTTTTCTTTGAGAGTGGGCTAAGATAAATATTCACTTATTAAAGCGTAACTGGAATTGACTGTGTCATGCATCAGGCTAATAGCTGAAAGCCATGGTTCAATACGGCGGAGTTGGGACAGGCTTCGCTAATGGAAGAAGTGACGTGGTTGCAGCCCAAATGTCATTCATCAGACCGCACACTGTTCGTTAGGGGCTACAAAGCCCTGCCATCTCACACACTCAGGCTCATCCATTAACCCTAGGCAATGGCACCCGCCGGATTATGGAAATAACAGATTCGGGAAAATAGGACACCGATAGGCCATCCATGTGGAAAAGATTGGTGTCAGGAGAGTGTCGCAAATACGTCTGACTGCAAGGGATGTGGCCGTTTTTCTTTTCTCTGAAGATCTATCTAGGTGCTGTTGCGCCTGGAGAGCTGAGGGTTGCATCAGGGGGAACCTGTGCCAGACGTTATGGTCCCACTTATTACATTCCTGCCCGCCACTAATAGGGCACACTGACTGTGGTCTCCGTGTTCTGCGTCATTGAATGAACTCAATGTTATTCACAAAGATCTAATATGAGGGATAATGTCTTAAATTTTTGGAATGGAAAGTGCACTAATACTGAGATCAGACAAAAAGAATATGACAGGAGGAGGACTGACAGAGTGGAAGACGATGGCAGCAGTGAGTCTTTGGGCAATAAATTGGCCCTTGAAGATGAGGGCACAATATGCAGTGGTTAATTCCAAGGTAACCACATAATCAGAATATACGGTCTAATTCCTTCACTTTTCAGATTAACCAAGCCATAGAAACCTCAAAAGACGAGCTTTGGTGTATTTATGCAGGGTAGTGAGTATATGTTGACAGGATTTGTGGAAGGCAAAGATCATTTCCAAGTCACCAAAATAGTTCTGTGGCTTTAAATAAATCAAAGAAGTCATCTCGACACCAGGCGGTGTGTTCGTATGTTTAGCAGTTTGGATTAACCATTATTCGTTCTACTGCAGTTTTCTCTTAAATCTCATGTGTCTCAGGCCAAATGTTCCTCTTTTTTTGAGTAAACCTCTGGACCATGACGAGCAGAGAATATTTCTCCCACACTACCTCATAGTGTGAGAATGCCAGGGTAGTGCGTCCAGACCTGTGGACAATAGAGGTGACATGGCAGGATGATCCAGGACGCGTGTACAGGGTGCTCTGGCTCTGGACACACAAAGAGCTTGAGCCTGCCCTAGATCCCACACAGCCCCAGGGGATGACGTGATGTCACATGCACCCACCCTGCAACAAAGATTGTGTTTAGTCAGCAGTTTGTAATGCCCAGGGCTTGGCCTGCTCCTCCATCCACAAAGGGCCCGAATGCCCAGAGGGCTGCTGGGGATCTATGGCCCAGAACCCTGTCAGGCAACAGGTGTGCTGTGACGAGATGGGAAAGAAGGGTTGGGGAAAAAACCCATCCAGAGATAAATCGGAAGCGTCACTTAGAACAAACAATGTATTTGAACCAAACAGGTCACAGATATTTTTCTTTTCACAAGCTGTGACTTGTCGTGAGTCAGTTGCCAAAAAATGCACCACTTGCTTCTCACTCATGTCACATCGTTTAAAATAGAACTGGCATAATGACTTCAGTGTGGAGATAAGGGAGTGAACACACTCTTTGCCCACACTTATGATGGATGTTTATTACCTCTTCACGCTGCCATAATGGTTTCTGGTGCTGAAAGTGTTCTCTCTTGCCAGCAAGAAGGTCCAATTTTTCCTGTCCAACTTAACACTGACCAAAAAATCTAATTGCTCCATGATGTTTGGATTGAAGACACAGGCACCATTCAACGCTGGTGTAGAACATTATGACAGGAGCTCTTATAAAACTGTTAGTTAAAGATTGACTGGCAGCCACCAGGATAAAAATGACTCTTAAATAATATGTTTATGAGGTTGGTTTGGGGAAGCAAATTATTGGTGTTTAGGCTGGGGATCCAGTATAGATGAGACATTATAGACACCAGGGGACACTGTCTCCCAGGCTGCTGGGGCTGTCCTGAGAGCTGCCAATACATTAAGCAGGTCTCATTCACCTATCAGTCTGTCTACTGCTGTGACGACTTCTCTATAAGATAAGGTGAAGGATCTTAAGTCTTCCCTTTGTACATGTTTAGAGTTTAAACTAATAGATTTTAAGAAAAGAAAAGGACAGATGGGAAGAAACAGAATGACACCTACAAAAAACTAAATTAAAATGTGTTTGTTATATTATATAATCATCATAATAATCATGATGATCAATAACTGCACAAATCACAGGGTCAACAAGTTCTCCACTTTTATTTTCCACCCTCTGTCTTCTTACATTATCATGATCATCAGTTTTTTCCCAACAGCATTTGTAGACACACAAAGTCACTGTGGTTATGGGCACTGATGGAGGGGCGGAGCTTAGAGTGGTCTGGTTTGGTCAGCAGCAGGAAGTACCACTTTACCTCTTGCCCCTTGTGTTGGTAATGCTTAAGTCCAGCACAGCTCTAGGGATGATAATGTCAGTCTTGTGGTGTGTGTTGGTCGGTCAGTCCGTCTACCACTTTGTTCCCGACTGAGTTATCGCAAGAAGTATTTTAAAGATTGCAATGAACTTGTTGTACAGACATTTATGGTCCCCAGAGGATGGATCCTACTGATTTTGGTGATCTGCTTACTTTTCCCTCCATGAGATTGGAATCTAGTGACAAGTCTTGACAGCTGTTAAATGGATTTACACTCATTTTGGTGATGTACTGGTCAGCGTTTTCACTTACCTCCCGAAATGTTACGACATCTGCACAATGGATGTGCACAAAATTTTGCACAGACGTTCATGGCTCTCAGATGATGAATCCTAATGACTTTGACTGCCTGACTTTTCAGTTGCTGCAACGTGAAGTTGACATTTGTGGTTTTGAGTGAAAGGTTTCAAGAACTATTGGATGCATTACTATACAATTAGATACAGACATTTATGTTCCCCTCAGGATGATTTGTAACAGCTTTGGTGATTCCCTGGTGTTTTTTACTGGCACCATCATCAGGTTTAGTTGACAGGGACCATGTGCAGAACAGGTTCTGTACCATAGTTAGCTGAATAGCTAATTTGCATCTGTGCTCAAAAATGTATTTGTCCTAAGCTTTGGTTTATGGTCAAACACGTGCAAAACTAAAGACGTTGCAGTCAGACATTGCCCCGACTTTGTTAAGTGCAATCACAATCACAATGTTTTTTGTTACCAAATATCTTGATATTCATATTGCAACAATATTGTAGGGTTGACTTTTGGTGCTGATATTCACACAAGATTTCCGATAAAAATGAATCATCAGTAATGATAATAATAAAATAACATTTATTTGATATAACACCTTTCACAGAAATGAAATTCGCTAGGTGCTTCACAAAATACAATCAAACATTAAGACATGCATTAAGTAAAAACAATGGCAATATAGCAATTAAAATAAGGCAACAAAAATAAAGTAAAACAAAGCGCAAATACAGACTGCTGAAGACCCAAAAAGAAACATACCAGGGAACAAGCACCTGACAATTTAGGGTGTGCAATGCGGATATAAAGACTAAATGGGTAAAGGCAAATAATCCAACAGTTATAAGAGTCTGTTAAATGGTTTCACTTTACTGTAATGCGGCCTTCAAAACCAGGATATCCAAAATCTAATCTCAAATCACAGTATCTATTATAACAATATATTTCCCAGCCCTATTGCTACAGTACTTAGCTAATGTTAGCATGATAATAAGATAATCTAAAATGGTGTTAATGGGAGAGATTACACCTATAAATGAGGATTGTGAATTCAAGATATCCTACAGTACAAGATTTTGGTACAGCAATCTGTGCAAAAATACTTTCTCTACAGCAATAGGCAGACAAGAAAAATGTTTACTACCCTCCATTTTCCATTCCTCCTTCAGCTAAACATCCCTTTAGATTTTATTTGGGGCTGGAATACGTCCCTGGGGAGAGATTTTAATGTGCGTAAATGAATCAAATTTCATGGCGTGTACTGTCTGTGTATCAGAGCACAGCACTGTGATTTAAACTATGCTTAGCAATTGCATATCAAAAGACACGCAAACGCTTGCCAGATGCTGCCAGATGCATCAGATCTGCTTCCTCTGAGGAAGTGGAGGGAGAGACTTGTAGCTACCAGCATCACTCCACTTCCAGTAGCAGTGTGGATTTCACTGACTGAGCCAAGCTTGGATTCTAAATGGCTCTGTGACTCCCTCCCTGCTCATTGCCAGGATTCTCCTGTGTTGGCAAGCTTGTGGCAGGGTTATTAGATAAGGAGACAGACTCTCTGGCCCCTCTTAACATCCCTCTCAGCAGGAGAAAATAAAATGATTTTACTCCCTCCCTGTTTACCCATAAGTGGAAATAGAACAAGACAAAGCAAATGACTACACACAGAGAGCGGTGTGGCGGCAGACCTGTGGCCCGGGCTCATCCGATTCAAGATTTAGGCTAATTGAGGTTTCAGGTCTTTTTTTCATCTCACAAGTGATTCACACAGTCACATAAACATTTAGCATGCGTGTTCTACAAGCCTTTGTAGTCGCAGAGCGTCATCAAAAGAACAGTCTATGATCTTCTCTGTTGTGAAGTGCTGTTTTAAATATACTGATCATATTTTCCACTTGGCTAACTGAAGCCACCTAAAAAGAAAGTGTGTCAACCTACTTAACTGAGCTCTGTGTTCCTCGTGTGTAGCAGCTGCTCATTCAGCTTTGACACTGCATTTAAATCGAAGCAACGTTTATGTTTTTAATTCTATATACAAGGAATAATGAAATGAAATGAAACCTGGTTTTCAATCAGTATTTCAGCTGTAATATTCCAGTCTCCTGTAATTACCTGGAATGCCAGCTGCAGGCCCCCCTGCTAATACAAAGCCTCAACAAACATGCTTTCTCCTGACCTAGCTAGCCCTGGGACTAATTATCATCTTATGGAAATGTGGCTATTTCTGCAACTTCCATATCCCTAATTATTTCTGTTATTCCAATATCAGCCTGGCTTTGATGTCCCAAATCCTGTATTTAAATAGTGTAAGATTCCTATTCTTTGTGCCCTCTGAGGATTGTTCATGTAAAATACATGGACTAAGAGTGGGTATTATCAGGGCCTCCAGGGGCTGGACATACCAGGTCCACAGCCTCCTTGTGTTTCCCTCTTTTTCCCCTTGTTCTCTTCTCCTTTTGGGGGCGTCTGCTGGGAGAAAGCGGACGAAGGTAATATACATGCGAGTTATGAGAATATTGGGCTTGTGGAAATGCATCTTTGTCTGATACCTATGGTCTCGTTACCATGGGAGGAGAAAAATACTCACTAGAGCGGTCTATACATTTTTATGAATCATTCTTCATCTCAAATACTGTAACTTTTAAAATGACAAGGTGACCCTTTAGAAGCCACTGTTCCTGCGTTGTTGTGGCTGCTCTGGATGATTTGAAGGAAACCTTGCAATTCACAGATATCTCACACACTTCAGGGCACCATATATTTAAATTGACTGGTCAAAATGTACAAACTTTGGGCCCATTGAGAGCGAGAAGTGTCTCACAAAGACATCCATCATTAGTGCATAAAGAGAATGGTTTCATTAATTAGTAGGGTTAAATGGCACTGTACCATATGGTCTGGCGCCATCTCGGCAGGCAATTTGTTGAGTGTGAAACTGATGCACAGTCTTCTGAGAGGATTTCATCTCCTGCACGCTCATGCATGAGCCACGTTGTGATTCAATTCCATTCACCTGCACTGCAGGTTAGACAGAATCCCAGAAATGAACTACAGACGTACGCAGAGTTATGACTGTGAGTACTTCTCAGTATCAGCCCCGCTCTGGCACATGGGCTCCATTCTAAAAGATGACTCTGTGTAAAACCATCATCATGTATTTTCATATAGATGAGCTATGGCTACCTGCGCTCCCAGCCATGCTTTTATTAATGGGGAGCTGTCAGGAGTGGGATGCTCTGCATATTCGCATATTAAACAGGCGGGGGCGGGGGTGGAGGGGGGGATGCCCAGTTTATTACCGTTTGATATAAATCAGCTTAAAGCATCTCTCCACCTCCTGCTCCACCTCTTTTCTTCTGCTCTAAGGACGCTCTCCTCTGTATGTCCCCTCTTTTATCCCTCTCTGTCTCTATTTGCCTCATCCATGCAACTGTTTATTCCTTTAACTATTACACAGGATCACACTAAATTCTCATAATAAGATACAGGACAATGACTCCGTCTTTACTAAATGGTGTTTAGTCCTCCACCGGCTCGCTTAAACAGAGTTGAACAGCATCCCAGCTGTCCTGATATAGTTGAGTTATGAATACCGTGGCTACAGCGATTAAGCAGATGAAATTTAATCATAAAATTCCTTGAGACTGCCACTGTTTATGACTGTGTGCTTATTAAAATGCAACATGTTCCACTACATTTGGATTCATTTTCCTCGTCGTAACGCTGTGCTGCTGCTATTTGGTTTTCTACTCCGGTTAAAGGCTCGAGATGCTATGTGGTATAAAACAAAAGTTTAAAATAAAAATTACAGTGGCTTATATGTCGGCAGCGGCACAAAACACATTACAGTTTTCACAATTGGATGAAAAAGTGCGGTTCTGTATGAAAACATTGATTTTCTGCACCCTTGCGTGATTTGTGGAACACAGCCTTCAATAAATTTGCAATTTGGCTCCATTTCTCTTTTTTGAACAGATCATGATTTAAGATGACTGCTGAACACATTAGATGATTGATCAGAGTATCCTTTTCATTACTTTCTTTACATTTTTTCCTCAAGGAACCAGCTTAAGGATAGCAAACAATAGAATCAAGGAAATACATATTATCTTTAAAGACACTCTCCCCAAACTCAAACAAAATAATATTAATCCAGTCGAGCCTCTTGTTTCATTTACCCTGCTTTGGGGATCTAGAGACTTCATACATCGCAAATAAAAAAAAAAGGCAACAGCTTCATGTCACAACAGTCTTTCCATCAGCCCTCTTAGCTCTGTTTGCTTTTAATAAAGTGCAAACTCTTAAACCCTACAGAGGCCTTGTAGAGATATGAGCCTATAGAGTAAATGTAACTTCATCTTCCTGCTCTTTCACAGTGCACATCATACATTGCATTTTCCCCTATAAGGCAATTAATGCATAATTGGATTTAAGTGGGAACAATTAATTTAATTACCCATGTTGTGACCGCACTAGTTTACAAAATGCCCATCCTTCAAAAA
This sequence comes from Epinephelus awoara, assembly GCA_035609425.1. NCBI lineage: Eukaryota > Metazoa > Chordata > Actinopteri > Perciformes > Serranidae > Epinephelus > Epinephelus awoara. Next base: position 25,873,060 of record CM069294.1, read on the forward strand.
TGTCTCAGACTGACATCTCCACTATAGCAGTTTAGGTAAAGTACACAGAGCTTGCATGGCTGCGGTGTTAAATGGAGCATTGTGCTGGCACCTGTCCCTAGGCAGGGCCTGGGCCACGGCGTGCTTGCTCAGGCATGGCTATGACACTAAACAGTTTATTTCCTGGCACCTCTCCAGACGGCCAAATTATAATCGCCATTTAAAAGAAAGAGAAAACAAGGCGAGCAGAGAAGAATATATTCCTCATGAGAGAAGAGTGCAGGGCACGCCATGATGTGGCTCTAATCATATCTTTAGCCTGATAATGATCCTGACATGTTTTGTTATGGCCTGCGATACTGATGCCTCCGCCATGGCTTCGGGGCATATCACTGACACATCGCAGGGGAGGTTTAACCTTTTTCTCTTTCTGTTTATCTTCAGTGTTTTCTTTCCTTGTGTTTTTCCCCGTTTGTCTCTTATTATCTCTCCCATATGTTCTCTTGAAATCTTTCTCATCATTTCTCTTCCTGATACTCTTGCACCCTGTCAATCGACATCTTGCCTTAATGAAAAGATGGCCAATAAAATATGAATAGGTTTCTGTCTAAAATAACTCTATTCAAGCAATTCAAGACAAGGTTAAAGCAGGGCTCTGACCATTTTGGCAGACGCTGCTGCTATATTTTATAACTAGGAGCACCAGTGTGACTTGGAAATATCTTTGCAAATATGTGCCTCCAACTTTAGCAGCGGCTTGTTTTACCATGAATATGCGAGTGATGACTAGCGTGACTACAGCCTTGTCCCTGGTCAGCCAAGCTGAATCAAATCTTGTCCTCATATAGCTGCCACTAAAATTGGAATGCTTGATTGCAAAAATTTAAGTCCCACATTTGTGCGCCTAAATGGCTACAATACTACCTGACATTTGTATGTTCAGCTATGTTTCCATCCAACACTAGTGAACTTTACAGCTAAATAGCCATGGGTCTTAGACTTTTTCCCTTGAAATAAATGTATTTATTATTATTATTATTATTATTATTATTATTTATTACCAAAGTATTTGTCAGAATTATAGTTAATATGGGGGTAAAAGAATGTATTGTGTTGTATGTCGATTTTCTTAGATCAAGCTGTAGGCTTGTATCGATTGGCAATTGGATCATATAAAGATGACTGAAGGGATGATCAAGAATTGTTTTTTGCTAAGCTGATAGAAGGACGAGTTTAACTTAATATTATTATAACATTTCTCATCATCAGCAAACTTTCTGTTGCTGCCATTACAGAAGTTAGACCCATTGCTGCTGCTGGCAGAGGCAATTGCACAGTGCGCTAGCTGGCTAACTTTTTTTTTTTAAATTTTTGGTAGTCAATTCATCAAATGCAGTGCCCCATATCGCAATATTCCACACTTCTGTAGCTGTCGTATTTTGTGGGACCCATGTGAGCGTTTCCATGGGAACGCAGCTGGTTTCATGTGAAGTAGGTTGGAAAAACACAATAAACACAGATGGGTCTGTTGTCAGACTTTTTACGTGAGACAGAACAGGAGCAGCTCCAAAAATGTAAAATCAATATGTGGTGGGCAATGTTGATAATGTAGCTGACTTTCACAGATAAATTTCAATATGGGAAACCCTGCACTCTTTTATAATTCCCCTAATAACCTGACAGTCACATCACCTATCTGAAACCTCATGTGACCAAGATTAGATAATATGAAAATAAGGACAACTGCCCATCCCTATCATGCTGCATGAAACCACTGACGACTTCTGAGATAGAGCGGGTTGTTCACTAATTGGAAGATTGGTGGTTCGAACCCAGGCTCCTCCAAGGCAAGGCAAGGCAAGGCAATTTTATTTATATAGCACCATTCATACACAAGGCAATTCAATGTGCTTTACAAGAGAAAACATTAAAGGAGCAATAGATCATTAAAAACAAAAGCTAAAAGCAAGACAATAAATAGTTAAAAACAGTGCAGAAAATGCATTTAAAAAAAAAAAGTCTGCATGTCAAAGTATCCTTGGGCAAGATACTGAATCTCAAATTGCTCCGATGGCTGTTCCATCAGTATGTGGATGGGTGAATGTGACATGTAGTGTAAAAAGCATTTTGAGTGATCAGAAGACTAGAAAGGAGCTATACAAGTGCAGTTCATTTACCATTTACCGTATATAAGAAAACAATAAATTGCACTATCAAGGAGGAGTTCTCTCCCATAATTAATGCGACTGCGTCAGTCTTATCTGGTTTTCTGTGTTGAAAGTTAAAAGATTTAGCATTCAAAAGGTCAGAAAGCCCCGGTGAAGACCGAGGCCTACATGCTCGATAAGAACAGCAACTCTTGCCAAATACCCTCCAAACAACAATGGTCTATAAATCATTGGCTGTGTCCTCTCCATCCCCCTTCCCCTTTTGCTCCTCTTTCTGAGGGCTATTTTACTGTACTCCAGGAACAGGTACATCTCCTATTTTTCGGGATAATATCCCAGAGGTATTATTAATTACCCAAAATGCTGTTGGGTCTGTACGATTGACGCTCCCAGTGGCATAGGTCCAACCACCTTGCCTCCTCTGACCTTGTCTGGCTCGGCAGATAGGGAAGATTAATCGAATATATACAGTAGCATTGGTGAGCCAAACAGCCCTATAAAATTAGACTCCATGATGACTTAGATTTGTAGTTTTTACATCCATTATTTCAATCCCGCAAGCTCCCATCTATCCATGTGTCATTCTGTATTTCAATTTCTGCTTGTTTTTATAGCTCCCATCGAATCCATGTTCCACGTGTTAGATGTTCAGGAGAGAGCATTCTGTTCCGTGTGGTGGGCCACGGTGTCTGGCTTATGCATGTTTAATGTTGTTGAACATGAACGCACAGTCAGCCTGTCATAAACATGGCAGCTGGGACACATAAAAGGTCATAAACCTGTCAATGAAATTAGAGTGGCATGTCCACCAGTGCCAGTTTACCCACACAACACCTGCTTGGAGAAGCGGATGGGGAAGAATATTTGCCATCGCTATCACCTCCGTCCCACAATGCAGTGCTGCACTGCCCGCCAATAAATGTGCAGATGAAGGATCGGCAATGGCTGTCATGACAGTTATAAATGTTCCCAAGGAGCGACTATTGCATGCACTCCTTAAATGCATAGGAGTGGTAACTTTTGAGCATGTTCTCTGTCGCTGAGCTCCTTTAAAATTCACTGCATTTTGCTAAATATCGTCGCAAAGAGTTTTGTATTTAAATCTATGTCGAAACAGATTAATTGTACCAAGGGGTCCTTTTTATCATCCAACATGTGTGGGAGGACTCGAGAAAGTGCCCTCAAGTGTGATCTTCACTTTTTAGGTTAACTGTGTGTGCTACCAGCTGCCACAGGGTAAAAATAACACTCTTCTTCTGCACCATTATTCATTCAACTCCATTAATCATTAGAGCATTATCTGGCATGTGAAAATTCACTTTGCTGATAAGGAATGCATGACCCCAATATGAGATTTCCGGCTATTGTACAGCTAGACTAATTGATCGTGGTCGGTTTCTGGGACCAGCTCTCGGGCCGTCTCTTCGTCAATCTCTCTCTCTCTCGCTTTCACTTTTTTCTCACTCTCACCTTCAGTGGTCTTTTTTTCTCTCTCAGTATATTTACTAAAGACATGTTTGGATAGCTTAAAATCCACTACAACATATTTTATTACTTTTGGTGTACTAGGGGGGAATCTGTCATTATGTTTAGTGCTATGGTATTTACAGTCTATCTCATTTATCAGTTCCAAAGATGCATAAAAGCATGAAATTGTTGTGCCTTATTTTTTTGCTGTTGGTTTTGGACTGAGAACTGTACTGTACCTTAATAACACAACTTATTTTCTTTATCAGAGACAATTTCTACAATATTTATTTACGGCATGGTTGTCCTCGCCAAAAGAAATACATATATTGAAAATTCAAAAACTCTTAGTACAAAGTGTCTGAGCTTAGCCGTGGGGGCCATGCATCTCAGACCAACAGTGGTTTTGTGAAGCGTGATCAATGTAGTGCTCACATAGGTAATTGTAATGCACTGAACTTTTTGGACGGAGTCATCGAAACTGCAAAATGTCTCACAGTCTTCAGAGCTACGTGTGTGTTGTATCATTTCAGGAAACATGTTTTACTTGTTTTTTTTAGTCCATTAAGCGTGTGACCTCGTTATCAGTGATTAATAAATGCTGACATTTACCCCGCACAAAGACATGCAGAACGTGTTTTGCAAGTCTGAAGAAAACACCTGTAACCTTGGTAGTGTGTCTGATTCAGATGTTCTGGGCTACTTGTGAAAGCTGTCAGAGGAAACTGACAGGAAAAGTGTGGTTGCTGTCTGTCTTTGAACTTTTTATTATGTCAAAGGAAAATTACTGTTCATGTCATGGTGCTTTGTGATTTTTTTTCACCACTGAAAGACAAATTATCTTTTTTTTCCCCCTCACATGACCTCATTCAAACTTAGAAGTAGGTTTGTGTCAAAGTATATTCATTCTGTTGATATATGTGGGTGGCCGCGTGAGTGTAACATGATTACATGGCAACTCGGATTCTCGCCATTGACCACCCTGTGGTCTTCCCCCGGCCATGGCTACAGAGCAACCCAATTTTATGTGGTTTGTGGTCAACAAACAGCCTTTGACCTGAGAGAGTGGCAGGCGTATCCATTGTGTGAGTTCTGGGGGCAAGGGTGGGAACGTCAGACAGCCGGCTCTGATTGAGTTACCTTAGGCCTCAGCTCTATTACCTACTCCTCTCTTGTTTTGTTGAATTATTTAATAGGTGTCCACAGCATCCCAAGGACAGAGATCTAAGCACATAAATCACTGGACAACTCTTCACAAAAAAAACAACTGTGAAGAGGAACTGCATGTATATCACACATACAGTACGGTACCAAAACCACCCCATTCCTCACAACATTAGGAATAACTTTCTATAATGTTTAACACTTAAAAGCATCCTTCTTACACAGCTGCTCATCTCTCACATTTTAAAGGCAGTTAACGTGAACTTTGGTGAAGAAAACTTCAGCTAGACGCTGCTACCTGATAGAGGGAGTTGGCTGATTTATGACAGCGAGGCACTCATCCAAGCAGGCCTTTGAGTATCCAAGAAAACTTTTCAACACATGGCTCAATTGCTTGCAGGTTAAATGACAGTGGAATAGCCAGGCTGTTAATTTCCTTAACAGATCCAGATGTTGGGAGTGTGACAGAGAAGGACTCAGGTTTCACAGACGCATGCGAAGGATTGCGTGTCAGGGCTGCTTGATGAGTTGTGTGTATGTGTGTGTGTGTGTGTGTGTGTGTGTGTGTGTGTGTGTGTGTGTGTGTGTGTGTGTGTGGTGCCTAGTTGCATTGTGTATCCACATGATTGTTTGTTAGATTTCCCTTTTTCTTTTATCAGAATAATTGTCTCCTCAGAATAAAAGCATTTGTGAGCATATCTGTACACATATTTTAGTTGCCAAGAAAAAGACCCACGCTTTATTTCTTCAACACATTGGCGAGACATCAAATGTCCGTCCTTCTTCACGCATTCATCTGAGTCGCTTGACAAACTGGAGCAATGCATGCCTCAGTTTGCAAAGGCCTCTGATACAATGCCCATTTGCTGGTAATGGCAATGGATTACTTTATTGTATTCTATTTATGATCCGCATTGATCTCTTTCCCTCTGCTCTGTGCGCTGCGCAGTGTCATTTGCCCACTCACATTCAAACATCCATTTTCCTGGGCAGTCCCTTTCAATATATACGAAACATCTTCCCAGCTGCAAAACAGATCCTTGAGATCTTATTGGGAATGTCGACATGTGATGTTGCTGTAGTGAAGCGCGTGTGTAGACAGGCATGAAATAATACGGTTTGGATATTTCATGTCTCACCAAAATTACATCATCAGACGTGACTGTCCTTTTGCTCCTGAGCTAAGTGGCTAAAACATTGCTTTTCCCCTCATATCTGCCTCATAGGCTTTACCATCTGTTCTCGCTAAGTATCTAAAAAGGCAAAACTCAACTCTTGTAATCAGTCCAGGGAACTCAAGTTGTGGTGAACCCCCTCATGAGTGGGCATCCTCTTGTTGTGTGTCTATGTCTGATTGAAGAGATTCAACAGCTTTTGAAAGATTCTGCTGTGAGTTAAATGTGTCGTAAGATTTTGTTTTAAAAGTTGCACCAAATTTTGAATTTCATTTCAGACTTCTTTTAAGGTGTAATGTATGATAATAATGTATTTAAGTATGATTATTTTGCAGTATCAATAGAACGTTTTTTTATGTTTGGCTTTGTTTTCTCGAATAAAAAATTACAGAAATTATTTAATTAAATACATTATTTATAACAATATATGGAAGAATTTATTTGTGTAAAAACAAGTCTATGCGAAAACGCAAAAGAAGATCAAATTTGTATGAAAAATATAATTAATATTCAGTCAAATTTGCATAAATAGACATATGCCTGTAAATTATTTTGTTAAAATATGACATGCATTCTTTAATGCCATTGTTTAAAACAACAGTGCAAGCTCATCATTCGAGCACATGTTCATTTTCCAGGCTGACAGATGCTTTATCTGAAATAGTATTAGCGGAGTGTGTGTGTGTGTGTGTGTGTGTGTGTGTGTGTGTGTCTGTGTCTGTGTGCTGTCATGTATGTGTGCTGTGCGTCTGCATGTGTACCATAGATGTCAGTATGTTGTCTGTTGGGCCGGTGGCTCCTGTTCATTATATTTTCATGAGTCATGCAGTATAAATCGGACTGTTCTCCCCCTCGTGCTCCCTGTTGCCCTCCAATCCAATCCACTCTCATGGCAGCGAGCTGCACTTCTCCCAACTGGCTGTATATCATCCCAACCTTCCTCTCACTGGGTTTCCTGTTTGTTTTTCCAGATGCTCTCCCCGTCTCTCCCAGTGAGACTATAAGGAAACGATTCTTAGAGCAGAGCAGCGTTGGACACACGACTTGGCTTCTTTAAAAGATAGAGAGAGGGGGGAGGCTCTGAATCAATACAGAGGCTCTTCAATCTGAAGCAAAGAAGCTGAGTGGTCAGGGGATTGTTGCACATATGGTTGTTATGTACTGAGGTTAAGTGGATGCATGCACTGTACATATTGACAGTGCAGAGTGCATATAACTCTACTATAGTATATTCACCCAAGTCCTATACTGGACCTCGGTGGAGGGCTGAAAATCGGCTACCAGAGTGTTTCATGTAGAGATGAAAATAACAGATAGGGTCCAGCTTGTTCAGTTACAGTGAATTCAGAGATCCTGCTTTTGTAATTAGTTGTGTCTTGGATCATCAGAGTAATGCTCCCTGTGTTAAGTAGCTCATCCCCACATCACTCAATTCCTGCTTAGCACATGGAGACTCTGGAAGGTATCTAGCTGTTGCTCTCTAAATACAGTAGCCATCAGCTGTGTCTGATTAGGCTCCAAATGCTAGTGTTTTAAAATGTTTTTATGCTTAAATGCAGGCTTTGTAAACCCCATCTTTCCTGCTCCCCCTGTCGTCCTCACTGCCACCAACAATCGCTCAGATTCTTTCTTTTTTTTTGTCCTGATGAGCTCTTAATTCTGAATAAGTAGTTTATCCTCAAGCAGGGATTTGTCACTGGCTGTGATTCCCTGGACACTTTGAGAAAACATATAATTATCTTGAACGTGGACTGCCCTTTTACAGTCCGTTTTATAGTCTGAGCCGGTAGCAAATGGCCGGCAGTGGTCATTGACAGGGATAGGAGACCATAAAGACACAAAGACCGCTGCAGCCGCTTTGATGAGACTGTAGACGACGAACACAATACGATCTTCCTGAGAGCTCCTGTAGATGGTGCGGATATATGCAGATGAATTCCTTCTATTAATAATTTTTAGCCATAATCACTGTTTTTTTTTTTTTTTCCATCGCTAGATCCTTTTTATGTCTCAGTGAGGATTGGCAAAGCCTGCTTTCTCCACACAGTCGGCCCCACCTGGCCTATCTAAAGGCCACTAATAAAGCAGAGTTTAAGAGGCTCAGAAGTATCCTGCTGTAATACCATTAATTATTATTGGCATTTAAGAGGATGAGCAGGGCTGGTAAGGTACACAGGGACATGCTTTTTACTGTACCGTGCACTCACGGGTTTACAATGAGCCTCTCTCTTGCCCTGCTACTGCTCACATTGATCAGTGCGGTAGAAAAAAAAAATCAGAAGTGACATGACCTGTAGGCATTCTTCGTAGACACATATCTTTGTAGAGACAGTTTCACAGTCAATACATTAGTGGTGTGAATATCCCTGCTTCTGAATTTTCAGCCGTATTTACAGGGTGAAAGCATGAAAAAGTTGGATGTTAATAAAAGCACAGTCATTAGGTTAGATTTAATTAAAAAAGGCAGAAGTGTTGCTTCATATTCCCCCTTCTCTCTGTGTTTCCCAGGAAATGATAAAGATTTAATCCAATTAGCTCGGCACTGTTTCACCAGACTGCAGAGGGGAGTAGACTCTAATTGGGCTGAAGACAATTAGCTGAATTAATTCCAACAGAAGTCAGAGAATATTGTCAGATTTAAACAATATTCCCTCCGCCAGCTCCACCAGACGCTCCCTCATTTTATTTTATTCAAATAAGACAATGCAAGCTATGTTAAGCAGCAATGTAACTGTGGCTCATATCTTGTAGAGCAATTGCTTAGAACATATTTATTCATGTTGGTGCGCTTTTTTATTTCTACTGTAAATAATTATCTATGTAGTCAGGACTCATAAAGCAGATCCTTCAAGACCTATCAGCAGTGATGGATCTCACTGTTAGAGATGCTCACTGTTTAGTACGGCTGCCTCAGACTAAGAATTTTCCTAGTTGACCAATGGTCATCATTTAGGGCCAATAGTTGACTAGTCACCTGCATGTTTACAATATTAATTTAATTATAAAATTATATATTTTGGGCCCTGAGCGGGCCGCCTGTTAATAACGCTGTCAGCAAAGCAGTAATGGTTGTGCTAAGTGGCTAATGGGCATGTAGCTACTTACATGTTTCAGATGATACGTCATGTTTGTAGTTGACCAATGAAGATGATCATCTTCATTGCGTATTACTTTGGGTTCGTCCTACATTTGTCATCCGTTCGTTCTTCACCATTTCAAAATGATCCCACACTTTGGATTTTCTGCCCGACATGTTATTTACTAGCCTGTGGAATAACCACAGATACCAGCCCTTTAAATTAGAGACCATGCACATACCGCTTCTTTAACTGCCTGGAAAACACAAGGTCGGGTACCTGGAATCCTGAGTGCAGAGCTGATCTCTGAATATGAGACTGAATATTTACGGATGAAGGGGAAGATACCTGTCGGCTGTGACTGGTTTGTGACATGACTCCCTGTCTCACTGCTGAGCGTGGCCACTTCCTGTGTCTGTCCTTTCAAATTAAATTCCCATATGGTCCAGTCATATAGGTTTTGATTTATTTTGATAAGGTGCAGCTCCCAATAGAATTTCATGGTTTTTTTTTTCCTGCAACTAAGCGACCAATGAAATCTTGCCCACTAATGACCCTTCTGGTCAACTAACGTTTGGTAGACTATCGGGGGCAGACCTAGCGTTTAGCTTTATAGAGAGAATTAAATGGAGAGAGAAGGGAGTGAAATTGAAATACCCCAACATATTGACCATTAAAGGTGGAGTGAGAGGGAGTCAGGGACTGACACATTCTGGACGCCAGTGCTCATTCTCCCTCACTGAGTCAACCACCCCATTTAGGCATAGGTCACAGCAGACTTTGTACAGCAGATGAATGGAAAGTAGATGGTGAACAGAAAGTGCTAGAACACAGGACAAGGAGAGGAAGGGAGCACGGAAGGCCCTCTGTTGGATCAAAGATCAATAGAGATGGAGAAACGACGAGGTTCCCCCGAGCGGTCAGGTTTACCTCCCCCTCTTTTCTCTTCTAAACAAATGCATTTCAAACAGGCTCAGGGAGCACCCCTGCTAACAATGACAAACGACAGCACATGGAGTTTTCTCTCTCTATTAACATAAAGTAATATAAACCGAAGGACACTAGTCTATAGAGAGAGTTAGGGGCTAATGTTCCATATCAGATGTGGACAATGTCAGGACTGAATACAGATTAGGCTGTGTCCTTCTCTCCCGGGGGGAATTAAGGGGTTGACACCATTCTAGCTGCCAAGTGTATTATTATAACATGCTGGTGCCAGGCCTGTCTTCCCTGGACTATTAACCCCACTGTCCCCAAAACACTTTCCTACTGTCCCTCAAAACCGTAACACCAGATAGCCCTTTGCCAGGTTCATCTCATTGTACTTTACCTCTCTTACCCCCACTATGGCCCGTTGTAGACTTCATGATAAGACTCTCCTCAGCCCTCTGCACAATTATTATATTATATTATATGGGTCTATGCAACCTCAGTTTATGTAATGTCTCTCACTATGATTAAACACCACAATGCCATCAGTGTATGAAGGGGTCAGAGTGTGATGGGTGTAGTGTAGAGTGACTGAACCTGTGCACTTTCAGAGAGCAGTAGGAGTGCAAAGCTGTCAACTTGATCTGTTTGCAGATGATAGATTGCTGTCCATTTTCGGTATTTGTAAGGCTCATTGCTCATGAGGTATCAGGTGGGTGGAAAGATTATCGGAATAGCAACGCTTTGAAGAAAGCGGAAGTTGAATGTGTCCTGTTGCGGTTCCGTGGGTGTTTTTTTCTTATGCAATCTTGCGAGAAGTTGCTGGAAAACCTTTCTGGTTGTGCCATTTGTCTATGTATGTGTGCGTGTTTCTGTATCTGTGCTTGTGTTTGTGTTTGTGTTTTAATCAAGGTCTACTAATTGACATCAGGCATAAATTCACACAGGTCTGTTTTTATGTATATACATGTAGTATGTTCCATGAACTCTCTTTGGGGGATAATGGAGAAAAACTGTCCCAATAATCATGAAGACACTCAGGGAAAAGCAGAGAGAAGAAAATCAGATGACGAGGCTGAATGGAAAATCACTGGTCTCCTGACAGGAGCTTTTTCTTGAGCACTAATCGTCCAGAAACAGTACTAATATAATAGGTAGAGAGGCCTGTTGGAACAGAAAGGCACATATGGATTCAGATGTAAATACTGTAACTGAAATGGCTGCTCTAGTCCTAACTGTTTCAAATATCTTGAAATACTTTCCAGTGTCAGATGCTCAGGGTTGGGTACCGTTCACATTGGAACCAATACAGCTACTGGTACTGGTACCTCGAATTCATTACTGGTACCCAACAATACCTTTATTTGGGACTAGGCATGTGCAGGTATGAGATTTTGACAGTATGATAACCGTCGGCAAAAATACCACGGTAACTGGTATTACCGTGGTAATAATAATAATAATAAAACTGTTTTTCTCACACCCAGACTTTCAAACAGTAGGCTAATATTAGTTTGTCCGTTCATGAGCGCAGCACGTACCAGGCATCTCATGTCAGCGCAACGCATCTTCACACCAGTTGTTTAAATATGTAGGCTAATATAGACCCGTTAAAAGTTTAATAGAGCCGTTTCATAACTTCACGATGGTGACTCCGCCCAGCAGCTTGTTGAGCTCCTCATAGTTGCGGACAGCCAGCTGCAGGTGAAGGGGGATGATACAGGTCTTCTTCTTGTCGCGGGCAGCGTTTCCAGCCAACTCCAGGATCTCAGCGGTCAGATACTCCAGCACAGCTGCCAGGTAGACGGGGGCACAGCACCGACATGCTCCGCATAGTTTCCTTTGTGCAGCAGCCTGTGGCCGACTGGGACAGAATTATTTCTGAGTTTTGAGTTCCTAAAGTTCCCATTTATGAAATGCAGGATACACCGTCAGCCGTTACCGTCAGAACGAAAAATGGGCGGTAAATGATAAACCGTTACACTGGTAACCGGCACATGCCTATTTGGGACTTAACTCTTTTTGAAATAACAAAATAAAAGCTAGGAGTGTGTGTGTGTGTGTGTGTGTGTGTGTGTGTGTGTGTGTGTGTGTGTGTGTGTGTGTGTTTGTCTCTTTCACTTTTTGTTTACACACAACTGGCAGATATGTGAAATACATAAGTTGAAAACCAGCAATGAGACGATTTCTAAAAGAAAATAGACAAGATAGACCAAAATTGTTGCCACTGCATCACCAGTTTCGGCCTGGAAGCCGGCGGAGCTCAGTGCTCAGCGTCCTGGTTTCGAAGCACTTCATAGCGCTTCCTTCTTTTCTGAACATGGCAGTTCTGCAGAGCTCCGTTGTCTCTGCTGTGAAGCGCCCCAAAGCCAGGAAGCCGTCCACAGACTTTAGTGGGAGGTTTAGCGGCGACAGGGCACTTTGTGTTGCTTCGGCCTCCTGTCTGAACAAGGCGTTTTCACCCAAGTGCACTCTTAAGTACCAAAATTTGGCACAGATTGAGATTCTTGCTCATGCCAATAATTTGGTAGGTACCTTTAAAAGTACTGAGTTTTGTAACCAACCCTAATTCTCAGCCAAGGTAGTATTTGAATTTTCTTGAAAGTGTTTCTTTACAGATAAAAATTACTAAGAAAATCTGCCTAATGCACTTACGTACACTTTTTTGTGATCACAGACAGCGGAGTGATTCACTATATCTAACTTATGTTATCAATAGTAGTATCTATCTATCTACCACATCCATCAGCGAGTTTCTAAGTATGTTATAGCTCTTCGTGGAAGTTATCTGCCCTGCGCTGTTGTTTTTCGCAGGAGTGGAGAGACACGGGGGCCTCTGCACACAGGAGCCAGTGTGGCTTCTGTTACCACTTCTGTGTTTGGGCACTTTAATTGCCACCACACATGGAAACATATTACGCTGGGTGATGAGATGCTGGTACTGGAAAATTCCACGCAATAATGCCTGTGGGTGTCGGTGCCATGTGAGCGATAATGTGTGGGCAGAGGCTTATTTTCTCTTTAATACGGGCATGCCCACACTGGCACCCACAGAGCCCCCGTTTGAGCTCAATAATGAAAGAAACAAGCCGTCATGGAGGCTGGGGTTTGAGGTGTTGTTAAAGTCTTTGAGGTTTTCTCCCTGTGGGCCTCTGTCTGCTGCCCCGAATAAGAGGGGCTTTGTTAGATCAGCGACAGAGGCTTTGGTGAAGCTTGTTGGACAGGCCTTTCTCTGCTGGATTCTAGGCGGGCTCAATCCTCAATCCTGCCTATAACTAGCCCATTTCACCTCCCACCTCACACTGTCAGACACAGAGACAGAAAGATCGCACACAGGCACAGGCAGACGTGGACACCCACGCTCTTTTTGAGATATTATCGGACACAGTTTAGAAACACACAACATTGCTTTGATTAGTGGCAATGATGTCACAGCTCAAGAGATAAACCCACAAACGTTTTTCACTCTCCTCTCTTCAGCTTTTGCAGTGACCAAAAAGGAAGGATTCAGATGGACAAAATACTACTTTTTTTTTTTACTCTGAGTGGGTGTATTTTTTGATTGTGCAAACCAAAAGACAAGAGGCGACATTTGGTGTTTTTTCAGGACACACAGACACAGCTTTCTACCTTTAAAACATTGAAGTTTTTCTTCTTCCTTCCCTTACTCCGATCGAGGATCTTTCTTTCTTTCTCATACAAACCTTCACCCTAGACCTGACATTGACTGGACTCCACACTGACCTCTCCACATTCCTCCTGTCCAATCAAAGCATGGCTTACTGACCCATCTGTATCCCCTCTTGACCAATCAAAAGTGCCTGTGAGCAGCCAACAGGAAGATGTCAGCATTCCTCTCCTCTCCTGGCAGGAAGTCAGTCTCCTTAAAGGCCTGCTGGGAAATGTTTTCCTTCTTCCCATCTTTTCCTTTTTCCCTCCCCTGACAAACAGTGATAAACTGGTCATTAATATGGCTGCCACTCTGCCAAACAGAGCCTTCTTTGTCAACTCTGAGTCCCATGTGAGCGAGAGATCTTCCAGGGCATGTCATTCTTCATGTCCCCTCTGTCTGAAACTCCCCACCCTTGACCGCTCAGCGGTGCAACCCTGCACAGCAGGAGCATGTCAGCCATATGTCTCATTTTTAACTTTCTCTCATTTTTCTCTTGGCTGTCTGCAGTGCCCTCTGAGCTCTTGGGATAATCAGGATTTACCTGCCTTTGTTAAAATCATCTATGCTGCTGAAAAGCCAGAAGACAAGCATGTTTCCATGTAGTCTACATGAATAGTCTGGAGAGCAGCATGGCTTGGCAGATTATCCTGAAACATGAACCACAGAGTGGTCCCTTCACACTCCGGCTCAGGATCTGCTCATTCAATTTTCTTTTCCCCTTTTACGTGAGACATTTACTTTTTGTGGGAAGGGATTGGTTTGGGTTGGATAGCAGTTATCGCTGCATGGAATCAAAACAATATCAATGTCTCCACTGTCAAAGTGGTCTGCCAATAGATGTCATCATTTGTGAATGGGGAGTGCGAAGTTAAGTCGTTTGAGACAATGTGACAGCGCCTCTGTTTTAAGCCGGGCCTATCAGAGTAAAGTTACAGTGTTACTCAGCTTTTTATAAACATTGAATAGTGCTGCGTCAAACACAATGCTTTATGAGGAGCAGTGGGGATCTCTCAGTATCGCATCTGATGGTCAGCTATAAATGTTGAGAGGATGTCTCGAGCCAGTGGTGCTGGTTTGTGTGTGTGTGTGTGTGTGTGTGTGTGTGTGTGTGCATCTGTGTGTGTGTGTGTGTGTGTGTGTGTGTGTGTGTGTGTGTGTGTGTGTGTGTGTGTGTGTGTGCGTGCTTAGCGGGCAGTAGAGGGGCTTGGGGCAGTGCCATGCCCCCTACAGTAGTTTATCTTGGGCTTGTACATGCCCCCCTTGGCGGGGTCGATCCTCAGGGCGCCCTGCCCCAGCACAGCTCCATTAGCGGGTGTGCTAACCTTGCAACAATGCTGTGACACCCTCGTTTTTCATCCGGCCTTGCCTTCAGCCTTCTTTCTTCCCTCAGCCCAACCCCAGGGCTCCCCAGATGAGACAGAGGTGAGAGGGGTTCTCTTGTCCGGCTGTGAGAGACAGTCCACTGCTGTAGCACTCAAAAGACCGTCGGCTGAGGAAATTAGAAAGGAAGCCTGGTGCAGTCTGTTTTCCAAAGACAGTAAACACACTTCATGTATTTATTACAGATTTTGTAACGCAGGCTCTAACCTGCAATGATAAATTCACCCATTACACATTCCTTTTTAACAGGTCAAGTACACACTCTGTATTTGCTGAGATTTCCAAGTAAGAGATTCAAGTAAAACAACAACAAAAAATGGCTGCATAGGTTTTGGATTTGCATGACTCTTATCTATATTCATGAGCAGTGAGTGTCATTGAATCTGGATGAAAGAGCAGTTCAACCTCTCCATGTATATTGGAAAAACTGACTGCTCCCTGTGTCTTTATCCTCTCATGAAAGAAACATAAAAGGAGCTGTGCTCCCCCTTTATCGGAGGTGTCTTTTCAAGTGTTACAAAATTGCCCCCCCCGCTTGCTCCTCTTCTTGTTGCCTTGTTTTTCCTCTCTATCCACCATCTCTTCCTCCATGTATAGTTAGTGAGTCCTTCAAATTCCCAACTTAAGACAAGATGCAGTGAAGTTGAAACTAGAGGGCTTTCTGTTGGGTGAAAACGCATTATGTGGGCGCTAAAGGCTCGACATGTCGTACCGCTCTCTTTGAATTAAGGACATGAGACATGTTTACATTTTAGCACTGAGAGCAGCGACTCGTTCTGTAAATGAAATGCAGATGACATGTCCTGTAAAATCGATTTGAGACAAGATCTCTAATCATCATCAATCACATCATCACTGCGGAGACGTCTGCGGCAGCGCTGTCTCACAGCTCTTTTTTTCCGTTCATGCAGATCACACTTCATGAATACATTTATCCAGGATGACCTTAATGGCCCAGTTTCATGTGGGTGTAAAAGGCTGCGAGTATTTTAACTCCGAGGTTAAATAAGGCCTAGGGCATCGAGACGGATACGTGCTCAGAAATGATGATGAGATTTTAAAGCCAGCGAGCACCTTACCAGTTTCCCATGTTTTGGTATTCCCTCCTAATGACCTGCTTCCTTTTACAGGATAGTAATTCAGGATCTTCTAACTCACAGCTGTGAAAACTGTGATATCCTCTGACATTTCACCTCAATTCTCTGATGAACTGTCGCCCGTGAAGAATTAACAAACTGTCACCATGTCACATGGTTTCCACTCAACATTCCACAAGTGGCAAACAGATAGGAGAAAACAAATTCGGACTTGGAGTGGTGCATTTTGTGTCGCCGTGCTAGGGAGCCAGATTTCCATCAGTACTCCTCATACTCAGAGCTATTTATCTGGGTAGCTAAGCAGTCATCCATTCTTTCCTCTCTCACTGTCTTCTTGCATGCTTGTTGTGTATCAGTGAAAAAGCTTACTGCCTCCTCTTCTTGGCAGGTGTTTTGCAGCTATGCTCGCTGCTTCTCCGTACATAATCAATCTACGCAAAGCTTTTGAAGGCGGCAGGAATAGAGAAAGCAAGGCCCGCCTGCCTTCCTAACACGCGCAGATGATTAAATGGATGTAATGTATATTCCTGCCCGTTTTGGCCTCCCTGTATTTTTTGTTGCATGTCTATTCATCCCAGACACCACCATGATCCATCATATGTACTGCTGATGGATATCCGTGCCCTTCCTAAGCTGCCCTGGACACATACTTATTGTATCCTTTTACTGAGGCAGAGTGATGAACTCATGTGGCCCTGGTACTACAGTGGCAGATACTCAATAGGTGAATGAGCGAGGGGGTTATAAAAAGCTGAATTACAGCACACGATACCCACCGCACTGTGGAGCCGAGTGCAGGAAGAAAGAAGGATGAAAAGACATGAATAACATGACAAATCAAAGTGCTCTGAAACGGCAAAATCTCAGAGGAATTACATGGTTGTTACAGTTCTTTACTTGAGCAGGATGAATGAATTAGTTTCTTTTTTTCCGCCACTCAGGATTGTCTGTGATAAAACATTCAATCAGAAGTAGCCGTGGGTGATACTATTTTAGTGCTGGGTGCAGTGTCCTCCTGCATTCTTCTTTCTAGGGAATTTAGCCTGATTTATGGTGAAGCCTGGGCTACATAGATGAGGGTTTTCCTGCTGCTTCGATATATCCATGTATGGCTATAATGAAATTCTCCAGCACACAAATCGAAATTTGTCATAGAAATGATAAAAGAACTAATTAGAGTTAGACACATATGGAGTTGTGTGATTTGTAAAAATGCACCTCCATCCATTAGTCTTCATCAGGCATTAAGCATTTTCTTTAGTTGCTGCTATAGATGTATTTAAAAAAGAACGTAAAATAAATATGACCTGTGCTGAGAGGGAGGATTTGTACAAGGGAAATGAATCAGGGCTAAGCCTTTTATCTGAAGACCTGCCACCCACTAGCTGTTATCAATAAAATAATCAGATCGAGATGAAACACTCAGATATCTGCGCCTTTCACACAAAAAAACCCTCTCAATCCTTTAGGCGCTGGATTTAGCACATATATCTGACTCCATACTATCCACAACTATTACAAATAGTGGAGCACTGAGGGCCAAATCTAATATTAGTGTGCTGTCCCCATCTGGTACGCACTGTTAAAATTTAAAAGAGGAGAAGCACCCTCATCTGCTGCAAATGTAGATGTAAGCCCCCTAATAAGGAGGCTTAGGGAGCGATGAGAGAGGGCCACACAATGAATTAGCTCCTGATTATTTGCTATCATGGCAGTATAATCTTTTATAAGCTGCCTTTTTGCCTAACCCTGTGCCGAAACTTGCTTTTACCCATACTGATGGGGCGACCTGACTCACTGCTCTCCTGCCTGGGGGCATTAGCTGAACTGATAAGGGGAATGGTATGGAAAGGTTGAGAGGGATACTACTACTGTATATGCAGAGGAATTAGAGGAGGAAATCCTTTTTCCTCTCACACTGACTTTGTGTAAAGGATCTTTACATCCACTGCCCTTCGCGGACCAGCCGATCATGCATGTATCCTGTACAGTATGTTGCTCCATCTGGGAGGGGGGTTCCACAAGGACCTATATAAGGGTGAGAGAGTGAGGGGAAGGACAGGTGTGGCTGGCAGAGTACCCAGGTGACCTCGGTGTGCCCTGGAGAGTGCAGTGCCTATGTGGGCACAGGTGTGGTTGGCACTGAGCTGCTGTGTAACAGCGTGTCCCATGCAGTCTCACCAGCCGGCGTGCCCTGGCAAAGAGCCGCGTCCTTCCTCTCTTCTGCCCTCATGGCCAGAGACGTATATAGTGTGATGACTCAATTCTTGCAAGGTGTGTGTAATTAGATGCTCTGATCAAGATAGCACAAAATCATCTTGTGATTATCTCTCAAAGTGAAGCACTGAGTGTTTAAGATGGCGTGTGACGTCCAAAAATGAAAAAGTTTTTGTAATAAGAAAAGCAGCAAATCCCTTAAGTGAAGAAGCTGGAACGGGAGAACATGAACCATATGTTCCCAAATTTTGCTTGAAAAATGACAGAAATTATCAATCAATTATCAAACTATTTGGCTTAAATCTTTTTTCTCTCAACTGACTACCTGATTAAGTGACTGATCAGTCAAGCTCTAGTTTACAGTTTACTTCCTAGTGACAATCACGGTTCTTGTTTCATGAATGCCACCAAAAAATTTTGCAACAGCGTATGAGTCCGGTCTCTCGGCCAAACATTTTCTGCCCGACAGCTTTCCAGCAGTGTTAGTGTTGTCCATTTCCTACATAACTGGATAATCAGCATTTAATGATTCTTACATGAAAAAAATTGTGTGTTTTTCTGAGTGAAAGACAATATCAAAGTGGGATAGTCATTATACAATAGCTGTCCAAGTGTTGTACATCAGAGATTTAAAATGTCCACAGGGGATTGCCTCTTCGCTAAAGACACTCCTCACATCTAAAACTTCAAGGACACCCTTTAATTTAAAGATCTGCTATAAATGATTAATTTAATATTGATGAATATTTAACATTTCTTAATAAATTATTATGTATGCTATTAAGCACTACATCTATCTGCATAAGCAGGAGTGTGAGCTCTTTGGATGGCTGACTCTTCTGAGCATGTGTATCTGCCGTTGTGTATGTGTGTGCTCCATTGTGTGTGTGTGTGTGTGTGTGTGTGTGTGTCCATGTGTGCACCACGGGAATTGTCTTGCTCCGGTTGTATTTTGACATTTGATTTATGTTAGTGTGAAACCATTTTCATGCAAGCCATTATGCAATCTATAAAAGCGAGCGTGTGGTTTTCACTGAGCATGGGGACCTGCTGCCGCATCGCTGGCATACCAAGTGGCTCTTCTTCGTAAATTTCATTACACTATAGACACTGCTGCAGCTCTGACCATAAGCTAAAGGTGCCATTGGCTAATGAAGGAGGAGGCTGCGGCTAAGTGTAGATGGATGCTGGCATCACCGTCGCGGGGTGTTATAAATATGTGTGCATATTTCTGAGAGATATTAGAGTAGACTGACACTGTTGCTTTGTCCAAGATGTGACTGCACTTTACTGACTTGTAAATAAAACAATATCCATCTGCATAAATAAGAGGGGGTGGGAGGAAAACCAATGAGTGAAGGATGAATAATTGTATAGATGGAGTGTCCTGCAGACACCCCTCACCACTCCCACCTCCACCAAAAAAGACATACCCATGGACTTTGTATTATTTAGAGTAAAAAGGTCCACTTCTGATTTTGCTGGTCCTGTCCATTGTACGAGCTTAAACTGGTTTGATTTTATGCAAACCGGCTGAGCCTGCATATTCTTCCTTATGACAGGTTCTGGCAAATTAGGAAGTCGCCTTCATCAGCAACCTGTGCAGACGTCATCACGGCGCTACATCCAACTTGTATTGCATCAGTAATTAGCAATATGACAGTGTGATTAACATGATATGATATGATAAAACAAATCAATCAACAAATTAAATGGACCACAAACACATTTAGATCAATGATAAATATTTCAGATTGTTTAGATATGCAGATGACATGGCCTTAGTTGATCTTTTACAGAAAACAGACCCATCTGGTGAAGCTCCCTACCTGGCCCACACTAAGGCCCTTCAAACATGGTGTCGCATCAGCAAGTTAGACTTTAATGTCGCCAAGGCTAAAGAATTGATTATTTGCACAAAGCATGACTTGAAGATGGAGCCAGTTTCACTCAATGTTGAAACTGTAAAGAGTTTTAAATACTCCCACATGAGCTTCTCTGGAAGTACTGAGCATATTTTCAAGGAGTGCTCACAGCAACTTTATCTTTAAAGGAAACTCAGTGGCCTTGGTGTTAGCCAGCAGATTTTAGAATCAGTGCACAAAACTATGGTTGACGGTAGTGTTAACTTTTCACCTCCCTGCCTGGTACGGTCATCTTAACTGTACATCCAAGAATATACTTCCTAGGATTGTGACAATAGCAGGTAAAATAGTTGGCAAGCCACTAAAGCCCTTGACCCATCTCTTTACAGAAAGGATGAGGAAGAAAGCAAGGATGTTGGCAGGTAGCTCCCATCCTCTTTTTAGCCAGGTCAAGCTCTTGAGCTCCAGTAGGTGCTATGGAGTCCCCCTGGCAACTAAAATTGTATGTAAGAAGTTGTTCATCTCAAGTGCCATCAGTATCCTTGACTCAACAAAGTGACTGAAGAGTTTTAAACCATAGACAGACAATGATCTGATTGAATGTGTCAAGTGTTTTGAATGACCTTGAATTTTTGTTTAACTGACCATTTGGTTGCTTTTTACATTGCTGATTTTTGTGTCTGGGGCGCCAAAGACAAATTTCCATCCCCGGTGGACAATAAAGACCTGTTTTGTTCTGTTCTGTTCTGATCCCATCAAGTCCCGCCCCGTCCCATTCGATCCCATCCCATCCCATCTGATCCTATCCCGTCCAATCCGATCCGATCTGTTATGATTTTATCCAATCCAATCTAATCCAATCCTATCCTATCCAACCCTAGCCTACCCTAGCCAGGCCTAGCCTACTCTACCCTATGCTATTCTAGTGTCTTCTGGGCTGTGTGCAATTTACTACCCAGATGAGCCTGGCAATATGACGAGATACAATTTCATTATGAGTGCGAGGGGGGGTGAGTGGCAGCTTTGTGTTTGTTTAATATGAAATTCATGTGTTTCTATGGGTGTCAAGACAAGAAATAACTGAGTCCCTCAAAAAGAGGAGTCCAGATATGACCACGAGTAACACAGCGCTGCCATTCTCAGCTGAATTTTAGTCAGACGACCTGTTTCTATTTATTCCCGTCACTGGTTTGAAAGTGCCGCAGTCTTCAAGAAACGGCTGATTCATGGCGTTGAAAGAAGGAATGAGCTATGATACGTCCTCATTTCACCACAAAAACCAAAATAAGAGGGAGGCTGGCTTGAGGGACATCCCCAGGCAACTGAAAGTTTCTAGTAAGGTAAATGAACATCGCTAGTAACTTCTTAGGCTCCTTGCTTTTGACTATATAGTAGGTCATTTCCAGTAACTATCACAATATCGAAAGTGTTTTCTGTTTAGAAATTACAAACATTGGAAGAAAGGAAGTAGGCTACTCACCCATCTTTTGAGTGGTAACATCTCAAGCACACAGCTGATATTTACAGTTTGTTTGTAACGTAATGGAAGTACGTATTAAATGGATTAAGTGAAGACAGAGACCTTCGATATACCGGTGCGGTCTGGTGTTTGCCTCAAAATCAAAAAGATTTGACAGTTTTACCCAGGCCTAACCCTCTGTCAGAGAGTGCTTTGGCTTTGTCAAGAGCTGCACAGTTTGACCTATCAATATCATCAAGAAAATTAGAATATCATGAAATATTTAATTAATCTAGATGGTCTAACAAGTCATCATGTTGAAATTAGCTTAAGGAATGTTCTTTTCATATTTAATTATGGAGAGGATTTAATATGTACCTTGCTGAATAAGATTAAACTGCTTAGAATGAGAGTGGCCAATCACCCTCTGCATTTAGGAACAGACAAAGAGAACCTCAGCTGTAAAACAGCCCAGGGATAGGTAGAAAGAACAGAGACATCTCTTTCTCCAAATGACCTTGAATCATGACCTGAGATTAATGTCGACACTTTGGTCGCTCTCTTTGTCTCTCACCTTCTCTGTCTTATTTCCTTTGTCTTTTTCTTTCTCTGTTTGGCCTCTTCATGTGCTGTGTTTTCTCGTATTAGAGATTCATTTTTAATGTAAATTAAAGTTGCTTTGCCATAACTGGGATTACTTTTATTTCACATTTGTCTAATAGGCACAGTTCTGATTCAAACCCCTTCCACTTTTAAGCATATTCTTGGCGCTGTGTCAATTTACGATACTGTTGAATTGGGATTAAATGGAGATGTTGGGCCTTGATTACTGCGGTGCATCATTCCAGCAGAGCCCTATTGTGAAGCCTGAATATCACCACTACTCCAAAGTGCATCTTAATACTATACTAGACTCCTTTAAATCAGTTTAAAGTCGCCTACACAAGCCTCGAACCTATTCATCTACACTCCAATCCCTTCATGATACTGAAAAGAGATGCCTTTTACATTGGAAGGCAATACAATGACAATTAGATTATGGTGGCTGCACTTTGGTCATCCATGCGGCTGCACTGACCCCAATGATTGGTTAAGCTCTGGCTTGCGTGGCTCAGCTGGGAGACAGAGGTGGTGCTCGTGGCAGCTCCATTGTTCAATGGAGAACTTCTTTATGTGCAGCTGGTGTTGCCTCTGATGTGATTTGGCCTTTCTCTCCTCCTCAATTTGGATGATAAAAAGCTTTCCTTTAGGGGCTGACTGGAGTGGCTCATAGGCCTGTTGAGAGATGAAAATTAGAGGAAAGAGTGCGGTCGGAAGACTTGGAGGGATGGTCGGTTTCCCGCCGATGCTCTTTGTGAAGTCAGACTTCGCTTGCAGGTGGAGTTAATATCATTGTTTTACCAACCAGGAGCAATTTCCACCGATTGAATTGGTAATGTGCTGTCCGAGTTGTTGGAAGTTTTTAAACATTTGGCGCCTCCGTCTCCTCTCCAAAAGCAGATTGAGATAAAATAAAAAGTTAACAGAGCAGATACACTGGTGTTTAGTAAATTTTGTTGTTTTGTGTCTTCAGTGAGTCAGTCCCTATCTTCAGTTGTCCCTGTTGCTGCGTCTCTAGCAAGTATAGCCTATCTGATGTAGCGAAATAAGGCCTCCTCTACATTTACATGCTCCTTCTTACACATATCTCCACTCCAGCAATACCACAAGATAGAGATAAGAGAGCGTCCTTTTAACCACCCCCTTCGGTTAGGTCACCATTTCCCCATTACTTACTCAGTATCATATCACTGTGGTTGGGAAGCAGAAAAAGCCCCGCGAACAGTCTCGAATAAACCACATATAACTGACTGTCCCTCTTCGGTTGTAGAATATTGTTTCTTACTCAACCCATGAGGCTTTCTCAGATTGGCTAAGCATCTGCCTCTGGTGCGATTTTGTATCTGGTGCAGGCTGTTCTTCCTCTCCTGTCAAACATACAGCAGAACACATAGGCCTGCTGTCAGAGAGTATTTTCCAGCAGCCAAAAGGTTTTAAGAAAGAGAGACAGAAGCCTCCCAGCATTCAGCCTGTTTGCTCCACACCTCTCAGAGCTCGGTGGTACGTGGGAGAGAAGCTGTCTGACAAGACCACCTCTCCTGCCAGACTCGGAGAAGGTGGGGGAGGATGAAAGAAGAGGGGAGAGGGAGAGATGGAGGGAGAGAAAGGGAGAGAGGAGCCTAGAGACTGTTTCCCTAATCTTTATGTATTAACAAAAACAACATATTCACTCAAGCTTGCCAAAGCTTTCACAATCTCCTGAAGGAGGAGAGTCTTGGACAGGATTTGTTTACCTATCCGATAGAGATTGTGTGTGTGTGTGTGTGTGTGTGTGTGTGTGTGTGTGTGTGTGTGTGTGTGTGTGTGTGTGTGTGTGTGTTTCTGTGTGTGTGCGCGTGCGTGTGTGTGTGATAGAGAAAGAGTGTAGCATGACTTTTTATCAGTTTGAGTGTGTCTAAGTGTATGTCTATCAACATGCATGTGTTGTGTCCGGACAGTTGAGTTTCAGACTGTAATTGGTTCATGTTTTTGAACTCTGTGCTCTCTGAGTGGCGTCTAGGTAACAACGGTGTATGAATTTTTCATCGCGGGGAGCAGCCGCAGCGCCTCGCTCCTCTCCGGGCAGATCTGTGTTTGTCTAAACTAAACTTAGGGTGACATGGCATCTGCATCTGGGTGTCAACAGGAGTGTGAGAGTGTGGGAATTCATTACCACCCCGATCCTTCAGCCTCACTGTGTCAGCTCGGGATACTTGATGCAGCTCACCCTTGTAAGTACAGTAGCTGGCGCGTCGTATTGTTCCTCCGAATCACTCATTCCCTCCCTAATGGGCAGGATAGTTTTTACTAGCCACTCTTTTCACAAAAGATTGGTTTCCTCTCTAATAAAAAGATGTATTTGATTTATTCTGACACTTTCTCCACCTTTGATTTCTATCTCCCTCTCTCTTTCTGCCCAGTTGCATTTCTTTTTCTTCTCTAACCTTTTTCTCTGGCGGGGGGTGATTCTCTGGGGCTCCTCATGTTATCCAGTCAGTTGATAGTGTATGCCTCCATGCATCACAGCTCCTAAGCTGTGATTGAAACATCAGACAAGGAGGACGGGGCCCTAGAGATGCTCCCGGCCTGACACCAGCTCTCAGCGCCAAGTTTTATCATACCCGGTGCCTGGCTCCCACACACATCAGGTATGCTCCTCGGCACCAATGTATATTAATCAATGACAATATGATTACCTCTGAATGGGCCGTATACATTATTTAAAGCAGTGTCCCTTGGCTTACAGTGCGTCTGACTTTCAAATTAAACTCAGAGTCAATAATTAATGTTGAGATTAACTGAGAGCACCTTCAGAGGGCAGGTGTTGAGAGCACATGTATGTTGTGTGTGTGTGCGAGAGCAGGAGAAAGACAGAGAGAGAATGTTATGTGTGTGCGTGAGCGCCAGTGTGTGTGTGCTATTGACATGGAACCAGTCATGTGGAGGAGTGATCATGATCTTGGCTCCGTTCCCTGCGGGATCATCTCTAACAGCCCCAGGCAGAGACTGTAAACTCCCTCACTTGTGTTTGGAGAGACAATCTTCCCCGCGTCTCTCCCAGACATGTGGATGACACTAACAGAAGCCGGGGAAGATGGTGAGGTTTTGTTTTTCTCACGGTGACGTGGGCTGAAGAGTTATCTCCATCTCTCCGAGGCAGGGGGTCATATTGTCTGAGCGAGAGCCTGGGCTTTCTCACACGTGGATGGACTCTCTGCACGGTTCAAGGCCCCTGAAATCTGTCTGGGTGATAAGCTGCCAGCACAGGAGGGGGGGGGAACAACAGCAGATAGGGCTTTTAAAGCAGTTCAGCTGGACTGGAGGGCTTCTGTCTGCCTGCCAACAGCCTGATTACTCAATCCAGCTTTTCTGTTGCTCACAATCTGCCCAAAGAGCTCCCAGGGCTGGGCCTCACAGCTACCTGTCAATACCTGGTACTGGCATAAATACTGCTGCTCCACAAAGACAGTGCACTGAAGGTTACAGGAAGTATAATCTCATGTAGCAACAGCTTCTGCTCAAAGCAACCTCAGACCAAGAAGCTGAATAGATAAGGCTGTGAGGCCGAGTGTTGTCTTCAGTTAAACCAGTAAACTTTCAGTGTTGACACACAGCTCAATGCTGTGGAATTAACAAGCTTGTCAATGCATAAAAAAGGGAAAAGGAAAAAGACTTTTGACAGTAAGAAGCAAACAAAAAAAAAAACACCCTTAATAGACCACATATAGTATACCACCATCGGAATAAAAGCAAACAGTTCAGTTGTGTGAGAGAATCAAGTTCGCAACCAAACTTCCGCTCAGGAAAGTTTCATTTTGCAATGTCTTACCGACGGAAATTTGTCCAGACCTCTGTGGCTGTGAACAGAGGTGTGGCTTCAGTGATTACAGTAAGTGCAACCTCACAGTGCTGTCAACTCTGCAGAAAAATGTGCCAAACATCAGAATATAAAGTGGTAAAACAAAGGGACAATCCCGCTATATCATCGTAGATACTAACTGAATTAAAACAACTTTTAAGGCAAGTTTGCTTTGAGGAACATGATACTTTTTTTTTTGGTTAAAGTGTATCAATTATTGTCGATTTTTTTTTTGTCTTAATTTCACGTTTAAGCTCATTTGCAAGTACAACTAAACAAACTGAGAAGAATTTTTTGCAACTTTGAAATGTGGGGTCTCCAAAAAAGAGCAAAATAATTTGGCCAAGCTGATTTTAATAATACCAAACATCTGCATAACAATTCCTCCTCAGAAGTCACTGACAGAAGGCACGCTCCGTTCCAACAGACCAACCTGCAATAAAAGGCTGAGCCCCTCAGTCAGTGGCCGTCTGTTAGACTGCAGCAGTCAGTCAAACATGAAACGCGTAAATCTTTTGAGAAAACATCCATCATGATTCACAGTTGTTTCATTACCTGCACAATTACAGTGCTCAGCGCGGTAATTTATGGGAATTGATTTTGGCTCTTGGGAATATAGAACGGGTTTAACAAACAAATACTCTCGACATGTAAATACATAATTTTCCACGAAACAGTTTGAGACCGAAGGCCAAACCTTGGATTAGGGTTTCGGTGGTTGAGATGCTTAGAAAAACCTTATGTATTTTTCTTTCCACAATGTGGAAAGCAAAATACCTTCACAAACATCCCCTCCCTGCCACCACCTCCCAACCCTCCACAGACACACACACACACACACACACACACACACAGATCCCACACACATACCAAACCAAACCACACCACACACACACTTACTTGTGATCATCTCTCTGATGACCTCTGCTTTCAGCGTATGATGGATCATCCACAGTTCCAGGGCATCTATTTTCCTGCCCAGGAAAAGAGGCACCAACTTTGAGCGAGGACAGTTGGGGCCAAATGTACGACTTTGTTAGGAATTTTCTTGAATTTCACACCAAAAAACTAATATAACCAACAGGGTCTGTTTGTGTGTGGACCTGTTTAATCAGTTCAGCCCATTCAAGACATAAAAAAACAATTAGAACAATAAATTTTGCGTCAAATGTAGATGATGATAGGTGAGGTGAAATTTAAGTCATTAAAGGATTACATCAAAGGAGTAAGATGTCACTTCAAAAAATGTCAAAACTGTCATTATGCATCATTACACACTGAACATAATGAGTCATAATGAAACCGATTTTAGTATTTCCACACATGCTCTGAATCATTTTGTGTATTTCTCTCCAAAATAGACTGATTTATAGTTTAAACTAAATGTGATAAGTAGGTCAGCCCACGGCATGTAAAAACCGTCATGCAACGCTCCTTTCATGTGGTCCAGTGAAAGGGTGAGGCGTCAGCCAGCCCACGGTTCTTAAAACGTGATGAGAACAAAGTGATAAACACTTTAAGATGAAAAGGTGAGAAATCATCCTCTTG
Organism: Epinephelus awoara; assembly: GCA_035609425.1. Lineage (NCBI taxonomy): Eukaryota > Metazoa > Chordata > Actinopteri > Perciformes > Serranidae > Epinephelus > Epinephelus awoara. The sequence continues at coordinate 25,900,697 of CM069294.1, forward strand.
CTGAGCATAACGGTGACTTTAAACACGCTGAAGGGAAAACACCAGGCTACTCTGAACATACTGAAGGGCAACATCCTGCTTCCATTGAGAAAAGTAGAAATTTAAAGTGCAAAGATGAATAATAACCGCACCACGGTACCACTCATGTGCTACCGTATCCCACACATGATCGACTTCAAAGTGTGAGTTCACCCGATTTGTAGCGTTATTCAAAAGTCATGAGTTTGTTTTTTTGTTTTTAAGGATAGGTGTCAAACCGAACATACTGTTTAAGCGAGTTACAGTTTATTCATCAGTTTCAGGTGAGTGTTTAAAGTTACACACCAGGCTGATTTCTAAATTGAGAAGTTGATACTAACTCTCTATTCATTTTGTCTCTGCTGTTAAAGCATAAAAATCACTGACTCAATCTTTTACAGGACAGAGTCCTGTAAAAGACAAAGGGTTATTCTGGGATTGTGTGCCACACACTCATAACAGACAGTGAATGCTGTTGCCTAATTTTTATATATAGTTAACACGTACTCAGTGTTTTATTCACTATGCCTTATGCTTCATCATGAATCATTTGAAAATGAGTCCGAGACTTATTTCAGACGTTTTAATGTGATATACAGCACATTTCAACACAGTTCTCTATGACCTCTATAGTCGATGAGTGGAAATAAGTCCTCCGCTTTTTGTGTGTTGACGAGGCCAGGCGGAAGTCTGTAGTGGTTTGCAACAGTGTACAGAACCGCCGTACACAACATGCACAATTTTCCAGGTTTCTTCCCCGCCCTGCTAACCTATTTTTTCGATCGCAAAGGTATGCTTGTGGTAGCACAACAGACAAACGGCACATCTATTTTTGACTAATAGGACAACAATTGTCCCATTTATTTGTGGTAGCAGAATTTTCTGTGAAGGCTAGCATTTCTCAGCTCAGGTCTTAGACAACGTGGGGCCCTTATAATTGCATAACACGATACACAGACACTTGGAAGTGATGCCTCGTTGTCATTTTTTAATCTTTTATCTTCTGCCTTTTTTCTTTGTCCACAATGGGCACGCATTGAAATCTGTACGATTAAGAGGTTTTATCTTTTTGCCTTGTTAATCTTCCAAGATACAAACAACTTGAGGCCCAGTTATTAAGTCATCTCTATGCCACAGACAGCATGTGCTGTTATTTTATTGCTGTGTATCAACATTGGGACTGGTGCTGATCCCTGAGCACTTCAGACCCTTTCCCTGTAATTACCTGCCTCTCACATTGTTCTGGAAGAGTTGAGGTGAGCTTCCTCCTGCTCCTCCTGCACACTTTGGGGCATTATCATAAATACGGCACATTAACACTTGTTCCTGGCTTGTCAGGATATAAATTAAGTCTGCAGGTGTCCCACCGAGGTTTACCCCTGATACTAATTAAGGCATGATAATTAGGTTTGTTAAATTCGGTCCTTTCAGCCCTGATACCCCCCTTGGAATACAACAATCGCAGATTGCAGACAAGAGAAGGGCTTAGAGGATCCTCCCCTAGCTAACACACAGGAACAGACCAATGGGTGCCTGATGAAGTCGTTCTCCGGTGCTGGAGGGAATATGTGGGCTTGTAATTATGATTTTGCGCGTGACGATTCTCATTCATCTGACTTGAATGTGGTCTCGTTTTGTGAAGGGAAGAGACAACATTTTGATGAGGTTCTTCCTCTTCATCTAGAGAGAGATATAACTATTCATTTACACCAGAGAAATACCCCCAACCCCCCCTTCTTCTCCTCTCTCCTGTCTCCATGACCTTGGCGGCTGGCATGCCTTATCAAGCAAGAGACAAGAACAAAGAACTAGAAGAATAACAGAAGGTTATGGCAGCTCTTTAAAGCGTTTCAGAGGCTTAAGCATAAGTTCTGACTCTTATAAGAGTGAAAACAAAGTCAGTGTAGCCGCGATGCTGAGCTCATTAGGTGAAGCCAAGATGTAGGCTGAGGACTGTGCACCTTTACAAAGAGGTCAATAAAGGACAAAGATATGAATATCATTAATCACTTCTTTGCCTCCACAAAGAGCGTCCACGCTCTGATGTAGCTCTTAAGTTCTATTGGAAGGTGCTCTCATTTTAATATAATAAGAGAGAAGTGCTACTTATATTTACTGTATCACATCCCGGAGAAGACAAACACAAAGTGCTTTATTTCTGAGTGGAGTGGATGGCATTTTTCATTCATGAAATTAACACAGTGTGACACCCAGCACTGATTAATGACCTGAAGGTTGTTGTGATGTGTCACCGTTCATTGCGACTCTCCTCTGAAGCTGCACATGTAGGGTGTCCCTCAGCTCCCTCGCTCAATAGCCCTGCCAGACTGAAATGAGGGAGAGGTGAACTGAGGGAACGGGAAAATGAAAAAGGGAGAAAGTGAGGAAGAGGAGGGGATGGAGGGAACGCGGGGACGGTCCTTCTGCTAAAGAGTCAGCTGGCTCAGTTGTAGAGCTGTTCATCATCCTTTCCCTGGTGACTGCGACCTGCAGACCCTTCCGTGGAAGGATAGAGAGAAGAGAGGAGAGAGAGTGGGAGTTACAAACACCGACAGAGATAGATGGAGGGAGATAGACAGAGAGGCAGTAAGATAAAAAATTTTAAAAAAAAATCGTAGAATGGGAATGATCCGTCCCTCCTGTGTAGTCCAGATGTCAGACTATGTGCAGGCCTCCCAGTGCAGGCCTTTGGGACAGGCCCAGCCTGGTGAAGCCCACTGACAGCACGGGGAGAACAGCTGTGCACAGGTCCTCAGCTCTGCCGCTCACCGCTCAGATGTGGGACAAACAGATACCGCTCCTTGTTTACACATGGTCGTTGTGTACGTATTGTGCCTGTTTACTTGCTTTCTGTGTACGTGTTGTTTTTTGATGGTCTCCCATGACGGCCATTGTTCTGCATGGTCATCATTTTTTGAAGTTTTAGCGTCTGGCAGCTGATGGCCCTCCCGAGGTACTGTGGGTGCACGCCACAATGAGCATTTTTAAGAGACTGTTACATTTTAGGCCTCTTATTGGGCAAGACTGCACCTGATGTCTGGGGCCCAGAATTCTTGTACCTGAGAACTACTGTCAATAAATACAACTTGCCATGTATCCTCGCTTGTATTCCATTTCTTTCTTTCAGTTGCATTTAGTGTTACAATCACATGCATAGGCGTAGATTTCGGAAGGGACACAGGGGACACTTCCCTCTCAATATATAGAACATATGCATTTGTCCCCCAGAATAAAAACTTGAAAGTAGCAGAGGACAGGAGACATTTGTGTAATAGCATGTTGCAGAAAATGCCCAAATTGATGCATAAAAATTCAGCAGAGAGCAAGAAATTTGTGCTCAACTTTGGTTGTACCTTCCCTAACCTTAGGGTGCTTTCAGATCTAGAGTCGTCTTGCTTTGGTCTGAATCAGGGACTAATTCTTGTCACAAAACTGCGTAATTGCCTAGAGTTGGTTCGTGGACCAGATCAAATGTCTTGCGCGAGAAAGCTACTCTTGATTGGTCAGAATTTCCATGCGGGAAAAATCCATGAAGTAAAAAAAAAAACGTTGAAGAAGAGTTTACTTGCAAAATAAATGCAACACTTTCTAATGTCATAATGGAGGGACAACTACGCAGGTTGATTTTAGCGCTGGTCGTTCTTGCTACAAATGAGCAGCACCAGAGTTCGTTTGTAACCGGGCCGAGGCCATCTCTTCAAGAAGGTCTCGGCCCGGTTACCTAAGTACGATTGGCGCTTTCACACCTGCCCTAACGAACCGCACTTAGGGGGCAAATAAATCTGAGTTTGATTGACCTGTACCACACAGAGCAGCTATGAAAGCACCCTTAGTTTGCGCATGTCTTATCTCTTGTGATCATAAAGCCAACACCAGAAAAAAACTGCTGCTTTTTGTTGACAAAATAAAGAAGAAGTTTTAGTTTTAAACTTAATCTGTCCTCATAATGAAGGCGACAACAATCGAATCTGATGTCTGTAAGTGATTTGGGCTGTCTCTGAGATCCATAGCTGGATTTTCAGTCATTGATAGACTCTTGGTGACAGCAACCCAAAGAGCTATCCATTATGAATGAAGCCGCGAGAAAGAAGACTGAATTGAGTGAAACTGAAGAAGGCCAGGCAGAGTGCCTCACATCACTGCACACTTGACTAAGACCAGAGACAGGATTGCTTCAATAATGTCGTACAGAGAACAATGAATGTCTACACTTTCCCCTTATGTAGTGGATGGCGGTGGGGTCAGACGGCATTGGTTCCTGTTGCACTGCTGACTCCTGGGATTTCTTTTTCATGTTTAAATGATAACAGTGTTGTGTGAGTATTAAAACCAGATTGTTGTTTGTGTCATTTTTGTTTTATTGGATAGTTTACAGAAGAAAATGAACTTGCACACGTCTGAACTTGCACAGATGTCAAAGTTATACAGTTTATGCACCAAAAAAGAAGACAGCACCATAAAATCGGACAGTACTCACTTTTATTTATTATTTATTTGATTATTTTTATTCAATTAATAGCTGTTTTTTGTCCAGCTTAATTTGTGCATGTGTATGTATGCATACATATGTGTGCAAGTATGGTTGTGTAATGCAGTTACTGTTTACTAGCAGCTGTGTGTGTGTGCGTATATCGTGGCACACTTTACACAGTGCCCAAGCACATGCAGTATGCAGCCGTATAATAAGTGGCTGGAGGAGAGAGGGAGAGACAGAGAGAGAGACCAAGAAATGCATTGTTGCAGCTAAATACCCTCACTAACCATATTATCAGTGTGTGTGCAGGAACCCAACGGTTCCTGGCTTTCTCCTCTTCAAATGGCGATAACCTGTCCCAACCCCCCTCTCATGATAACTCCAAGGTCCAAGGGGGTCTGCCAGCACTGCATCCCCGCAAGGGGGGGGGGGGGGGGGGGGGGCACAGGCATCCTGAAGACTGTCTTTATGGAGGGGAAACACAAGCGAACAAACAAAGGGGTCTGCAGCCAGGAAGCCTTAATCACTGCCACTACCATTAGAGTAATGAGGCCTGATGGACGCACAGTCTAGTGAGAGACGAGGGAAGGGGGGGAGCTTTCCTCACAGATGAGGGCTGATAACCCCCCTCTCATTCTTCTGCTACTGCCACCGTACTCTCAGGGGCATATTAATGAAACAACAGTGCCCCTCTCTTTTTTCTTTCTTTCAAGGGTTTCCTTTTCTTCCTGAGATTAGCAGGGTATTATTTGAAGGAGCGCTGTGTTGTTTTAAAGGAGACCCCGGTGAGGCATGTCAGCATAGAGTCTCGGGGAGATGTATGTGAGAGAAAAGGTAGCACCTGTAACTTCCATCAGAAAAATCAAGATGATCATAGCTGCTCAAGATGTCACCATTAAAGACTCTGACTTAAAAAAGGGGAACAGATCTTTTTAATAAAATGACATCAGATAGAACGCCGTCATATCACTGTCAGACATGCACAGATATGTTAAAGACGCACTTGGCTTTAACAGTAAGCTTCAGAAATTATGCCCGGCTGTGGTTATATGTGACCATAGTGCTTTGTGAGCTGTGTTGTGACCATCACTATCCAGGGATTGCCTGTTGTGTACTCTCCTGTTTATGGATCTCATAGCTCTTTACAACACACTTCAAAAATTAATCACCCAAGAGTCCCATACAAGTCTCTAGCATGCATCTGCTGAACTGCTCTGGCCAAGCTCGTCTCACTCTGGAAACAGCCACCAGCAAACAAACTGCTGCAGCGTCGCAGAGTATTTCCTTAAATTAAAAAAAAGAAGGAAAAGAAAAATACAGATGTCTGTTTTGATATGAAGATTGCAGCTAAGTCACCATGGGAAAGAGTTAATACCTCACTCGTGTGTGTGTCTGGTGTAACGTCACAAAGCGGAGTCGACGCTGACGGCTCGTCACACAACGTTTGCTAATGCTGCATGCTGCTGGACCTCCTGTCTGCCTTGGTTGGCTAATATTTCCAGCAGGTTTCAGTTTTAAAGCTCTCAGGTGGGCCTTTAAACGGTTGCTGAGACGACGGCGAAGGCCTCCCTCTGATTTTCCATCTCTCTCTCCTCCTGTCCACTGTCCTTTTCAATGGCTGATTTATGGCCCACATAAGTGTGCAAGAGACGCAGAGATTTCAGAGGAAGTCATAAATAGAACAAAACCAAGGAAGAGAGGAGGGAAGAGGAAACAGACTGAAGAGGTGACAGGGACGTGCAGAGTGAAAGCGAGAGCGTGAGAGAGAGACAGAGAGATAACTCGACTGATTATTTCAGTCGGTTTTACTGTACAGAGAAGGCTTTTCTCTGCTGCTGTACTTACTGTACTGTACTGTCTGTCTAGCTGCATTTTTTTTGTTTCCTTCCTGTCAGCTGACCTTTGAACTCCTGATGGTGGGTATGCCTCCCTGTGGTTTGTTCTCCTAATTGGAGTCAGGATGCAGATGCTCTGGCAGCTTGAGAGCAGTATATATACACACATTTTCTTTTTGAGATTGAACCAGACGAGGGAGGATGAACTAAGGAAGGGAGTGTAGGAGGGAAGGTATAAGGAGTTGTAAAGACTGAAGAGTGGGATCTATTGTTGTTTACAATAATCGGGATTTTCCCTTGCAGGTAAACACAACTTTTAGTGTACTTTTTAGCGCAGTTGGCTTTCCAAGAAATGGTGCTAAAGCTCCATTATCAGTTGAAAATTGAATCGCCAGTGGCACATTGAAATCTCTTGAAAATCACTTGAGTAAATGTGAGTTCAGATTTTTCATGTGAGTTCAAGAGGAAGCCAGTTCACCTTGAACAACCCTTCAAAATGGGCCAAGCCCGGTAATGATCCCCTGTCTCCGGGCTTACATCTCATAGAGACAGTTGGCTCCGTAACACCACACTGAAAAAGGGTTTCACCATAAGACAACCTCTTTATCATAATGATGAGGAGGCTACTGCCCCTATGTGTCCAATAAAGCCATAACTAGCCTACCTATCATCTGTCCCACTCAGGCCCTAATCCAAGGTGGTGTTTAACAGTGTAGCTGGTAATCACACACACAGAGACACAATTTGTTTGTCCCTGTAAGACAGGCCTGGGTGTATTTGCAGAATTTTTGGAAGTCATGGTTAGCCCAATTAAACACATGCTTCCAGGTCTGTGATAAAAGCAATAATGTGCTGCATATCCCATAAAATTAACTATTATTAAATGTTTTAAACAGTATATCGGGAATTTTGAGATTTTCAATTGTTTTAATATTATGCCTTATAATGCTTTGTGTGCCGTCACTGCTGGGAAGATGGTCTTTTTTATAAAACTGGGCCATCTATGCAGTAGAAAGACACAAGCACTTTTGAAATTAGTGCTGTGTGATCAGAGAAAACAGAGGAAAAGGGCTGTGGCATTTGCTTTTGCTCAGGAGTTAGAAAACCTACAACTACCAGAATGCACTGTGCCACACCGAACCAATAAACACTCCTGCTGGTGGGTGATGTAATGCAAGCTTGGCCATTTTTTCACAGGAAACAATATGGCCGCTGCCTGACAGCAAACAAACTTAAATTACATTTAAACGGTGACCTAAATTATGTTTCTGAAGACATTAAAGAAATAGGCAACGGGGTCTTGGTTTATATTTAATAAGCACTGCTTAGTTTTACTGTTTAATCTCAACTTTTTCAAACGCCATTTTTCCAATACAGGAAACGGTATGGCACCCACTTTACTGTTCGCAAATTATTGTATTATAGCCGAACAGTGCACTAAAATATGTTTCTGGAAACATTTAAGGCATCTGAGTTTGAGAGAGGAAGAAAGAGCCAGCTGACAACCCTGACACAATCCAGCCCAACCAAATTATAGCTACAGAAAAAGAGAAACTACATCAACTATTGGACAACTACCACAAAAACACCCCAAACAAACAAACAAACTTCAGTGCTATTTGGCCCTAAACAGACAGTACACAATGGCAAATTATGACCACTGTGACAGATCAGAATGATTTTATATTAATATATTGCTGTTAATTGTTTCTTCATTGATCCTTACACACACATATACACACAACTACAACACATAAAAGCTGCAGTTCATCTCCTTACAGCTCACACCTTTTTACCCCTTTTTTTAAAAATTGTTTTCACGCACAAACACATAAAGCATGTGTTTATAGGTAAACATATGTGAGACATATGAGATATGTATGCCTATATATTTACAGGATATATATTTTTCTATTTTGCTCACTAATTTAATCACCCATTTTGCTCCGTTGACTGTTGCAATTTTTGTAATCAGTTGTTAATTTAATTTACTGCCATTAAAATTAATGTTAAATGTCATGCCAGTAAAGCCAGTTGAATTGAGTCGAGTCAAGTCGAATTGATTTGAAGTCAGTTAAATTTTAAGAATTGAATTGTTGAATTACATTAGAATGAATTGAATTGAATTGAATTGAGAGGGGCGGGGCTCCCTTTCAGTCTGTCTTCATACTCTTTGTGCCCATGGTGGCGGGCTTTAAAAATGCAGAAGTACAGTCTGTAGTTTGGGACAGATTTGTGCTGACAGATGCGCAGAGAAATCTGGGCGCTGGTACAATGGAGGGAAGTTTACCACTGTTCATTAACACATACTACCCACATTGTTATGATACAAAGCTGGTTGAAATTGGCAAAGTATCCATTAAAGGAGTGTGTTCTCCTGTGATTTTCAGTTTTATTCTGACTCATTTGTGCTTTTAAAGCAAACCCACCTTGTGCAAATACAGATCGAGAGATACCTCCCCACAACAATACCTTGCTTATGAATGTAGAAGCCGGCAGGTCACATTGACCTTTTAATGACCTTTTTATAATACAAAGCTCTATTCTACACAGGAGGAGGCTGCTCTTTCCTGTCTTGTCTTGTTCATTTGCAGCTGTTAAGCCTGTAGCTTGGTCAAAACTGGTGCAGGGATCTGCTCCCCGTCTCTCTCATGTAGAGATCCTCTCTGTGAATTTCGTGCTGAAAGCATGTATGGATTTGTATGTGCATTGTGTGAATGTCTCTCTAGCGTCTTGATTTATTGTTTTACTCTCCAATCGGCTGCATTCCCTGCAGAGAACTTTTTCAAAGGGAAATATGAGTTAGGAGAGCAATGATATTGTCACAGTGATTATTGTGGGATTAAGCAGAAATCATGGACAGCACCAATCTAATATCTTTTACATTATCACACATCAGGTAATGTATTTCATTTATATTGGTGATTATAGGAGGAAGAAGAAAAAAGGAGACTTTGTGTAGGTTGTCCTGTGAGGTACTTTGTTGTTTGTGTGTTACTGTTTTGTGTGTGTGTGTGTGTGTGTGTGTGTGTGTGTGTGTGTGTGTTTGTGGTGCACAGACGGGCCATACATCACATCCTCTTTACAGTGTTTCCCTGTGAGTCATTTGCATGTCATTACAGCTTTGTTTTATAAGTGAGTGGCTATTAAGGAAGCTGCTCCATAAAACGCCTGTTAAAATGGAGGAAGGCGGCAATACGGATCTTAAAAAGCCAAGAGCATTCTCCATTTTCTCACCTTACGTAGTTGATGAAAAGTGTGTATGTGTGTGTGTGTGTGTGTGTGAGAGAGAGAGAGAGAGAGAGAGAGACAGGAGGAGGAGAGAGAGAGAGAACCCAGATGTCTTTCCTTTGGGACTCACACATCTGTTGGGTTCTTTAATGACAGCAAAATTCATGCAATCCCATTTCTCTTCCCACTTTCTTAACCCTCCCTCCTGCTGCAGTCCCTCTGTTCTTCCTCTTTTCACACATCTGGACATAGCTGTGTGAGCCCTGGTGTGGTCCCCATCTGTGAAGGACGACACAACTGTTGGCAGGATTTTTACTAGCTGGGCCCAGGATTGGACGGGGCGTCCAGGGAGTCTGTGAATTCAAACTGGTCCTCCTTGACGATTTAGTTTTGTGTCAACATTAATCTGTAGCCTGTCCTTGCGGCATTGAGTATTTTTATAATTGTCGTTATTGAAGCTGAAGAAACAAAAAACACATACTCCTGTTCTTTTAATTCATTCAGTCAGTCATTCTCTGTAACTGCTTATCCTGTTAGGGGTCACAGGGGGCTGGAGCCTATCCCAGCTGACACTAGGTGAGAGGCAGGGTACACCCTGGACAGATCGCCTGACTATCACAGGGCTGACATATAGAGACAGACAACCATTCACACTCACATTCACACCTACGGACAATTTAGAGTCACCAATTAACCTGCATGTCTTTGGACTGTGGGAGGAAACTGGAGTACCTGAAGAAAACTCACGCTGACACGGGGAGAACATGCAAACTCCACACAGAAGAGCTTCCCCACCCTTGAATTCAAACCCCCCACCCTGGGTTTGAAGCAGGGACCCTCTTGGTGTAAGGTGACAATGCTAACCTCTGCACAACCATGCCACCCCTTTTTAGTCACGTTTGTCTTTTTTTTTTTTCCCAAAGTAAAAGTTTCTCCACAAATATTATGGATTAATATGTACCATATTTTGTTGTGCAGTGTATGTTCAAAGACTAGAGATGTCAAAGGTTAACTGTAAATTGGTTAACCCCTGAGAATAATTCTGCCCAGATACGCATGTCAAACTATAGGTTAATTTAGCTACTCCTCAGTTTACTGTGCCACACCACACCTGGGTCAGGTTGAAGCTATCTAGCGGCACTACTCATTCGATGATTACCGCTAGCACTGCTGTTCTGAACCATGATGGTGGGAAGGCGTTGCTGTGGAAATATTTTTCACACCCTCTGGTCTCCCCCCATGCTTGCGGCTTAATTTTGAGCCCTTTAACTTTTTTAACCATGTTATCACTATTAGCTCTGTTAGCACCGTTAGCAGTGTCTTTATAGTTAGTGGTGCTAACATAGTTAGCTGACATAGTTAGAAACACAACCACCGCTTACTCACCAGGGCTACCTTGGAGGGGAGACTGGAGGGTGGCCACCATGTTTGTGCAGCATGGTTTTATCAGCAGATCAGCTGGATAAGCTGCGCCGCAAGCTAGCTCCTACCTGACCTGAGTGATGCGCAGTGTAGAGTGGCCAAAACTAGCTAACCACGGGAGACCAGAAAGTGGCCAGTGGGACTTATGTTTCTTAATGGATTGAAAAAGTGCCTCTTTTATTTTACATCATGTTAAGCTGTATTTATTTTTCTTAAGAATTAACCGTTTAATGGGTGTCAGGCTATGGAAAGCTAAGCTAACTGAAACTGATATCCCCACACAATAACTTTAAGTGTTTTCATGCAAGGGCTGGATCTTGGTCTGAAATTATGTAAAAATCAAATGCAATTTCAGGAGCAAAAATAAGTCCAGTCCCCCCAAAAAAACTCAGTACAAAAGCAAAATGACTGCATATTTGAATGTTTGTTTTCTTGTAAAAGTTGAAACCCTTTTGCTAATCAAACACCACAGACTTGAGTGTGAGACCTGACTCCAGTTGTTAAGGGTTAGGTGGTTTGGGTTGTAGTAGGTAAGCCTCAATTTAGGATTGGAAGCATGTGGCTCACATCTGGATCTGCTTACAGTGTCAAGGAGGGCGCTTTCGTGACAGTCAGGCACGTGGCAACAAAGTAAACCCCTTCGCAGAGAAAATGTCCCTGTAACTCATTCGTGAAAGAAATGTCAGTGTGGCGAGCAATTTTGACAAGCTTAGCATTGTATTTATAACAGACAGAGGGGGAGAGGTTGCGCAAAGTTTAACGACTTTTGGCGTTAGGGGAAGAACGCTCTGCTGCCAATACAGAGATATGAGGTGTCAATTCTGATTTCCATAACAGATTCTATTTTCATCACTCTACCTTTCAGCACACTCATCAATGTAATCTTTTCCACACATAAACCTTTGATTTTATCTTTAATAATTAATTGCAGCAGTGATGTTGTGTAACAAAAATACACTGCAAGTCCATTATTACTAATGTGCAACTAGTTGCCAAGCTCACTGATTTATAGGTGTTGTAAATACAAAACGACAAATCTTGTGCACTTAAACTATACTTATGTTAATAAATAAGTGTAAATTGGTGTCACTTGAATGTTAAGTTGTTTTTGCCTTAACGGGCCAGTAGACTTTCCTAATTCCTGTCTTGTCAAACAGTTAGTCGGAGAGCGGTGGTCAGAACAACTGGTTCTCATTTGTAGCACAAAGACCGGTCTGTTTGCAAGGGGTGTATTTGTGAGATTACATTCCTTTCCATCGTAACATGCATACGGTGTATTAAAAGAGGGATTTCAAAAGGTTGGTACCCCCACACTGCTTTTTCCCTCCTCCGTCGTGTGTAAAAAGTCGTATTCAGTACACTTCTGTATGTACTACATACTGCTCATACGTCCAGTGTACACTTTGTCCTTTCATGACTGTTCTTCACTCGCACTTTCTCTTTCTCCTTCCTCTCCTTCCAACTCCTCTGTCCTTCTCTCAGTCCACTCTCTCTGAACACTGTTACTCACAGCTATTTCTCTCCCTCCCCCCTCTGCCCCACTCGCTCTCATGGACATGACAGTGCGGGGGGATAAGGGAAGAGTAATTATGGTTCAGTGAGGCTGCCAGGTGTGATAAATGACTAATAAGGGGAGCGGAGCCCTGGGTCCTCTAAGGAGGACTATTACAGTCTTATCAGCACAGGGCTGCAGCTCACAGCCTGGCCTGGGACAGAGGCCCTTGTAGCTGTGCCCGCTCCTCTCCTAACCCCTTCACCTCAGTCATCCTCCGCAGCCAGCATCAGACCAGCCCACCCCAGAGACAAGCTTTGGCTTTAACACCTTAGCTGCTGGTTGTGAAAGTGCACATTCATTCTTTGTCAGTGAGGTTTTTTCTTATGCATTTTAGTATTAATAAATTAAGAACAAGGAGTCACAATGAGAGTATGATGATTGTGCTCTTGATATAATATAACCCCAATAAAATGCAGTTAGTTCAATTTGAGGTCAAAGAAAAGAGTCCTGGCTGCAGCACTAAGAATGAAGCTGTTTTTATTTAAAAAAAAAAAAAAAAAAAGAGAGAATGAGAAGAACTTCAGGCTTTCCAAGTTGTGTATATATGCGCTTGTGTGGGAGAGTAGACGGAGTTTTCCAGAGAACTGCAGATAGCACTGCTGATAAATAGGGAGACCACCCTCTATGGCGTAAGCACCTCTAACGAAGCATTGCAAACATTTTTATTGGCCTTTTAAAAGGCTCTGTTTCCTTTCAAAAATATAAAATGTAATCTCCAGTACCAATGACTGTTGCTTATAAGTGACCTATTTTTTTCCACTGGGTGGTTATCATGCATCTCTGGCAATTACTACATGGAATGGTATTCATTTTCACTCACTTTGGTAAATTAAATAATATCTATATTTAAAGCTGTTGAGAGCTCTGCAACTTCTCAAAGCTCTTAGAGGGGATTCATGGGACTGTCCTGGATAACAACTGAGGCGACAACACAGCCAACTGTGGCTATGGGAAATGTCCTTACAATGACCGTGCAGCCGATACATTTAAATCACACATTTCCTGTTTATGCCTGGTAAATTTTAATCACATTTTATGGTAAACAGCAGGAAGAAATTTTGTTTTCTCTTGTTCCTCTCATACAACTGAGCCACACAAGTTCCCTATGCAAAGTGTTCATGAAGGAACTCCTGCTCAGGGTGCACAATGTGGACATTCTTAGGCAGCTGAATGATATCACGTCTTGTTTAAATTGCCTTGCAGCTAGTTTTATCTGATGGTAGTATGGCTTTCTGTGTGCATTACAACAGAAAGATGGTGTTAAAACATGATAAAGCCTCACAACAACAAAAACATCTTTAGTGTCTCCTCCCTCCAACCTTCACAATTGAGAAATTCATATTCTAACCAGTATGCTCTTTTACCAACCCAAAACAGCAGTAGCATTCCATAACAGTTTAATTTACTCTGACATTAGCCTTGTGCAATCCTCAGAACCATGTGTTATTACACCGTAAGCTGAGGCTTTGCAAAATGCATCAACATACAACCTAAATTTTCCTGGATGCAAGAAACCATCATTCAGTCATGAGGCAACGCCTGCACCCAAGAACCCAAGATCCGTCCATGTGTTCACCTGAGGCAGCAAATCACTCCCAAAGGGAAATCCACTGTTTTTCAGCGGAGTACACATTAGAAGTGCTCATGGTCATCTGAACAGCTTCAGACATGGCCACAAACTTTGCCCTTGCAAAGAAGATTTAACAGCGTGATAAAGACGACAAGACAGTATCATAGAACAGAGATGCACATCCTTATCCTTATAAACAACAAACAGAATCTGAAGAAAGTACAGAGTATCAGTAACTTTTCTGATAGTCAAGATTTGCTGAGGAGATGTTGAATTATTGTTGAGGATGTGGATACATGATGTATCCACATCCTCAACAATGGGGGTGGCAAATATGAAATGGGTAGTTTGGGAGTCCTTCGCAAGAAAATTTTCAGCTTCAATCCCTTAATTTCCTGAATTCTTGTGAATATTCATGCATCAGTTTGGACCTTTTCTACAATAAGTTATGGTGTAAATGTCCTTAATTTTGGTGGGGCAAACGCACATGTTCCAAATAGTTCATAGTTCTAAATTCTCCTCCAGAATCTACACCTACACATTCATGTCCCAGCAACATGGGCAGGACGCAGTAGTTGTCCACCAAGGCCACAAACACAGATCACCTGGATGGGCAAAATTGTTTAACCCTTCCAGTATTGAAGGGTTGGGAGCCTGTCCACCAAGAACAACCTCTGCTTTTCTTGACTCTGAGATTCCACAATCAGCCAGTGCCCTCTTTCAAGCCTCCTGGCTTAAACTTTCTAAAGAGGATAAGCAGTGTTTCATTACAACACACCTTTCCATTCTGTTCTTTTAAAATGGGAGCTGCCAGTCCTGCTTGAAATTGCATTTACCTACATTTAGCTCTGACGGCTGGCTCCAGGAGTTTGCCCTGTGTCCCCTGTTTGAGGCAAGGCTGCTCTGTTCTTATTCGACCTCTTTATAAGGGTCCTCAAATTGCTCATTGTCTTAAACCGTGCCAAGAATCAATTTACCATAGGTGAACCATAGGTTGCTTCCGACAACACAGCTTCCAGGGTGGTGATTCCACAAGAGCAAAGATGTATTAGGGAATATAGTCTGTAATATTTACTTCAAGAAAGGAGGCAAGGAATTCCTGAAAGCTGTGTCGTCTCTTCAAGCTACTGACCAAGGAAGAGGTAGAAGAAGCCGAACATGTTCACGCACACACAAGAATGTTTAAAAACCTGGGCTGTGACCAAAGATCTCCAAAAGATCTACTCTGAACCTTAGCAGAGAAATAAATAAACAAAAAAGTGCACTTATTCATGATGATGCAACTTAATATATTTAGTTTTTATAGATGGATCTGAGATTCAGGTTTTATTGCAGTTTTAGAAACCCAGCATATTACAACTTTACAACATAATGGTCTCTGTCACTATCTGTCTGTTGCCTCTGTCTTCCTCATACACTCCTCTGTCTGTAAGTGGTATAATTACCCTCAATGACTTACTTGGCCTTGTTTATGTGACAGCCTGACATCAGACCACTGACAGTTTCACCTTTTGATTTTGAAAATAAAAACAGAAGTGAAGCACGCGATAATATCATTATTTACTTCTGTGGTGCAGAGGCATGAATTATCTCCTCACACTTTGTTTTTTATGAGTCACACATGACAGTGGTTATGGTTGAACAAAGAGGGGATTACTTAATTTAGCGTTGGTTTACCAGTTGTTTACAAGAATGGTTGTAGTGGTAAGTGAAGGGCTTGACAAAGCTGCTGGTGTGGCCCAGCTGGGATGAGACTGAAAACATTACATTTGTCTATAAAAAAGAGATCTGATCCAGATATCCAGGAAAAGGTAGGTCTGCATATCGGTTGATAAGCACTTACTTTGTTGTGTTTTGTTCAGTAGATCATTTGCATGTATCCGTGTCAGTCTTTCCTGACCATCTTTTGTCTGTTCCAAGAAAGCTGTTCCTTCAAATCTGCATAAAAATGGACAGGTGTAGGGCACTTGGGGACTGGACACAGAGAAACAGAGATCCATTTGGGTACATGAGACCCTCGGATAGGGCGGGGTGGTAATAATCAATCATATTCATGTATGCTCAACCATCCGAACCTGACCCAACTTAAGTAGGACCCAGTGCCGCTGTGTGTGTGAGAGAGTGATAGAGAGGGTGAAGAGATTGTGGACTATAGCATGCAGTGTTTCTGTAAGTTATTAATAACTGAGAACGCTGCAGGTCTTCAGACATCACTAGATGCAAACCAAGCACTTCCCTATAGCTCTTTTTATACTGCCTCTTCAAGGCGGGAATTATACGCTGTTACTCCACCTCGCCGTTCTGTATAAGAGGTACATTTGCTGAATGTGGGGAAAGAGTTGTAAGGCGACATTGAAGGTAGTAACAGAGCCGAAATGATGTTGTTATAACCGGGACAGTCGGTAGGACGATATCAGGGGTGGCATGGGTGTGGTATTTTTACAATGTGTTATGTGTGTGGGAGATTTAAAAAATAGCTGTTGGGGTGTAACAATCCATCAGTCTGGATTAATATATCGATTCAGTGATCAACGATCCAATATTAACGGCCCATTTTATCATCTTAAGATTACACCTTTATTTTGAAAGTGTGTGTCACCGTCAAACAGTAGCAGCCAAATGGGAAGTAGCCAAGAGAAAGATAATGAGGATAACATTATTGGCTCAGGAATAAATCAGCAGTGTGGAAATATTTTGGATTTTGGAGAAAATAATGGTCAACAAACAGACGATGCAGTTACGAGATAAAACATGATGTATCTGCCTGGACGGGTATCTCACTCCGCTAACTTCTTGCAGCAACACAGTAACATCAGCTGCTCTGTTTTAACAATGTTTGGCTGAAAAAGTATGCATGCAGGCTGAAATTCAACTTCGCTGCTCTGTCTGGTTATAATTATTTACATAATTTATGTGTTATTTTTCATGGCCAAAAGGCAGTGGTGGCAGCTTCTTCTATAACTTATTGTGTTAAATGATCAAACATCATCTCATATCAACCGCGGGACCCTTAATTGTATGGAATTGAAATCGTATCCTGACAGACGTTGTAATATCGGCAACTGTTGTATCGTTGATATGATATTGTATCATGATAAAACTAGTGATTTACACCCCTAGTTAGCAGCTAACTCAAAGAAGAACAGCACCCGAAAATGTCTGCAAATTGGGAAAACAACGAGGTCCAGGAGCTTCTTACCCTCTGAGCAGAGGATGAAATCAGCTGCCATTTAACAGGGCGGTAAAAGATTGTTCTGCCATATTATGCCATTGTTATTGTTTATAAGGTGCTGCTGATGCATGTGTTATATGTCACACTGAAGGCTAACATTGTTGTGTTTGATGTCATGCCCATCACGCCTTCTGATTACGTGATGCTGGCATGCCGTCTGCAGTTGTTTGGTTCTGTGTAAAAATGCAAAGGCAGCTTGGAGAAGGGACTTTTAATTATGTTTCACCTTTTCCTCTTTGGACAGCCAGTTTAACTGCTTGAAGCAGGGTTCAATGACTGTGCTGAGGACACTAGCCTCATTCGTGTTTTGCCACCACCTCTCAATCTCCTCCATCAGTTTACTGGTGAAAAACAACATTTGAACACTGAGTTTGGGAACGATTACCATGGCAACAATTGAAGCTTCGAAGCATACAGGTCGGCCCTCCTGGTCCGAGTTGAAGATTTTTCAACTCGAGGCGTTCTCAGCATTCCTGCAGAAACGCGAGGCGCATAGAGCAGTAAAACACAAGGTGCTCAGCGACGCCAAAGCAACGAGCAAAACACTTCACTCTCACTGAAAACAGTCACAAAAAGCCGCCCAGGGCTGCTGAAATGTGCTTTGTCTGATCGGGGCCTTAAGTTGCTTAAAGCATCCTCTCTGGACTGATGTTTTCAGAAAGAATGAACAACAAATGAGTTAAACGTGCACCCAATCCTTTAACCCCCCCCCCTCTAAAACTCACGGCTAATTCATAGCTCCGTTGATTACCCAGGGGAATTCTTTTATCTCCCCCATTTCATTCCTGAAGCGCTCGGCGGACATTTTAATGGCTGCACTTTCATCGTCTGTCAGATATTTAAATGGAGAAGTGCGTGTGTGTGTGTGGTGTAGAGTGAGGCAGCGTGGGGGCCTTCTCAGATTCTGCATGTCAATCTTTAATGCCTAGAGATATGAGCGAGCTCTGACCTCTCACTTTGTCATTCTGCCTCTCCCTTGCATAAATTGACCTCCTGATAATCATTTGCTGCTCCTATCTGCTGTAACGAGTGTTCCACTGCACTTGGCAGTCACATGACCCAAAGAGAGCCATTAGGGTTGAGAGATTGACCCCTCCGCAATGGCTAGGCCATAGAGCCTCCCACTGACATATGGACTACAGTAAGACTGTTATGGCAAGTGAATTTCACGCCGCCTGTTATGACCATGAACATCACAGAATGACACGTAATAGAAGGGGGAGCCATTGGTATAATGGAACTGCCAGAGCGAGTCAGTCGCCATTACTGCTCTGTTGGTAGTTAGACCTAAAGGAATGTGTGGCTAAAGTGAGAGGGAAAATGGCAGGTGCATTTGTAGTATGATAAATGTTAAGCTCTTTGTCAAAAGTGTGGACATGTTCATGTTGTTTGTGTTGAATTGTTCAGGTATTCTTTCATGTTTTGGCTTGGAATTGACCCCTGATGGTGCTGCCTTGTGAGCACTGCTGTTTACCTGGTTTAACACCAGTTTAATGAGGCCCTGGTTTCCTGTCTTTCTCCTTCCCGGGCAACACTTCCGCAGCCGTGTGCATATGGCTACACACCTGCTCCACAGCAGTGGCTGTTCACAGATGACCAGACACTTCCAACAGGGGCTAAGGCCAATAGAGCGTGTACTAGCAATGTATTTTTATTTCAACTAACTAATCAGAGTCTTTCTCTTTACTCCATAATCCATGCCCACTACCTTTTTCCTCACCTCATGCACACCGGTTTCCATATTCTCTGTTTCACAATCTTGTGTTCCCGTCATGATCCTTTAATTTCATCTGATTTGTCTCATCTCTCTGGCTATACAGCACCACAGTTTAAAAGAAGACAATTTTACTCATCTTTTTACTTTTACTTATCTGAATGGCAAGAAAAGAAGGATGAAACAAACCCTGACCTCCTGGATCCCTTCAATTCTCTAAATGTATACACCTAATTAGTTCCAGATGCAAATTCTGCTTAATTAGTTTACTTAATCCTTTCAAGAGTAATGGCCACACGCCAGTGGTCCTCAAATGAACATTTAATCCTTTTGGGGACACCTCTAATCTTTTCATATTAAAAGCTAAATAGTCAAATGTGGGTATCGATCTAATTACACATGGATTTCTCTGGAGAGCACTGAAAATTAAATGTGTTCGGCATGTTGCACCAAGCCCACGTTGATATGTCAGGCTGTCATGCAGTAATGTGTACTTAGCCAGACCCCATGGCTAGGATTCATTTAGGACTGAGTGCTATTGGTTCCCTGTTAGTTAAAAAGTACCTCCACTATAAACTCATTTATGTTCCCAGGTTGTTTCCCTTTTAGTCCCTAACTTCACATCTTGCTCCTCTGTGCCTACATTGTTTTATAGGTACGTAATGGTAGAAAAAAATACACTGTAAATTGGGAAGAATTAAGCTGTACTTTGTGGCATGCCAAGCAATCTGATTGCATGCACTCCACTCATGGTTAGGTAAATTAACCACGGTAGGAGTTGTCAGTGTGTTTGACCCTCTTTCTTTATTGTTTTAATTTTCTTTTCACATGTAGAAATCTTTAAAGTCCTGTTTCCACCAAACACTTTCGGTGTGGTACCTTTCGCACCAAAGGTAACCCTTCAGACATGGTACCTAGACCCTAGGTCCGTTTAGCGTTTCCACCACAATAGGGCTGTACCCAAATATTCGGATATTCAAATATTCGTTTCTATGGGTAGGTGTTCGTTATGAAAATTTGGTATTCGATATTCGTTTTTTTTTTTTACTTTTTTTTTTGGTGCTAAATGTAGTCTTTTTGTTGTTGGTAAACGTAGGTTATCAATAAAAATCAAAACCTTTAAATTGCATTGTTAAAAATGTGAAAATATAGTATCACCTACCAACTGAGCTTGTGCGCACGGCACGCTTGAGCGCATCCGTCTGAGGCTGTGGATCAATGCCAAGTTTTACCACTTTATCACTATTCCCTCTAACTTGTAGCTGTTTTTTCGTTATCTTTTGAATTTAATAATGAATTATGGAACCGTTTTTGTCAACGTTTAAAGTTTCAACAAGTTTCTTTTGGAGTGCATGACACAAGTGTGTTTTGAAAACGACCGCGGACTGTCACCTGCTCAACGCATCAGTACCTTCGGATGCCATGACAGTAATAGCCAATAATGTCAAAATATCATTTACTGACCGATTTAACAGACGATCACTGCTGCCCAACCTGCAGCTCCATTTGCGGGTTACGGGTTGACCCGCGCATCACTACTCAGCTCAGTCTATAAATGCTGTACACAACAGTAAGGCTATAGACATTATATTCTATTCAGGCCGGCAGAACCAGCAGCGCATCGGCTCTACGGTGCACGGCACTGCTGATTAACCATTTTATTGCAGCACAGAGTGTCTGCCAGCAACCAATTACTTGCAGAGGCTTCCTACAACTTGTTTCAGCGGTTCCGATTTAATCAGAAGACAAATTAAACAGGATGACTAGCCAATGTGAAAATCAAAAGAAAGCATAGAATAATGTACTGAAGGAGACTGTTGTGCCACCACATTTTTTTTTTTGTGGTTTGAGAGCAAAGATCTGGTCGCTGCTGTGCAAAACTCCGCAATACAATTAGGTCTGAAAAATAAACCCCGGAGGAGGCCTGAGCAAGAATGGCTGCCCTCTATTGACCAATCAACAGACTGCAGTGTTAACAGCTCCATCTTTAAGTACCAGATCTGTGTGCTAGCTCTAACAGAGGGGGGGGGGGGACCAAAAATGGGAACAGTACAGAAAGGTTCCATTGGTACCATCCACAACTTTTCAAAGTGGAAATGGAAAAAAATCGTACTGAACCGTACCGTATTGCTCAGTGGAAATGAGGCTATAGTCAGTGCCGACCCTGTCCTACTGTGTTTGTCTATTAATTCAATATAGTAGCATTTGTATTCATACTCTAAAGTGGTGTTGTATGTGGGATTATAGATATATTATACTGAGATATTGATATATTCACATATATTAAAGAGTTCAATATTAGAAACATGCAAAACCACAAACTACATTGCTAAACACAAAAGCAGTATTTATCACAAGGCTGTTGAGTTGGATTTCACAACGTTTAGAGTTGTTTTTTTCTAGTCATTGTGAAATAATTAAGTCTTGTCATAGGGTTCATATGGTCAGTTGTGTGTTAATCGTCAATGAACAGGGGCAAAAATACTTCCATATGCTTCTATCTTTTGTGTAAAAATGTGTTCATACACTGGTATTCAAACCTGGGTTAAAATGTCCAAAGACATACAAATAACATAGGGGATTTTTTCCTGCCCGTTAAACAATACGAGCATTGCTGAAGGACACTCGTTTTGTGCCCTTGGTAGTAGGCGGTGCACTGGACTGGAAATGTAATTGGTTTTGTTTATTTTGTTAGGAAATGCAGTTTTATGCTTATGTAAGTGAATAATTTTTAGACAAATATGTACCCCAACTTGGCTGGCTCACAGGAATACCACAGCTGTGGTATCCGCTGAGCAAGAATAATGCGTAGAGGCAAAGCTCAAAATCTTTTTAAACAACAGTGTTTGTTCTGAGCAAAAGGGCTCAAACACATTTATAGATCTCGTAAATGCATAATGGCAGTATTTTGGGGAACATTTGGTTTTCTTATTTTCCAGTTTTAAATGATGTGATAAATATATGTATGGACCATGTATTGTTAAATTTTCAGCTGTGATTATCTGGGTGGTGAAATTTTGTGCAACCAGTACTTACTGTACAGTATATCAATGTATGTCATGAAAGAAGAACATAAGGTGGAGGCTGGTGAGAAAAAGTGAACAAGTCTAAATACAATAGTAGGAGTAAAGTTTAGGTTTTCAGTGAAAGCAGTAAATGACATTCTTGTCACTTAAGCAAAACTGAATTGATACAAGATGTCACTCATCACCTCAATGAAACAAAGCAGAACTTCTATTGATCTACATGAAGTAAAAGCCTAAATAAGTAGTAAAATAATCAAGATATTCTACAGTATAATTTTTCCGAAATACTTCTGTGTGTTTGACTACTAGTAAAATCAAATTATAGGGCACAGTGTATTCAGTAAGATTAGTCATTTCACCATCATACATTTTTCTACATGTGACATACAGTTTTAGATTTTGGGATGTATTTATCCTCCTGTCCAGGCTGTCATTGGTTTCTATTCATTTCTGTATGGTTTAATCAAGAGTACATTTTTTAAACTTGTTAGGGTTGTGTAATCTATCAAAATAACCCTCAAGTCTATCTTTGCTCATTGTTACATTTTTTTGTTGGGTCGTGATGCAGCTTAAAGCTGTAGTGGGTAGTCTTTCTTTTTTTCTTTTGGGCAAAAGTCCCATAATAGATTTTGAGCATGTTGTAATTCAAGTGGTCTGAGAGAAAACTAGACTTCTTCACCTCCTTTTGGCCTCCTTTTTGAGTCTTTGGCCAATGACAGGTCATTTCAGAGAGAGAACATTCCTATTGGCTGTTCTACGTCAGATAATCCTGCAGATAAAGTTGCTATTCCAGCATTGGTAACAACTGCAGACACTGCAGAGTAGCCCCAATAGAGGAAAACAGACTTATCAAAACGAGAGTCTGACAATAACAGCAATAGCATGTCAGTGTCTGCAATATATTTCAGATATTGACAGAAAATGTAAAGCCATCTGCTTACTGGAGTCAAATGCTCACTTCTTGACTTTTAAGTTCATGTTAACGTAACTAATGTTAGCTAGAGCCTGAATCAAAGTGTGTCCTCTGCCACACTTCCCACCACTACAGACCACCTTGTTGGAAGAAGAGCAGGTAGCAGCTCCGGAAACAACCCCCCAGTTGGCGACTGCACTAACCTAAATCCAGCCAGCGCAAACCACATATTGCAAACTTTCTGTTGCTGCCTTTACAAAGGTCAGAGATGCAGCACTGCTGCTAGCCACCAGCATGCATTGGCACCCAGCTGGCTGAATTTGAGCCGCAACAGCTGCCACCCCAAGGTCAGTCTCACCTCTCCTCTCGGTGAGCAGTTCACAGTGGCAGGGAGCAGGATGTCAAGTGGCTAGCCAGCTAATTCTAGTCTAGTTTGTGGTCTGATGAACAGAGAAAGAGAAAGCTGGTAAAGAGGAGCTGAGTGAATAAGCTGCATGCAAGTCCACAATGGAATAAGTTCAGATAAATCAATGTATGGGAAGCACTGGGTCAGTGTAGGAAGCGCGTGCATATACCCTTGGTCGTCTTTCAAATTCTGGCTCTTATTTTCCCTTTTCCAGTTTTCTGCCTAACAGTGTCTTTAAGTGCAGGTTAATTTAACATATCCAAACCGTGTAGCCTCATGACAATATGACAACTTGTACTAGACAAAAGCAGACCTGATTTTTCCTGTGGTCGAATACACAACTCGAGAAACTCTGCTGATTCATTTTCATACAGTACAGAACATGACTGACAACCAAAAGGTGCCTGGAATGGTAGAAAAAAACATTCACATCTCTAAAACCCAGCAGAATGGTTTGCAAAATGACTTTCTGTAATGTAGAGGATATGTGACATGTAGTAAATGGGCTAAGACATGCAAAACCACTGGCATGGTCTTTTGAAGAGACCGACTGTGGGATGCTGATGAGGTCTGATGGGAGTTCTGAGAAGTCTGGAGCGTTAAACTGTTGATTCCTCCGGTCTATGAGAGCTCCCGGCCTGTCAGTGTTATCTGCTCTCCCTGGTGGGAGGAGACATGCTCCATGGGAAGGGCTATCACCATGGGCTGGTGTGGAATCAGACTCTCCTATCAAAGCCCCTGACCTCACTGTTATATGATAGAAAGTGAAAGTTAACCTGGATCAGTGCCTGGGGACGGTGTCTGCCTTTGTCGAGGGAATATGATGTTTCACTGCGTTCTAGGACTTCTCTCTGCTCACACTATCAAGCCTGCATGTGTGTGGATGTACCCACACACACACACACACACACACCTATAAAAGCTTTCTATCTTTCTAAAGCTAGACCAGCCTTGAGGGTAGGTTTCTGAGTCGTTGCAAGCCACTTTTACTTTTCTGTGCACTTTTGCTCATTTGTTAAGACGCATTCCTTTCATCACTCCCCTCTTTATTCACCAAAGGACATATTTCTTTGAACAAAACCAGTGATATGAGACAATTAGAGAAAGAAAGAGATAAAAGTAAGTGGTAGAGTGCAGTGTTGACAACCACACGTCTCTATTGACAGTCATTTCCTTACAATATGATTCAGCTTTGAAAATGTTCATATTTGGTGCTCTAAACAGCGACAGTAAGAGCAACACTTCTTACTGCGGAACAAATCCTCTCCTGTTACTCAGCACTGTTGTGTTTGGCTTTTGTTTAACAGTTACGGTTTGCACTGATTATTGCTATTTACGTTGGGCGAGTGCCAATGCTGAGTGCAAACCAATAAAGAAATGAGGGTTATCACCGAAGCTGAACCCAAAATCTAAGAAAACAAGACTGTTCCAGATTATCCCCTTAAACTTTTACACGGTACAGCTGTAACTTTCAGGAGTGTGGGAGGACTCGCTGCTTATAATCCGCTGGGGAGGATCTGTACATTCAGTGTTCTGTATAAAGGTTAATTAAATTACGCAGAGGGCTGGTACCACAGCTGCAGGTGTGCGCTCTCACACACAGGCACACTTAACAGAGACAGTGGAAAACAGGACGAGCAAAAGAGCTCCATGCGATTGCATTAGCAGATTGCACAATCTGCATATGTAATGGTTTATACTTGCTGCACAATTAAACACTTATTCTACCACCTACCGACACACCAAACTCCATTTTCAAATTGGTGTTAAAAAAAGCCACTAGGTCTCTGCAGTTATAGGGGGAAATGCTGGTATGTCCAGTTGACATCAAAAAGTTCCACTTGATAATTTAACCACTTTTGTTGTAATTGCAGGCCATATGTTTCGTGGCATTCTTCCTAATGTCTTGATTCTCTGCAGCGGGTCACAGGGCACATAGCGACGACTGCGTCTGTGCCCCGGTGGGCAAGAGTGATCCGAGGATTAGAAGGAGCCAAAATACAAAAATGACAGCAGGACAAAGATATTAAGTTTCACTGTCTTCAGTCTGTTCTCTATTCTTAAAGCTGTTTACAACTATGTCTGATCCCAGGGAACAGATGGTAGCTCCCCCCCCTCGCTGTCTTTTATTTTTTCATGTGTATCACCATTTGCACATGCATGTTCAAATGTTCATGTGTGGTTGTATTTGTAATCTACATCTTATTCACTGTAGTTTTTTTTTTTTTTTTAGCTTTGGGTTTTTTTGATTCCCGTTTGACATATGTAACGTTATTCTTATTGTCAAACAATTTGCAACGAAACTTTTTTCAATGCCTGGATTTTACTGGATGCAGTTACAATGCGTTCTGGCTGCAACTTGGTTTTGTTCCATTCTCTACTGTGTGTCATACCAAACTGGAAGCATTTCAGAGAAGGAATGTTTTGCTCATTCGATGTGGTAGACTTGCAGATTGTATTAATTGAGTTGTTTTTCTGTTATTTGTGCTTCTACTATAAAGATGTTAGTAGGCTGTGTATATAATGGTTTCATTTTTGTCTGCTTTAACGTTGTTATTTCCGACTTTGGTGTGTGGTAGCCTTCAGACAAAGATAATAACGTTAAAAGTCCAATTATAAATGACATGGATGAAAGATTTATCAGTGTGTTTAAGTTGTGAAAAATATATAAATTCTCATAATTATGTCGTATGTAGATTTGCATATATATTTTTACAGGGTGTTTATTTTGAAAATTGGACCGGATGCTATCGCTCCACTTCTTACCCAGCTCTATGTTCTCTGTGCAACTATTGCCCTTTTACCATTGGTACTCTTGGCCGCACCGAGTAAAGTCATGCTGAACCGATTTTTGTTTGCATCCTCAGTTTTGACGTACCGTGCCAGGGTAAACCACGCCGGAGATGAACTTTCTCAGGAGTAGGTCCAAAAGCCGGTATGCCAGCCCTCCAGCAGGTAGTGGTGATATCTTGCAGACCACAGCCAAACCAAGCCAGCTCATGACTGTCAAAAACGGGTATATGTCAGGCTAGGCGTGTATTTTCCACCGAGCAGAGTGGAGAGCTACTTCTGGGATGCTACTGAAGTGTGTTTGGTGGAAGCACATGCATTGTGTAGAGTGGTCGCAATCAGCTCCGGCAGCCTCATCGCAGCTGGAACGTACCGCAGCCATGCCAGATGGAAACCAAGGGTTAGAGTTAATTCGATGTATAACTTATTAGCAGAGCAGAAAATAAAGACAGGCTTTCTTGTGGATCGTTTTCTGTGAACACTTTTATCAGGTCAAAGGTGGGGGCAAAACATAAAGGTAAAGGTTAGGTAACATGCAAGTAAGTTGGCAGAGCAGACACAGTCAAGATTCTGACAGCATATGATGACATGGCGCATGATGCAGTGGTGGATAAAACTGATTGTGACGGCATGGCATGACAAAAGAAGAAAGACTGCAAATAGCAAACAGCAAAAAAGGACTAGATGGAAGGGGAGGGTGGTGATACTGAAAACAAATGAGATAGAGTTGCATAGAGAGATCGAGTTAGAGACAGGGAGGGCTAGAGGGATACAGGCAGTGTTCTAATGACTTCACACCCCATTAGCCACTTAGTCTGATGCGTCACACCTCATTATGCTGCTGGAGCAGCAGTGCATGAACGCGTGAAACCGTCCACTCAGCCAGACCTGTCCACCCGCTCCAAACGCTCACTCACTTACAGCAATTAGAGTGTGTGTTTGTGTTTCTGTGTTGCTTGCATGCGTGCATGTGTGCGTAAAGGTAAAATCCAACCGCCCTCCCTGCTTCTGCAAACAAATGGTTAAAATCGATTGTTTAAAGCCCAATGAAGACCTTCTCAGCGGAGATATAGCGGCTCCCACTATGTGGCATTTCAACACAAGTTCACCATGGCTACCCCGCAGCTCAAGCTGGAAATGCTGTGAACAGGCCAGAGCAGCGCTTTCTTTGTCAGCCTACATAGGGGAGGAGGACCAAGTAGCGTGCTCCAGAAGACTCTCCTTAATCACTCTCCTTTAAACACGCGAGTGCACATGCACACACTCTCGCACCGCCATGAACACACACACACACACACACACACACACACACACACACACAAGGATAAGGAGATGGGAGAAAAGAGAGGTCTCCCCATGCCATTCCCTGCACGGGCAGCCCCACTTGGCAGAGTGTGAAGTGTTCCTCTCCAGGACAAGGCCTGCTAACTCAAATCCCTGGCCAGCAGCCACACTCCTCTCCATTACAAACACTGGGCCCATTTATCCCAGTGCGCCCCCCCACCCTCCCCTCTCCAGTCACACTGCCACCCCAGGGGGAATGCCACATAATGGCTCTGTAGCCACTGTAACTGACATCTCTATTCAGCTAATGTTTATTGTTTTGCTCTGCTCGGTTTGTTGATATTCAACAAAAAATGAACAGCACACAAGAAAAACCAAAATGAGTAGATAATTGTTTCATTGCGCCAAGCTTTGTATAATTCATGGATCCCAGACAAATATTTCATATTTAATCTGAGTAGTCTGCCGTTTCCAGCCAAGTTAGACTGTGTTAATACCAAGGAGATGAAGGAGCTACTTTATTATGCAATTTACCTCTGACTGGCATTTCACTGAGGATGAACACTTGTTTTGTTTTTTTGTTTTTTAAATCCCTGCAGCTGACCTTAAAAGATCTGTTTTTTCCTCTTTCATTGTCCATTGTGCTCTTGCACATTTTACCCTTTGGATTGCATTCATGTGCCACTTTGATAACATTTAAGCATTGTTTGCCTCATCTCAGCAGCATTTGATTACTTAAAAACGTGCTCCTTCTCCACGAGGCTCCTCCCAAGGTCACTTTTAGGTTTTTTGTACAAGATTTTAGTGCGTGTCTTTTCCTTTTTCATTCCTTTGTTGTAATTGAGAGTTCAGATTTTAGGTGTCCTGTGCCTTTATTGTCGCCTAATGCACAGACACACTTAACTTGATGTATCCTGTCTCTAGCTGCCATAAAGATCAAGCTGGAATGCGTCAGGGCGCGTGCACTTACAGTATACACACTCCATTTCTCATGTTAGATGTGACTGCATGTTAGTACAGTGAAATTCATGTTTGTCTAGAAAAGATAAAAGCTGACTAACTTTGGTAAATGTGATGATCATAAAAGATTTAGGTTTTGTCCACAAAGTGACACCAGATTTTATCAATTTCATTGTGCGTTACAGTTAGTGTTCAATAGCAATAGTGCTTACCCTCTGCAGTGTGTAGTATATGTATATTATAATAATATTTTATTACCAAACACAACAATTCTACACAAGGTAGTCATATGATTTAAGAAAAATCAAAACTCGAGCACTTTCTGATGATTTTAATTCTGTTTTTTTTGGTTCCACCATCTCACAAGTGTTTGGTTTCGTTCGCGAGCTGGGGCTCTCCCCTGACCTTCAGGAGCACACCAAGAGATAATGTAATCATGGTCAGGGAGTTGCTGCTGTCAAACACATCTCCTCCCCGCGATGAACGCATGCTGTGTGAGCATGTCAAACATCACACACCTGAACACCTGTCTGTTTCTGTCTCCAACCCCACCTCGCCTCCATCATACAGGACGAGTGAGGCAGAGGACAAAACTGGGGGGAGGGGGTTGCTCAAAATTGCAGCGAAAGAGAGGAAATCCTCACGTGCGCTCAGAGCCGAAAGGATCTCGGCACAGGGTAGATTACAACTCGCAATAATTGCATTGTTAATTTGCTGAAATGGAGGTTTAATTACAGAGTCTTTATCAGTGTGTGGTTGACATGGTGGGGGTACATAAGTAACATAATTTGTCAGTTATCAAACCTGGCTGACTGGCAGCTGTGACAGTGGGCACAGCTTGCAGTGTGTTGGCCCCTGCAGTGTCCTGTTACTGGGTCACCGAGGCCTCGCTGCGACGCTGTGCGCTGCAGACAGGGGGTGGCCTTTAGTGTCACATTCTTCTGTGACCTCCCTCTTGCATCCTCCCCTCTCCTCACCCTCCTCATTTCTGCCTCCTGTCCTCCGGGATAAAACGGGGGTAACTTGTATCAGCTGGAGGACCTGGCATGCAAAACATGTCTCGCATTTCATGCTGGGATAAGAGTTTTGAGGGAGTGGATTGATTGCATAGCACGCGCGAGGATGCACGTCTGTTGTTGTGCATGCGTGTGTGTGAGCGTTGTGTTGTGAGTGTAAGAGGATAACGGGGTGAATAAGTGGTATCACGCTCTGTCATCTTCAGAAATCCTTTACACGGGCAGGCTGTGACTGCTCAACCTCTGAACTTAACCCCTCGCTGCTGGGAGGAACCCGCATCAACAGACATGTGATGCGAATGCCCTTGCCCCGTCCAGATGTACAAAGAATAAATATTACACTTTATTTTGAAGACACAGGTGCGTGGGGGAGGGGTGATAAAACGTACTGTGGTCAAATATTCTCATTATCCCTCTCAGTTCATTATTCCCTCCACTGCCTCCATTCGCCGACCCCAAGCACGCTCCCGCCCCTCCTCCTCTCTCATTCACTCTCTCTTCCTCTCTCACACTCCCTCTTCTCTTTTGGACAGAGGTATGGGTGAGATCATAATTATGTTTTGACACATGGCGTTAGTCCCCAGAGCGCCTCGGATTTTAACTCAAAGTGGGAGTTGTCAGTGCGACAGCCCTTACTGCTCTTAATTGGAGGGGAGGACCAGGAGGCCCGCCCACAGACCAGGGTGGCAGTTTTAATGAGGTTATGTTTGTACAGGAAGTCAGAGTTGTGACAGGAGGAAACTGTCATTGGCCCGTTAAAGAGAGCGGCTGACATCTCAAAGCCTACTGTGTTCGTCAGTGAGAGGGGAAAACCTCTCCACTCCTCTCTCTACAGGTGGAAGGAGGCAATTAAAAACAGAAATGAGTCACTAAAAACACCCAGGGCAGCCACACCAACTTGAGTACATCGCCAGTAAACACCAATCAGAAGAGGAAAAGCTGCTGATAGAATAATAATTGCTAAATGAAATACTTATTAACCCCCTTGGCCTCACTTCAACAGGACTCAATTGAAAAGAAGCAATGATTACCTCAACTAAATGGCAATTAACACAAATCAGCAAGAGTGTGTGTGTGTGTATTTTGCTGTCCCTACCTGCATCTGCACACACATACACACATATGTATATATATCTATGCAGTGTCCCTTGTTGCACTCGATTGCGTTCTGCATTTTATTACGTGTCTATAGGTTTGTGCATGTTGTGTGCAGTTTAGTGACTTGGCGCTAATGTTTTTCAGCCTTTGCTCCAGCCTCAGAAAAGGGGGAGCGAAGGTGTTGAAAGCAAAGCTGCAGACGTCTCTAGCCAAAACACTGGCCTCAGTGTTCTCCAGGTGCACCCTGTTGAGAAAGGGTGCTGCTGCCAGAGCTATGTGGCTGTTGGTAGTCTGCCCTAACAAACAGGCAGTGCGTAACCTTTGATCCGCACCACCCTCAAAGTGAGAATCCCCCGAGCTCCCACTTCTGCGAAAAAGTCCATTTGCAAAATGTTTTCCATTCTTTCTCGAGTTTATAACCAAAGCCAAAATATTGGTCCAACATTTCGTTTCAAACGGACATTTATTTGGAGTGGGGGCTGCGTTTATTTTCCTAAGTAGTTTTCGAACAGGTTTGAGTTTCACCGATGCTTTTAAGCACACACACGATGTGCGCCGGCGTCCAACCAAAATCATCACAGAGATCATAGCCGTTTCCTCTCTGCGTGTCCCTCCACAGACCTCTGCATGTTTTAGACACACCAGTTTGTTTTGAAGACAAGACTAACTCCGCGGGCCAGGAATTTTGTGGGATGTTGAAAAGGGTTTTTACAAGAAAGAAAAAGTGGGGAAAAAGAGATGGTCTAAGTTTCACACTATTGGTGCTTTGTTGGGCGTCGCTCAATTTGTGAGTCTGTTAAGAGAGAGATGGTTTCCTGCTTCCTCCTTAGCCATATAAGAAAGCAATTGTGGTATCTGTGGAGAAATTTGAACACAGTATTTGTGTTGCATTAATTGATGTGGCACATGTGTCTAAGAGACACTCACACAGCCGGTTTTGACATGTCACAGTCTTCGGTTTGCTCCAGCTGGACCTTATATCATGAACCTAATAGACTCTCTTTGTCCACCATGACAATATGTGGCTTCACACAATTAGAGAGGACTCCTTCCTGCCATACCAGAGATAAGCATCACCTGCTGGCTCTATAGATTGGAACAGGCCCCTTCAAGGTTGTCTGGAGGTCTTTCTGTGTTCAGCTCCGCATTCACACAAACACCACGGAGCTCGCTCCTTTGAGGAGATGGAAGGGAACATGGGAGGATCCGCCGTGACCTTGCGTGGCAGGGGGCATGAAGGGGACGAGGTGGAGAGTGGGGTCCTGCGCAGAACGGGACAAGGTCACCGTGTTTTTCAAAGGGCAGTAGGAGGCTGTTTAGTTAGTTGACATGGACCACGGCAAATGGGCTTATCAGGAGATGTAGACACCAAGGTGAGAAGGGGCAAAGTCCCATTTAAATCCAATCTGAATTTAATGCCATGGTGAACACGGTTCTTTCCCATGTTGCACATCAAAGCCTTCTGTGAGTGTTTTCTTGTGATCCGATCTGAAAAACAAGAGAGCAAGGTGCCTTTTAATAGCTACTCCACCAGGACGCGGGATTTCTAAGATCTAACAAGTATATTGAGTGACTGCTACCCTCAGGCTCGCAAGGCTCCGATGATATTGTTCGGTTTCAGCTTGTGACCATTGTTCTGCTGTCGGCTGAATCTGTGAGAATTAAGAAATGTGGAGATGTGACTTTTGAGGTGAAACTGCAACAGGAGCGAGAGGCTTTCAGTACTTGGGCTGGATTGCTGTGTGTGTGTGTGTGTGTCTGTGTCTGTGTCTGTGTAAAACTAATGCATGTGTGTGCGTGAATTTGGCTCAGAGCTGAAGTCATCCCACCTACGAGCTATCTGTCAATGCGCTGTGATCAGGTCTGACTGTAATCTTACCACAACTCGTAGCTCGCTCTGCTCACACTCACCCCGGAACATTGTCATGAGTTTCAGTGGAGAGGACTATTACCGAAGCGAGAGAAAATACTAATGCTCTTTGTAAGAGCTGCTAGATCGTGAGAACTGACATGCTAATGCTGTTACACAGCACTTCCGCGGTGTGTCAACGATGGAAATAGAATGTGCTAGAGAAATGAACAAGCACATATTTCACCCATAATATGCAACGTTTTGAGCACATTTATTTCAAAAATGGTGAGTTTCAGCTTCTGCTAATGTATTTTATTGTTGTTTGACACAATCAGGAAACACTGAAAAAAGGCCATAACTCAACGGGAAGACATAAGACACCATCGAATCGGACTAAATGTCAGAGTTTCTTTTCGGGGGGTTGGGGGGGCAGGGGGTTGAATCATTGCAGATTCATTAATCCAAAGGTTTCCTGTAAATCCTCCTGTCACACTGTTGTAGAATCATGTTGTACAGTATAGACTTTGTGAGTCTCTACAGTGATCACCTCTGGTTAAACCAAGAATCCGTAATGCTCTAAGGTCCACTTAGCCCGGCTTCACTAACATTAATAATGCAGAACATTTTCCTAATGAAGGAACATATTTTTTCTTTTCCATTTTTCTTTCAACATGTTGGATAACTGTGTTAATCAAGGCTTTACTTTCAGATTTCCTCTCTAATGGCATAGCCAGTGGAGGGAAAAGGTCACGGTGGTAATAGACTGATGTGTAGTCCTCGGGGAGATTCTCACTCCCTCTCTTTCTCTTTCCTCCCTCTCCACACCTCTCTTCGTCTCTCTCCTTCTGCTCAGTCCCAGACAGACAGTCTCAGTCCCAGACATCCTCATCTGCCTCCCACTGCGCTCAGCCCAGCTCGCCAGGATTTCAATCACAGGGCCAAATGAAATTATTAAGAGGTGTTAAACTTATTAATCATTAAATTAGCTAAATGATCCTCCAAGTACGGCCCAGATGAATGACATGTCATTCTCTAATGCAATTTGCCTCTCCGGCAGGTGAAGGTCAGGAGAGGGCCTGCAGCGTGGCAGTTGATGGCTCCTTTTCCTTTTTTTTTATTCTTTTAAACTCTCGTCTCATTTCATCTCTTTCTTTCTTCATGTCTGCTCCAAAGCTTTCTGTGCACAACACATGCCGTGACCATGCGGCAAAAACAAACTTGATAAAGACAGAAATTAATTCATGTATACCTGACACTTCCTGTCTTCATTTCCCTTTTGACAATAGACACGTCGCAAGGCAGCTCTCGAGTTTCAGTTTCCCTCTTATCTTGATTTGATTGGTGGGAAAGTAGGTGAGCATATGTGAAACGCACCTCCCACACAACACCTATGTCCTCTGCGTTGAGTATGCGGTGACATTCTCTTGATATCATTTATATAAACATCCCATGAGAACTAGAGTACAGATACTACTGAGTTGATGTCAGCTACCCCACTAATAGCTGAATCACCTTTCAGGAACGCCGAGTGCCAATGTGTGCTGACGTAGGTCTGTGTGGTTTTGATAGAATCTTGCAAAATGTGAAGACTTCCTCTGCCGGTATTTATTTTCTCTGAGTTTGGTAACATTTCATTCAGTCATTTCCACAATGATATTATGAGCCTTCCCTCCTCTACCCATCTTGATTTATCTTCAGTGTAACATCAGCAGAGCCATTCAAAATACGACAGTGCCAGGCAATCAGTGAAGTTATTACGGAATTTACAGAAGGCTAACAAAGCGTACCTCTGGTGCACCAATCACAGCTGCAGTTAAGGTCAGTGCTGTGGATGAGCAGGCTGAGTAGATGGGGGTGTTGAGGAGGGACGCACAAGGTCAAATCAGCCAAACATAAAGGGCTTTGCACTGAAAAGCTCTTCAATTAAGCAATTTAATTTCAGCTTCAATTTCACTTCAACATGTGATTTTCTCATTTCATGTGGTCAGAACTCAGGTAGCTCCGTAGATGTCCTTCTCATGCACACAGGTCACACAAATGTTTCTGCTTACCTGCAAATTACACATCTCACCCATTCCTATGCAGTGTTTGCTGCCATACCTGTGTGTGTGTGTGTGTGTGTGTGTGTGTATGTGTGTGACATAGACACCAGTAGTGCAGATTACAGTCCTGAGGGATTTAAATATCATTTTAATTAATCTGCTCACCTGAATTTAATGAGACATGTCCAACGGGCTGCATGCATGTGTGAATATGTGCATGCGTGTGTCCATATATGAGTGAAGGTGTGTGTGCTGCATGTGCATCCATGCTCAAGTGTGCATGCCTGTGACTAATGAAGTTCATTGCTGGACTTCAAATTGCCTCCTTCATTTGGTCTTTTTCAAAAATTTGCATATATTACCTGAACACCAGAGAGAGACGAGATGCAAGCGGGATCAATGACAAAGAGACTTCCTGTGTGTTTACCTCAGGCTGTGCTCTTTTTTATATAATAAACAAGTATCTAGAAATCAATTCCATCTGATATTAATACTAGTATGATTATATAATTAGTCTGTGATCAATACGACATTGATCCCAATGCAAACAAGGGATTAGAGCTCTCTGTGTTCTCTGGACAGTTCAGCAGACATGATCTGGACATGTTCGACAGGCTGACCAGCTGGCCCGTACAACCTTGACCAAGTTTACGTCGATACGTGATTGAACAGAACACAGAGGTTATGGGAAAATATAGAGTTAGAAGTTACCGAAAGGAATCGTCTTTTAACGTTGGGTCAGTACACTTTCAGAGTTTGGCATAATTTTACTGATTGGATGCTTCATGATTGCACGGACTCTGTTGAAAGACACGCAGCAAGAGAAGTTGTATAGCAGATCAGTGGCTGCCTTGGCATGTGATTTCAGTTGACGTTGGCTTTTATGTAGCACTTACAAAAATGGAAGACAACTGTATTTTTGCAGATCAACAAATCAGCTGTGTTATTGTAAGAACTGGAGCTGATATTGCCACAATAAAAATTGTTTTTGCATATTTGCTGGATTTTTTTTTAGCTTCAACACTGTAAAACATTGCAAAAGCAAGGAAGGTAAAAGATTTGAAAGAATAATTCAAAATATCTATCTACTATGAAATATAATCAGGGTTATTTAAAGATAGAACTTTTAGCTTCATGCGATTTTGCACCATGCAAATTTATACACATTTATTTTTTGCATATATTGTGAGTCTTGTTCTCCGGCCTGTGACATTATTGTGTGTGTGTGTCTGTGTGTCTGTGTCTGTGTGTGTGTGCGCTTCAGTTTGTGTTGCGCGTGACTGTTGTCAGAACGCGCTTGTCAGTGTGAAAGACGACAACAAACACGCGAGCACATTGCCAGACATTACACAATAGGCGTGCACAAAACACCCCCCCCCTCCCTCCGTCACAATTGCCTGTTTCCCTCTGTTGTGCTTTTGTTTTGTCCAGCCTCATTTGTGATGGTATTTATCTCAGTAAAGGATACAAAAACCTTGCTCTCGTCTGAAAGAAGAGTCATTTACAATCATTTACATTAACAAAAACTGTATTTTACCATTACAATAACCTCAGACAATAGCATATATCCGCCTCGTTCATTTCGAGCAACAAATGAACAGAGGTACACACACGCTCCCATTGTTCTGGGTAAAAATGTGCCACAGACGTAATCATCTCCCCCTGCACTTCGCATATTAGATAATGAGAAGATGCTGATAAGTTCCTCAATACAATCGGCTCCCCATTGGCTAATCCACATCATTCAGCATTGTGAGGATCACAATGATGGTTTATTATTACTCATTCAGAGCTCAACAATGATTTAAACATTTGCAATATAGGAACAAACACACTGCCTCAGATCACTCATCCATTTAAGAGGATGCCAGTTCTGCTTAGTAGCAGCTGTGTGTTGCCTAGAGGGTGTAGATCATTGTTAGTCTCAAAGCTCTACAGTCGACACCTACCTTTGGACCAAGACAATGTTTTGTGCGGGGAAAATATGCGAAGAATGCCTGATATACAGTGGGAGAGCCTGTGAAATGAGATACAAGTGAGCTTAATTATACACTTGAATACGTATAGGTTTACAGTGAAACGCCGAAAATGAATCGAGAATGGAACTTCGACATGATGTGGCCGCAGTAAATGTTCCCATTTCCCCAGGATCTTATAAAGAGAGAACATCTTCTGTTTAGCTCGTCTATCCCTCCTCTGTCAGGCACCTGGGGTATTGAATTTCACTGACACTCAGGCCCTTAATGAGAAGCAGAACGACACCTTCATATTATAGCTTGTGCCCTACCTCTCTCCATTTCTATGACTTGCTTTAATAAATTACTGTCCAATAAGAACTTTTATGATCTTGGCATATGTTGCCTTTTATAGGTGAAAATAATTGCGTTCCCAGATCACCCTGCCCATTCTGAACATGAGAATGAGACTAGCGGAGCCTACAAAATGAGATAGTTTCACAGTGTCTGCACAAGTCCTTCTCATTTGGGTCGTTACGCCTCCCCCCCTGCCTTCTTTCTCAGTTTCCTGGTATACCTTCACAAGCACCACCACCATCCCCCCCTTCTTTGCCACTCTCGACTCCACTCATGCCTAGAGAGGCCTGCGCTTGCATGCCAACAGGCACTCTTAAACCCACAACACCATCCCCCAATCGACTTCACACACACACACACACACACACACACACACACACACACACACACACACACACACACACACACACACACACACACACACAAGTCTTGTTTTTGAGTTCCCACTGAAGTGTGACAGAAGCCACTTGACAG
Organism: Epinephelus awoara; assembly: GCA_035609425.1. NCBI lineage: Eukaryota > Metazoa > Chordata > Actinopteri > Perciformes > Serranidae > Epinephelus > Epinephelus awoara. The sequence goes on from CM069294.1 coordinate 25,937,921, forward strand.
GTGACACACACACTTGATGTTATCGGGTCAGGGCCAGAGATTCAGCCTCTTGAGTGATGAGAGACTGTCAGTCGCATTGTTTATCTACGCTACAGGAGGGGAGAGAGGCGAATGACAGAGAGAAAGCGAGTGCTTCTTTCTTTCTTTGCCATATATCACTCAAGGGGAAAAGAGGGGGTTGTCGGAGAGGGACAGACAGAACCTTACTCCCCAAAGAAGACAGAGTCTACATGTGGAATTTCGGGGCACGACCAGCGACTCTGGCGCAACAACACTGGAGCAGTAAAGACAGAAAAAAGGTTCTTGTGGTGTACATGATGACACGCTTCATTATATGTGTTTCTGCTGAAGTGCCAGAGCAGACAGGAACTCACAGGGGCCTAAAATAGAAGTGCTCTTCAATCATTTAGAGAAATGTGCTGGAGTCGGCTCACAAATTGATGTGGCTTTGTTATCGGCATTGTCAATTGATTACACCTAGGGCGATAATGAAATAACTAATTGAATGTGTCCTCTTGTAAACAATTTGTTGAAACGTACCAAACACAAACGGCCACGTCTCGCCTCGCTCTGCGTGCGTGTGTGTGTGTGAGTGTGAGTGTGAGTGGCTTTTAATTAATTGAAGACTGAGTCTGATAACCTTCACAAAACTATTAGCGATGCCTTTTGTTGCATGCACTGAGTGATCTCTGATAAATCAGAGAATGCTTCAATAATATTAAAAAAGATTACTACAGCATGGTGTCATATGTGGTGGTTGAGATGGTGTGTTTTGCCAAGGCCAAGGTGGAGTGAAACTTAACCTCCCTGCTCCATTTTTCACAGCTGGGAGCCAGGGGGTCAAAGGTCATTGTTTCAGAGACTGTGGTTTCTTTGTGTTTCATCATGGGTATAATGAGTGAAAAGACCCAGCGCTTAAATTCCCTTATAGAAGAGAGCACTCTACCAGGACACAAACGCCCCCAAAGGCACTTTATAACTAAACTCTTTCATTCTCTGCACTTTCTCTTTGTCTCTCTAGTCTTCATTAATTTCATCCTTCACGTCTGCACAATAGCATCATGGGAAATACGCACAATGTAAGAGGACAGCTCAGCACATGACACATGTTTTCTTGTTACAATAATTATTTATTAAATTTAAAATATCTTTAGCACAGGTTAAAAATTAGACACTTCCATCTACCATGAGCGCCTTGGGATTTAACATGGTTGTAACATGGTTGAAAATAAACACTCTTAGAAACCCAAAAAGATTTCTCCACACTTCCTCCGTCGCTATGTTCATAAAATGCCACATTAGAGTTGCTAGGGCAGAGGCAAATTTGGCATATAGATAATCATCATTTTTACTCGACTTAATATTAGAAATGAGGAAAAAAAAAACTTTTTCAAAATGTCTTTCCTTTGGAAATCATAATTTGGAGAATTTGGAATGAGTCAAAATCGCTTGTCGTACCAGCTTCATAGTTTGTTTAATGGTTTTTGCGTTATTTATCAGAAACAATTGTGCGCCATTTTAAAATAACGGGACACTTTAAAGCTGGTGATACGTAGTTTTCGGTGAGATAACTCAAATGGCAGCCCATTTTCCACTGCTTTTAAGCAACAGTTTTGCCATGGCATTTTATTGTCTGTGTTAGACACTAAGGATATGTAATTAATTATTAAGTGTATGCGTGTGAACGTGCAGTGGCAATGAAAAAACTACAAAGAGTATGGTCAGACTGCCATCCTTCCCCCTCGTCTTATTCCCCAACCCGACAATTCCACAAACCAGTGATTTATGGTCCTTTTGCCTCGGCCCTACCTTAGGAAACATAAAAAAGATAACAAGTAACATGAGCAGAGCACTGTAGTAAATGGCAGGCCAATGCATTAGTTATCAGTAAGAAAACATTAACAGCAAAGACATATATTTTCCAGTTTTGAAGTTGTTTACAAACCATATCCATGTTCACAATTTATTATGTTTTTCCACGTCAGATTTTTTTTTTGTCGTTACATGCCATATGAGAAGTCTGGATTACAAAAGTACCTGAACAAATTGCTTGTATATTAGCATGCATAGCTGTTTGGTATTTACATCCTATTTACAGACTCGAACTAAGAAGAGAAGGATCTACAATACACTTTTTTCTTTCATGTATTCCATTTACATTTCTAGGATGGAGAACAAAAAGCAGCCTCATACCGATTTGCGGAGTACACAGGACATGCACATAAAATAGAATGTCTGCTTGACTGAACAAAGTGTTGTTGTTTTATTCCCTATCGCTGAAAAAAGGAATAGCTCAATTTGGTAACAGGCTACGTCTCTGACCAGTGCGACTGCATTGCATAACACAGATCTATTTTTTTTTTCCTTTGTCTATATTGCGCACCAGTCTCTGAGCACAGGGGGCTTGGAAAGGTTAATTTACGATGTTAACCGTGCCGTGAAGGGAAAAGCAAATAGGAAAGAGCATGCACAGCACCGGAGAAGGACATTAAGCTGCGGCTACATCTTTCTCTTTTCTCGCTCCCTCTATCTGTCCAGTGACAACAGTAGGGCCCCCTGATGTGTACAAAGACACCGGGCTATCACCATCCATCATTGCAGACATACTGAAAGGATCTTTCACCAGTGATCAGGCTGTAAGCAGGCGCACACTAGTGACATCTTTGTATTTGTTTTTTAATTCCTAGTGTCATTCATAGCTACAGGAAAATGCCAATGTAATGTGCAAGAAAATAAAAAAAAACTATCGGACAACTTAGCTCACAAGATCAGTGTAACACAAAGAGGAGGACAGTAAAGGAATTAACCGACAGTACACAGTAGAGCTAACAGAATAAATAACTCTAAAATGCAATGCTACATCATATCTATATGCACATTGTACATCTCTTATGTCCTGCTCGTGTCAGTGTTTGTAGAAAGAATGGAAGACGTAGATATATTTAGACCGCAGACGGCATTTGTAACCCAGCTCATGCGGTGTTGCAGTCATTAAAGATATTGCTCATTTAGCGAGAATAACATCAGTATGGCATCCTTAATTCTCCCCACTACTACAGGTCCTTTGTCCACCTCCAGCTCATTTACACTCAACCTCTAATATAGGCAATCAGCAGCACTATACCCTCACTGGGGGTCTATAAACACTTGATTTCACAGAACTACCTTTGATAAAGGAGGGAGGTGACTGCAGGAGCATGTTAATGTGCTTTCCCATAAAGCTTATCTCTGACTGGGGTCACGGAGGCCAAGTGGCAAGGGGCTGATCGCCATAGCAATAAGACCCTAGAAGCCGTTACTGCAGCTTACGACCCCTCTGACAATAACAGAGCCAACCAAGGCCTACCTTTGGATAATCAAACCCCTCATCCAGGCCCATGTGGGAAATAATGTGGACATTTACTACAGTACAATTGAAATGAGGGGCTAGCACAAATTAACCTCTGGTAACAGAGAAGGGGTTCATTGTGATAGGAATCATAAATTTTTAATTGTCCACCGGCAGCAGTATTTTAAAAGCATGTAAATACGAAATCATGAGCTGACTCGCGCCGTGGAGACGTGGCTACTGTTTCAGCAAAGTTTAAACAAAGTCATTCTGGAAAATAAATTAAAAAATGCCCCCCTCCCCCTCCGCTTTTTTTCTGTCAGTGTGTTGAGCGGCATGATTATTTTTCCTCTATTTTTGTCAGGTATATGTGATGATACTGTATAATTTAGTGGACAAAAGATGGGAGCTTTGAAGAACACTTTGATAGCATATGGTTATCCCCTGCTGGCTCGCACTCTCTGCTCCGTAGGGGGCCCAGAAGGGATGTATGCGTAACTTTCTGGACTCTACAAACTTTTCACTTCTCTGAAACTGAAGGATTACACCCTGTTCACAGCAGGGGGAACAGCATGCCTCCTAGCATCTCCCCTTGAGCCACTTTAATCTCCATTTTACACCCTAAAGACAAACCCTAATGTCCCCCCAAAGCATAACCAGTCTCAGATGGCAGAGTAAGGGTAAATCAAATCAATGCTATTGCCTTTCTCACTTCCCCATGTGTGCCTGACCCTGAACGAGTGCACACAGCCTTTTTGCACGATCACAATAAGCTCGCTACGGCTACCAGAAAGTCCATTCTGTGTTTTCCATATACATTAGTTTCATCAATTGTGTCTCAAAGCAGGCAAATTGGAATCTAGTTAAGCTGTTTTTCATGCCGTTAATTTTCTCTGTTTTCTGGCTCAGGTGCAGGAGACTAAATCAAGCTGTCAGAAACCAGACTGCACAGCTAAACGGTGCAGGCTGAAATGCCACCTGTCCACAGCTTCTGGCGATTTATTACTTCCCTATTTATTTATCTCTATAGTGGCAACTTGGGTATTTGTAAGAGTCCCTACCGCTTATGACAAAGTCGTTCCGTTTGTGTTTTTGATACATTCACGTACAACACTTACGTGAACATTTGGGCTGTTTCACCACAGCTAATGGCTACTAAAGGGATGTGTTTTCCTCCATTACCTAATCAGATGCTAAAGATTTGGTTTACAGCATTTATCAATGGTATTACGCTGAGGCCAGCCCAGAGCATACACTCCAACCGAGGCATTTTGGTTAATCTGATTCTCTCTCTGACCCCACCACAAATCTTCTTGGGAGCCCATCTCATCTCAGTGAGGGGCTTGCTCACCCCGAGCACAAGCTTATGCGCAGGCCAGAATGAGGTGGGAGTAAGGGCTTTAAAGGCTGTATTATTCATCCCTGTCATTAGCTATGTGACATAAGGAGGTCTGCTCTGTCTTTGCTGCTGTCTGGCTATTAGAACAACCCTCATCCACTCTATCTCTGCAGCCAAATCCACGCTGCTTTAAATGCTACATTTCAAGCATTTTTACAAGTTTGTTTCAAATCAAAAACACCCAAACAAGTCGGTTATGCTGTGAGTAATGTCAGAGTGGACAGACAGTACGTTGAGCTCATACATGAGTCATTTTGAGGAGTCTTGGGCCGATGTGGAGGTCAAGATTAAAGCAGGGCAGTTGACATGGGTTGCCTCACTGTAATCCTTTCCCCTTTGACCCCACTCCCACTACTCCAACCATGTCTGAGGCGAGGTCACTGTTAATCATGACACCCGACCAGACACAGACACACACACTAACAGGAGTGTGTCTGTGTGTGTGGGCATGCATGTGTGTGTCAGACAGACAGACAGACAGACAGACAGAGAGAGAGGGGAAAACAGCATGGAAGTGTGTGCCCCTGCATGTTTCTACAGTATAGAGTTGGAAAGAGAGAAGAGCTGCAGGTTTTATAAGTATTTTTTCCCCATTATGTATTCAGAATTTTCCTTTAACAATATCCTAGGGCTGGGCGATAAAACAATGACCATACATTTTTTAATAAAATATTCCTCAATATAAATATGACAAATATTTCATAAATATTCAATATAATCAAATCAGGAACCAATAACAAGCCAATGTGAATGGTAAAAATATAATGTTACAACAACATTCAACACACTCATGGTGTCTATCCCACAATTGAATTTGTAACATAACATTGGCCACAGTAGCCGTATAGGTAGTGGACTCATTGAATGCAAGTTAATGTAATGTTAGTTGCGGCTATTTAAGTAGAATCACATAATATGATGAAGTGTGACTGAAGGTAATGTGGATAAAACTTGAATACACTTCCTTGACTGTGAATATGATCTCTGCCCCGAGGCGTGTCAGGTATAGTGTAATAGGCAGTGGTGGTTGTTACGTCACCAAAATCCATCTTTTGGTATTGTTTTGACAGAGAAATGACAGAAGTTACATACTGGGGGGTTTAAAACTTGTACAGAAAAAAAAGACCACAGTTGACACTTTTATTTTATTTTTTGTTTACATTATCAGCTAAAACTGTAAAATCTGTACATCTGTGCAAAGGGTTTTTGATGCTGATATTTTGATTAGAATTATTTTAAATCTACCTCAGATTTATGAAACGTTTCACAGTTAAGCAAGTGCTTGTTACATCCTGACAATAAAGAATAGCTTAAACCACAATAAGCTGATTGGTTTCTTCAACTTTCACTCAGGAACAAAAATCTGCCTTTAACCCTTTAAAACCTGGAGCAACACCACCTTTCTTGTGCTGCTTTCAGACGCCTTTTGCAAGTATTTAAACCTTTGAACCCTGAGCAGATTGATGAGATTTCTTTCAAAAACATGGGGAAAAAAGACAGTGAGCAACTTGGTAAGAACTCTACCACAAATTGCAGAAAAATAATAGATTTTGAAAATTATATTTAAAAAAAATAGGGAAAAAGCTAAGGAAAAACTATTTACAATTATTTGTATTATTACATTTTAAAATTATGATACAGAATTATTATTATTACTAAGCACTCTTTCCAAGTCATTCCCATGTTTGTTTGTTTTTAACTTTCTTTCTTTCTTTTTTTTTAACTGATTTTCTTGTTTTTTAATTTTCTCTTTCTACTAATGTCTTGCTATTTTTATGGATCATTTCTTCTGTCATTGCTCATTGCCTTCTTCCTGTGTTTTCAACAGAAATAAAGCCAATTTGTGCGGGTTTTAAAGGATTAACCTTAGAGAAATAATGAATAACAATAATTTTTACTGGGATAACATGTTTGACCATTTCACCCAGCCCTACAATATCCTCAAGGTAGAAACACAAGTTTGTGTTAGGACAACCAGTGTAATTATTTCAACTTTTGAGTCTAACAAATCATGTTTTGTCCTCCTTTCTGGCGAGATGGACGGCTATCAGTACGATCATACCCATGAGCCTTGAGTGTTCGGGAAGTCAGAACCCTTCGTCTTAGCAGTTGATAACAAACATGGCGTAATAGTTTCTGAATTAATTCAAAATTGAACCATAATCCAAAAGTGAATGAATATAAGAATGATTAGATTAAAATGTCAGTTTTCTCAACACTGTAAACTTCAGCCTCTGCCCTATTAGCAGTGCACATGACAGAATTTTTGTGGGGAATTTCTGTAAGGTAAAATGAATGTGACTTTCAAACAACTCCTTCCACTTTGCAACTCTTTTATTCAATGTGGTTTGAATCTATTGTAGCTTTTTGACTATCTAGAAATGTTACTAGCATTTCAACTTGTCAGAGTCACATTCTTACGAGAAAGTCAATATCTGTTTCAAATATAGACACACTGTATCTCTGTAGTCATCTTGACTCATCTCCGCTGCTCTGTTGTATTTCATATGGTTTGCCCATACAAAAGCTTTTAGCCAAACGTTAGCGAGGGTCTTGGCTGTTACCGCCATCATCAGACCGGCCACCTTTGCACCTATTGTCTGTCTTCCAGGTTGTTTTTCCCCCCACTGTTCTGCCTCTGTGTTTACCCTGTCACTTGGCCCAAATGTGTATCTGCCTCAGTGGTCCACAGACGTACGCAGTACACACACACAAGCTAGCCGGTGATGACACTAATGGAGTGTTTAGTCAGGAGGACATAGACTTATTAACCAGCTGAGAGAATGGGCTAGATGGTAATCAAATAAAGCGGAGATAAGTTAATAAGCTGTATGTGCAATGGAGTAAGCTACACAGGATTTATCTTGACAGACATGGCACTTGTATGCTGCTATTCACTGAGACACACGAGCATGGTACTTTCAACATGGTTAAGTGGAGATAATAGGGCATGAGCGTGAAGATTCGTCTCTATCAACTATGTAGCTGTTCTATTTATAACACTGGTCATAGAAACATATATGCTGTCTGTCTGTCTCGCCCTTGCTCTTTTGCTCACTCAGTCCCTCTTTTGCTTAATCCAAAAACAAAATTGTGGCAGCTCCCCAGTCTTTATCCTGCTATCACTCACCACAGAGATAGATGGACTGCTTCACTGAAACAGATGATATCTATCCAGAACAAGAGGGAAATGGGAGGAGGATGAAGGGAATGAAGATAGAAAAGGACAGAGGTGAGGTATTAGAGAGGAGACATAGTAAAGAATGGTATAAACCTAAGGAAGAGGTGGGTACTGGGGGGGGTGGTGAGAAGAGAATGAGGAAGGCTGATTAAGTGGGGCCCATACGGGGGAGGTGGAGGAGAGAAAGGCAGCGGACGGGGCCCAACAGGGGGTAAATCTGAGTCAGTAGCGCTCTATATCTTTCGTATCCCTGCCCCCCTCCTCTCCCACATATCCATCATGTTAATATACCTACAGCGTGGACCTCTGGGTAATATATCTTTGACCTGTGATTACGCTAACAGCTTATTGTTTGCACACTGAACAATCCCATTATGTCGACGATCTGTTTACATACAGCCTTGCTGTTTAGATTAGCATGGTGTGTATGTGTGTGTAAGAGAGAGAGAGAGAGAGAGAGAGAGAAAAGACCAAGGATGTGCCTCTACGCCTCTGTGTGCACTTTCACACGTTCTGTCTATGAACACGTTCATCTCCGCATGTTTACGCACATGTGCCGACCCCGGTCAGGGTCATTGCCAGATAAACGCGCGCACGGCGCCTGACGATGTGGGCAGAACAACACAGCAGCACCTGCATTCAGAAGCAGAGAAAAACAAATCAACCTGTCACACATTGCCTGCAGCTGCGCAGAAACAGAGCTTTGTTTGACTTCTAAGAAAGTGGAAAGGCTTGAGGCTCAGAGAAGATCAGCACTTGCTCAATGTCTTGTTTCCTACCACATACGACATCTCGTGTTTGAGTGACATCTTCATCCTTCCTGTATTTTTAAATCTGCTTTAACTAATCACTGCTAAGTCATAAGTCCTAATTTCAAGTTTGTTTACATGTTGACTGTAAATACCCTCATGTGATTCAGTGTGCTCTGACAGTATTGGAATTAAGAAGATTTCTTCATATGAATTGGCTGCACAACGGGGCATACAAATAAGTAATACACCACACCTGTATTCTGCTACATTATTTTTTTCTTGACAGGGTGTATTGACTAGATTGTGACCAGTTTGGTGAAAAAGAAAACACACCTGCTATCCGTAGTTTTAATCTAATTTGTCACGACTTAACATGAAGTTGTTAGTAGAGCTGTGTCGGTGAAACAGTACAGCTGTTGTGGGCAGGCATTGAAGAACCATTGGGATAGAAGGGTAACAAGTATTTAACCACAGGGCTGAACATCTGGTTGAGCTGAGCGCCATGCTCATTAACACAAAGTTAACCTCAGACAGGACGTGAGGTCATGACCGCCCGGAGAGCCGCATGACGGTCTAACAGTTTAAGGTCGAGGGGTTAGTGAACTCTCCAAGGTGGCTGTCGGTCAGAAAAGAATATTCTATAGGTGGACAGATCAAGGAGGATACTAGAACATAGGCTCTGCGCCACCTGAAATTTTGGTCAAAATAGTCCCTTTCCCTTCCCCGTCCTTTCTCCCGCACCTCACCAGCCTTTCTCTGCTCTGCTCTCGGACTTCTCTGGCAGTGTGTAGACTCATTGAGATGTGCAAATCCCTTTGACATAGGATGAATAGACAGTTGCTGGCAGGATGCCCCATGCCACTTTGTGTGCTGCCACTTAATTGGAGCGCCCCAGTTTGCCTTCCCTCCTCTCTTCGCCTACCCACGCTCACTGTGGCCAGGTTCTGTCTGACATCAAAGGCGAGGTTATGCGTCCCCTCAAAGAGTTTTAAAACCTCTCAGCGCTGCTGTTTTGTTGAAGAGGACCTTCCACAATAGCAAGGGGGAAGTGGTAAAACAATTTCTGTCATGTTGCCATACATTTTCTCAAATCAAAGTAAGATGTGAAGCTGACAAAGAGCTTGCATTGGCTAAGGAGAGTCAATCCAGTGACTAGGCCTACCTGCACAACCTCTTCTATGAGTAATGGTCACGTTCCATCTACAAGTCAACATGCAGAGTACAGCATCTGAGACTATACATAGTGGATATACTGTACATATATACAGCAACATATTTGAGTGGCGCCGTGTATGATTGTGCATCTGTGTGCATGCGCTTGTATGCGTGAGTGTGTTCGGGTCAAAGTGAACCAGTGTTTGTTTTTCTTTTCCCCATCGCCATGTGCATCCATCAGTAGAGTGGACACTTTCCTCACGAGGCTCTGGGGACATGCAGTGGAAGAGTGGACTGCGGGGATAGGAGAGGGGTCACTGACAAGTCATGGTTTCCTAGATGCACAGCACATACTGAGAGGTAGAGGATGCACGATGGTGGAGATGAGGTGTTCAGCAACCCTAGTGTTTTCCCTGTTGTCCATGCAAAGGTTTTCTGTTTTCACCACTGACGGGATAACCTTTGAGGTTGTCTCTTCATTGGCTTGGCGTGTTATCTGTCAGTCCATTTTGGTTTTTCTTCATAGTCCGTATAAGACCGAGGTCAGAGTCCTCATGTCTACGTAGCAATGAGTGAGGTGTTGTTTTTCCCTCATGTGGAGGCTCAGGATTGGAAAAAGTGGCCCTCTCAGGCTGACAGCAGCTTCGCTACAGCAGTCACAACCCACACATGGGGAGGGAGAGGGCAATTATTGCAATGGAAAAAAATAAATAGGTATACAAAATAATATATGACATGTTAAAAAATTAGATTTAGTAGTGCCAAGGTAGACTCCTGGCTTTGGTAGATCACATGCTTTTCTGCTCGGTTTGATTCCTGATGGAACTGATTGATGATACCAAAGGACTCGCTGCCTTATAATCCTTGTAAGGTCGTCAAATAATAACATTACCTATTGCTAATGCCTTTATGCATCTATTTAAATACATAGGAAAAGTGTCCAGATACCCGGGACTATGTCTTTAACTATCATAAAACAAGTATTTTTAAACTTTTAAAAAGGTTGTCTGAAATATCCACGTATTGAGATTTGTGATCTACTAGGGGAGTGGTAAATATACACTATAGCCTGTTCCATGCTGTTGTCTTCATTCGTCTCTATTTACATGTACTAGTGTGGATATTGGAGAGGAAGACTACGCCGTTATGTAAAGAGATTAAGAAGAATAGGAAGTACAATTTTTACAGTCCAAATAACTCCAAAGAGTAAAGAAATGATATTGGAAATGATAATTACATGATCTCTGAGGAGGTAAGAAGAATATTGACTTTATATGGAAAATATTGAACCATGAGTACTCTATCCACAGTCATGAAGGTTTACGAAGTTGGTGAGACTTGGTATGTTTCCTATATTAGGAATAAGAATAGGGTTTTTATTATGATCTATTTACAGAGGCATGCATCAATGATCCTCCCACCAAAGAGAAAATAGTCCTTCCAGTGTATTTATCTGACATTGTCAACCATCTCATGTATATGAGTCTGTCTGTTGTTGTTTTTTTTCTTCTTTTTTCGTGTTTCGTATAAAAAAGCTGGAGGTAAAATATTAGGGAGGGAATCAGGAGTAGTAAGAGGCTTTCAAGAATTTCACTGTCGGGATTTCGAGGGATTTCAGCAGGTCTTGTCTTTTGTTCTTCAGTGAAGTCATTTTTGAATGTTGTGCTTCGTAGGTGTCTTCGTGCGATTGGTTCGGCCGCTCTGACGTCATTGCTGCTCAGTCGTTGGGTTATCTGTGAACAGAAAGAGGAGGAGGGAGGAGGGGTTGGACGAGAAAAGAAAAGAAAAAAGTCATTAAAGTGTGACTCAGACCACAATTCACTCACATACTTTAGTGCAGCGCTTCCATGCACGCACATAAAGCTCACTATGAGGCAGCGAGTGAAGTCCACATTGTGTGCAGTACAGGGCTCTTGTCTAAACTCGGCCCCCCAGTCCGGGGTTTATGGTGACACACAGTGAGTCACAGTCACTGTATTTGGGGGGTGGGGTGGGCCCTGCTGTCACTGGTGCCAGTGTAAAAACAAAGGCAGAGTGACCACCCTGTGAGTGTACATGGCAAGCCCACTTGGCCGAGATTCAGAGTGACAGTGGCGTCAGCATGGGGGGGTGACTCTATAATCAGCTTCAATTAAGGCCAAGGAGAGACGAGAAAATTCATCGCGGATGAGTCTACTCCATGTCCTCCTACATTATACAATCTGTTTGTGTCTTAATTCTGTTTTTGTGTCTTAAAATACACAAAGTTTGGTGAGACCCCTCAGCAGCTTGTGCTCTGTGTAAGGATGATTCATGTAGCCAGAAGGAGCACTTTGTGGGTGGGCCATTAGACACTGAGACTATAGTGGAATTCAGCGACTATCTACTGGAGATCCAATTACATGACCCTACTGTAAAGGTGCCTAGCCTGCACCCATTATAAATCACCATAAACAAAGCAAGTATTGACATTGCATTGCATACCGTTACAGCTCCGTACAGGCCTGTAAAACCTGAAGTTATTATCTTAGTCGTATCCACTCAATTCGCCAAAAGATGGTGTTATTTATTAGCCATAAGATGTTTGATTTTTATTTTCACTAACATAATTTTAGTATTCCCAAAAGAGGTTGAGGCAACTTGTGCAGCCTCTGTTGATAAAATATTATAATCATAATCAAGTATAATTTGAAACCTACTGGCATTACAGTTTATTACTGGTATCCTCATACACACAGATACACACACCCTTCCTCAGTGGCCCCTCTCTGTGTGACATTGTCTCTGTTTGCCTCCCACCACTAACAACACAAATCACTGCAAGCTATATGTCCCTGTTTTGTCCACCTTTTGCGCAGCAGTGAGCCATGTTCTATGAGCTAATATCCTCACAACTGAGATCACAGCCGTTGCCCCGGGGCATGCTACATCCACTCTCAGAGAACAGCAACAGTCAAGACTCCAGCCCTTCAAGACCGACTGTGGTCCCAGGGTGTGTGATAACTGACTATGTGATGGGAATGCAGGGCCATTTGGACCTCCAAAGCCAGGTGTTAGCACTTCAGTTCACTGCCTCATCAATAATTGACAGAGGCAAACCAATCAGAACAATTTGCTCCCCACAGCGAAGTGCTAGAGCCGCCTAACACCGGTGAATCATTAATGAGGCAATTAGCTGAAATGGTTAGATGGTTAGCCCTCACTGGCAGCGCTCCTGTGACGCTACTGCGATGGGTCTCCTTATACAGGAGCTGCACATGATGGCGTGATGTACCGGCCAACACAAGCTTGAGGGGGAGAAAGAGTGGAATCACACAACAGCGCTTAGAGACAGAGCCGAGCCTCTTTAAGGTTGGAGTGTAACTTGTGTCAGTGATGCCAGCTCTCCATCTGTTGACCACGGATCAGAGGGCCAATAATGGGAACAAACCCAATTGGCCATTACCATGGGAGATTGACCTTTATTGGTTGTTGTTACCATTGCACAGACCAACAGAAGCCGTCTCCCGGGTGATTCAAGTGTGGGAGAGCCTTTATGGACATGGATAAAATCGACCTCAGTGACATCACTCAAACATGGGGGAAGGAACAACAACAATAACAGCAAAGATGGAGTTTGCCTTTGAAGAGCAGAGATCCTGGATTGTTGTTTGAGAGGAAAATCAAAGCCCCCGGGGAGCTGCTCACAAAGCCTCATCGATTGGCCATATTGGAACCATTTCATAGTTTATCGATGCTCCTCTGCCTGCTCTCTCAGCCCTGGGTCCAGTACATGCTCAATTAAACCGGCAACCTTGATGTCAGGAACAAACCATACAAACACTGCATGCTGCATGGATTATTCCCAAACACACACTCCCATCTAAAGTAAATATTTCACACACTGTCCATTTTGTTTAGGCCAGATGAGATTAAAATGATGTTGTTTACTGTTCCTCATTTACAGCTTTTCCCTGCACAAAAACGAGTGTTTCCTCTGAGTTTTTCGGCTGCCCAATCATCCTAATGCATTCTCAGTTTCAATATATCTTTGTGATGGAAGGATTTGGAATGAGAGTGAAAAAGCGGGAGCAATAGAAAGAGAGGGAGCAGGGCTGAAAGAGAGGAGGGGGAGGAATGCATACTAAACTCTTAGGGTTCATTGCTGAGGTATAACCTTATAGCAGGCAATGTGTGCAAAGACGGTCCGAGAGTCTGTAGCTTTTCATCTGGACTAAGACGATAGAATTCAATAACATATGCTGTATGCTATGCTGTCACCGATAGTATAGAAAATATTAGAATACTTGTGCAGATAGTTTTAATTTATTTATGGCAGTAGCTGTTTCATCTTAGTCCACACTGAAATACTAACACAACTACCACTGTTTAAATACATTTAACTGAAGTATACGATTGGGGTAAAAGGTGATGATGACAGCTTCAAGCAAAGTGAAGAAAGTAACCAGTGCAGTCCCCACATGTAGTCTTTTGGTTCAACAAAAATCTGCGGCCTCCATAGCATAATGGTCTGCAATAAAAAGATCACCAAGAACTCTTCAGGCTTCCCAGAGTTCATGGTTACCTCTCTGTTCTTCGAGGGTACACAGTGGAACATCCTGTTACAGATTACATGAAAACCCTCTAACGTGTTCAGAACAGAAAATGAACTTCCTCCAGTCACCTATTGTAGCTAATAACCAGATTCAACAGTAAGTGTGTGATCCTTCATTAATACACTGCTGTCAAATTACTTATGATGACATATTTTAATGCCAGTGGGAGATAAGGCAATTTGCAGAAAGAAGAAAATAGCTCCAGTGATCTGCTCCATTATTTGCCCCCGTTTTAACACTCTTGGGCTGGATTTCCTGCGAAGTCTTGACAAATTCCCTCCGGTGTATTGGTGAGTTACGCTTCACAAAGCAATCAGTTTGGGAAATAATTAAGTATGGCGATAGCAAGCACTTCACAAGAGCTTTAGAACATAGATAATGGTTGTAATCTAAATGTGTTTGATAAACGTAAATTTAGACATGTTTCATCCCAAAAAGCAGAGTGTCAATTAAGAGTGTTTCACCTCGACATGTGATTGCAGCTTATGGGAGGCAGTCATAACATTTACACATATCCTGTTGGCCCCAACCACCTGGAGAACAATTTAGGACACATTGACTCCTATTCTGAAAGCACCAGAGCGAGAAGGTTGTATATTCATAACCATTTTAACAGCTCTTTGCCTAATCGAAAATAATAGAAAGTATTTAAACATGATTTCAATAAAAACTGACCTGGTAAGACTGCGGCCATTTCAACCTTCTATAATTGAATAATCTTTTGATCATGAGTCATACTAGAACGGTATAAATTGTAGCTTGCTCCAGTAGACTGAATCACCGTGACATTGCACTAACAACAGCAGTCAGTTCCAGGTCGACAACTGGCAACTGATTTGGATTGCAGAGATATATGAAATCAGCAAACTTGTTTATATAGCTATATAACTTTAAATATTTAGTGAGGATAGCTTATTCTTTTATGTACAGCATTGTGTTGTTTTTCTAGCTCAGTGGTTCCCAACTGGTGGGTCGTGGTCCAAAAGTGGGTTGTAGGTCCATTCAGTGACTCGTGAACATATCAAGTTTGTAAAAAAAACAAAACCCACACACTTTATTTTGGAGTACAGTGAATTTCCTGCACAGAGCTTTCATTTTGTGGTGCAGTTTGCCTGCTGTAGAGTGACTGACTAACAGACAGCTACTTGACAGAGACAGCAAACTAGCTCAACGACAATGCCAAATGCAATTACGAGGCTGAATAGTTTAAAGGACAAATCTGGACCCTGTGGCTGGACCAGTTAGGAACCATTATTCTAGCATCTTTGATAAACTGAATCTAACATCATGGAGACTAAAAAATGTAATGCTGTGGAGAACCTGGTCTCACTTCGAAGTCGTCAGAATCCGGCACTTGGGCAGTGAATTGCAGCGTCAGAAACCAACGAAAAAAGGCATCCTGTAATGTTGGCTTGATATAGGCCGATTGCCAATATAGTTTAATGGTGCCCAGTGGCATCAGGGGGAAACGCAGCAGGACAAGGTGAAAACTAAAGCAGCAAAAGTCTGATTAGGGCAGCTGGGAGTGGTGATGGATGGGTCCAACAAACACGACTTTCACCCGAGAGAGGTGTTTGTGTCCCGTAATTCTAGAGCCAAATCTTATTTTTTCCTAAACCCAACCATGCATGTTTGTTGTTGAAGGAAAAAAAAAGTCAATTCACTGTGTTGTATTGACATAGTGTGTTTATTTCGAAAGAGAGTGTGTGTAAACGTTACATTTCCTGTGAAAACCGAAGTGTATTTTGAAAGAAGACAGTGCATGTAACAGGCAACATCTGACACGGGGTCCCAGAACATCAGCAACCAACACACCTATGGTACCTTGCACGTCGTATGTGACGAGGCCGGAGTGAGAATGTGTTGCTGTGGACGGGGGTCACATCAAAATGTATTTTATCCACCTGATAGACCCCCCTAAAAAAATCAATATCAGTCTGTGCTATATTTGGAATATTTTCACCGCTTACCTCACACACAAACTAACAGAGGCAGTGGTAGACCAGCAACTCTTGTTGGGTAAGGTAAAATTACTGTTTTTGTCAGGCTGGTGTCTTTGAAATAACATCTTCAGTTACCGGTTGCACAGGGCTGTCTGACAGCAAGGTGAAAATATTCTAAATATACTTAAACCGATACAGATTTTCTAGCTGTGTCTTGTTTTAAGGTGATTTAAAGCTAATCAGTTGTGTTTGTGACTCGGGGGTTCTCTACTCAGAAGTTATTGTAATCAACATTGTGATTAGGTTTGTATTTCTGTTTTAACTACCAAGCCAAACATACCAATAATTCATTGGTTTCTAATTGGCTAAATGGATTGGGATAAACCCGCCAAATAGTAAAGATAAATAGCTTGTCACAAAAGTGTAGAATTCGATTTTGCTCTTTTTAGCCAACTGTGAAACAGACATTAACAACGGATGGAATGGATCCCCCCCTTTTCTCAAGGAAACCTTTTGTTGTTGATGCAAAGGAAAGATTTCAAGTAATTGATTAGTAGCTGGGTCGACCTGTGTTGCTGATATTGACAGTTATGCAGATATTGTAGACAGCTAGTCTCTGTTTAATGATCGCTATTCACTTTTATAGCCCTCCCAGGAAGCCATCCTCAATAAATATTTGCAAACAGGAAATTTGCAGTATGACTTGAGAGAGTCATAACCCTGACACCTATGTGTTTTGAGATTAACGTGTAATTAAAATAGTAAATCAATATTTATTAAGCAGTACTACAAAGCAAATGAGAAATATAATCAGGTCATATAATGAGTCACGGGATGGAGAGGGGTCCTTTTAAAATAGCATTCAGCAAAGCAAGTTTATACATAGATGCCAAAAATACTGTCAATCACTTGGCACACGTGCTCTTCACACATACACAGGTATAGAAACCTCATCTCACCCTGAAGACCCCCTTCCTTTCCAAACCACACTTTTTAAATGTGGAGTCTACACTTTGTTTCATTTACTCACCACAGCTTTCCCACAGTTATGGTTTGAAGACTTTGATGCCTACAGTAGCTTTGACTGCAGAGACAAAACACCTGAAAACACCCCCTGCACCTCTCACACTGCTGAGCACAAAGAGAGTCAAACACTATCCATACTTTCCAGCCATCCACTGGAGTACGGAAAAGAGATGTTAAAAGCTTAATGGACCGCTCCTGTTATTGTTTAAAAATTGCTCGACATATAAATGGCTGAAGAAAACATTGGTTGGCCTCAATTATGCATTGAAAATAAAGTTATGAGCTAGTGGCTGAATTATTGATGCTGGCACCGGGAACAAGAGCATGTTGGCAATGTGTCACTGCTTTTTTGCTGATGCTTCATCTTGTATTGATAATTTTTCATCTAAAAAGCCCATGAAGTCTTGATCTGTGAAAGATGGAAAAACACACCATGAGTATTGGAAATCTAATGCAATATTACTGGAAGAGGAAAACAGATAACATAACATCGAGTAACATAATGGAAAAATAAAAATGGAGGAGAGAAAAAATGTGTCGCGGGCGTACACACTGTCTGCTGTTTGAGCAATATGTACTGTAAGATCCTGATCACAGACAATACATCTAACAACCTCACTCTTTACCTAATTGAAGTGTTACATTAATGCCATTATTTCTCAACAGTCTCTATATGTGTATAAAATAGGGCATAAAAGCACTAAGGCTCTGGGCTTGGGACTGTCCCGTGGGGCTGACGCACTTCCTGACATGCAAATGCTCGTGGTTCATCTGCCGATAGCCTCTCTCTATCCTGTATGTCTCACTGACTCAGTCTCAGTTACCTACTCTCACTCAAACACACACACACACACACACCACACACGTGCACACAAGCATCAGCATGTGCAGAGTAAAGAAAAAATGCAAATGCTTATTTTAATAATGAAAGTATTTGCAGAGTTAAAGCTGCGATCTAGAAATAATCGTGAGCTCCTGTGGTCTCTGTTGTTTCGTAGTATTTGGACATTTTTGCAAATAGAAATTACCTCGGTAATTTCTATATTAGAAAATAGAAACTATTATTAGGTTTCTATAAGGTTAGTTAAGGAAAATTCCAAATTACTTCCACTGATCCTTTCAGTGAATAACTGACTGCTGGTGTTGAAGTTCAGTAGCCAAATACACGGACCGTACCAGTCCACAGGGATGTAGTTTTTTTCCTTTTCTATTTTATATCCCCGCTTTTAGAAACTTAAAGTCTTTACTAACAAACATCTCACACAGTGGTTGTCCTCTTTTTCCCACAGCTTTTGTTTTTGGGGTCAAGTGTGACTGCAGGCCACATTGCACCGCAGCCTGTCTGACTGACTCTGTTAGCTGTCATTCTTTAACTTCTCCATCCCTCTTCTCACCTCCGACACACTCACACTCTTCTCACAAATGACCCAAAATGCTCACCAAAAACTAGAGATAATTGTGACTTATCACGATGGACTTTAGCGCTCCACCTAGGCGCCTGCTGTGGAAATTCCACATTAATATTAGCAGTGAGTCAAAGATTGCTCAGCTCTTATCTCTGTGGATATTTTGAAAGTTATTCTGGAGAGCCCACTCACTCCGGTTCACTGGGGTAAATTTACTGTTAAAGAGACCACGGTGGAGACGCCGATTACCCAATCAGATCCTGTGTTTATAGACTAAAGCCACAATGAGAGCGGCACCGCACTCATTTAGTCTTTCACAATCTGTGGCCGTTTAGCAGTCTGTGCACAGCCAAACATGCTGTGGAGAGAATGTCTTTTTCGTCGATTGTTAGAGCTCGAATGAGACTAATGTTTTTCTATCTTTGTCCTTTTTGGATGTGTTTGAATTTTTTTTTATTGGAGTGCGAACTGAGCTCATTCTCTGCTGGTATTTTTTTGTAGTAGCATAAAAGCTTGTTTAATTGAATTTCACACATATACACACTTCAAACAAGTTATGCAAAACTTCCTTTTTAGTCCTTCAAAGAAGTTTTCAGCATTTCAGCATATGGAGATGAATATACTGTTAAAACACTCAAGCTGTATCTTTGCAGCAGATGCTTTTGATTTAATAAAAATATTGCTCTATGCTTTCTTTTATTAAAAATGGAAATAGTTTTTAATTCATTTATTAATTGTTTTATATATTATTTGAAAAAAATCAGCATGTAATTGACTTTCCTAAAAACATTTTCTGGACTTATATGACTACATGTAAATGGTTCTCCTAAAAAAAGCTTCCTGTTTTTTGTTTGTGCTTAAGCACTTTTAAAGAAAAGAGCCGAACACTACTGTCTGCAGACCTCGGCAGCTGACATTTTCAGCAGGCATTAAAAAAAGCTCAATGAATCATCTGCCAGCGTTTGAAGACAGAGAGGTTGAGTGAGGATGACAAAGACGGGGAGATCAAAAGAAAAATACAGAAGTGAAACTGAGCAGGAAAACGAGTGCCTGTGATATTTCTCACGAAGCATTATGACTGGCCTCAGCCCGCGGCCGAGTTTAGGCCACTCACAATCAAACATCCAGAATAACTCCTACATGATTCACCGAGCAGCACTCACGGTTAACGCACTGCTACGGGGGGGAAGAAGACGTTGTAGTGGATGTTTGAGTCAAACAACCGCAGGTCACGTCCGCGCCTCAGTTTTACATGCCCATACCTCTCCAGCCCACTCATGTGTGCCTGTGGATGTGCAGCACAGCCTTAAAAAAAAGAAAAAAAAAAAAGAAGCAGCATGTGGATATATTTTCTGCTCGGTGTCAGTTTCGTGCCGTCCGTGACTCAACTCCTGTCATGCTTCGGTCTTTCATCTCCGTAACGGTGACTGCTGAGATGCTCTTACTTTTATTTCCGATAAATGACTGATTTTATGTTTAACTGGCAGTCGGAGGCCACCGTTAACCTTTCCACACCTCCGCAACAGTGTGCTTTTCACCTCATTTGTGAGGTGTGAGATGTGTGCTAGTACAGAGCCGCCCACTCGCTTCCCTTCCAGGGTCCCATAATGTTAGCCTGTGGAGGAGCCGCTGAGGAGATCAATATCCATCACACTGCTAAAATAAATACATTTATCACACCCTGATACTTGCTACACCTCGCCACAACAGCATGTTACATCTGATTGGAGGCAGAGATACTCGGGCTCACCCAGCAGCTACAGAAGCTACTGTCAAACTCTCTGCTTTATAAAAGAAAAAAAAAAAAAAAGGTCACATAACACAACGATTGTCGCTTTCAGTGGTGTTGAGCAAGAAGATGACAGACTTAGGGCTCTCCGTAGCTCACAAAGAACAATACTTTTGACTGCGCGCTTCATCTCTTGTAAGCTCTCTGGGTTTTAAAATCTCATCTGAGGAAAATGTTCCTTCTGTCCTCCCTCTGCTGCAGATAAAGAACAGGCGTTTGAGTAATTATGGTGCATTATCACCAAGGAACGTTTCATTGCTACATTTTAAGCTGTGTAGTGAGCGGTGACAAACGAACGACCATTTTAATTTCTATCAGGAGGAAAAACACATGGCTGGAGCCAATGAAGTCAGCTCTCTCATTCTGCCACTGACTGAGACCATCTGGACCAAATAAACTTTTTCCCTTTGAATCAACAGCTGTTGGAAATTACACGGCAACACTCCTTCTCAATATATCAGTCTTTTTTTTTCTGTTGTTGTTGCTGCACTTCTTTTAAAACCAACCATGTTTGTTTTATGGTTTTAGTTTAGTGCCAGAGTTGATCAGTGCTCACAGAACAAAACAAAACCTGACTTTTTCAAATGCACCTGTGTTTCCCTTTATTATTTCTTCTTCTTCTCGCTGCATGTCTTTGGCTCTGTATCTTCCTCCCTCTAACCCTGCCCACTCTGCGGCGGTGATCGAAGGGTTGACCATGTCAGTCAATCTGTCAGCGGCTGACAGTTTTACAACACATGCACTACACTGATGGGTACCATCACTCACGTAACGATTGCCCCTCCGCACGCTGAAATCAAAAGACAAGACAGAGCGAGAGGGGTTGAAGAAACGGAAGTAGAGGCAGTTGAGTAAAAATAACGACTGAGACGTACAGTGAGAGAGGGAGAAAAAAAAAGAAGCAATTTTATCTCAGTTTCATTTTTGAAACTGTATATTCCCTTTTCAAGATTTTCATGAGGTTTTGAAGCCGGAGGTAGATTTTCCCCTTGGTGCTGCAGAGATGGAATCGCCGTGGTTTTCTTTTTCCGCTGGCCAGAGGAGAATTTGTTCCACTCTGCTGGCGGATATGATTTTAACACTTCATTTTGTCCTGGATTACTATTGAAGAGCAAGGCATTTAAATATTTTTGACAATTTTTAAACCCCAAACCATCTTAAATGTGGTTAAAGCAGAATTATTTATGCTCAAAACTCACTGTGTCAGAAATGCAGAACAGAAAGGACAACAAAGGCAAACATGAAACTGAGACGCTTGACACTTTAGTCAGTTTAGCTCTTTCAGTTGCACGTGCCACTAATCACTGTGTCCACACACACACACACACACACACATTATAATAGTTCGTTTCAGTGGCTTTTTTTCCACCTGCTACTTGACAGCAGACGGTGACGGGAAACTGTCGGACCTGACGGCACATGTCCTAGACGGCTGGGTCAGCAGGAAGCCACAAGTATGCACACTTGAGCCTGGAGTTTTACTTACATCCAAGCCAATTTGAGGATATAAATGATCTGATGGTTTTAGGAAAATGTGCTTTGAATTGCCAAATCCTTTTTTTTAAATAGATACTTATTTTATAGATAGATTTTCTCCTGCCAGAGTCCGAACACTTGCCAATTTATTTATGTAGCAAAACAGGAAAATGCCTAATATGAAGTTCATGCTCACTTAATGACATTAAAGAAGCAGTTTCTTGCACAGGAGCATATCTCACAGTGCTGCATTGGAGACAAACACTCTTTTTGAATCATGTAGCACATTTTGATCAGTGAGGGTTTTAATTAAATCAGTTACATTTTGATTCGCAGCTACTTATAGACTAAATGGGTTGAGATCTGCTCTCAACATTACTTTGACACTTGACAGTGCTGTAGATTAATTAAAAGAAGCCATGCTACAAATTGAATTTACAGCACAAGCAGTAGTCTCTCTCTCCGCAGACCCAGGGGAGGAACAGTCCTAAGCGTTCCTCAGAAAGCAGGAGGCAAAAGCTGCCCAGAGGAGAGAGGCAAACGAGCCAATCTGTTAGTCTGTTTACGGGGAAAACGGCGGCAGAAGCATCCTGCCACCCCGCGCCGTCATATGGGAGCCAGTCTCCCACAAACACATGCTTAATGACTCGATTTATTCACCCCGTCACTATATCTTCATCTTTGCCTCTCTTCCTCTAATGGTCCTGCCCATATGCACTTCCAGTTTTCCGTCTCCGCTGGTGTATTCAAGTTATGGGCGCAGTGTTGATAACTTGTGTAGTTTCTGTGGAGTGTGGAGGAGCATGATGGTGACACATCAGACCTTTGAAAGGGCGCTGTGTCCCGCTGTTAACTCAGGGCAGGGGTAGTTCCCGGTCACGCGGTCACGGTGGGGTTGTGTTTTGAGCGGCCCGCGAGATGCGTGTCAGTGACATCTGGGCCAACGTTGCCGGAGCATCGATCAGACTGTAGCTCTGGAAGGTCTCTCAAAAGCTTTATTCTTAAATCTATGCTGACAGGTGATGACATGATGGAGACGGGCCTGCTGAATTGATTGTGTCCTCTCTCTCCTTTCCCTCCCGCGCTCACACTCCCACCACTTCCCTCGGCCTCTCTCTCTTCTCCCTCGCCTCTTTGTCCCATCACTCTCTTCCCTTCTATCTCTCCCCTCCTCCTCCTCCTCCTCCTCCTCCACCCGCTCTCCTTCTCTACTCATCGCCTGGATGTGTCGAGCACAAGATGTCAGATTATTTCCCAGCAGACACTGCGCTGTGTGACAGAGGACTGGAGCTGTATATCACTGGATGACACTTCCTCTGCTCCCCCCCCCCCCCCCCCCTCTCTCTCCGTAGACAACATCAAATATCGCCGGGCCTTTTTGATCACTTAAAAGGCTTGTATTAGGAGAGGAGCCGGTGCTTAAACAAAAGCAAACAAAGTGTTTCATCTGTCATGTTTGTCAGTGGGCCATATGTGCGGCGTAACAGCTTTTCTATCGGCGAGGTGGCAAACCACACGATATCACACGTTACGGAACTCCAAAAACAATCCAGACTCTGGCGGCCATTCTTCAGCAACTTATTTTTTTATTCTCATTTATTATTCTGTGATTTTTTTTAAAAACACATGTTATATAAAACAACTAAATGAAACCCAACTTGTAATGATGAAACATTAAAAAAAAAAAATCCCTTCAGCGTTCAGATTTTTTTATGCCCACTAAAACTGGGCTGCAGTCCATTCCTTGTAATTGTAATTGAATGCACTGAGGGCTTTGGCACGGGGCGGGGTCGGCACAGTATCCAGGCCAACCGCTCAGCATATTGTTTCTATGGCACCTGTCCCCCCAGATTAATAACTCCAAGGTCTGCGCTGGCAAAGCACGCATGGATATCAGAAATTACAATACTAATTCAGGACTAGGGATTTATACAGCAGCCTCTCCTGGGATTTATGACGAAGTGAGCACGGGAGCAGGAAGAGAGACGGAGAGAGACTAATAATCCTAGCAAAAGTGATTAGCTCAATGGGAGAAATTGTGTGTTTGTAGCCCTGCGATTATTATTGTGTTTCTCATCACATAATGAGTTTGAACAATGCAGTTAATGGTATTATTGGCGGGCCACCAGAAACGGGGTGTATATAAGCTTGATAGCACTTTTTCGTCAATAAATCACTCCAGTGCACATGGCAATATTTAAATCTATGTTATTAAAATTGTTGGAACAACACTATCAGATTTATGTTGTGTTATTTTATTATGGATTGATTATCATCATCACAGGCATATCTGATTTGCGCGGAGGCAGCTGGAGCGTGGTTGCTTTAATCCATTTTGATTGCTCTGCAGAGGAATGCCACTGCTTTGCTTGAATGGACAGCCGTGCACCTCTGATGACTGGCTTAGAGAGAAAATAAACCACTGTGGTTTTTCCCCCCTTCTCTCTTTTGTTCGCCAGTATTTGTTGGTACAAGTATTTGTATGTTTTAAATATCTCAAGCCTCGTTCCTGGTGTTGTTTCAAAGGAAAATGTGTTACAGCATCTTCTATTATTACCTCCTCTTTTACTATGCTGTAGGTCATTTATCTTGGTGAGACTTGAGACATGGGGAGTCTTTATAATCATTATCAGTTTGATGAAAGCATTATGAATCATTTAAAAAAAAAAAATCCAAAAACCAATTGCATTCAGTGGAAGAAGACAAATGGAAAAGAGTTGCATAAAAGGCACACCGGAGTAATTTCAGCTGCATTAGATCAGAGACAGTGGGAAGAAAATGTGTGAGACCAGAGAAAGAAAACAGAGGGAGCAGGAGTGTGACCACCATATAGACGCACACTCTGCTCTCTGTTTACAAAGTAGCCTGATGTGAATCTAATTATGATCAGTTTGTTTATTCTGTTTCGTGATGAATGTATAAATTTCGGGTAGTCTGGACGATGAGGGAAGAGATCAGTCTCAGCACGGAGAGGCATTCGAGTACGTCCGCTCACCGACACGGCAGCAGACTTACCGGCTCTCAGAACTGTGACAGCCCTGAAATTACAATTGAGTTTCACTCTTTCCCGCTTTCACACCTACCTCCTTCTCCCCTTCCTTGTTCTTCCTCCCTCTCCAGCACTCCCTTTCTCATTCTCTCCCTCTCTCTCTCTCTCTCTCTCTCTGACGGCTCAATAACAGGTGCCATGCTAAGAGAGCTGTTACAGCCGTCCCTGAGTGGTTGTGTCAGCAGCAATGTTAGGGTTGAGCTTTCCAACCTGCTCACCATGCAGGAAAAAGGAAAGAGAGAAGGAGGGAAAAAAAAAATCTCTCCGGTCCCCAAATGATGCCCGCTGGGAGCCATCGTGCGCTAAATTTCGCCGGGTGGTTCTCCCCTGTTTTCTGTCTTGTGGCCCCCGGACTCCGATTTACAGACAGAGCCATATTGGGCCTTTCTGCATGGCGGGGCCCAAGCAGCTGTGTTCAGCAGAAAAAAAATGACAACAACAAAATAAAGAAATAAATAAACAAATCAACAAACACATAAGAGAAGCTTATTTCTTTCGCAAATGCTTGGATAAGGACTTTTTGTGTGCCATCTGCAGAAAATGAAGCATGTAGTCGGACCTTGATTGCAGTTACACAGGTTTGGCCTGACTATTGAAAAACAGCCCTAACTGTTGTGGGAAGTCCACTAAAGGGTTGGAAATCCTCCCGTCTGCATCAAAACAAATTCCTAAAAGTTTTTGTGTGTGCCGTCTTTGAGTTGAAGAGCCAATTTACTGTGCGTGACTCGGCTGATAGTGACACCGCCTGCCTTTAACACAAACACGGCGATCCGTCGCCATGATTGCTCATCTTTAACTCGTCTTTAAGCACACTCCTTAAGATTTGAGAGGTTCTTGGCTAAATCTATGCAAATGAAGCTGCTTTGTGAAAAGACGCATCACTGTGCATGAAGCCTGGAGCGGGCAATAATCACAGACGGATTGTGTGCAAACAAGAGATGCTAAGCACCTCAAACCTCTGCGAGCGACAGGAACACACAGGGAGAGACACACCACGGGGTGAAGGAGATAAGTCAAACAGTCAGGTGATTGCTTCATTTTTATTTATTTTTTTGCTGATGAGCAACAAAACATTATGTTTACCTGTGAAACTTTCTGATTCTGTGCGTTTGCTTTTGAAGAAATGCTCCTAATTTTAGGAACAGAATTTCAACACACAGCTACAAACACCATGACTGAGGACAGAAGAAGGAGACAAAGTCTAACGACCACGATCGGGCTTTTGATATTACATGTCACCAACACACCGGCATATGGAGTCGGCATCTCAGCATAATTCATAAACCCTTTTTCTCTCCTTTCTTGGGAGGAGGGGTGGAGATATGTTAGCATATAGGTAATCTAAATTTAGCTTCCATACCATCATGGGGCGGTTCATTTTACGCAACACAAAAAAAATGATAAATTTCAAAGGTGACCTGATGGGTTTCATTACAGCTGATTGATCGGCTTATGTGAGGGTGTCACGAAATGGACAGGGCAGACATAGTACACCTTCAGGATCCTACACAGGACATATAGGCCATCCTACCACGGCACCTATATACAGTGAGCTAGAGATGTATGGTGCATCTGAATATGTCTGCAGGTGCCTGAAATATGTGATATTGAACAAATAGAATTTACTTAAAATGCTCTTGTTTTGCGGCTTAATAATTGAGAAGACAGTAGAATTTATCTTTGACATAGCTCACACAGAAACCCAGAAAAAAAGGGAGTAAAAACATTCATACAGCTATTAAAACACAGACAACTCATCTAAAATATTGTAACAAAACCATGATACACCAGCTTTAAAAATGATTATTTTCAAACCTAATATACAGTTTCTACTTTTAAAAAAGTGACAATCAAGAAAAAGTAATTGACATATTGATAAAGTTTTAATAGAGTCAAAAAAGACTGGTATATATTGGGTAGTTAAACAGTATTTAGAGTAGGTTTTGCATTTCTGACTAGCCCATTTGATGGAATAAATTAAGTCATAGAGAGAACATTTCCACTTCCACAGTTAGGAATGACAGTGAAAGTTTCAGAGCAGTTATTTTTATGGTTGTTTCTGCATTCGTCACGAGTGTTTGGGAACAAAGCAGGGATCTGTGAATCCCTCCTACGAACTCGTATATAACCCCTGCAATTCATCATAAGAACGAGAAGGAAATGTCAAGGGCACAGGAGTCCCTTTTTGTCGAGGTCACACACAAAACATAAACAGCAACACGCATGCAAAAACATACTGTACACACACACATTTACATGCTGCACTGTGACCACACTGCGCTACATAGAAGTTGAGGCATTGACAAATCACTGAGACCTGAAAGTGGGGCCGAGGTGGGACTAATTGAAATGAACTTTAGAGAAGGGGGGACACCTAATTAAACATGAACTTTCTATCCTGTGTTTGTGTTGACATCATGGGGCCTAAATTTAAAGCTCATCTTTGTTTGGCCGAACCTGGCGATGCAGCTAAAAGAATACTGCGTGTGAGCGCGGAGAAGGAATAAGGTCATTGCTTTTCCTCAGTGAAAACATATTTTTCCTTGTCTCAAGTCACTCGCGACACTTTTCCGGAGTGTGTGAGGGGCCCATTCATTATCTACTGCTTTTCCTCAGAGAGACTCTAAGCGCATATGGTATCTTGTGTTGTGTGTGTGTTTTCGTGTTTATCTGTGCCGGTTCGAGACAACTATCGTGAGCGGCCGCGCTTATTGGCATACACACAGCACGTCCTTATGCACCTGTGTTCGTGTGAGTGAGCATGAGTGTGTTTCGGTAGGGGAGGGGATAGATGAGTGTGTGCATACGTGCATTTGTTTGTTGCTGTTTATTGCCTGTTCTATTTTCTGTATTACTTAGTCGGGGACACGGCCCAGTGCAGGAGCTGTGAAGTTTCCCAGTAACAGGCTAATTCCTCAGTGGCTGTTTAGAGTGTCTCCAGCAGTGCTAAGTGTTCTCCTCTCTGTGCCTGATCAGAAAACAGGACCACTTTAGTCAGTTTGTTTAAGGTCCCTCGAGAAGGCTCTCATATCCTCCCTCTACTCACCCCTTCCTTTTTCCCTGCTCTGTCTCTCTCGCTCTCTCACACACACAAACACACTCGCAGTGCCACCTTCACACTCCCTATCTCACATGGCATATTAAATAGATGAACTTGACATGTGTAGGTGCCTCAGCTGATCTTTTTTTTTTTTGAGCTTGTGCTTATTTAACGTCTTTTTTTTTTGTTTTTTGTTTAAATCCTTTTATATTATGTTAAGCTTTTATTTTAAATAAATTCAAAGACGGTGATGAAGATGAATCCATCGTTTTTCTGTTTGCTTTCCTTCCTGGAAGCATACCGCACATAATGAGCCATACAGACGGTGGAGAAAGATTCAGATGTGTAATGTGCATCCTCAAAAAGCAACTATTTGATGCAAAGCTTTGAGTAAGCACTATATGTACAAAAAATATGTAAGGATGAGGTTAGAGTTGTGAACAGACTGCAGCTTGAATTTATGCTGGGAATAAATGTTTATGTGGGGGATATTAAACAATAGAACAACACATAAAAGGGTTCATAAACTTTGTTTTACTCAGTAAATTATACTCAACAGGTGTTCCTTTTCCATAAATTAACAATCAAAACCAGAAACTGTGTTCTTTTTTTGTCTGTTGTCCTGCTTTTGCTGCAAATTGGAGCCTAAAAAACTAAAGAAACAGCAACATGAAGCTGCAGAAAATCAGATGTATTCTGCTGGCTGGTGTGATAGCAGCCTTTTATCCCACATGTGGGTCTGATTTTTATATGAACATGGATCATTAATGAAAAATAGTTCACATCAGGGCGTTGTGGAGTCCATCAAAGAGGTAAAGGTGCTGTTTAAGAGCTAGTTTTAATGAATTAAATTTGTTTATACTTCATGTCTCCACCTTACTATTTAATTAGATACCACCAGATTCATTATGTGAGGTGTGTGTGTGTGTGTGTGTGTGTACATGTGTTAGATAACTTCACCCTATTTCACCTGTCTCTATATAGCGAGGTAATATATGCTGTATAGTGCCCTCATTACAGCTCCCCCAACACAGCTCCCTTACGCATATTCACACTCATGCACTCAAGCGTATTCACTCATACAATCATTGCAGGTGATTTCACTAGCACTACTACAATCATATATATTTTTATCATTCATTAATGGTGTTTTCAGTTCATACTGAATCAAAATACACTTTTAGAATAGGTAACTAAAAGCTGTGTGTTGCTTTAACGTCAGTACCTTAGTGTAAATTCCACTCTCTCTTTAACTAGAATCGAGACTCGGCTATATTTGCAAGTGAAATTCTTTGCATGGAGAAGCTACCTCGCAACATGGAGACATATTCTCCCTGTTTTGCTATGGCCTGGCCTGCTCTGCTATCCTTGTGTAAAGGTGAAGTTTCCTCACAAGAGCTGACAAGTGTGAAATTACGATAGGAAGTGCTTCATACCCTGCCATTTACCTTCATTCATTACCAAGCCGCACACACACACACACACACGTACCTGCACGCTCCCTCCAGTCCACAGCTGACTGGTTGATATGGCAATCATTTCTTTAACCAGGAGTATAGGAAAATAGCAACACACACTATGCATGACAGGTTTGCCTCCACTATCTCTCAAACTTTGGTGGAGCCCTCAAAGGCATCGGCTCGCCTTTGGAGTAGTATTGAATATAGAGGTATAAAGGTATTAGAAAAGAGGTTGGAAGAAGAGATGGACCTACATGGATTAAAGCTCATCTATACCACTCGTCTCCAGGAACTAGATCCATATGATGTTCAAAGGAGCGCTGGACCACAGAGGTTTTCTAGCAAGAGGTGAGGCAGGTCACAGGGCATGATGTCCTCCGAGAGGGAACTCTTTCTCACTCTCCTTCTTTTCAGTTGTTTTGTCATTACAGAGAATTTAATGGAACAAAATTAGAAATAAATCACACAGTCACATCATTTTGCTCTCCAACTGTAAAGCAAGTCCCAGAATCAGAGAACAAATACAAAATTGTCGCTCTGTGTCTTTTCCCTCTCTAGTTAGCGCGTGTTGTCTGAAGGTTATCCAGCTGACTCTGTGGCCAAAAGGAACCGAGGAGTCGCTGGGCGGTCATAAGTCTTTGTCTTTGAAGACTGCACGCTGTGTTCGTATCGCTGTTGCAGCGTAATTGATACAGGCTCACGCTGTTGAGCTTAACGGAGCCCCATCATGGCCTTACACTCAGATCTCTCACAGCTGTAGGGCTCAGAGTACTGAGCTCTCACAAAGTCACACAAGCGTGTGCAGGCACACACACACACACACATACCCGCACATACACACACAAAACACCCAGCTGGCTTCTGGCGAGATCACAGCTAAAGAGATCCAGAGCGGAGCTGGTTAGACTAACACTAATGGAGATGAGCTGCCTGGTTAGCTCAATGGAAAATTGAGCAGTTGATGCTTATTTCATCACAGCAGCAGTCCGTTCCCTCGGGAATACACAGTCAACTTACACTGATTTTAAATCTTTCTGAAACAAAGAAAAAGAAATATATTGTGGTGTTTGTGAGGGAGCTTGTTGGGCCGCTACAGAGAACGCTTTATAATCTGAAGTGTTATAGCGTATGGAACCGCATGTGATGGATGGTTTTCTTCTAAGTAGCGTGCACAAAGGATACATTTGTAAGGGCATGCTGTGCTCAATCAGAGCTCCTCCACTGACAAGGAGCTCTCCTCACTTGGCTCCTTAGAACCAAGTGCATTAAATCATGTCACCAGTCGGTCCAGTGAAATCTGGGCCACACCTGAGTGCATCTGTCCTGCCCGGCAGCACTGTAGCATAGTAAAAACTACCGAGGATCACTGGCAAGCAGGAGGGGGTCCTCTGCTTTTATCCCTCCGCCTGACATTCTGTGACATTTAAGAAGTCGTTAAAGGTGTGAGCATGTGGAGTGGGAGAGCGCAGCTCCTCAGGCAGAGAAAGACCCTCAGCGCTGTCACCAAATAAAACCTTGTTGGATGAACTGATTATGCTGTCAGGAAAATCTTAGCATTACATTACACTCTCCTGGAAAGATGTATTCACTGTGTTGACAAATTGTGTACGGTGGCGTACGCTACGGACGCCTGTGGCAGTGTAGTGTTATAATTCAGCCCTATGGCCCATGCAGATAGGAGGATGCACTGCAATTATCAGATAAAGTGCAGTCCTTCTTCGGCCCGGGCTGTTCTGGTTGTGTTTCATTGTGGTCACTCTTGGCTGTGACACAAACATGCAGGGTCCACAGAAGATAAGAGTCTCCTCTTTTATGAGCCTTTTCCTCTCCACCAACAAACAGCTATTAAAGTGCGGCCAGATCTGGCTCCTGCTGGTGCTGCTGACAGCTAATGTCCTGCTATTTGTCCATCTCTGGCATCCGTCTCCATAAAGGCCTCGCTGTAAAAAGCCCCGCTGACCTACATCGTTAGGGGCCGACCCTGTCTTTACAGCAGTAAATGTTTGTTTAGGGGCAGTCCCCTGTTCTGAAGTAGCGATTAGCCTTTGGTAGAGAGAGGAGCCCTCAGGTTCAAAGCCCTTCCTCCACTGACAGCCTGTCAGCTCCAATACTAACAGAAAACACAGACTGAGAAATGCAGAGGCAGAGACAGGACAGTGATTACAAAGCCTCAGCTCTCTGCTCTGGGCCCTGTGCTGCTTCTCCAGAGGAAAAAAAACACTACCCTTCTCAACCCAGTGAACTGACAACTGGATGTGTACAGACGCTGTAGTGGGGAAGTGGAAAGAACTCCTCTACCAGAAAAGGTAGGTATACATGGTTTGCCCAGGCAGAACACCAGAATACACAAATCCTAAGCAGGTCTTTTGCATGTGATGGTGTCCTGTTAAATATTCATGATAATCTCCACTAAAAAGCCGTAACAGTCCATGAATGTGACATCTTCTCCCACCACTATCACCATGTTTGGTGTCCCTGTGTAAATCCATTACCAACTCATAGGATTTTGTGAAAATAAAACAAACTATAATGCAGGTTAATTATATGAACATCAAACTTAATTTTCACCTGCTCTTATACAAGGCTAACCACTGCAAAATGAATCAGGGAAATTAGCTGTGTAGTTGTCAAAGCAAATTTAAGATAGGAATTTGACTCCCATCTCGTCAAAGATTGACACTTTGTCAGCGGCCCTTGTCATCAGATGCTGATAAGTACAGTAGAGTCACCTTTAGTGGTGGTATGAGATGCACCAGGCGGCGGCATTTTTTTAAACAGCATGAAAGTCTGCACAGGGTGGGTAGATGTGTAGGTGGATGGGTCAAACAAACACAGGACTTTCACCTGTGAGGCCGCTCTTTGCTTCCTGTGTGAAACCAAAGTTCAGTTGAGTTATTTTAATAAGAATGTAATGTGCTACTATGTGTAGCATATTATGCTAGTCACATATGTCATGTTTTAATGACAAATGTACCTATTTTAAACCAAACCATGATGTTTTTTTCTAAACAAATCACAAACGTTTGTTGCCTAAACCTAAAAATGAAGTTTTTACCTACACTCTAAGTTTATTTTGAAAAGATGCTGTATCATTTAACGAGCAGGAATTGTACATTTTCATGTGAAAATATAAGTTTATTTTAAAGACAATACATGTAACGACTGTAAATAGAAATGCCGTCCTTGAACGTCCAAACGTGATGCTAGAGGGTACGTAGAGAATCATAGTTTGACGTGTAGAGACGCTGACCAAGCTTTGGTATTTGACAAGATTAGAGAGAGAACGTGTGTAGAACCAACAAAACAATAAAACTGTGTTAAATAAATTTGTTCGTATTGATCTAGTGGTTTAAAGCGTCACCATACTGCACGCTTTAACCTCACTCACAAAGGGGATACTGAGTTAAACTTTAGATCACATCATCAGTCATCAGTGCAACAATGCTGCTATGCTATAAAAGAGGCTCAGACATGTTGAGGCATCTGTATAAACTACTCACCACTCTAACCACAACCCTCTTACTTTTCATCACACTGTTACATGTCAAAATCTTTTCTTCATCATGTATCACCACAATGTTGTTGGAATGTTCTATTTTCCTCACCTTTTTAGCACGTACTGTATGTATATTTTCACGACATTTCTGAAGCCTGGGCTTGTAAACCAATCACCTAACCCTTCCCCTTTTTACAGCTCGCATCCAGGGACCTCACAATCCTCTCCCATAATGCACCAAAGCTTCGTGCCTCCACCATGTAAATCTGTCCGTGAGAGTAAGAGTGAAAGTCAGCCGGGTCACAGTTAGACCTCTGCCCATCAATCTGAGACACACGCTCTCCACACATCGAGGTCCTGACATTCCCACAATACACGCAGGGGTAATGGAGTCCCAAAGATGCCTGAGGGGACATAAGTCACGGAGAAAAGAGATGGTGACAGGGTGACAAAAGCTCGCTACAGTCGGGTGCCTCCAGCCTCAGGTACAGGCCCAACGAGGTAGCTCCAGTCCCAAATCCTTTGTGGTAACCGGCTCAGGTCTGTCCTCAGCTTCATACCTCTTCGCGTGGAGAGGACAGTGGGGCTTTATGATGGATGTTGCAAAGTTGACAGCTTGAGGTTTGGGGTTTAAATAGGGAGCACATCTGTAATATCCTGTGTGGCCTCTCAGCTGCTACAGTATACATTTAAAATCTCTCTCTCTGTCTCTCCTCTGTCTCCAGTATGACAGCCACAGGCCTACACGCTGCTCTGTGAGCAGGTACAGATCAATCTTAGCCGCTCTTACTCACAAGACAGAAACCTGAGGACGTTCTTCATCTGCACCTAAACACCCTCCACTGCTTGTACCTAAAGCTGAGCACCTACAGATCTGATAGCGTTTCTCTACATCATAAGCAGCTGCAGACTTCTGTATGCTGCGCAACCATAACATGTAGACACAGTGGCAACACTGCGAGCGCTTATCTTCATGCACAAGACTGCATACATTCACATTATGTATTTAGGCATGCGTCAACAAACTGATGCAGTGATGTCTTTTACAATAAATACATTTAGTCACTACAATAAAGAACATTAAAAAAATGGAATATGGCTATATTGAGAGCTCCCTCGGCTTTATAGCCACTTTTGATGAATAATTCAAGTAGCACTTTAAATTATTTACATTAAGGTTATAGTGTAATGTTATGCAAAAAAAGCTTCCCTGTTAGTGTAGCGCCGTCTTGAAATTATGGGGTGATTTTCCTAACCCTCCATGATAACATATGCTGTACTACATGCTCTAGCTGTTGTTATGATATGGTTTTCATTACTGTAACTATCAGCACCTGGGAACACTGCGGTTTCTAATAGAACGAGATCCACGATTTTCAGGAACATAAATTCTGTTTGCTCTTTTTTTTTTTTTTTTTTTTAAATTTTCTAGGAACTCACCCCGGTCAGTCTGACCTGAACCTGTCTGGGCTAAAGCCAAAACTAAACACACAGACATCTGTTCCCTGTAATCCTCTTACAGCTACCCCCCACCCCCCACACACATACACATAGTGTTCAGTGGTGAGTCTGTGGTGTCTCTGACATTGTGACATGGCAATTAACTTTAACTTACGTCCATTGATTATCCAAAAGCAGCTTAGCCGAGCAAGGGTCAAGGAACGGACTTAAACTTTAAGCATTGAACAAGCCAAAGAAGACAGGTCAGGGGCCAGTCACATCCGTACGACCCTGAGTGTGTGACTCCCCGCATGCACTGACCGTTTGTGTTATTACTCAAATATCTACATACATTTCAAAATTACTCTCCTAAAACATTGTTTCAAGTAATGAAGAGAGTGTGCCAGAGCGAAACATTAGAATATCATCATCATGTGATCCTGAATGACGATTCAGCTTTGAGTGAAATGGTGCTCTGATGTGTCCTGGTGTTATGTGCATTACATGAATGGCTGATATGCAATTATGTTATGTGTAGTATGTGTTTGTATGTTTTTATTGTGTATGCTTCTCATTTCTTCTGGACTGTTATTGTAAGGCAGAAAAACTTGTGCAGCTCCTGAGTCCAAGACGAATTTCCCTACGTGGACAATAAAGTATATTGTGCAGTATCGCATCGCATTGCATGATATCATATCATAACATACCATCATCATCATCATCATATCATTTTTTCCACCTTACTTCTCTGCACTGACCTGATGGTTTACAGTTTTTTTGAGGGTTATCTGTTTAACCTGTGCATTCCCATGAAAGTTACTAACACATACAGTGTGCAAAGAAATTCTGCACTCTTGGGCTCATATACCCGTCAGTGTTTTTCTTTCACATTAAAATAATATGTTGACAGAGCTCTCGGTGGCTTTTAAATCTATACTGGACCTGACGGCTCAAATTTGAAGAATCCTTTTTGAAATGTTTGATGCTCAGCAAATTTCCATCAGTGCTTTATAGCCGTCTCTTTTTAGAATATTAATGTATAGATAATAGTCTTACTGGGCTGTGGGACACTATAACAAAAAGTTGTTTCTGTTGTTTTGGTGGGCGATTTGTAGCAAATGTGCAGAGATTATGTTCCTGTTCACAAGTACCTATAAAGCTACAACACAGTTGTTTCCAGTGAAGCTAAGAAAAGAGAAGGGAGATACTTGAGAGCAACAGGACAGCTCTAGTGCGGGCCCTGAGATAACAAAGAGGAAACTGCAGTGTCCCTGCCACGGTACACGACCCTGCTGTCATCACTCACAGCAACATCCTCCATCATCCAAGTTTGTATCTCGTTGATGTTAATTTATTACATGTTCCACATGTTAAGTGTGCGAACCCCCGGGGTGCAATTTTAGCAGCAGCAAACTATCAACAAATCTTTGTTTCTCCCTTGGCAGAGCGCTTAGTAGAAGCGATAAAAGCTTTTTGAGAGAAACAGACTGGAACAATGGTGGGGACTATACTCTAAACGGCTTCCTGTTGCGCTGCAGCGCAAGATTGAGCACTGCTTCAGAAGAGCAGTGCGAGAGAGAGAGAGAGAAAGAGAAAGGCGTTTCATATCACGGGTACAGAGAGCTAGGCAAGGGATACACAGAGTGAATGAAAGTAAGAGAGACACTTAAAACAAACAGTTTATTGACTCTGCCAGGGAGAGCGTGTGTGTGAAGTGAGAGCAGTGCAAAGATGCATGCGTGTTTACAGAGGCATGTCTTTAGTCTTCTACACAAGCCTCTCCCAGTCCTTTCAGCCACTTAGCACCCTGCCCGAGGGAGCTCAAGTGGCTGTTGTTGCAACGTCTCAGGGGTAAAAATACTAAAGAGCCAGACACTTTGGAAATAAAGAACAGAGTTTTAGATATATCAGTTTCCTTCTATCGTAAAGGAAAAAAGATATATATATATATATATATATTTTTATTTTTTTTTTGCAGTGGTGATTCATTAATGAAACAGTGCCGAATCATTTCGCATATTCGTAGGTGTTCTCAGATGAAAAGATGAGAGGAAGAATAGAAAGATATGATAACAGAACACTGCTTCCAAGGACCAAGCAACTTTCTGCTCTTTGCATCTTTTTCAGTCAAGCTTTGGAGGTTTGAAAACTCAAAAGTAAATCGGGATTCACATTGGACCACAGAAATGACACATTTTTATGCCCTGTCTCCTTAAAACTACATTCATATTTAACAGATTTTATTTTGGCAGGTACATTTTGTTCTCTGTACTGTAGAAATGGAATGCTGGCTGGATTTTGTGTTCATCAGTATAACAAAATATTTGCTGTTTGCATGTGTCTTTTCATCCACGTGTTTCCAGTTTGCGAAGAAATAAAAACTAAGTAAAGCCTAAATTTCGCAAAAAAAAAAAAAAAAAAAAAAGCCAGTGAACTAAGCAGAAATTTTGTTTTCCCCAAACTGCATTAGGTAAAGCAAATTATAGTATACAAATCTATTTTGGAGGAGACAGGGTTCAGACTGCTTGAGCAATCGAAACCCATGCAGCTCCACTACCCCACCTAATAATAGGTAGCAACAGTTAATGACTGTAGGGGTGAATTATTCTGCCCCCCATCTCTCATCCCAAACGGGCAGAGTGCCCCTGTGTAGGCACCTATAGCCTTGAACCAGAATCCTTGACAGGGCCTCACCCAGCTTAAATACGGGGTGTTCCTTATTAGCACAGTGCCCAAGATAGGCCTGCGAAGGCTGGAGGATAGGTGAGAACTCCCTCAGGGGAAAAAGGAAGGATAGATGACACTTTGGCTTTGACTCAGACCTATTTGGATTTAGTAGCACTTTGTCACTGTCTCGACTTGCAGACATAAAAATGGAGCTGCCACGAAGGCTCTGTGCCGCACATCTGGTTAAAGGAGAAAAGAGCATGCATACACAGGATTTATATATAAAAAAGAAGAAGAAAAGAAAATATCAATGTAACTTTAATGACATCCAGACCTATAAATGTAACTCTGAGCTGTAGTAATGGTAATCAGAAACAGAGCGGTCCCATCAGGAGCCAATCCGCTCTCTGCTTTTCATTAAAATGCTGGCCACTACTTCTCACATCTCTGTGTGCATTTAAATAGTTAATGGACTGCCTGTCCGCTTGGCTACTGTAAGGTGGGGTGGGGGTGGGGGTGGGGGGCAGGAGGAGGCAGGGTGGAGCTCTTCAAAAGTTTCTTTGAGTGACTTTACCATGTTGCAATATTCATGATGTGTTTAGGAACTCTATACGCTTTCGTGGCTTTGAAGTGAGAGCAGTACCAGATTTCATCCATCTCTCAAAAACCCCCTCGTCCTTTTGACGGGTCAGTAATTGGGCACCAACGTAAATACAGTACGGTACATATATATGTTTTCTTTAGTTGTTGGACTTTCATGTGCTGATGCCTTTGTGTGCTGAGGAGCCACAAGTTGTGGAAAATCTGTTTCCTGTCGATACGCTCATTACAGCAATTTTAGTAAAAGTTTCCTTAATTTTCCTTCATCTAACCCGACTGAAAACACGTCTAGTAATACGTCTGCTGTTTAGAGGGAGCACTGTTTGTGGGTTCAGGTGAGGTGTGCAGTCACTGTTCTGCAGTGTGTGAGGAAGGAGATCAGTCAAGGCGTGAGGGGTAATTCTATACAGGTCCAGGATAGCTGGTAGGAAGTCTGAATTCTCGCCCTGAACCCATACGGAGGCTTTAGTACAGGCAGCGGGACCTCTTTGAAGGAAACTATAAAATATTAAGCGGAAGCGGATACCTCACTTGGCTTATTGCAGACATGAGTCAGGCCACACATTGGCTCATAAGATAAATCCTCGTTTTCTCTCGTTTTCTCTCTCTTTATCTTGCTCACTCTCTCTCTCTGGGTCTCTCGCTCAGTCTGTGCGGTAAGAAAAGGATCATGGAGCTTTGAGCTACACATACTTGGAGTGTGTCTGTCTGCTGTTGGCAGTCTTCCCACAGGCAGGGGGTCAAGTTCCTCAGCCACTCCACCCCACAAACACAAGCTCCACCTCTAGTTATTTCTCTTCATCCTATTCTCCATCTTAGAGTAAGCTTAGAGCTGTTAACTTAAAGGTACACTGCAGAGGATTATTGATTACTGTTTATCATTTATGGTCTTCTCAAGAGCTTGCTCACAGTTGGTTGACAATTTTAGCATCTTCAAGTCACTTACTCATCACTGCATTCTTTATGATGTGGTGGGTTGGACGTCACTGACCACTCACAGACAACAGCACTGGTATATTTTTCTCTATAAAGCAATATTGGGCAAACTCCCGGCCTACCTCTGTACCCTTCTGTGTGTCAGCTCTGGTAGTTACCAGCTACACTCCTCCAGGTGGTTGCTTTTTAATTTACCTGGAGTTTTAATAGATCTGCAGAAAACTGCTTTTTCCTACTCTGCACCTTGGACATTAAACAATCTCCAAAAAGATCTAAATTTAGAAACACTAGTCACCATAAAGAATGTGGTGACAGAGACATGCGCTTGTTTTTCTTGAGAGGCCATGATGTTTGAATAGTCGTTGTTTTATTTTGTATTATGAGTTGTATTTGTTGCATTTTACATGTGTTTTGATTGGCTACCAACTTGGCCAGGTCTCGCTTATAAAAGAAATTTTCAATCTCAATGTTACTTCCTGGTTAAGTAAAAGTCAAATAAATAAATAATTGCCATGTTTGTGTTTTTCGGTGCTGTGTCACATAGATGTCTGTTGCTTGTGGTCTGGCACCTGGTCGCTATCTTTAAATAAAGGCCCGACCTCACCTGGGTACTGTGTGGGTACACGCCCATAAACATCCTGAACACAACAAATAAGAACAAAAAAAGAAAATTCAGGCAGAGGGCAGAGTCTCTGCAGAAAGACTACACCTCCACACACCTCTAGTGTGTCATAAGTGTCGACTGAGAGGGATTACTCCTGTATGAGTCATGCATTGTTTCTCAGGAAAATCCAGCATTAAATACAGTATAACTGGTTTAGATTACCATCTTTAGTTTTACCTGTCAGTTGCCAAAAATCAAGTAATGTTGCTGATTTCCAACCTTTGCTTCAATGAATGCTAGAAACACTGTTAATTATTTAAAAGATACTGCTAATTAACTTAATTAAGTGACAATGCAGCTTAGAGCTGAAACAATAATTAATCAATCAGTAGACAGATCATCTGCAGCAATTTTTAAAATCAGTCAGTCATCAGAACGATATGAAGACGTCAGCTTGGGCACTGGAAACTGTCACTTTATGACATCAAAATAATTGGAAGATTAATCGATAATAAAAATAACCCTTAGCTGCAGTCCTGATAATGCATACAGCAGCTATAGAGATTTATTTGCAAATGAAGAATGTAGATGGGGATGAGAGTAAGCAGAGTTTATGTTCTCAACACACACACACACACACACACACAGTAAGAGAGAGAGAGCGCTATATAGAATACATCAATCAAATTGGTGCCGCTAAGCTCTGGCTGCTTTTAACCCTACAGCTATCTACCCCTCTGTCTCCATCCATCCATCTCCCCTCCTCCTCCTCTCTCTTGCAGGACTGCTCAAAGTTACTGATACACAGTATGCCAAGCCAGATGGTCAGCCACACGGTCGAAGCATGTACCACTCGGTTTCAACACCCCTCTAACAAACCCTCCTCCCAACTCCAGATGGCATGCCGTGCCTGGTTCTAGTGCCACAGGGGGACTGCAGCGGTATCAGTGTGACTCAAGTCCCTTGGGGCATGGTCTGCGCGCACGTGTGTGTGTTTGTGTGTGTGCGCATGTGTTTGGGTATGCACGTCTGCGCATGTGAACGCGCGTGCTTGTCCCTTAAGTGCTCTTGTTTGGTTGTGTGTTTTAGAGAGTCCCAACAATCAAATGCCCCGTGTCTCGTGGGCTGCTGATTCCTCCCCTTTGGCCAAATTTGGCTGCTGTGGTTCAATATGGAGTTCCTTCACTAATAATCGTCCCCGCTGAGCCTCGCTGTTTAAGTAAGTGATCTCAAAGGGGAAAATACAGCCTGCTGGAGGTATCGTATACAGTACAGAACATAAAGAACATTCCCTTTACTCTCACACTGTCCTGTCTTAGTAGAAATAAGCAGACTGGCAACACACAGCACCGATGGCTTTGTTTTTAATGTGATGGCTGTGGAACTGCTGTTAACTTAAAAAAGAATCAGCTTCTGTCAACACCATCACAGGAAACTACATTTCAAGAAGCATAACTAAGCTTATTATAACCCCTGATCACAATAGTATGCCTTAAAGAACCGGTGCAGCTGTACTAAACTTATACATGCACAGGGATGGATTATCAAACAATGAGCCCCTGACCACAGATATGCAAAAGGCCCCCGCCACCCTTCCTACAGATGAGCCAGACGTACACACTTTATAGTTGCTTAGCTTCTTTTTCATTGTTTTGCAGCTCTGTAGTTGTAATGCATCTTTTTGTGGTTTGGTGTCTCTTAATAATAGTTTTGTTTCTCTGTGAAGTAATTAAATGTCTTATTTGGTCGTTTGTGTCTCTTTGTGGTTCTTTTGCCCCTTTTTGTATTTAGTTTCTGTCTTTTTGCAGTTCCTTTGCATCTCTGTGTGGTCACTTTGAATGTTAATCTTTGGGCCCCTGGGCCTCTGCCCTGTTGGCCCGTTCCATAATCCTTCCAAGGACAAGCATAGGCAGATATGGGAGAGTTACTGAACAAACTTCTCTGGCTCGAGCTTTAGATCCTAAGGGGTGCTCTAAGGAGCTGTACACATGGCGTGTCTTCAACCGCATGGGAAATGCAAGGTTGGGTGCTGGGTGCTACTTTGATGCCTTTTTTTGAGCCAGCTTTCAAGAGTGCAGTGGCAGGTTGCGTTTGAGGTTGTTAAGCAACCTTAACAAGGACCTTATCATTGTCTGTTTACCTGAAATCCTGAGTGCAAAGCTGATCTTCTTCCAGGGGCTATTTATAAGTGTGTAGGCCCATCGTGTGTGGGACAGATGAAAAGCTCTGGCAGCCCAGCACCAAAATGATCAACTTTTCCATATTTGTCACAGACTGATATTTACAGAGGAATTGGCTGTGATTGGTTGGTCCTTGTCACATGACATGTGGTGCTCATGTGTACGGCTCCCTAAGTCTCCAGCTTCACTGTGCATCAGTGTAGAGCGACAACATTTAATTAACTGATTGATTAGTTGTCAACTAGCAAATGAATGGCCAATTAATTTCATAATCAAGTGATTTGTTTGAGCTGTTTTTTTATGAAAAACAAAAAATTCTCTTCTTAACAGTGAATATTTTCCGGTTTCTTTGCTCATCTGTAACATTAAACACAATTTCTGTAGGTTGTGGACAAAAGTAATTGATTTATCGAGAAAATAATCAACAGGTTAACTAACTGTTGTCAGTTGCAGCCCCACATGTACACCAGTGAACCACAGTCCAGTTTCAGTTGGCTGTTTATGCTTTATCATCAGCACATTAGCTGATCTGCTGTCAGCGCACTGTACATCTTCACTGTGACACTAATTTGCTTTAAAGTTGCAGTGGCTCTCGTCCCCACCCCACCCTGCTCCTTCTTTTGTGTTAAAGCTTTTTTTACTACTGTTTATTTTTTTGTGATCTAAGGCAAATATTAGTGGCCTTATGACTTCTTTATACTATTACTCATTACTTTCTGAGTGGAAAATAGTCATTTCCACTCAAATTCGTTGAAATTTAACGACCTATACGCTTGCCATAAGTGGTCAGTTTATCATCATAGGTTTGTCTGTTTGGGGAAATGTGGCTAACACAAGTTTATTCGGGTCTGAGGCAACCCTGCATTATTATAAAGCATTTCAGGCCCTGCTCTGCAAAATGGCCGTCTGTCACAATCTAGTAGCAAGACCCTTACCTTTCTTCATGATTTTTAAATTTGTCAAAACAGTTCAGCACAGGCTACAGGTTGAATCTGTGAGGCATAATAGATTTTTCCCCTGTAACCCTAGTGTGTGATTCAGCTCTGTGTGCAGCCCAGCACATATTATGCAGAAGCACGTGATCTTCACATGAAAAGAAAACACACCAAAGCAGCTGCACTGTAGTGTTTGTATTTATTGTTAAAATATCAGTGCCGGCTCTCTGCTGCCGTGTGTATCCTCTAGTTACACCCTGCGAATGTCAAGGGGCTTTGAAAAGCAGTGAAAGGGGAAACCAGAGGAGGGTGTGTGCCTCTGATCGGGGGAATATTTCTGCTGATCACCCTTCTAAATTAAAAAGCAGTTATGAATAATCCTCACTGGAGACTCTACTTAAATTAATGCCTCAATTAGATTGGGAACATTAAAGGTAGTAATGATTCCACTCCTCTGTATTTTAATTTAAGGCCTGCTTGCTCTTCCCCGGGAAAGCAGCTCTTTGCAGTGAATGTATTAGAGTAGATTAATGAGGGGAGGATATGGAGGTGGCTAGCAGTGAGAGCCAGGCCACTCTGCATCCTTTTTTTCTCACACACCCTTAATGGCGTGGAAAGAGGAGGTTTATCAATCATGCGGTCTTTGTCAATCAGAGATTGCAGGACACGTTTGCCAAAAGTTTAACTCTTAAATTGACTGAACACAAACTGCCACCTGAGGCGAAGAAGAGTGTATGATAAAAATGTTTTCTCTGCCATGTGAGCAAGGGCACAATTCAGTCAGGACCATCACCTCTCTGTGCTGCTGGGAGTCACTCTATGGCTCCACCTGAGCGCTGGGGTGGGGTTGTAACGATCGCTGCGTGTAAGTGATCCATCCCTAATCGATCCAGACTGTCAGCATGGACTAGACATTCACCTCTGCCTGTTATCTCTATCTGTAAGGAAGCCTGCCTCAGTCACGGCGGTGACCACAGCCTAACCTAGCTGGTCAGCTCCAATCACAACCTGCTGTAGCGGAGATGAGTCACTTACGACTCCCATCCAGGTTCTTGTGGGTTTGGGATCCGGGTCTGAAGTCAGGTTTAACTCGGGTGAAATTAACAGCAGAGGGATGTCGGCTGGCTTATATTGTATTAATAGGTTAAATCTATGGTGACCTTATTTTTGGTGAAGCAGCGTGATAATTGGAAGTCCTGCACAACATTGGGGATTACCATGTTTATCCTTGCATAATCCCCATAAACATTAAGACACAACAAGCTACATGCTGATTAGCTTCAGGCAGGAGCAATCAATCAGCGAGAGATAAATAGCCCCCTGGCTTTCTATCCACATGAAAGAAGGGTAAGTTA
This sequence comes from Epinephelus awoara, assembly GCA_035609425.1. Taxonomy (NCBI): domain Eukaryota; kingdom Metazoa; phylum Chordata; class Actinopteri; order Perciformes; family Serranidae; genus Epinephelus; species Epinephelus awoara. The sequence continues at coordinate 25,981,712 of CM069294.1, forward strand.
ACAGCTAATATCTCGCTGCTCGGGACTTTCTGTGGCTTCACCACCTCTACAGGCACCGTGTGATATTAATGAATATCTCCCCTCACTGGTACACGTCAACAGCGGAGCCAAATCACACCTACGACAATAATTTTTAAAATATTGCATTTTTCAGTAATATTTTTGGATGAAGTCTGTAACTTTAAATTAAAGTGGATTTTTTTTTTTTTTTTGTGAGTAATTCAAATAAATAGTCAATTCTTTCCGTAACTCCTAGTTGACAATCAAAAGTGTAAACATTTATCACATGCCCCAGGCCTGTGGGTAGGGTGGGCCATTTTGCCATGCTGCATATTTGCCTATTCAGACGGGGAATGGGCAGAACCCCTCAAGCAGAACATATTCAGGGGGTGCGTTTTGAGGACTTCATGTTTGCAAATGACTTGCAGGTACACACATAAAACCCCCCTACCTGCTCTCGATAAAGAGACTTGTTGAAACCCAGACAAGCGCGGCTGCTCAGCGACTCTAACCAGATGCAGGATGGAGGAGACAGGTTGTGTGGTGAGATGGAAGAAGGAAGGAGGAGGAGGGGGGGGAGCGGGCGTACGCTCTTTCCTTGTCCGTGCGACGCCATGATAAGGAGACACTAGAGCTTGTTTACATGCAGCAATGGGAAAACAAATTGAAAATTCCTGCCGGGACGCAGATGCATATCAAAACAGGATTATTTTAGAAATAATCGCCCATGCCACAAACTGTCACCAGCTAATCTCCACTTTGTTAGAATTCAAATTACTTTCCCATGTTTACATTGCCATTACTGCAAGGGCAGGGACTAGGGACTCTATGGGGGCCTATTTGCACAAGAGTAGCAATAAAAAACAGATAAAATAAACTTTCCATAAATATTCCAGACCAGAGAGAATGCTCAGGTCCTGTTGGTGCAGTAGGAATATTGAATAGGAGAAGCTTTTGGAATAATGGAGACAGAAAGACCCAGCTATGAAGGCAGCAGACAGATTGAAATGGTGATGGTCTGTCAGACTGGGGATGAGATAGACTGACAAAAGGGAAAAGCCAATAAGAAGTGGTAAAAAAAAAAAATTGCCGGAGTAGCCTCCGCTGACCTCCACCTGGCCGGGCCATGTCAGGCTCAGCAGGGTTGAGCCAAGCAAATCTGGACTTGGCTAAGAAGAATAGAAGTGCATTAAGTCTGAACTCTGTCGGAGGCAGAGGCGTCTCTTGTCTCTGGATCAAGTTGCTGGTGTTTATCACTTCTAGCTGTGCTGGCACTGAGGGCAGACACACTATCCCTTATCCAGGGCTGTCAGTCAGCGGGCCGAGCCGTCTCGCACATAGCAGCCCCGGAGCATCAGCCTGCTTCAGCACTGGAGGGAACCATGGAAAAACACACAAGGCTTATTGCCCCATATCCAACCGATCAATGGGGCTTGTCCTTAAGTGAGAACGGAAGTGCAAACCTGTGCGAAACACTTCTCATGTATCAGAAACCCTGCCAAGTCATTACCATGTTAATTCTGAATATGCAGGTAAAAAAAAAGAAATACAAATTTACACTTCTCAAACTTAATTGAATTTTAAAAAGCCTGCTAAGACTCAAACTGTGAGTGTGTGAATGTTATAAATCTGATTTAAAGAGACAAGCTTCTGTGCATGCAGAGACAAGTAGTCCCTCCTTAAGCAGCATTAGAGATACAATCAGTCTGCGTGCTTCTCTAAAACTCCTCTCTCGCGGTCGGAGTCTCTGCGCTAGTCTATTTGTTGCTTTGCCGTTGCTGTCATAGAGGTTGGCCTTATGGTTCCCAGAAGGATAGGGGATGTGTCTTGTGGTGAAAACCACACTGTGTGACAGACACAGAGGAGACATGAGGATGGCAGTTCTCATCCATGTTCCCTGCAGCAGTGGTCACATCAAAGACTATTAACTTGTTTTCCTTTTGTTCTCCGAAGGCTCCGGCATTCTCATTCTGAGATTCTCGACAAATTAGCAAACAAATTCATTTACAGTTTACACATCCAGAATGCGCTCGGAGGAGAAAAATAGTGTTGTTTTTGAGGCCGAAATATTGCAACGGGTGACCAAACACATATTGAAGGAGTTAACCCCGAGCGCTCGGTTCACAAAGTGGGCATTTTCCTGTGAAGCAAAGCACGCAGTCTGAGAGGAGACACTGTGGTGGTGACTCGAATCTACGGCTCTGCTGTGACTTTGCTCTTATGTTCCCAGCCCTTGCCTGAGGCGGCAAACGGCTTTGCTCACTAAGGGAGAGAGGAGAGGGGGTGCGGTGTGGGACGGGAGGGGAGAGCAGACAGAGGTAGGTTAGATTAGGTTTGACAGGGTAATGCTTTGAAAAGGGGCCTGTTAGATGATTTATTCTCAAACACCTCTCCATAATGGGCTGGTGCGTGTTTCTATTAAGGCTGATGGAGACGCTGCTACGCTCACTTTCTTAGACACTCAGTGGTCTGCTGTGCTCGTCTGTCCCTACTTCATATCTTCAGTGTCTTCATCTCGTTTTCATATCTCAACTACTCTCCCGCATGCACTCCCACAGAGATGCACACATGCAAGTTCTCACTGCGCCTCCTCCCCCTCTTTACTTTCTTTTTCTTCAACAATACTCGCTCATCAAAGATTCCCAACAGATATTTTGTCAGTTCATTTAACTTTGGATCTGTAGCAGCAGAACAGACACGTAACATCCCTAACTCAGGAGACAAGAGCTTCATCTGGAGCTCACGTAGTCTGTCCTCAGACTCAGCGTGAGACTTAGCACCTACCAGCCGCGTGTGACTGCTGCTGTACCTGAGCCAAAGGAGGCCTGTCTTTTTAAATGTTTAACTTGTCGTCTCACCCTTCAGCTGCCGTGTGGGAGTGTAGCGGTTTAGAGTATGCCAGAAATGGCGGAGGATGGAGGAGACAGTCAAATAGAGAACATATCTGAAAGGGTGAATGAAAGATGATGGTTGTACCGCAGATAGACTCCAGAAGCGATCGAAACCTTAAGCTGTTTGTTTAATCTAAATGGGAAGAGGACGACAATACAATGCATACAAAGCCATACTGCACAGCATCAATTATATATAGCCTTGTGAAACATACATCAATTTGTCTTCTAATATTACTGCATTTTATTGTTTTGTTTTTACTGTGCGAGCCTTCCTCACTGAAAGCATTGACAAAGTGACTGTGTTACATCACATGTTCCCACTCGCTGCATTTTCACTTTTCGCTCTTTATACCTGTTTTTGTAACCATCTCTGAGGCCGCGAGTTCAGAGCATGACTTCCTGTGACTGGGGCGAACCGTGCTGATAGCAGTGGTTTCAGTTAAGCAGGGTCAAAGTTGACATAAGAACATTAGAACAGCCAGTAAGAGGCACTGGTTGGACAAACCAAACAGGAAGCAGCGTTGCACTCTGCGAGGCTGACAGAGATATGGGTCTACAGAGAACTACGATGGGGTTATGGTAAGATATGGATGCCTGATCTAAGCCATGGCAGGAAGGAACAGAAATAGATACCATTCTTTCCGCAATGCTGGGAAGGTGCAGCTCGTATCGGACAATCACGTTACTTGGGAAAACAAACACAACTGTAAAACAAGAAATAAGACATTTGAGGGTGTACTCTAGACTCACTGTGAGTAAGTCATCCCGACGGTTCCTTAAATAAAAAATGGATATAAATATACTTCTGTTAAAGGTGATCACAGATTTCCTCCTCTCTGCAACCTGTGACAGATCCACCAGCAGAGACGGCGGTCAATATTGACCATCTGCTGTAATCTGAGGATTAAAGAAGCAGAGTGGAGCAAATCTTGTGGTCATACTTCATTTTGGTAATAGTGGTAGTGGTAAAAGTGGCTTGAATTTTTTTTTTTCCCAGGTGAGACTGTGTTTTATCGATTATTTTGTCCTCACTACACACACTTGTGCATGCCTTAATCGTACACACACACACTCCCAGACGCTGACTTCACTGCACTCCATGCTAAAATTAACAGGATGTTTTATTTTCATTCCTGCACGAGGCAAGAGGTTTGTTCCAAAACAGCCTGCGGTGTTAAGCCCTCAAATACTCCATCCTAATTTTCATGTATCAACATTTGTTTATAGGCCTGAGAACACCACCTCCAAGGCAATTCAATACACCCGTTTCACAAATAATGTATTTTTTTTTGAGATGTCAAACAATATAACTATAAATAAAACACCTTCCCACACGACAACAAAGGCAGCACACCTACATAACTGGATGCATTAGTGTTTTGTCTCTTACAGCAGAAAGCCTGGGTCACTATGTACTATTGCAATAAATCCAGTTAATTCATTGTCAAGACAGTTTGCTGAAAACCAACATTCATTATGTAAGCTCGCTCAGCGGAACATGTCAGCGGGCATTTTAGATGTTGGGAGTCCGTTAGTGTTTTCGTTTGCACAGCAGCAGCAGCAGCAGCAGCAGCAGCAGTCTCGCATTCCGGTGACTTTTCAGGTAGTGAGAAATGATCCGGTATCTGTGGCAACAGAAACTTCACTACCTACGTACCTCTCTCTCTCTCTCTCCCTTTTCTTGGCCCCCCGCGGATGTAGGTTTGCACCTGCAGGTGCGCACGCATACACAAACTCAATCCAGCGCTCGCACAGATCTGTGAACCTCAGTGTGACCACCTTTACCACAGGTTTACTTTGGAGGCCCCCAGCCTCAGGAGCTGTTAGAAGCAGGTAGCTGTGGTTGCTCTTGTTAAGTGTAGCATAACACACATCACTGCTCCACATGGTTATTTAATTAATTTACATTTCCAGCACAAATGCTGTTTGTGTTAAAGAGAAAATCATAATCTGTGTAAATTTTAGTCTGCAGAAAAGCTGGCTGTAAATTGAAACTTTGCACACTAAACACTACTGAGCAATGACAATATATTTATTTACTTTTAAAGGCTGCATTACTTTTTTTATTTCCTTCAACCATGCTGAGCAGAGAGCCAGAGTATGACAGACAGAGAGGAGAAAAGGAGGATAAAGCATGCATCTTGGTTGGCTCACACGTTACTAGAAAACAAGGCTGGAGCGGTCACAACCCCCATACTGTGTTCCTGAGGGAGGCAGGGTGTGATGATGATGAAACAACTGATGATTCACACTTTACTGTCAGAGGTTGTAAAGGGAACGCTCGCTCACACTCCTTGAAAAAACAGCGTGCGATTGCACCATCGTGGCTGGCATTGACTCATGTCTCCTCCGCCGTGTCACTCGGTCGTTGCATTTAGTCATGACAACAGCATTGGTGTTTTTACATTAACAGTGCTGCAGGATGACCGTGAAACTAAATGTCTTTCTACGGGAGCCCTGAGAGACAAGTGAGACAAGTGAGAGAAAAAAAATGTGGTGATCCATTTTCTTAGTCTGATATAAAGTTTTTCTCTCCTGTGATCATGACTTAAAGGAAGTGTATGTAAGATTTAGGAAGATTTAGTGGAGTCTTGCAGTGACGACTGCAGATTGCAACCAGCTGCAACTTATAATTCCTTCAGTGTTTTTTGTTTAAGAGGTTTTCACCAGGAGCCCAATTATCTGCAGAGGTCTCTTCCTCTCCAAAACAAATGGACCAGGTGATTTGAAGCAGTAAAAACACAGAATTAAGCAGTTTAACATAAAAAAAAAATGTTTTTCCACCACTCTTATTGTGGAACTGCTGCTAACTACGGTGGCCCACACAAAATACAAATGGCCTTATCGAGAGCCAGTGTTTGGTTTGTCCGTTCTGGGCTACTGTAGAAACAGGACAGTGTAACATGGTGATCTCCACAGAGTAGGAGATGCTCCCTATGTAGATATAAATGGCTCATCCTAAGGTAACAAAAACACAATCCTTATTTTCAGGTAATTATACACTAAAAAAAACAGCCTTTTTTTATTATTATATTCCATTTCTGCCAAAATTTCCCCCTTAATCTTACACACTGGACCTTTAAGAGCAGGTGAAAAAAGGTTTTGCTAGGATGATCTATCCAAGTTCTTTTTTTATCTCCACTTATGAAACAGTTGGAAAATGTTTTGCCATGTGAAAACAAAAGCTACATTTTTGTAACGGGTGAAAACAGATGAACAAAAAGGGTTGGCAGGTGAATAAAAACTCTGCTGTTTAATCTGCCATTAGCATTAGCTTCACTGACCTGAGAGAAAACAACACAGGGAAGTGGTGCATTTCAGTCTCATGTAGCTGTAATTAGTCTTACAACAACAAACACTTATGTCTGTTTTCACAGATGAAAAAAGTAACATACCACAATGGTCCTGGCAAAACCTTTCCCCCACCTGTTTCATGGATTAAAAGAGATCAGGAAGGAGGAGAGATTATCCTAGCAAAACTTTTTTTCATCACTCTGAAGTCAAAAACAGGAGAGGAAACACTTTAGATCAGACTTAGAAAATTGACCCCTGATTTTTTTTCTCACTTGTCTCTCAGGGCTTCGTACATTCCTCCTTTTTGTTAGTTTTAATGTGCATTCAAACGGTGATTTTGTATATCTACTGTATGTATAGGTGTGTGTGTGTCGTGTCTCCGTGCACCTGCGAGTGTGTGTGTGTGTATCTCAGTGCCTTGGTGTTGCAGATGGTGAAGTCTCTGTTCTCCATCAGTGGGATCTCAGTAGAAACAGATGCCCATGCAGGCCTGCCTGTGTGTTCCCATTGTGTCTAAACCTGTCTGTGCTCCTTGTGCTCGTCTCTGTCTCATCCTCAACCTGGTCCCATTAACTCCTCACCATGAGGAGGTTGGGACAATGAGGATTACTCTATAAAACACTGTTAAACTTCCTGCCAAGTGGGCCACCTCCAGTCACAATGAAAGCTTTGGAAAACAAGGGCAAACACACACACAGTAAAAAATCATTGGCCACGTTAAAACAGTCCTCTGCCTAATGGTATTTGTTAGCGATTAAATGGGCAGGGTTTACCACCGGCCCATGCAATGAGTCTTAATAAGCTGCACAAGAAATTACAGACTTATTTAAAAGCAAATTTGGTACTTACACTAACTGAAATGGTCCTGACAGTAAAACTAACCATCTGGTACAGCAAGCGGGGTAAATATTCCCAAATAATCAGGCAGTACTAATTGGCTATGGTGCGTTTAAGCACAAGATCTGATATTTTTGTGGCCTTTGCCTCGCTCTATGAGCAGTGTCCTGAGGGCCTGAGGATAGCGTGAGTCTTTCAGGCTCAGTGGTATCTGTCTAAACACTGATACAGCTCTCCCAGAGCTTCCTCGTGTCATCCAAAGACCTGGCCGCTAAAACAAACACTGACCCGTCCATCTGTCAGCAACTTGCCATAGGTATGTGAAAAGAAGGAAATCATCTTTTCTCCCAGTGTGTTCATGCGTGTTTGTGCCTGCATTAGACCACATGTTTGTAGTGCATTGCAGCTGCCTATCTTTGTGACTTTGCACAAGTTCAAGAGGGAAGTTTGTGGCAGTGAACGCGATGATAGAGGCTTTACTTGGTTAAAGAAGTAACCTACTTTGACTCTTGCTACTGTGAATGGGAAGACACTTCTCAGATAAGAATGAACTCTGACCAAACAGGCATCCTGTCCCTGTCCCCCATGCTTTTCTAACCCTAACAGGGGGGGAGCAGCCGAGAGGCCTGCAAGCCCGTGTCTTTATGGTTCCCCCTGGGCTCATAAAGCTGCCAGGCCCAGGATGCGACGTACTCTCACTCCACCAACCATGTCACTGCCAGCTCCCTCCACATCAGTGGAGTCTGCTCATGTCAAGTGAGCAGCCGGATGTTTGATGGTTGTCTCTTGCATGCCGCTGGGTGTTAAGATAACAAAAGCAGGTAGTTTCTCACCCCCTCACTCTGCAGCACCTCTCTAGAAAGCCATTTACTATTAGTCATTTCTGCGACAGAGAGGGAGGAGTGGAGAGGATGTGGAGGCAGAGTAAACAGGATCATAAAAAAGTATTAAAAGTAGGCAGACAACAAAAGGGTAACGTCCTTCTTAAATGTCTTTCACTTTCTTCTTTGTGAGTGCACAACTTCTGCTTGCGATGACTCCCATTTCCTTCAAGTAGGGCGCAAATCTAAAAGCACAGACACACCAAACTGACAACAAAGTACTGGCAGCAATGAAGGCCAAATGTTGCATCACCTCACTTCACCTGTGTCTTGGCCAAGAACTTGCGCTCAAACACACCGCAAAGACTACAGCCAACTAGCACCTAGCAGAAATGACTCGTCATACCAGCAAGTGGTGGTAGTCTGTGTTCATCATTCCAACAGGGAAGATAGAAGACCTATGACTCAGATATACAAACCATTGTTATGATACATACATGAAACAAAGCCGTGTTTGCCAACCATTTTCACACCTGTTTTGCTCACCACTTGTTGGTCTTTACTTGCGTCATTCCATACTGCCATGTCATTGTGAAAATATCGGAATGATTGGATAAGATGAAAATGAAAAATGAGAATAACCTTCTGTGCTTGCCCTCTTGACTTCACTTGTTTGCTTCCCTCACTTTCGCTTCTCTGGCGGCTCCATTGCCAGTTCAGCACACTCAAGCAGCCAAAAGTTGTTGGCTAGTGCCAACAGTGCAGGGCCCACCACAAAAACCAGGGCCACAGATGCTTCCTTACGGCCCAAAACTTGCTGATGGCCAACCGTCATCCTGGTGTTTCAGGGCCTTAAGGCCTTTCTCAGTGACCTGATGCTGGATTATTTGTAATTTAACTTTCTCAAGGGGGGAAATAAGAGAAGCTTCGACCTTATTTGGGGATCTGTCTCGGTTAGAAGAGAGCGTGTCGGTCATGCGAAGCACTCAGAAACCCCCTCACAAACTCCTACTCAAATGAAGTGCCGAATGCTTGAAGGCCACGAGGGTAGAGCCAAGAGCCTAGAACAGACTCCTGTGGACCAGGTTAAGTTACAGTACAACTGGGGACGGGCCTATACGCTTTCATCACACACACGCACACAAACACATGCAGTGATGAATCGCATGCAAGCCTCATGACCACGAACCAAATACCTGGGTTTGGTTTTAATGAGTGTACCAGGCTCAAGCTTAAGCTGGAATGCTGTTGACTGACCAACTGAGTGGATGATCCTATTGATAGAGACCTGGGTTGGGTTGCTCTCTAATTAGCAAGCAGGCGGAAATGATCTTAGACGGGTACTGTGTGTCCTGAGTCTGTCCAGGTTATCTAATGTAGGCGTTCAAGATTTTGTGTCCAAGGCACTTGACTGACGTCGTTCATTAAAAGCTGAGTAAAATTAACCAACATATTTCACTCATATGTGTTTATCTGGGTTGCTCATCAAGAGAAAAAAAGGGAGACACTTCGTCACAGCACACATGAGCCAGAGGGTCATGTTAGGGTCAGTGATTCATATTTATCTACTATCAACAGTGGGAATCATATCAGTGTGAGTATAATTAAACAGGGCAGAATTCGCCACATGGGGAATGTGTGCGCTCTGAGAACACAGCGGGATAAGATACTGTAGCGGCCTGTCTGATAAGCGTGCACACCTATAACTATATGATATGCATCATTTCATCTTCTTAAGCAACATGGAACCACGCACCACTGTGAAAAAATAGGTTTCAAAGAGGATTCTGTATCAATGTAAAAAAAAAAAAAAAAAAAGAAGAAGAAAAAGAAAAAGCATGAAGGAAGTCAAGCTGTTGAAAGGAAATCAGATGAAGGGAGGGAAAGAGTTCAATTCAGGAAAAGCCTGTATTCTGAGCCTGTGCTTGGCAGCCTGTGTGATCAATATAAATAGCACCAAATGGGCTGTTATAAAATTGTCTAGAGTTGTAAATGATCCCCAAAGACAAAACTGGAACATAAAAGAGCACAAACCCGTGTGCACAAAGCGCAGACATGCAGCCAAACATATATTTCAAGTATGTCCATGTATCCAGTGTGTACCCCTCCTCTCCAAACACCCACTGCTTTCTCACACACACACACACACACACACACACACACACGGGCATCTGATTTCTGATTGGCTGAGCAATCAAAAATACTATTACTGTGTAGGGAGAGTCAACTCAACAAAATATGCTTTTCTTAAGCAAATTACTTTTTTTTTCTCGAGCAAAAAATACTTGGCAAGCACACATTCAAGTGAACATGTTATTTTTAAGAATGCACGCACGCACGCACACACCGCTGCTTAAAGCTGACCCAAGGCAATACTTTTCCTTCAATAATGCAAACAAACATCTTTATTGCTTTGTTTGGTGGATGGCATGATTTATGAGAAAAACTTCCGATCAGCAGTATTTCAGTTGCTGTATACCAGGGGACAGTGAAAGGGCTGACTGTAGGGGAGAGGAGGAGGAGACGCTGCAGCCTGGTACCTGAGACAGACATCCTGCACACGCTGCCCCTTGTGGTCACACACGGCACATCCAATTGTAAAAACTCATTAAACAATGATATATTACTATTGTTTGTTTTATAAACAATGGTAAAATATTTTCCCCCTTTTCCCTCTACCTCTCTGTTTAAACCCATTCATTTATCCCAGGTAAGTCGAGAGAAGAAGATCCGATGATTATAGGGACTTATTGTATTATAACTCAGCCAAAGATTAAAGGGAGAAACGGGGGTGGAAGGATGAGGGAAGGCTAAAGTGCTGCGCTTGCATTTTATACACACAAAGACTTTTTAATGCATATGCATCCCCCCAATTCTTCTTCACAAATGGTTGCACCTTGAGCGAATATATTCCGAGATATCTTTCCAACTAACTTTTGAGGTAAAACAAAAAAGGAGGAGAAAAAAAAAAAAAGCCAGAGCTGGATTCCGGCTGACAACAGAGGAGCGTGTGCGTAACCACTGGATGCACTCACTTCGCCAGAGTGCTCCCGGTGACGGTCGCTAACAGTAGCCGTGATTCGGCGGATATCACACAGACTGGCTAATGAGCATTAGCATTATAGCTAAGAGACGCACAGGTAAAAAACACAGAGGAAGGAACCTCCTGAGGATATGTCTAACTTTTTAAATCCCCCCTTTTTTTCCTCTCCTTTATTTTCCCCCTACGGACCATTAGCCAGTAGATCCCTCCCACCTCCCCTCTCCTCCCTCCCCTCCCTTTTTTCTTTCTTTCAGCACGGTGCAATTAGCGCTCTCATTGAATATTGAAGGTATGAAGAAGAATGGGGCTTTTTAGCCGTTTCTCTTCCGCTAAGACCATAGCTCCGTTGAGGGATGGCTGAAGGCTTCGACTAAATCAGGATGCTGAGCTACAGCAACAGCACTTAGAGCCAAACAATCACTGATCATTTATTTAGTCAGCCTTATTTATTCATTCCCGTTTGCTGTTGCTCAGAGCTGTGATTATTTCACTTAGGATTATTCTCATGTGATTCTCTCTCCTTGAAGCAGACAACTGGTCCGAGCACCTCGAATTAATGAGAATCCTTAAGCTTCATTTTGCCAATTCGGATGATTTTATCACATCCGATTGTTCGAGGTGGAGGAATCAAAATTTTATTGCAAATAACCTTTTTCTTATTTTTTTATCCTCTTTGTATTTCCTCCATATCGCTATGATCTTATTTTCTAAAGTGTGTTGCTGTTGTGTTATGGAGAGCTCGCAGGATGTATCATGTCTCTGCTTTGTGTAATGCAGAGCAGAAAGAATAGCCCTACTGTACTGAGTTGTGTTGCATGGAAGTTTGCCCGAGGGCTGTACGGCAGGTTAGTGGCAGAGGGGGCCAGCGCGGCTCTGCCAGTAGACTTTCTCAGGACCCAACACAGCAGTCTGCCAGCACAAAACACAAGCATTGTCTATAAACCCTCCATGCCCTATGGCCACATAATCAGACATGATCCTGATTAACACAAGCCTGCTCCAGCCATGTATAAACATCCACACATGCAAACACACACATGAAAACACATACATGTTTTCTCCTGGATCTTGCACATTCACATGCGCAAACACCAGACATTGATTCTCGCAAATGCTAGATTACAACGTCTCGCTCCCTCACAGTCTAATACCCGTACCCAGCTCACATTGCACTCTATAAATACACTTACAGTCTTAACAGGACTCAGTATTAGGTCTGGTATGCTGCTGAACGCCACCACTTGTTGGTTGTGGGGCAGATCTCCCAGGGCAAGGCTCTGGGGGGTAAGGATGGGTGAGGTCGGGTGGAGGCAACTAAATCCCTCTTGGATCTGAAAGTGTTTGGACTTGTCACTATGAGCTGATCTGCTGGCCCTGTGGATTTCTTTTGGCTTCGACAGAACAAATTTAACGTATCATGAGTAATACTCAGATTTGGCACTCGCTGCATATACACGTATCTTTTAAACCACTTAGATGTGAAAGTGTTATTAAAGCAAACAGGCCTTTAAGAAAATTAAGTGTTAGCAAGGTGCTAAGATCATGCTCTGATGTTATGCAGCAGTAGTGGAACACACACACACTCTCATACACACACACACTGATAAAGGCAGGAAAGTATTGCTGTCTTGTGTCTCCTACCACTTCCTTTCGTATAGCCGAGCTCTGTGGTAAGAGTCATAATGCATAACATAAATGCACTGCACATAGACAGAGACGCAAATACAGGAATCAAATACACACACAGTCATTTCCAGGAAGTCGCGTCTTAGCTGTGCAACTGGCCACAGGCAGCACACACTTATCACTCTCATTTCTTGAGATTCGATGTGTCTCTTGTATTGAGCAGCACTCGCTGCAGACAGCTTCATTCCACCACATTCAAATAACCACAGCAGCAGCAGCAACGATATAAATCTCAAAGGGAGGGAAAGACGTTGAGCGGAGACAGGTTGCAGCCAGTGAAGAGACCTGCTATAGGCAAGGGCCAGACCAGAGTAGGAGACAGGCTCCAGCCTTCCCTTACAGCTCCATCAATGTTTAATGCAGTGGGGCAGAGAAGGGGCCGAGGCTGGGCTGCCACCCTCATAGAGGAGGTCAGCACTGGAGTCGTCGGGCTGGAGAGAGACTAAAGCGCTGTTAGAGGAGTGTGACAGGAGACAAAGGTCTGCCACACAAGGCGTCTATTGGTACACTCTATCCCAAAGGTCACACTGTTTTGTGAAACTTTTTTACAGCAGGACAACCATTACTTCTAGAAATCATGTTTAGAATTCATTTGCATTAAGAAAAATCTATTTTGTAGGTAATTTAGTAACACAGTGAATCTTTATATGAACATATCTGCAAAATAATCACTGCCAATACACATTTTTTTAATGAATGGATCTGCAAAACATTCACTGTGAACTTAATTCACATTTTCCTTACAATATTGATTCCTGGCTGCTTACACAACACAGTGTTCACATAGGCATGTAGGTGTGCTAGACTCTGCTCTTTAAAGTAAGGAAATGGTTAAATATTTTTATTTAAGTCTTTGCTGATTGAATCACGAGACGGGACTTGGTAACTTTTTTTAAAAGCAGCTACAAGGAACTTTCATCTTGTGTTGATTTTGGCAGTCGTAAAGATCTCAAATTGCCAAGTGCATGCATTTGCTTTGGAACCGGGTAAAAGAACAACACAACTTATTTTTAATGCATTTTTTCCCAAACACAGCTGTTTGCAGGATGCTATGAGGTAAATTCATTCTTTAATGTAAAACAGCGTCTCACTTTGTATTTCATAAATACAACAGCCATATCAAAAACATTTATTTTTCATCTTCTGTCAATTCTTTTTTGTTTTTCTTAGCTGATCCTGCCACAGTATCAGCCATAACCACACAATATAATGTCAAAATTAAAGTGCTCTAAGGAAAAATCTCCTCCTGCTTCTCTTGAACTGGCTAACATGCTGCTTACTATCCGTGTGCCATAAATGGTTCGTCTGATTTCAACAGTAATCAGACTTGGGCACAGGCAGTAAGAATAACTATATAGAAATAGCCCTTTTTTTGTCGATGGTCTTGTTTTCCTATATCCTCCTGAGACCCAAACTTTTGTTTAGTGGGCATTTTTAATTTCTCTTGCTATTTGGGATCAGAAGGACCCGATAAGTATAAAAAAAAAAAAAAAACAACCTAAACATTGTCAACAATAATTAAGTCCTAATGTCCTTAAACAAGACGATAATAAAGGCGAATATCCTCAAACGAGTACTTCCTAATTAACAGTATCTTACCTTGTTACTGTTGGTTAAATTGGTCAAATGTGTTGCCATATTAAACTAAAATAAACAAGTTTCAACCATTAAATGTGATCAGGTTTTGGACCTTGTCCACTTTTGTGTCGAGATCGGCTGCAGACTGACTTGGTCAAGATGGCTGCCATCTTGTTTTTACATGGATTAGAGTACTGTGCTCTTACTACCACTAGATGGCACAAAAAGTGTCCATGAACAAGGACAACAGGTCTGTGTTAAGTAGAATGAAGTGTAAGATCGATTAAACCCAAAATGTGATGTCCTCATATGAGGACACAGGGTCTAAGGAGAATATAGGTTATATAAGGGCATCAGTATGAAATTGAGACTGTTTAATACCAGTTAAGAGCTCTTTGTAGCTGCTTTAATACCACTAGAAAAAACAAACAACTTTCCAAAATGCAGATCAAGCCATCCGAATGGTAGTCCTCAAACCAGTGGGTGACGTCTTGGTAGCTATGTCCATTTTTTTTGTACAGTCCGTGCTCATGTGTCAAAGCTTGACCACCCTGACCTTCATTGGTCAGCTTCCTGGATTGAGAAAACAGTTCCAGTGAATGTAATCCAGAGCATAGATACTAAATTATGGTTCTATATGTGACTGCAGGAGTGTATATGAAATTGTTTCCCATAAACCTAAACTGTCATGAAATACAGCACAGAGGTACACGATTTACCCTTCGGCATGAACACGAGGATGTAGAGGATAACACTTTATGAGTGTGAGTTAACCCAAGGCTCCCAAAGTTTGCGCCTGTTAGTGAGAGGACATCCTGCAATGATAAACACACAGCAGCAGGCTGGGGCCGACCAGACACATACTCTGTGATCAGAGCAGGAAAAGGCCTGCTTTCTTCAGGTCCACTCCGACTCAGTGGGATACACTTCATAGTCATCTCCTCTCGCAGTATGAAAAGACACACACACACACAGAGAAAGCATCCTTGTACACACTTTAGAGCGCAGACACCTACAAGCTGTGATTACCTGGACTAGAGTCTACCTTCCCTGTCATTGAAACCATCAGCCGAAAGGAGGGATGGTGTGTGTTTCAGGGGGAGGGGCCACGTAAACACAGTTACATAGTGACCTTCATCTGCTCTGCCCATGGAGTGGGCTGTGGCTGTGGGGTTGACACAGATACAAAGGACAGAAGAAGACAACAACAGACAGGATTGCAGGTGTAGGTGGACGGATAAGCAGCGAGGAGTAGGCGGTAAAACACTCTGAGTAAAGGGGAAGATTTTTTAATAGGAGAAATGTTGATTTTGCTAATTCTTCTGCGTCTTACATACATGATTTTTACATGATTTATAAAATTGTTTTTTTTTTTTGTAGGAGTAGTTTGGATTTATTTGTCAAACTGGCAGCGGCAGCGACACGCCCAAATCCTCTGTCAACACACAAACATCCTGCAATGTACATATTAGCTCAGGCGTGTGTCCTGAAGGGATGTCAAACCTGCGGCATCTGTGGTTGGCAGGCAGGGAGGGATGGAGAAAGGGAAAAGGAGAGGCAACGTGGGAAGAGGGAGGGAAAGTGCTGACTCTGACACCGTCTCTGTGTGCCGCTAACACAGGAACCAATTAGCTAGAAGCCAGCTTCCGTTGCCTGCGCTGTTATAGGACCTCCTCTCTGAGTCCCCAGGGCTGACTGCAGCTTCAGGGCTACGGTGGCACATATACTGTATACAGTAGACACGCTATAGGAGAGACACAGATACTCAGCAGACATGCTAAAGACAGGGGTGCGGTGTGGCCTTCCAGACAGGAAGGGACAAACAGCAGAGCAGACAGATGCGGCAGGTCAAAGAGGTGAAGGCCAGTGTGAAGTACCAGAGCTGAAGTTATACACTGCAGGCTGTAGTTAAAATCAAACTGTAATTGACCCATGTCACCCCACTCCTTGTGTGACATCTTGTAACATATCAAAAAACACCTCATAACCTCACATACCGCACTGTCTGCAACTCACTTCCTTTCATCTGACAAACATATTTCATATTTTCCACTCACTCTGACATTGTCGTGAAAATAAACCGCTGGCGCTTCTTGTCAACTCGCACCTCATCTCCATATAGAAACCAATGCACATGCATACTACCATGCACACTCACACACATGTCATGTGATATCATGCACATGTGCACACCAAAACCCAAATATTCGCTTGACAAGCTCACACGTCTCGATACAGACTTCTATATGTACACACCCACACATACACATACATACACACGCCTCCCTAACCTACACACACCACCCCACTGTCCTGCTCAAAGAGGGCACCGGGTGACGCAGTCTTTTTATGACAATTATTGATCCTCTGGAGCGCAGTAAAAACTATCCCCAGACAGACAACAAAAATAACTGTAACCATATAACAGCTTCCTGCCAGGGGAACAGATCCCACAGAGTGGCCACGTGACTGGACTATTCCTGGAGCATACTGTAGACCCCTAGCAGGGCCCAGGGCACTGACCAGGCATACACTCACATGACGAGGAGAGGAAAGGAGAGGAGAGGGGAAGGTTATAGAAAAGTGTATGTTCAGACTTTGTCAGTTCTTCTGGCTGAAAAATGAGCATTTCATGTATTTCTGTTCACTGAGAGGCTTTCAATGTGATTGTTTTTGCGCAGCTCCTCTCCCTCACCATATGGTGCTGCTCACTTTTAATTATGATAATATCAAAGTCTTTGTCTTGCATAGTCCATTTATGTAATAACATTTTCTCAATGCAGTGCTCGCGACGTACACCTCCCCCTCGTACCCACACGCTCGGCACATTCTCCTCCAGTAGAGATGTAACTTATCAAAATCTATCCTTTTCCAAAAAACCTAAAGAGCTTTGGAGTATTACACTGACAAAGTACAAAAGGAGAGCAAGCTGAATATGAGCCTTATTTCATGTGTAAAAATGTGCTATTGTATTCGTGGCTCTGTGGTTAAATTTGCACCGCAGGGACAATGGACAAGATAAGTCAATATTTCTCCCTCAGAACAATTTGGTTGTCAGTAGGGAGGAATTACCGTCATAAAGCTGTCTTTGATTCTGCCACGCTGTCATTAATAGAGGCGGCTACAACACAGCTGCTGGACGGACGGTGACGACGTGAGATGTGTGAGGCCGTGACGGAGGTAGACGGTTAGAGAAAGTGGGAGCCTAACATTGGGACTAAATGTTGTGGCAGCCCTATCAGATGGACTCGAGCACCCCTTCATCAAAACACTTCCACAGATGGGATGGCTTCATGTAGACGTTCAAAAATACTTCACAGCACAGAGGACACAGTTGATGGTTGATGTGTGTCTGCACTTGTGAATCCAAGACACAGGGCGCATTCACACCAGGATAGTCCGGGGGACTCGATTCAGTTGGGCTGGGAATGCTGAAAAATTTCACACCTTCATTTGGTGCAGTTCACTTTCACACTGCACTTTTTAAAGCAGACCAAACCGCCTGGACAACGTCATGCAGTTACAATAGCTGCTCGTTTGGGTGTGGTATTGCCCGAAAAACCACTGACCAGGACGAAAAAAAGCACGAGGAAGAAGAAAATCTGGTTCATCGATTGGCCAGGACCGAAAACGGAAAGCCGCCTTGGTCACCACAAAAACACCAAAATGCACTGCACTTTACGTCACTTCCTCTCTTTGGTTCACTTCCTTTCTTTGGTTCGCTGGATAGTCAGTTTGCATTTCCCACTGTAAGCGAACCGCACCAGGGTTCCCTTGCAAGTGAACCGAGACCCCCAGTTTTAAAGTTCAAGCTTGTTTGGTCCACACCAGACTTCGAATGAGCGTTCACTCTACTCCAAACAAACCAAACTATCCATGGAAGCGGTCCAGGGTTTGTTTAAAGTGGACCAGGGTTCGTTTAAGCGGACCAAATAGCGCCAGTGTGAATGCGTCCTAATAGTGATCCTGGAATTGTCCCTGTTTATGTTGGGCTTGTGCATTTTCACTCAGGTTAATGGGAAACGGAGGCATTTTTTGTGTCCCTAGCCTGTTGTAGTTGGACAATAATGCTGTTCCTGTGATCATTTTTATCCGAAATAAGAATGTGGATATATTATATGGATTATATATTATATTGGACTACGGGATGCACGGGAGAGGTAGAAATGACCCATTAACCTGAGTGAAGTAATGCAGGATGGATCTGAGGGAGCTGCCCTTAAAGACTTTGTATGAAAGTCTGAACATGTCTGGCTAAAGAGCAGAGGAGGGCAGAGAAAAGAGAGAAAAAACTCAAACTGCTTTTACAAAAGGAAGAGAAAAAAAAGGACGAGGAAGCAGAGGGGGTCTGGTTATGATCTGGTCTCAGATACGGAGCAGTAAGCTGGCTGTCAGACAAACAGCGTTCAGTCTTGTCAAACTCTAACACTCCACAGTCCACATTAGGTTCTGGCTGGCAGCCAGCTCAGTGACAGAAACCTCTCATCAGTGCCATTCCTCATCTGTCCTCAGAGTCCCATTGTCTGCTGTGTTTGTGCTGCTTCAGCTCTGATCTCAGTTCAGACGAACATATAAAATAACCACTGAAATCACATTTTATATTTACATACTTAGAATTTATCATGAGAGATGCCATTAAAACAGCAGCACACAGTAATATGCAGAGAAAGAGCAGAGAAAAGTGACATAACTGATCTTTTTTTTTCTCCTAATAACTTATCGTCTGTCCGTGTTATCACCTCGTTAGCGGTTGCAGCGCTGCCTCCGCTAAATGAGACGTACACTGAGCAGTGTTTTGCAGCCCTCCAGCCCCTCTAGGGGAGCTTTCGACTGGGGAAGGTCTGTTTGATCTCGACACTTATCTGCTTCATTTCTGTTCTCTTATGTGGTACTCACCAGCCATCACTTTGATTTGTGGTCAGGCTCAAGTCAAGTGCATTAACCACGTAGCACACAGATGTGCACATTTAGCTGCACAAACACACAAACACAAATGTACACACACCATCAGAAAGAAATGGTCCTTTTGCAAACCTCAGGCAGAGTGAAATGAATGTGCTTGCTCGCGGGGTGTTTGATGCCATTTCAGAAACTGTTTGTTTAGACTCTATTCATGTACTGCTGAAGAAAATACCAGCATGCTGCCTGCGCTGTGCTACAGATTTCAACAGGTCCAAAGCCTTTTTTCCCCCCTCTGCCATAGTGACTCATTTGCTCAGTATTTCTTCCGAGACACATCTGTAAATTGCTCCCTTGCTTGCATCCAAATGTCCAATCCCATAATTATTCTAAATTACAGCAAAGTTCCAAAATTAAACAAAGTGATTCACAAGTATTTTGACTACTTTTGAAGATTTTAAAATTGAATGACTTTCACCCAAACAGAGGACAGAAGCTGTAATCTGTGCATCAAAAGCAACGGTTAAAGTAAGTGTTGATCCTCTAATGTACTGAATGCAGACTTTTTTTTCGTGTCACATTGTACAATGTTTATCTTTTCTTGTCCAAGTCTTTGTGCTAAAAAATGCATCCATGGCCTTGCACATTTACAATAATTGCAGACCATGTCACTATTTGTAAATCATATATAAAAAAAAGGATGCAGCGTTTAAACAATGTCGGCAGAATGAGATTCTAACTCTGGAGGGTTCAGGCACATTTCCAAGATGGTGTCACTGCCAGCCTTGTAAACAACCGAAATTAGGTGCCTTTGTTGCTATGCTGTTTTTGTGTTTGTAGTATTTTGTAAGCTAGTAAAACCAAATACAAATCAGCAGTGTAGCTTTTTAAATTAGCTGAAGCAATTGTATCAGTGTTCATTTCTGATTTGATGTAGATGTACAGTAACTGATAGTGATTTAGGTTTTGCTACCAAATTGCCGTCGGCCTGTCGACTCTTCTGTTGTTATTTGGACCAAGTGGTATGTACAGTAGCTGTCGTAAATCCCTGATGTCTGTGGATTGGAATTATAACTAGGTGATTGACATAAGGAGCGTCTACTTGTAATAACGCTCTGACCTATGACGTGAAAGCAGCATTAGTACTAGCTTATCACCCCGGTCTCACTCCCAACTCGTCAAATTCTGAGCTTCGTCAGTGGCCCCCTGTGTCAGGCACCGACGCACAAAGGCACCTTTCGCCGCGGTATGAGATGCCCCAGGCGGCATCAGTTTTCACGTCGCGGAAAACTACTGTAGCATAAATAGTGAGAAAGTCCACATATGGTGGGCGGATGGAGGTGGATGGGTCACATAGACTCAGGACTTTCACCCTGGAGTCAACTGTTCTTTTCCTGTTTGAAACTGAAAGTCAATCGACTTATTTCAATAACAACGTTGTGTGCTGGTATGTGTAGCATGCTATGCTAGTGACGTATGTCTTGTGACGATACATTATGTTAGTACAGCTGTACCTTTTTTTAAAGCAAAACAGTGTTGTTGTTTTCTAAACCTAATCATGTACTTTTGTTGCCTAAACTTAAGAAGGTAAACCAAAATACATTTTTGCCACCTACATTATAAGTTTATTTTGAAATGACACAATAAATGTACTAGCATAAAATTGCACGCCATCCCTGGGCACCCAAAATTGACGCAGTAGGGGTCCCTAGCGTATCATATTTGACATGTACGGTTTTAAAAACAATGTGTTTTGACAGTGGTCCCTGAACCTATCAGGCAGTGAAGAAACACTTAAATAAACAGAACTAGACAGCAGATACCCAAGGTGCAATGCAAAGGAGGGTCAGTGAAATTGAAATCACACTGTCACACTGTTGCTGTTATATGAAAAGAAAGAAAGAAAGAAAGATAGAAAGAAAGAAAGATATATTTGTCTAAAACTGTGTAGTGTATTTTCTATGCTGCTGTGTATTCTGGCTGCTGAGGCAACAGGCAAAGTAATCAAAAATAAAAAACACTGATCTACCTTCACGGTTGTAAAAACAATGTGTTAACAGTGGTCCCTGAACCTATCAGACAGTGAAGAAACACTTAAATAAACAGAATTAGACAGCACATACCCAAGGCGCAATACAAAAGAGGGTCAGTGAAATTGAAAACACACTATTTCCCTGCTCTATATCCTATTCCTGTACGCTAGCCCTGTGCATCTATATGTGAAATAGATTCCTATGCCATCCAGAGTCCTTCACGCTGCTTGGTAGCGACATCCCTAAATATAAGGAAGGTAAGTATGCATGTAGATTAGGTCGAGCACAGGAGACGCACCCCTAGAAGGAGTTGGCCTGTTTTAGCGGAGAAAAGTATTTTCTGTTGGAGAAAGAGAAGCGCTGCAGGGTAGGCTTTTCTGCAGCGTCTGCAAGAAGAGTGTTCGTTTCTGGAGGTGTCTCCTTTCTATGGGGTTTGTTGTGAAAAACTGGGAGGCAAGGAGAGGAGTTAGGAAGGTTTTGGGGATGCTGGGGGCTTCTAGTAGCAGGTTATCTGTTTAAATAAAGCCCTGCAAACCTGTGTGATAGGGGAGCAAAAACACACATGCAGGGATTTTTTTTCTTTTTAAGGGTATCTGTGCAGACACACTCTGAAGCATGTGCATAAAAAGCAACTAATTTCAGAAGTTAACATGCAAGCGAACACAACCAGTGTGCCTCTTTTTTTCCTCTGAAGCATTATGACTTATTGTTTCCACCCTTTAGAGATGCTGAGTTCTGTTTGTCTGTTGTCCGTAAAACATGTTTTATAGAGAACTGAACAATAGTAAAGGCTGTGTTTCTGTGAGAGCAGATTTCTTTTTGTGGTTTTGCTTCTGGGATTTTGACTGTTTTTTACTCTAACAGCTAAATTAGAGCAATAAGCATGAGTTTACCATCACAAATGAAACACAGTCAAACAGGACACAGTGCTCATTTCATAGGCCGCAAAAAAAAAAAAATCACGAGAGCCTCTGATGCTTTTTAAAAAAAATTCCCCGTGTGTGAGGGCGTGAGATAAATATTGTGTTTGTGTTCCTCTCTGCTCATGTATTATTTGTATGTCTGCGAGAAACCCGGCAAGAGGAAGAAAGGAAGATAGCGAGAGGGAGAAGGAAAGAAAGAGATGCTGACAGAAACAGAGAACGAGTGTGAAAGTACTGTAGATAAAGAGTGGAGATTTCAGATATAGCCGTTAGCAGTTCAGCCATGATGGTGGCTGAACACAGCTGTCAGACCCAGATGGTGAGGTGCTAATAACATTCAGAGTTTTGCAGCGCACCGTTTATTTTCTAATAATAAAACTGTTAGCGCTTGCTAATAGCATAGCCGCTGCCTGCCAAGCACACGTTCCGGCTGACACTCACACCACTCCGCTGCCATTTACGTGCCATACTGCTGAGCCCAATGGGTCTATAGTAGGACCTAACACAGCCAGACACACACACACACACACACACTCACACACACAAAGTGACCAACGAGCTGTTATGTGTAACCAAGCAGAGCGTAATGACCTAAAGTAATGAACAAGTGGATGTGAATGTCATAAACATGCAAAAATAAATATACATGTGGAAATGAATGTAAACACACACATGCACACACACATCTGAGAAAGCCTGCTTCAAACGCACCCCTGCATTATCAAGATGGCTTCTGGCTCTGGTAATACATCAGCTTTAAAGGAGCAGCCTTTGCATATTACTTAAAAAGTGATGCATGATACATTAGTCAATTAAAATCGACCAGATTTTAAAAATGTCTTTATATCTCCGATGACTTTTTGATGGGAAGCAGAGGCAGCATGGATTGTAAGACAATTAAGTTTGTGATCAGATGGTATAATTTTCTGTGAAAAATGACACTTTCCAGTTAACGTTTAAACCTTTCACAGATGCTGCGGAGGAACCCTTGAGCCAATCAGCCAAATGCACTGCAACAGATATTAGAGCAATCACCAACCCTGCCTATATTATGCCTATATTATATTTCCTACACAAGGAGTGTGTTAAAACATGCATTTTAAAGTGTTTGCTTTTAAATAATTTGATTATTAAGATAATGGATCAAGGGAGCAGTAATCTCACTAGGTGTACACCGATTAAAATCTCTTAAAATCAACGTGTTCAAAACAGCACTGAGAAAATATATCAAATGATGGATCACGTCGTAGTAAATCAAAGAAAAGTCAAATTCATGAATGGATTGTGTCTGGACAGTAGATCTGGGCAGAACACCCACACTCCCAGGGACAAAAACAAAAGGTGCTATTATGCCAAAGTGCTGACTCATCAGAGTGCGTCCTACAATAGAGAGCCACTGTGGCGTGACACAGTATGTCACTGACCCTAAAAGACTGCTGTTTCCTTTTATAGACTTTCCTATTTTAGGTTAGATCAGTAGTGTGCAGCTGTACTTAATTCTAAATAATTTTATCTGCCGTTTTTTTCATAACAGGAATATACACATATATTCTGATGTTTCTACTTTTACTCAGTCGCTGACAGTAAGTAGTGACGGGAAATATCAGGAGATAAAGATAGGCGTGACATGCAGCAAATGTCCACAGCTGAAATTGAACCTGTGACATTACAGTTACATGCAGTACATCTTAAACTATCGGCTACTGTGACACCGCTCACTTTGCTCTAACTTCTAATATCCGAACAGTTCGTTAAAATGTAAGGGAGCTCTGTGTGTGTGTATGTGTGTGTGTAAGAAACAGAAAGAAACAAGCTACATTTGTCAGTATCATACGAGGTTGTCTCACTCTGCAACTTATTTATTAAATATTTCAACAGGAGCCAATTTCCTGTTAAGTGTCATTACAGTTTTTCTGCACACACGTACGCCTCCAAAGTGCCACAATTAATTGGACTTCATTTCCAGGAGATAATTTCCGACTGTTAGGCAGGCTGTAAAAGCACATCACCATGCACATAATTACATAGGAAGGCAGGAGCAGCCTGCAGAATTTATCTTCCACCCCAAATATGAGAGGCTGGTGAGTGGGACTCTGCCACAGCCTTTGAAGAGGCGTTTATGTCTGTATGCAAACGGTCTCTAAATGAGCTAGCACTGTCACGTCACTGAGATGCAGCTTCATTTGGGCGTACACTCACGGAGCCCCTCAAAATATTTAGCGAATGAATAAATGACAAAGACGCTGGATTAAATTACATCACTCTGGTGGACAAATAACAAACACAGAACAGTACAGAGACAATAAACCAGAATAGCTTAAAACCCCAACATGAATTAACTTTAAATTAACTCTGTACACTGCGCCAGGTCTCCAGCTGTCTCATGTAGCTGAAAGCAGAAACCTGTGTCTTGGGTAATTGAGCTCCCCTCTGCCAGAGTTATCATTTTGCATATTATGCGGGGATATGTAACACAGCAAAGCAGCTAGATTCTCTCTAGTTGGCTCAGAAGTGAAGTCACCCCTGCTCTGCAAGGTTTGAAATGTACCATACTAAAGACACGACGAGGGACATGGGACATGGGGCTGCCAAGTGACACAGCGGGGGGGCTTTTGTTAAAGGTCTTTCCAGTCGGAGTTGGTGGAAAACTGGAATAGAGTGGAGGGATGAGAGAAGGAGGGTTGACTTAAAAAGGAAATTAAATGATTCGTGGAAGTCTATGAGGTGGATGAAGCACTGGTAGGTTGTTAACATGGAAAAATCTGGTCTTTCTGTGTGTATGCCTGCATGTCTGAGTGTGCCTGTGTGTGTGTGCTCACATGCACGTGTGTGTGACAGAAGGTTCCGGGGCTGCTGTGTGCAGTACCGGCTGGCAGGGTGGCTGTCAGAATGGCCCTGTTTCCTGTGTCAGCTCTAAAATAGGTCCAAACACAGCAGAGATGCACGACACACTCTGGCTATTTACAGCACTCACACAGTGTGTGCGCAGGATGCTGCCAAGTGTATGGAACCAGACGCACTCTGCGTTGTACTGTTTATGCTCTCAGACAGTTCAAAAAAAAGATGTATTTACTTTGAAAAACATACAATACGACAGGCAAAGAAGGAGGAATAGTCTCAAAATGAAAGGCAGAGACGGTTGATGTCCTTTTGTGTGATGTTTTTCGTATCACAACAAAATGTGTGAGTGTGAGTCAGTGTGTGCACGCCCTTGACCCCTCCATATGTAGGTGTTGTGAGAGTCTCGTGTACGGTAAGGGCGCTGCGCCCTGCTTATGTCACTGCACCCACCTCCTGTTCACTGGAACGTCGCCCTCTGTGTGTCCGTGACAACCACCAAACCTCCCAAATGACGCAGACATACTGCCACCTTGCCGTCTCGCTCTGAGCATGCCCAGTAAAACCTTCCATGTGCGCACAGAGGTAAACAGGTTCAGAAGTCCTCCACTACAGCACGTAGGAGTAGGTCATTCCACAAATCTGTGATCATATTTCCAATCATTGGTCACACCTCTACATGATCTTGTGTCTTCATTTGTATCATTGTTTCATTTTTTTCCACAGAGACACGAGCTGATGGTGGCAGTTTGGGTCTGGAAAACCAGTAGCAGATCAGGGATAGATGCCAATATTTTTAAGCGCTGGCTCCACTGGCTACCAGGCCCCTACATTTCATGATGAAAGTACATTTTTGGTTTCCCAAATGTAAGCTTATATAAAAACAATAGCCTACAGACAAGGCACTTAAATGCAACTTAACACAGCCTTCCTTAACTGTGACACTTCAGAAATGAAAAGACATTAACAAAATAAAAACAGCTTTGCCTGCTAGTGCTATAAAAAGAAAGACATGATTGATTTTAAGATTAAAATCTTTGTTAACTGCTTTAAGATGTAAAGCATTTTTTAATCAGTAACAGCTACATACACTTTTTGTATAAAAGTACAAGTACCTCAGAACTGGAGTAAATGTATCTGGATACTTTAATCTCTCACCAAAGTGTCTGCAATTCCAAACTCTAGTACTTTTACCTCTAAACTTTACTCAGCTTAAGTACATTTATTTACCATCAACTTGTTGTGTTGTTAAATTAAGTTCCTCTGAACATAAACTCTTATTTCTGCTGCATTTAGCTCCGTTAGCTGTTGGCGCTATTAGCTCCATTAGCCAAACACACCACAGTACTCAGCTACCTTCTGCCCACTAACAGCTTACTAGCTCTCCTCCCAGTGAATTTGTGTGTCTAAGGATGGCGAAGACATGACCTGCCCTAATTTCCCTCTGACAGGCTGGTACTTGTTGTCTCATTGGTTGGGTTGGTTAGGTGTAGGCAAGAGGACTGAGATTGGTTAGGGTGAGGGTAAGAATTTCAGGGTAAGCCAATCGGAGGCAGAGTTGCAGGTAGTGCAGGTTATGGTTACGCAAATTCACCTCCTCCTAGTGACAGTAACTATAGACTAGTAGCACTAGAAGATGTGCTCCATTGTAGTCAGTGCTGTATTCAGTTTATTTGCTCAGTGATAATTTTACATAAAAAATCACAGATGATGCCTCTAGTGTCCAACGCAAGGAAGTGCATTTTTTACGGATGGATAGAAACCTGCCAGAAGCTACCTGTAGCCGTGGGGGAGAGGCAAATTTTGTCAATTTTTGGCTATCCAGTAGTTTGGAATATGCACTTGGAACATGGGACAAATGTGGCATCTTTTGTGAAATATTTAATTGAAAAGACGTATCAATGGCTGAGCAAGTCATAATGACGATCTGACTGTATATAATGTATAACCATATTTTAGCAGAATAACAGAATAGATTCATAGTGTGTTCAGACTAGATAAACAAGTTCTTTCTAATCATACAAACTCACTGAATTGAAGGAAATAGCCTGTTAGCCAGTTAGCAGCCTATTAGCTAAGTTAGCACGCTGTCAAACAGTCTCTGAAATCCACTGCAAAAGTTCTATTTTTTTTAATGTACTTGAGGCAAATTACGGATGGAAATATTACAGAAGGCAGGAGTTTCACATGCTCATACATAAGTGGAAACAAGGCGTTAGTCTCGAGCCCTGGCCATCTATTGACGAGTACCGTACAACTAAAAGGTGCAAATGAGGTGCAAGGTGCAAATGAATCATTAGTTCCATGAATTTGTGGAACTAATGTGTTGGCGAAGTCTTGCAATATGTTTTTTTTTTTTTAAATTTTATTTCAGCAGGTAATCTCATTGAGACACGTAGTCCAATTCTCAAGAGAGACCTGATAAAACTTGGTGACCACTGACAGGTGACATCTGGTGGCCACAACCAGGGATTGGCACAGAGATCATGGCCGTATAGAAACTAAGGCTGATGTGCTGATACGTCAGTACCTTTGCTATTTGCTAATGAGTGCAATCCTGCAGCTTTGGATACTTTTATAACAGCTATGTCCTGGAAACCAGGCTACCTGACACATTGTGTCATTACCCAACACAGACACAGTCATCCATAACCGCCACTGACCATTTCCTGCCACAATTGTTTATGTTAAGCAGCAGAAAGTCTGTCAGCTGTCACATCACATCAGCTACACAGAGGTGTCAACAGTTTGACCTCAACAACTCCACCACAGACTGTACATGAGGAACTGAGCGATTATCTCGTGAGAAATTTGTGTATCTCAAGTGTCATAGTAGATACAAAGTTTAACTGTCTCTTCAATGTTAGAATTCTTAGCTGCTGGCTTCCCAAAGACATACCTTATTAAGGGAGCCACCCAGTCACAAACAAGACTGACTCAAGTCAGTTTTGACGTAGGCTTGTGTGAGACAGTCAAGACACGGATTTGACGTAATCTTGTGGCCGCTCTGTTTTGAGAAGTTCCACCCCTAACCAACGCAGCCTTTACCTGAAGTCCCACCCCTAACCAACGCAGCCTTTACCTGATCAAGAGTCACTCGTATCTAACAGACTTACATTTTTGCAAAATGCCTCGTCTGTCGTGACGCTCTGACCAAATCAGTTCAACAGTTTGTCATTGCATGCTTGTCCACTACCTCTGTGATGTTTTATCTGCTGCTATTTTTAGTTTCGCAAGTAACCCCCATAACTTGAGACACCATAACATTAAGTTTCGGTCCATGTTTAGTTTCGCTTCGCTGCTCGCCCACATGTTCTCGAGTGTGCGCTCCTTCTCCTCTTCCACTCTTTCGTTAAGTGTTTTTTTTTATATCAAAATTTCCATCCCTGGTTTCAATTAAGAAGCCGATCTCTTGATGACTGTCTCTCGAGTGAGGTGAGAAATAGAGAACGAAAGAAGACGTCTAAAAACCCAAACATAGTTTGGAAGTGTATACGGTAAAAACTACATGCGCACACGCACACACACACACACACACACACACACACACACACACACACACACACACACACAGCAGGTGCCTTTCCCAAAATACACTGGGAGAACATGGAAGAAATATAACAAAGCTGAGCCAATGCCCCTTAGGAATCTTTGCACTGCCCATCGGCCGACCTGTGTGTGCATGGTTATGTCTGTGTGTGTGTGTGTGTGTGTGTGTGTGTGTGTGTGTGTGTGTGTGTGTGTGAGCGTTTGCATCTGTAGTGTTTGCGTAGGAGCAAATGAAAGGAACTTGGTGAAGAGGAGGCGGCTGTATGATAGCAGCTATCAGCGCACACTGTGTCAGTTTTCAGTCATGAGGACCTTTTATGCATACTGGTTGAAGAAGAGGAGGAGGAGGAGGAGGCTTATCTAGAAACTGATAAGACAGCTCAGGCCTTTCTCAAATTATACCGAAATTATTTTAATTGCTCGAGAGAGCGGCGAAGCTTTGAATTGCATCTCCCTGTTTCTGTTTGCCTGCATCAATTCCTGTGTCTGTCATGATCTTGCCCCATATGGCTCCCCTCCCCTCCCCCGCTGACTCGCTTCACCTCATTGTCTATCAAGTTTTCCCCAAAAATATCTTTTTATATACTTGAAACTGTCAGACTATATCTGGGGGCTGCTGGTGAGCGAGTGTGAGTGCTTATTTCTGTCAGTGTTTTATGTGTGTGTACCGCTGTGTGTGCTCGGAGCGTGTTAATATACAGAGGTCACGGGGTCGATGTTTAACACCCAGGCACTATATGACCAAGCTTTGAACCAGAAAAGTGAACCGAGAAATCTTGTCGTAGTTGATTTGTGTGTGTGTGTGTGTGTGTGTGTGTGTGTGTGTGTGTGTGTGTGTGTGTGTGTGTGTGTGTGTGTGTCTGCACGCATGTCTTGTGTGCACTTGTGCTCCATGAACCAGAGAGCTCGGGTCAGATGCCTCCAGTGTTGGGCTTAAAGCTGCTTTGAATGGGCCAGGCTGTGCTCATCTTGTGTCTAATCTTCCTGCTCTGGTGAGTGTAGGGAGGAGGAGAAAAAAAATCCATAGTCTTTTCATCCTCCTGTGACCACTGTGCCTGTGAGACAGCAGCCGTGGGAATGGAGATGGATACAGGCAGCCCTGCCTCTGACCTCCCTCTACTCCAACACAAGGGTGGAGATAAACAGGGCCACAAGGATCGCTAACATCTTTCTTTCTCAGGCACACAGACGCACGCACGCACACACACTCATACCGACACATACACACAACGGCACAGACATCTCATTAAAGCAATAGTAGGTGAATGTTGCAACAGCAGTGTGCCACTGGGAGAGAGGTCTATTAGGGATACTATCAAGAGACGGGGAGAAGGAAATGAGAGTTTCCTGTGTGCATCTAATTCTGGTATGGCATATGTGTTTGACGAATGTCTAATTTTGACCCAGAGATCCGGCCTGAGGAGACGGCATTATTGGCTGAATCATTATGATAATGCAGTGACTAGAGAGTTGATAAAATAAATATCTATTACCCAAAGCGTGAGTGTGTTGTCAGAGAAAAAGAGACTTGTTCGCGTGCGATTCTGTGTGTACGTCCAAGAGCGAGAAAGACAGCAGAAACAGACGGCCTGAGAGAGGCGACGGCAGGCAGTTCATCCTAAATTACTCTTCCCTCCTCTCTGTTTCCTGGGGATTTTGGAGTGATACTCCCCTCTTGCTCCCTCGCTCCCTCAGCTGTCACAACCCGTCACCACAACTATTCCACTTCAGCCGCAGGGATGGAGGGAAAGCTTTGTCCCTCTCCATCACCCTCCTTTCACATCCCTCTCTGTAATGGTAGTTGTGGCACACTGGGTTGTATATTGAGAATGCATTTGCCGCTGTGACCTATTGGTTTAAGGACACAACAGGAAACTAGCAATGTTTTTTGCTAATTGCTCAAATTGGAAAGTAAACATGGAGCCATTCCTTTGGTCATGGCTAGGTTTCATAGAGATGCATGTGTCTTATTATGGTTTGTCAGGGGTCATTAGTGTAATCCAAGCAGACAGAAGTTTATACTGAGAGAAGTGCGCCATAGTATTCTCTTTCTGTTTGTCTTTTTTTTCGTCTTCTTTTTTTTTTTTAGTATCTATATGCAGCCGCTTCCGATAATGTCATCCTACACTGCTCTCCGCTGCTTGCAACCAGAGACTATCAGCTGTGAACTCATCGCTCTCCTTTAATGGCCAGGTCGCAGCGAGAGAGAGGGGAAAAAAAACCCTAAGAGCATTGCAAAGCACTGAAGATGTTGTGTATGTTCAATAGAGAGACTGTGAGAGAGAAAAGACAGTTTCCTTAGTTCTGAGATGGAGCGAGCAAACCGGGACTGTGGGTCTCTTGTTTTCTGTTTTTGTCTCTGCCACAACATTCTTTCCCAGGGGTCACACACCCTTCCAAGGCAACAAAAAGACGACAGCGAGGTGACTGGCTGAGTTCACAGCTCGGCCTGGCCCGCCGTGCCTGTGTGGACACTTTCGAGAGTAACCTCGCGACACGTGGCCATTAACGGAACGTGCCTCCTCAAGTGCAGTGGTGACATGCGGAGAGCGTGCCGCTCCTCCAGCCTCCACTCACTACATTGTGTCTGCAGAGAGCCCTCCCTCTGCCAGGTCTCTGAGGCCATGTACTCTCCGAGGGTGACACTACCCAAACTCTGTAATTATAAAACGCAAAGAGCATTCCTGAGCCTGGTTAGCCAGAACTATGAGAGAGAGGGACAAATATTTACCCCCCTCCGCCCGCTCCCTCTGTTCTTCCTCCTTTAACTCGCCCCCACCCCAATAATTTAACAGTAAGAGCAACTCAGCCTTGTAAACACAATAGTTATGTCTGCGCTCACAGATCCATGAAGCAGACATGCAGGCTCCACTACCCCTGCAGCTACTACTAATACAGGCTCCTCTCCTCTGCTTCCTCACATCACCCTCTTACATTTCTGTTACCACTCCAAAAAAAGCCAAAGTTTGGGTGCCTTGACATTCTTTCAGAACATTTTATTCATTTATAGATCAAATGCAGAATGACAGAAACTCAATGGGATATTTACAGCAGTGTACATTTTGTACTGTGTCAGATTTGAATTTTTCTTTGTCACTGGACACAGTGACAGTGAACAGTAAAAAAACAAACACTCTATATAACTATAACTTTGTATTTCTCTTCCCTATCAATATTTATTCTCACATGCTGTGTATTCAGTCTGTTGAGGCTGCAGCAGACCCTCTGGGAATCCATCGCCTGCCAATGTTGTCAAACCAAAACACTTGGCACAAATAATGCTTGGGATAAAGTGCAGTGCAGTACAAAATAAAATTAAGCACACTACCTCTGCACACTTCTCTATAAAGTTATGCTTTCTTGTCTGCATGAAGAAACGATCCAGACATTTTTTAACACACAAATACATACATGCAAATCAGAAACATGCTGCACATGATTCAGCAGGAAGCTGAAATCAATAACTAAGTGAGGTGTCAGACATACCAGCAAATTAATAAAGTGTTGACCTTAATAAAAATCTCTATGGTTATTAATGTGATACCAAATATTGTTTTAATTGTCTGAGCCAAGCTAGCGAAACATAAGCCTCGCCGCAGCAGAGCGCCGGCCACACAACAGAGGACATGTGTATGTGTCTGAGACATGTATTAATAGGATACTCCACCAGACTGTTTGTCTTAACACTTTGTAAACAGCGCGATGATATCTCGGGCTTTAATTCCTGTGTCTGTGCATGCATTATGGTGATCCTGTTTTGATTAGACACCCTAACTCATTTTAATTAAACACATAAAACAGAGAACAGCAACTTTTGGTGCAAGCGTTCCCCCGTCTGACGGCGAGAAAGCGGGAGAATCGTCTCAGAGGCTATTTGTGTTTGATGTTAACGGGCAAGCACAATGCATTAAGCCTGGAATGTAAGTAATGTGCACTTAGACATAGAGCCCCAGCCACACTGTGCGGACAGCATCGTTTAATGTGCTGCAATAACTCTGTTAGGCTGCTGCTTCTCATTGCCTCTCTTTAACCCTGCGTCTTCTCTATATCTCTTCCTATTGTCACCTCTCTGTATACGTTTCTTAAATGGTGCGCCGGTGTGAAAGATGAAAGATGAGCGAGGACACTGCAGGTCTCTTTGGAGCTATTTACTCTGTAGCATTCTGTCTCCCTCTGGTCCTGTTTGTCTGAGCGAAGCAAGAGACTGAAAATACTCCAGAAACATTTGATATGATGCAGCAGTGCTGGCTGACTTTTATTCTTGCTGTAAAAATAAAATACTGAAACATGTTTTGATTCAAGAGTGGAGCTGAACTCTATCAGTATAAATGCAGACCCAGGCCTCCACAGAGGACCCGCAGCCTGGGTGAATGACTGTGAGAGCTGCTGTATGGCAGGATGAAGTGTGTTCATTTCCTTATTTATTGACTCACTTGCTTTTCTCTGAGTGTTTGAAATTAATAACAGCCAGCAGAAATCAGACAGAGGGATGAAAATCAGCACTTTCCCCGCAGTGAAGCCATTCATCAAGCTAACGAGGGGGAGAATAGGAGTGGAGGAGGAGAGGAGGGGAAAAGTGACGTTTGGAGAGGGAGCAGAGAGCGGGGAGGGAAGCAGGTGCAGTGTGAGGCAGGAGGGGGGAGGGGGTTGGGGAGAGGGAAAGTGACGTTGGGTACAGAGGCGATGAGAAAGAAGCTAAGTTTGTTTGGGAGGAGGAGGAGGAGAGTCATTTGGAGGATAGCAGGGCAGACAGAAGAGGAGGAGCTGCGTGTCACTCTAAAAAAGAAGGGTAGAGATAGAAAGAAAGACAAGTTTGACATTGGAGTATAAATAGAGAGGGAGGAGAGAAACAGAGAACACAGACAGTTTCTTCTGGACCGAATGACTGAGGGATTGGCACGGAGATCAAGGCCGTATAGAAACTAAGGATGATGTGTTGATACGCATGTGCCTTCGCTAATTGCTAATGAGTGGCTCCTGCAGCTTTAGATACTTTTATAACGGCTACGTCCACAATGACTGCAGGACTCTGCAAGTGGCAATCTCCCCAAACAATCAGCAAACTACCAGCGATATTGCCAGACGATGATGAGGCTCGAGGCAGATGCAATACAGAGCTCGCGTTGGCTGTCTCCAACAGTAGTATTTTACTCCCCTTCCTTTCACTGATGGGTGATGATGGGCCTGCCCTCTCCTCAAAGCCTTCGCCCTTGCGATGGCTCGGTCCCACGCTGCTCCGCCTCCCCCGACAGTCCACCAGAGACCCAACAGTATCTCACACCCAGAGCAGGGCTGACTAAGCACTTACTGCTGAGCCTCTCTTCTCAGAGCGAGAGAGGAGCGCCATGCTGAGAACTCTGCCACGGGAAAATAATTAGCAAAGTGGAGCTCTGCCCAAACACACTGGGCTAAATCTAGTACCACTTCACATACAAATGCAGCCATAAATCTCTGCCTGTCTTGCTTTCTTTCCTTCTTTCTTCCTTTCTTTCTTTGCACGGAAAGTATCATTCTCACAATCAGGAGTAAAATATGAGTTTCTTGTTTATGTTTATGCTGAGCCATTTGAATTTAATCAAGCGTAATACGGATGATATCTCCAGTGATTGTGGCGACCACTGAGTACAGTCTTCCCAGTGAAAGCTACAAGCTGCTTGGTGATCCGTCTTTGAGTTGTTTCAAGCTGAGAAACTTGTGCTAGGTGCCATGTGGTGACACAAACTGTGCCCATCTCACTGTACATGGATATCAGTATTTTTAACTTTAAAGTTAGACCACGGTGTCTTTGGTCACCAAGGCTAAATATAGTCAGCTCCTCCTGAGCAGTCTCCAGTTTCTCACTCCTTTCCGAGAGGCAGGTGGAGCAGAGAGGAGTTTGGGGGGGGGGGGGGTGGGGGGGGAGGAGGGAGAACACCCAGTCTTGAATAAATCATCCCTCGACTTTTGACCCATATGGAGCAGGAGGTTGTTTTTGTACTTGTGCGCTGCCTCCCCCCTTCTCTCCGTGGCCTCTTCACCCCTCCTCTTTCTCATTCATTTTCTCCTCCACATGACAGGTCAATCTGGATCGATTTCATCTGCCCTCCATGACTGAGACCAACATCCTGGCACCCAGAAATAGAGCCCTCTGTGATAGAAGAGCCTCCGACCAAGCGTCACCGTTAGCACGCAGCTCGGAGAAGGGCTGAGCGAGAGAGAGGATGGGGGAGCGGAACTATTTTGAAAACATTCGCGAGACATAATTTACTGCGCTGATGAACTACGCTGATGTAAGGAGGCAAAAGACATGGGAAAGGGATCGCCGTGACAACTGTGGGTGACACTGTTTTAGAAAGTTTCACCTACACCCCTTGCCACATGTTTGGTGGCCTTGCCTACCTGTTACAGTATGCTTATGCGCTCACACACACATTCACATGCACACACAAACACACAAGCCTGATTCCCCAATCTATATTTGCTCTCAGCTCTCTTTCTCACAGCCTCTTTCACACACTTACTGTGCATATACACACACCTGGTGTTTTATCTTTGTCAGCATATTCTGGGTCCTTCAACTCCCTGCTGGGCTCTGAACTCCAGTGTCTCTTTGCATGGCGAACCCCTGAGGTGCGCCTGCCTTCATAACACACACACACACACACACACACACACACAAGCGCACACACTAGTCGCAGGTGAGACACACTGGCACTCTCATACCAACGTTAACCTCTCTTTATCTTCTTGCCATTCCAACATCTCACAGTGTAAATACATTTGTGTCTGGAAAATTCTTTCTCTCCTGTGTGTGTTGGGTGGAGGTGCAGTGACACAGTGTCCTGGTGGTGTCTAGGCAGTCCAGGCCGGAGTCAGGACACTCTTTCCCCAGGCAAGGACACGGAGACCTGGCTCTCCGTCTCCATCACTCAGCCTGTCCTCCTGGAGCTACGTGGCCAGACTGCTCATCACCCTCCCCCCTTCCTCCTCATATGCATGGATTTGCATAAAACAAAGACATGGCTCTGCCTGCAACGTCTGCCTCGGTTGAAACCGCTAAGAGCGGGATCGACCAGACCACACCGCATGCAGCCCCTCTAAGCTCGGCTGGCAGGTTGTCAGAGCGCAACATCAGTATAGCGCAGCGGCGTGGCAAGGGAACCGAGATTTACGAGGCTGACTAAGATAGACACCCTCATGGTTTTCCACTTTCATTCGTTTAACATCCGTTCCCTTGGCATTGTTTATATTCTACACCCCTTAGCAGTGAGCAGAGGGCACCTAATTCACAGTGATGACGTGGGAGGAGAATCAGAGCACTTAAAACACTTCATCTAAAGATGATTTGTCCTTGTCTTCCCTGATGGCTTTTGTCCTGCTTCCCCTCCTGAAGTTAAGTGGAGCTGGAGAAAGGCCAGCTACTGATCCCACGCCCCACTTAGACACAATCAAGTAAATAACACTAGATACAAGCACATGAACACACACACACACACACACACACACACACACATACATGCATTCCACCTCACCAAGGTGCGCAGTCATGAAGCTCAAACCTCATCCGTATGTGTCATGACCAAGCACATCATGGCGTTTGCTATGGAACAATCAGCGAAGCCATTACAGGAACAATTGGCTTTGCAATATACATTTGCCCAGTTTCCCCTCTGTCTCTGTGAATTGATTTCAGGAGTAGAAGCTTATTCTTCACTCTGCCTCTCTCCTGCTGTCCGACACTCTCTGTTTTTCCTCTCTGCCTTTTTCCACACCAAAATCTGAACATGTGATTTACATCTGAATGAGTGGCTATAATGCGCTGGTTGTACTGTTGATCCAGGACGACTGCAAACGTCACATCTGTGCTGCGTGTGTGTGGATTTAAATTAGGTGGGAAAATGCGTGCAGTACTCGGCAAACTTATGGCACACGTGCGATAGGGAGAGATGTTTTAGAGACAGATATTGGCAACATAAAGAAGGTGTGTGCTCTTTAGCATATGAATAGGACCTGACAAACTATGGTGCATTATGGATCCACTATGGAGGCCGTACAGACACATGTGCCGTATGGTATAAAACACTCAGTGTTATACATGGTGACTGTCTCTTCTCTATTTAATACCAGAGTCTAATATTAATGAATAATTAATATGGATTTCATTGAGTAGGCGCATAATAGGAAACAACATGACCAGTAATAATTCTGTTCATTATAATTATGTTTGCTATTATTTGTACAGCTGTTTTACAACTCTGACTTCACTCACTGTTTTGAAGTTGAAATTAGAGGTGGAAGAAAAACCCAGAAAACACAGAGAGAGATGAAGTAAAAGGTGTTTTACCTCAGAGAGCCAAGGGCACGGGGGATTGGGGGCTTGAAATCACAGATGGAGGAATTTTCTCGATGACCTAAAGGAGCAGATAAGATTGGACAAACACACATAAGAATAGATAAATGAATATCAAAGGCAAAGGCACATGTCGTCTCCGTCTCCACCTCCTCTGTTTCTCCCACCGCGTGTGTCACTCTCTGCCACCCCGTCAGACACACACACGCACACAGGCGCACGCAAAACAATCACAAAGAAACAAGTAGATCCGTTCCGAGCGAGATTCACTCTCACCTCGTCTGTCTGGCGAAACACAGTACATGTATCATAGTAAGCGTTTGATGCGGAGGGAAATGTAAAAATTTGCATGCAAATAGATTCTACAGGCAGAACCCATGCATCAAAACACTGTAACCACAAGAGACAAAACTAAAATATCTAAGCATACAGTGTGCCGTCACACAGAAAAGGCAAAAGAGTTCCACGCCGAGGCCTTTACTCCTGCTCATCTCATTAAATTACATAATTAATTGTTCCAAAAGGCAGGGAATTTATCATGCAGACATTAAAAAAACTATGTTGTGTGCCTTCCCTACACTCTCATAAGCCCCCCCGCCCCTCTTACAGCACACACAAGTAAGCATGTTGCTGCAGGCAGGTCCAAACACACTTATTCATATTCCCTATAAATGTTGTTACACAAGTGAAAGCATTAGCTTAGCTCTTAGCTCTGTGCATGGTTGCCAAGCAGGGTCCCTTTAAAACGCTGTGGAAAATGACAGTTGTGGAAATACTTTGCCCATACACTGCAGTGAAGGAAATTTTAAATCATTGGATTTTCAAATAAATGCCACATAACTCAGCTCTACGGAGAATATAGAACCTGAAGCGATGGATGCAGCTTTATGATGATAGTGCCACAGCATTAAAAAAGTCATCTACATCGCAAAGTTTAAACTTTCATTAGTGTGTCCTGTCAGATTCTTAAAAACTATGTTAACAGAGACGAAACTGCAAGAACTCCCTGGAAAAAGGCACAAACGACACTGCAGTAACAAATACTTGAGAGCTGGATCAAGAATACTTTCCATGCAGAAACAAATTGCTGAATATTGATCATTGTTCTTCTCTGTAAATGACTGAACCCCCATTGGTTTTGTTTCTCATGTGAATCACTCTGCTTCATTAAAAGCACATCTTAATAAAACAAAATGTAACTTAAAATGCCAGACATATACCTGAAGTTTTTATTTTGAAATCTGGAAACCGTCTGCTGCTTTGAAAGACTACAACCCCTCTTACAATTTTTTTTTTTTACTCTGTCACCTTCTGTGCAATGGGACTGCTGAGAGATGGTGTTGCATTTATTTAAGTCACAGCCTCTTGGTTTGGGTCCATTTACAGACATATAAAATTACCCCAGCAAGTCCCGACCACCTCATTACCAACATAACCTGCAGCCAGTCTTTCAAGGACAACTCTCTAATGACACCGCACGCATCCGCTTAATGTCTATTTGAAGCACGCCGAGACTTTCTGCCACAAAGAAAGAGAAAGAAATGTATAGAAAGAGCAAAGTGTGCTCTGATAAAATAAGCTGCTTAATTGATCCCTGATGTCGGTTGAATTCTGAAGGAGTGTGTGTGTACTGTACTCTTTTTTTTTTTTGTCTCTGGATCTGCTATGAGTCTGGTCACATTTGCAGATGTGGCTGCCACCTGGTTGTGCTGAGACACCTGACTGCTGTTACTGTGCTCTGTCTGCATTGCTCTGTTATAGAACGCATAAATAATCAAAAGGGTTGTGATTCGTCATAGTGAAACATAATCTTGGAAAATCCTGACTTTATGAAACCCATTCAGTTACATGATGATGGATTAAAAAAGAGACAATGTGGCCCTGTAATCGGCTTTGAACATGTTTAACCATAGGTGTAGATTGCACATATTCAGAATGTCCACCTCCAATGAAAACATAAAAGTAGCAAAGGGCTGTTATTATGATGAAATTTAAGACATTTTCGACATAAATTGATGCAGAAAAGGCAAAGCTTGGTGCATAAGAATTCACCCAAAGGCACGAAAGTGTTTGACACTTAGCATTTCCTGGATGAGGATCCCCAAACAACCCATTTCATTTGTGTCCTCCACAATCTTGCAACAAAACCTACACTCATGTTTAACTATCGGACCAGTGTGTCTCAAAAGCTTCAACTCTAGCAACTATTCAAAGGATAAAAATAAAGTAAAATAAAATAAAATAAGAAAGAAAGAATGAGGCAAATGTCGTGCAAAAGTTAACAGTGTTAACTGGCTTTAACAGTATGACAAAAAACAGGATCTGAATTTAAACCCTTTCACATGTTTAAACATGAAATTAGTTTTTACTTTGCCAACTTCTTTGTTTATAAAAAAAAAAAAAAGCAGATCCGAATTTTACATTTTTCTAATTTTGGATTCACTGCACTATGAGAAAGGATTAAAAAATATTTTTTTGAAAAATCAAAACTGTAATTGTTAGTATTTTTAGATGTTACAAGTTCTTTTAACTTTGATTAAAGTGTAAACTTGAGACTGACACTTAGAGTCCCAGTTTAGCACTCCCATCCTGACTCATGCATGCATATTAATAGCAGGAACAATGACTTTTACTTAAACACCACTCGTTGTTTTGTTGTGTCTCCGCAACACTCACAATGCAATCCCCGAACGATGTGGGTGTGAGAATAAAATGAGCTGCTGTCATGGCCGCCACCAACACTACCGGACGGTGCCAATTACACTGCTATGATTAGTTAAACCACTACACAGGCTGACTTACTTTTATCATCCCTGTTTCCACTCAGCAGTGACTCAGTGGCTTTTTCTGTTCAGCTACTTGAAATGAAAAAGGGGGAAACTGTTTGGCAGCGTGAAACTAAACCTGCCTGGCTGCAGCCAAGTGTTCTACATATTTTTAGGTAACACTTGGGCTGAACGCATGGAAGTACATAAACGCCTTTTGTGGATTTAAAGCTATCGTGTATGAGTCATCAACTGGGAGCTGAGTTATTTGAACACATTACCTAATAATAATATTTTTACACACACACACATACCAAAAAAAACCAAGGGGTGCTTCTACTTAAAGTTATTTTTGTGTTGAAGTCATTAGAAGTTGTTCCAATCCTCAGAAACGTACTTGTGTCATAATAAAAAATAAAAGTATGCTACGAGTGTAACTCTCTGTGACACTGATGAAATACAGGAAATGGGTAAAAAAAATGGCGGTGAGTAGTCTTGAATTTACTGTGTACTGTACCATGTCGGATGTGCATGTACATCTTATTCAGTGGGCTCTGGGCAGAGGAAATGAGCTCGAGCTCCCCAGGGCAGGGATTACTCTAATGACTTTGAGAGCAGCCTTGTGCGCTGTAACTTTTGACCTCTGCTCATCCTCTTCTCCAAAAGACGACAAGACACACACACACACACCCACGGACACCTACTTGCACATTTACACACACTGGCACACATATTATCCACACAGGCACTAATCGACCTCGCACACACGCCGCCATGAGTTAAGAGATGCAGAATCACACACACACAAACAGCAACACAACAGATCCTCTCCAGGCCCTTCCTCTGGCACCATCTAAAGCCTGGAAGAATCCAGACCCCCAACCAGCTCTTATTTTTGGGTCTGTCAACTGGCGTACTGCTACTTGAGTGAACACTGTGCTGCATCTCATGCTGTCAGCCCCGCATAGCGCCAACGTTCCATATGAGTGCATCATTGGAAAATCGATAGATTTATCACTTACATAACCATTGCGCACTGGTGCCACAATATAACAGGAAACATCTTTTGCAAATCAGGTCTGTCTTCACGCAAATGTCATTTCGCTCAGGGACTGAAGTATTCAAATCATATAAATGCCAGAGAAACACGAGGAGCGTCATGCTGTGAGACAAAAAGCTGGGGCAAATCTATGCAGGGCCATTTATTGTTTGCTTGTGCATGTGTGTTTGTGCTGGCGAGTGTGTTTTCATTGCTTGTGTGTGGACATTAGAGGTCTAACTGGTCTATCCCAATAAGGAAACAATCAAAATAAACAAGCTAAAGAGTCTAACAGGGCAGCCTTACACAGAAACCAAATTTTCATTTTTTACATGCCACTCTAAACACATCAAAAAACCCACCACACAAATGCACAGCCTTCTGAGAAGAGAAGCCCAACTCCAAAATAAAGACAAAAAAATCTCTTTGAAATGGCAAGTACAGAGACATGTTCTTTAAAAAGGGGGGGGTGCAAATAATTACCCTCCCTGAAGTTACTCAATACATTTTTGCGGTTAATCTGAAATATCAAAATACAGCAGCGCGACTGCTTAGATCAAATAGATGTAATTAGATAAATTGAGGAAGAAGGAGAACGGCTTGGCTGTAAATTGCGTGGTGTGTGCATGCTAAGACCCAACACTGGCACAGCTGCACGGAGCTGCACTCACGATTTATCATCTCTACATCGCAAGAGCCAGTGGCCCACACCACTATTAATCATCAGCAAAATCATTTAATTCAGCCCAAGCCCGACTATTGTCTCAGTCTCTCCCCTCACTCTGGGCAAATCAGCCACCACAGCAGCAGCACGCACCTCTGAGGAAATCACACACAACAGAGTGGGATACAAGTGTTGGGTTTAAACTGGCTCTTTCCTTTTTTTTTTTTTTTTTTTTGTTGACGAGCTGTGCTGCACATCATCCCTGGCAGATGGTGCAGAAGATGGCTTTTTTTTTTTTGTTAATCAGTATAAAATGTATAAGTGCAAACACCACTGTTCATAGTGTAGAATAAGAGTTGATCACTCAGTGCTTTGTTAACACAGTGACAGTGTGCTTAATTGTTATGAAAGGTGTTCTTTGTGTGTATCCTCTTGCTCCTAGCTGAGCAGATTCAAAGTGTGGCCAAGTTGCAAAAAGCTGACAAATCCAGACTGAGACTGTCCTCGGAAACCTTAGTGTTTCTTCAAAGGGGGATTTGGCACATGGGTCTTCCTGTTTCAACAAACAAATTGTTCTGGAACAGTGAAACAAGATGCCTACAAGGCTATTCCTCGTCCCAGAACTTAGAAAAGAACTTTCTTCCTCTTGTGTTTCAGAAAAGTGGCCTTTTTGGTCCGTGCAGCAGCACAGTGTAAAAGTTATGTCGAAAGAAGACAAAATGAGACGTCTAAACACCCACTGAAATGCACCGCTGGGTGCAGTGGCACTCAGCCTCTCTCTGCCCATGCACCGCGGCCGCTGACTTACATTGGCACCTTCTCCAGCGCCCCCTCACATGCCTGACATGGCTGTGCCCTCGCTGCACCCCCACCTCCATCCCCCCTCTCTCTGCGAGAGCATGTCTGCAGCAGGCCCACTGACAAACAGGATAAAGCGGGGTGAAATTGGGAAAGCCAAACGATGACAGGCTAATGACAGTGAGCACACAGTGTCCGAAAAACATCACACCACACACACATCAGGAAGCAGGCAATGTAAAAAAGGACAAATGGACGGTGCAAATATAGAACATGCAGAGCCACAAGAAATTCAGAGATGTCATCCTTACATACTGTCCTTCAAGGAACACACACAC
The DNA here is from genome assembly GCA_035609425.1 of Epinephelus awoara. Lineage (NCBI taxonomy): Eukaryota > Metazoa > Chordata > Actinopteri > Perciformes > Serranidae > Epinephelus > Epinephelus awoara. Next base: position 26,024,040 of record CM069294.1, read on the forward strand.
ACTCATACACACACTCACACCTATTTAGGTTAACGCATATGCACACACAGAGAGAAGAAGAGTAAGAGAGGGACACACACACATGCACTCATCACAAGCGATACTCTACAGTAAAATTGACAATGTAATTATATTCTACAAAACTACACTGGGCTGCTCCCGTGATAAAATATAAAGATGTTTCCCTAATTTATTGACCATAATAATTTAAATAAGATTATATTTTATTCATAATGATTTGATTGTAAAGGTGGTTTAGAATGGGGATGGAGGTGGAAACAAAAATGGCAATAAATTAGATTTCAGTCTATGTTTTAGGATCATTATGGTGTGTAAAAGATTTTTTCATTCACAGGTAATTTGGGGATTTTTAAGAAAATATCTACAACCTGAATCAGACAGTAGCAAAGACATAAAGTCAAATATGGGCTACAACTTATCTTAATCTTTGTGGTTGCATCAACTTGTGTGTAACCCCAGACTTGTTCAATGCAGCACTCAGGTCAAAATGGAAAAAGTGTCTCGACCTGAGTTGCTCTTTATGTTTTATCCTGCTATCTAAATTTATGAATCACTGCTGTTCAAAAAGATGCTTGTGATGCGTTCAGGGTGATCCGTTATTAAATTGGCGTTAGAGCAAAACATATTCAAAAGGGCGACAGCAGCAAATGTAACCAGTGTTAATATGTAGTGCAGCAAATCTCCATCACGCTTTGATTCTAGTTTCACTCTGCTTCAGTCACCAAAAGTCAAAATTCTCAGGACACGTCAAAAGAAAAGTGAGAAACTTATTGAAGACAATTACATACATTTATTGCATATCATTTAATTGTATGAAATGAAAAAAAAACGAGCACATATGAACATCACATATGGTTAGTGAGTGAAATAATTTTGCACAGCAAAATATATATATATACTATATATAAGATGAAAGATTAATTAACATATTCTCAAGATTTATTGGCGAATGGTACTCCCTCGTTTTTGTACATGCAGGGTGTCAATCCCTGACCAATCTAAACAATGTCCAGACATTATTGATTATAATTAATATTATTGCTTTGCAAATATTGAGTTCGTTTAAGACAAAACAACAGTCTCTCCTGAACCGATAATAAAGTGTGAAAATGTTACGATTAAGTCGCAACAGGATGTCAGACTTTTCTTCTGATGATGTGGCGATACTAACTTTATTTTTCTTTAACATCCACATGATGACAGGCGAGATTTTTGTTTTAGTGCATTCCGGTCCAAAATAATCGGTGAAGACACATTTCCACAAAAAAAAAAAAGAAAGAAAGAAAGAAGCATGGCAATTTTTACTTTGACTTCTCCAACAATACTTTTTTTTTTTTAAAATACAATATTGAAATGTGTGCTGGAGACCAGTGGAGCTCTCACACTTGTGTTTGAAGCACATGCTGCAGAAGCGCTGTTTATGCACTGCACAATACTGCTCATTGTATAAACTGGAGCCGAGCCAATGTCTCTACAAAATACTTTTGTGCAGCAATCTCCTTATTAATTATCCTAGTCATCTCTGTGCCTCAACCTGTGGCACGGTATCTTTTGCAACTTATAAAACTTTGTACTTAAATTACGCTTTTTAAAAAAAAAAAAATGACTCAAAGGTTGTCAAAATGCAGAGAGGAATATCTTTAAATAACAATATAGGCTTGAAGCAACAGAAAGAGGGGGGGATCGGTGGTTTCCTTTAATAGTGGAGTCTTTTTTTCTGTTTCCCCCCTCGCACCATGCAGGATCCCCGCCGATCAACTTCCATCAGGAATGCATAAGCGCATTCACTGCAGTCTAATGACAGCCGATGGTGGTGCACTTCAACACAGCTGAAATGAACTTGTATAGATTACGAGAGGAGAAGGGTGGGGGGTGGTGGTGGTGGTGGTGGTGGTGGGGAGGGTGGGGAAGTCCTGTCACTTTTTTGTTGCTGTCCCAAAAAAGTGAGGAAGGCCATAAATGAAGTATGAATGCCATGCTGGAGTCAGTCATCCGACAAGAAGGACATCTTCAAGCACAGTAAAGAAAAAAAAAAACCATACATGTCCAGCATGCAGGGAAGTTCAATAAGACATCTCTTTTAAAAACAATGAATAGTTTGTAATGAATATAGTCTTTTTTTCTTGCTCAACACAAAAAAGAAACAAGCATGAGATGAGGTGGCGTCGCAATCCTCCAAGTTTGGCAGACACAAAAAAAGTAAAAAAAAATAAAAAATAAAAATAAAAAAAAGACCAAAAACATTTTGTCGATGGATGCAGTTTGGACAGGAATCTGTACACTGAATTCAAAGTAAAAATGATGTAAAAAGGGGCAAGTGGATGAGCTTGAGAGCAGCATACTCAGTGCCTGCATGCACACCTCGTATGGGCTACTGCAGCTGTGAAAGTTGGATCAACTTTCCAGAAATCATATTTTACGCAAAACACTGCAAATCTAATGAACAACGATGAAAAATAAAAAATCTTGACAGACAGGCTATGCATAGGATACTGAGTATGATAGAAAAAAAAAGTAGATGAAAGTTTTCTGAATATGCCTCTCTCCAAAATTTAAGAAAAAAAAACGGATGACAAAAGCTCTCCAAATCTAAAAAAAAAAAACAGTCGCAGACGTTTTCAGAAAAAAATGTATAAAATAAAAAAAAGACAAATTAGTTCTTGGTCTAGTAGGCATCTGTGCCAAATGAAAAAAAGAAAAGTTTCATAATGAAAACTTTTGTAAGCGGGGTGAGTTACCCATCTGATTTTTTTTTTTTTCACGATAATGTCGAGACTCACATGAAAAACTCCGGGGATGAAGGGTTGTTGTCACTGCTGGATCCATTTTCTCTGAAGCCGTTGCTGATGAGCTTCTCATACTTTTCTTTGTACGCGTCCCTCTCTCGGACCAGCCTGGAGATCTCCTGCTTTAGGTGATCGACCTGCTGGATGAGTTGCGTCTTCTCCCCCTCCAGGACGTGCCGCTGCTGGACCCGCTTGAACCGGCAGGATTGCGCGTAGCCTCTGTTCTTTAGGGTCCTCCTCTTCTGTTTCAATCTGATCACTTCTTCCTTGCTGACCCCCCGTAGCTGCCGGTTGAGCTCCCGCACTGACATGGTGACCAGCTGCTCGTCCGAAAACCGGTCATCCAAGCGCATGTGTTGGTGAATTGTCCCAGAAGTGCCGTTGGACTGGACGCCGGGTGCCTGGTGGTGGCTGCTGCTGTGGTGGTGATGGTGGTGGTGGTGGTGCTGCCCTCCGTTCTGCGCGGCTGCCGCAGCGATGACTGCCGACACCACCGCCGCGGCGGAGCCCATCTCTTCCCCGGCCATGGTGCCTGCTGCTCCGGCTGCTCCAGCAAACTGCTGTCCCCTGGCGTAGCCATCGAAAGACTGTAGCTGGTGACTGCTGTTGATCAGCGCCTCGACTGCGTCTTCGGGGCTGAAGCCCAGCGCCTCTGGATTCAACTGCTGTTGATAACCGGACATCCAGTAGAAATCCTCTATGTGTGTCTTCTGCTCGCTCCCCGAGCCCGGACTGGGCGCCGAGAAGCTTGGGGAAGGGGGCACCGAGCTGCACGGCGTGCTCATCGGGGTGGAAGACAAGGATCCCCCGGCGATAAGGCGACTGCACTGGCTGATGTTGCGATCGGGCTCCACCGGCTCCTTTTTCACTTCAAACTTCATCAGATCGAAGTCATTAACATATTCCATGGCCAGGGGACTGGTGGGCAGGTCGGAGTTGCTCATTGCCAGCTCTGATGCCATCCTCTTGCTGCTGACAGTCCTCCAAGTGGGGTGAAGAGCAGCTGTCAAACTGGGCTGGTTGGGAAGAGCGTGAGCCAGTTTGATTTTTTAAGCGTTTGTCTTGAAAGTGAAAAATGAGGCTTTACAGCGTCCTTTTTTTGCAGCCGCGGACTTGCAGGCGTGTGAGAGGAGTTTGTCTTTGCAGAGTCTATTGCACAGACACACCAGTGCCGCGCGCACGAGTAGCGGAGTCCTTTTTCAGCATGTGAAATTCGGCGGTTTTGTATTTCAAACATTTAACACTTTACGGTTTCTTCGCTAATACATTGCGCAAGCGGAGAGGAAGGAGAGCCGAGGAAAGTGAGGGGAGTGCACGCAGCCTCGCACGTTACAAGGCGCTGACTGGTGGGGCGATTTTTTAGAGGGATCACACAGCAGATGAGTTTAAGAGCATTGTAGCCGCCCTGACGTCAGGCTGGTAAAAGGAAATTGACTCGGACGAAGAGCCAATAGGGTCGCACACTCCGAGAGCTAATTAACATATTAGTAGCCTGCAGAAACAAAACTTTTCGCAACTGTCAAAGGCCATCAGCTGACTGTCAGCTGGGACACACACTCTTAACTCTTTGATTACTGCTGCTGTAATTTATTCAGCCCTTTAATGTGGAGCAACAATTTGTCCCAGTTTGATTTCAGAGGCACAAAGTGAAGTGTGCATGCTGTAAAGTCATTTACATCAGAGTCTTCATGCAGACAACAGAAGCAACCAACACAAAAGATGATAGATAGATAGATGGATAAATAGATATTAGATTTTTACACATTTTTTACACATTTTTTAAAATCTACAATATCTAATAACTGCTCATTTTCTATTTTATTATATATTTATTTAACTCTTTGCTCACATGCTGCTGAATTTTGCAGGTTATACATCGTTATTTTCTCTTTTTAAAGCATCATATTCACTTTTGTTTGTCTCTCACACACAAAAAAACCCCCACTTGCACCCATAAAACTCATCTAATATTTGTTACACAACAGAACAAACAACTATATAAAACACAAGTGCCTTATGTGGACCATGTTAAGTGGCAACTCCAGAGACAATTGACCAAAAATATGAGAGGTTGGGATTGAGGAGATTTGTCATGCCCCTGCGCACCATAATAAAACTCAACACTGCCACCTTTTGGACACGCCAGTGCATGGGATTCCCCTTTCAGTCACTGTAGCAGTGCACGCACATTTCAAAGAATAAAAGATGTTTCAAAGGGATGGGAAACATGGTGTTTTTGCAGCACATGCTCAAATTAAGTGTATGTATGTCTTGTGAATTTTAAAGGAGTTATGTAAGGAAGTCAAAGCAGGGTGGAGGAAGTGGTGCCAGTGGGAAGTGAATGCCAGTGAACCCAGTGTTCCATCCAAACTGATATTATGTCCCACAGCCATAAAAGTCACTTTATCTAAGCGCTGGCCTAGGCGTTGCTGCGGAGTCATATAAAGCGCTCTCGTACATTGCACTTTATCTCAGTTCAGAGGTCTCCTACTTTCAATTGACTCGTGTACAGCAGCAACATAAGGCAGGCTGGGGAGTCCAAGTTTCCATATCACTGTGTGTCCTGTGTAGTTGGGGGATCATAATAGACACCAGACTCTATTTTGTCCACACTTTAAAGAATCAGTTATGTTAGCTGGAGGATACAGAGACCCTTGTGGTGCTTTCTCATTTCATTTTCATTTCACACATGTACAGAACAGTTTAGCGCACTGCTGGTGTGAAGTGATACTAACACATGTGGTTTCAGCAGACTGGCCAGTGCCTGTAAGTTATGTTTCTGATATAGAGCTACCTTATGCTAATTCAGATTAGCTTGTTAGCCTGGATTCATCAACAAACATGGTTACTTTAGATTCATACTATTAAATAGTGTCGTACTCATAATCATGACCACTTTTGAAGCTCTCGACCGCATCTTCTTGTCTCAGTCTCAGGATGTTGTTTCAAGACGATCATAAATAGAGGCGGTCAAGTTGATTTCAGCTCCTTAGTGTTTGTGTTCTGTTGCTCATAAAACAAACAAAAGGAAAATTCCCACATACAATTCACCTCTGCAGTGCCTTTTGATTATTTCATCATGGTGCACATACACACATCTGTACAGTATGGCAATAAAGAAGGCGTATGGGGAGGACATATTTGCTCTCTGTAGGTGTTTTTATGGCAGTGTGAATCTTTCAAATCATTTAAGGAGTGCCTTTGGTTCACATGTTCCACATTTTATCATAAGCGTGTCATGCATGTTAGGTGTTCTTGAGAGAACAACACGACCCTAAAGTTTGAGTTTTCCTATTGTATGTGCATTAATGTCAAAATGCAATTAAGCGATGACACATGGCAGTTTACTCATTCAATAATAATGCAATTTGTTTGGGAAAAGAGTGATGTAAGGCTAGACTAAAACGCTGTCTCGCTAGCCAGTTGGAGTTTTGATTTTTTTTTGTGGCCTCTCCTGACATGGTGCTGACAAATAACCATTTCTTTCCTGTGACAAAAGCCTATAATCATAGTCTGCCTTTCTCTCTCCCTCCAAGTGTATGATCTCATCGTTGCGACGGTGTGTATTTTTAGATTCCTGGGTGCACACTATTTAATGATAGGCCAAATCAGTCACGTCCCCGGCTGCCAAAAGCTGTGGAAGATGATCCTGCCAATCAGCCAGACATTTTCATAACCATAAGGAGTTCAACACTTTCGCTATGGTTGTCCAAAACTGTCGTTAAGATAGCGTCTTTCAGCTTCCTCTGTTTTACATTAAGTGGAAACACTCTATTTTTCAGGCTGTCTTTCTGTTTTGTGTGGCGGTGTGATGTCATAACTGCTGTGGTACGTGCACACTGACAGATGCTGTATCCTAACACATCATTATTTAATACAGAATTAAATGTTCTAAGTGTTTCTCTGATATGTATGTAGCAGACAGGTAAGGAAAATGAAGTCAACCAAACACACACGTATCCATATGTTCCAGTGAAGGCCTAAATGGATGCATCTGCATGCAAGTTAATACAGCGCCGTGCGTGTGGCTCAAACCAAACTCAAATAGAACCCTATTGTTTCTATTTCCATTCTGTTGCCTTGTCATCTGTTTGGGCTTACCTGTTCATGGGTAGGCACAGCAGTGGCCCGTCCCCTGGGGTACGGCCACAGCAGAGCGAGACTAATACACAAACGAAGGGAGAGCTCATTAGTCATGACAGAAGAAAGTGGCGGACCTAATTTAGCTGCTTTTGTGCCTTTGAAGTTATTGATGATGCAGAGCTGAGAGAGAGATCTACATGGAGAGGAATCGGGCCGCTGTGAGGAGAACTTATCAAACCAGGGAAGGAGGAAGTGACGAGGGACGAAGAGCGGCGATGGTTGTTTGAGATGTGAAAATATTGTTAAAATGGTTAAGACTTTTTTAGTAATTTGTAACACTGAAGGATTTCTGGAACCACAGCAACCAGATGACACAACAGAGTGAGTTTGTTGGAGCACTGTAGCAAATATAGTGCTCTCATCGTCATTGCTGGTCAGGTTTGGTGGCCTTACCTTTGCAAAGATCAGAATAAGAAAGAGTTAACACAAGCTTTTTATAATGTGATTTTAAGTGTATTTGAATCCCTTTGTCGAGTGTTAGACTGACTAATGACAAATTATCATCTGGCGTTGAAAAATACAAGATCTTATCCTCAAGAGCTTCCTCAGAATATCTCGTTGTTATCAAAGCCTCTTTGAAAGAAGTGCTTTCAAGACTACATAATGCAATATTAAATTTTTGCAGTGACATGTGGCATTGATACTATAAGATGACTTCTGGTTTTGTTTTGGAGTGATGTAGGGTCAGTCAGTGGTGTTTGTCCTTGATTCAAACCCCTTTCACACCTGGCTCTTCTGAGTTTATTGACATGAATATAATACTGTTAGGACTGTAGGTCTTTCTTTTTTGTACTCTTTATTTTTGGTAATGTGTGTAAAAGGTGCCAGAGTGCACAATAAAAAAAATGATCCAGTGGAGGATCCCAAATATCCCATGCATACACCTGGCGTGGGTAGTGCTGCTGTGATTGGACCTTATGGCAAAGATGAGCGAGGACAGCAAATGTTGAAAGGTTGAAAACAGGCCATTTATTTATAGGCTGACTGATAAGTATTTATACACACACACACACACACACACACACATATATATATATATATATATATATATATATATATATGTATATGCAAGTATCCTCTTTTTCAGTGATCAGGGCCAAATTGTAATGTTCCCATTGCACACTTACAAACTTAGACACACACTCCTGATCAGTAGCTCAGTGCTACCCCACTGTGAAATTGGCAAGTGTTTTAGAGCTCTCTGATTGACATTTTTTTAAACTCTTTATGCACTCTTTCCATAAGTCTGCAGAGGGAAAAAAACCCACAATGCATAATGTTAAGACATTTTCTGCTGTGGTTGAGTGCACTTATTGTGAGTTGCTTTGGACAAAAACGTCTGCTAAATAAATGTAATGTGATGTAAAGTGGCAAAGACAGTGGAAATGGGCATCATGAAAAAGAAAAAGAAAGCAGCATGATATTTCTTTTTAATATGAACATGTGTGTATTACCAAACGCAGGCCTCCTAAGCCAGCGCCTTTGCGTGAAGTCACTGATAGTAACTTTGCATTTCTTGTGAAAGGGCTTAGTCACTCATGTCAATAACAGAGCCCCTCCTCAAAAAGTAAAAGAAACTGGACTCATGATTTGCCAATACTCAGACCAGGCAAAAGAAATTAGAATCACTCTAGAAGTAAATATCAGGGTGCAGTCTGAAATGTCCTCTCTGTCCTGGGTCAAAGACACTAGCATACAATTTCTGTTGGACTGACTGCTTGTCTGAAGTGAAATTAATGTCTTGTGGTAATATTCTGATTCTTATCGTAATATTTTCAGAAAGGTAAACAAGTTGAATCCTTTGACCTAAACTCAGCAATAACATGAGGAGCGTCATTTAGATTAGACTTTTAGTATCAGTCTGAACTCGTCTCATTGTGGTGAGCAATCGAGGCGACTGAGTGGAAAGAGCAGAGGTCACTGAGTTGTTTGCTGTATGTCTGTTCGACTGCGTGTGTGTGTGTGTGTGTGTGTGTGTGTGTGTGTGTGTGTGTGTGTTGCTCAGTTCCAGTCAGAGCTCGATAAGGCCATCTAATCAGCCTCTTTGCATTCCAACACTTTTGTGAGCCGCCCCTAACCTGAGCCTGTTACTGTATTCAGTCTGCATCGGTGAATACCTGAAAGCTGATAGCACCTGCAAACACACGGGCTATGCAGGTGGAAGAATGGAGTCATGTAACTTTTAATATGACAAAAACACTTTGTTTGCAGCGCCGCCTTTAACTTTAAGATGAAGACGACAGAAACACTACCAGTGCTTTACATCTCTGCTAACGCGAGGAGCTGGTATTGCTCTGGGGCAATGCAATTTCATCAACAGTTTAGTGAGAACAACAAAGCTGGAATATCAATTTTCACCCCACCAACAGAATGTGGGCACAGCCATGTCATAATTACCTTAATCCATTAGTCAGAAGGAGGGTGAGGCTGCGAAGGGTGCGACAGAGGACAGAGCAGACAAAACAAGGTCAGGAAGAGAGCAGATCTGTAGTCGGAGGTGGATTTTGGACGGCCTCTCTGACACTGGTGGAAAGTATTTGGTAGCCTACAGCCACTGGGCTTTGTGTGACTGGAGAACTCGAGCATATACGACCCCGAGCTAGTATCAGTTCTGTGGCTTGAGGGCGAGGGAGCCGCAGTGAAGCAGTGAATGTGTAACAGTGCTGTGAACAGCGGAGTCGCACGTGTTTTCTAGACTGTCTCAGTGTCACATGACCCGGAGGTGACACAGAGTTTTGAGGTTTAATGTCTCGTATTTGTTCCACTTACTCCTTCCAACTGAAGATTTGTCAAGTTAAATAACATGGCTGCTAATTAATACTATGTGGCCTGTAGATGTAGGCTACTCTGTAGAGTAATCGAAGACGACTGGTCAATATTGCACCAGAGCTGGCAGAGTGACTTGCGTATTAGCCATAATTATATTCACATGAACATAATGTATTGGTTTGCTGTCATGTGTAAGGTTAATGTGTATAGCAATTTAATGGTATATTAACTGTTGGATAGCTTTCCAGGGTTATCTCCTTTTGGATGCCCTCGATGCCTTCATGCGACTTAGACTTTCGTGTGTGTGTGTGTGTGTGTGTGTGTGTTTGGTGCTTGGGGGTGCCTGCAAACCTGTGTATCAGTGTTTGCGTGTCTGTGCATGAATTTGTATGAGTCTGATGTTTGAGTTTTAATATGACTTAATGTTAAAACAAATACTTACAGTACAATGACAATTTTCTACCAGACTAAACAAAGTTATACTTTACACAGTGACACATGCAGGCAATTCTGGGAGCTATATTACGTAAGTGACACAATGATAAAGAAATATGATTAATTGCAACGTTGGTTTCTGTACTGTTTTAAAATTGAGCAGTATACAGAGAGGAGGTAAATTAATGCAAATCAAATAAATAATATAAAATATAATGGCAACAAACATCAGAAAGTGAACAACACTTTGACACTGGCTCAACAATATGTAAATGCATTCATTACTGTATATTGTGTCCACCTCTCCTAAAGTTTATGCAGAGTCAATTATGGGTGGGAATCACCAGAGGATCCATGATACAATATTATCACGATATGTAAGTCACGATACAATATTATTGTGATTTTAATATGTTTTGCGATTAAGTTTTCAGTCTGTTCATCTCACTTCAGCCTTTTTTTTTTTAATTTTTTGGCAGCAGCAAAGTGGACTGAAAAAGCAATTAATTGTATTATTCTAGTAGGCTACCTGAAGTTTAATGTGTATTTGTAATATTAATAATTTCTATAATTAAAAATCGATACATGGCACTATGTGATGATACGATATTGCCACACAAAAATATCGCAGTACTATGCTGTATCGATTATTTCACTAGGAATTTCCAGAGCTGTGGAATTAAGTCACATGACTTGGCATTGAGTCAGACTCGTGTCACAAATTAGATGACTCTAGACTTTACACGAAATTAGATAAAGACATGCAACTTGACTTGGACTCTAACAACACTGACTCATGACTTCACTTGGACGTGAGCCTTTTGACTTGAAAATACTTAAAGCCTTACCCGCAACTCAAAGAATAAAAAGTATGTTATTTAAAAATTGTGCCATAATTGTGCTTCCTTTCCTGAATCAACAAATATTAACACTATTCATTCTCAGCAAGTCAACACTCAACTCCCCAGCTCCACTTATCTTGAACCAATCTGACAGCTTCCTGTCAAGTTGCAGCAGAGAACCATGAAGTAATGTTACTGAGTGCAAGTTGGGGAAAAAATTATACTGAAGATATTTTCTCTTGTGTACAAAAGCTACAAGGTGGCCAACAAAAAATATATTGCACTATTCATGATTTTTACATTTAACAGCAGCTGTACATTTGGTGGAAAGCGCATTATGACTTGTTTAGGATTTAGAACCCAAAGTTTAGGAATTGACCCTTAGCTAAGTCAAGCCCCCGGACACAGACTGGCCAATCATTATGTTGCATCAGGCCGGCTCAGACCAGCGTCTGACACCAACACAGCTGTGCTCCATTGACTCTAATGCAATTGTTTCAGTTTTCCCTCATTTTCAGGCTGGTTTTGTGGATTTGGAGCTAAATGTTGTGCCTGGGGCACGTTGTGTGTTAATGATGCTCGTTACCTGGAGAGGCTGGAAAAAGATATACGTTTCTTCCCTGTTCCAAAACCAAAACCAAACCCTGAAAAGTGTAGGGTTAGCTAACATTAGCTAGCTACTGAAGATAGAGCCTACTAATGATTATAACAGTGAAAAAAAGACTGACCCTGCTGTACAGGAACCAGTTAAGGGAAGCAAGGAAACTATTGAACCAGCTGTGTGTCATCGCAGTGTGCGCAGATGAACATTGTCTGACTTCCCCCGGAGATCCCTGCCCATCCGGCGGCGCAGCTGGCAGCTGCACGTGGGCAAAGCCAAACACTGTTCATCTGCACACACTGCGATGACAAGCAGCTGGTTCAATATCAGTGAAGTTTCCCATTATATTCATTGTCTTCTGTCAGTCTTGACTTTGGACTTGAATGCAAAGACTTGTGACTTGCAAAGTAATGACTTGATCCCACTTCTGGGAATTGAAGCAGTGCATGCAGGAGCCGTCTCCTCCTACTCGGGTCTTTGGCAAGTCTCTAGCCTCCACCCCCCAGCTGCTCTTGTGCCCTTGAGCGACTGTAGCCTGGAACTGACACTAACAATAAAGTATAATTTTCACAATTACAGAGAGTTAGCGAGCTAATTACAGCAGAGATCCAACACAAGTATCAGAGATCAAGACTTCTTCGCCTGAGCTGAAACGCCTCGTAAAACTCTTTGCCCTGTCGTCTATTGTTGAGCCCATGAAAATGTGTGGAAAAAAGGAAATGTGTGGTGAGTCTGTGTGTGTATGGGGAGAAATAGTGGAGGAACACTCTAATCACATGTCCACATGTTAAGTAAGTAAACAGATAATCGCATTGAGCTAATGTTTTGTTTTTTTGTTGTTGTTTAAGTCAGATATTATCTAATCTATGTTGCTCTCTGATTCATCCCTCATTTCATACGGGGTCATTACGCTGAACTTAATGAGACCATCTTTTCAACACAGTGTTTGTCAAATCTGCCAATACAGGCCACTGACGCAGTGAAGACATATAGGAGCAATGGCCATCTGCCTAAACCACAGCTTGATAAAAGCTCAAGAATTTCTAGAAGGGATACCGAACACAGTCTGTCAGTGTAGACGTACATAATGTCATAAATACTAGAAAAGTAATTTACTTTTTTTTTATTGGTCAGACAAATGACCGCTCAGTGATGAGAGACAGATGTAGGGATGATCAGGACGCTGTTGTTGCCCCTCTTGTCTCGTGTTCTCCTGATATCTCCAATCACAGTCCACATCGTCACCGCCACTAACAAGTAAATAGGAACGCACAAGCGGACACAATGACACAAACCAACTCCCAAATGGATGCATGGCTACACAACTGCACATAGGGGGACACACATGCGCATGCTCATAGCCTAATGAGAGATTTTCTGACCTTTCTTCATGTACCCCTGGAGAATATTGATGAATCCCCTTTTAAAAATAACTCTCGCCTTGTAGGGTCATTAAATGATTTACAGTTATTTCACCAACACATAATTATTACATTTATTATGTTGGACTGTACAGGGTTGGGCCATTGTGGTAGGAGGCGGACCTTTTAACACACAATAGAGGCGATTAAAAGTTTATTTTTCGTGAATAGCCCTTACTTATGTTCCACTCAGAAGTTAACATCACAAGAAAAGAGTTTACAGCTTCTAGAGTGGTGCATTAGCCACTATAAAACTAGACCTGTAGCATTTACAGTGCATTGCCTGATTAGTGAAACAAAAGCTATTGGAGGAGAAGGAGAGAACACAAAGTTTTAGTGTGGGCTCCGGCTAAACATATTTAACTTTCCCATAATATCCTGCAACTTTAAAACTCTGGGCCTGGATTGCAGCCATTCCTAATTGTGGGCTTTGCAATGACATTTAAGTCTTTTATCGTCGTACAATCTAAACCTTTATGAGGAAAACCTTTAACACGATGAAACGTGAGTGGATGAATTTCAGATCGTTCCTATTACCCATGTCAAATCAGATATAATCTAACGTACTGGGCTAAGTAATCATGGGTAATGTCACATTTGGTCTCATGGCAAAAAGACTAAGCGCCACATTCAGATTGCAAGGTTATGGCGTTATCTTAATCAGGGCTATTTCTGACCTGCAAATGTGCGTCACTTGCTTCACTGTGCCACCAGTATCATTACCAATATTATCAAGGCCTTTGTGTGTTTGAATCCTGCAGTCTGTGTCTGTTCCTAATAATGATATCCTCTCAATTGTTACGCCGCTAAGCTGGTTAAAATGTCATCTGACTGTGATTGTGAGTGTGGCCCTTCAAACACTCCCAGTGGGTGAGGCGCTTAATGTTCATTCGAGCCCTGCGTTGAGCACTTGGCATTAAAAACCCAACTGAAGCCCAAATGAAGATGATTTAAATGAACTCATTTGAGGAACATTTAATTACCATTGGAGCGTAATTGAATGTTTCTCTGAAGTGCTGAGTGATTCCTAATGAAATGAGAAAGACTGGGGAGATACTGACGAGGCTGAGCGCAGATGCTGATAGTCGGGCCCGCTCTCAGCCTACAGGACAGATAAAAAAGATCAGAGAAGCATCTAGTGGAGAAATAAATCCATCACTGCTAAATTATCCTCAGAAGAGCTACAACAAAAACAATGCTTAGCAAACGGCTTTAGTTGATTTCTAAGTTGTATTTTAATGATTTTTCCCCCATGGCTGTGGATCCCCTGCCTGACTCCCCCCCACCTCACAAAAAATATTCTTGTAATGTTCTTTTGGTTGGCCACTCTCTTCATCTGCTGGCTCTGCAGTGTCTCCCTGGCAGAGCAGGGCTGCTATTGTGACCATTGACCTGTTGCATACTTTGGTACGTTTTTGCTCGCACTTCAGTTTTATTTGCAACACTTTCATTTGCAGTATCTATGCTACAGTTTCTCTCGCACTTTTAATCATTATCTCCTGGGCTAGTGCAACCTGAGGGAGCTTTTATTCTTTTAGCCAAAGTTGATGTATTTATTTTGCCCAGTCGTCCTGATTGTACAATCATGTTATTCCGAATTGACATTCTTGCTGCACTACATGGTTGTCTACCGTGTGTCTTGATTGTACATGATGGTTGTATCTGCTATGCAGCTATGTCGCACTATGTGCCCAAAACAAATTTCCTGTTTGGGACAATAAAGTCTATCGTATCTTATCACATCCTTCACTAGAGCAGAATGGGCAGGAGCCTGTGTCCAGTATATTAATATCAATCTACGTGCTTGTAGGGTTACAAATAACATCAAAGTACGTTGGGAGCTGGTTAACACAAGATCAGAACTTTTAATACCAAAGAGTGCGGTCAGTGGATCAGGTTCCACAGGCCTACCCAGGACGTCTGATAGTTGTTGGGTTTCCATCCACCTATTTTTATTCCTATTGTCAACAATTGTGAAAAAAGAACTTGAATGGAAACGCCAGAAATTAGTAGTCTTTCTCATTTCTTTTTCAGAACACTTATGTACGCTGACAACGCTGATATGAGTGTGATGAGAGCCCTCACAATAGCCAAGAAGTTCCCAAGGAATCTCTCCATCTCGTCGTAGTCATGGATGTGCCGGTAGTTGTTTACATCAGTTGTGGACATGAGATGCTCAATGACGTCATCTCACGGCACCTTCTTCTTCTGCGGGGGTTCTTTTGCGTTTTTATTTTTCACGAGAAGCGCAACCTACTGTTCGACCTGTTGACTCCCAGTACTCGCAAAACAATAATGAATGGAAATGTGCATAAATTTGCATTTTCTTTTGCGCATTTTCACAAAATTTGCTTAAAATTTGCGATACATTTGGATGGAAACCCAGTTAGTGACTGAAAAATATTTTGCCAACATGTCGTGACTCTTGGGCAAAGCCAGAACATATGGGCTAGTGAGGCTGGTGATTGCCCACATCGGTCGCACACTGGATTAATATTTCAATACATTTTACAGAGCTTATTTTTTGATAAGTGAAGTCTATGCAGTGTTTTAAATTGCAAAATCCATGTCTAGCACAGACTGAGGAAGAATGTACCAGTAGTTGGGCTTTTTCCTGTGACTCTTCCAAAGTAACAACCCCCAAATCATTTTCCCACGCTATTTTTGAGTAATCTAGGGAGGCAGTACGATCTAAACACTAAAGTGCATTATGAATTACAGAGGTGCCTCCTTTGATCAGTGGGTTTGACAGAAATATAGAATCAATTGGCAAACTGATTTTTAAATTAGGGAAGGATGCAGTGTTTTGCTTGACAAAGTATCTGACGTAATGAGTATGTGGTATGTCAAATTTAGTCAATATACCGTCAATAAAAAGATCTTTGAGGGAATGCATGCCTTTTTTGTGCCACTGCCGAAACTCTGCATCAGTGAGAGATGAAGATAAAAGAGTGATTCGGCAGTAGAGAGCCAGAATGCCACCCAAAATTTTCCCTAACCACAGACCAAACTTAAAGTGAGTGTGAAACAGTTGGGTTATTTGTAGCTTACGAGTGTGAAGAAAATAAATACTAATAGTGTCGGGCTGATAAAGAAGTTGGGTATTTTAATGGTTTCATCCAAATATTGTTGGTGGGTGTGACCAGTCGTAATTTACAATGCAACGGTGCACAGTCACTGAACTCTAAAATGTAGGTAGGTGTTTAGTTTGAACAGAGATGTTAGTGTAAGGATGGATACGCTGGGTGGAGTCACATCTACAGAAATAGGTGAGTAAGAGGTGAGACAATATTTACAGGACAGGTGTGCTGCTCATCCAGTAAAAGCCCCTTCCTCTGGACACGTTGTTACGCGGGGGCTACCATTGGCCCCACCATTACAGCCTGCATATTTCATGGCTTTTGGAAATTCCCACATGACAACATCCTCACACCTGCACCATCCATTACAGGGAATCTTGTTCTCTGTCTTGCTCTCTAAGTGTGTATTTGTGCATGTGTTTGAGAGGCAGAGAGAGACAGTGAGTGCCTCCGCATGTGTATGCAGGTAAATATGTGTCAGTCTTTACGAGTGGCAGTAGCTGCAGCTGCTTCCCTCCGTGGCCCTCTCAGTGTCTGGAAGCCCAAAGGCCTCAAGGCAGAAGATGCCAAACAAATCTAGCTTTTAGCTTCTTGTAGGCTTGAAGCAAACTGTCAAAACAAAGTTACAGATAGAATATTAAAGAAAAAAAAAGAACTGTTCTGTTGCTTCCCCACTTCCCGTGTCATCCTCTGTCTCTGTCGAGCTTTTCTGAGAGAGCAGAGCTCGTCGTCGTATGTCGGAGTCTATTTTGTATTTGCAGCGGGGCTTCAACATAAAGCAAGCGGAAGCTGGCTGGTTAAATGCTGGTAAGGCTATTATAAGGTTAAATCTAGAGTATACAAGCCTGCAGTCTGTATGGTGAGAGCATTTCCTGCAGAACAATGAGTCTCCAAGCTTGTCTGACAGAGACACAGACACAGAGAGAGATAGGGGGAGAGAGTGAGTGTGAGTGAAACTGAGAGAGAGAGAGAGATGATCACTGCTCTGTGTGTGCGTTTGCATCTGAACTGCTCGGCACCTAACCTGATGAAGTTCAGATTTCTATAACAGCAAACATATAACATGATGATAATTCTAAGTCAGTGTAGTGATAAGTATTATGTTGATACCCTTTAAAAATTTCAGTACAGCTCTACATACACGAACACTGTGCATGCCTTATTAGCAAGCTCTGCAGTGCCTGGCCTCTGCTACTCTTAGCATACATTAATGCCAAGGAGATACCACTAAAGCGGCTCACTAATGTATATTTGCTTGTTTGCCAGCCTCAAGAAAGACTTGACAAACAAATAGTCAGATACACTTGTTAATTTATCACAATCTTTACCAACTTCCAACAAAAAAGTTCTGAACTTGGGCACTAACTTTTTCAGCAAATGCAATCAATACTGAAGAGCTTTTGTTTGGTCACAGTGGTAACTAGAAGGGCACTCAGAAAGCGCAGACCATCACCGAGGCCAAATGTCCTATCTCACGTTGTGGTGTAGATATATTGCAAGTTTTAGGTTGCCTTGTGTAACATCTTGTGCCAAGGGACTTCAGATGAAAAATAGCCTTTTGGCTAATTCTGGCCAAACCCATTTATAAATTTGCACTTTCCCTTTTTTCGTTAATAAACCAAGCTAAACTGAAGTTTCACAAGTAAAAATAATTTGTGTCTGCCCCATGATTGGGATCCACTCCAAAATTTAGTGGGTTCTTCGCTACAGCCTTCCAACATGAAAATCAAGTTAGCAGTTTTTTCGTAACCCTGCTGACAACCAAACAAATGGCACTGAAAACATCACCTCCTTGATGGGGGTAATTATGAAAATACAGTCTGTGAGTGTTTTCAACAACTGTCGGTTAGGACATAAAGAAGGGGAATTTATTATGATTGGAAATCCGTGTTTGGTATAACCCAAAGATTAAAAGTTGTTTGTTTTTTTAAGCTATTTTTTTTTTTTTTTTATTCTATGAAAACAAAAATTGGATTGTAGGATGTCAGTTCAACCACATGAAACTTGTTTATCACAGAGGATTACTGTTTCCATCAAAGCTCACCATTTGTCCATGGCGTCCTGCACATTCCCAGCATAAAGTGGCGCCCGTGGGGGAGTTAAAACTTAAATACACACTGACACCAACTTACATGAATGGCTAAAATTGTAGTCTTTTTGTTTCTGTTTTCATATACTGTAAAGCAAAGATTTTTGTTTTCTTTCTTTTTTTATTTTTTGCCAATTTTGTTTATCCCTAAAAAAATCATTGTGATACCCTCAAACCTGCAAATCAGAATTTCCTTGCCTTACATTGGTCAATCTCAGTCCTCTGCAGGTGGTAAAAATTAAAGGTCCTCAAAATCAATTAAAACTTTTATTTTGTAGCTCAATATATCAGTATGTAAAAAATATAATTTTTATGTGTAATTCCAAACATTTAAAGTTTACTATCAACGTAGTTAGATAAAAAGAACAGTGCCCCCTTTTTAACTGATAAATTTCTTGTCCTTTACACTTTTATAATTTTGCTGCCTGCACTGTGCACTTGGAGGGTTCTGTGATTTTGGCGTCCAGAAAAATGACAATAAAGCTCCATCTATCTAACACTGCTCTCTGTGCCATCACCCACTGAAAATCTCTCTAACTACAGCAATCTTATGAGTTAATCTAAAGCCATCACTCAGAGGTGTAGTGAGCAGGATTTTCGGTCACTGTTTTAAAACAGGGTCGCCAGTGAAAGTGAAAGAAAGTAAAAGCCAACCCAACACTGACTTTTGTTTGGTGGTTTGCCTCACTATGTTTGGGTTTTTCCGGTGTATCTTGGATGCCTACTGCTTACAGTTTGGCACAAAGTCACTACCTTTTTATAGAGGCCCGACCTCACCTAAGCACTGTGGGAGTACACGCCCATAGATGTCCCAAATACAGAAAATAAGGGGGGGGGAAGGAAATCCAGGCAGAGGGCAGAGTCTCTGTGGATAAATACACCACCACACACTTCTAGTGGGTCATAAGTGATGATTGAGAGGGATTTCTTCTTTATGAGTCTATACATTATTTTTTTAGAAAAAATCCTGCATGGTATATTTTTAAAGAAAAAGCTAGTGTTTTTGTTCCGAATGATGCTTACAGCTGGTTTTTGTTTCATATCGCTGGTTATCACCAAATATTGCTTGGTGTCTCCAAAGACAAAAACATTATACAGTTGTAAAATGTAAAAGCCATTTTAGCTAAAAGGAAGCTGTTAGTTTTCTCAGTTTGCATAAAAGTGAAGAAACGCTAAGCACTTGTTTTCATCTGAAGCATGGGGAACGTGTGTGCTATTATCCCGACAGCTTGGACTCTTGCCAGCCACTGAGTCACAGTACCCTACCTTACTCCATGCAGAGTAAAGGACGAGACAAGGTAAATTTAGAGTATTTATGAGTAGCAAACAACAGTTTGGTGAGCGAATGACCGTATCAAGGGCGTTTCATTCTGAGGCTAACTCCTGTGAAATGTTCAGTGCAGGTTGAGAGGCAGACAGCTTACCAACATTATTCCTGCTGGGGGCTGGAATCATGGTACGATATTACCACGATACTTAATTCACGCTACAATATAATGGCGATTTTGAATATGTTGCGATTTATTGCAATTCATTACCTTTTTTCAACTGTAAATAATTTCCTCAAAGGAAAACTCAACATCTGTTTTACCTAATAAGATAAAGTTTTCCTTCTGTTTATCTCACCTCAGCCATTTTTTGCAACAGCAGCAACCTAAAGTTTAATTTGTATCTGTAATATTAATAATTTATATAACAAAAAAAGACAAACGATACATAGCACTGTGTGACGATATGATGTTGGCAACACAAAAATATTGCAATCCAATGCTGTATAAATTTTCCCCACCACCCCTACTCCCTACATTATGTGTATCTAAAGCCAGTAAGAATAAGATAAGAAATCTCAGAGGGCATGTTACATGTGACAGGTTTTACTTCATTAGAGATACAACTGATATTCAACTTCTTGTCAGCACATACATGCATCCATACCCTGACCCTACCAACACAGACTCGCCGAACACACAAGTATATTATGCATGTATGCTACGTGAATTAGCTTAATTCTCAAGATAGACATCACATGTTTGTTGTACATTCAGACCAGTCAGACCAGTTAAAAAAAAGTCAAATGACCCTCTGTGCAGGACGCACTTCCCATGGAGACATAGAGACTAAATTGGCTAATAAAAGCTCATAATCTTAATTGTGGTTCGTGACTCCAGAGTTCTGGCGTTGGAGTGCACACAGACAATGGCACCCAGTAGTCCGAGCACATCCTCTAACCAGGCTGACATTCCAAACAGCAATTACAGCACCGGGCCCACCAATCCAGACCAAAACACCTACTCGCAAAAACAATGGGAATCACTGTTTGCACACAAGGGCAACCCTCTTTGGACTTTCTTCATTCCTCCGTCCCCTCTCCCCCACTGCTCCTGGTCCAATCTTGTTATTAATTTTAACTCATTCATTAGAGGAATTCTCAGTCACCACATGTTCTCACATGAATGTAACGGCCATGACAGCAGGTCAGGTCCTGGCACTGTGTGTTTGCAGTCAGGAATCACAATTGATATGAGTTTTAAGTTTTTACACTCTGTGATGATTCACCTACAGCTCCATCACATTTGCAGGATTACTTTTGTTTGCTTTTGCTTTTGTAAGTCCCTACACAGATAACAAAAGACACATCTGTCATATTGGTCCAGAGGTCCAGTTTGTTAGCAGTTGTGTAAAGCAAAGTAAAGGAGACGTAGTGTTATAACTGTGTTGTCTAAACAAAACATATCTGCCAGCTCCTATGCACTTGGACGATGTCTACTTTCCCGACAATTTTCTCAGTTGCTTTAAGACACATTAAACTAAAAAAAAAGGCAATGCAGTCCAAACGCTTGTATTTCATACACACAGCCATTATTCACACCACATAATTATGTGTTAATGGCCTGCGCCACAATTTTGTGAGCAAAATCTGGTTTGTAATTCAGTGTGAGATGAAATATCCCAGATGTAATGGAAATAGCACTAGTCCTACTGAAGTCTATAGAAATGTTTTTATATCTCTGCTCTAAAAACAGTGCTGCTGGCAGCCATTTCTAACAGCCACTAATTACACAGGGTGTAGATTTATTCCAAATTAATATAGGTATAACACGGAAGGCCTTCAAACTGTGTAACAGCTCCTACAATTAAGTTCAGGGATGATGATGTTGAAATAATGAGACTGATTTGTCCACTATGAACAAGGCCACGTGTAGGCAGCCCTGATCAATACTGATCAATGAGTGAAAATGATTTGGCAAGTGCTCGACCACAAACAAAGTGAAAAATGCAATAAAGCAAACACCCTCCGAGTTGCATTGCATCATAAATTGATAAAAGAAGTGATGTTTGCCATGAGCGTGTTTGTTGGAGGCTGCTTTTTAAACCATCTGCAGCAAAGCTAGCTCACTGCTGGGCCGTGCAAGAACCAAGTCTTGTGCAACGCTCCCTCAAAAGAACATTTGTTCACCATCTGTGACTGCTGCTCCCACTCCATGCAGAGTTGAGGCAAAGAGGCAGCTTACTTTCTTACAACGCAGATGGAGATGTTGCCGCTGGATTGTTTTTTTTTTTTTTTTTTAACCTCTTCCCTCCCACAAAAAAATATAAAATGAAAACAATAAATCAGCTCTATCTATGACAGTGAATCACTAACCCTCTCTGGGATCATGAAAACATAATCACTGCATAAATTAAACTCCCTTTTTTTATCGCCAAGACCCCTGGCCAGCAGAGTGTGTTTTGATGACAGCTATGTGTTTCCTGTTGCGCCCCATTCAGGCTGCAGCTGGCTGTTAAACATATTAGTCCGGGCTGGAAATATTGCAAGGGTGCCAGGTAGACTCACATGTCCACACACAGACTCACAGACAAACCTCAGCTACAGAATGGCAGCAGAATGGATCCATTTGAGACCACTACATTTTATTTAATCTAAGCGTTTGTGATTGAATGTCCAGTGGAGTACAATATTGATTTCACATGCAAACCTGCAGGCAACATTGTGCACATTGTCTCTTGATATTATATTCCAAAGTGTTTCCAATATACCACTCTTTTTAACCTCCTAGCAAAACATTTTAACAATGCTGAAAAAGGACACAGTCAAAGGGAGTTAGAAGTTAGAAGAAGTTGATATTTTATCATTGTTAGAGAGTCAGAACTCTCGTAACTCAGGCCAGAGGACGGGATTGTGACTCAGGCTTGTATGACGTTGCAGCAACATCAACACACAGAGCTAATACAGGCATGCCTCTTCTCTGTTAGCTTTTTCTCTTTCAGCCCACTCACATTCACACATGTCCAATCTACACTGTGTCATTGTCCAGCGCTGTGGGATCCCTCAGCTCGTTCCTTTCTCTCCTATTTTGTTTGGTTAAGCGGGGGCCAGAGGTTTGGCTTTGTCTATGTAGGTGGAGTTTTGGAAATCTGAGTGGTTTAAACTGCCCAGTGACAGTTTGCTGTGGTCCAATTGGAGGCTGTGCTGGGACTGGACACATAACTTGGCCTGCTGGACAGTGAACTGTATATGCTAGTTCATTTGGCTAAAAATTATGATCAGCTGTCAGCCCCAGACTACTGGAATTCAAAGAGGAGAACATGTGCATCCTGTGTGGTGTCCTGGATTGTACAAGTTTCTTTTTAATTACAGAACCCACATCATTCTGTATTTTAATTTCCTATGACTACTTTTCATTACAAAGCCTGTGGATGCTAAATTGTCCTGAGCAGCTGCAATCAGAGCAGGAATATATGTACATTACCCTGCACATCACAGATCAACACTCTTTTCCTTCTGTGATGATTATGGCACAGCTCATGATCGGATCTGATAATTACATGTTGAAACACAGGACCAGGAATGCTGGGAATTTAAAGAGACCCCACCCAAACCTATTAGACTAAATATAACTTGGACCTGGTACTCAAGTCCTAGGTCGGGTGTAGGTCACTGCAGACTGAGCTGACCTGTGAAGACCTGTAGTCAGGCCTCAATAGGCACTTGTTACATGCATAGACTTTAAAAATAATTTGGGCATAGCTACCATGATGTCACCCATTTGTTTGTGGACTTCGGTTTTAAAGCCTTGAGTTCAGCATTTCTCCAGTCTCCATTTTGTTTTCTTTTAGAGCCAGGAGTGACCATATTTGAGTGAGAGGGCGGCACTGTGGAGGAGCGAGGGGTGGATCGAACTGAGAAGCCACGGACACTACTAGCAGCCTCTCACTCAAAGCGGCCCATAACTTTAACCTTTAACCTTAATAAAATGTAAATGGGTGGCGTATATAAAAATTCACCCCTCATACAGTTGTCATGAAGGGGTTAATAAGCTATAGAGACCAGAACTGTTTTGTGTACCAGGCTGTAAACATGCTTATTTCTGCTCTGCATTTTAACATGGGGGTCTATGGGGATTGACTGGCCTCTGGAGCCAGCCTCAAGTGGCCATTAAATGAACTGCAGTTTTTGGCACTTTGGTGTTGGCTTTATTTTTCAGCCCTGGAGGTTTCTGCGTAGTTACATGCAGTGTCTTTTAAAAATAAACTTCCATTATAGTTTTAGTTTTTAGGTTGACTTTCTTATTCAGGCAAAAAAACCCTATCATGTTATGGTATAAAGTTAGTATGTTTCTTACTTACGTAATGTCACATGACATATGTTACCAACATTGTTTGCTAGACATACTAGCATACAACACTATTATTAAAATAACCTGGCTGAATTTTGATATCACACAGATCAAGAAGAGTGGTATCCTGGTTGGAATACAGGAGTTTGTTTGACCCACCCACCCTATCCGATCTTTCTTGCTCTTTATACTTTGGCAGTTTATACTTTATGGTAAAGGTGCCTCAGTACCTCTGTATCTTAGTAACTGATGCCAAGGGACTGTCTCAGTGTCGGTCTTTGACAAGTTGGGAGTGCGACCGGGTTGAACTACCTCTGGTATTAACAGTTGTGCTTGCAAGATGGACTATATCATGTCCTGGCAGTGATCAAGCTGTAATTGCATTTGCCTACCAAGTAAGAGATATGTGCAGTTGATCCTGGTATAAAACACCAGACTATAATAACCTGGTGTTATGCCCTTTAAGTTATCCACATGAACACATATACGTACTGGGTACTGACTGACATGTGGAGCCATTTGGCCTTTTGCTTTAGGGCAGGGTTACAGTCAAAGGCAGCAGAGTCTGAAATTTGGGCCAGATGAGGGAAGCTAGGAAGGAAACCCAAGCTGGTGTAATGAGAGGTCAGAGGTCATTCTGGGTCAAGTGCCCTGCCTGGGGACTACATGTTAAATACACTCCTCAGGGTAAAAGAGGGACAGCACAATGTCTGACAACATCAACAACGCTGGCCTAATTAGAACACACAAAGACGTCGTATCAGACACCAAATCTCTGAAGAGCAAATGGAACAAAGAGAATCTCCTCGTGTGTTGTTATTGTTTTGAAATAAACTTATTTCCTTGAATTATTTTTTCCTTTCCAGTTAGTGCTGTAGTCTTCACCACCAACAAGGATTTACCGTCTGGAGTGTAATTTGGAGAGGCTCCTTGAGGAAACAGCCTCCTCAGGGGGAAAGACAATTAGTCCTTCAACAAACAGCACGGATCAGTCGCTTTAATTAAACACCCTCCCCCATCATTGCCTCATCCCTCTTCCCTCCCATCCTCTCCCCTCCCTTTCATCTCTACTTTTTCTCCTGTTTTTATGCGAAGGAGTCTGGATTTTAATCCTAGGCCAGATGACACCCTAATAATTTGTTGTGTGGCTTGGTGAGCTCCTAACCAGTGGATTAGATGGATATTGGTCGGTGGGGTAGTTTGTGGAGTTAGCGCTAACAGGATTTACCATCTACTGAGTATATCAAAGGCAGAGTCCTGCGCTAAGCACTGTGCACTTCACCAAATTAAAAAGTGACCCACAGGTGGGCTCTCTGCACTGTTTGTGCCGATGGGCCATGACGCTAATTGCTTTCTAACTCTGTTACGAGTGCCATCAAATTACACTCGTCAATTAGAGTGAAGAGGGGTGTATGGAAGGTCTGAGAGCTTATCCCACTGATCACTGCTGTGTGCTTTACTTCTGTCATTATTGCACACTGGGCATTGAGTCAGATACACACAGAGTGAAACAGATCTCCCTCCCTCTGGATTAAAGTTTTCTGTTTCTCAATAAAGTCTCCAATATCGCTTTAAAAGGCATTGTACTGTTTTTCACAAGCTTCATCATCTTTTCATTGCAATGTAGGCCAATTAAGAACGCCCCTGCTGAGCAATCTTTCAACTTTTCCGGATCCATACTGAATAGAGGTCATGGTCTATATTATTCATACTATATTCCAGATCAGAAGTGGGTTAAAGAGGTTAAGTTGCAAACAGGCAGCAAAGAAAATGCCTCGAAAGTAGGTGAAGTACAGTAGCAGAAAAAACAAAACTGAAACACCACAGGAAACTACTCAACTCATCCTTTGTGTGGGAATCTGCTCAAGTATATGTGTATCTGGTGGTGTGTGTGTGTGTGTGTGTGCGCGCGTTTTTCAGTGTGATGTGGTAAAGCAGTGAGAGGAAGGCAGGATGTGATGTTGCATGTTAGCATATAACATCCTGTGAGGCTGGGGAACCCCACTGTTTTGTTTCACCCATATAGCTTGTTAAGAAACTACAATGTTTCCTGTGCTGGCGTAACTGAGTATCATTTGTGGGCAACAGTCCCAAAAAAAGTTTAGAGGCTTGTGATTGTGTGGCATTGAGCCCTCTGAAGTGCTCATGAGCAAGGCATTGGACCTCACTGCTCCAGTTGTAGAGCGATGCCGTAGACCTAAGGGAAGATCAAAATATGAATATCTAAATAATCTAGAAATTTAAAAACATCTTATGTTTCTTATTGTTTTAATCGTGTTTGTCTGGTTTGGCATGAGTGCTGTATCTTCTTAAGTTGTGCTGAACTGACATAAAGACTTGAAGGGAATTTTTGTTTTTGTTGCTCAGTGAACCCATAACCTCACTTTAGTGAGTGACATGAGCTTGGTCGATGGGGGTGTGACATCTGTACATGATGCTTTACTGGCAGTGCAGGGCGTACCTTTCCTGGAAGAGCAACAAAATAATGGGGGAAGAGAACAAAGAGTGAACTGACTCCCTCAGACAACCAGATCAGACAACACACCTGTAGCAGGAGGTGAGCGAGTCGAGTGGCATGGTCAGAGTAGTAATTCCACCTGCGCTCTAACCCCTGTGGGCACAAATCCACACCGACAACCTTCAGCAGGGAGCGGCAACAAGTTCAAGATACAAATACATAGATATATCATACATGCAGTGGGAAATTTTACAAGGAGTAAATAATAATACAGATAAATCAAGTTCCTTAATATTGATATTCTCAAATTAGCTGTGTTGTAGGCAAGGGAACTACCCCCTCTCAGTTTTCTCAGTTTCACTCCACCAAGGCTTATGCACAGCAGCTGTTTCTCTCCGCTGCTTTCAAGTGTTGAGATTTTCATTTACTTAACTGCTCCGGGGCACCGCACCTCTGGTGTGGCATACCGCATGTCTGGCATAGATGGTCTTAAATAAACAAAAGGCCCCTGTTATACACCATGCAACACAAGTAAAAGCTGGGGGTGGGAATCAATAGTCAAGTGCAGTTATCACACTTAATCAAGTGCTGTGGACAGGTTAGAACAAAGCATTTACTGAAACTTAGCCCAGGATTGCATGTTCTGATTGATAGTGGTGCAGTGGTAAACATTGTCGCCTCAGAGCAAGAGGGTTCCTGGTTCAAATCCAGGGTCGGGGTTTGAACCCCAGGGTGGGGGAGCCCTTCTGTGCGGAGTTTGCATGTTCTCTCCGTGTCAGCGTGGGTATTCTCTGGGTACTCCAGCTTCCTCCCGCAGTCCAAAGACATGCAGGTTAATTGGTGACCCTAAATTGTCCGTAGGTGTAAATTTGAGTGTGAATGGTTGTCTGTCTCTATGTGTCAGCCCTGTGATGGTCTGGCGACCTGTCCAGGTTGTACCCTGCCTCTCGCCCAATGTCAGTTGGAATACGCTCCAGCCCCCCCTGCGACCCCTAATAGGATAAGCGGTTACGGAAAATTAATGAATGGTGGGGAGATGGTAGATACAAGAGTCTTGGGGATGGTGTTGGTCAGTAACAAAAAGTGACATGTTCCAGTAATGTGATTACTTTTTTCAGTGGTGTAACAGATTACAATTTGAAATGTAGTACTAACATTACAGTTTCAAATCCTAATAGTGGAGAGTATGCTTCAAAAAGTAGTCCAATCCAATCCAAATCGCAAAGACACTGTTTGCTTGGTAAATGGTAAATGGGCTGCACTTGTATAGCACCTTCTAGTCTTCCGACCACTCAAAGCACTTTTACACTACATGTCACTTTCACCCATTCACACACACATTCACACACTGGTGGCTGAGGCTACCATACACCACCTGCTACTTAGTGACCAACAGCCATCAGGAACAGTTTTGGGTTCAGCATCTTGCCCAAGGATACTTCGACATGATACTTCCACTGTGGACTGGAAGAGCTGGGATTGAAACGCCACTCTTCCAATTAGTAGACGACCCACTTTACCTCTGAGCCAGAGTTGGTGCAGTGGCTGGACCTGAAGGGAGGCAGTTAGCCTCTATCAAAAGAGGAGGATTAAAATTTGATGACATTTTTCAAGTATTTTAACTAACACTGTGAGTGTATGCTAACAAATAAGTAGCTTTTTAAAACACATGGGCTTTGGATATTCATTTATATAGAGAAGACTGAAGTGCAAAAGGTATTTAACTTGGCCTCTTTAATCCCTCATCTGATTAAGACAACGCAACAGCATCATATTTTCTCATTTCTTGACAACAAGAGTAGCTTCTCGAGTCTCTAGTTTCGCATGACTTGACAGTTTGCAGAATAAAAGGTTTAGTATTCTTCCATCAGATTTGATAGAAATTGATGAGTCATGCTGTTATCTGATCTTGAAATATGAGAAAAGGCAAGCAAGAAGGAGGATTTGTGGTTTTGTTTTTGCACATACGCTATTGCAAAATGTGTAGGCCTGTAAGTGTGTTAGTGTGTGCATGTGTGTCAGTGCTACCACACAGATGTTTCACAGTCTGCACCTCCACGTGCAGCGGCATGTCCTGGTCTGGGATTGCTGCCAAGACAGGAAGTCTCTGTGTTAACCCATTGTGTTCTGGAAGCATGAAGGGGAGAGACATATGCAATAACTCTTCAATGAGGAAAGGTCAGGAGAATTATATTTCCAGTGGGGATGGGAAGGGTTAATTTTACAGTAACCACTGCATCCACTGAGCTGATGTTTCTTTGCTTTCTGCAGCTGGTCGCAAGAACCTGCCCCCACCTTTAGTATTCAGGAAGACAATGAGGGCTTTGCGCACAGTACATACAAAAATATAGTGTAAGAGGGAGTCTGGAGATGTATGATTTATTATAAGTAGTACTACAATAGTAGCATAACACCTATAAAATGCAAGTTTTAATACTGCAATTAAGTAGGTAGCTGAAATCAGGTCAGGTTTACCTGTGGCAAAGCAAACTGTTTGTCCAGCAATTCTTGTTCTGCCAAGGGGGTTTCAAGCTACAGTGGCATCTCACTTTAAAAATGCTGCATGTAACTCTGGAGAGAGGTAGTTGATTGTTGCGTCTCATTTCCACCTCCTCAAATACTGAAGCCTTGGGCCAGTAGTTGGACTGAACCACCAACCCAAAGCATTTGTATTTGACGACCTGGGGATGAGACTCAGCAATCAACTGTCTTAAGGCTGTGATCATGATCACACGTGACCAATGCGCTGACGGAAGTAAAGAAGAAAGTAGTTTAAAGACCAAAAGTCAGGCCAAAGAGACATGTTAGGGTGGCGGATGGGTCAAACAACCCAGGACTTAACCCCTGAGTCCAGTGTTCTGGACCACTTGAAATCAAATGAACTTGTTAATTAAGTTATTTTAATGTATGTCATCAGCATGTTTCTTTTCCTAAACCAAACCTAAGTAAATTTATGTTAACTCTGTACCTTTAGGTTACATACGCAACGTCATTCGTGGGGCGCTAATTCATTAGATGCATACGAACTGTTACATAAGGATACACTGGGCAGATTTATGATCGGTGGAATGTCTGCTTGCTCGGCCGACCTGGCTGTGGAAGAAAGCCTTAGAACATTTACAGTCACTGGAGCCTCAATTTCTCCCCAACTCTACAAACTATTTCCCCTAGCATTTTTTTTAAAAGAGAGGAAGCTGGTTCTAATTAACACTATATAATTATTAAACAAATAAGTCTGAAGTAAAACAAAAACAAAGAAGTCCAGGGCATATAAAGAAATCAATGCTGCATGGATCTTTATGCAGCTGTAATTCTTTTGGCAGGTGGACAAGTGATTTCATTTGCAGCTTCATTGCAAGAAAAACATGGCCAGGGAAATGAAAACATTATACAGAGGCAGTGGATGTGAATTGGACGTTAGACAAGACAAAGTTCTGATTTACAAGGATATGCATTAAATTTGCAACCAGCCGTGCTACACACCACTGGGACACATTCATCTCACACCCACACCTGCTGCCAGGCAGAAACAGGAAAACAGAAAAAGACAGAGGACAGAAATATCGCACAGAAAGAGTAGTTGTGAAAGGATATTTGATTTTCAAACAGTCCGTTGAGTTGGCAGAACATGTTCACCCATTTGAAATCAAGCTCAAAATTGTCTTTTTGTCTCAAAGGGTCCAAAATGTGGAACAGTAACAGCCATAAACACTATTTTTCCAACCACGCACACAGCAAATAAATTAACTTATGTTCAGTTAGATTCACAATTCAGTCAAACCATTAAGCCTGCTCATTCTTAAATCTCCCGACTTTGAACAACACATTTCTGAAGAGAGCTCTCTCAGGTAAAAATTATAGTCAAAGTTGAGTAAACACCTTGTGCGTGTTAAAGAAAACCCACTGTGTGTAGCACCATGTTCTGCCTACGCAGAGAGAAGTGTGTCTAATTGAAGAAGACATGATGTTTGTCTTCACGATTTGGGCCGGGGCCAAATGCTGAGCATCAGGGGGCAGGGCCCCTCCAGGCCATGGAGGCTCTAAGATTACCTCCCTCTGCTAGCTTACATCTTCACTAGCTTTGCAGCCCTCCCCCTACCTCCCCTCTTTTCTCTCTCTCTCTACATGAGGCCAATTTGTTGTGGCAGGCGTGCGTCTCAAGGTCCAGATCTTGTTACACAAATTTAGGTTTTGCTGGAGGATTTTGGACCTGGTCCAGACCAGATAGACGAGGCAGCGTGTATCTCTAAGGAGTGTGAGGCAGAGAAGACACGATATGGGCTGTTATGTTTGATGAGATTTAATAGGGTCGCTTTGTGTGGTGTACAACAGCATAATCTGAAGGCTATAATGTTACAAATCACTCACTAAGTGCCATCTGAAGAACATTATTCCACTGTGTTCCACTTCATGGATCAAATAACCAAAAAAAGCTCTGATAATTGCGCACAAAATTACACATATTATATAAAACATGAATATTATCAATCTAAATGAATAGTTATTCATGTTGTCACATCAGCTGCTGTTCATTTCAGCTCTTTTCATGACAGTCCCATGGTGCTCCTTTGCCACATAGCCAGGCTCATCCCACCAAGACCACAGACCTAGGATTAGCTAAGAGAATACTCATCCTTTCCTGGATGAAATCCTGCTCCAATCTCTGACACGGGAAGCAGTGGCCATGGGTTTTGTGCTCAGGAGGAAGAGAGGCTTCTGTGGTTTACACAGCGCTGCTTTTATCTCCCCTTTTGTTGTTTTAGGGATTGGGTGGTTGATGAGGGTAAGCTGGGGTTGAAGTGTTGAACAGGGATGTCCGGCGGTGATAACGATCTCTAGGCAGTATATTGCAATGTTTGATGACGGTACTGAGGCCATTACAGATGAGATAACATGGTTCAGCAGTAAGCATGTTGTTCATGTGGCCACACTGTGTTCTCATCTGCATCTGCCATAAAAATATGAGGTAAATGTAAAGAATCAAATAACATTGTGAGTCCCAACATAAAAATATCACTGCATTAAGGTTAATCTCTAAATAGGGGGCATAACTAACCTGCGCTCAATCCCAGGTCATTAAATACCAAGGCTCACGACACACAGGGCGCCCTTTGGGTATCTGTGTGAGGCACAGCTGAAACACATTTTAACATGTGGGTAACGTTGTGAAATGGTCAAGCTGAGGTTTAGGCAACAAAACTACTCACTTAGGTTTGGAAACAAGATCATACTGTGGCTTAAAATAAGTATGTTTGTAATGTAACAAAACGTGACATTAAGGATAATTTGAGTGAAGTCAGTGCACAATGGCCATTTGTAAAACTGTAATGTTGTGAGAGGCAGGGTACACCCTGGACAGATTGCCAGACTATCACAGGTCTAACACATAAAGACAGACAACCATTCACACATATACACCTACGGGCAATTTAGAGTCACCAGTTAACCTGCATGTCTTTGGACTGTGGGAGGAAGCCGGAGTACCTGCAGAAAACCTACGCTGACATGGGGAGAACGTGCAAATTCCACACAGAAGGGCTCCCCCACCTTGGGTTTGAACGCCCCCACGTCCCTCCCTTTTTATGTGGAATTTTTTGCTCTTTATAAAACATAAGTTTCTCTCAACGTCAAGTGTTGCAGCAGATGGGTTTACTTTGGACTTATTTGAAAGCCCACCATGTCTCATAAAGATGCTAAAGGTTGGCTTTGGCGACAGTATTTCAAACTGTGTGACAAAGTGTCAGTATTTGACACCCTGGAAACGAAAAAGGGCTGGCATAACCTTTATTAGACAAACAGTTTTTACCATTCCTTCACATTTGTTCTGAGGTTGCCACACAATCTTTGCAAGATTATGCACCAGAGTAGATACTTTTAAATGAAAAAGAAAGAATAAAAATAAAGGCAAAATTAATACTGAGACTACACAACAGTTTATCTCAGTGTCTTTTCTTGCCAGATCAGATTCTGTGTTGTTATTGAGAAGGCTTATATTTAGCTCTAGTGTTTGTTCTGGGGCACCTGGACACTGTGCATCCCTCATTTATCTATATCTTATACCACAGGCCGCAGTGTCAATGGGAAGTCCAGCAGCTACTCTCCATTCCTCTCCTACAGAAGAGTGGGCAGCAGGGCTGAGAACAGAGGGCAGAGAGAGGCCTTTAGAAAGTAAACAGACACAGAATTGAAGAAACAAGGAAGAAGGAGGCATCTGAAACATGTGGGCATTATGGGAATGTCGGATTGGACGGACAAAGGCTAACTGTGATGGCTGCAAAGTATGGAATTGTCCCCTGTTGTTTGGAAAAGATTACACGATTATGACCCAAATCATTTTCCCACAGACCTTAGGTAAAGCATTGTGAGCCCATTTCACTCACAGACCCCTCAGTGTACGGGCGGAGAGTGGGAAGACATGTTGATAAACTGGGCGTCCATTGTGAGTGGACTTGCTGTCTGAATAGTGATCAGTTCACAGTCACAGAAACACTTCTCCTTTCAATTCTTTGGCTTCTTCAGGCCAGAGCCAGTTCTTTCATGTAAATGCAGCCCGTGGCCTGACATAAGCCATTCACGCTGCATCATGTAAGCTGTATTCAACACAGCCAAAGACTGCACGGGAATGCAGAGTAAAAGAAGCATGAAAGTCTGCTGAAAACGTGACATATTACTGTCATTAACAGCATTATCATGCTGGACTATAGTTATAATGCTGTTACACTGGCTGACAAGCAGAGGATTTAAAGAGAGCTGTATTTCTCTGCCAGACTCTTAAACATCTCATTTTCCATTAACATGAGACCTAGAGCAGCGTGTGTCACAGAAGGACATAAATCTCCTGTTTCCCTTCCCCCTCCCTGGCCCCGCACAGTGTGGAGGCAGAGAATACAGTCCAACCAGAGCAGCTCTCTGCCTAACCAACAGCGTGCTGCTCAACGAAAAGTAACTAAAACTTTAAAAGCTTTTCAGTTCACGCACAATATCCTTGTCTTCCCTCTGTTAATAAATACTTTGCATTCAGCCATACTTCCAATCACACAATCAAAATCATGTCCAGTCCCCAAATCTCAGTGTGTACCTCAAGAGGAGGCCCTGATATACCCCAGTGCTCCATCCCCAGCCCCAGCAAAGCAGTCATTAGCCGCTCGTCCCCTTGCGAAAGGGCTTCACAAAAGCAGTGATGGATGACTCCTCTCAGTCGTCTCTCCTGTGGCAGAAGGGAGCATGCTGCTCCACCAAAGACCCTGCTGCCTGCTGTCTAATCTGCTCCAGAGATGACATGCAATCAGCCAGGAAAGAGCCCATTTAAAGCACTATCCTGTGCTCTTAAAGGGGTATCGCAGAATGGCAAATAGTCGTCCAGGGCCTTTTTAATGGGTGTCTGGTTCTGTGCTCTCATGGGGACACCAAGCACACTAAAGAGTTGGATAAGGAGGTTCCTGGGGGTCTATTCAAGTTCTGGTCAAAGACCGACTTCCATGTTTCTAATTTTAAACAGATCTGAGGAGATCCTCTGGGGATGAGATGAAAATTGTGGAGTGATAAAGAGGGAGACTGTGATCATGGTGATACCCTGTACCCCACTCTTGTCTCTCTCCCTCACACACACATACACAAGTTTCAGGTCATTTTTCATTGGCATTTGTGTTTCAAAACTGTCATGAGGTAAATATTTCACAATTTCCCTTTATCATTTGTGTATACACCTCTCTTTCTGCCTTTCTGTGTAAAGCCCTGTGGGCTTTGGATTGTTCTTCTGCCAGCCAGAAAACTTAATTTCAAGCTAAACTTCCTTTACTTTTGCATTTTGGCGGTACATGTTCCCATAACAGATGTACTGCACTGTACTCAAGATAATACAGCTTCTGAACACCTGTTTTTAACAGATAAAACTATCAAATTCACACTTGATTTGACAGCAGCAGATCTGCTTATTTTCTTTGTTTAATTTCTTGACAATGATAAAATGTAAAACTATTGCTGTTCTATAGAAAACGCTGACGGTAAAGATATGGACATCGTACATTTCACACCAGTGAGTGGATGCACAACACAAACACATTGATACAGAGCCTGCTGCAATGGTGCATTTATGTGACAGTCAGGGGCTCTGC
This sequence comes from Epinephelus awoara, assembly GCA_035609425.1. Classification (NCBI taxonomy): domain Eukaryota; kingdom Metazoa; phylum Chordata; class Actinopteri; order Perciformes; family Serranidae; genus Epinephelus; species Epinephelus awoara. The sequence goes on from CM069294.1 coordinate 26,058,417, forward strand.
AAACATTAAATACGTAAACTATATTAAAATCATCCAAATAATAATATAATCACTGTCAAAACTTAGAGATAAATGGCTTGTCTTGTTAAGGCCCAGACACACTAAACCAACCTCAAAGAACTAGTGGTAAAGAAAGCTGACTGTTGTGTCGCCTCATGACGTCCGTTTCTCACCCAAAAAGCTGCACTTTACACTTACACACCGCAAAGACTACAGCAAAAAGCTAACAAGTAGGTACGTTGTGACACTAATTAGCCAGTAAGCACATTAACACAACCCAATGCTGAACAAATTATATTAAACGTGGACCAGCAAACAATGATGCAAACAATTCTGAACTGTTTCTGCCAAAGAGCTCAATCACTAAAAAAATAATCTTACTAAATATGATAAGTTTGTTTTGATCTCACACCCTCCTTACTTTAAAAGTTGTTTACTTTCCTCACTTCTGTTTTTGTGCACTGAACTGCCAATTGGAGTGACTTGACTCACTGCCAGGCTCAGCCAGGTCTGACTCCATTTCAACATGCTGAACTAGCTCAAAACAGTCAACAAGGGCCGGCTAGTGCCAACGGTGTGGGATACACCACTGAAATTAGGGCGACAGACAGCCCAGCATTGACCGTTTGGTTTGGTGTGTTTGGGCCCTTCGTCATGAATGTCTTGCTTGGGGGAGTGAACACTAATGGTGCCTCAGTGAACTTTTCTTGACTCTGACTTTATTTTCTTTCAAAACAACAAATAGAAATAACTTATATAAATATATAAAAAGTTTATTATTTGCTGCCTCTGTGATTAGGATCACAGTCAGAGTCCATTATCCTCTGGATGCTAATTGCCTCCCATGTCATGCAGTTTGTTGACCCAACCACACACACTAAAAAGACAGTGTAACTGTGCCAAACTACTTCTGCCTTGACAGCTGAGAGAGTTGTTCTGGTGTGAAATCATTTTATCAAGATGTAAAGGTTATGTCAGCTAACAGGAGTCCTTTTTCTCGTCATCTTTCAAAGTCCAGTGTCAACCCTTTAGCCCTCTTGGGCAATTTGGTTTTTTGAGCCTCTAAGAAAGAGTTAAAAGAATAATATAAAAACCCTTCTAAACATACATAGAATATTGCTATTTGCAGTCATCAAAGGGTCTTACAACATGTCCACTCCTGGAGCTAAAACCACAACTTGTGTATTTGGTCAGTATGTTAAAAATGTCCCCTTATTGATGGTTTATTTTTTCGATCTGACATCACTCTGATGTGACAACACATACATATATGTACAGTTGTCAAACATTTTTAAGTAGGTTTTTGCCAATCCTGACTCATTCTTTCACATTCAGTCCTCCACAAATTAACTCCTGAGATCAATCAGGCTAAATGATGACAAACACATTTTGCAGCTACTTGTCTACATTTGTTCAGCCACATTAGCTACTGCTCATGCTAACAATGGAGTTTGTTGTTATTAAAACCAAAACTCTATGCTTTTGGAAAGCTGCATTTTTACCTCTTAGTTAATTTAGTTTAGTCAAGTTTATTTTTCCAGGCTTCTTGTCCATCTTCATTCAACCCCCTCCTTCTGACACACTGACCTATGACACACACACACACACACACACACACACACACACACACACATTATTTGGTCATTAAGCGTATTCTCATTAGTGGTGAATGGGTCTTGATTAGGGGCAAGTTCACACAATCCATCTGATGGCTATCCACAGGGACTCGGGGAGGATAGAAGGAGGCAGGAGAGCACCAGCCAGTCAATTAGATAGCCTTTAGAGTTGGATGGTTCTGCTGAGGGGGTCACATTTGGACACTTCTGCCTCCCATTGCAGATTTCTTCCCTCCCACAGGCGCACATATCCTTCACTCTCAGAACATAAGCACCTACACTTTCGGCAATCCTCTGTGGCACATTCTGTACTGTGGCAGAAAACACACAGTGTACAAGGTCAAAAAAGTCAGGAGTCATTAGAGTGGCTTTGACACTTGTATGTTCCTGTAATTTTGACGTGCATAGGTACTACTGGAGTATGATGCAATATTAAAATCAGTGCTGAGGTTCAAATATTGTGCTCTTCTGGACTTGCTCTGATGGGCACCAACCAGGATAAATACACCACTGACATAGAAGTATGTAACATATTAAAAATGTTGGGTCTCTGTAAAAAGTAGAAACAGGCATGAATGTGTTTTTCTTGGAAAGTAAACTGGGATGCAGTGGGAAAGCAATCGGTCTAAACCAAGGGTAGGCAACCTGAGGCTCTAGAGTGGCATGTAGCTCTGTAGCCCCTCTCCACGGGCACCCTCTGGCTTTGATAAAAATGCTATTGAAATGGAAAAACAGTTTTTTTAATAATATTCTTTTATTCATCATTGTAGTTGGCTTTAAGCTATTATTACATTCTCCAGTTGTAAAATGTGCAGCCTAGACACAGGAAAAAAATAAAAATAAAAAAAGTTTTAACATTAGCCAACTAAAATGCGCCTAATACATCCACGGCTTGGTGCCTTTCCGTCTAAATTTTGCCAAACCTCAGTTCAATCAGGAGAGACAGACGTTTGAAGTAAAGATAATATTTAATACAGAATATGAGTGTTCAGCTAAACAGATGACTTTTGCTTTAACAGAATTCTTTGGCGCTTGGACACCAGAGGGAGATATTTTGCGATTGAGGGACATCTGAGCAGCAGCAGGAAAAATCCCTCCTTGGAGTCCAGACACTGGTGGTGGTGGTGGCTGGTGACTCTGAGGATGATGACTGATGAGGCGTATGAGGCTGATGAATCCATAAAGACTGGGTGGTGATTGGGAGGAGCGCACAATGGCAGCAAGGGCGAACTACGACAGAGAAAGAACCATATTGAAAATGAGGAGCAGTAAGATGATAGGCTGACAGAGAAGGTGTGTTGCTGTGCCACTGGCTCATTGTGAATTTGCTGATGACTCAATTGACAGACCCAGACAGTGACACCTAGAGACAGTGAGTGAGCATACGCGCAAAGAGTGAATGGCTGGGTGAGAAGGAAACTTACAGCCTGAGCACGAACAGTGTCTTCCTGACTGAACTTTCGCTAGAGCTTCATAGTGGTAGCTGGTCTTGAGTCTCCCTTGCTAGGCTAGCTATGGTTCCAAATTGAGAAAAGGGAAAGTCTCGGAGGAAAATAGATAATTCAATACTGTATGGAAAAAATTGTTTGCTTTCACTGCCAACCATGCAGAATGTAAGAAGCAAATATTCATAAATAGCCCGCTGCAGAGTAGCCACTATGTAAAACATAGTGGCTAAATACTCAGTTAGTAATTTACAAGTTCATTTAGACTTAATAGGCCATATTGCATTCATTATAAAACTTTTGAACCAAAAATTGCTCTTTACATGGTAAAGGTTGTCAGCCCCTAATCTAAACAGACCTCTATGCTCTCACAGGTACAACTATGTAGTGTATTTTTATATTTTATCTTCAAAGTATTTTATACAGTGAGCTAAAGTTATAATATGTTAAGATTCCTCATGGTGTCACAGCAACCGCACTTTCCATAAGGGAAGAATTGAGTTGAACTTTATGCCTGTCTTTGGTATTTTTCCTATATGACTCCAGACTGAGAAAAAAAAGTGGGACAACATTTTATATAACATATAAAATAAACACAGTAAAATCTACTGTAAATGGGAGCCGGTGTCCAAACTTAAATGAGGTGTTGGTTAGATGGAAACAAGACAGCGATGCAGCAATGTAGTCAAAAGCAGAGTGAAAGGTTCGGAAAATGTGAAGCTGACTCCAGCTTATCCTGAGGTGACACCAGACTCAAACGGCATTCTCATATGTCTGGACTGGACGTGAGGCTTGGGCCTCAGCCAGTACCCATCACCAGACACTGCTGCTGGGCATGGAGTTAAAGGCTCCACTTTGGACTAAGAGCCTCACAGACAGCCATGAGCAGGCTAATTTTGGTGTCTGCCAACTTCGCCTGTCCAGTGAAATGAGACGCATGGAATGGACGAAGGAAAAATTGAGGGGTTAATAGGGGCACAGGTAGGTTTAAGAAAACAGAATAACATCAGTAGATGAACTATGGTGGCAGTTAATACTGTCGTTGGTGTGCAACTCACCCTCCAGGTATGCCATCAGTCGTCTGACATAATTACATAAAGGAAAGGTAATACCTGAGTTGGAATAAGCAGAACATGAGACATGACAACCATTGGGCAATCAAGACGAAATGAAGACAGAGTGGGTGAACGAATTGAAAAATAGATGTAGACATAGCGGAGAAAAAGCAGCGCAGAACGACAGGGCGCTGGCTAGGCCATGTCCCACTGAGAATTCTCCAAACCGCTGCGTCTCCAGAGGAAAATGTTTTCACCATCCTCTAAGTGCCCATTAACTGTCTATTCCCATTCCAGCCGCGCACTGCACCGTGCTCCGGCACAGTGGGAGCTGTGGCCGGAGCCGCCCAGGGTATTCCAGGGAGGCCAGGCCGAGCTGAGAGCTTAGGGAAGCAGAGAAGGGTAGAAAGCTATGCAGGCTTCCTGGTGCGTGAAGACATGTAGGTCAGTCCTTATGCACACAATGCGCATAGAGTAAAGTGGGAGATCTCATAAACAGATGGTGTACCCCAGCTAATATTCCCCTCTGCTCTTTTGGTTTTAAATTAGGATGTTAATGCATTCATCATCTGTTTGTTGTACATTTCTCTTTTTCCTTTTCCTTTCTAAAAAGATAGAGTATTAAAAAGTATTAAGTGTCGCTGTGGGTGGCAGGGCAGGTTGCCAAAACTATTTACAAGTATTAGTAGCTTATTTACTTTCTGCCATTTCTGTCATAGATTTGAACATCTGAGGGTTAGAGAGATTGCACCCCAATTAGGGTCTGATAACTAATCGATAGCTGCATATTCTGCGAGCAGGAAGTAAACGATTAGACTCCTGGGAAAAGCTGTTCAAATTACACTGCTGTCAATGCAGAGAGGGGAGAGGGAAAGACAGAGGAAGAGGGCACAGGGGTAGAACGGGCCCAGAGATACCAACAAAGGATTATAGAGTGCAGAAGTTTGCCCGCGTTGCTGCTATTAGTCTACTTTGTCTTTAAAGAAAATGTGTCAAGGCCTACTGTTCGTTCCTAGTTTTTTAAAGGCATAACTCAGAACTTCATGACCCCCCAACCCTTCTCCATCATAAGTAGTGGAAGGGTGGGGGAAATGAGTAACGCCTTGTCAGTACAGTAGTTTGCTGTAAGGGTTGATCTGTACCTCCCAGGCTGAATTATGTGGTGCGCAGAGTGAATAACTGGTAGAAGGAGGCTGTTGCTACAACAGCCAGCGCAGCCAGAAGCAGACCACGGACATGGACACCACAAGTGGAAACAGGAAGAGCCGCTGCAACCCCTCCAACCCCATGCCTTTATTTATGTATTTATTGTGCCACGCTAAAGCCACAAATATGAAGGAAAATATGCAAACGGATGCCAGTGTAGGTCTATTTTTGAGTGCTATCCTTCACCATCAGTGTTGTGCTTTCTTAAATTTATTCACATCTTTATATTTTCTCTGTTTTCAGAACCATTTTTATTTGGCACCTAATTTGGCAAATTCTCTTAGGACTTGATTAACTTAGCCTACGCTCCAAAAAGAATGGTTCGGATTATAATTAAACATATTCCTATGAATTTCTATTCAAATCACTCTTTTGAGGTAACAAGAAGGAAAAGCCCTCAGATATTCACATCCGTAAACCTTTCCTTTAAAGTATTACAAGTAGTAATCCCTTGATTTTATCTCTCTCTTTTGTCTTTTTTTCTTCTGCTGTTCGAATGTCATCTTCTAGCCGATCAATAGTTTAAGGAATCATTCAAAGCCATTCCTTATCAAAGCATGGTGCTCTGTGTGGGCCGTCCTCTATGTGTGGATAGATTAGTCCTGTCTTCTTCTGCTCTCAATCAAACTGGTGAGACGGGGCCAGTCCAGTGTCAAACTGAGGGGATCAAAGAGGAACATTTCAAAGAACAATGTTGGGAAAAAAATGTGGGAATCAGCATTTGAAAAGACATTAGTTTTCTTACAATAATCACAGATGCTTTTTATAATCAACATTTGTATGGTCAGTTGATCATTTGAACAGCTGACAGACCTGGTGTAATGATGTAATTACACTGTAGGATAGTGTTACAATATATTGTCATGCTTCAAAAACAGTAGGCAGCTATAAGCAACATGTCTATTCAATATATTTAAATATATTTTACCAACTTTATTTGTAATGAGAAAGTAAGAGGAATTTGAAGTTTTACTTTTAGTGGAAGAACTAAGATAAAAAAAATCGATTGATTACAGTCCTTATCCTTTGATGCAGCCTAATCCAAGTCTTAGTGCGGGGATGTTGGGAGTAAAGCATCTGCATATCGAGAAGTTTGGGGCTCTAGGTGCTGCTTTTTACTATTAGTGATGCGTTGCATTAATCTCTTTTGCTGTCAGAGTTAATGAAATAGGGAGATGGATGTATGTGAAATTTTGGATGTACTTGGTGTGTGTGTGTGTGTGTGTGTGTCCATGCTCATGCCTTTATTTCTCTGTGTGTGCATGCCCTTAAACCTCTGGCTCAGTCTCATGGTGGGTTTGTGTGAGGCCTATGGAGGAACTGAGTGAAAAGGAGCATTGTGCTGTGGGAGTGTTCTCCTGGTGGGTAAAGCTTGTAAGCCCCTCTCCTCCACATGGGGCCTGCAGTTGAGGCTCTGAGCTGTGGTCTGGATGGCACCAGAGACTGCTCCCTCTGAGACAATATCAGTAATAGCCATACTTGTTGCCCAGAGAGAAGATGAGAGACGTAGAAAATATGTCGTACAAAGGAGTGAAAGATGTGAAAAGAGGGACAATGGAGTTGGAGAGAGACTGAGACAAAAAGATAGTCTTGTGTAAGAAAAGTGAATAGGTGTGTGTTTATTTATTTGTAATAACGGTACAACTCGAGTCCAGAGGTCGTAATACACTTTCTCTCTGTCCAGCATTTCGATGGACAGGGTTGTAAAAATTCAATTTATCTGCCACTGGCTGATGATGGCGCATGATACGCAACCAGTCGCTGTTATAGTTCGGTGGCGACAGGGGGAATGTGGTGGGACAAGAATGAAAGTTAAGGCGGCGACAGTCTGAGTAGGGTTCGCGGGATTGGCGGTCGATGCGTCCAACAAACACCAACTTTCACCTGGAGTGGTGTTCGAGTCCTGTGAGATTATAAAGCCACACCCTGTTGTTTTTTTCCTAAGCCTAACCACGTGCATTAGTTGTTGAAGGGAAGAAAACATTAGTTCTCATTGTTGTACTGACGTTGTGCATTTATTTCGAAAGAGACTATGTATACGGGGCAGCACGGTAGTGTGGTGGTTGCCACTGTTGCATCACAGCAAGAGGGTTCCTGGTTCGATCCCAGGTGTGGGAGCCCTTCTGTGTAGAGTTTGCATGTTCTCCCCGTGTCAGTGTGAGTTTTCTGCGGGTACTCCAGCTTCCTCCCACAGTCCAAAGACATGTAGGTTAATTGGTGACCCTATATTGGCCGTAGGTGTGAATGTGAGGTTGTCTATCTCTACATGTCAGCCCTGTGATAGTCTGGCGACCTGTCCAGGGTGTACCCTACCTCTTGCCCAATGTCAGCTGGGATAGGCTCCAGCTCCCCCAACAGGGTAAGCGGTTAGAAAATGGATGGATGGATGGATGGATGTAAATGGTATATTTCCTGTAAAAACAGATGTGTATTTTGAAAGAAGACAATGCATTACGTCCCAGAACGTCAACAACCAACGCACCCAGGGTACCTTTCACCTGGCACCTGGATGTGGAAAGTCCATGACAAAACGTCAGTATTTGACGAGGTCAGAGTGAGAATGCTCAACCAATCATTGCCTTATTCTCACGCTATTTATCTTGAGACCTCTGCGTGGTCTTGTGCTTTGCATCATGGAAGTTTGTAAGAGTCTGCCTACACATACACGGTGACAAGGCTAACAGTTAGCTACACACAGCTAACATTATTATTAATCACAGTTATTAATGGATTTATTGACAGAGTCGAGTCTTTTTTTTATCAGTGTGAGTTTGTTGGGACCGCTAAATGGCTTAACTATCAACCGCTGCTGCTGTGTGAGCTCCTGCTAACTGGGCAGGCAGTAAACTGACCTGCCCTACTTTTTTCTTTTGTCAATGGCATCACGATTATTTTGCTTTTTTAAGAAAATTTTGACACTCAGCTGCTGTTTTTTTGCAATATATGTAGCAATATAGTTTACCAAAGCGATGGCTAAAGCAAAGAGGTAACCATGGGTAACCTCTTGGCTAAAGCCAGCTAAAAAATGAGATCACGTACATGAGATCAAAGACAGCACTAGACTATAGCCAATTAATATGCACATGCCATCAATTGGACAGGGGTGTCAATCACTTGAAGTAACTGTAGATCGCCCTCAGTTTTCTAATTTGTCAAAATGACAGACGGTCCTCAGATTTTTGTCATTATATTCACAAAAAAAATCAGTGACAGATAATATTTGGTTAACATGACCTCTGCTTGAGTCTTAAACCAGAGAAAATACTTGTCCTCACATAATTTCGTCACCAGAGAAAGTGTTGTAAGGTAAAAAGAAGGGCTTTTTCACAAGTTGTATATGAAAGCCAGCGCTGTGAAATAATCAGGCCAGAGCAAAGGTCAGGTCATGTAAGGTCATATTCTTTCCTCCTAACCTTGAAACAGGGTGTTGGTCCTCACTCGTAGTTTCTACTCCTCCCAATGTCACAGAGTTACAGAGAGGACGTCTGTATGTAAGCTATAGCGTGGATGCCTTTTATATGTAGCTGAACATCTATATCTGGACACACTCTTATCAAGTCATACATCATCTTGTCACATCAGCAATCTAAATTTTATCCTTGCTCTAATCGCAAGGCCCCAGCAGATAGCAGTGGGACTGTCAGGGATGAGTTGAGGGAGGTAATGCATTGATATGGCTCCTTGCTAAGGTCAGACACAGCACACATGAATGAGCGTGTATTTGTTTCTACCTGTGTGAAAGTTTATTTCACCGCATCTCCGTCTTTGCCACGCCTGTGGCTTGTATGATGATAAATTCAGTGCAGGTGTCATCCTGGTTACGGTAGGTGAGGATTGATGGTCTGCAGGGGCTGGCGATCCATCACCATCGCATCGGGATTTCAGGAATCTGTTCCTGATCACACCCCACAGCAGGGGCCGCGTGGTAACGACCCCTCTCAGTGCGACACCACAGGAAATCGATACCAGGCACTCAAGGTCAATGTACTGTTGGAAAACTACTTAAGCCTTGACGGATGGAGGGCCCGCCTGCAGATGAGACAAGCCATTGACAGCTCCTCCTCCTCCCATACTCAAAAAGTACACACACGTGTGACATAAACAAATATGTGTGTCCCTTAAGATCAGAGGTTCTTTTGCCTGTCTTTCTCTGGCTGTCTCTGGTCCTCTATAATCTGAGTTTGTCTTTTATAATTTGAGATACCGCATAATGGGATCCATCGTGTGAAATTCAAAATGACACGCACAAAAAATTTTGAGTTTCCTGCAGATTTTGTTCATACAATATTCTATGAATCTGCATTTCAGAACCCAAAAAACAAAGTGTAATTCCACCTGGATATGGTGCAACAACATTGTTTTAATGGCCTAAAATTCCAAAGCCCCATTAGTCCAAAAAGTGTCCCAGTGGACCCAAAGGCTATTTATCACAAAAAACAAATGCCCATTGCACTGAAATCATGTTTCTCAGAAAATACACACTCCCTGCAGTAGTTTAGGTTTCCCAGCAGCATGGGGGTGTTTTTACTCACCCTTCGTGGCATTTCCTAACAGCGTTTGAGCCACCGATCTCGGGTGTTCCACACTTAGCTTGGTATGGTTCTTGTTGCGTCTGTCGTCATCATCAGAAGCATCAGACGCAGTCGTCTAAACTGTCAAGGTATAACAAAACAACACTCAAGCCTGCAATAAGAACCATATCAAGCTAAATCTCGGGTGTTTTTCGCTGACCCATGCCTGTTTTCCCAGCAGATTTTATTTTACCAAATGTGGGTTTTTCAAGCCAAAGCATAATCTTTTCCTTACCATCACCAAGTGGTTTTTATTCCCATACCTAACCTAATGTTCGCTACAGGGTCATTGAGAAACGTAATGTTTTAATTTATCCGCTACAAAATAATGTACAAATGTAACATATCCGTGATTTACAGAAACATAGGCTACAATGCCAACATTTTCTTTGGTGATTGGGTTGTCCTACTGGGATAATGAGATGTCAGAGAAATGGGCTTTCAGTCTGGTGGGACTTCTCAGTCATGGGGCTTCAGAATTTTAGGCCATCAGAATAATGGGTAGTCCCCCCGATATGTTGGAAGGGATGGTTGTTTTGTTTTGCCCTAACCAATCAGGAGGAAGTGATACATTCGAAGGAAGTGGCACTAATGGTTAGCACCTAGCTTGAGGTTGTTCATGTTGATCGAAATATGCCAGTTGAAGAGTTGGTATTTCTGGAAGTCGGCCAGCAACAAACTATACTGCTGCTTCAGTCCCATCCATTCTGATGCTGTGTGTCAAGGATAAACAATATGCTGAGCAATACTTACTCCTTACAAGAGTGGGCAGAGCTGCTTCTGGGTTCCTGCAATCATTAGTGTGAAAAATAACATGAAATACCCAACAAACTACCAACGCGTAGAGTGTACCCTTTTTAAACTTTAGTTCTTACATTTTGTAGACTTTTAGGAACTGACAGAATGAAGCGTAGAACATTAGTTACAAATGTCTTATTTTTTCCCCTTGTTAAATATGTAATATTCAAAAAGCAGATTATATTATATTATTAGTGGGTGCTTACTTTTCACTCCTGCAAGAACTGTTTTCTGCTCTGCAAAGATTGTATTAAGCGATCTGCTGTTGCTTCTCAATCTCTCGCCAAACATGCCTGTGTGCATGCACGTGTGAATCTCTTTTAGTTTGCCTATGTGTGTTACAGCTATCTGTTATAGATACCATGAATTAAGAGACTAAAATTTTGGGTGAATTACTGGGTTTGTCTCAGTTTTGGCAGCTACCGTGGAGCCACAAACCCAGAAGTGGTGTACAGTAGCTGTCCTTTCTTTTTCCAACCTCCTCTTTAGGTTGCCCTCTTTTGCGTCACGTTTGCATTAGATTTCCAGCCACTGGCGTAACACAACTCCATCACTGTGCTATTCTGTACCAGCAATTAGAAACCCATGCACTCTTCAGTACAGAGTGTATCATATTAAGCGTAATTTTCAACATTTTTGTAAACCATACTATGTCTGTTTATTACTCAATATCACAAACAGAGCAACATTAAACTGCCTGGCCTGATCCTTGGATGGTGTCCTAGTCCCTCCCCATACTAAATCATATCAACACCTTTAAAATTTTAAGTGTTCACTGCGTCAGGAAGCACCTGCCATGCTCAAGTAACCTTGAGCACTGTCGCACAGGCAATACTGCATGGTTCCCTCCAAAGAGTTGGAATAAATGATACTGTTTGTTCATTTCTGCCCCATCCCGAAGTGTTTCTTCAGGTTTATTCAAGGCTATCAGTTACACTTGATTCTTTGTAAGACTGACATTAATTTGCAGAGTGTACCGAAATGCCATCTGCCCAAAGGAGCACTGAAATTGATAAGAAAAGCCTTTTTCTCACTTTGTTTCCTGAGCTTGAGGAGACAGCAGAGACGTGGAGAAATACAAGAATGATCAAAGTAGTAGTAATTTCTTCATAATCACATTCTGCTCTTCATTTACTCAGTGACAGACAAGGCCACAAGGTACTTTCAGTGAGGTTACATGTAAGTTGTACGTGAAGATACCAAAGATCAACATCCTGTGTAGCAGTAACAACAGCTTTTCATTAGAAGACCTCAAGAAAAAGTCCGGGTTCATTGAGTAGCTGAGAACTTGTCTGTGTTCCTCACACAGGAAAGCCACAAAGAGGCATTTCGAGTAAGAGTTGAAGGGCTTTTCAGCACAGTATTTAACGGTTTTCCTGACTGTATAAAAGTTGTGTGCTGGATATGGTAAAAAAAAACAAAAAGCAGCAACAGCAAAAAATCATTACCAAAGCACTGCTGCATGTTTTTCTGCTGTTACTCTCAGTGTGCAAATAAATTCTTATCATGCACATAAATCTGTGTGATAGCGTCTATGATGATTAAGATGAAGAAGTGGCTGACAGCATCAGTGTAGCAGACAAAACACTATATACATGACTTCATGCCTCTCTGACAGGAAGTCTGTCTGTCTATTAGGTATTGCATCAGCATGATGAAGCAAATTTTCCGGCAGTGTATTCATTGTCTCTGTGAAGGCTCTTGTCTTCATCTTCTTGATTAGTTTTACCATGCATGTTTTCTCATTGTAAAGCTGTGTGGAATACCATCAGATAATGTTGAATATAAAATCTTCATTCAATTTATTTGGCACATTTATTGACTGATTTGGTGTACAAATAAAAACTGAAATCTCTCTGGGGATTTCTCAAATTACATCTAATTTTAACATCTTCTATGTTTATTACCTTAAAGGTGTACCTTTATAAGCAAGAACTGTTGGTTACTGTTTGTGAACACAACATTGAAACTTAGCCCCTCCTTTCTGCGCTGCTTGTATGTACACTACAAGATGCTATTGTAAGAACGTTACATTTGTTATAATGGAAAAGTCGATACTTTAGCAAGCTATCTAAGCTAACCACTTGCTGGTTGGCATTGTCACCTCACAGCAAAACGTTTCCAGGTTCAAATCCAGGGTGGGTCAGCCCTTCCTAAGTCAGTGTGGCTTTTCTCTTGGTACTCCAGCTTCCTCCCACAGTCCAAAGACATGCAAGTTAATTGGTGACCCTAAATTGACCATAGGTGTGAATGGTTGTCTGTCTCTATGTGTTAGCGCTGCAAGAGTCTGGCAACCTGTCCAGGGTTACCTCGCCTCTCACCCAAAGTCAGCTGGGATAGGCTCCAGCTCCCCCATGACCCCTAACAGGGTAAGCGGGTACGGAAAATGAATGAATGAGTCACTCCACATCTCCATCCTGTCCTGCAGAGTTCGGCAGTGAAAATGAATATGAAAGTACAAGCCAATTCCAGACTCAATCATGTTTTGGAAAGAGCTTTGTCTCGTTGGCATTTTGCTTCAATGTATTTGCAATTTTTATTTATTTGACAGTAATTAGTATCTAGTTCCTAAAATGGACAGGCAGAGGGTAATTGCTGTAGCTATGGTTGAGGGTGGGGGGCTATCAGGAAATAGTTTGTCGGCCACAAGGAAACAGAGATTTGAGTGGGTACATGAAACCCTTAAAAAGAGGGTGGATCACAGGGAGTACCACCAGTTGGTCCAGGAGCTTCCCCTCGATGATGGCCGTCTCCACGCATATTTTAGGATGACTCGGGGGCACTTTGACAACCTGCTGTCCATAGCTCTCAGTATCCAACAGCCGCTACCACGAGTTTCTCCTCCATTGTTCTGCATTCATTGTTTGCCAGCTGTAAACTTGATGTCATGACCACCACAAAAGGCCCGCCTCTGGAATCATCCGATTGAACACTGGGGAAAAGGCGGAGCTGACGCAAGGCGTTTTTCCGCTCTGAGTTGAAGTTTTTCAACTTAAAGAGTTCAAAACGCTCCAGCAAAAACGCCAGCGCAGAAACGCAAAGTGCGTTGCAATGCAAAAGCTGAGAGAATAAAGCAGATTCTCATTAAAATCAATTATAAAAAAATGTGCCCCAGCTAAAATGCGTCCTGTGTGATTAGGGCCTAACTTTTTAGTTTTGAGTGCATTGTTTGCGTAAGCAAAATCTGCATCATATACCTTTAAACTTCCCACAGCATGTAAAAGTACTTTTCCTAAACGCATTATACTTGGGTGGCAAACTAAGTCTGCAGGCTACACGCACGAGCACATCACTAAATGGTGCAGAGGTATTCAATCATAATCACTAAGAAAGCAGTAAATAACATTTTCTTGGGCAACAAGATATACTTGGTATACAGTATATATGGTATAAGTATAGTGGCAATCCCTCATTGTGGATTTATGTTACACCACCTCCTTTCACAATACACTGCATACATGAGGTTGTAAAGGAATGATCGCACACACACACACACACATACACGCACACACAGGAAATGAATCTAGATAGTTGTGTTGTGAACTTCCCACACCCACACAACACATTGTGAGTATTGCCTTCATCTACATAATGGATTATGTGGGTCACCATAGAGGTGGTCTATTTTTCTTACTCCAGCTCATCTGTGTGCCTTATTCTTTTTATACCTACAAATAATTAGTGTATCTAGACAGCACAACACATTTGTGTTAGCTGCATTCTTCCCGCTAACCTATTTAAAGTCTGAAGTCACCTACACCTAGTGCAGCCAACTCTGCATTTAACAAACAATCAGGATGAACTGCTGTTCCAAAACCATATTTCCCTTTCTTCGCCATCGCTGCACTGCGAAGGCTAATACATTTAGGATGTTTATCTTTCTGCCTGTTGGAAGCATGATTTGCGTGCAGTTTGTTGGAGCAAAACCACACAGAATCAAGCCAACGGTAGCGTCGCCAGGCAGGAAGGAGAGTGAAGAAGTCAAGCAACAGGCCCGCAGAGCTAAGAGCAGCTGCTCTGCAGGGAGCTCAGGTCAGAGGAAAATGTAAATAAACGGCCATCGGTGAACTAACGGGAACAGGCCAGGATCCAGAGTAACAGCCCCGGGTGTCGGGTTACATTGACGAGGGTGAACTGACCGCAAGAAGAGAGAACAGAAATAATGTGGCTTCCCTTCTACGTAAAACTAAATGAGCTTTAACTGCTCCACAGCCATTTGGCGATAAGGTCAGTGGAGAGCTACAGACAGGGTAAGTGGAAAAAAATGCATTGCGTCACTCAAAAATGATCACTGACACACGTATAATCACTTAACTTTGCCTTAATCATAACATATGACCTCTCTGTTGAACACATATGAATGCATATAGTATACGTCACTCAGAGAATACAGAAGAATTCTAGCTGTCTAGAAAACATACTGGTAGAAGAAGATGTTTGGAAAATGTGTTGGGCATTTTTATTTGTTTTGGTAAATCTGTCACTGCTACAACTAAAGGCTGTCACGCGCTTCATGGTGCAGATTGTGTAAAAGAGATCAGAGGCTCAGGTTGCCATGTTTTACGACCCCTGGAGGGCACAGACAAACCTTACATTAGCCCTAGTCTGGGCCTAGGAGTCAGCCGCCTGTTTGAACATGAAAAATTAGCCAGGCCCTCAGACACTGGTCATTATGTGGTCGCCACTCGGCTTTTCCACCAGAGCTGGGCCAAATGGGACGTGGTGCCGGGCCAAAGAGCCAACCTTTCAAGGCTGGCTATTCATGGTAGAGCCTCCCTCAGGAATGGCAACGGCACACAGGGAACCGTGCAATTAATGGAAGGAAGTGTGGAGGTGAGGGACGTTTGAGAAGATTGAAAGGAGGAAGAAAATGGATAAAAAGAGGAGGAAGACAGAGAAGGACCAGTGATGCAAAAACAAAGAGAACTACAGGGGATGTGGAACAGAAGGAAGAGGGATGGAGCAAGTTGCTGTCTAAAAGCCAGCTCAGTGTCTGGTGTGGAGGCCAGCACAGTGTCTCACTCAGGGATCCACTGGCATGAGACAAGGAGAAGCCATAAAAATGCTAACCAACATTACCTTTTTAGCAGTTACAGGAAAATACATTTAATGAATAAGTGGATCATTTAATTACAATACTGCTTAATTTTTTCCATCCATACTAGCCCTTAAAAGAATAAAAGTCTAATCCGTACATCTTCATTTATGGTGTGATGATGAAATAAATGCTTTTATGTAAATTGCGGGCTGGCAAGGAAAAAGGCCTCCGCAGCAAAAAGGACATGAAGGCGCACAGTTTGTAGTAAATTGAAAGAGATGTGCTTTTTCAATCTCAACATTTTCCCACTGCACTTGTTCATGCCAAGGTACTAAATCATCTTCAGATTAATTCAAGAGGTACCCTGAATAGTGTTGATGGTCTCGTGTTATGAAATGCATTTTACACATGAGCTATATGGCTAAATCCACATGTCCACCCTTGGCACTTGCAGACTGAGCTCTTGTGGACTTCATCAGTACTGTGCCAGAGACTGTAAGCCTCTGATAGACAGGCCTCAAGTCTGTTTCACTTGTCGGCATGGATATGGGGAACACTGCTTTCATATTCCTCACACAAGTTGATAAATAATGTTTGCTCATCTGTCCCTGCAGATAACAAGACTTTATTGGGAGTGAACAAAATTATATTCACACATTTCTATTCACCATATAGGCTACGCACACTCAAATACTGAAATGTATTAAATAAGGAACAGACTATGACTAAATAAATTAGGTATAATTACATTTAGAGCTGTCACAGTAACTGCTATATATTTTTCTGTGGGGCAACACATATTTACACTTTGCAGGAAATGCCAGCAGCATGCCAAGGCACTGAGCATCTATTCTGCTTCTGAGCACTGCGCGTTTTTGCCGTTTTCTTCTCGTCGAGAATTGAAAAATATTTAACTTTGGGTAAAATGCTGCAGCCACTCATCACTGTTACTTTTGACCCAGCTGTCCAGTTACAGTGGGGAGGGGCGGGACAAATTACCTACCACACAGACTAACCGTCACATCTCTAAACAATGACAACAATAACAATGGAGGAGAAATGAATACTGAACCCAGATAGGCTGGCCGGTCCATCCCTTCTTCCTACGTTCTTCAGCCTTCAAGAGCAAGGGCCAGAGCAAGAAGGTACTCTACTTTGTGCCGACATTTTACCTCTGCAAATACTCAGTATCATAGCAACCAGACTCAGCCAAAGTGTCTCAGCTGAAAAAACACTGTGTCCCTTACTGGGCATCATTACCCTGCTGCGTTCTGCATTTAAGGCTAAACAAATATTTGTTTTAAAACTGTCATCATTGTCATTAAAAAGCAATGATATACAGAATAATATCCTAATAATAAAGCTTATTCAAAAGCACTAAAATCAGGATAAACAAAGTAATTTGCAAAACCAACAAAAAATGGTGGCATACCACGCTGTTGAGCCACCTATTGACGCTACAGGGGAAATTCTTCACTGCGACAGCCCTGCTTACACTGGAAAACCTTCTTTTGTTGTTTTTCGGCCATTTGTTTTACATTGCACAGCTTTTATACGATGCGATAATAAAATGCATCTTGATTACCTCTAAAGCCTATAGGTCGATATATTCGGGAGGGTTGCCTGTTTGAGTCCCCGTCTGGATCAAATATGGAGCGTGGACTGGTGGCTTGAGAGGTGCCAGTTCACCTCCTGGCCACTGCCGAGTTGCCCTTGAGCAAGGCACCGAACCCCTCAACCGCTCCTCACTCTGACATCTCTCCACTTTGTGCATGTCTAGGTCATGTTTGTGCCTGTGTGTGTCTTTCGGACCTGTGTGTTAATGACGAAAAGAGTGAAAAAATTGAATTTCCCCTCAGGGGGATTAATAAAGTATATAAAATTAAAATAAATAAAAAAATAAAAAAAATTTAATTATTTTTCATTATTATTTCTGGCCTACACAATTCAAATAATGTTTTAATTGAGCAGCAACCTGTGGGGCTGAAAAACTAAGCAAACAAAGAAGCGCCAAAAACTGCAGTTCTTTAAATGGCCACTTTGGACGCCACTGTCATTTCCCATAGACCTCCATGTTAAAATTCAAGACAACTGTACAGGAGGTTAATTTTTTATAACTCACCCATTTATTAAGGCTGAAAGTTATGCATATATGAGGGTGGGCCACCCTGAGTGACAGGCTGTCTGCTGATAGTGTCCTTTGCTTCTCAATCAGTTCAAGCCCTCTTGCCCAAATATGGTCACTTCTGGCTCTAAAAAAACAAGATTGAGACAGCCATAGTACCAAACTCGAAGTCTGCAGAAAGTCCACCTGGGGCCCCTGGTGGACTGGATGAATTGTGGATTTGGACGTCTGTGAGTCTGCAAGTGCAATGAGATCTGGACATCTTGATTCAGCCTATGTCTGTGGGTGTTTTTAACGTGTGTGTGTGTGTGTGTGTGTGTGTGTGTGTGTGTGTGTGTGTGTGTTAGTCAGTGCATGCACAAAACAAATAAGCTGATACTTGGGCCCACACAAGCACACACACACACATAACACAAATTTTATTTTAACCCAGTTTAAAATATTTTTCCATCACTCTGATAGAATTAGTACTTACACTGAGGTTATCTAGGGGGAGCTGACCTGCTTTTAAAAGAGGAAATAAAGAAACACACAGTTCTCTCTATACAGCTATTTAGAATTGAATGTCAGTGTAGCTGCAGAGGCTTGTATGAGGCCATTGTTTCCGAGCTGCAATAACAGACAGCCTTGTCATAGTTGTTTTGTGTAAAGCTCATCTTTCACCTCAACCTCACATGGCCTCTGATGATAATGCTCGGGCTACCCAGAGCCTCAAGGGCTTCAGTGGGTGTTTGAGAGGAAGGAGACACCGAAAGACAGGAGAGACAGAGGAAGGAAAGAATATTAAGTGAGTAAGAGAACATATAATGGGAAAAACAATGAGGAGAACTGGATGGGGAGGAATGGAGACCAAGGGGCGTTGTTTGTGGCCTACTCTTGTTACTGTAACCGCAATGCTAAAATTCCTCATCATTGTGGCTTCCCTGTCATGACAGTGGTCAGAGGACATGGAAATGATGCCAGAAGAGACCTCCTACTCTACAGTGTCCATGCCAACGTTGGCCCACGCACTGCGAACAACAATACAACACACAGGCATCCATAAACATGTACATAGAGACAACCACACACAGACACAAAAAGACGGACACATAGTGTATTTACAGTATAACCAACAGTATCGCCTCTGTATGAATACCATTAATATGTATTAATTAGTTTAAGGACATGTATTAGGAGGCTGTTCTCAAGCACTGCTCCTACATATACCTATGAAAGTAATGCACCTGAATTCGTATTTATGCACATAATCGGGAAGGCTGCGATCATGTGACCAATGCGCCGACGGGAATAAAGAAGGAAGTAGTATAAAGAGTGAAAGCCAGTGTAAAGAGACAGGTCGGGAAGGTGGATGGGTCAAACAAACACACGACTTTCCCCCCATGAGACTGGTGTTCATGTCCCATGTGAAACCAAGTGAACATTGAGTAATTTTAAAGTACGTCTTCACTATATATTTTTTCCTAAACCCATGTAACTTTAAGCTTTCCCACTGTCATGAAGTTCCTAGAAATGTTCCAGGCCTGGAAATGGTTTGGAATTAACAAAAATGTTTTTGGAGCATCTTGAGCAGGGGCGTAAATATAGGCAGTGCAGGCTGTGCAATGTCACTTGGGGCCCTGGGGTGGAGGGGCCCGACGAGAGAGCAGGCCCTTGCAGGTAATTCAGATTGCCACCTTTGAAATATACCTGTGTTCAAAGACAAATGATAAAAAAAGAATATAAAAAATTGTGCCATTTGCTATATATGTCCTCAAAAAGGCAAACCCATCTACATCATGGTTTTCTTTGGAATTTTTTTTTTAATTTGAAAGTCGCTGTCTAGAACTAAGGTATATGGCTTTTCTTTATAAGCTATAAAATCTATAAACATACTATAAAACTATTCAATTAAATGTTTAATTTCCTACTTTCTTTGATATTATTTTCATATATGCAATGGTGATTACTGGGTAATATGTATGTTGATGTAAAGTCTGTTTGTGTCAAGACAATACATGCACCATAGTGTGAACTAGGTCACATCATAATAGTGTGCACTGGGGCCTGTCGTAACTTCCTTACGCTGCTGTTTTTGAGTATACATTGTTTTGGCTATTGTTTGTAATAAGTTAACAAAAATCCCAAACATGTATACAAACATGTCAACTTGCAATGAAATCTACAGAATCTTAAGTTTTACTATCCCCCAAAAAAGGGTGCTGCCTTGATATTTTGTGGAATATCCGTATGCTAGGTGACAGCGTTGACAATGTCTAATGAGCTAGGAAAGTTAGCAAGTGCTAGCAGTTTGCTTATCTGCAAATATATGGGAATTAGGTGTTCAGTTATATCAGGCTTTATCACCATATAGGCCTGCCCATTTTAAAGTACTTAACTAAAGTCATGAATATTGGGATCTGTGGGAACCCTGAACTTAACTTGCTTAAACCTTTGTAACTTTACATGAGGTGCGTAACTTAATATTAAGTACATAATGTGAGGACCCTCTCTGTAAAGAGCTAATTTGTTAGATATCATATGAACCATTGTATGAGAATACATTGCACAATAACCCCAAGTCTCTTTTTCTTGGACTAATAACATGGTGACCTGAAGAAGAAAAGCAGCTGCTGGGGAAATTGGTAGCAAAACTAATCACAGACATTGTGCAAACATCCAGGAGACTTTTCCTTGGTAGACAAGACTGAAATCAGACACACACATTGACAGACACACTCCACACTTATTTTTGTGCACAAAAGATGAACTGCAAGGGCATGTCTGTTGTCAGAATTACAAGAATAAAAAAGACAAAGCTTAATTACACAATAATATGGAACAAGAAATAACTCAATACTGTGATGTTTACTGTAAAAAAGTCACTTCCTGCTCCAGGCAAATTCACAAAACTCTGCTCACGCTACATGCCTTTCTCATTCTCTGTTTCCTGGTGATGAGTCACAAAGAAAAAAAAAAGTAAAGTTGATTTCAATGCTACAGATGTATATACATTGGATTATTTTCAATGTGATACTTGGTTATCATCCATACAGGGTAAGACATGCAGCTCCCCTTGAGGTTCTGTGGGTTGCAGTCTTGCAGCAAGCAGTGCTCACCCATACTGTAATTTTTGTGGCTTGAGCTGTGAGACCTGGCAGAAACCACGGCACAGAAGCTCCTTCCTTAAAGCTGTCCGACCCCACAGCCTCACACACCGGGGCGGATTTTATATCATTAAATAAAGCCTTTTAAAGCCATCTTTTACAACCCCACGTGACCTCACTTCATGAAGGATCTCCTTTGTTTTTGCGTCTAATCGCAGCCTCTTAAAGTTTTAATGGCAGCCAGTAAAATATTGATAACTAATATCAGCTGGAGGCCGGGCTGGGTTTTTGGCAGGTAGCTGGAGACCCCCTTCTGGGCTGCGTCCGCCCCAACTGGCACGTGTCCAGGAGCTTGGGGGCGCACAGATGTGTACAAGTACCCAAATTTTCTGCCTCCCAGAGAAGAGACAGTGAGTGATGGCGTTGTGTAACACGTGTAAAGAGTACCTTGTGTGTGTTAGAGTTTGTTGTTTGTTTGAGAACGCTCTGATGTCACAGGTTTTTTGACTGACAGGTGAGATAAACAGAAGTAAAGTCCATAGATCAGCAGTCTGCTACTTGCCCTGCGGGGTCACTTACCTGACAAAGACACCGTGCTGATTCTGACGGCCCTGAGGCAGTATCCACCTCCATACGGTGTGCACTACTCTAACATGACAGGCAAACACAGCATATTCGCTGGCATTTAGCCCAAAGGCACACAAACACAGGTCACTCCTCACTTAGAATCATCCTCATTAAGTGTCAAAACTGCAATGAGCTGCAGAATGCAACCACCAGTGAATTAATAAAAACATTAGCATGGCTGCAAATATGTAAAAACTGTCGAGTCAATATTTGCGTGTCCGTTTCTGCACGGTAAAACAAAACCCAGCAAACTGGCGCCCAAGTTAGCGATCAAAAGCAGTTCAGCAACAAGAGAGGATGGGAAAGGGGCTGGTTGTGACATCAAAATGTGTTAAACCATTTCAAAACGAAGAGACCTTGTATGGCGAAAAGAAAAGATAAAAAGACTATGTTTACTCTCTTTGTAGATTCCAGGGAGATCTCTCATTTATCTCTCTCCTTAAACACAGTGGTTCACCCTGCTGCTAAAAGCCCACCTCAGCAGTTTCTCTCCCTCTCCTTACCCTTTAATATTGATGATTCTCACAGGATAAAATAAGTTAAGTGGAGATATGGTAATCCCTCCTCTGCTTGCTGAACTCGTTTGTTTACTCTGGGGTGACTCCGGTGATGTAGCTACGCCTTTCTAGTCGCATATAATTTCACGTTTAGCAAATGCTCCCCTCTTTAATGTGCCCACTATCAAGGTCATGAATAGCTAAATTTTTTCAGACTCTGGAATTAATTATTCACAGATAAAAGCAAACGAGGGCTCTCTCTGAAACATGTTGGCAGCGCTTACCTCTTTGTCCAGAATTTATTCAGCCACTTACAAGTGCCTCATGTTTTGTTTACATACATTTATTTCGCGTTCAGGATTCTATTCTCTTTTCTCTCTCTCTCCCCTCTCTTTGTAGGGAGTGATTAAAAATATACAGTGTAGCATGCAGGGATCATGGTGGAGTAAACCAAGGTGATGGGATTTATCACTTTCAGAAGGTTTTGGTTATGGGTGTGTGAATGTGAAGATCTGGAAAGCGCTTACATGGCACGGAAGTTTGAAATCCAATATTCTTCTCCAGCCTGCTGTTCAAAGAAGTGAACATTTTGTGCTCAGTCACTGTCAGACTAAAGAACAAACTAATTCAACATGTTCGTGTGAGAGAAGTCTTCACCTGAGCATGAAATAAGTAAAGACCAGATTTATTTCTTGGTAATAAGAGCAATTATTGTGCATGGAATAGCTGGATTCCTACTCAAGGTTATAGCAGTGATAGGCCAGGACACCCCTGTGGATCCACTCTGCCCAAACATTGGAAATGGACTGTGAATTCCCCTAGATTATAGCCTAGCTTCATTGTATAGTCTGTTTGATAAGGGATTAAACTCAGTAAATCCGTTACTTCATATGGGACTCCGTGTTTGAGTTATCCTCTGCATTTTAGTGCTCATTCTCACTTTTCTCCTATTTTACAGTTTTGAAAGAGAGCTGGTATAAATATGCTTTTTTTTATATTGCCCTTGGCAGCAAGACATTGTCCCATAAACCAGGATGTGTTTATCAGAAACAATACAACTAGAAATAATACACCAATTCTCAAATGCATCTGGTTATTCGTGGAAATATTCATAAATAGGAATGTTATATGTATTACGGCCCAGGCTGTAACAGAGACACTGAGACACAAGTTAGCTCTGCACAAAGACAGTTGAAAAATGTTGAGCCATTAGCTATTTACAATGGCATCTCCCAGCCACTGGTCACAAGACGATGGTTCTCAGGTTGTAAACAGAATGAGCAGTCAAGTTAATGATATTTAGCAATTTAAGATCAATAAAGCTCAAATCACACAGGCTTAGGTCATGTTATTAGCAATCAGGAGGACATTCCTCCCTGTGAATGCCATTTTTATGAAATATACTGAGCCCAATTCTGAAGTCATACCTAGCAGTGTCAGTATAAATGAGGAACTGGTGAGCTGCAAAACCTACATACAGAGAGCATTTTCACTTTACGTTTCATAAACTGTTTTTCAACCAGCTCTGTGTGATAACAATGTGGCTACTTTGTGTAAATGAACTGTGCTAAACGTCCGTCCATCGTACCAGTGCCTAGAATTCCCTGCTCATCTCCCAGCACAGAACTGGCAGATGATGTGGATCATCTGATGGATTTTTGCTTTTTTGCCTCGAATGTTTTTAGGAACATACACTCACTGGCCACCTTATTAGGTACACCTGTTCAGCTACTGGTTAATGCAATCAGCTAATCATGTGTCAGCAACTCAATGCATTTAGGCATGTAGACATGGTCAAGACGACCTTCTGAAAGTTCAAACTGAGCATCAGAATGATGAGGAAGTGTGATTTAAGTGACTCTGAACGTGGCATGGTCGTTGGTGCCAGACGGGCTGGTCTGAGTATTTCAGAAACTGCTGATCTACTGGGATTTTCTCACACAACCATCTCTAGGGTTTACAGAGGGTGGTCTTAAAAACAGAAAATATCCAGTGAGCGGCAGTTCTCTGGGTGAAAGTGTCTTGTTGATGCCAGAGGTCAGAGGAGAATGGCCAGACTGGTTCAAGATGATAGAAAGGCAACAGTAACTCAAAAACACACTCGTTACAACCAAGGTCTGCAGAAGACCATCTCTCAAACAACAGGTCGAACCTTGAAGCAGATGGGCTACAGCAGCAGAAGCCCTCACCGGCTAAGAACAGGAAACTGAGGCTACAGTTGGCACAGGCTCACAAAAA
Organism: Epinephelus awoara; assembly: GCA_035609425.1. Classification (NCBI taxonomy): domain Eukaryota; kingdom Metazoa; phylum Chordata; class Actinopteri; order Perciformes; family Serranidae; genus Epinephelus; species Epinephelus awoara. The sequence continues at coordinate 26,082,719 of CM069294.1, forward strand.
TTGGACTATAGAAGTTTGGAAAAACGTTGCCTGGTTGGATGAGTCTCGAATTCTGATGCAACATTAAATGGTAGGGTCAGAATTTGGTGTAAACAACATAACAGCATGGATCCATCCTGCCTTGTATCAACAGTTCAGGCTGGTGGTGGTGTAATGGTGTGGGGGATTTTTTCTTGCAACAGGGGGTCCAACCTGGTACTAGCAAGGTGTACCTAATATAGTAGCCGGTAAGTGTATTTCAGCATCTGTTCAACTGTAATTCAAGATTGTTTGTAACTAGCCGTCCACCATATTGTTTTCAGTGTTAAAATGGCCAAGCTCGCATTATGTCACCAACCAGTGGGATTGTTTAGTGGTCTGGTGCGCAGTGCATTCTGGTAGTTGTAGGTTTTCTGCCTCTTGAGCAGAAGTATTTGCATCTGTCTACTGTACAGACAGCTCAGTTTAATGTAAAGCCTGTCTTTCCAGCAGTGAAATACACTGGATTCTGGACAGAATCTTTTTAGTGGGGAAGAGCGCATCCTAAAGACTATGTTAGTTAATGTACTTGTTAACTTAGAAGAGAAATTTCCACCTCAGGGTCAGTATTCACCATGAGCAGCTGCACGCTTAGTTACAGTTTAACAGGTGTGTTATAAACAGTAATAGAGATGTGCTGTATTTGATTGGGAATAAGGAAGGTTTCACCCTGTCATATATTGATCTTATATCATCAAACTGGTCAATAAACAAATCTGAAGAATATCAGATAAATCATTTTTATGTACAAATTGTATGACCTATATGAGGTCAAGAAAAGGGACAGATTTGTGTTGTGCCTTGGCTTTCATTTCCTCTCAGTGCTATTGGTGCTTAGAACATGAGGTAAATGATACTGACATATTTTGTATTTACACAGGCACACACACATAAAGTAAAGGCAGTAAAGGCACTCGCAGATAAACTCATCCTCACAGCAAGGCCTCCGTTAAGACAGACACCCCAGTAAGAACAATCCATTTCAGCTACAGCCAGCGTTTGCAATTAAGCTTCATCCTCACTGCTATGTTGTCAAATTCTCATGCACTGCCTTCTCTTTGAATGAATCACCTGTACAGTTTAATTACTCAGTCTCCTTCCACGAGCCCACCCACCACCATCAGCCTTCTTCTTGCAGGCCACATTATCAAACTAGGGCAATTTCCCCCCCAGCAACCCCATCTCTAATGCATGGTTGCCTTAAACAAGACTGATGATGGCCAATAAAAGTGTTAGAGTGAAGCTGTATAAATGCACTGGGATAAATGGCTGGCTTGGAAACCAAACAGGAGGCAAGGATGAGTCTGTGACAGCTTGAAACCAATGACATTACGTGTCTTCCAGGTATATTGGGTTAAGCTCTGGATGCTGAATCAGCCCAGACACAGGTGGGATCCCCAATGTATGATCTATCAATATCAGACCTTAATCAACTTTAGAGTACCTCAGGTTCCTTCCACTGGTGTTACGCAGATTGCACACATTTGAGGTGATGCTTTTCAGACTCAGCCCCGATTGAGGTCATGCCTTTGCTCATGCTGACGTCATTCAAGTCCTTGACTTGTGTTCTTACTTGTATTGTAAAATTATTTCCTTCTTTCCACATTGTTCTGCTTTGCTTTAAAGGTCCAGTGTGAAGGATTTAGGGGCAGCCATTGGCAGAAATAGTATAAAGTATTCATAACTATATTCTCATTAGTGTGTAATCACCTGAAAATAAGAATCATTGGGTTTCCATTGCTTTAGAATGAGTCGTTTATATCTGCATATGCAGTGGGTCCTATTTCACGAAATCCGCCATGTTGTTTTTTAAGATAGCCCAGAGCGAACAAATCAAACACTGGCTCTAAATAGGGTCGTTCATGTTGTTGCGTTGGTCACATGAAAGAAGTTTCAGTTCTGCTACCTTACCGGTAGATGCCACTAAATCCTACACATAGGACATTTACCATAGACACTGACAACAACGCTAGGGACCTTGGACAAAACAGTAATTCTAAAAATATCAATTTTAGGTTACAAATGATCATAATTATTAATTGCTTTTAATTTTGTTTTTTCTTATAAGTTGAGAGCTTTCTCCTGCCTATCCGATTCACCACCACTACATTTGTATCACATACCAGTCATCCATTAACTGATTAACAGCATTGCAAAGTCACTTACCTTTAAGTACTTTAGACTCAGCAACTTTAAAATAATTATAGTTTTATATAGTATTATTGTTTATAACTTCTATAAGCCTGACAGAGTTTTGCTTAGTTTCGTAAAAGTGCATGTCATTGTTCAAATCCTGAGCCCAGTCTCACTCCGAAGTCGTCGAAATCTGACGCTTGGGCAGTGACATGTGGCGTCAGCAACCAATGAAATAAAGGCGTCCTTTAACATAGGTATGATACGTGGCTGGTTGCCGTTACAGTTTAAGGGTGCCCAGCGGCATCAGAGGGAAATGCAGCGGGATCAAGGACGAAAACTGAGGTGGCGAAAGTACGAGTGGGGTGGGTGGGAGGGATGGTGGATGGGTCTAACAAACCACCAGTCATCCGAAAAAGCGGTGTCCACGTCCCATAAGATTCGTCTCATCTTGTACACATGAATGGCGACTTTATGAAGATGCTGCGTGGCACCTTTTCAGGCAGAACAGCAGGCGGTAACATAGTGTCAATTTTGAGCTTTTCAGAGAACATACTGTGACTCTGACCACTTTTTAAAGAGATGAGTAATCACAGTGAAGAAGCTGTGGGGTTTCATGGCATGTGCGCAAGTGGCAGCTTAATTAATCAACAATATACAGAATGAAAATGAATGAAGACAGTTTGGTTGCAGTTCTACTAAGAGTAATGTAAAGCCCACTAACTGTGTAGTGGGAGTTTTGAATTTAAACACCACGTCATTACAGCAGCTGCTTGTTTTGGAGAGCGTATGTCACTTTTACAAATTTACAAAAAACTAAATTAAGTAAGGGATGGGCTTTCTCCAAAATACAGATTAGCAGTAGCATACCCTGAAGCTGTAAGTATCAATATGTGTATTGTACAGACTAGACAGCTGTGTATTGTGGCAGGGCATTCTTTAACTCCCCACAGTGTAACTGACAAAGCCATAGATTTCTCAAAGGAACCTGCTGCTTATGTAAGGGATGACAGATACATTTTGTTGAGAGACTATGCGGAAGGGATTGCTAATAAGCTTTTCCAGATCAATAAATGACTGCGTGCTGCAAATTAAACTGTAAATCTCGTCAGAGATGGTGAATAATTCGTATGTCAAGCACAAGGTAACAAATGTGCTGCGCTGCCTCTGGAGATATACTGAAAATTATAACTTCATATTTATCAAGAATGGGCCAAAGCTAAGGATAGAACAATGCTTTAATTCTGCTGAGTATCCTTGACCAATACATGAGTAGTCACTTTATGTCTTAGGGCAAACTGGAGCATGATAACAGGACATGGCGTCCTAATAGCTGGAGCATGAAAAACAGATTCTATGGCAAGCAGGAAAGCACGATGCACAAACAGAGTCTGATTAAGTGAGCGTTACCCTCTGTGATATGAGCGGCACTCAGAAAATAGCAAGAGTCCTGTATCAACTTACACTCAGAGTTGTGTATTAAACTATCAGAACATGTTTTAACAAGGCGAGAGGATTAAAATCACTCAGTGTGAGTGTGTGCAGAGTCGGCTGAAGACAGCTCTGACATTGTGATTTTACTTGTTACGTAATGACTGACACGAAAGGGGGAAAAAAATTGTTTGAGTCGTTGTTTGTTTCGCTATACGTTTAGTAAAGTAGCTATATTAGGTACAAACTTGTAGCATTCTCTCATTGTGACACATAACGTGTATGATCACATGGTCTTGGCGTAATCATTCTTCACTCTTCCTAGAAATACACATTATTTCCCTTTCAAGGATTTGGTGAAACTGAATCCTTTATTTGGGGAAATTTGGAATGGCAAGCATGAAATTAAAAGAAGATCATGTTCTCAAACCAGTTCCAACCACTGGTACTCAGAGCTGTCCTACTTGGGAGTATCCCTCGAAGATGTGGTCATGAGACCTCAAGAGAACATCTCTGCCCTGTGGCTTTGTACCGACCACGAATGTGAACACGGCCGGGCAGCGACTGGTCAGAACTGTGCCTTTTGGCAGGACTCGACTGTGCTCAGTCTGGAGAATAGAGAGGTTAGCACAATTAGGTGCAGTTTACCATGGCAGTACATATGTCATGTGTTGTCCCACTTTCTTTTTGTGGTGCTTGTGATGAAACTTCTTTTGCCTTTCCGCTCTGCGGTGTAGGTCCTGGGTCCAGAGGCCAAATCTCTGGTGGGTAGCCATAAGTCACGTCTGGGTTTAGCACATTGCTGAGGCTGGCTGAGGTTCGCTGTGGAACCACAGCCTAATTCACCCAGCACTGTGAGGAGACGGTCCGTCTACAGCCCAGAGCCATGAGCAACCAGTGGCTTTACTGTGGGGCTGCACGCCAGAGACATTATCCCCTTTCCCTTATTACTGTATCACCCCCCTTCTTTCTTTTGGCTCTTGTCTGTTTAGTTTTTGTGTGTGTTTCTTGTCTGTTGAGTTTTAGGGCTTTACTTACACATGTTTCCTACTGTATTTTCACAGGTTAATGTGTTACTTAATGTTCTATTTTTAAATGCATCCTAGTATCACTTATTAGCCCTCATATTTGCTCACTACCCAGGCGGACTTGCTAAGCTGTGCTTTATCTACCGCTGTAATAAACACATGTGACAGGGTTTCACTGCCAAATGACAAGTGAGATAAATGTGTGTGTGAACATTTCACTCAAGTGCTTTACAATACTTGAAAAGATAATCCATTTTCAAGGAGAGAGGAGTGGGTGGGAGAGTTTGGGGTTTAAACAGCACAATAATCTCCCTATATCTCCTCCTCGACACGGCACACTCTCTCCCCACCACTTACTGGAGATATGTGGATGTGATAACAGAGAGTAAACATACTCGTGCTGCATGTTCCAGTGCGCGCGCGCGCACACGCTCCTTTCAAATCATTCCCTGGTGCCACCGCAGCTACTTTACAAATAATGGCCCCCATGTGTGTTCAGGGCTCCAAGGCTGTGTGAGGCAGGGGGACTGGGCTCTGTGCCCAGTCTGAAACCCTGTCAAGATCACTGTAAATTTCTGCTCGTTTTCAGCAGCTGTAATTTAAGGGCCAGATGTGGAGGAGACTGAGGACAGAGTCAGATAAACAGCTTGTTACATATTTCTTTTCCATGCATACTATGGTACATGGATATCCGTCCACCGCACTCTTTAGTCAAAGCAAATTCTTTTCAGTCTAAATCTGAACTTGATAAGTGGTATACATACAGTTGTCTGCTATACAATACACAGCGTATAATACACGCACTACATTGTGACAGCTCTTGTCTGAACTAATGTCGTTTTTCTTTTTAGCAAAACACATGAACTGCCTGTTCTAACTGCTGTTTGTGTTTGTATGTGTGAGCAGATATTTTTCTGTGCCTGCAAATGGAAAAATATTCAGAATAAGATAATACACTGCCTCACACATCCACTGGGATCTAAAGCACACCCTTCTCATTTCAAAAACAGAGAAGCACAAGCTTTCGCTAACTAACACTGACATATCACCCCGTGTCATAAATATTAGTACAGAGGCTCCATTACTGTATATGTGACAGTGCCTTCCCCTGCCACTAATGGTCCAAGTTTCCTAGGCTTGAAAAATTCACAGTGGCGCCCATCGAGACATTGGCAGTGTAAACAGTGGGTTGTACCAGGGAAAATGATGTTAAATCCTTGAAAATCCACGCTAATTGGAAATATAATGGAGGATGAAGGGACACTGCTGGACTAGGTGGGAGGCCTGATGAATGTGTGTGGACTGGATGTGTGGAGGAATCTCTCATGTGTTTTGGCAAGGAGGGGCGGCCTACTGCTCAGGCCGTGTGTGAAAAGTCACACTTTATAAGTTAGAGTGACCGGAGCAGGACACAGTGTGGTAGGTCACAGCGGATTGTGGATTATGGAGCGGGTAAACACAGAGGAGTATGTTTGTATTGAGCTAATAATAAAAACTGGATCATATATGAAATTTATTCATGGCAGCAGAAATAACAAATGATCACACTCGTGGAATTCCCATACACTTTAGGAATAAAAATGCTAATAAGAAGCGATATAGTGTTCTTCAGTTTATCCCCATAGGAGAACCCTTTTTAGTTCCTGGTAGAACCTTTGATTAAATACCCACCTAGAACCATCTGTGAAAGGTTCAACCCAAAACCCCCTATGAGAGGTTCTGCAGACAACCCCTCTATAGTTAATGGTTTCACCCAGAACCCATTTTAGTGGTTTCTTTACAGAACCGTATCGGCTTACAAGAACCCACCCAGGTGGGTCTACAAAAATCCTTTGTATTTTAAGGGTTTCATCTAGAACTAGCAATTGACTACATTACCCATAGATCTCTCTCCCGCTAATGTTGGCTTCAGTTTTAACAGGTTATGCAGGATTTATACTTATGCACTGAATTAATGCTGTACCTACGGCGTAGTCTCTGCATTGACGTAGAGCCTATACCGTAGCCTGGCGTGCACCTGCCCAGAAATGTCACTACACATTGTGGCAACGCAGACCTCTTGTCTGTTTTTGTAAGCTGAAATGAAGCCTTTATTTACTTTACTTCACATGAATTTCACAGATAAGAAACAATAAAATAAACTAGCATTTTACGTTGCGAGGCTAATTTATACAATGTAAAATGCCATAGGCTTGTGCTAATGACGTTAGCATGTTAGATTTGTGTGGAAAGCGTGTTTAGTGTACGCCAGTGAAGATTCTCAATCATCCGGGTCATGGCAATCTTAAGTGCTATATCGTAGGCAAGTGGACATGCTTGCATTTTCATGAAGACATTTCGCCTGTCATTCATGACGCTTTTTCAGTTCTGCTTTTTCAGTTCTATAGTGTGTAGTTGTTTTGTTGGTGAATCTTGTGAGTTGTAATGGAGCTGAATTTTGTAACGTTACCTTTGTTAAATGTTGCTGTTGTCCCTGGTTTCATATGAGTAGAGAAAAGGTCCACTAGCCGCTAGGCTAATTTATACGTTATGTAAAATTCCATACACTTGTGCTAAAAACATTAGCATGTTGTATTTGTGGGGAAAATGTGTCCAGCAAAGGATGAATGATTTGTCTGTGAATGCTGCAAGTTATAGTGAAGCCGCTGTGTGTACTTGAAATTGTTGCTATTAAGCCATGTTTGATGTGTGTTTAATGTGTGTTTTGAATCAACTAAAATTTACAGCACTTCACAGAAACCCTGCTGCCGAACAGTGTTTTGGGTATGAAATTAGGTTAAATAAGGATTCTGACTAGAAAGCAAATAGCTTTGAGCAGAACCACAGCCCCTCAGGAAGTACCCTTCAGGGACCCTCATTTCTAAGAGTGTACCTTTATTTGACTTTAAAAGCTGATAAAAACAATCACTTATACATTTATTGTCTCAAAACATCACCCATATCCCATAGAGATTATTATACATGTCTATACAGTAGAGTGTATTCCTAATCACGTCTTTGTCTGTGTGCATTGAAGCGTGACCTATACCAGGCCCAACGTGCACATTGTAGTACACCCCCCACCTCCTCCTTTTCATTTCATTTCATCCTGTGGTGCTGCCAGTCTCAGCTCACAGCTTCTACATACACACAAGATTAATGCTGCTTAATTAAGAGTACAAAGTGACTAATTGGGGGCGCATGTCAGAGGTATATGTGTAATTTGCACATCAGTAATGATAAGTTTGGGGAGATCCCTTGTGTCAGAACATATTTAATTGCAGCGGGGATTTATAGCATTGGTTAATGCCAGGGTAATTACAGATGTAGAAAGACACGTGAAAACACATGCACAAACATATATACATGAGCGTTGTTAAATCAGGTGCATGTCTGTAACCTTTTGTATCAAATATATTCTTGAAATAAATACTGTAAATATTATATTCTGCCTCTACAGAGTAGATTATAACAGTGACACAAATTGGACAAGGCAAGGTGAAGGTACATTCACAGTTAAGTCAAGCAGGCTCGTTGCAACCATGTGGATCATCATGAAACATGAAGCTATAGAAGAGTTTAGGGTGAAGACACACAAACAGTAATTTGGGGAGAAATTAAATCACCACTGCTGCGAACATCTTTGCATTTGGGTTAAACGGGGTTTGAGGTTGATCTCACATTTCATGCCCAGAGTTCACATTTGAATATGATGATACAAAGGCTGTTTCACAAAGGTTGAGGACACCAGTGCTCATCTGTAACTGAAGACGGATGGCAGTCTTCCACCCTAAAACGCAATGGAAAAAAAACAAAATGCAAACAAACTCTACGTGGAAGGAAGATGAATGTGTAAGTGAGTCATGATGATACTGTCAGAGGCAATCAGCTGCTGTGTCTGTTGCAATGGAGGAGCAGTCTAAATAAAACCAGGTTTTTATATACATGCACTCAAGCAATGTCCTTATGTCCTGTGTGTGAATGCTATGCATGATATATTGTGTACTTAGAAATGTGTGTGTGTTGCTGTGTTTGTGTGCATCCTGTAAAAATGGTTGCTACATTGGCCGTGGCCAGACAGTCTGTGACCACACAGAGAGTAGCAGCGGGAGGTCGACACCTCCCTGGTTTACAGCCCTCTGAGAAGGGAGCCTCATTTTCTCCCAGTGTTGGCTTCACTCTTTATTTTTCTGCTTATAGTACCAGCACTAATATTAGATCAGCCGGGACTGCAGCTCGATAGAAAATGCTTTATGCTTGTTAAAATAATTGCTCTCAGTTTTCCAACTCATAAAATTGCCTTTGTAATTCGGTGGGGAATGTATCTTCTGAGACAATCACTCTCACGCCAGAGCGATGGCAACAGTTTTAATTAGTGGCATCGAATTTCCACAGAAATGAATCCTGGGTGCTGCACAGAGCGGTAATTGTTGAGGTAATAGTCTTATTAATTCTGCCACACTTAAGGGGGCAAACAGCAACTCCAAACCCCCCACACACACCTCTTCAGGGGCAATTTCGGCATTCCGACTTAATGGAATTCAATCCACTGAATACATGGATAATCATTTTTGTGCTCTCTTGCTGTAGTTCTCGCCATAGAGCCGGTATGGAAACATGCTGTCAAATGCCGGCAAAGACCTACTGTGCTGCTCACAAAGGCCACAGCGCCGTTAGTCCGCCTGAAAAATTCCACCTAGAATTCTTTTGTGCCACGGGGCTCCTAGCTGTACGCTGGTTGCTACAGAAGGCTTTCACAAGCATGGACCCTACTGGTGTAATCCCATAATCCTACTGCACAGGGGTCTCAGAACTGGGGTGGAAAGTGGGGTGGGGTTGTGTGCTTTAATTAAGATCTGAAAAGGAGGCAATAATGTTGATGAACAGAGGAGAGAAATTGAAGTAATAGGTGGAACTTGAGAGAAAAAAAAAACGGTGTATGCCTCTGCATGCACACTTTTACATAAGATCCCATCTACACAGTGTGACTACATGAAGCTTACTGTGGAAGTAAAACACACAGCTAAATATGTAATGACTTACTTATGTCGTTGAGGACAATAGCAATCACGAAATACTGCTGATGCAGAATATTTGATTTATTGTCAGGGATTAAAGAAACAATTCCTAAATTGAATGTTGCAGGCCAACACGCACAGGGTCTATCCGTAATGAAAAGCCTACTCTTCAATACAAATCACCTTATTTACTTTTTCTGTCCTCTCTTGTTGTGTCTGATTTCATTTCCTTCAGTTAGTCTGCATTATTGCCTCCTCTCTCGTGCTATTGATTTTGGTGAATATGGTTATTACAACATAAAAACCTTTCAGTCTCCATCTATTCATTGCACCGTAGGAAGCAGGCTGGGAGGGGAAAAAAGAGTAGTAACCAATCTCATCTCCAATTTACATTCACTTTAGCTGGAAAACATTCATTTCTGTGTGGACAATCAATATCACTTACAGAATAATTGGAATGTTATTAATCTCACAATATTCCTGTGTGGATGGATATTATCCTACTATGGACGTGTGGTGCTGGCAAACAGAGAAGATGCATTATTATTTATTTAAAAGTGCTCTCAGTTCATATTGTTATCCACATGAAGATAGATTCACATTATGAAAGATTTGCAGGACACTTTTTTTACCCTTAAAAGTATGTGGGATTTTCTTAAACCCCAAATTAGAGTGTCTTGGGGCAATTTTGAACTTGGGTAAACTGTCAAAGGCCTCCGAGGCCAGCAACAGGAAGCACCTGGGGTTCTCTCGGAGCTGGCAGCAATACCAGACCAGCTCTAATCCAATCACAGAATGACAGCAGGGCGGCTTCAGCTCCGCCTGATGGATATTGCTCCTGTCAACACCACACCACAGATCCATAGTCCCCCTATTTTGGTTGTTTGACCGTCTCGCCTGTATTTCTTAATGTACAGTATTTATGTCTATGACTTCACTTCATACACACACATGGAAACATTTCACATGCAAGTGAGTGTGTTCTCTACAAAGGCTTTGTTTACAGAAGTCAAGCCCACAGTGTTGAGTGTGCTGATCATCAGGTCAACCCTTAGGCTCTGATCACAGGTGACTTGGAAAAAAAGATGTCCTTTTCCAATAACAATAGTCTCCAAGTTTGAGTGAAAACATATTTCATTAAATAAAAACAGTAATTTAATACTGTGAGTAAGACCATGCATTAGTGCTGAGGATATCTAGAACCGCAGAAAATAACAGTGTTGGGCAACCTACTTGGAAAATGTAGTGAGCTAAGCTACCAGTTACTCTACATCAAAATAAGGTTTCACTACATCGAAGCTATCCCAGAGAATTGTAGCAAGCTATGCTACGAGAAAATGGCAGAAATAGCTTGCTACTTGCAAAGCTACTTTTTTTTTTTTTTTTTTACTTAATGTCAAATTAGTGTTAGTGATAAGAAAAACTGTCAACCAAATAAATAGGCAAATAGACAAAAATGTTCAGTTACACTGTTTACTATAAAATAACAGACTTAAATTCAAAATGTCTTCTTCTTTTGAATTTGTGACATTTGAACATGTCCTCCAATAACTTGACATCATCAGTTGGCCTATTGCCCCCTGTCTTTCTCTCTCCTCTTCCTCCTTAATACATTTCTCTGTCCTGGTCTCTGTCAGCAGGCTGTCTGGCTGTGTCACTAATTCTTGAATAGAATGCCAAAATATATTTTTCAGTCAAGAAAACCATGATAAATAAAATATAGTAATATAAACAATAAAAATAACGGATCAAAATTAAAACTTTTCTTTTTGGGGGTGGACATTAGGACATGAACACATCCCGCAAATAACATGTGACATCGGTAGGCTATGTCACTCTCTGTCGCCTCTCTTCCTACTTAACACTATTCTCTGTCTCTCTGGCTCTTTTCTTGGCCCTTGCAGTGTCTGTTTCCTCAGTGTCCACTGTAAATCCACTAAATATATACAGTATGCGCAAGACACGTGAGAGACGCGTCAAAAAGTGCAAAGTAGCCAATCAGAGGCAGAGTAGGGCGGGTCTTGCCAATTAAAGCCAATAGCGAAGCCGCAAGCAGAATAAACTGACGGATTAATATGTGATCTCATGCTGAAGTGCTTCCCTTGTATACATGCCTCGGTGTGGTGCTGGGGTCAGTCACATCACTTATCCTCAGTTTTATTATCCTTTATCCAGACCTCAGCAGAAAAAAGTCAGCTGCACTTCAGAGATTTTCCTGAGGAAAAAAAGAAAAGATCAACATAACTTGTTCAGGTCTCCATTGGAAATTGCTGTCTGACCGTAAGGTAACACAGTGAAAATATTCTAAATGTAGGGTACACTTAAACTGATGTTGTTTTATTTTGTGTAAGACTTTTTTTATATAACTAAAACACGTTTTGTTGCTGCCCCCATCTGCAGCGGTACATTGCTTATCTGCTGCAGCAGTACTTCTGCCTGCTTCTCCAAACTGACATCTACTGTACGTGATACACTGACTATGGATAAGCGCCTCATTCAAATTCACTCTGATCCAAACTATCCCTTTAAAGCTTGGGTAGACAAAAATCTAAGCATAGTGTGGCAATCTACGAAATAAAATTTTACATGCAGGATTTCAAATCTCATTTCAGCTTATTTAAAACAGCTTGTCTCTTTATACTCAGAGCAACACCGCAACAGACTCTCATAATGAAAGAATCATACAAGGCCAAAGGCCACATGTTCATTCACACTGAAATGCCTCCCTTATCAGAGTGCAATGTTGTAATCACATGACATGCACAGTTGACCTGGACAAGAGTTTTTTTTTACTGACTGATAAAATCTAATTACATTTCAAAGGTTCTCAAAGCAGGACCAGTAGGAGGAAACACCCGTTACAGTCAGAATATGATAGTGTGTGGCTGTCTTCCTGTAGACGATATGTAGCAGTTTAAGCTAATAAATAAAAAGAGCAGGGGAGAGACTGGGTTTTCATATACACAAATACTGTAATACAGTGTTAAGAATCACAGTTTATGCATTTTGTCCTGGCCTTTTCCACCCACACTCAAACATAAGGACCAGCATGTTGAAGTTCATACACTAAGGAGAGCCTGTTTGTGGATAGAAGGCCAACATGGACTAAAAATGGATTTGTCTAACATGAATATGGCCCCAAATCTGACATATGAAAGCCTCACTGAGATACTTTGGCGCAGGTCTCGCTGTAACACTGCCTGACGAGTCTATGGGGTGAAAAAAAACTGACTCAGCCAGGAGCCCTTGTAATTAGGTGTACTGCTGGATAGGCCTATTGTAATACAAAACTACAAGACTACTCATTCTAAAGTCTTGCAAACCCACAGCTAAAAGGATAATAGCCCGGCCTTAAAGTGAAACATAGCTGAGGCCTGGAATAAGAGATATTTAGTACGATTGCTCCGCTGAATACTGAAACTAAATCAAATAGGTGTAAATTAAGAGATTGGTTAATTACACTGGCTGTGAGTGCGAACCAGTTAATAAGAGCAAGTTGAAGACTCGATGATTCCCTGGTGAGCAGGCAGGATTACCTCTGTAATCTCTTCTGTCACATATAGTGATGCCCCAAATCTCCCCTCGCTCAGAGGAGCATTCAACCCGTCAATTGAAATGAAAGGGGCCTTAACCAACACGTCTCTCCCACTCACTCGGCTGTGTAGCCCCTGCTGATGGTGTGTACGCTAAAGCTGGAAGATCAGAGTCCATTGAGGTGCAGGGTGAGCCTGATTCTCATATTCCTTTAAAGAAAAGAAAGACCCGCACTCTTTTGCGTATTTGTGTGTGTGTGTGTGTGTGTGTGGGAGAGAGAGAGAGTCAGAGAGGCAGCAAGTAGCCAACACTCTCACTGAATAGCCTATGAGCTCCTTTCCCTCGAAACATCAATCTCACATGTCTTCAAACCATCCTCTACCACCTTGTATGGAGTATGCAAAAAATCATTTAAATAATTTCACACAAAAAATAACTAAAATGAAATATTACAGATAAGTCATGTTAACTGTGGACTAAAGAAATGTAATAGCACTGGCAATATGCTAATATTCCAGTCCCCAGTTGGAGTTAAGGGACTGAGGGTAGGAGCCCTGTTTCTCTTATGCATTATCATAAATCATAGTAGGCCTATTTAGTCATTCAATACCACACTGTCCCCTAGGACCGTAATCTGTTTACAGGAGCACTGCAGCTTTGCATAGTACTTTCAAATCCATACCAAATGCATTTTTAATTGGTAAATAAATGCAAAATGCATGCTAACAGGCAATTGTAGCAGTGCTCCTGAATGCTTAAATATGGTTCTAAGCATGATGTTCACATTATGGATTTTGCATCACCGTGTGTTTCCAAGGTGATTTATAATCAGCCAAGCATCCAGTCTCTGTTGTAGCATAATGGAAGGTCTTGAACCAAGCTATGACTTCATCACATTTCAACATGAATAGTGAGGATTTTTACAGAGTCTCTGAACGAGAACATTCAGCTACTTATATTTCTTTTTTTAGAGACTGTACCCCAATAAGTTCTGACTTCTTCTGTACATAACCAGCACTCGCCAGGATCAACGTCATCCCTCAGTCAGCATATTAATAAAGTAACATGTGTTTTACATAGTACAGTAGCCAGCCAAAATATTATCACAGTCATCTTGCTACAGCTTCTTTTCTCTCTCTTACAGTGTGAGGTGACTACAATGTTGTATGTGCAAAACTGTCAAGAACTATTAAAGAATTGTGTAAAATGTTTTCATAATTCAAATGAAAGGAATTCACAAAATCAGCAAGAGCGAAGAAACTCAGGGAGCCTATAGTTTCGTATGTTACCTGAGCAAAAAACATTGTACTAAGCAGGTGCAAATATATCTGTATCTGTATCCATTCAACCAACTACGTTATACTGTAGCCCCGTTTCCACCGAGTCAGTTTGGTACACTTTTTTCCGTTTTCACTGTGAAAAGTTGTGGAAGGTACCAATGGAACCGTTCCATACCTTCCCCATTTTTGGTCAGCCCTCTGCTGGGGTACCTACTGTAGTACACAGATCTGGAACTAAAAGGTGGAGCTGTGAACACTGCAGTCCGTAGATTGGTCAATAGTGGACGGTCACTCTGCTCAGGGCTGAGTTGTGGCTGGTTTTGAGGTTCATGTAACCACTGTTCATACCGTGGAGAGTTTTATTAGTAGACTGTAACTCATTCATTCATTCATCTTCTAACCGCTTCAACCTCTTGAGGATTGCGGGGGGGCTGGAGCCTATCCCAGCTAACATCGGGCGAGAGGCAGGGTACACCCTGGACAGGTTGCCAGACTATCACAGGACTGACACACAGAGACAGACAACCATTCACACTCACATTCACACCTACGGACAATTTAGAGTTATCAATTAACCTAGTCCCCAAATTGCATGTCTTTGGACTGTGGGAGGAAGCCCGAGTGCCCGGAGAGAACCCACGCTGACACAGGGAGAACATGCAAACAGAAGGGCTCCCACACCCGGGATCAAACCCTCTTGCTGTGAGGTGACAGTGCTAACCACCACACCCCCGTGCCGCCCGACTGTAACTATAAAATGAAATTATGCTTTGCTGCCTCTTGCAGCAGCTGTAGTCTGAGAAAAAATAACTTAATTCACTGAGCCAACTGCCGGCGAATTTTAAGGTGGAACGTTAACTTGTAATGTCACTCAATGCATGAGTTAATGACGTGAATCCACCAGCACACCATAAATATTCCATGTGACAACTTTGACCATTACTTTAGTTTTTGTATGACATACACTTTAGCAATGAGTGGATCTTCAAGCATTTATGTGTATTAATTCTGGCTGGGTTATGTGGACGACATATTTTCAAATCCTCACTCGGAGAAAAAGAAACGTAACGTCGTTCCTGTGGGCTACGGCAACACTAAACCCCTGAGCTTGCCTAAGAAGGACTAAATACACAAACCTGCTATTTTTAAATATCCTATGGAGAGAGACTCTCACTGCAGCCTGTTTGATTTTGTTCTGAAATTGGCATATTTGGCTCAACCCTGCAGGATACTTTTATAAACTGTGTAGCTTTTCTGTTCAGGGACAAATCTGTCATTCATTTTTTTCCGTCATGTTTTTTTTTTTTTTCTATGTGAACATGGTTAATTATTTTTTTAACAGGACCAAGAACATGCGTTAAAAAATGTGACTGCTGTTCCAGAGCCTCCCAGAGATCAAAGGCCAAGGCACAGCACCATGTGCCGGAGCACATGATCATGTTACAGGCCGGGGCGTCAAGAGCATGAATGTGTGTTTTATTACACAACACTTATCACAAATGATGTTGAGAGGAAGGACAGTGAATTGCTTTCTCCTGTCTCTGTGTGATCAGGCTTGATTAATAGATTGATCTTGGAACCACAGTATCAGTTACTGACTTTAACAATGTTATCCTTTAAGGATGTGAGATTAAAACTCCACTCCACTCTCCTAAACACTAACACATACAGTATTTAGTACAGTGTGACAACTGCAAATATTGTCTTTTCTATTTGAGATGACATTTGTTAAGAATGAATGCACACAAAGTTCATTCAGCTAAAGTGGTCTTTGTTTGGCCCGTTTGAAACTGACAGTATAATTTATGAATATAATGACTTTACAGCAATCGGTTACTATTATGGCACCATAATACTATCCTGTCAATAATCCTGGCAGTACTCCAAGAGCACACAATGTCTATGAATTAGGTCCAAAGTCGAAACATTCCCTTTTATTACTTTAATTGGGGGAAAATGAAGATAGACATTTATAGCATTGCAGGAAGGGGCAGCCGTTGCCTTGAGTTTATAGTTTAACAGACAAAAAATGGTGCTAAATTGAACCCAAAAGTGGTTGTTTGGCTCACAATCATAGGGGAAGCTGTTTCAGTGCAAAATGGCATCCATCTTTTAAAGGGGCTATACCATTTTCACTTAAAATATGAATGATTACTAATCATTTCTTACAAAATGTTGGCTTTATAGATTCAGAATCTTGTTCTTAATACTTAGTGAGAAACACACACCTACGTTACCTTTCCAAACTTTGAGTATTTCTGTGCACATATGGGCAAAACGGTTGAGAGCCAATACTTTACTGTGTTATCCTCTGGAATAACACAGTTTGTAGGCTGTTTTAATGAGCTAAACTAAGCTGAGTGACCAGTAAAAAGCCTTGTAAGGTTCTCTACTGGTTCTTTAGCGTAGTTTAGTTTAGCTATCTGGGGAAAGAACCCGTAGAAAATCTCAACCCAAGCCAAAGAGGAACTGCTGAGGAACCAACATTTCTCTTGGTGTAGCTACTGTAAAAGTAAATTGGTGTAAAACCTGGAGGATATCAAGCCAGCATGCATCATTCTGCAGATTAACAATACAAATTTGGCAAAAAATAAAGCAAGAAACATTCATTCTATCCCCCAAATTTTCAACCATTGAAAATGTTAAAAAGGTTGCACAAATGCCATTTTGTTGTCGCTCCCAATGGAATGTCATTTTTCTCTTGTCTGTTCCTTTGTGGCAGGTTTCTATCAGTATGATTTTGGATTGTGGAAACATCAGAAAAGCACTATGTGTTACAATATTCTGCATAGAGCCCACTTAGACTTAGTACGTGCAGAAACCACACACGGAACATATTATCATTTGACTCTATCCAAGAAACGGTTTAGGAAGGAAGGAGGTGCTGGCATGCCATTTGTATGACACTGGCAGTAAATCAATACAGCCAAAGATTTAAGATACTGTCCTTATCGTGCTTTTATCACATCCTTATCAAAATATGAGCTCCTCCAGCCTTGTGGGTGATCAATGAACATTCCTACTGCTACTGAAACAAACACAAGGGCATCCTGTGCTCTATCCGTCCTTATCTTAACAAGTAATCACATGCTCATCACCCATTATTTCATCAGTGATCAAAATCAAATTCATTCTTTAAATCTGCTTCACCTCAGCCATTGGATAGTAAACCTTATCCAAAATTATATCCACTCCTAATTAGACAAACAAAATAAAGATCCTGCAGTTAAACACAGCTCTCATATGCTCATAACAATCTGCAGGACCACTATAGAGCATGTTACGATCGTATACATGACTGCACCCTGTGACACTGTTTTGTCAGTGTCTTATCTAAAGATGTGTAAAGCTGGTGTCAAACATGAGATGCTGCAAATGATTGACCACAGGGATATGACAGTGTGGTTAACCTGGTAAACACACAGGAGCAAAAAGTGCATCTAGTGATATTTGAAAAAAAACAAAACAACTTTCCTAGTAAATATACTTTATGCACTGTATCAAGGTGTCTTATTATAGCATTTTTATTTGTATTTATATTTCTTTAGCAATATATTTTTACACATATTTGAATATTGGAGTGTATGTGTCAGTGGCGTTTTCAGGTCTTTCAAACAGGGGAAGCTCACTTTAAGTTTACATCATAAAATTTGTCATATTGTAGCGAGGCA
The DNA here is from genome assembly GCA_035609425.1 of Epinephelus awoara. Classification (NCBI taxonomy): domain Eukaryota; kingdom Metazoa; phylum Chordata; class Actinopteri; order Perciformes; family Serranidae; genus Epinephelus; species Epinephelus awoara. The sequence goes on from CM069294.1 coordinate 26,100,811, forward strand.
GTAACTTATAAAAGGAACATTTGATTGAAGCCGTTTTTCAACCACACTCATGCCAAAGAACCACAGCAAAACACATCTCATAGGAATGCTTGGAAGCTCCGTGTCCACCGTGCCAACACAAGAATGTATGACAGGGAGGTTGCGTTTGAAAACTGGCAATAAACAGTTGACGTTTTAACATTATAGTCATGATGTTAAACGCATCCTAGCGCATGTTTAATGCAATGTAAATTCTTATTTTAATGTAAATTCAATAGTGCATATTTGACCATTTCTTCTATGAAATTTTAGGGGAAGTTGAGCCTCCCTTGTTGTTTCATCGCCCCTGGTATGTGTCCCCCTCCTAGTATATAATACCGCCTTGTACCGTATTCAGTAGTAATATATTGACATTTCTCAACCTACTTCTCGAAGGTCCACCATTGGTCAAAGTTGGGTCGTTGGTGTGTGTGAGTGTGCCACCCTCATCAGTGCAGTGTGTCCTGCACCATTGCCCCTCTTAGCCCCCCTGTTGGCTTTTTCTTTTCCTCGTACAAGTCAACATGTTGAATTAGCGTTGGCACAACAGTGCCCATCAGTGAATGAAATCACTGTGATTGGCAGTTTAGCTCAGCGCAGGAGAAGAGAAACAGAAGTGAGCAAAGTGAACAAAGAGTTAAGGACCAGAGGGAGTCAGACTGAAACTGGTTATATGAGGTAAGATCTTTTTTCTTTAGCCACTGCCCTCTTCAGCAGAGAAGTCTTGTGATGTTTTGTGTTATTGTTCACGAGCGCACAGTAAATTTAATGCTGTTCTTTCAACACTGAATAATGTTGTAAATGTGCAAGCTCGCTAACTAGCATCAAGATGGTTTTCCAGTTTTCCTTTTTAAACGAGGATCATAGTTGACCGCCGTCTGCTGGTGTGGAGGTATTTCCTCTCAGGCAGGTGCAGAACATACTTTTCATAATTTTCCTGTTCTGTTGGCAGATAATTTTGCTTATTTTAATTAATTCCCCCATTTTAATACTTTTTTTCTTGTTTTTGAAAGCTGATTATTTGCAGTGTAGTTGACTGTCAACTGTAGTCTTTGCAGTGTGTTCATGTGCAACTGTTTGGCCGAGAGACACGGCGATGTCAGGCGACACAGCAGCCTTTATCACCGCTAGTTCTCTGAAGTCAGTTTCCACAGGTGTAAGCACATAAATGAATACAGTAGATGTACTCAGTAAATTGGCATGAGTGGGTGTATGGAATTTATTATTATTAGTTGCCATTAGCTGTATTATAAGGACAAAAGGACCTGCACAAATATCAGTGTTTCACTGTGTGATTTCTTCCACACAATTACACTATATGAACTGTCTTTTCACCATAAGGAAGAGAATAAGAGCACTTAATAAAAACATACCATGTACAGCATTTTTACTGGTATATGATGCTTGTTATTAGAGATTTAACTGCAAGAGCTCCAAAGTCACATTAAACATCGAAGAGCAAATGTGTGTGTGTGTGTGTGTGTGTGTGTGTAGCAGAAAGGGTGGGAGACAGCTTACACAGACCCAACAGCATATCACCTCGTCTGTCAATCAAGCCACAGGGGAGGTGAAGGGTAAGGAGGAGACAGGCACGCTGGCTAATCATTTTGTAATCAGGCGTCAAAACAAAACAAAAAAATGTTTATCTGATCAGCGCGGGCGGCTGCCAGAGTTGACATGGATGTTTTTTTTCCCTCCTGTGTCATCATGTCAGGGCTAATGGACAGTGGTAAGGAGGGGAGATAATTACTTTTGACGACGCTCCCCGCTAATTTCCCATTTATATGGAGTCCCTTTTTCTCCTCTGCCATCGGTCAGGCAGGCGAAATGCTTGACTGCTGTTTGCATCAGATTCGTCAGAATATCTACACCACGTCTGTGCGTATCAAAACATTAGGGACGCTATTGTCTCCTTTCTTAATTGTTTTTTTTTTCCCAAGGCTTTCAAAGTGAGGTAGGGGAGGCAGCATTGTTCCACAACAGGGGACAAATAGATCACATTAACATACATTCCTTCCCTTGTGTCTTGGTCTTTCAGCTTTTCTGATCTGTTTCAGCCTTGGCTGCTGGTTGTGTCTTGTGGGCTTTGACCAATACCAGTGCCAACAGGATATAAATATAATACTTGAGGGTACCAAAACAAGATGGTTCCCCAGAAAAGACACTGAAATCTAACTTATCTTTCGCTCTTGTCATTTATGGACATGGTCATTTTCCACCGTGTCTTTCCCATAGAAAGAAATTCGTATTTTCATCAACGCTTCTGTCTAAGTGTTTGCCTGCTCTCTTCTTTCAGCAGGAAGACCTAGAGTCTCTTTCGCATACACACCCAACACTCAGAAACACACAGAGTTACAAAGCATTGCTTCATAAAAAACGCAAAACTTGGCAGTTAAGCATTATTTTAGGCCACAGATTCCTTCCCAGGGTGACCAGCACAGTAACACTGGTCTTGAGCTGTGACACCAGCTGTCTCCCACCTAAGAAAAGCTCTTTGATAGGCAGACAGGCATTGGAGAGGTTGCTACTCTGAAGAGAGGAGGCCCTTCTTTCACTGTGTGTGAATGAGTGACACTTTGTCATCGGGCACACAGTCACAACCTCTGTCACTTTACTTTGCTCCGGCAGTACTCATGTTGACATCACATCTTGCTACCAATTTCCATTCCATGTAAACTACAACTTTTTCTACCCCAGTTCCTTACTTTCCAGTTATTATTTTCAACTCTTGACCTCTGACCTAGCAGCAAACCACTATTTGCTATGTAATGTTACAGTAGAGCAGTGGTTCCCAAGTGGTGATTCACGGTCCAGTATTCCTGTTCATAGGTCCAATCTAAATAGGCTGCAAGTGACTTGTGAACGTGTCAAGTTTGTAATAAACACACTTTATTTTTGAAGCACAGTGATTTTCTGGTACAAGCTTTTATCTTTAAGTGCCGTTTCCTGTTGTAGAGTGAGGGAATAGCAGACAGCTACTTAACAGAAACAGCAAACTTGATCACATGGCCAAACACAAGTATGACGCTGAATATGTTAAACTTTGTGGACCTTGATCTAATGACTAAGGAGAAATCTGGACCCTGGCTGGACCAGTTGGAAACTACTGTAGTAGAGTAATTGTGTCCTGAGCAGAGAATGAAGTCATGCTCCCTCTGTGTGTGTTGTGATCTGAGCTTCTCTGTTGTTTGTTGTGGTAAGCCGGTCTTGCTCCACGTGCACGTCAGTGCATGGTTGTATCCAACTGGCTAGCTCATCGTTGTCCCTTTGCACTGCACTAATACACAGATTACAGTTGATAACAGGACAGCGGCGTTGCAAAACTGTGACGCTTCCCCCTGGTTAACACCGTTAGCTCTGTCAGTACTGTTGCCATTGTTTAGTGCTGTTTATGGAGTTAACACCATTGGCTGCCAGCCGCCGGCTCAGCCCCCTCCATGTTGAGAACCGTGTATAGACAACTCTTAAGCTCTGAATTTCACATAGAGCCCCTTTGACCCTCCATTTGACCCTGCTTTAAACTTGGTAGAAAGTTGTGCAAGCTAACTGAGGGTTGGACATATGATGGATGGTCTAAGATCAGTTTTACAAGTTGTTTATTAATCCAGTTGGATGGTTGATCACCAGCTTCTTCTGTCAGTGTGTCCTTTAACATATTTGTAAAGCTCTTTGGATAAAAGTGCTACATATATGCAGTTTAATTATGATTTTTCTATCATAAAAGGATAAAACAATGCAGGTGCTGCCTTGTATACCTCATATTTCTAAAACTACACTTATTGTATTAACACCAGATAGTGTTTGAAGGAAATTCTGATGTTATCCCTCACACGTTTCCCTCCCCTAGGTCTAAATCTCTGCCCGTGACAGCTGGCTCTGAGACCCACAGAACCCCTCCTTAAACCCTTTTACATTATTATATGTTATCCTAATGGTAGCAGTCAGCATACTTAATACTAGTATTGGGCCTGATAAACGATGGGCCTCCTGGCTGATATATGTGGAAGGGCCAAAAGTGAAGAGGGACATTTTATTCTCGGCCATCAATCTGACCGGGATCTGTGGGCAGTAGTGGAGACGGTGGTAATTCATTTTAAAAGGGGCTCAGTGGGCTACGAGAGGCCCTAAGGGGTGGTGATGGGTCCTCACCCTATGATTGAGATTCTGAAAGTGGAGCTGTTTTATGGGATTCTTAATTTAGAGAGGCAGGCACTGCCATAGATGCCTTGTCAGTAAAGGGAAGGGGCAAAGGGGCATTTGGGGCTGACCTCTAAGGGGGACATTAATTAACCGCAAGTTGAACAATTTCAGCTCACTATGTGTGTGTGTGAGTATCTTCAGGGAAATAAGGAGTGAAAGATGCATTCAATATGCATTTTAGGACTCAGACAAAAGGAAATAATGTGTTACTATGTTGAGCAACTGTGAGCTGTGTAGGTGTATTCAGAGTCTTAAATGATTTATATTGGCCATCTATCTTTGATTGAATGGGAAGTGGTGACATCCATATACCTTGTAGGTCACAGATATAAATGATGATACACAGACAAGCATGTCCCCAGCGTCTCGTCACAGTCCATATAGGGAATAATAATCAATCTTTCTGCCACAGACTCTCTGGAAAAGTAGCTGTTGTTGAAGTTAACAGCACTACCTTGATGCTCCGAACAGTGGGTCTATGAGGGGTTGATTCTTTCAGCAACAGCTCTTAGAAATCAAGAGATTGATAAGCATTTAAGCATGACACCAATCAATCAGAAAGACAAATCCTCTCTGTCACTTGGTGCTGTGTGCTATTCTATGGGAGACAGGCATTCTCCTTGCATGCAAACAATGTCCCCAATTTGTCAGACACACAATAACAGCCCTGGCAGACCCTATTTGCATCACTGTGTGAACAACAAATGTAATTGATCACAATATTGATTATAGTATTTTGGAGAAAAGAGATGTCCCTGGAGAGTGGTTGAGGCAGTTGAACAATCGCATCCTTAGATTCATCTTCTTTGACCTTTCTGAGGAAATCTAGAATTTCTTTAAGTAAGAAAGAGTAAACATAATGAAATGTCACCTGGTTTGGACTCCTGAGGAAAGATGCAAATATAGAGGAAATTAAATAAAGATTGTGTTCATAAAAAAATTTGCAAGGGATTTCATCCACAGATGACAGACTTTAATATCTCTAATTGTCACATCTTTTATCTTATCACACAAGCCCTAAAACAACAAGGAAATTGGAAACCAATAAACATTTTTGCATTACGTAATATAATTAACTTCTACAACCATGAATTGGTGTAATGAGGAACAAGATGACACTGTGGTCACGTAAACATCAAGACCAAAGTTAGGTAGTCAGATGGAGTCAAAGATAAGACAGTTCTCCTGGCACGTGCCCAGGAGACACCTGCTACCTTTAAACCCATTCTTTACCAGTAAATGACCGCTCCATATCTGATGAGTTTAATTGTTTTTTCTAAGAATCTGAGGAGGACATGGGTGAAATGCAGTGCTACAACACTGAGTACGGTGGATAGGCTGAACCAGGAGAGGCTGGATTGATGGATGGACATAAGAGTGGCAGCAGTAGAGAGGAAGACAATCCATCCCTCTCCATTGACTCTGTGTTGCCTGAAGGTGCTTCCTTGTCACCTCTGCTAGCAAACAGAAATGCCCAAATGCAGCTGTGTGTGGGATGTACTACCAACAGAGTAATGACGCAATATTAATTTTTTATGAGCTGCCAAATCGAAAAACTGAGCCTTTAGGACGACAAAAGTAAACACAGGTAACAAGACTTAGGGCTTTGTCAGGAAGACTGGGGAAACTGTGCGACCCTGACACTGGAAGGCATACTACTTACACTAGATACCTACATGTGCAGCAAGCATTTTGCTAATTTGGCCAGACAAACTGTAAAAGTTAACGAAGCTATGCAAGGTCTGGTTTTGATCTTTGTTACAGGTTAAATGCATTGACTGTAAAAACAACGTCTCGTCTGGATCACAGTCAGCCACCTGTTTTAGCAATAATATCAATAAAAATAACAAAGTTTGGGTTTGTGGACGGTCAAATTTTTTGTAAACTTGCTGTATAGCCTCAGTAACCACCGCCAACTTAACCAAAAATGCAATATCTAGTTAGAATAACATATATCTGCAACCATGCTGAAAGGTGACATTAATATTTTTAAGTTACGCACATACACCTTATAGTTACTGCACACAGTCTGCAACATTTTAACCTAACATAATTGTTACCTATCCAAGTCTAGCATTAACATTACCTTAACGTTAAATTGCCCGTATGGCATGTGTAAAACCTGTTGAACCCTAAAGTCCCCCAACCAGAGCTGCTAATAAAGGCCTGGTGTGTATCAATACACTGGTCAGAAGAATATAGTGATGTTGCCCATCAAATTTAACAGCAGAACCTCAGCTACAAGGCTGTAAAAAAACTTTTTACTTTTATCAACTAAATAAACAACAACAACAACTAACTCCAGCAACTCCAAACAGCACTGATATCCCAACCCACTCGGTATATTTCGGGCTCTAAATCGACCACGTCATTCAAAACACACACCATTCATCTCAAATGAAAGCTGAGACTCCACTCTTTCCACATGTATACTCCAAATCACTCTTCCCTTAAACCATCACAGAGCTACAGCCCAAAGAACAACAACAACAGAAATCTCTTTGCCAAAATATATTTGTAATATGGCTCTTACCTTATTAATTTCGCCGTAAAATGCACATTCTACTATTGTTTCACACTCCGTTCGCGTACTACCGGAAGTTGTCATTCAAATGAATCCCGGCAGAAAAAAGGTCCCGGGGGAACAAAAACAATGACCACCCACAGCAGCCGACATTTCCCCACAACACGTTCTGCTGACTCTGATTGGCTTACAGTGCTGTCAATCTTTTTGGTTTTTGGGTATAGCGTCATTCTACTGGCTCTAATGAATCAAACGAGGTGTCAATCACTCAAATCAGCCAAGCCGTCCCGGAGATACGGGCCTCCTAAGCTCAGAATAGAAACATAGGTTCAAATGTAGTAGGTGCATATTGGTCAGTTTGGAGTGGGAAATAGAGTTAAAAAACCGAAACAGACAGTTGTATGTGTATATCCTGAACGTTAGTAGGGCTTTACAGAAACAAAAAATGAAAGATATAGGATTGTACATGACAAAAATCACATGCAAACATGGAGCTCACCTGAATTTTCTGTACTAAAACCTCTCTTATATTGTTCTGCTTCACTTTATCAGAATCAATCTTTGCAGAGTTAATATTCACATATTGTACTATGATGTGATAGAGGTTTAGAGCTGCAGCTGCATCATTCCAAAGGGATACTCATCCTGAAAATGCTTTTTTTTTTCCAGGTGAACCTCAAAATATTTCATTTGTGCTGTGTGCCATCATCATTTACTCTTCACATATAACACATATACTGATATTTACACATCTTAACAAATCTCACAAGTGTTCCCTTTACCATGACACCAAAATTATTCAAATACACCTTGTGGTTGCAGAGATATATTCATTTCATTATGGATGTACAATTTTCGAGCAGAGGCCTATAAAATAGGCTTAGGGTTTATTAAATAGCTTACCTTTAGCTAACTAATGTTAACATGGTTTAGCTTTATTTTGCAGTCTCACACAGACACCCTTTGTTCAAACATATAATTACCCTAAATTCTAACACTTCTGTATTACCTTTTGACTCCCGAACTTGCCGGTTAGCAGCTAGATAGAGAGATAAAGAGCTAAGCTAACAAGCCAGACAAACAATGATACCCGCTAATTAGCGCTAACACATAAATAAAATGCTAATAGAATTTAACTCACTGAAAAACTGGAGCACTGGTGTCTTGGGCGGTCATTTGGCACAATTATCTGCAAAGCAAGCCTTATTATTTGTCCGATATTTGAACCAAAATAAATCTCTGACAGGCTCCGGCCAGCCAGCTCCAACACCTTAAAACACAGCAAGGGGGTCATGTTGAGTGGCCCACAGTGAGACCTGGCTGAAAGCCTGTCATTCAAAGTGGCCTCCCCTTAATTATGCAGAACTTCAAGCCTTACGAACATTTAAACGAGATCGTTTAAAAATTCACGCCCCCCCCGCACAGTTGTCATGAAGTCGTGGAGACCAAAACCGCACCAGGCTGTAAACATGTTTATTTTAGCAGTTAACATGGGAGTCTATGGGGATTTGCTATGTTTTGCAACCAGCCCCAAGTGGCCAGTTGACGAACTGCAGTTTTTGGCACTTCTGCATTGGCTTCACTCGTCAGCCCCTAACCAACGGGTGACGTCATGGTGGCATTATTTTTTACAGTCTATGGTCAGCCCTTGAGGTTGCCGCTTGTTTAAATGATAATCTTACCTGGTGGTTCAATTAAATAGTTGTGAATATCAAAGTATTTCACTTCTGGCCTTTCAGTGGGATCATTTCTCCAAGATCAGCAGGGTGAGAAGAAGGGACACTGAGACAGATTGATAGTATGGAGTTGTTTTTTTTACAAGCAGCAACCTTTGAGGATGAAAAATGAAGCCAAAGCACAAGTGCAAAAAACTGTACTTCTTTGAGTGGCGACTTGAGGCTGGCTCCAAAAGCCAGTCAGTTCCCACAGACTCCGATGTTAAAATGGCCAGATTTACACCAGTTGTTCACAGGCTGGTACAAAAAGTTTTTGTTTTTTTATTATCACCAAGCCGTTTTAATTTTATTAAGGCTAAAATGTTTCCACAATTAATGGTGTGGCCACTTTGAGTGACAGCCTGACAGTCTTCAGGGCGTCACCACAGTCTGAGTCAGATCTACCCCTCACTCCTCCACAGCTCCTCCCTCTCGTCCACATATGGTCACTTCTGGTGTGAAAACCCCAAGATGGCGTGGGCCAAAATCCCAAATTCTGGGCTTCAAAACAGGAGTCCACAAACCAAACCAATGAGTGACATCATGGTGGCTTCTTTATATATATAGTCTATGGTTTGTCTCTATAACTTTTCCTCTCTGGTTGACATAGGGTGCTTTGACATGCTGAAATCTATGTCTTAAGCTTCCTATAGCCATTTTGTTTGTGTTTCAGCCCTTGGTTGCATATTGTGGGCTGAATGTCCTCCCTTCTGATGGGAATGGTTCTCAGAGTATGATGTTCTGTCTCTGTGGGCTGGACAAAACTCTGTCTGTCTTAGGTTCATCGCATCACTCTGGGTAGTATAATGCCAAGTCAAAATAACTTACCCAGTTGACTGAAGTTGTGAAGTTAAAGACATTACAGGTCTTATCCGAGAGGCTTCTTCACTTCTGCCGCGAGTCAGCAGAACAAATGATGCAGTCACGCCACTTGTTTGAGTCAGCCAGCAGACAGGGTAACTCTCTAATTGAAGATGTACATCACACTGCAACAGTTGCATATTATTAACACACAAAACAAGGGCCAATTGATCATTAGTGCATCAATATGTAGTTTGCATAAAATTATTTCCTTTAAATAGTCTGTGTTTGAGGTGACCCAGGGTTGGCTCATCAATAATGTAAATGAGCCATTAGGGCATTAAGAGGCTGTCTGCGGGAATGACAGACCACCAGGCGTCAGTGAGTTAATATCCAATACAGCACTCGCTGTCACACAGCCCAGTGGCCAGGCTGATTATAGACACAAATTACACCTACCTAAAGACTGGCTCTTTTTACAGTTTAACTTAAAAACATGTTTGCTTCTTTTTTGTTTGGATAAGTATATCGATTTACAGAAGACAAAATAAATCTTTAAGTGTGACACTGGTTGACAGAAGTTGTTCTGTTCTTTGATATCAATTTACCAAATTTCACGATCTTAAAATCTCTAAGTTAACAAACAGACTGTTCTGTCTGACACAGTTTCAAATAAAAAGCGATTAGAGATGATTACAAATGCGATATACTCCTGAGGAGAATTCCCAATGAAGCAGTCAGAGCTCATCTCAGACCGTGCCCTTTGCCTCAATCCATAAGTGCTCCTGGCTGCCACCTGCAACCTTGAGACTCCCCCCCCTTCTCTCCCCCGTCTCCCTCTGCTCCTCTCCATGTCTGCCAATAATAAGGAGCCAGATGAAGTGGCAGTGAGAGGAAATGTTTACCATGAAATTGGTTGTGTCATCTTCAGAATCTGTGATGCAAGCCACAGAGAGGGATATCAATGCAATCCATCACGCCATTGATTCACGCAGGATAAAGGATTCAAACTAACAGCGTAAAGGTTATTTGGGCAAGAAAAGTCTGTCAGTCTGCAGCAAGTTGCTGTTTTGAGACAACGGTGCAGTACAATACTGTAGCCCTGATCCTAAATATAATAGTTTCAACTGTAACAGGATGTTTTCATTCAACCTCAGTGTATAGATTGTTGGAGTACAAATGTCTCTGGTGGTGTTGGTGGCAAAGGAGACATTTATTTCCCCCAACCACTGTCAGTAGAGATCTCTGTGGAAGCCTTACTTGTGTGTTGAGTTTAGATGAAGCTAGATGAAGGTGAAACTGTATCAGAATTTAATCCTTTATACAATAGAGTCTTGTATATGGTATGGGAATAAAATTATACCTTGTGTTTTTCTGTGGACAATAATATCTAACATGTCATACACACTGAGACGTCAGTCCTATCAGTCCACGTCAGAGTGGTAGCGTAAATCAAGCCTATATTTGGGATGGTAGGATAATGATAGAGCTAAAATAATATGATCATATGTCTCAGTGTGAGTGGGCCATATCTTTACCTGCCATGCCACTCAGTGCCCATGCTCTGCCATCATCTCTGAATGCTAGCTCACGAGGGGGCTCGTTAGCCTACTATTACAGATGTGACAAGCACACCATAATAGCCCAATTATCCCAAAATGCCAAATTTTACTCCAAAGGAGAAGGAGTGTGTAGTGATTAATGGTGAACACTTAAGGGGAAGAGTTAGACAACGCTGTTGGATAGGAGGAAATATGTATCAGGCTGCCACCACTACAGATGCTTCCTCCCTCCTGACAACTGCAATTCATTTGAGATGCTATTAACATGCATAATTATGCTAATCAAGCAGTAATTAAGTGCCAATTCATCAGAGACCATTTTTTGTCTGTAATTTCATCAAGCATGGCTGTTGGGGTTTGTTTTTTCTCGCATATTTCTTTATACAATATTGCCCAAATGAGGCACTCTCATTTCATCTAACAGCCCCTTTGCTGTATGTTTTTGAAGTTTGTAAACAGGATGTGTTAGAGATGGGGTGTAATGTATCCCATCTCTAACACAGCCACTGCATTTATACAAGGGGTTCATAAAACCACGGTGCACGGTGAATTCATGAATAAATACGATGAATACGAGACTTCCTGAACATGAGTGACAAAATAGCCAATTATCAGTGCCATATGATCATTCGGAAAACAATTCGCATGAATGTTTGCTGATCTGACAACCCTGAGGTTAAAGGAAAAGTTTGACATTTTGGGAATTAAGCTTGTTTGCTTTCTCTCTGAGAGTTAGAATAAAGAATTGAACACACACTCATGTTTGTACGCTGAATGTGAAGCTACAGCAAGCAGTCAGATAGCTTAGCACAAAGACTGACAACAAGGGGAAACAGCTAGCCTGGCTCTGTGCCTACCACAACCTCTAATGCTCACTAGTTGACAAGTCAACTTCGACCTGTGCTCTGTGCTTTTGAAAGTCATTAGCAAGTGCTGTTGCCCAGTTGTTGTGGTAAAGGTTTAGTTGTTTTACTTTCACCTGATGTCGGCAGCAGGAGGTAGGAGGTAAGCTCACATCCACGTCACTGTAGCTGTCTGTGGACATTCAGTCCAGAAAGTAAGTCCGAGCCTTAAGCGTAGCACACATACAGCACACTGAGTGGCGGCGTGCACCCTGACACATTTAATCCAACATGTAATAACAGTGATGGCTTAATGAAAATGCAAAACAAAACATATGAAAGAGAACTTGGGGCTGCAACAGAGAAGAAGGGAGGAGGAGGGAAATACTTCAGCATACGGACTCACACAGAGACAGAGCTCACAGGCAGAGTATGTTCAGAGAGGCTCAGTCATGAAATTAATATTTAAGTCAAATCAGATCTTCAGCATTGGTTAATGCTACATATTCTGTAATTGGTCATCATCAGCTGCTACTAAAGCAGATTGATTATTCACTTTATAAATCATGACACACTGCTTTCCCATGTTCAGAAACACTGCTTCTAACAGTGAAAACGTTCACATCTGTATCAATACCAGTGATTCTGGCCCTGTATGACTTGCTATCAGATTGAAAGTTGTGGTATCGCCCACCCCTGGTACATGTGCGAGACTTTCACTAAACTGCTCTGCTTCAGTATCAGCTCATCCAAAACATCGATAACATCAACTCACACATTAAGGGCCCTATCTAGCTACTGGTGCAAAGTGGTGCACATTGACTTGCAACCGTCATTAGTTTCAGAGCAACACAGTTGTTATTTTCACGGCTAGCACCCACATTCTATAAGTGGCAAATGCACTGCCACCCATCAGCGCGCCTGTGGGCGTTTAGGTCTTAAAATGACGTGTAGTCAGATTGAGATTGCACCATTGCTCAGCAAAAACTCGGTCTAAAGTAAATAAAGCAGTATTTTCTTGCTATTTGATGGATGCATAACACAGATAGTAAGATACGCCTACGTAGTCGGTTTCACAGCGCGGGTACACTCTGCTTGTTGAACACACAGGGACCTATGGATGGGTTGCAGGTGGCTGAAATAATACATCGTGATGAGGAAAATTTTAATTATATTCTTTAAAATGTGAACATAGCACAGAGCGGAGCTGCAGTCTGCAGCTGCTCTGCTTTTTTACATTTAAAAAAATGCAAGGAACCCCATTTGTACCAAGCCCCTAGGACACTCACTCCAAAGTCATCGAAATTCGGCACTTGGGCAGTGACTTGTAGCATCAGACATCTACGAAAAAGCCATCCTTTAACATCGGCATGATACGCAGCCGCTCGCCATTATAGTTTAACGGTGCCCAGCGGCGTCAGGGGGAAATGTGGCAGGACAAGAACAAAAGTAAAGGCGGCGACCATCCAAAGTGTAGGGAACGTAAGTGTAAAAGAAGATGATGCATGTAACAGGCAGAGCTTGATATGGTGTCCCAGAGGGTCAACAACCAACACACACAGGGAACCTTGCACGTTGTATTTGGACGTGGAAAGTCCATGACCAAACGTTAATATGTGAGGAGGTCAGAGTGAAAATGTGTCACCTAGGAACGGTGCCGGACTGTGAAGCCAATTTGATATAATGGTCAAACTATGACTTCCGAGTTCATCACATGACGCCATCAGGGCCAAAAAGACTTTTTCTTACAGACTTATTTTGTGAAACAGATGTCTGTAAATTAGCGGATAACGTATAGGTAGGTAGGTACTTGTAGGTACATCAACTTTTAGGTACGTCCTCGCAATTTTAAAATCCATTATTCAGAATCCAGAATAATTTTCCTTCTGTCATTCATGTAAACAAGCCTGAGACCAAGCGGTTGAGAGGCGGGGTTAAGGGAAACACAAGTGCGCTTGCTCTATGGGCCCCACGATGAGTAAGATCTGGGTAACTGTATAACTGCAACTCAAACCTTTTTTGGCTTCATTCTCACTGAACAGCTTTCACAGGAACACATTCATGATTTGCTCTTGATTCATTTCATCACTGCTCATTTTGAACAATACCCACAAGTCACTGACATGTGGTCTTACCATGATTGCTTGCGGCCAGCTTCAGATTCATGCAAGATCTGTTCACACTAAATCTACTTTATCGTGAGATTTTAATTGGGTGATATAATGTTGTGAAAAAGTACATATGTTATTTGAAATAAGGAAAGCTTCTGCAAGCTGCACTTACTTTTTGCTGGAGTGGTAACCCTGCGGCTGAAACATGCAGGACAGTATGTTTAAATGCATGCACACACCATGTCACTGGCATGACAATTTTACTCAACACTTCAAGAGTGTTTTACATTCATCGTCAGTCCTCTGTCCACATTAACCTCTACTGATTGACTTTCTCTTTGTGTCCCTGTATTGGGCCCTGAACAATAAGAATTAACCAAGCCACATGAAGAACTGCAGTCTCAGGGTGCTTTTAAAAGCTGTCTAAAACAACCAGCATAATACACAACTCTTTTACTCCCCAAATTTGTTTATCATTCACAACAAAAACACCCATATCTCTGCCCCTGCTTTGGTACACAATGCCACCATGTCGTCTTAGTCCATGTGGCACATATGAAATGTTATCCGCAATGGCATTCCTCTGTCCAGTTTCACCCAGAGAGTCAGACAGGTGTTCTCATCGGACATGAAAGCCTCTGGTGATGCATGTCAGTCTTGATCACCCATGATGATGGCCTGAGGTAAGGAAACTGCTTCCATTTCTCTGACATGGGAACTCTTTTGAGTTTCAGCACTTTTATGATAGTTTTGGCAGCCGGAGCAACCATTCAGACATCGAGGCGGACAGTCGCAGCCCCGTTTTTATCGGTCGTTTGTGCTTCAATTTTCCATATCCTTTTCCTTGACTATGATAGAAGTTGTCATTTTCCTGCCTGTCTACCTGTGTGTGTGTGTGTGTGTGTGTGTGTGTGTGTGTGTGTCTCTCTCAGACTACTTGCAAAATTTCCTCATTCTCTATTCTTATTCCAGCGGTGTTTCACTTGACCCTGAAGGTTGATCTTTGTGTTAGTCATGTCGTCCTCCCAGTGGTCCCAAGCCTCTGGAGTCTTGTTTGTCCCGGTGTGTAGACTTACATAACTGAGAGCAGTAATATTCACCAGCTACAGACTCAAACCTTGATTATGCAATGTATACATGTATATTATAGCTGCAACTACTGTCTAATGTGGATATTTTTACATTAGAGAGCTTGTAACAAATGAACAGATAGAGTGTTGACTAAACTGCCAAAGTGGTGACACAATGCTCAGTCTTTAGTGGGCTTAAGGACTCTTTAAATGTCTCTATAATTGTCTTATCTCATACTGACTGATGTCTCTCCACTCTTTCAATGAACTGGCCTCATTTTTCAAGCAATGAAAAACCAGTCCAAAAACGAAGCATGACAGGGAGCGACATGCCTTGGCTACCAATAAAAAAGGCCCCTTGGCGCCAAGGGGGCTGATCATAACCGAGCTCCTCTACTTCAAGTTCCCCAAATCACGTCCCATCATGCTTGTTTTGGCCTGCCACTGTCACAATTTCTATGCGGTGAGTTCAGATCGTCAGCAGATAATTCACGGAGATTTATAGCCGGCGAATTCCAGAGTAAATACTATAAAACAACATCTAAGCCAGATAAGGCTGTTCCACGGGATGCAGTCAGCATGGAAGGCAAACAGAGAGAAACAGCCTGGCTGATGGTGGCTGGCTGTACAGGAGGAGATGGGCTCTGAGGTTTGATGGGGCAGAAGAAGGCTCATGCAGACGGCTGGCTGCTCCTTTTGACGGCGTGTCAGGGTTGGCTCGCAAGCTGCTCCGCCGCATCTGGGTGATGCAGTCATCATTGTGGCAGGCCTGTCAGAACAAACTGGTGCGCTGGAGACAGATACAGCTTTAGTGGCTGGATGGGGAGTACGCAACACATGCACCACCCTAACATCGAATATGTTCCCCAAACTGGCAAGCTGGTGGCAAGTTAATGACAGGAACGACCAGTGACATCATATAAAAACATGATTACGCTCCACTAAAGACATCTGAGTGAGTCCATAGATCAAACAGACAGGGTGATGAGTTACAGCACTAACACACTGGCTACTGGCATCACTTTAAACAGGAGCCTTGGTAACAGAATTAAAGTCTGCCTCTATAATTTTACTGGAAAATTTCACCGCAAACAAAAGTGATACAGAATGAATAAATATTGCTCTCACAGACACACAGGCAGAAGATGAGATGAGAGAGAGCTCAGGCATTGCCAAGAGGGAGTTTCTGTTGCATCACCGATGCAGTGTTTTTTATTTGTGATGTCTTCAAATGAACTGACAGTCTCAGTGGGAGAATAATGTGTAATCATTAGCAAAGGGTTTTCAAATTATTTATGCAATATAAACCACGATAATTTACTCCCACTTTTTTTTGTTTCTTATATTGCCATTAACAAGTAACTTGGAAACCAATAAATGTCACCATTGCTTTCACTTAATTAAAACAATAGGTATCATATTACAAGGTAAGGTGTCAGTCATACCACAGTCTTCCTGCACATGGCAATTTACGGCTAAAGCGTTATGAGAGAGGCTGACACAAATAATAGCTATTAAACTGTCAGCGAGTGGAGGCTGGATCACATTACTGAAATTAGCTAAGATGCACTATTATAAACAATGCCACCGTCTCTTAACACATGCATACATGCCCATCGATAAAGCCACGTGAACACACACACACACACACACAACTGGATGGAGAACACAATTTGAAATAGAGAGATACATTTACAGCCATGTTTTAAGCTTAATATAAAATGCTTAATGCATGCCTTTATGTATTATTTTGATTGATCATTGTTTTCTGACAATTTAAAGGAATACTCACCCACATAATGACCATTTCTAAATATATTAGTCACGCTGTGTTACTTTGAATTTGTGAAGAAAATGTAATAATTAAAAAAATTGATTGGGGACCACGTTTAAGAGCAGCAAAACTTTATTCGTCACGTGATACACCTCACGGTGCAACCTGGAGACATCATCACTGATGAACCCAGGGTCAGTAGGTGTTTGGGGTCTTGAGCAGTATAATTCAAGTGTCTTTTATCCAGTCGTGTGCTCAGTACTTCCCAAACACATGCATTATGCTAAAATACCTTGTTATTGGAGTCTGGCTTTGAAGAGAGCATAGATAGGTTCAGTTTCAGTTTACTTTTAAATAGTAAAACTTTTGTAAAATGCATGAGCACTGAGCATACGACTGGATGAATGAGACTTGGATGATACTGCACGAGTTGTGTACGAGTTTCTAGATGTAAGTTTTGATATAGTTTTACTGTTAAACGTGGTCCCCAGTGAATTAATAAAGCATTTTTGCCATTTTCCATGGAGGCATGTGAGAAAAGAGACTACTTGATTTACAAATGGTGATTTCTTGGGTGAAGTATACCTTTAAGAGTCTAAAAGTGCTTCTAATGTCCTGCTTCTAATCCTGGACTGTCCATCACTCACCTGGCCAAGGCACAAACTCCAGGACTCTCATAGAGAACCACATAAGACCGAGGCCAGTGTTTGATTAATGATGTGACATCCTCTCATGTCCTTTGTGCTGGCATGATACCCATGTTCCAATCTGTCCAGCTCAAAGTGAAATTAGGAATGCAGTCCAACAGGCTGCACGCTTTTTAAGTTAACTAAGGGCCACGGCAGTGTTACTGATTTAAAATGGCTTTTTTATCCCTCACTGTCAAATGCTCACTGTAATAAATGGAATATTAAACAATAATGCAAAATCACAAACACGCTCAACACTCAGTGGTTCACCTCACTGAGTCAACTGTGAAGGTTCAGCGCTGATGGGATTTATGGCACATGACATATCCACAGGCAACACTGACATCTGCTGGTTTAAAGTAAGGATTTGTTTTAAAAAATCTTAAATATTTTCTTTATGTGTATGCTGCTTTTATCATACATGACAGACACTTCCCAGTAATTAAAAAAAATTCTTATATCACAGTTATCTCAGCTGTATTCAGCTTACACATCTGCAAAACCCACTGTCCCAACCCTCATCCCCGAAGCCCTCCATTCCCCATTTAGCACGGATCAATTGAGTTGTGTTACACACTTATCAGCAGGACTAATTTATTTATGAACCCGTCATTTGTAATCATTGATCGGGATGTTTGCCGTTAAGGATCTAATGATATGCAGAGGTAAAAGATTCCCTAATTATTGTGTTTGGTCTAATTGATGCTGTGCGCCTGTGTAAGAGGGTTCAGGGGGGGAGCTGACTGCTGCCCCGTCTGCCACACTAACAGACATGCCAGCAGAATCTGAGCAGATTCACTGGGACTGAAATTGGGCATTTACTGAGACTTTGTTTCATTACAGCACTCAGTCTGTGTAAAATAAAATACTCCTACCAAAGCTGGTTCTGTCTCATTTAGCAAATACAGTGACTGCATAACAGAGAGAACACACTGGTATTAGATGAAGTAGGCATTAGTTAAAAGCATGCAAATAGCAAGCCAGAGGCAAATTTGGGTCTAATCAAGGCATTCTTGTCTGCCATGTTTTATTTGGCCTTTGAGCCACAGTATTTTAAGACATGCCATATCACCACCACTTTACTCTGCTTATAATGTCCTTTCAGGGCTTTCTCCTGACTCCATACAAAAGAACTTAAAGTTTAAAGCATGCCAATCCAGAGATCTTTTATTTGGTTTGTTTAACTCATGTAGAAAATTGTTTAGTTTGAAAACCAGAAAAGCAATTCAGCACAACAGGGCATGTAGTTGTCTCAATGATTTCACTGACTTACTTATTGAAAATGGAAGCGTATTGCTGCCACATCAGGAGAAAAATAATGGATCAGTATTACGTTATAACGTGAAAGGTTTATTGTTCTAACAAGACGTTTTTCATGTTATAACAATATAGTTTCATGTTATCTGTGTTTTGGACCATGTTTATTGCAAATAGCCAAGTGTCAAATCACAATCGGAGTATATGGGTGCACATCCTCCCGAGACCAAATACTGCATTGCAATGCGGAACTTTTAATGTCCTAACAATATAAATCATCAGGTGTTAACATGCAACTTTTCATGTTCTTACATTATGAATTATCACGTTTAAATGTGAAAATATGTTGTTATAATGTGAAAAACTTCTTGTTAGAACAATAAACATTTCACGTTATAATGTAATACTGACCCATTATCTTTTTTCCTGGTGTGGCAGCAATATACTTCCGTAATTACAAAATGCAGAGGCACAGATATAGTATTTACACTGTACTTTAATTAAAGCTGTTTTTGTGTTACATCATTTTGATTATATACTCAAACCATAGAGCATCTTTTGGGGGGTTAATAACATTCACTGGAACACGATCTATATTCAGTTTCGTGTATGTTGCCAAAGCACAATTACAATTTAAGACAGAAACAATTAACAACAAGGTAGTATTTCCTAATCATAGACATAAATGTTAAAGTAAAAAAAATCATTGAGTGAAGGAGGAAATAAAAAAGGCAGAGTGTGATCTGTGTTGGTTGTCTCCTAGCCTGTGACATGCACTGACATTTTTTACTGCATCCATGGCACTGACGCTATTGTCTCCAAGTAGATGCTGCATTTTAGTCTGGTCAGAGAGTGAATCAAAATTTAATTTTCGTAAAGACAGCCTGTCTTCTGTAGACAGCCGGGTCTATCAGTCTCTATGTCCAGGCTCTGATCACTGAGTCTGTACATAGTCATTGTGTCTCTGAGTTTCTAATCTGTCACAGTGGTCAGATAGTTTGCTATTGTGAACTGTCTTTTTAGGGCCAAATAGCCCTGAAGTTTATTTGTTTGTTGTTTTTTTGTGGAAGAAGTTGAAGTAGTTTTCTTTTTCTTTAGCTATAATTTGGTTGGGTTGGATTATGTGAGGGTTGTCCTGAGGCCTCACACAACAGGCCAGCCTGCAATGCTCCTAAACACCAGATTATGTTTTGGTGAAGTCGGCAGTGTTTCACATTTTTGGTCATTGAACACAAACTCTTAAATTGTGTAATAAAAAACAAATTTAAATAAACATTCAGCAACAAGAGGACCATTTCATTTGATGAATGTATTTTTAGTAAGTCCCCAACCACATAGAGACAGATTCTATTTCAGTCTTGTCAGCTACGTTAAGGTCAGGCTTGACAGCTTTGAAGAATCAGGGCTGGAACAAACCAAACCTCCCGTACAGCAGGATGGTGCCTATCATCCTTGCATTTTTAATTTTTCACCAGTAGTGGCCAGTCTCGCTTCAACTGCCCTGACAAGGTCCTACGATCCATCCTCAGCAAGTGAAGTGAGGTGTCACTGTGACTGTAAAGAAATATACTTAAGCAATCCTAATCCGAAGTAAAACAAACAAAAATCATTTTAAATTTCAACCTAAACTTTGAAAACTACAGCAGTTACTACAGCAGTTACTCACACAAGACAGAGAGCATGTGAGCACCAGATGGCAGCAAAGCATTTGCTTTGATGGTCTCAAAAAAAGACAACAAGACTAACTGTTGAACGTGTTTATTATATTACTGAATATTCACAATGTTCATATGAAAGATATCATTTGAGTAGCAGAATCCTAAGGTATACAGACGAACCTTATTTGAAGGTGCAGAAGAGGAAGTTTACCATCAAGAAATAAAGTGATTTAATTTGGGGTTTCCTGGCTTCTTTTGGTCGGTCATACAGGATGGATCAGAGACATTCTTAAAGTAACTGGGGTAAATTATTATAATGTGCAGTCAATCCAAACATATAACAATAAAAGGTCGTCAATATTCTAACTAAATCTGCAGAAGTCTAAGATACAAAATGGTCAGTAAAATGCATTGATTTAAAGCAAAGTATAAGCTTTGGAATCCAACTGTATAAGGAATGCAGAGAGCAGCTTTCATGAAACACAATGTCACCATTCATCAGATGAATACTGTTTGAGCAACATCTGGTTAAAAATACATTAACAACAATTAACATCACGTGCTTAACACAGCATTATTGCAGCCCGTCCAGCAAATCACCACATGGATTCATCTCAGGTACATTTCTGCATCTGATTCACAAAGTCACTTAGAGAGTGCGGGGGGAGGGCTGTGTTTTGGGCCGTTAGCCTGAGCTTTTACGCCCGCATGCTCCCGCTTCTCAGACGGTCTGTTCAAGGTAGGGCTGAGGCCCCTGAGTGCTGCAGGGGGCAAGCGAGACACCCCATTCACTGTCAGCGTTCCACTGTCTATTGGGCAGATATAGTCCGCAGATTCATCAGGTCTCCTCTTTCTGAGGTGACTGAATTGGGTGAAGCCCAGCTTCTTTGGCTGAAAACATAAAAAAGTTCAACCCATTAATAAATCACTGAGATTTAACGCTGCAACAATGACAGAACATTTGATCCTTATATTCTTACCTTTACTTTAGCAGTGGTAGTGAGAGGCACATGGCCTGTGGCATTGCCATACTCTCGCTTCTCCTGCGTGGCCTGATGCCCCACTAGGGCAGAGAAGGCAGTGGCGAGGTGGCGCCGGAGCAAAGTCTTCTGTGGAGGAATATTTAACAGCAGGGCCAAAGTCTCTGAGCTGAAGCGAGGCTCCAGGATCTACGGAAGAACACAAGGCCAGGAAGGAACAAATGTAGGTGTCCATGATTGTAACCTAAGCATGTAATTCCAGTGTTACTTGCAGATAAGCTTGAGATCTACAATACTTACAATCAGCCCACCATGAACGCCGCTGCCCCGTAGATTAGGAGCATATTCAGCCAGATCCACTGCTCTCAGCCACTCCATCACGCGATGGTTCGACCACTGCACCACCTCCGAGGGAGAGGGCTGTTTCTGAAGAAGTTGACAATAATAATGATTAAATGAATAAACATTATACCTTCTCCCATCTCACTCCTAAATGTTTTTCTCTTCTTCTTAAATACACTGGGAATGGGCAAAATGAAGCTTAAACAAAAGCAGGACTTTGGAAGCGATTGTATGAAAGAGAAAAATGATCTATGTTAGAAAGCATTTGTCGCCATCGTGTGGGCATCAGATATAAAACACCCGTTCAAGTTTTACACATGGAAAAACACACGAAACAACAAGAACAAGTGTTACATAATACAGTACAGACACAATCCACTACTTCAGCTCTTGTCTCCATCTTAGCTTACCTCTTCCCCTGGCCTGCGTCGAAGGCAGTTGGGGTTGAACTTGTTGGCGTGAAGAACATGGATGGCACATTTAATACTGAGATGATGAAGCTGGCTGGTGACCTTCAGAGTCAAGAGGTCATTCTGAGTGAACAACAGGAGAAAATCAGTTAAGTTTATAACAATTAAACACATTCATACCATTGTTTAATGTTTATTAATCATGTCTGAAGTTTAAAGGTGCAGTATGTAGGATTTAGGGGGCTATACTGTCAGAAATGATACAGAAGTATGTTTGCTTTAGTGTAAAACGTGGCAAGCGCCAGTTATATCTACAAAGGGAGGGAGTCCTTGTTCAAATAGTCTGAAATGTTGCACCGCCTACAGTAGCCCAGAACAGACAAATCAAACACTGGATCTAGGATAGGGTCATTTGCACGTCAGCTACCGTGCAGCCCCTCCATGATGTGCTTTCTTCTTCCTCTTATTCCTCTCTGGGCTGTTCCCTTTAGGGGTCGCCACAGCGAATCATCTGCCTCCATCTAACCCTATCCTCTGCATCCTCTTCTCTCACACCAACTGACTTCATTTCCTCTTTCACGACATCCATAAGTCTCCTCTTTGGTCTTCCTCTAGGCCCTTTTGCCTGGCAGTTCCAACCTCAGCCTTCTTCTACTGATATATTCCCTATCCCTCCTCCGAACATGTCCAAACCATCTCAGTCTGGCCTCTCTGACTTTATCTCCAAAACAACTAACATGAGCTGTCTCTCTGATGTACTCATCCCTGATCCTATCCGTCCTCGTCACTGCCAAAGAGAACCTCAACATCTTCATCTCTGCTACCTCCAGATCTGCCTCCTGTCTTTTTCTCAGTGCCACTGTCTCTAAAAAACACTGATTTTTTAACATGGAATGGCTTAATTCAGTGTTTTGACCAGTTTCAATCACTGGGTGTGTTTGTTTTGGAGATTAGGAGACCTCTGAAGATAATTCAGCTCCTGGTAAAAACCTCCTGATCAACTGAATCTTAAGTTATCAGAGAAAGAAGGTGAGCACGCATGAGGTGCTTGGCTAGTGGCCCATCTGCAGTGACCCGGACAGCATCAGAGAGGCACTGAATTGTCACGTGAAACTACTTTATGCTGCTTATTTAAATAAATTCATTTGCAGGTCTCTACCTGATAGCAAGTGTTACAGTACATGTAGGGTTAAGTCTTACCACTGTGAGGTATTGTATCATTCGACCATCCACTCGAGCTTCATGGAAGTGGTCTTTATACTGAGGCAAACCAATATCATCCAGCCAGCCTAAATGGGTACAAAAATCAGACATTAACTCACTTCACTCACTAAACTTCTGAGTGCTAAATTAAGTACCATCAGCTGCCGAAACATGTTCACAGTAACTGCTCAGTGAAAATAGCCTGCAGTTCCTGGTTTTGAATACTGACTATAGTTGCATTTTTTGAATATATTTACATCTCACACATTACATGTCTTTGTTGGGCTCGTTTCACAAGAAGTCCCACTCTCTATTTGTTGATCATATTCAAATCAGAACATGCAGTGTGAGAGGTTCAAAATATTCCATGTAGAAGGAGTCTTACGGGTGACCCAGATGTGGTCCAGCTCTGCCGATTTCTCCACAACCTTGGTGGTGAACGCCTTCAGAGCGAGCTGCAGCTTCTTCCTGTGCAGTGGATTCTTCATACCCATCTCCTGAGGTCAGAGAGGACTGTTTGTTACAACAAAACTAAACTTTGCAGAATAATTATTGGCTTACTCACACGCCATGCAGTTGAATTCAACTGATGAACCTTTTTACATTTCCGATTTATCCATTTTTATTTTCTTTCTTTGATCTTATGCTTAAATCACTAAATGCAGAATCACTGAGTTGTAAATTCAAGATATTTCACAGTGTTTACTTTAAAGTGACATTAACTGCCCAGTTTTATTTACCTTCTCAAAGTCCTGAGGTGTGGCTGACAGCAGCGTCTGTCCACTCTCAACCCACTGCCTGGTGAGGTTGACATACTGGCCCAGTCCGTAGTCCTCTAGCCAGCCACACACCTGCTCCTTGGTCCACTGGCTGAATGGAATATTCATATCACTGGGGAAAAAAAGCACAAATCAGATCATTTATTTCTTCAGAATGGTCACCTTCATTCTTCAATCACAGCATACTTTTAAGGTAGATAGTGCCATGGTAAAAAAAGCCCTTAAGCTACTCTTTATTTGTGTATTTTAGGAAAGTGGTGATGTGGCAGGAAGACCAGACTAGATTATACATAACAACAGAGTATGACAGTGACCTAGCTGATACAAAACCCTTTCACACTTAAAATAGGAGTGATGTATACCACGTCAGGCAGAGGCACACTGAGCTTTACCGTGTAGGGTTAAAGGATTCGGGGGTCCTGGTCAGTCTGGGTCCTGCTGTCGCACGCAGTCCCCCTCTTTTAAACTGACCGCCATCTGGATCCGCTGCCTGGAGCCCTCCAGACTGGGTTCTTCGAAGTCTGTATGGGCGAGAGTAAACATGCTAGAAGCTGCTTTCATTTTCAAAGTAAAATGATCATAGATTTGGTACAATCCGTATATATTAATGTCATTGTTGATACATAAGAATAATGAGATGTAAGACAATGGTGATAATTGAAAATCGTTTTTCAGCATAATCATTAATTTAATTTTGTGTAATTGTGTAATTACGGTAATTCTATAGTCGGGGTAGTGACATAGTACAAGGATAATTTAATATGTGCTTAAATTATTTCTTAATTAAAAAATCCCTCCATATTTTCCTGTCTTTACATCCCATTGGGTTGTAATGAGATGATCAAAGTTATTCACCTCACCTGTCAGTGGTATTAATGCTGTGGCTGATCAGAATAGAACATATTCTGTGTAAACCACATGTTACTTAGACTTACTGTACATATTCATACATCTACTTTGGTCCTTATTTTTGCTCTACTTTACTGTCATGTGTGTTGGCACATTGTTGATGCATCAGTGTATCCTCCCACACTCACTTTCCCCAGAGTCTCTTGAAGCTCCTGTTATTCTTCATGTATTCTGGTGAGCCCACAGCTCGTTGGCCGGGCTGCGTGTTTGCTCCAGAGTGAATGGGGGAATTATCGCTTGAAGTGCTGTCATCAACCTTCTCCAACTTTCCTGTGAGAGGTTACAAAAACCACAGTCAGTGTAATGTGACTAAGTACAAATATGTTTTCAATTGTATGTGAAGGGCTACGTAGATGCAACACTTCCTAGACGCATGTGTACTTGTGATAATTACAGCAGACACAGCCTCACTAAAAACTGTCTACATTTATAGTTTCCTGTGATTGAGGCCTTGTCAAAGACAAATCTTGATGACTAAGTAGAAAGCAGTAAAGGCACTTTTATTCTTTTTTGCACACCAAACAGAACATTAAGAGCTAAGTAGCGCACGTGTGGTGGTCGCCTTTTCATAGGACTATATTAAGGTGATGGAGCGCAGGTTACAGACCATTGAGTTCAGCAAATAATTCATTGGTTAATGCCCCGTGAAAAATGAAGGGTTTTAAGCTAAATTTTACAAGGTGTGATGTTTATGATACGGGCCGCAGTCAGTCAGCGCTCCACAGCAGAGCACAGCGGAGAGAAATCAGGGTGTGGCTCAAGTTAAAACTGGTCAGTGAAGCTGAGGAAGGGTGGAGCTGAGATGAGTGTGGTCAATCAGAGCGAGAGAGAGGGTGTGTTTGGTAAGAAACTCTATCCCATGATCCATCTGCTCTGTCAGGAGCCTCTGCAATTAGACGTGATCAAAGGTAGAGCTGTCGTCTGGTCGAAGGAGAGTGGTTTGCTCCAAATATGAATACTGCCGCTGGCTCATGGGAATAACTGGCCTCGAGACTATTCCACAGGAAAAAGGAAGTCTGATTCTACATCAGGGATTATTACTGCACACAATCCATAACCATGCACAGCACGAGTTAATACGTCTGCATTTACTTTGGCTGGAGTCTCCATCTTCGCTCCCATCTGGAGACCTTTGACTGTGGATTTCACTGCTGTCTCTGCTCCCATTCTGCTCCGACAGAGAGGCATTCACAGGCAGCGTCTGACTTCTGGTGTCATCCAGACCACTCTGGATAAACCACACACAGACACAAATAGAAAAGACAGTAAATTTATGTGCTAGGGATGCTCCTAACGACCAATGTTTTCTTTTAACATTTAAACGATAGTTTAAAGTTAGACCAGAGAAAAGACTAAGAAAACAGTCCAAATTGAGCCTATTGAGTCTATCAGGTTAATATTGTTGGAAATCGTTTAACACATTTTACTTTAACCGTATCGAATTTTAAATGCAGCTGGATTGTGCGGCACTTTGCATGTGAACATTGCATGTTATCCTTAAAAAGTTAAGTTACAGTTAACAAATGACATTTACTAAAACCACATTTTTTAGGAAAGTAAATCTTGAGAAAATGTGCCTGATTATTGAAACGACATTTTCATTTGACATAGGATAATAATGATTTTAATTATAAGTTTAATACTGAGATTTATATAAGACTAGTATTTCTGGTGCCAACAAGGGAGGATAGCAGCGTTTAACTCCTTAAAACCTGAGCAAATTGTCTCGATTTCTTTCAAAAACATGGGAAGCAGGCAATGCGCAACACAGGAAGACATGACCCAAAACATCTGTAAGAAATTAGTAGAAAGGGAAAATTTAAAAAATAGTAAAACCTAAAAAAAAAAGAAAGAAAGCTAAAAACAAGCAAACACGGAAATGACCTGGAAAAAGTGCTTAAAATTAATTAAAAAAAATATGTAACAGAATTAAAAAACTTAATAACAATAATTATAGATACAGTTTTTCCCTAGCTTTTCTTCTTTTTAAAATAATTTTCTGAATATACAGTATTTTTTTTTTTCGCATTTTGTGGGGCAATTCTTACCTAGTTCATTGCATTTTCCACATGCAAAAATTTGCTCAAGGTTCAAAGGTTTAAATAATTGCAAAAGATGTCTGAAAGCAGCACAAAAAAAGTGTTGTCACTCCACGTTTCAAAGGGTCAATTGATTAATTGACTACTCACACACATCCCTGTTATGTACAGAGCTGTGTACTGCACAGCGCAAATTTCTCATATTGTCTCAAAGTTCTCTCATGCACCAGTCATGTAAGTGACAATACAATATCTTGTATATATACTGGCATGTTAGATCTATATGATGATAACAAACTACCTTCTGTAAAGATCCATTTGTCAGGTCACTCATGCTACTTGATAAAGTCTGCGGCTCTGTTCTGTGAAGATAAAACACAACAGTCAGTAAAATCCAACTAAGACATATTGGAGTCGTCCACTGACGAAAAGCTGTGTCCCTACCTGGAGTCACTGTCCTTCTGGGCGGATGATAGAGATGTCTGTTGGGAAGAGGAAGAGCTGCTTGTAGAAACCTGTGATGGATATAAAACAAAAACAAAAAAAATCAAAATCAAGTTTATGCAAACAAAAAACTTGAATGAGTAGGTGAAATTGTTTGCACTCACTTCCGACTTTACATCCACAGATTTTGCACTGCTGGTGTCACCATTCTTCATCAGTGCATGCTCTTCTTCCTCACTGCTGCATGAGGGGGTCCTTCCATTTGACAATGAACGGACAGCAGATGGAGCTACAGTAACAAAGAGAAGAAATACCTTCTCTCAAATCGAGCATTGGCGTGTGTCTCTGCCAAGGAGGGAAGTGTGGTGGCTTTTATTGTGCTCAGACATTTGTTGCTAATGTAATACAAATGACACAAGTAAAGTGAATCAGCTGTTTACCTTGTCTTGTGGTGTGATTGACCTCTCTGAACTGCTGGCACTGATTCAGGAGCAGAGTGAGCTCCTCAATACGTCTGTCCTGAAGACGACAGAGAGACCCAGTTAAAATGTTTATCTAAGGTTAGGAAACACACATATGGACTGTCGGCTTCACTCACTTACTGACCATAACACCACACAAACGCCCCTCTTTCACCATATGGCCTTTACATCAAAGCAGTGGATAGGGAGGGGACTGACACAAGCCTGGCTGGAAATCTCAGTTGTGGTAAGCAGCTGCGTGCAGTGTGTGTGTTTTTTGAAGTGGTGCCCATGCCTGGTTTTGTCATGGTTCTCTTAATGCAGCTCACTCCAAAATTAGGCTTGGCAGGTCGAGGCCTACTTAAGTGTGGCTTTGCCTGAAATGGCTCGCCTTGGGGTGTGTGGACGTGTGTGTCTTCAGTAGTGTGCCACATGTAGGCCTGCGTCTGTGAGTCTTTAAAGTCCAAGATTCTCTGGGAGGGAGAATACAAAAGCCCCTCTGTACTATAAATGTTCGGAGGGGCGGCGCCTCGGAGAAATGACAACATCTAAAAGTGGTTACCTTCTAACCTTTTAAACTGCATGATGATTGCAATTCTTCACGCAGGCCAGCCAGACACTTTACATTGTAGTAAACCGATGACAACACACACGCTGCTCTGTGCTGCATAATCACATACAGCTGTGTTGACCAGGAGGAGTAAGGAGAGGTTTCCAGATCACTGGTAACTTACCTTTTCATCATTGGCAGCCACCAGTGATTTCATTCCACTCCTAAGCCTCTGCAGCTCCTGGTCTATAAAGAGAAAGCCCACACTGATTATTAATCTGCATAGGCAGCTGCTCATGGCGTATAAATTAGCGTTTGGTATGAACACATAGTGACATGTGGTTATTTAGAAAGAAGGGAAAGGCAAAAACACATGCTAGCATGTTGTAGATTTATTCCCCACCAGAGTGCCATCCGAACCATGTATATTTAGATTCACCCTAGCCCTTTTTTTAATCTACCAATCATAGCTTTAGCCATGTCAGCTTTTACATATTTGGGCTCCAAGTCCATGGACACCTCCTTTGTAACTATTGCAGGCACATAGGCAGCATTACTGGTGAGTGACAGTGATTATACTCGGCAAGTGCCCCAGAGATGTGTTTATCTATGACAGACGAAATTAAGAACAAACAAGACTTTATGCTCTCAGGAATCCATGACAGCATAAATGGAATGAAAAAAGCCAAAGGCGAGAGAGATAGTGCATCAAGTCATTTTTGGAAACCAGTCGGTGATTGTCAAAGCTGCCCCTCCGAGCAGAAGGAAACAAAAAGATAATGAAATAAAGAGACATGTCTGGAGTAAGGAAATAAATGAAAGATCAAAAAGTAGACATGGCCCATGGGTTTGCAGTGATTTTCATTAAGTACGGTTCAGGCTTACATTTGGTGTTTAGCCTCTTCCTGTACATCTCCTCTGAGAGAGACAGAGACACAGAGACCCGTGATGAGACAGTTTATTAAGGGGCCAAAGACAGACTTTTCCCACAGCTGTTACTGCTAGTTAATGAATGCAAAAAGGAGTCATTAACTGTGTCACCCATCAGGCTGGGCGACTCTGTCAAGAATGAGAGGCTGCTGTTGGCAGGTGGGCCATTGGGCTCGAGGCCGGGTGCTTTGCTTACCTCTCTCCGAGCTCTCGGGGGATATGGAGGGCCTGGCCAGCAGCTGAGTGTGCAAGCTCTCGATCTCAGAGTTCTTACTGAGCAGGAGCTGCTGAAGGCTGCTGATCTCCGCCTGTGGGTGCCACACAGTGAGGAAACTTAACAGGAAGGACATGCGGGTTGTGCCAACATATGTCTGTTTAAACACACACAGCTAAAAGCTCCTTCACACACACAAAACAAGACATTTACATACAGTGCCTGCACATGTGCCCACTTGAAACTCAAATTTTGGAAGATAGAGTCTTTTCCCACCACTACCTATACATAAAACACCCACAACAAATGCCTCTTTGAATTTTAGAGCGCTTAATATTAGGCCACAACTGTTTGGAGTTTATAGTGTGTTTTGAAGTAAGTTTCAGTAAGGAAAAAGCAGATGGCAGTAAAGTTAGGTTCAGGCTGATGTGTTT
This sequence comes from Epinephelus awoara, assembly GCA_035609425.1. Taxonomy (NCBI): domain Eukaryota; kingdom Metazoa; phylum Chordata; class Actinopteri; order Perciformes; family Serranidae; genus Epinephelus; species Epinephelus awoara. Next base: position 26,130,727 of record CM069294.1, read on the forward strand.
GCCAGTGTGTTCTCCCTGTATGTTGTGTAGAAGAAAGAGGAAGGTGGAAAAATACACTTTTTTGCCTCATATACTCCATGATTTACTTTATCAAAACACTACTCCCAAGTGGTTTGTTTACAAAGGTAGAGTAAGAGACATAAACGCTCACATGGAAGCATTTTATATAGCTCAGTATCTGTGTATCAACATCTGTAGCCAGTTATTCCAGTGTGCATTAGAGTTTTCCTATCTTGATTCAGGCTAACGATCTGCTACCAGACACCAAAGCTCAAGACGTAATGTGAAGTGTAATATTTGTTCATTTTGTAAACGTTCAGTTAAAGTAAAGATGCCGATAGGATAGTTAATGAAAGGAAAAATTAAAGAACTGCAGATGCAGATTCACAGAAGTACCAAAATGATGGAGGTATGTGGATAATTTCAACCTTTAAAAAAATGTCGGGCAACACGCACATGAATGAAGTAGCAAACTCAAACTACTGTTTGAGTGGGCTGGCAGAGCAGCACAATGAAATATGATAATAATATAATACACAGGCAGATAATTGTACCACTAGGGAAGGACAGCAAGAAAGACAAAGGGTGAGTTGATGAAATAATAGGAAAGATAATGCATTTATCGAAGGGTGAGAGCAAGTAAAGCCGCTCAAAAAAAAAAAAAAAAAGCCTAAGAAGTTAATGCCATGGGATCATGCCAACATACACAAGTAGGGCATTAAAAAGGGGACTAGGCCATCATTAAATCTATTTCTACAGGACTTTAAAATAGAAGGTCAGACGTCTTATGAAAACATAGGTAAATGTGCAAAACAGAGTGACTCACTGAACTGGCAGGGACATCGGTTTGGAGAGCGTTTAGGAAAGTTGAGTGGACAGTTAGCAGTGGAATTTGGGCACTGATGGTGTACTGCAAAGTCTAGACACCATGAAAATCGGAACTTTCTTTTTACCTTTGTTGCTTTGAGTTTCTTCTCGTACTGTATCTTTTGATCCTCCAGGTGCTCCACTTTGTCCTTGAGGATCCTGAGCTCTTTCAGCAAGCCCTGCAACACGACATATCAGGACATTTAGCTGTGTGTGCATGACATGTAATGCAGCTATGAGTTGCGTCACACACTGATGAGTTTTGAGTGAGTGCTTGTTTCATTTTTGGAGCTGAGTATCTCACACACACACACACTGAAGTGGGACAACCCATGCTGTACACAACATTACAAGTCATGCACGCAGGCTGTGCCTACACTTTCTTCTCCGCAGTGGTACTGCTGCTCTGCATCTGAGCTACCCTCTTCCAGGCCGTGCGTGTTCCCATCAGGCCCATCTGGAACCTCTTCTACTTTGTGTATCACCCCCGAGGTCCCATCACAGGCCGGCCCGGGGTTTGGACCCTCGCCCTCAGTGGACTCGGTGGGGCACGCCACTGGAGGGCTGCCATCAGCTGGGATCTCCAAGGCCTTTTTCTCCTGGATCTTGCTATTGATCTCCTTCTGAAACCTACACATCTGCTCCTGCAGCTCGCTAATGAAATTCACTACAGTCTGACAGATGCAGTGGGGGGGGGGAAGAATCGAGAGGAATGCTTAGAAAGAGAAGAGGAAATACTATGTCTGCGTGCGAGTACATCGTTATACAGAATTGATGTTTCAGATCTGTTTTTCCTGCCTCGTGTCAACATAATCTGATATTTTAAATCCTGAGGAAGTGTAGATTTGGTCTTGAGCCTGAGTACAAACATATGCTGAGCCAGAGAAACACAAATCCTTGGCTGGTGCACACATACACAGACACACAATCTCATCTGGTGTAGGTAAACACATTATTTTGTATTCGTTCATGAGCCTGAGCCCTTGCTTTGACCAGAACAATACTGTTATGGCATATCTGGTGTAGGTAGGTTGCACTGGTAGATGGAAAGAGGGGTGAGCAGGTTTGCCATCCTTTAGAGGTGATCTCTGCCCATGTTCCTTCAAAAAGAGTGTAAACAGCAGCCGAGCTATGCCCGGACTGTGGATAGAGGAAGTCTCACTTGGGGTCCGGTACAGCGGATATGACAGATGATACGGAGAGCCTGCACGGCTAAATTTAACTGTGAGCTTACTGGCTCCACAGCAAGGAGGCTTTCACTTGTTGTGTGTGTGTGTGTGTGTGCATGCCCAAACATGCATTTGTGTGGACATGTTTGTGTAGTAGAGGCAGCACGTGGGAGGCCAGTAAAGTGTTTGTAGCAGATTTTTTCCTTTTCTCCTTAAGTCTAAACAGCTGTTGTGGGGAAAGTTGTGCCTGTGCGCATGATGAAAGCAGGATTAACAAGTGCTGAAACATTGCTGTCCGCTAAATCACATGTACAGTACGCTGTTTCTTTCTGTGTAGAAATGCAAATGAAAAACCTAAAAATAGTCAAGCATAAATACATTTATTTTCTCTTTTCATGTAGTTTATAGATGTCAAAAGTTTACGGTCTTATGCTTCCAATAAGGAAGGAACTTTTTTCAGAATGGCCATGTCAACCTTTACACACCACCAAGAACAAAATTCTCTGGGCTGAAGCCTACACACACTCATATTTGGCCCACCATCCATCATGCCAGCTCCGCTGTGCTGGAACTCTTTTAACCTGAGGACACAAAGGCTCTTTGACCAGCACTGTTTTGACAGTAACTACATACATTACTGTATCCTGCCTGCTGCTTTCCCTGCTTCCCCTTTCCCCAATTCATATGGTGACTGAATGCCCAGGGACGTCTGCCGGTAACCTAACACATGGTTGTTAAGCAAATACATGATTCAGTTGAAACTGACAAAAAATTTAAACCCCTCTGAGACTTTTTTCCTGTGGGCTTTGCCCAGGAACAACCAGCCAGGGTTTCGGGTGAATGTTCCCCTTCCATCCGTCCAGAAAGTGTTTATGATCTTCCATAAAATCAGCAGCTGACTTCAAGGTTAGATCCATCAGAACACAAGGCAGATTTTTGTGTGTACCCTCGTCATTCCTGGCAGGGTTAGGTTCAAGTTTCCAAGGACTAAAGTGAAACAGAAGTTCCTGTGGATTTGAGCTAAAGTAGTTCCTCCTTGTAAACAGTCCGCGGTGAAACAAACTGTAAGGTCATGTGGATACGAGGCATTCACAAACCTAATAATGTTTGCAACTAAAGCAAATAAATTAAGTCCAACTGGCACTGCTCAACATGGCACCCTCTTTTTGATGGATACATACTAGCTTTCAGTAAGTTCTGACAAACAACAAAACCATACCTACAGATTGTACTGCATACTTGAAATAAAATACTACAAGAAAAAGCATATTTGGCTCTATGAGAAGCCCTACCTCTGCTTTATGCTGCCGTTCAGCCCCATGGCCCTGTTTTCCCTCCATGTCTGCCAGCTTCAGTTTCAGGTAGGACACCTCCCCCATAAGATTCAGCTTCTGGCTCTCCAGTGACGTCCTATGCAGGAGCTCCTGTCATCAACAACATACAGCAACAGCATGAGGCAACACAAACAGACACACAGGTACACACAAACATACGCGAGTACATAATCTCTTCGATGATACACACTGCTCAGTACTCACTGAACAAAGGCAACATTAAGTATGAGGCACAGCAAGCTTCCACTTCTGTAATGACCGTCCCCTCAGACAAACCCACTGGTTTCAGACGCTGTTTGAGCTGCTAAATATACACAACCCATGACCACTATTTATAATGCCTATTTCACAGCTCACTCAAAGTACACAGCAGAGGAGGGGAGAGAGAGAGAGTGTGAGAGAGAACGATACCAGAAGCATGCGAAACATTCACAGAAAGAACATTAAAATAACTTTGACAGGTGCATTTTCCCGTCGCTGTAAACTGCTGCCAATCAAACCTGCTGTTTAGGGAGACTATAGGTCTGCTGCACAGTTCTGTGACTATCTGTCCTGTGAATGGCTGTCAGCCTTGAGAGTTAAGCCACTACTATGCGGGCAGATGTATTACTAATTTAGTTGATGTCAAGCAGGTGCTAAATCACTTAAAGTCCAGAAATGAGCATCGGAGGAAAGCAAACAGTACATATGGATACATCCATTTAAAACTCTGGCTTTGGAAAAAATATCTGGGCTTCTTCTCGAGTGTACACATGGAAAATATTAGAGCTTTGTCACCAGGAAGAGATTTACGGCTCAGGTCCAAAGCCTCATAATGACCATGTCTCCAAGAAACCAGCCCTGGCTGCCCTTTGATACACTGCTCACATGCAGCACGGAGCATAGAAGCAGACACTGAGAGCATTAAGTTCACAACTCATCGGATGGTTAAACGACACATGCCTGGCACTCGTAAAAGTCGTCAAAATAGGTTGAAGCAGTCGAGTTTGGTGGATATTTAACAAGAGCAGCAATGTAAGAATGAGGTGCGTTGATTCTGTGTAATACCTGGTTCATCTTACTCCAGGATCTGCCTGCAGCAAAGGAGGAGTAAGTGTTTCTCCCTCATGGATGAAATGGTTTCGAGTGTCTTGTAGTTTCAGTAGGTTACAGTGTCATACATCCATTCAGTTCAGTGTCCTTTGTAATTTAAAGCAGAGTCTCTGTTGTAGATTTCAAGTCTAAAGCAAATGACTGAGAGTTGCACACACACACTTCTGAGTCTTATTCGAGCACCACCCCTGTTCTTTCTCCCTCCCATCTCTCCACCTTTTTTCAGCTGTTTCTCTCTTACTCATTTGTCCCTTTCTCCTCTCTGTGCGTGTGTGTGTGTGTGTGTGTGTGTGTGTGTGTGTGTGTGTGTGTGTGTGTATGAGCAAGCAGGGTCATGGTTGTTACAGGTTGGGGGTGTGGCTAATGCTGTAATCACCTGCCCAGACAGACCAGTCTGGCCCTGCATAAACACTCTGAGACAGTGCCGTGGAATGAGTCTGAAGGTCCTAAATATTTTGGTTGTCAGGGTAATATTCAGCCAGAAACCCTGGAATCTTCGCAAGGAATTTTCTCCCAGGAGGCAGATCTCATCCTTAGTTACAGTCCACAGTTTATGAGGAGAGATCGGATCTCCAGAGGAGTCATATTTATAAGATGGATGGACAGTCTGGGGCTCTGTCACATCTTATTAAATGGAAGAAGAATATTGATATTAAAGCTCTGAATGTCTTTCTGTGGAAGTCAGAGTTTCCTGATTTTGGTCCATCAAGCATTTGTTGAGAAAGTCTGTGTAAGATGTTTTGACACTGTCTGAAAAGCTGCGTACCTGCTGTAGCATCTCCTCTGTGGAGTTGAGTTTGTGCTGATGCTCCACCAGAGAACTCTGCAGATCGCTGATCTTGGCTCCCTGAGCTTCCACCTGGTCTGTCAGCACGCTCACCTGTGTGTATTTGTGTGTGTGGACAAACAATTAGCACAGATAAGAGTTATTTTTCTACCCCTAAACATGACAATCAAACTGTTTTGCCATCATTTAGTTTGACTCTTTCTCACATAGCCTAGACTCAGCAAAATTCTTTAGGCCTTAGATCCTCTCTTCTACTTTCTCACAGTACGCATTAATATGAGCTATTTACATCTAATTGCCGTGCTCAATAAAATGTCGACGTCTGTGCCAGATCAAACAGTGCAATCGTTTCCTTTGAAAAGAAATGAATGATCCTTTGTGCCTCGGTAGGTGCTCGCAACACTTGAGTGACTCCGGCAATGTCAGCAGAACGCGGGTTAAATGTAAATCTGCAGAGAAAAACTATTAAGGCCACATAATGGCTAATCACATGCTAAAATGCCAGTCGGACCAGCCAAGTGGAGCAGATTTTCTAAAGGAATGCTTTATGCGAGGCCTTAAAGAAACAAACAGGGCACCTGCTCACTCACACACACCTACACACTACAGCACATGGTGGTGCTAGCCTCAACCTGTCTGAGATAAGCACTTGTTCAGCAGTCTCATAACTACACACCTACACGCATGCATATACAGACAAAGACATCACACAAAACAAGACATTCTGGTGTCGTAACAGCACCAAACCCAGCTTTATAACTGTTGCTGCTGCACCCATGCAAACGAAATACAGCCATTACGCAACATTTACAACATAACACTCTGATCTACCTTTGCCCTTCCTTTCCTTGTCTCTCTTCTCTAACAGTGTTATATGATATGGGAACTGTATAGAAGCAGTTCCCTCTAACAGCAGGGTGTCATATGTCCTCTTTTATGTGAGCACACTTATATCCTGCTGAAAGGTTAGTTTCGGTTCAAAGCTTTTTTAAGGTCATATAAATCAGTGGTTCCCAACCATTTCCCTTAAGGGAGTCCTTTTCTATCACTGAGTGAACTGCAACCCCTGACTAAGTGACATATGTTATGGATATTTATATTAAATCCATAACATTAACAGTACAGAACAACTGATAAACTGTACAGTTAACCTAAATAGTTAAAGCAATTTGTGTAAAACAAGTCCTGTAGATGAATTCTGCGCAGATCATTTCCAGTGAATGTTGTATCAGAGAAGAGTTTTCTTGGTATTTTTAAGAACTTTTTATACAATTCTCTGTCTGTCTTGGAGATATTTAACAATCATATATACTTAGTAGGCCTCTTTTTTTGACAAATTCAGTGTTTACATCGAACACATTCTCACTCCAACCTCCTAACATATCAACGTTGGGTCATGGACCTTCCACATCCAGAGACGACGTGAAAGGTATCCTGGGTGCATCAGTTGTTGACGTTCTCGAGAACGAATTAACGTATCATACCGACATTAACAACACACTCTCACTCTGACCTCATCACATAATGACATTTGGGACCTTCCACATCCAGATGCAGCATGAAAGGTACCCTGGGTATGTTGGTTGTTGAAGTTCTGGAACACCGTGTCAAGTGTTATCTGTTACTTGCATTGTCTTCTAACAAAATACGCTTCCGTTTTCACAAAAAATTTACCATTTACAGGCAGTCAAAGTAGACGCACTACGTCAATACAACAACGCAAAATCACGTTTTTTTTTCCTCTAACAACAAATGCATGTGGTGTTGAGGAAGAAAACCACAGGGTTTGGTTTTGTAATCTTTTGTAATCGAGACGCGAGCACAGTGTATGTCAGTGTATGTTGGACCCATCCATAACCCCTCCCACCCACCCTACTGGGACTTTTGCCGCCTTAACCTTCAATCTTGTCCCGCCTCGTTTCCCCTCAACCAATCAAATCAATCAAACTTTATTTATATAGCGCCTTTCATACATCAAAAATGCAATCCCAAAGCACCTAACACTGTTGAGTGTATATACTATAAAATTGACCTGCTGACATTAAAGGATGGCTTTTTTTGTCAATGTCTGACACTGCAAGTCACTGCCCAAGCGCCAAATTTTGACCATTTTGGAGTCATACCAGGTTGTTACATCCTCCTGATGCTTGGGCCATTGCTCTACAAGCTCTTTGATTTTTGACAGTGTACTTTTTTAATGCAGGATGAGGCTGTTAAGCAGAGCGAAGGTGCTGTGAATAGGCAGAAGTGAATGAAATGCTGAGATTAAGTCCTGCTATATATGTGGAAAAAGTTTTCTTTCACCCCTTAAAATCAAGAAGGCCTCGCGACCTCCTTGTGAAGCTTTGGCAATCCCTAATAGGAGTCAGGACCTCCAGGTTGGGAACCAGTGATATAAATCTTACCCAGAAAGAGACAGACAGAGGTCACATTGTTCTCTACATTCGGAGTGACTAATCTCACCTGCAGAATTAGTGACTCTTTGTCTCCCTCCAGACGTGATAAGCGCTCCTGGTAGGACTCACTATTGCCAGACGAATGGAGATTTACCTTCAAAATAAAGGTCAGCTATTAAGTTCAGTAAGTATGCTGTTAATACAGGACAGCTGCCCATTGGGTCACATTTGCTTTTCTTCAATGAGGTTACAGCTTTAGACACGTACACACAGAACTCTCAGTGTGGAAAAGACTGTAAGTGGTTTACAGGTCCTAATCCAGTATTAAAAATTTTAACATTTTATACCGGCTGATTAGTGGAAAAAAAATATTGCAGGCTGAAGGGCTGAGCTCAGGGCTGCCTGTGCAGTCAGGGATCTTTCAGAGCCATCAGTGTGCAAGGGAAGCAAAGTGCAACCAAATGGGCTCAAATTTCTCAGAAATCCAGGCTTTCAACCACAATCATGGAAACATTATGTAGACCAGCGTCCATCATCCAGAGCCAACAAGTGGTTTGCAATAATTTTAAAATACCATTAAGCCTTTAATATGCTCTTTGCATCAGGCTTTAAAAACACTAGATACATGTGTTTTAGCCAACGCGAACAGAATGTACAGTATGCATACTTGCAGTAATACTTCAGATATCCTTTCACTTAACTGTTTGTGATCAATAACATTTGTGTCCCACACAGCTCCTCCTCTCATCCTTGGCATTTTTCTTACTTCAGTGTTCAAGGCCAGTAGACTCAGGCTCACTTTAAATTGTGAACAGCTCCCTGAGTTTTATCTGTGTGCCTAATTATTTCCAAACTCTTTTTCCAGCCAAATTAAAATCCAAACCTATCCAGCTCCTCCTAACTACAGACATGCAATAATCCAAACTTTCTTTTGTTTCCAAAATCATGGGGAACACACAAGTGCTTCACCACTTAGACTGTAATAATGTGAACAATCTCCCGTGAGGTTTATGTCTCACGAGCTGCCCTGCTCTGCAAGAGTTCAACTCTTGCCACCATAATAATAATTTAAAAAGTCCACATACAGTGCATTGCAATTTAGTCCAACATAATAGCCCAGACTTCCTTTGTGAAACTTTACAGTTGTAATTAGTGTTGGCCCCTGTGAGGTGTTGATGACACTCAACAGATTTTTTGAGCTGTAGTTTTTGGTGTGGTTTCACTGCAAGATAGACGATGTAATTACAGAGCTGTGGTATTGTATAGCATTACAAAGTACAGGTGTTTTATTTATATCATTGTTCAGTGTTTTATCTTTTCACATTTTGTATCTGTGTTTCCTGTAGAGCACCTTGTGTATTCCACTTGAAACGTGTTCTATAAATACATATCTACTTGATTATTTACTGTTTCAAAAATGTACTATTTTCATATCAGTGCTGCCTAGTTTGACAGTTTGACCGCAGAGACTCCTCAAATCTGATTGGCTGTTTTTGTACACATGCGGTGAAGCCACAAGAGGGGCTACAAGGCAATAGATTAGGCAGGGGAATATGAATTTTTTCCCCAAATTATCCACCTCATATAGTTGTGTGTGAATATATTACAGGTTGCAGCAAATATGACTATTAGTCATATCCTGAGTATTGGAAAAAAAAATCAACAGTTTCCATTTGTAGGTAATATATGTTGGGTAATAGAGAACATGTCCTTGATACATGATGAACCCAAGGCTCAATGACTGACAGGTACATGCATGCTTCCTCTATGGCTTTAACATTCAGTAAGAATCATAAGCTAATGGAGGCAGTGAGGACTAATGCCTTCTTAATGGCAGCAAGATGGTATGTGCTGTCCAAAGACTCCCTATAGGCTAAAGTGGCAGGAAATGGCCTCCGCTGACATGCACATCCATTCATCTTTCACCTCCTTTTAACACTTTAACCTTGTGAACAGTTTGGCAGGCTTGCATCCAACATTTCACCCATGTGCTGATCCATTTGAAGACATTTAAAAAAATATTTAATTTCAGCTCTAATTGAAAAAAAATATTCTTCGGTAATTTGGAGAAATAACTCACACATCACCAAGGCGCTTGTTGCTCTGTTAAGTAAAATCAAAAATGTTGTTTCAGACACAGTAAACAAGACATGCAGTATTTCTGTAATCAAATACCAGCTGCTGCTGGTAATGCTTAAAAGCAGGGTTTTTGAAACCCTTCAAAAGTTTGGGAATTTGAGAGAAAAAAAACTGGGTTTTTGGAAGAAGATGTGGCTCATCAAAAGGGCTTGAATTCATACGTTTGTGTAAGAACAGAAACTGAAGAGTTTGGTTTTTTTTAGCCTGTCTGCCATCTCTGTAGCATGGCACCACTGAGAAGTGTTCACACATCCAAACCTCTGTCGCTTGTAAATTGTTGTTTGTGAGCATCTGTAAAACCTGCTAATTCTCATTATAAAATTCTCGATGTTAGAACAGTAATTAACCCTGGCCCGTGTCGCAAACTATGCCGTGTTGGCCCCTTAACTTTGAGGGAACTGGGCCTGGAAAATCATTGAAAAGTCCTTGAATTTGATGTTTACAAAGGTGTGGGAAGTTATCTGCTTCTCTTTGCAGCCCATTCTGCAGGACACCTCTTCAACTCACAAGCAAAACATGTCTTCCTCCCAAATTATCTACCATGGCAACCATAATTATGTTGTAAAAGCAACAACACTGCAAAACAGAAATAAACAACCATTATCCTTTGTGCAACTTTTGGTGCAGTACGAAGAGCAGACATGCGAGTGCAGAACGTCTTACCTTCCTAAGCCAGGCAAAGTGTTTGTAGAAGTCAATATCATACTCCATTCTGCAGGCCCATTGTACCGTAGGTCTGGCTCTTAGTTACTAACAGAATTGAGCCACTGCTATAAAGCATCAAGGAGGATGAACACATACCAACAGCAAGACAAAGCAATGGCTCTTAACTGTGCTGCACTCTCGATCTCCCTGAATCCAGCTGTCCTCCTTTTACAGACCCTCCATATTGCAGTTGTAGAGAGAGCATAGAGGACCTTGGTCCGTGTGGTTTGGAGTCTGGGCAGCCTGAGACTTTTAGAGCTGAGGCGAATAACTCAAACTATGCCAGTTGGCTGTACTCCCTCTCTTTCTTCTCTTCACTTTTTTCTACCTCTTTCTTTCTAACTCCCCCCTTTTTTTGCTTTCTCCTGCTTTCTCTCTCAAGCACACTCAAACTGCTTCACTGTTTTCTGCTGCATTTCTGCTGCACCTTCTGATCTCTCATCTTTTCCTGTCCTCCCTTTTCCTTCTCCCGTAACCTCTCTCTGTCTGTCTCTACCCCCGTCTCGCTCTGTCTGAAGTACCTCACGGTCGAGCTAATTTTGCGGGGCTTCCTAAAGGGGCACGGGGGAGAGTAAACTTTCTGCAGCACATGCTTGTCAGATGTGGTGCGGAGCAAGAAGTCAGTAAAGACGAGGCAGGAGGAGGAGGAGGAGGAGGAGGAGGTGGAGACTGGAGGAGAGCATGAGTGTAAATTTGACAGTATCATATTAAAGTTGAGCAGAAGTAATTACTGGTGGTGGCTGACCTGGACCAGACAAACAAACAACTGTTTGCAGAAAAGGGAGGACAGGAGTAGAGCCGGGGAGTAAGAGTGAAGGAAATAAAGGGAGTGAAAGGGGGAGCCAACTGCTTGTACTTGAAACAGGAGCTCTGGATCTCATTACCGGTGCAGTTTGCAATAGATCCAGCTTCCAGCTCTCTACGTCTTAGCAGACAGGAAAAAGCCCTCCAGATGTTGATGACCAGGATCAAAGGCCCTAATAAAACCCATGTACACATGGAGTAGTAGAATGTAGTCGACTGTGGTCGTATACGCCTTTGCACAATTCTCCAACACAACCCTTTCTCATGAAATGGATTTGCATATTTCAGAATGGGTACAGGATTTGCATACTGTGCGTTACATAACGCTGTTATCACCCATCCCTGTTTGAGCGTCGGGGGCATGCAGATGTGAGTGACACCGCACTCACCTCATCCCTCTCCAGCCATTTTAATATAACGTGTGCTGTTTCAGTGGAGACTTGTTTCCTGAGAGAGTCCTGTTCTTCATCAACCCCCTGCCCTTCCAGAACTGCTCTGAGGGCCTCAGTCAGCTGGAGAGCCTTGAGGGAGGGGTCCTGGAGTGGGGCAACGGGCAACTGTGAGGTGCACTCTGAGGTTTGGCAATCCTGGCCGCCTGAATGCGTAAGAGCACCGAACAGCCCTTCACCCATTTTGCCTAAAGAAAAGAACAACAGGAGACGTACCTGAGGACATTTGATGATCCTCATTTCTTGGGCATTAGTACACAGCACATACAGAGGTGACTGGCAGGCTGCAGCACAGTAGTTCCTAAAATGGGCTCCTGAGGGCGCTATTGTGCTCCAGTGTGACTCACTGGACATAAACAGCATCAAATGGCTGTGCACTGTGGGTTCTGAAATCCACAAATTAGAAGTTGAGCTTGTAGGTTACTGTAATCATCGTGTGGAAGTTGCAGAAAGTACTTTTCATATGAGTTTGTAATGTGTGTATTTTCAGACACTGATTGATTATTAGTTGTCGTTAGAGTGTGCTAATGGTTGGATTGCTACCTCTATTATTGGGCATTGTGTTCGGACCCTAACAGACTGCTGAGGTTGTGACAAACAGCGCTGACTGAAATGTATCACCTCTGCTAGAAAATACAGCAGGGAAGACACTGGAAAGTAACTTATGCAATTAGTGCAAAGTGAGATTTACAAGCTCCAAGAGAAGCTATGAAAAAACAAAAGCATCAAATTGAGTGTGTACCTGACTGAAGAATATAGAGAAGGAAGATTACAGAGAAGAACCCATACATCAGAAACTTGCTTACTTCCACTTCAAACCTCACAAACTGATCTCTTGTTCTCAGCAAAGGCTTTACTTACTTTTTTCTTCTCTGGTTCTTGTTCATAACTCATCCGTCACAATCTTAAAAATCCTAAGAATGTTTTTTCCTGCTTACTGTATGTGTATGTGAGAATCACGTGGGCAGCGCCGGCTGTACGGAGGCCTGCAATTACAGCCCAGCCAGTCTATTGAAGGTCTGATAATGAAACAAAATCTCTTACCAGCAATAATGTCATCCATTTGCTCCAAGGCAGCCTCCAACATGTGGCTGGCATTTGACGCCATGGCAACAAACTGTCTTATAAAGCAGCACTAGCAGATCCTTATTCACCGGTATACGAGGAAGACAGAGTGTGAGCTGGTGGAATGAGAGGGAGTGTGAGAAACCTTCAACAGAAAGACAGAGCGTCGCAGACTACTCCCCCTTTTTTTTTTGTTGCACTTAGATCTTTTTACAGCAAAACTACACACAACAACACAACACACTACAACAGCTGTCCTGACATCTGAGTGACTTCCAAGTAAATAACCTCCTGAGTGTGGCTTCTGGGTTTAAACTCCCCTGTCATTTTGCGGCCGGAGCCATACCCATTGTCAGCGCTGTTATCCACATGAGGCCGGAGCTCATGTTTAGAATAGTTTGTTTCTTTGTTTCTTAAAGTGTTCATCGTTTGTTTGTGTACACTTTCACTAAATGCCAGCTACATGCGTGGATTTATTCTGACGAGTTAGCGAGAAAAGAAACAAAGTGGAAGAAACAAGGATAACTGTATGTTTAGCTAAAAACCAACAGTTTTGGTGGAGCCCCAGAGGTCAGATCAGCACATCGGACAGAAACCAGAGTTTGATTGATGCTGATGACAGAGGACACACTCCATAATGATAAGCAATGCACAATGAAGCTGGAAAAAGCAGCAAGTGACTGAGCAGTCGCACCCATAGGAGCTGGGGGTTTGGTAATATTTCATTCAGTGACTCATGTTTTGACTCAGTATATTGACATTTTGTATACCATCATGTTACTGTGTTGTAACTAGCAGCATCGGCAGGATACGGCAGTGAGACAGTGATGTGTGTTTAATCTTCAAGTCTTTGTGATGGAGGGAAAGCTTTTATTGGGACAGATATCACCTGTTGCCTTAAGAGGACATTAATATTTGGAAGTCAAACATTGTAATTTGTCATTATTATTAGTGCATATAGTATAGTATTGTGTAATATACAGTATATTGCTGAACTTCTCTGCCCCTACTCCACCTCCCGACCTCTTAGATCCTCAGATCAGTGTCTTTTTACTGTCCCACGATTGAGGCTAGTGGGTTAGGGACATCTTGCCTTTGCAGTCACTGCTCCAAAGCTCTAAAATAGCCTTTCACTAGCAATCAAATGCTCTAATCTTACTACATAATGACAAAAACTCTGTCAGTGTGTGTCTCTGTTCCACGTTTTCTCTTCACTGACTTGGTCAATCCATGTGAAATTTGGCACAGTGGTAGAGGGTCATGGGAGGATGTGAATGAATCAATATTACATCAGTATTTTTACTAAACTTGGTAGATATGTAGAACAGGACGCCTCAAGGTGACTGGAGAAATTTAACTCTAATTGGCAACTGGGTGGCGCTATAACAACAGAAAAATGCTTAAAAATGGCTAAAATGCGACCGATGGCTGTGGCTCCCCCTGTGGCCGTATGTTTTGTTTTTCTTCTAATTTTTGGTATGACTAAGTCATGGTATGGTATGCTGTACATAATCATGGAAACTGTCAGTGTGTCATTCTGTCAGTGTGTCATTCTGTCTCTCCCACGTTTATCTTACTCACTGACGTGGTCAGTCTGTGTGAAACTGGCATTGAGGATTGGCATAGGTAGAAGGTGACAAAGCTACCAATGGGTATGGACTAGTGTTTAACGTTTAATATCTTAGTATTTTATAATCTTTTTTATGTATGTAATTGTTCTTGCTGGTGCTATTCTGTTTTATATTTGTGTACATATTATATTGCTTTATATTTGTGTGTCAGCAGTTTCGTCAACTGAGGTTGTTTTTAAATGTGTTATATAAATAAACTTGATTTGATTTGATATAAAGATAAGCTGATCTGCATTTCATTGAGTATGTGTTCATGTTGGACCTGAGCTGGCAAAATAACCACAATGAGTTGTGCAGCATAAAAAAATAATGTTTATGTTTGCTTGTAATCTGATAAGAAATAACAAGATGTTGCATTTAGATTTAAGGCTCCTTTGTTGTAACAGTACTAACCTCTGTAATGCTAAAAAGTGCCAATCTACAATCTTTTTTCTGCATATCTTATTGTGAAACCTAAAACATACAAAATAAAATAAGGAGAATGAGTCTAATGTTAATATAAACCATAATGGAGGACATTTTGGTGTATTATTTGTTAGACATATAAGTTAAGCATATTTCTTAACATTTCTTCATTCATTCTCTTTGGAGTGTAAGTGCACAACTGCCACTTAGATCATATCTTTTCTTCTTATTTAGTCTGAGTACGTCACTTGACTGGTTTGACTGGTTTGAACCCTCTTCATCTTACCCTGTGTTTATTTCTGCTGACATCACTTGACTTACTGTCTGAAGTTTCATATTGTGTTTTAGTTCCTAAACTGTGCTTTGGTGTATACAGCATGGCCAACAGGGAGCATCGCTAGTCAAGAAAAATATCATATCTTCCCACAGTTATCGTTCTCATACAGTACAGTAAGGTTACTTAATAAAAAAGCATATGCTGCTGTAACACTTAAAAAGACATCGGGACAAAATTTCTACTGAAAATATGGTTTGAGAAATGTACTGTAGTTTTTCAGCATGCACCTAAATGTAAGATGGTTTGACATCTGTTGACCCCATTAGGGTACATATTTCAAATAGGGAAAAATTGCAACTTCCATAGAAAGCTGATAACAGCTGTTCATTTTCTCCTCTCTCAGGATATTGAATACATTTTCTTTATGTGAGATCTTTATTGACAATGTACAATAAAGAACGCATCATATATTTTTTCAAATACTCTGTGTATAAGGCAATAGATGTTTATTGTCTATGTCTAGGCCAAGCACCATGTGAACGTTCATGCCGTACACTAAACTGTTGTTTTTTTTATTATTCACACTGCTGTGCTACTTGCTCTTTAAATTCCCAGAGCACATGTTAGATGCCAGGAGGTCAGCGTCCTGCCTTGTGGTTTGTAAAGGGTCACCCTCCTGGTCCATATCCAGGAGTCTATTTGAAATCACATGGACAGGAAAACAATATGTGTGCCCTGCCATTGGGATTATGAGACAGATATTCATTATGAACCTGTTCTGAATGAACTTCAAAATAAATAGCTGCAAAGTTTGCCCTTCATCACCTTGCCAAATAATTGCCAAAACAATGTTGGATAAAAGTATCATTTGGCAAGCTTTGAAGTAAATCTAATCCTGCCATAATACAGGACAAGACAAGTGAAAACAACATTCTACATCTGGGCCATTTAAGAGCATTTGTGCTTGGTAAATGGTTTATGTTGATATTACATGCTATTTATGTTGTATTATTTAAGTTCTTTTAATAGCTTATGTATCATTTAAATAGTGTATTGCCCTGTTTAGATGGACTATGCTGGGGTTATTTCTTTATTTGCCATTATTATTTTTTAAAGTCAATATAGGATGAATCCTAGAAAATGGGGATGTTTTTGTTTATTAGGTGGCGCGGAGGTTCAGAGGCTAGCACTGTCGCCTCACAGCAAGAGGGTTCCTGGTTCGAACCCAGGATGGGGGAGCCCTTCTGTGCGGAGTTTACATGTTCTCCCTGTGTCAGCGTGGGTTTTCTCCAGTTAATTGTTGACTCTAAATTGTTCATAGGTGTGAATGTGAGTGTGAATGGTTGTCTGTCTCTATGTGTCAGCCCTGTGATAGTCTGGTGACCTGTCCAGGGTGTACCCTGCCTCTCGCCCAATGTCAGCTGGGATAGGCCCCAGCCTCCAAGCTGTTACCCTGGATAAGAGTCACCTGCCTGCTTTAATTATCCTCCAATACACCTGCATTCAACAGCCTTATGGACTTTTGAGTATGCTGGGTTTTCAAATGAAAGTCGGATGCAGTTCAGTGGACACAAGTCATAATTAAGACATTTTGCAGACTAGGTGGCCTCGAACCTTGGACATGGTGAAATGGCCTCTATAACATTATACATCTTTAGCTACACAATGTGCATAAGGTGCACAGATATTTAATAAAAATACAAATGCTTTTATACAAGCACACTAATCACATAGCAGAGAACACACTGCACTGTTATAATTCATTCATGCTGTATATTTTTCCCTTGATCAGAATTTGGAGTATTTTTGCAGATTTTATTTTTGGTAAAGTTCCCTTTCCTTTTAGGCTGTTAGTTTGTTTGTGTGCTTTTGCAACTCAGATGTTTTTATGTCATGCCAATAGAGCGAACAACAACAACAAAAACTGAATCTGCATTAATGTGTTAGGTGTGTGCCAGTGATTGCCAGAAAGAGAAATGGAGCGGGAGATAGATCTATACCTGAGGTAATGTGATGATTATTCCAGTTTTTGGAAATGCAAATAGTGAGGGATGAGTTCTGAATGTTTGAGTTCTCAGCAGAACTGTGACTTGATATCAGGCTCATTCCCCCTGTAAAGACCATAAGCAAAACTGCAAAGAAAGTCATTTCTTTAAGTTTTGACACAAGCATTATGATTTATATGGAATTAAATGTAATTCAAAACAAGATCATATCAATTCTCATTACCAGTTGTAAGCTGGGTGTAATGGCAGAGAATGACAGCATAGTCCTGTATGTGTACTGTGGACACTCACCATCTGGGAGACTCTGACCTTGGTCTCCCCAGTATGTTCAGGCTAATGTAGTTTCCACAGAGAGAAGAATCGATCGTGTTGAAGATGAGCTACCCAGCCATGGTCAGTTTAAGGACTGCCCTGAGCAGATCCTGTCCCAGCTGATGGGAGCAATTATTGCACCAAAGGGGGGGAGGAGGAGGGAAATGCACAGCATGAGAGGGTACACCAGATCCTTGTTTATATCCCATCACACCAGCATCACTGCAAGACACTAGAACATGGAAAAGGGCGAGGGTGATATATTCTATGTCGGTCTCCTCAATCTCCCCGTTCTATCTTTTTCTTCTTTACTCGTTTCATCTTTGTCCTTCCAAGTTAATTGCTTAGCAGCAATGCAGTTGTGACAGGATTGGGGTCAGAAGCTGTGATAGAAGAGTGATATCTTTTCAATTGTAGTTTCCATGTGTTGATGACCTGGCTACAGAAAAAAGGGGAGGTTGGGGATATGGAATTTTAATGCTAGGTTCACACCACTGTATATTTTCTTAACACAGGCTAGCCGATGTTTGAGTAGCCAGTATTATTTCATGAACAGTCAACAAATGGTCTTGTAGACTCTGTGTGCAGAGGGAAAGCAAACCAGACAATAAACAGAGTCATGGAACCTATAAAAAGCAATGAAATGTTCTATTGAAGGGAAATAACACTTGTGTAATGTTGAGAGTGAAGTATAAAAATTTGTTTTTGAAGAAGCCTATTATATAGTTCATTGTATGTCAATGTAAGACACTGGACTACATAGCAGGGGAGCATACATCAGGAGACCTGTCTTTGCATGACATTCACACGCAAGAGGAGATATTTCTGTGTTTATAGATATCTTAAGAATATGTGATATATGGGTCTTTACAGTGTTGTTATCTTGTATTCCAAATCAACCAGTTTAAACACTGTGTGTGTCCGCAGCCTCCGTTTCACGAAACTAATTAGACACCAGCATAATTAGACCAGCATACCACAACACAGCACTGAAATGCTAAATGCTATTTGTGGATAACTAGACACTCAAAACCTCATCAAAATGTAAAAGAGTAAGTAGAAAAGGCCACCATAGCATGCAGCCCAAATTGCGATAAAGTGTGCCTCTACAACAGATGTAATTTGCGGTTAATAGCTAATCCCATTATTGAAAGTTGACCCCGAACCTTTGCTCTTCAAATGTCATTTTGATTTCTCTCTTATCAATTTGAAAGGTTGAGAGCTGAAACATTAGCTTTCCTTTTAGAACTCTGCATAATTTAATCAGTGAGGCAATTAAATTCTGTAATATCTTTTTTTTCTGTGTTATTTATGTGGTCTTCTAATTGTTGCAGTCAACACAAAATGCTTCTGCAGTGGTTTCTACAGAAGTTGCATTAACAGTGTGGGTCCAGTCTGTACTTTTGTAGCTTTACCAGAGACATAAGGCAGCTGCAGCTCAGAAATATTCACAGTGTGTGCCATAAGAGCCTTGCTCCCTAGAGCAGAGTGTGACGTAGCTTGGACAAAAATCTGCACCTCAAAGTCTGGTGTTTTCACCTTTTTTTCCCAGACACATTTTAATTAGGGCTGTCAAGTGCTTTTTAAAAAGATAATCTAATTAATTACATGCTCTGTGATTAATTAATTGCATATGCCAACTTTCGCTGTGAAAGTATTTAAAAAAAAAAAAATCAGTTCAAATGAATTTTGGCATATATGTCATAGTAAAGTTGCTAGGTTGACCAGTGAAAGAGCAATGTGCTTTAAGATGGTCAGCTTTAGCATCAGAGGAAACAATGTAGAGATTCATTCAAACATGTCTGAGCCTCAGTCAGACCCAGACTTAGATGAGAAGTCTATTGTGCACCAAAACAGCAGACGTATTAGAATTCTAAGTAACTGACAATGGCTGACACAATGAAAATGGCTGTGAAGCATACAATAATATCTGCTGCAACTGGGTTTTGGTAGACAGTGAAAGGATGTTCCAGGGTGCGGTTTACATCCAAATAAAATACACACTCTACCATGTATTTTGTTTGCTTAAATCATGGGCTGCAGTACTGGCAAACGGTCAAAGAATAGCTTGTGATGATACTTATCCCTGTTTTGCTGACTTTCATTTTTATCGTGGACATTCATTTTGTATGATGTGATTTTTTTGTCCCTCACAGAATACAGAGAGTGCTTGTTTTGTAGGAGACAGTGAATACTTACTTAAATTGTCAGTTTCGCCTATCTCAATGCTTACTGCCTTGTCACCATTTGTTGGTTAAAAAAAAGGCATGAAATGCTGTTTTTGTTTAGAAAGTTATTCTTTCCATATTGCCTCATGTTTATTTAAAAATCTTCTTTCAAGGGGCCCTCCAGAGACCAGGGGGCCCTAAGCAGCTGCTTATATTGCTAAATGGATGGGACAAGCTTTAGAAGGAAATTAGTACTATTCCGATACATAATCGTAATGTATTTTTTAGTTTCAAAGCAGTCAAAATATCATTGATGTCTAACCTGTTGTCTAGTGTTTGACACACAATAAGATGTTTGATGCAGAGCATTGCAAATATGCCTGTATGCTGCCCCACCCAGAGTCAGATGAAAAAAATAAAAAAGCTACCTTATAAATAGCTATGCATAACTCTCGTATTAAGATTCAAGTTATTCTTCCAGTCCACTGGTGTCTCCAAATTAGCGTATAAGGAGTGGGATTACTGCTGCTCACAGGGTTGATTGGACTCATCCTAATTTGCTGATTACATACTGTGGATATTTAGCGCACAAACACGCTGAGATCAGTGGCTCAGCCAGTAAAGTCCTTTTAGATGGCTTCATAGACCAAAAGTTATGAGTCAACATCATTCTAGTACAGTGTGAGAGGCTCCTCTGTGAAAAAAACTGGGTTTTAAAAAGTGGCAACAACTACACTATTCATTCATAATTGACAATTACTAAGAGGTGTTGCACACACTGAAGTCATACTGATTTCTAACTGTCATACTCTTTGCCTCCGTGCTGTTGAGTAAAAATGGCAGACAGATAATTACCAGGTAAGATGATTTTATGAAAAGAGCACCTCTACCTTCCTTGTTACCATCCACCTGGCTGGTTGGAATTAGTACAGCCTACTAGAAATGTGTCATACACAGCGCCCACTAACAAGACCTTAACAAGCAACCCACACACCTCTGTCTCTGCAATGACAGCCCACACCCACCCTATCTTTTTCTCTCTTTCAGATGAGACTCCATCATGATACACACACAGGGTGAGGTATAATCAGGGACAGAGTGAGTGGACAAGGTCACGGTTATTAACCAGAAGGCAGCAGCTGAAGGATAGCTGTCATGAAAGCACCATGGGAGACCCTTGACACTCATACTAAAGAGAGCTGCATTGTTCATCTGGAGCCCCACAGCCTCAAACCATCCATAGATAGCAGCTTTCCTGGAAGCACTTTTGAGATAACATATCTACAGTATGAGAGTGGCAGATGGAATAGCACAGTGGTGAGGTATTTAAGCTCACTAGAAAATGGCATTTAGTGTGTCTTGCTTCTGTTGCATGACATACATCTAGGATACAGCTGGAATCTCGGGAAAAGAAACAGTTTTTTGGAGGGCTGTCAACCATGTTTAGCATGTGTCCAACTATGATTTCAAATTAAGCAGTATACTGGAATACTGCTCAGGTTTTTGGGAGTGTCTAGCGTAAACAGTTGTATAATTTTCCAGGAACTTAAAGTGATAGAACAAAGACATCAAATCCTAAGCAAAAAATGAAATGTGAAGAAATAATATTAGCCCTCTACTGGACTCTATCAATAGTCTTCTCCTTAAATCACAACCACAAACACACATGTGCCCACTGATATTTGCAGTCATGAGGTGCCTACATGAATACATGCAGAGCCCACAGTGTATAAAGCAGGACACACTGCTGTCTGCTATCCTACAACCAATTCAGTGAACAGCATAGGAGCGACAAGGCCCCTTGGTAAAGGGCTCCGCCTGTGCTAAAAGAACTAGGGTTACAGTAACCTTTGTTCTATTTCACACATGCTCCGCCCGCTACTGGAGTATATGGGTAGAGTTGGTGGAGCCTAGTGAATAAACGCACTACCATGACATAACATAGACCCAGCCACACGGATCCAGACCAGCTAAAAGTTAGACACCGCAACCCACCAACTTCTTTACATCCTAAGCTGCCACAGCGGAGAAGTAGAGGGTCCCAGCAACCCGGGTGGTAAGCAACTGAACATGGTGGAGCTATGTCTTTGCCCTGCAGGGGTCGAAAGACAAGCAATAGCCACCCTGTACATCACATTCCCCGAGTCAAGTGTTTCAAGTATGGAGACACGTGGGTGTATCATGCCCAAGGAAGGAGTCAGGTCATTCCAGCGAGCACAGACCCTGGAAAGGAGTCTGACACGTCCAAGAGAAACAACCAAATGAACAGACAAGGCTGATACTGCCACAATGCATGTTGAACATGCATGGATTGCTGCAGTGGTCACCAGTGGGAAGCCCTAGTGCAGAGATGTCGGCGATGGATTCCTATAGGACATTGATGTACCTGACCCAGATGAGATGATGTTGTCTTCATCTCCAAATGAGCTGTTGTCTCAACAGAGGGTTGGCGGTTGGAGCGGGAGTCTTGACTTCATTGTTCTTGTATTCTCACTCACTCTTATTGCAGGAAAGCATCACATATAATTACCACCAATGCTGGTGTCTACACTTGGGGAGCTTCCAGCAGGCCTCACAGGCTGGTGGCTACTGAACGCCAGTCTCTGTTTGGTCTGTGCCAAGGAACTCGTAGTAGTAGTCCTGAAGGTTGGTGCTGGTGAAGAGGGACACGACGGGCACTCATGCAGCTCCTGAAGCCGCGACTCCATCTGTAGAGAGAGCAGATCTGTGGGCGAACTGTTGGCTGAAGAGAAAAGGATAACAGACAGCAGTGTGTCCTGTCTTATATACTGTGGGGTCTGTATGAATCCAGATAGGCATGTCCTGTTGGGCGACTACGCCTATGCAGATTTCAGTGGGTGAACGTGTGCTTGTGATTGGAGGAGAATATTATCTTTAGAGTCCAGGAGAGGGCAGAGCTTTTGTCAGATAGAACAGGGCGGTCCTGTGCCTTGAGGATATTAGTATTTGATGCAACAATGTACAGCAAAACTTCATGAACTTGCTGAACAGGCAAACTATAGCAAACCATTTAACTGATTACAGTCTCTTTCAAGTGACTCTGTTTTGATGAAAGGTATTTGATATGGTACATTCTGTTTCTGCACAGATACAGTAGATTAAATTGGTGAAGCATGTGATGAAACTGGCTATGGCACCTGAATGTAATATCCATGAAGCACAAGGCATTATCAGATTCAGTTGTTTATCAGCTTCAGTCCTGCGTGTTATAAGAAGATAACAGTTTCTTTCAGTCTTCTCATGGGATTTGTCCTCTGCGACTAACCTGGAAAAGGTCCATCCATGCCTTCATGGATTTTGTATCATCATCATTATCATCATCGTGTATTTCTACCCTCTTACAAGCTGGGGTAGAGATTACAGCCAGTAAGTAAGTTGCTGTTCTAATTTCCCTAAAGTCCTACACATATTTCAAAGGAGGTTTGACCTTGTCAAGTGAAGGCCCCCAAACTTTGAAGAACCCACTCCTCTTAATAAGAGTTTACCTTTAAATCTATTTTTAATGAAAACTCCCTTTGTGACATCAATAGACAGAATAAAAAAATAGACATAGCCATGGTGATTTCGCCCATTGGTTTGCTTACTCTCATTTTACAGCATTGGGTTTGGTGTTTTGGCTGATTTGTGGAGCCAAAAAATGATCATATATGGATGAGAAGGTGGAGCTAACCCAAGCTGCTAGATTGGTTAGCACGGTGCATTTACAGCTATGGTTAACTGTGATAGTGCTAATGCTAGTTTTCACTGGCAAAAAAACCCCGAACATTTAAACAAAATGTACTTATGATAGACTGTATATAAAGATGGACCACCACTTCCCCCCACTGCACAGAAGTGAAGCTAAAATATCCCAGATACGGCTGCTGCCATCTTGCTTTGGTGAAACCATTCGAAGCCAGAATCTGGGCAATAGCGATCTCTGCATTATCAGGTTTGCTGCCCAAACACCTGTGCGACCAATCATGAGCAGTGGCGCTGAATGTGAGCCCACCGATTGGCTCATGCAGTCGTCAATCATGTTGTAAAATTCCCGTTTTTTAATATTAAATAACTAATTAAAACCAAACTTATCATAAAAAAGAACACTTGAACATGCAGCGGTGTGATAAAAACTACCCTAAACACAGACCATCTTTGGGGAAAAATTATTTGATGTGTCCTTTGAGCTTTTAGTTTGTCCCATGTCCCATCCACTAACATGGAGAGGGCAGGCTTTATGACCTGTACTGCAGCCAGCCACCAGGGGGCAATCAAGATGTTTCGGCTTCACTTTTGGGGAGCTGTCATGTCATCCATCTTTATATACAGTCCAGGGTACTGCTCAGAGAGTCTTTGAGTACAACCAAACACTGAGCAAGACTTTTTTTAGGCGACCAAAACGTTACAGTTGACTTCGGGGTTAAGCCATGCTTAGATTACCTAACCAATGTTTATACAAGTGGCCACACCCTTAATTAATGTAGGCATAAGCCCTAACAACATTGAAATGAGTGAGTTGTCCATATTTTGTACCAGGCTGTTAACATGTTTATTTCTGCTACAAAGTTGGGCATGTTAGCAGCATTTTAACATGGGGGTCGATGTGGATTGACTTTCTCTTTGAGCCAGCCTCAAGTGGCAGTTTGAGAAAGTGCAGTTTTTGGCACTTCTGCATGGGCTTCATTTTACAGCCCTGGCGGTTGCCGCTTGATGACATGCCCTTACTTGATTCCTCTCTGTACATCATAAATATTTTCATTTATTTCTTTTTACTAGCTCTTACAGCAACACACATGTGAGAGCCTCAGGGGAAATCTTGTCCTGATTCCGGTCAGAATTGGTTTAACATAGATTCAACACACAACACAAAAAAATGTCAATCACAATTTGAAACCCTATAACATATTTGTTTATATGGCTGGAATATTTGGCTGAAATCGCAATGTAAATGGCAAATGGCTGACAGCGTTTCACAGTAAGCTCTCTTCCTCCTGGTGGTTATGAAAATACAATTACTCTGAGGTTTGTGCTTAATGCAGCTTTGAGTTCATCATGAAAACAGTATACCCTATAATGTATGCAGCCTGAGGGATAAAGTCTATGCATGTGATAATCAATGAAAGGCATTTTATCCCAGTGACAAAATTTTATTGTAGCTTTCACTCACCGCCAGAGCTGTTCCGTCACCAACACACAGGGCATGTAACATCTCTACAGTCTATGAGAAAAGGAGTATCAGGAGTATCTGCTCCTAATTTAACACACCCCTGGATGTGTAAGGACCTCATCAAACTTATAATCACTGCCTGTCTAGGTGCAAAATAAAGGCACACACTGTACCCATCCATCAGTATCTCAAAGTTCACTGTGAATCCCACAGTCTACTGCTCACAGACAACTTGCCAAATTCGGAGCAACACATTTGAATGCCTCCAATCCAGTGCAGAGTCTAAAATTAAATTGATTGCTCACTGCAAAGGGAGCCATTGCAAATGTGTACTGTGATAAGGTATTTCCAAGTTTTTTCCCCCCCATACTGCTTTAGAGTAGTTGCTAATTTGGCAAAGGTTCATTTCCAAGCTGTGCCCACAGGCATTCATAATCTCCTCACACAAACCCCCTTCTTGCCTCTTTCAGAAATTCATCCGTTTGCAATTCTAACACTTATCTTGAACAGAAATAGAACTGACATGCTACAAAATATATCACAGCTTTAACAATATAACTCAAGCTCTGTTTAAATTTTAATTTTCATGTTTTATTGTTTCACAGATTTTGCAGTTGTCCACCATGTGGAACTGAAGTCAGACAGTGTTTTTTCTTCTTCTTATATTTCCTAAAATTAAGAAAAAAATATTGTAGTGCACACAGAAATGGAACTGGCAGAGATCAACAATGGTTGTTTTTTTAATGGAATAATATTTATTGATAACATTTAACATATTTTTTTCTTACAGATACTTTGTCTAGAAATCAATCGTCACTGCACATCAACTGACAGAACGACACATCTTATTCCCAAAAATAGAAACAGAAACAAACAAACAAGGAGAAGATATCCCACCAAACCATGACCTCATGCACCAATTCACCACCAAATTAAAAAAACAGTATGGCAGTTCAACTGGTTGTAAGTAAACTGTGCAAATACAGACTCACCTCATTAAAACAAGTAACAAGACTATGTAGAAAACAGTAATTACTGTATAAACCCAGGGATAGCACAGACTTAAAATGTCTGCATATACGCCTGTTGTTTTTCTTATGGAACATTATAGAAAAGAAAACATCCATCTTTGCGGTCATTCAACATGCAACTGATCCAACTGAGCAGAGCTCAAGACAGTTTGTGTCTCTCATTTCCACAGTAGTTATTCGATGTCTGCATTCTTCTTTTAGAACCATATATGCGCATCACTCAGCAGCACCACTGTCCAAAGGTAGAGCCAAGGCTTCCGGTTGATTGGTGCTCTTATATGTGTGTTGCTTAAGTGTTGCTCAAGGCTACGGAGAAGGAGGTGTCTTCAGAGAATTACAGGATCCTCCCTGGCTACTACCTGTGGTCCCCTGGTACTGCAAGGACGAGTCAAGCAGAAACAATGCAACTATAGTTAGAAAACCCTCTGCCACGCAGTCGTAGAAACAGATGTACAGTCATATCAAATAAAACCAGAGCCAAATTTTCAAAATCCCAGCTTTTTATCTTGGAACCTCCAAACAAATGTACTAACCACCTACAGAGTTATGAATTGGGCAGTAAAACAAACAGTGAATGTCTCCCGTTTTATTTTTAGTTTTTGTCAAGTCAGAGTATTTATGCGTTCGCTCAGTTTTATTGGAATAGACTGCACTTCTGTGACTGTTTCATTTGCCAACTGCAAGCAAAAAGATAAAAGATTTACAGACAAAGTGGCTTACTTGGCAAACAAAAATGTAAATAGACATGCATTTGAAATCTATGGACATCTTTGAACTGCAGCGCTTCACAGAGTCGTGAGTGGCGTGAGGATGAGGATGAAGGGTTTGTAAAGACAAAACAACTTTGACTAAAAAGGAAGTTGGAGGAAGTAAATAATAAGGGCTAATTGAGGCTAAGTACAACAAACTGTAATAGCGCCCGAAAGAATCGTAAGCTCAATCTCCAGTTTTCTCTGGCTCTCACTTTGTATTTCGCAAGACACGGACCTTTGATGTGCACAAAAATACACACAATAAAGCAATTTTTCCAGGCTGACTGCACAGGTCAGAGATGCCATCCTTCAACTTCTCAGCAAGACTTCCTCCTCTCTGCTGTCAGAGTACTGATTCTGTAGTCTCTCTCAGTTCTCTGCCTCATCCACTCTTTCATGTTTCCCAGTAAATCTTATAAAGAGTAGATATTTGGGTAATTTTATTTGATTTCTTTACCACATGCTGCTCACAGAGAGCTCAGCGGCTTTTGTATGGAATCACATGTAACCCCACATGCCTTGGGCTGAATCACGTCAGAGCTTGTCTACTTTGTTCCCCTCGGTAGTTTCCCACTGCTCTATCTAGAAACAGAAAAAAAGTACAAGACTGAGTGAACTGACACTCTCAAAGACAAGGGATCGGTCCTGTGTAGCAACCTGTCAGACGAGTACATTACAAAGATATCTATGGGTTTATACCTGGCTTTTTGGTCTCGAAGAGGGGTTGACAACCTTTACTATCAAAAGAGACATTTTTGGCCGAAAAACCCAGGGTGGGGGGTTCAAATCCAGGGTGTGGGAGCCCTTCTGTGGAGATTTTGCATGTTCTCCTCGTGTCAGTGTGGGTTTTCTCTGCTTCCTCCCACAGTCCAAAGACATGCAGGTTAATTGGTGACTCTAAATTGTCCAAAGGTGTGAATGTGAGTGTGAATGGTTGTCTGTCTCTATGTGTCAGCCCTGCAACAGTCTGGCGACCTGTCCAGGGTGCACCCTGCCTCTCGCCCGATGTCAGCTGGGATAGGCTCCAGCCCCACCTTCAGTTGAATTTAGCCTTTTAGCATTACTAATAGGTCTAAATAAGCATTCATTAATATGTTTTAGCACAAGAATGCTGTTGTGCAGTGGGCTATTTTTGATTATTTGGTACTTTAACTTTCTTGTGTTGCTGATAAAAGCAAACAAATTTGTCCAGGCACTATTGAATTCTCTATTTTCCTGTGATATTTCTCCCTTTTTGTATTTGGAATCCACAGGTAGCCTACCTAGGGAGACTCAAGACTACTGTAGCTACTGCTAGTAATGTTTTGAGAGGAAGAGGTGATAGGACAGACGTATGACGCACATTTTAGTTAAAGAACTGTTCAAACAGTTTTTTAAAAACAGTGCATAGGATACGCATTTTTACAGTTGAGAGTTGGAGGTTGCCTACCCCTGGTCTAGAAAAGGACAGTTTCAAACTAGGTACTGATCACCATCGTGGTAACTTTGGCACAAGTGTGAGCTGTCCCAGATCAGGTTGTTTTTCCGCGTCAGAATCAGATATGTACTGACATGATACAGCACGGTATCCTCTGTGGACTCTCTTCAGTGAAGACTTTTGAATCAGATGTGTAATGGCCGCATTCCAAATCACACACCTTTTCTTTTTAATTTTTGTGGGTAGTGCATCTGCGCTTACAAAGTACATACTGTTGCATACAGTATGCATACAAGTAGGACATACTACTTCATCATAACATTGCACCCTGAACTTTGACCCTCTTGCTTTTCCGTTGCAGTCTGAGGCAAGTAAAAAAAATGAGTACAGGATGCAGTGGATCTTAACCTTGAAAATTAAACAAAACGCCGTTTTACGAGCTCGCCACAGAAGAAGGTCAACCCAGAGAGCTTTGCTGTAGCCTGTTGCCATGTATGTAGTTTTAACTTTGAAGTATTAACTACATACATTGAAGATTCTATATAACGTGTTTCTCTGTCCTGGTTATTTTCATAGCTGTGTCCTTTTGTTGTTCGTTATCTATATGATTGTTTTGTCCATTTAATAATTCCTATTCCTATTCTATTATTACTATCTATATTCTGCTGGTCAATAGTCACTTGAATGCGCTGTCATCCGTCACTGCGGCTTCTGACAGCTGTCAAAATGAGCTGTCAACACGATGTCAAGCTGTCATCTGTTTGCGGCTCAGTTGATGTGACGTATCTTCCGCTGCACAGAGGATTGTGGGGCAGAATAGCCTGAAAAGCATGCTGGCTATTACACTGCAAAATGCAACATCCTCTGCGGTAGGACATCCTGGTATTTTTAAGATAAACTGTGGTGATAAAGAAAATGGCTCCTATCAAGAGACAGATTTTCCTGTCTTTCTTTTTTTATACTTTCTTTGGATGTTAAGTAGCTTGCAGTCATATTTCTATTGTGGGGACCAAATATCTTTTCACAGCCTCATTGTAACAACACACTACTGTATCAGTGCATACTAATGAGCCCACTGTGCCTTAATGACTGAGCAGTGATAAGCTTATTCACTTATTCATTTACACTTGCCGCAGCTTTCCATCCAGGAGGCCTCACCAGCCTTGCTGTAAAATCTTCTGTGTTGCTCATACATTTTTTTTTTTAACATAAAGTGTTTTTCATAAATGTCAGTAATCCATTTAATTAGCCTTTAGTAATCATCTTTTTCCTTTGCTGCCACACAATGTTTTGTATTTGTTGGCGACATACTATTATATATTATATAGTATACAATCTGTTTTGCTTCATCCACTGAATCTCCTTACTACTGCTGCTGCAGTTTCACCACCTAGTTAAGTAATACTTTATCTTATATAAGACTGTCTCCTGGAGATCTACATTTTACACATAAATTGCTTTTTAACAAAGTCCACCTCCAAAAGCTCAGAAAATATTAACATTATTAAATCTGACATTCACTTTTCTTGACTGGAGGAACTTGTTGAATTGGACACAGGTCTGACGGTGTGTTTACAGCAGAAAATAACCATCTGTCAAATTTTATTTCATTTGTTCAGTGTAAGACTTAATATTTGGTCGGTAACAGCGTATTCCTTCCTGAGGGTTAAAACCTTCAAGGGATAGTGCACCCAAAAATGAAAATTCAGCCATTATCTACTCACCCATATGCCGAGGGAGGCTCAGGTGAAGTTTTAGAGTCCTCACATCCCTTGCGGAGATCCAAGGGGAGAGTGGGTAGCAGCACAACTCCACCTAATGGAGGCTGACGGCGCCCCAGAGTAAAACGTCCAAAAAACACGTAATTGAAACAACAGAATATGTCCATACTGCTCGTCCGTAGTGATCAAAGTGTGCTGAAGCCCCGACTTAAACTCTGTTTTTAGCCTCATTGTAGCCTGTAGCTCTAACTGTAGCTGGAGTTGTGCTGCTACCCCCTCTCCCCTGGGATCTCCGCAAGGGATGTGAGGACTCTAAAACTTCACCAGGGCCTCCCTCGGCATATGGGTGAGTAGATAATGGCTGAATTTTCATTTTTGGGCGCACTATCCCTTTAATGTGTAAGAGACGTTTTGACAGTGTTAGTGGAAATTTATCCTTTTTGAGAACAGAAATGTGTTCATGTCCAAAATGTGGTCAGTCCCTGTGTGTGCATGGGAGCACATGTCACAACCATCACAGAAAAGTCACCTCACCTCAACGAGAGGATGCCAGCGGGCGACAGGTTTTCGGGGACATGTGAGCATTTCACTCCAGTGGTCTCGACCGAGGCTGTCTCCATCGTTGCCAACCCGACACACACCGATGACCTCATTATGGCCTACACTGTAGGTGCGGGAGGGAGAGAGAAAGGGAGAAAAAATGTGATCACGACCTACCAGTGCATTCCAAAAATACTGATGCATTACATCTTGAGTGTGAAAACTGAAACTGTCAAACTATTAATGTGACAGAAAAGAGTCACAGTTTACAAAATTCCTCAGAAATGCAAAATACTGTATGACTTATATAAAGTCTTGTTCCTAACCGGTCATAGTCCATCACTGCAATCAAAAGGCTGATCTGCTCTATATTTTCTGGAGGGACATCAAAGACGATAGCCTCATTATAGACCGGATTCAAAGTGTTCCTCTTCGTCGACGTCTTCCTCTTCTTCAGCCTGCGACCGTCACACATTAATGAAACCTTCACGTATGGATCTACGAAAGTGAGAGACACAGAAGGGGAGAAGTCATTTTCATTCAGGATACCAGAGAGACTCTGCAAGTGTAGACACTATCAGGTTTTAATTACCAGATGCACCAGTGATATCCATGGCCTTGAGATTGCGAGCCTTTATCATGGTGATGGTCAATCTGCCTGCAGTCGGCAAGTAACAGAGTGAAAACATCAGATCCCCGAGGTCCACGTTATCCTGAAAGACAACACACACAAAACAAGTTTACTCCACTGATATTAAATGATATATTACTAATTCTTGTTACTTTATATTGATAAAAACAGCTTTACAGTCACTCTTTAATGATATTAATGACATTATTTGTAGTACGGCTGCTTTTCATCACTACACACAAGACAAAGGGGAAGAATAACAGCACGGCCATCTGACATTTGACATTCGGTTACAGAGTTGAAACATCTCTCTCTACTCTCTTCTGTCACATTGCTCAAATAAAAGCCTCCCACATTTCCCCCGACATGGAGACTTCTGTTGAGCTGCAGAGAGGCAGAAGCTCACTTATCACTTGCGCTTAAAATAACTCCACCAAAGAAGCGAGAACCAGGAAAGCACACAAACGTGTCTGGTGGAGACAACTCCTCCTACAGTCGAATCTCTCGCTGATCTGCTGGTTTGTCGGCTAGATTGCGTCGGTACTTCGAATCAGGTGTCATCTGCCATTACCTTTCGGTGTAATCAGTCTTAAAGCGGAGCTCGGTGATTTTAATTAGTGTGTGAACATAAAACCCGAGAGCTGGGAAGCTATGGTGTCACGTTGCTGCTCAGAGCTGCCCCATTAACTGTGATTGAGATAACAAGATAATGGCATCTAATTTCTCAGATGTACTGGGAGATGAAGGTAGATTAAAATGAGGTTTAATGTCTTATAAAAATCCTGCACCATAAAAAAACAAGTGGGAACCTGTTTATAGATGATTTCCAGCAAGCTTTTGACTTTCTAAAATAGTCCCTTCGGTATGCTTTGCAATTTTCCTCTGAGCTGTACAGTATAGTCACTGTGCTAACTGTGGTTGAAAGGCTTGTAGTTTGTAGAGAGGGAGGGGACAGAAATGCAGTTGCTGTCCTTATTAAAAGAGGCAGGTCTATTGGATATCTGCTAGCAGGAGAGATCAATGGCTTATGGCATTTCATTTTTGCAGCAGGTTTAAGGCAATTGTCTCACACTCCAAGACACTATTAGATAATCAATATTTGTTCATTGGACCACACTGTGCAGAAAACAAAAAAGGCTATTCTGAAAACAAGCATAAAATTGGAGACTAGTCTTCGTCGGAGATTAATTACTTTAACATAAGTATTTGTTTAAAAAGAGCAAATAATGCCCTTTGTATAGTATGTGAGATATTGTGCACTAATATGCATAATGACATATAAGTCTTTGGGCTTAGCAGAGTCTGTAGAAGTTTAATTAAATTGTAATTCCATTATGAAAATAGGTCAGAATTAAAAAAAGATTATATGCAAGTCCGCTCTCTTACACACAAACTCCTCTCGCTCACACACACACACTCTCTTTTTTCTTTCTTTCTTTTAACAGGAATCAGTCCTTTCTAACATTTTCTACCATTTGTCAGTATTGCTAAGCATGAATGTCCTTTTCTGTGATATGGCACTTGTTTTTAACTGTGTGTGTGTGCGTGTGTGTGCATGTGTGTATGGGTGTGAGAAGGGAAAGCGAGGAAGCAAAAGAAGGCAGAGAAAGAGAAATATCTCAAGACTTTCCCTCCCGAGACCTAAACCTCCTTCTATCTTGACGTGGGTCTTTCGTTACAATCAGGATCAAGTATTCAACAAGGCTGTGCTGTAAAGCATTTTAATTTGCATGATGGATTAACTGACAATCCCTCCAGAAAAACATCCCTGAAGGATCCTATGGGCTTTGCACGCTTCACGGCCCATGGTCTTTGTGCATACTCGAGATACAGGTGGGAAGAGAGAGATTAGGGCTGTGCTTCATGTGCTCCGAAATCCGTCTAAGGCAACAAATGGCATTTAATACCTACAGGTCGATGTGTCACGCTGCCAGTCTCTGATAATCAAGCTGTTTTCCTAGTTTTACAATTTGTACATACTGAACTTGTTTATGTCCTAGCACAATAAAAGCCACAACCATCAATCAAAATGATGAATGAAACCAAAGAAATCAAAAACAAGCCACATTTATACAACAGTTAGTTCCAACCTAGTAATTTAGTTGGACAAGAGGCGTTCCATGAGTGCTGGTTTAGAGTATGACATCACTAGAACCTTTAGCTATGTATGTATCACTCCACTTACCAGGTTTTCGAAAGCAACATGAACATGTTCGGCCAAATACCATTGAGTTCAATTATGAATGGTCATCAGAGGAGGACAAAGGTAAGGAGAAAGGCCTAGATACTTTCTCTGCAAACCTCTAGGTATGTTCATATGACATCAGGGCAGGCACTGTGTCAGATTTTTGCTACGAGACTAAAGCTGGCAAAAGAGTTCACAATAGCAATATTAACACAATACCGATCTATAGAAGTCGTCTTTAACCTTGCTAACTGACCCTTTGCTAGGTCCCGCCCCTGGACACAGAGTGGCTTATTATAACGTGGCATTGAGTTGGCTCAGACCAGGTCCGACAACACTGACTCTAATACAGTCGTTACAGATTTCCTTCATTTTCAGGCTGGTTTTGTGGATTTGGAGCTAAATGTTGTGTCTGGGGCACGTTGTGTGTTAATGACACTCGTTACCTGGAGAGGTTGGAAAAAGATATGCGTTTCTTCCTTGTTCCAAAACCAAAATCAAACCCTGAAAAGTGTAGGGTTTGCTAGCTAGCTACTGGAGATATAGCCTACTGAATGTATACACATGCTGCTTTTGCTTTTTAATGATTATAACAGTGAAAAACAGAACAGAACCTCTCTGTGTCATCACATTGTGCACAGATAAACATTGTTTGACTTCTCTGCCCGTTCTGCAGCAGACGTCCAGGTGCTGGCAGCGGCACTAGGAGTGAAGCCAAACACCATTCATCTGCACACACTGTGATGACACACAGCTGGTTCAATATCAGCAAAGTTTCCCTTTATATTCATTGTCTTCTGTGGCGCTCAGCAGTGATGTGGTGGTTCACTGTTACACTGTGATCCGTAGCCGATAGTTCGGCTTTAGCTTCTAACTATCTTTGTCTTTTTAACCTGTTGTTGCTGCTGAGTCAGTTTGATATCCTGGATATATCCTTCAAACACAGACTGTAGACCCCTCTGTCTGCTTCTCTCTGGAATCACTCTTTCATTTTTCCAAAAGTATGATAATATTTCTTCAGGGAGTGCAGTTGGTTACAGTGTGTGCTCCATGTTTTGTCATACAGCTTGTCAAACCATCACCAAGGGGCGGGGCTTTGCAAAAGGTCAATCATGTGTTTGTCTCTTTTTTGGCAAACAAATTACACTCAGAATACGAGTGTAGAGAGGTGGAGGAGAGTCTGTAACCATAACTGCCACAAAATCTCACAAAGAGAGGGAAATAATTTAAAAGGCGCTGGATTATTTTCACAGTATAATCATATGGGTATTTTTTATGGTTGCTGATCTTGAGGAAGGCCCAAAGCTCTTAACATAATCGAAATAAAAGAAATACATATGGAGCCCAGCCTTGTATTTATACAGAAACAATATTTATTTTTTAAATATCATGTGATTCTCAATACCAGTATTTCGTGACAGCCCTATCAGCCAATGCCGCAACAGTTCTGTTGGATCAAACTGTTACCTCATCCGCATCACACATGCAACCAGAGCAGCTGTCAGCAGACTCTTATTTCACTGGTTGTGCAATAAATTGAACATTTATCCAGATAAACAGAGGCCTCCTTCCTCCAACCAAATCACAGCCATGCTGATACTCAGTACCACAGTGCTCGTGTCCTCATCATAAGAAAATGTTCTTCCATCAATCTGTTTCTATTACAGAGCTGAACGAGCCAAATCTGGCGATGAAACAAACCACATGGTCAGTCCCAGTGGCAATTATGATTTAATGATCATGATAATCCTATCAATTAAGTCGATGAATCTGTAGAGTGATTACCACAGATTTGCTCGACTGCATCGGACACAAAGCCTCTGTACTGGTGTCCAAAGATGATTAGCCCATTAATGAGCGTATATGTGTGGGGCATGTGTGCAAATGTCTGAGAACAAGCATTTGTGAGAGTGTTAGTGTCTGTGCGTTCTGTTGGTGCGTGTATGCATGAGCTCAGTGCTGCCAAACTGAAAAAAAACTAAACAGTGTGAGAATGGAGCACTCCAGATACTGTGAATCTGCGGTCCCCATCGCCACCTGTCACATCGCATTTCATTCCAACTAGGTAGCATCGACAAGCAATCAATAATAAAGGGCAGAAGCGTCAGCATCGCTACACTAAACAACCTGAAGTTGAGAGTCTACACAAAAGTATCAATACTTATGTCAATATCAATATTTCCCTCAAGTTTCTATCTTACACACTGACACAACAAATGTCGTCATCTTCCTTTCTTCTTCTCTGCAGATGCAGACCCCACATTCACTATGTCATGGTGAATAAATGAAGACCAATGTAGCACTGATAGCTACACCGTTCATTTCTAATCAAGCATAAATTAGATCAACGTACATGAACACTTGTTAAATATTAACACTTTTGAATTTTGAATTCTTTGCCATCCTTAGTGTGAGACACAGTGTCTGTTTTATTAATTGTTATAATATAGGCTTCAGCTTTCAGGCAAAGTGCAGGTGTCAGTGCACATGCCTGTGATCTGTTCCACTCAGGCTTCGCTCTTTAACGAACTCAATTGGCGTGTCCACTCGAACTGCAGAGAAGCACACTGAAACATGTACCTGCTCCAGCCAGTCTGTCAGGCCTTTCTCTCCTGATACTGACCGCACATGGTGGAGGATCATGACTCAAGGCCTATTCACTGAAACCTTGCACACTGAGTTCGTTGCGCTTTTAGTTGCTCTATTCATTGCAAAAAATCTCCATACAAGGCAAAATGGAAAGATGTGTTTGCTCCTTTGCTTCTCCCCACTGGACAGTACCTTTGTCTAGGCTGTCGCCACTCTCTGCCCGCGTCTTGAAACTGGCATTGTGACTACTGAGTTATGAAATGATAATATGCTGCTAATCAATTACACTCTGCTCTCAGTATCATCATTGCTGTTGTGCTTTTCTGGATAGGCTAACGCTACCTTCTCTTTGTCTTTTAAAATTTCAAGGGCATTTTTTCCATATATTTCCACTTCTTTTTCATCTGGCTGGCTCGCTGTCCACTTCTGCCACATTCCTCTTTCTTTTATTTTTAAACTCAATTTTGAATTATTCTAAATAATATTTTTTATCTTTGCACCTCTTGTCTGCACTTTTGCTATTTTTAATGGTAACTCTTTAAAATTATCAATCATTTAGTAATTAATTTTACCTTTTATATCTTTTTTTCTCTTTACTCTTTCATTGTAAATGTTATTGTAAAATTAGGTTTTATATATTTTATTGCTCTGTAAAGCACTTTGAATGGGCCTGGTGTATGAAATTTTACAAATAATCCTGCCTTGCCTTTTTGCGGATGTACAGTATGTATCCTGCAGGGTCCCATTTTCTCTACTGTGGTCAGTCATCTCTCTTTTGACGGATGCAGGAAAAAAACAGAAAAAAAAAATGAAATTCAAACCTGTTCGGAAAATTTTAATGATGGACAAATTAGAGTCAGTGTATGAAAGTGGTGGTGAAATCTATCTTGCTGAAGCCAACCACTTCTTCATGACTCCTTATGAGACTATGTCTAGTATGTGTCTAATAATGTGTCAAGCTGGTGTTAAGGTGGTGTACTTTGCCCCTGTGAACTTCTAAGGCTTATTAGAGGCTGAAGCCTGAGAGAAGCAGCATGGTTACCCATTGTGACCCTGGAACTACAAGCACAGGCAAAGCACTCTAAATGTGTCACCCTGCTGCTCCTCAAGCTGCTAATGCTCCCATTACATATCACACAGCAACATTGTATTGCAGTTTAGTTCACAGTCTTTGCAGTTAGTTTACAAGACACTGATGTCCTTTATCACTTTGTGCAGATGTGACATTTTGCATGGGCTTATGACATCTTTTATTTTACTTTTACACTTCCTTTGTCAACAGTGTTGTGTTTAAAGACCCGTATAAATAAAGCTGAACTGAGCTGAGTTCAATTTAGACGAGTTTCAATAAACATCAGTCAAACTACAACAGCTGCGCCTAATTAAACCGAACTAGCCTTTTTTCCATATATTTTTTCCCCAGGATCATAACACAGCTGTCTTTTAACCCTGACTGTGTGAGTACTGCTTCCATTTCCTATGTGCGCTGTGTTGTAAGGCCAAAGTGTCCATGAACACCCCACTAATTCAAGTGAATATACTTCCCACATTGACATCTACTATTTATATATTACTACTTATTTTTGTCACTTTTACGTACTCAAAACCCAGTTAGACTTTGTTTATATCATCAAAGTGGGACACAGCTGCTCAATTTGTGGATGCCAAGTGTGGTTATGACGGCCATATATACAGCTTGTACTGAGTGACGGGTCGAGCAGCTACATTTACATTTCATTGCAGTAAGTTAGCTCAGGTGAAGACTGTTGGATGGATCCATGCGACCTGCCTTTGCTTTCAGCATTGGCAGGTTGCACAAATATAACGGCTGGGTGAAGCAGGAGGATACAGATTGTGTGTGTGTGTGTGTGTGCGCGCGTGCGATAGTGAGACACGGAGGCAGAAAGATTCTGGTCACCACTATTTTTAGAGGCCATGAGTAGGAAGCTGTTAATGGTCTTGAGCACACCGCACACGCTGATATTTGCTGCAATCAGGAGCCCACAGAGCCTTAATCAGGCAAAATAAAGAACATTATACAACATCTGTGATTTCTGTGAGGAAGATATGACCAAAATGGCATTTTAAGCTGATGTATTCCATGTCTTTTACACCAGAAGAGTTACCTCACTCTGCTAATTAAACATTTATTCCCTGCTTTATTTTCCAACCAGAGAAACTACAATAGTGACAGAGAATTGAATGACTGTGGAAATTATTAATGAAATTCAAGGTGCAGACTTCATAAACCGTTAATGAATGAGCTTCAAACATGTACTGTCATTCCTAATAGACTTTTGGCATTGCTAAGCAGCTCGAAAGACATTTCTCCTCCACTGTCTGGTTCTTGGTACACTAACTAGCTGCCAGGCAGACCGCTCCTGTGCTGCTTTACTTCTTGTCAGGCATCTTACATGATCTCAGGCTGCCTTTAGCTGCAGCTGCCTACTTTTGCTTGGCTTCCTTAGATATTATTTTTTCTGGGTCCGTTAGGAGTTCTCCTTTTACGATTATGCAGAGATGTGAGTTTGACCTAAGGCAGAGTATCCACCTTTATTATTTTGCACAGTTTATTATATAGCACATCTTTAAGTGATTTTGAAACTAAAGAATGCCGACAGTATGCTGTGCAGTCTCGTAGGTGTGTAGTCAAGTATAACCCTATGCATGTGTTCTTCTGTTATACCACTGGACAACATGATGCATTTCATCAGTAAGGGAATACATCAAGTTAAGTACCTAACCATTTAAATGGACCTGTATGAGGCAGTGTCCTCATAACCTGCTGTTAAAAATGGTGTTGTTAGGTGTCATTCTGTATTTAATCCAGTGTCTTGACCCTCCTTTTGTTGTAGCTTTCCAAGCTGGTTATAACAGGTTTGCTGGTGAAATGCACCACTGCAAGAGACCAGAACTAAATAACACAGGACATTTTCTGTTGGCTTGTTATTTCCAAGACCCTTCAGATTTTCAAGTGCTAAATTGGATTTTAGGTTGTTCCATGTTTTGGTAGAGGTAATCAGGTTTTACCCCATGTAATGGCTCATTTATACTCAAAGTTAGATACATGTACTGACACAGAAAGAGCCCTCTGTCTGGACTCTGCGTTCATTTCATCCATATTTGTTCACGTTTTCTAAAAGCTTACAGATACAGACTGAAGAGTAGTACCATTGGAGATTGTCGGGGTAGTGTAGCATGGTTCCATCAACGCATGACAAAGACGTTTTAAAAATGGCAAATCAGTAAATCGGCAAACAGAACGAATCGGTAATATAGTGAAAAGAATTCTCTGTCCACATGTTACAATGTATTTAATGGCCACACAGACCACCGCTGTCTACAACGCTGCCTCCCTGAAAAGATACATCAGTACGACCTCCTCCACCATTGCCACGTATGTTATTGTCAGAGCGTTTGATTCTGCCCTCTAGTGCCATCTTTTCGATGTATCTATTCAACGTAAAGGACATATGGAATAGTATGTGGGCAGTTATGGTCACAATGCCCGAAATAAAGGTATTAATTTTCTCACGTAAAGGTAGTATAAATGCGCCTTAACGGCGATTTTGAAACTGAAATATTCTGAAATACTAAACTTCAGTTTCAAACTTCATGACCACATTAGAATACAAAGAAATCATTCATATTTACATTCTGCACCCGCTGCACATGTTATGGCTCGACTGAATGGACATTATCAGTGGTCATTAGCCTCACAGATATAGGTTATAGGGGGCCTGCTACACTTACTAATCAGTTCAGACGACTCTTATCAGCCCATTAAATGATCGTTATCAGTTGTCCGTGCAAGTATAGACAGTGACCTGTGGTTGTTGCGCTAGGGTATTTTAGGTTAAGTTAGGTTACCTTAGGTTACATTGCGTTGTGTTATGTTGCGTTGTGTTACGTTGTGTTGTGTTACGTTGTGTTTGTAACATTACATTGCGTTACGTTACGTTACGTTACGTTACGTTACGTTACGTTACGTTACGTTACGTTATGTTACGTTACGTTCTGCTGCAATCTGCTCTTTTTGGTAAAAGATTTTCAACGTGTCATTGATTTCATATTTTGACCAAAGGTTATATATAGCATATCAAGATATGCTCACACAGACCATTACAGATGATTATATTATTGTTACAGAAATTCATCACCATCAAAACATGCTCAACAGATGCCTTTTAGATGTATTTCTGCTCCTCTAAAGCAAGACCACCATCTGGCATACAGATTCATACACAAAATAAGATACACAGTCGAGCAGTTATTCTGAATGAATGAAAATGAATATGAAAATCAAATGATGTAGCTCTCTCTCACTATGCTAGAGACCAAAGCAGAGAAATACATTAACAAGGTTCAAGGTTTTAACAGGTTTATTTTCCTGGCTAAATTATATCATCACATTACTACAGTGGCTATATTTAGCTTGGGCTGACAGACGGATCAGTAAGGCACACAAATTCAGATTATTAAGGTACAAAGCTTAAACTGAAGTGGCTATGGTGCAAATCATTCATTTGCATATGCCGGGAAGGACGGAGCAGTGGGAGACAAACTTTGACACCAGCAGAGGTAGAGGATGCTTTCCTTATTAGATACCTGAGAGACAGACACAAACAACTGCACAGTTATGAGGGTCCATGCTGCGTCATATACTGTAAAACTGAGTGTTTTGCTAAATTGTACCAGGTAATAGGTGTTTCAGTTTAGCAATAGTCAAAGACTTGTCTAGAAAAAACTAAAAGACAAACTACAGTATACTGCAACAATGGGGCTCTGGTATGATGGCATTCTACTTACAAGAGATACTGATATTTCTGAACACTTTTACGTTGTTAAAAATAGGTCCAACAGGGCAACAAATCCAAGCAGTCAGACACGTCATTCATACTTATTTGGAAGAGAAAATAGAGGTGAAATATGATCCAGTGTAAACATCCATTAGAGTTTACAGATTGACTATTGTTGCCCCGCTGGACCTGTTTTCTGCAGTGTTGCCATGTTTCAATTTAGATCTCAGCAATTACTTTGGTGAATAAAAGGTTATTGCAACACATATAACCGAGGGCCGGAGCTATGAAAATGTAACCCATGCTGTAAAAACACCTGCACCTCATTGATCTTACATCGCTGCCCTCCCCAGGATGGAATGAATGGTCTGCAGCAATCAATAGCAAGGAGTCTCATTAACGCTACTTAAGCATGTCATGAGGAAAGGGATCAATTGCACATTACAGGTGGATAAGCTCACACACTGTGACGCCTGTCAATGAAGCAATTACTGGAAGCATAAACCCGTAAATATCAACCAATTTTTCTATTATACAGATTTCTATAGAGATGTTGGATATATTTAAGCAAATCAATCAATTTGGTCCTCACAGAGATAGACGTACAAGAACGTACACCCATACACACACACACCCACACACACACTCTCAATTGGGTAACATGGCTAGGGGCTTTAAATCTCATTGACCTTAGGTAGTCTTGCCCTGAATCCAATTTACATCTGTTTAAAAAAGGGGTGGTCTCAGCAGAGGGTACTGAATAGTAGTGGTAGATACAGTTAATCTGTTTCTGAATAAAAATGTCTTTCTGTCATTCTCCTGTTTCAACTGGCTATGTGTGCACTAGTAATGGTTGTTACAAAGGGGTTTTGTTAACTAGATGTTTTTAATAAAAAAGGATATCTGCCTAGTTTCATTGTTTTAAACCACTGCTCCCCAGCATTTCGTTATGATCTAGTGTGTAGGATTTAGGGGCATCTATTGGCAGAAATAGTAACTAAGTTTTCATTAGTTTTCAACCACCAAGAGTTGTTGTGTTTTTGTCAACGTAGAATGAGCCATTTATATTTGCAAACCAAGCAGTTCCTCTCCCATGAAGCGATTGGTCACATTTTAGCCATTTTTAAGCATTTTTCTGTTGTTATAGCGCCACCCAGTTGCAAATTAGAGTTAAATTTCTCCAGTCACCTTGAGGCGTCCTGTTCTACATATCTACCAAGTTTAGTAAAAATTGATACGGCGGTTAGGCCTAGATAAGAAATTAGCTCTCTAGCGCCCCCATTTTGTTTGATGGGGTCAATAATGGAGGGGTCCCCTCAGATTATGTGTGGTCATATGTCTACAAAGTTGCGTGGTGATCGGTGAAACCCTTGAGATGTTATACACCTTTATGTGATGAGCCACGCCCTCCGCAATATTCATTGCCTTATAGAAGCTCAGTTTTAGTAAGTTTTCCAACTTTTGCCAAGAGGGAACTTTAGATATTGGTCCCTAGATTATGTTCACCGAGTTTCATGCAGATCGCTCAAACTTCCTTGGAAGACATCGATTTTAAGGGTTTTTCAAAAAATTTAAAATGGCGGAAAATCTATATAACCAGAAGTTATGGGTTCATGTTATGGGCAAGTTTCATGTCTCTACGACATACGGGGCATGAGATATATCCATTCAAAGTTTGCAATTTCAATTGATTGCTATAGCGCCCCCCTTTGGATAATTGATGTAATATTGCTTCATTCGCATCCTCCCATGACCCTCTACCACTGTGCCAAATTTCACATGGATTGACCAAGTCAGTGAGGGGGAAAAGGTGGGACACACCCACAGACAGAGTTTTCATCATTATATAGTAAGATAGTAAGATGAATGAGGATGTTGATAGTGAGATACTGGCTACAACTGCATCTGTAGTAGTGATGAACAAGTGAGTGTCAAATTGACTGTATTCATAATAAATACACCACAATAGTATAAGTAAACAAGTAAGCAGTGCCAATTAGTTAGTCAGTGAGAATGTGTGTGTGTGAGGGGGCATAAGCACATACGAGCAGCAGCAGCAACCCACCGTCCTACACCAGCACACGTGAGGATGGAAACAGAACACTGGGCAAGGACCAAACACCTGCCGCAGCAAGCGAACACGCCGTCTGTGGTCATTTTGACTTGACCAGCAGACTTTACTACAGGCCGATTGGCTGTTGAAACAGATGACATGCCTCACGTTCTCAAACCAGCTGCCAGAGATTTGACAAGTGGAGTTGCAGGTGACACCATCAGCCAAGTTGAGTCGAGCTCATAACGACCAGTTCACACCGCTGCAGCTTTTCTCTGCAACGTTCTAAAACGGTTTCGTCTCGTCACAAATCTTTGGTCTGAACTGGGCTAAATGTCACTAAATCTGAAACACTAGACCTGTAACTACAGAGTACCTTTTCAACGTTACAAAATGCTCTACAAAGATTGAAAAGAAGCACATGTATAAAAGTTATTTTAAATCAATACAAATGCTTCAGGGTGTACTGGTAGTGGTAGTCTGCAACAGAAACTATTAAACACATACTTTACTCACTCTCAGCAGCAAGGAGAGACATAAAATGCTCTTCTTCAAAGTGAGACCTACTGACCTTACCTACCAACTAATTCTTCTCTCATTTATTCGAAGCTGACAGCTCAGTGAGTTTAAAAAAGCAGTCAACTTTATTTTATACTTTATACTGTCAGTGAGAGGCAGATTGTGCTGAAATGAAGGACTCAAATCTGAGCCAAATCTGTAGCTCTCAATAAAGCTGGAGCAAATCCATCAGACTTGATAAACCACCTTTTGCCATGTGTGGTATTAATAATAACAAGTTAAATATAACATGGCATGTCTAAGTGAGCATGACATTGGTTTGAACATAAGTGCTGACTCACCGAGGAGACGTACTGGATTTCCCGGCAGAGTTTTGTCTCCCTGGGGAAATCTGCCAGATCCAGGAAGTTGTCCACAACCACCTGGCCAATAATGTCGTGGCGTGAAAACCGGTCGAAGTCATAGACGCTGAAGTGCAGTTTACGTGTGGGAA
Organism: Epinephelus awoara; assembly: GCA_035609425.1. Classification (NCBI taxonomy): domain Eukaryota; kingdom Metazoa; phylum Chordata; class Actinopteri; order Perciformes; family Serranidae; genus Epinephelus; species Epinephelus awoara. The sequence continues at coordinate 26,174,230 of CM069294.1, forward strand.
GCTCAGAGTACGCCACAGGAAACAGGAAGACCTCATCAAACACAGGGTTCAGCGTCTTGCGGTGCACCTTGGTCTGGTGCTTGGTCTTACGATCGGGGAGCAGGTAGATCTTAACATAAGGGTCAGAGGTACCGGAGAAGTCCTTGGCTGGGAGGTCCTCTGCTTTGTGGATCTTAACTATTAACTGTTCCAGGTCACAGTCAAATTTGAGGATAAAATGGAGGCGCCCACAGCCCCCGCCTCTGCGACTGCCTTCGTCTCCCTCAAGGGAGCGCTGTTTATACAGCTCGGGTTTGAGACGACCAAGGCCCAGCCCCATTCCAGTGAGGGAGTCCTGCCTTTGGAACTGGGCCACATTGAAGTCTGGGTTGGACAGGTTCATATGTCTGCGAATGGACCCTTGTCTGTGGGCAGAGGAAAACAAGAAACATCAATATACAGCATCACGGACTGAATCGCATTTACATCTATACATCTAGATGATCCTGCATCTCACAATTTACACACAGTACTAACGTTGCGTGCCAATGCAGGAAGTAGTTTGCCCCATATGTAGCATGGTGGAAATGCATGCAGCAGACCACAGTTCAACTTAACAGTAACTTTACTGCCATAATATTTTCATAATCTTAAATATATTTAGTTCCAGAGATACTGTAGAAACAATCTGAAGAATTTTGGCATCCAACATTAATAAACCTTGGCACTGAAAAAGGTTTTGCAGAATATATTGATGTTTTTGTCTGGCAGTGGTGTCGAGAGCGATGAGCATGATGACTTCAAACACAAATTATGTAAAAGCTGGATGGAAGCACTTATTAAAATGTAGTAGTTCTGACTAAGACAAAAAATATCTAAAGTCTTACACTGACCCAATTTCAGATATTGAGTGACCGGAGGATGACGGTTCAGTGGTCTGTCTCTGCATACGAGGGTTGGTGTGAACCCCATTTTCCCGGCTTTTACTCTGCGCGTCCAGAGGGATGTCTGGAGATGTGTGACTGATCTTCATAGCTGCCTCTGGTGTGGCCATGACCACGGGTGGTGGTGACAGGGGAGTCACTGGAGCCTCCACTGACACCACAGATGCCATAGGCGTGGGCTCTCTGGCGATAGAGCAGTGCGATGACTCACGGCGGTTGTGTGTCGGGGGGTCCACGGCTGTGTAAACTGGCTGCCTGGGTGCGGGCTGCGAGGGCAGAGGGCTCATGGAGGGGTTGAGGTGCCCATGGGCCTCCTTGGTGGTGGGGGAGAGCCCACGCTCCCTCCATGGTATCCAGCACAGCTTCCAGGAGACAAACAAGGAGACCCCAAACAGGGCCAAGCCACAGGCAGTCACCACCAGTGATAACAGGCTCACCGATATATCTGAGAGGACGACAAGAGAGACAGGAAATAAAGGTCTGACAGTGAATTCTGTTTGCTGTTTACCTTCACCCCCTCATCATCACTGTCATTAGCAATATATGTATATATTAAATAGTGTGAAAACCTTTCTACAAATATTTCACCATAGTGTTATGATCAATAACACTTATGGGTATGTGATATGTGAGGCTGGTCTCCCATTCACCTGTGGTATCACATTAGAAGAATCTCTTCTTACAAATCAGGCTTCTTGATTTGCAAAACTGGTGACAAATCATGAATCTTTGCACTATGTCACAAAAAACTTTACTTTTCTTTATCTTATTATAACAGTGGGGTCTCTGTTAGTTTTCCCTCTTCTTTTCTTCCCTGTGACAAAGAATCCTTGACAAGATTAATTAGGATTAGCTACATTTATTTAATTATCCTCTGGAGCCTCGTATCTGCCCCCCAAGTAGAGTGTGCCCCATGCTGTAATTTGCAGGCCTTCGCTGATAACAGAGGAGGAATAGCATGCTGAAACAAAAGCAGCAGTAAATGACTGTTCATGCATTCTCACTGAAATATCGTAGTACTGTTTAGCAGTTCAGCTGTTATTTATTCACAACTATTTGGTTATTTGAAACACCTAGATGGTGCAGCTTGGTCACATCGTCAGTGATGAACTCAGGGTCATAGGGTGTTTCGGGTCTTCTTTGATTATCAGAAACCCTCACCTGGGCAACCCAGTCATCATCAGTGTCCAAGCAGCGTGCCACACCATGGATTTAAAATGTTTGCAACAGTATTGGAAAGATGGATTTAAAGTAAACTTAGTTTCCAACCTCTTTATATGAAGTTTATGGTTAAAACTGTGTATTATTGTGAAAGTAAATGAACACGGGGTGAACACTGCCAGCTTGTTGGTGTCAACACCAACGGGTAGAAACTATCTTACTTTATTTGTCAAGTGGAAGTCCACATCGCCATTAACACACACACACACACACACACACACACACACACACACACACACACACACACACACACACACACACACACACACACAGAAATTCATGTTGACATAACCTTTAAAACTGTTATATTTAGAAGAGAAATCAATATTGTGTCAAACACTTGCCCGCCTATTTTCCAAACCAAAAGAGTTGATTTTTGCTCTACAGACTTGTCTTCTGCTAAAGCAGCAGTTATACAAAGCACAGAGCAGCAAATTGAAGGTGTCTGTGTGAATATAACATTCATTCATATTCTGTAACCACTTGTCCTGTTCGGGGTAACGAGGGGCTGGAGCCTATCACAGCTGATATCAAGCGAAAGGTGGAGTACACCCTGGACAGGTCACCAGACTATCACAAGGCTGACACATAGAGACAGACAACCATTCACACTCACATTCACACCTACGGACAATTTAGAGTCACCAATTAACCTGCATGTCTTTGGACTGTGGGAGGAAGCTGGAGTAACCAGAGAAAACCCACGCTGGTAACGATGCTTATCACTGTACCACCGTGCCACCAGCAAACCCAACCAGACCCACCAAGTCTTCTGCAGTACAAGTAGAGCCAGACATGCTCCAGCAAAAATGCGGTAGACATCATGCACAACACAAATGTATGTTAATGAAGTTGTGGGCAAGAGCAGAAGCAGTGGCTGTGGGAGTATAAGAGCTTTCCAGGAGTATCACACCAGTTTGCAGTCTGTCAAGTAAGAGACTATGGTTTCAAAGCTTGACACTGAATATTACTGCAGTGCATTTGTTTACACCAGCACAGGGGTGTGCGAGTCACCATGGAAAGGGAGGTGAGGCGTGAACCAACAGAGTCATCAAGGGCTTTCTGAATCATCTCTGTTCTCAAGCAGTGGGTGACTTCTCCCAGAAGAATTCTTTTTTGAAAGATGAATCCTAGAAACAGCTGCAGCACCGACAAAGCTACGACCAAAGGCATGGCTCTTGGCAATTATATGGATTTTGTGAACTTTTGTTAGTAGTTGTCAAAGGAATTGATATCATCATTGATTGATTTACATATAACCCTTGTATTTGTTAAAATTTGCTTTACTTTCTTATTGTTTGGGGGTCTCACAGCCTCCACTGCTGTATGTGTAAAAGTATATAATTTTTCCAGTAAACACTGACTTTATTAAAACCTAATATGTGGGAAAACATTAAAACAGGACAACAGAAACAGAAGTAATGCCTCTGTTCCAACAACTGACTTGTGATTATTAATTTAAAGGTACTATGCAGGAATTTTTGGTCAGTGTGTCCACGATTTTCATAGCTTCCTCTTAGATGTGTGCTGCTTAGTCTGGCACCTGGTCATTATCTTTTTAAAAAGTCCCTACCTCACCTTTGCGCTTTGCCCAGAAATGTCCCAAACACAGCAAAATAAGAAGACAGTACTCTCTGTCAGTGTTAGACCATGAACTAACTGTGATTTATACCTCTAAAGACATGAGCATTCTTTATGAACGCTGATCTGATACCAGTGATAAAAAGTTTAAAAAAAACCTGAGCAGGATTTATGATGTGTAATAAAATGAAATTGCTTTCTAATTTGAGCCACAAAATAATGATAGGCCATTTGCAATATGTTTTGCCGTAAAAAAAAAAAAAAAAATGCAAAATAGTGTTTTCATAACTGCTCATATCAGCCAAAAGACTTCATCAGTGGAGTTTAGGTTAGAATATGGGTCACATTATAATAACGTTGGAGTGCATTTCTGAGATTAGTTTTGTTAAAACCCACTTTGCTGTGTTTAATTTTCAGAGAGATACATGTTCTATATGCTGTGCCCCCTCACTCTCTGTGCTCCCACACATGCTTGAGTTTTCATTAGGTAGAAATGATTAAAGCTCCTAGCGCTGATTAAAAACTCATCTCTGTTCATCAGATAACATATTTAAAAGTTCTTCTCCATAGAAAAAATACCTTAATGGCTTTGATGCAAGTCACTTTGCCTCATTTAGTATGCGTGGATCTATTGGTATGCAAGTTAGTCCCCACCTCAATCTCCAGCTCAAACTTATCTGCTCACCTTCGACTCTGCTCATCACTCCCTACAACATTAGGAGCATAACGGTAATAGATAACACGAGCCATCAGCTAGACTATATTATCAAACAGCTAATAATGTGCTAATTTTAGATCAACCTTGTTCCAGATCACCAACTCTGCTTTCAAGGTGACTTGGTTCCTTAGATATGTGACGTATGAAACCCTGCCTGACTGAGTCTGTGTTTTTCATTGGTACACTGCTCTCCCAAGGCGGGTATGCTCAGCCATGATGCTGGCTTCTTTTTTCACTAATGATATGTCTTGCAGCATAAAAAAACACCATATGGACATGATAACAAGGTTAAAAACTTGATTGCGTTGGAAGGGGTCTTTAAATACTGATTACTGTAATCACTCAACAACAAGATAACAGCAGTTGGCAACATGACTAAAGGGCCATCCAAACCAAGAATGATAACTAAAACATTGTCAGTATGCATAAATTTATATATATATATACTACGACCAGCCAAAACATTAAAACCACTGATGGGTGTAATGAATAACAAAGAGCTCAAGCCATTGACTTGGCCTCCAGTTCCCTATACGACTGAGCATCTCTGGGATGTGCCAATACCCCAGGCGCCATCCACAGTGGGGCCTCTGACATGTCAATGTATGGACACAGGAAGTCTGGGATGCCCCGTGGTGTCTGGCACCAGGGTCTTCATCCTTTGAGTCCTGTGGGTTGCAAGATGACCTACCAGCATGTCCCAAGGATGGATTTGGATCTGGGGAATTTGGAGACCAGGTCAAGGCCTTAAGCTCTCTGTCATGTTCCACGGGCCATTCTGGAGCAGTTTTTGGCACTGATTGTCACACACTGAGTGTGAGAAATTCTCCGCATTTGACCCATCCCCTGAGGGAGCGGTGAGCAGCAGAGGTGCCGCGCTCGGGAATCATGTGGTGATCTAACCCCCCAATTCCAACCCCTGACGCTGAGTGCAAAGCAGGGAGGCAATGGGTCCCATTTTTATAGTCTTTGGTATGGCCTGGCCGGGGATCGAACCCACGACCTCCCAGTCTCAGGGCAGACACTCTACCACTGAGCTGGTGCCTCTGCCATTAGGGAGTGGCTAACCCACTATTGGCAATAGTACTACTGTACTTTCAATAAGCAATCATACTATCAAATTCACAAAAACTCGGTCTGAATACTGCTCTTCTTGATGGGCTCAGTTGACTATTTAATCTGCAATTTCCTATGACCTGTATCCCAAACACACATCACGTGAAACTGTACGTGGGCAACTGTGCACTCAATGGGTATGGACTAGTATATGTATGTAAATATAAACAACAGTGCCACATTACATCATTTGGATCACTTTCAGAGTGATTTAACAAATGACAGATACACTGACTGCCATTCCACATCCATTAGAATTAACAGGGTGTCACGTTCAAAATGGAAGATGACATTGCAGAGACAAACCACACTAGTTAAAAAAACAAACAGTTTTTATGAAGACGATATCAAGAGGAAGGACATATGGGATGCAATCAGGCTCACCCTTGGAGTCTGAGTGTTAGGTGTTATTATTAAAGGGACAGTACAGCCAAGGCCTCCATCGGCATATGGATGAGTAGATAATGGCTAAATTTTCATTTTTGGGTGCACTATCCCTTTAAGGGGAAATGAGATGATTATTTTCGTCGTTCTTACAGAACACTACTGTTCATCAGTGAGGATGCTCATGTAGTTACCGTTAATAGCTATCGCTATAATTAGAGTTTTCGGTGTGGATGGCCGTCAACTGTTATTTTTGTCAAAACAAAATCTTTATATGAGCAATATGGTGTCTTAACACTGGATGTTAATTTAATCTCATCTGTAGCAGTACCTTTCACACATATCGAAATGAGGGTAAAATACACAGACAGTTGCTTTGCAATTAACAGATAATGACAGGAATTATAACGAGCATTACAAATATTGTTCTGAACCCTGATGAACTCTGACAGCAGCCCATTTAGCCATCAAGAGCAAAGAGTACATTTATTGCCATGTGCTGCAATTTCAGTGCATTGTTTGTCTTGGATCGTTTTCCACCTAGTTTCGTCCTCCTCTTGTCTTAATGGATAGATTGTTTTTAAATCAACCTTTGCACAATGCTCACATCCATTGAAAGAGTCACTGTATTTATCAATCCTCTCCAAACTGGCCTTGAGGTGATCACCTCTGCAGTGGAATCTGGGGAATAGATGGTCCACACAAGTTCAGCCAAAGCTAACATGAGGCTGCAGCAGTCTGAATCAGACTAATTAAATGGAAATCTTCCAAAGTTATGGTCATTTCATTTATGGTCAGATTTATTCATAATGCTGAACCTCATATCAGCAACCAGATTCATAATCATGTCGACTATGAATCACCTCCACAGCTTATGGTAGATGTTCATAAATTAAAATGATCGTCCACGACCATAGTTAGGGGTGCATGTTGCTACCTAATGCGTCACTGTTGTCACATGTTGAGGTGGTGTTACGTATCATTTTTAAATCATAGTTCATAAAGTGAAAATTCTGTTACTCAACTTCTGTTGATGATTGATTGTTTTTCTAATTTCTTCTATGGTGCTACATAATGCTAACACATCCAAGTGAATAATAACCCTATCCTTAGATCATTTAATATCGTTTTACTATGATGTTAATATTCATGAGCAGGAGTTAACTGTTGCCCGGCAACTACTGTTGTGGGAGAAGATAGTTTGAAGCTGGGTGGACAGACATTGCATCATATTTCAAATTAGTATGAAAACCTGTCCACTGATGGTCTTTGCATTAATCATTTCCATAACCACCTCTTTTATCATGATACATGTTAATTATTAATTCAGTATGTTTGGAAACAATTTGTTTTGTGCACAACAACTCTCTGCTTACTGCACTACCCTGTGCCTAATACTGTGTTAATGAACTGCCATCCCTGTATGGCTGCTGTAATGTTTGCTTTGATTTACTGTATTGAGATATCTTCATTTGTTTAAAGGCTCCTGCAGAGTGTGTTGTTTTTAATAGCACCAGTCTGCTGTATCATCCTAACAGTGTCTATTATTGGCTGAGCCTCGTTCTGTGCGAGGGCAGTGATACAGACTTGTGCCCAGTTTATGTGCTGACTGTGCAACAGTTGCTTACAGTAATATAGCCAGGGTATTTTGTTAATGTCAATGTTGATGAAGATGTGTATGGATTTTAAAAAATAGCTCAAAAGAAAAGTAATAAGTGTATAATCAGTCTAATTACTTTGATCACAGTAATGAGTAAAGTGATTCTGTCTCAGTTTAGAGGCATTATTGATCGCTTTTCTTCAGCAGCTACCATCTTGTTGTTTCACACAGTGTGTCACATATGAGGCAAAAAACTCCAAGATACCAAAAGAAACACATGTTGATATATTATAAAGAAAAATAATTATCATAATAAACACAAAAAATGCACCATTGTGAGTGAAAGTTCATGATTACCAGAATACAGATAGGTGTATTTTTTACATGAGGTGACAAGATCTCCATGTGTCTTTTCACTAACTCGCTGACTTTATGAAGCACTTGGACAATTAAGTGAAGCAACCAGTGGCTCAAAAAGATAGCAGCAGGCAATATTTGTATTTTCATGGTGCATGCAATAACAGGTAGTATAAAAAAATAGCTTGATAGCTTTCCTTAAATACTATACTATAGTTGCCCTAAAACTTCAATTAAAAGGCTAGTCCCAATTAAATGCCCATTCTCCTTTACCAGCCTGGGTTAGGGTTCTTTGGATGTATAAAACCGGATTGTTCACTACCCGCGTGAGATAGCAAATAAATGTTTAAACCTTTGTCAGTACGGAGATGTCCCAAATATAGGCCTGTTGATTTCAGTGATTTGAGCAAATAGCCTGGGCTACTAATAGAAGTTTTACTCACTGCAGCATGATGTCTTTGTTAAGTGAATAATTTCCTACATCTTTGTCTCTCTTTATTGCACTCTACATCAACAGACACTCATGAATACCAAGATCTGCATCTACGTTTTCAACTGAAAGAGATTGTTGTGTGGAATTAAGTTGTTTGGTATTTACACATTTTCTAAAACATCCCATCTCCGTGCACTTACACAACTGTCTGCAATTTCTGTGGCGTTTCTGTTTGAAGTCTTTGATGGTGCTTCGTTTGACTGATATCATAAACACACAATTTCTCACCAAGAGAAAAACACATGTTTTTTAAACGACTAACTAAAATCACAGAACATCTTGCAACCAGGAATTATCTTGAACTGAATAGCGTCTGGCAAGCACTATCTGATTTAGAGCTAACACTTGACACATGTACTGAGGAATGCTGGATGTTTTGTTAGGCCATTAACATGCGCATTAGTTAAAGATAAATGAGACAATATGTCAAACCTCCTTTAAAGACTGTTTGCTTTCAGTCAAAACAAAATTCAAAAGACTTTGGCAGTAATGGTTTAGCATTACCTATCTTCCAACTCCAACATCGCTGCCTAATACAGGACTGGTTCTGTGTGTGGGCGCTGTCATAAGACCTCGCACAGGAACTCAGACAAACTGTCCTTTCTGTGCTCTGAGATTCTGTGAATACCAGAGTACGTGTGATTTGGGAGAATTATGTGGAGAAATTGAGGGACTTGCCATCTGAGGACACTGAGCCCACAGTCGGCTTGGCAGGCCGCCTGCAGAGTGCTGCCTGGCTGGGAAGAATCTATCGACATCTGGAAGGGCTCAGAGACTGCATCACAACAAAGAGGGTGGACCAGTGCTAGAGCACAGGACCTTCAAAGGTGCAATGGTGTAGGAGGCGAGCAAGTGCTGAAAAAGCAATATATGAACAGCTACCTCCTGCGATGTTGTTATCTGCCTTAAATATACATCTCTGTAAGTAAAAACTGTATTTACAGTAACTGGAAATTGCATGATTTTCCCCTTGAAGTACAGATAATATCAATACATACACAGTACGCGACATATTACACAAGTGGCTCTGATTGCTTTTCCTCACGGCACAGACTACTGCTGCTTTCTAGCTTTGCAGAGTGTTAGTTACATTGACCTGATAGACCGTGTCGAGCTAATTAGATGGCTACAATTAAAAACAGTAGTTCTCTGGATCCTGCTTTGACAGCCATTACTGAATGTTGTGCACATTTAGTCAAGTCTTAGATGAAACCATGCATACCACCCTCATGTCTGTGCAGTAAAATGAGGCTTAGCTTAAGACCAGAAACAGGGTGAAACATCTAACTTGGCTCTGTCAAACTGTAAAAAAAAAAAAAATCAGCCTATCAGCACCCATAAAGCTCATTAATCAACACATTAAATCTCACTTGTGTTAAGTTAAAATGTAAAAATGGGAAGCCATGGTTTTACAGGAGTTATGTGCTGACTGATGTCTTGGCTCGGCTTGTGAGCATTCACATTTCCAGATAACTCAAGATGGTTGCATGACTGCATAGTTGGCTGTGTGAGGAAAGAAAAAATACACAATGGCAATAAAGTGAAGGATCGATGGACTGACATGAGGAATCCACTTTTGCTTGGGGATATTTGAGCTTTCAGAAAAATCTAAATTTCCCGGTGGATGTTGCTGTGAATGCCACAATTTTATGATTTATGGTTTTGCCATGATTGGTCGGTGATGGATTTTAGGGAGAGAAACTGTGGTGAGTCCTATTTGACCCACAGCACCACATCTAGGTGTTAGATGTTCTGAGGCGGCTAATGGCTGTGCCCAGCACAGACAATACCCAGAGTGAAGTATACTCTTGGGAAAATGTTCTGGAGTGAGCATCAATCACTGAATCACTTTTTTTTGTTTTGTTTTAAACTGTCCTTTTATTTTGAAATGCCATGTTGGCTTGTTTTATGTTCATTTTTTTCTATATTAATGTGAAGCACTCATATGATATTGGGTGAGAGGCACCAGACTATCACAGGGCTTACACATAGACAGACAACCACTCACACTATGGCCAAATTAGAGGCTTCCTCCACACACTGTCCAGAGAAAACCCACACTGAGAACATGCAAACTCGGCACAGAAGGACTCCCCCACCCTGCACCCTGGGTTCAAACCAGGAACCCTCTTGCTGAGAGGTGACAATGCTAACCACTGCACCACTATGTCGCTATTATCTATGATCATCATTATTATTAGTAGTAGCAGCAGTATTTTTTATTTATTTATTTATTTTAACTACTAAATACTGTGTCTCAGATATGACATATCCGCAGCCTAAAATTTGGCCAACAGCTGCCACTTCCTGGAATATTTTTGCTGCTGTGAGGTTGCTAGGCAACCAGGAAGTCTGGCCAAAAAAATGATCAGAGCCAGGCTAGCTGTTTCCACTCCCTGTGCTAAGCTAAGCTAACTGGCTACTAGCACTACCTCCATATTTAAAGGACAGACATGGTGTGTGTCGTCAATCTTCTCATTTAACTCTCAGTAAGAGAACTAATGAACATTTCCCCCAAAATGTCCAAACCATTCCTTTAAAGCTTAAACAGCAACACCTGGTCACATGAAGAAGGGAAGGATATTTTGATTCATCTCGTTAACCGATCACTCTGATTATCTTTCTGCATCCAGACGAATCTGACAAGATGGTCACAAATGCATCACCATTATAAATAACTTTTACCAGTATGGCAGTCAGCATCACGTTGTATGTCCACAGACAGCACCCTTAACAAAGACACTGAATCCCATTCACCCCATCCTAAACTCTGGGTCAAAGGCTGTTTCAGTTTTGATTTCTCATCTACTTCCTTTGTCTTCCTATTGTGTGTTGCCATCATGCTGGGTAACACATGTCAGCTGGAAGTGAAATTAAACTGTACAGGCGAGCCATCCTGATAGCTGACTTCACTACAGCACATACTGTGGCAATTCCACTTTTCAAACTGTAAGTGCAGTGGCAAAGATGAGGCAGGATGGGCCTGTGTGATGAATGAGGGAGAGAGGCGAGAGCTGGGAGATTAGGGAATAGTGCAAATCAGGAGGAAATAAGGAGGAAAGGGCTGACGATAAGGGATACAGAGAGGGACAGAAGAAACGGGAAAGGAATGGGAATTCACAAATGGCTTTCATGTGGTGAAGAGTGATTGATGATAATGCAAACTAATGGAAGCAGTAATGAATAGAGTAGATATGTGGAGGACTGCAGTCACTGTGCCTTCTCGCTCCTTCACATTATCTCACTTTTTTTTCAGTCTTCTGCACACACACACACACACACACACACACGCACTGACACTCTCAAACATACACGCATGCCATTCCGATGCAGACGGCTGGCCTAGGTGTTGGTGATGATGAAACGTGACTCTGTGGTCACGTTAATTCCTCAGATGTGACTGAATGGCTGCTCTGGTTTTCAAAAACGACGTGCTTTTGTGCAACAGTCCTGCAGTTACAGCCTATTTAAAGTTCAGCAATGTGCCATATTGCCTGCATGCTTTAGGTAAGACGAATTAAATCTGTGTGAACTTTCAAAGTAAGATGCAGTTAAGTGTGCCAAGATAGTAAAAGCTACCGGCGAGCGCAGGTGCAAGCGCAACTCATCCTGGGAGGAGAGAAGCCTGTACATGGTGTTGCATATCATTGTGTGACTAACGATGGCACCGCCGGCATTTGTGCACGTGTTAGGAATGAACTGGACTAATACCACAGATTTTCAATCTGTCAGCCTCACGTGGGCTGAGGTTGGAAAGAGGAATTGGGCATTTTAGATGTGGCATTTGGCTCTCAGTGAGAAGGAGAGGCTGTCGCCGTGCAGTGCTTGCAAGAAAAAAAAAAAAAATTAAATAGGATAATTAGTAATGTGAGAAAAAAATGGAGCAGATCAAATTCCCAAGCAAAAGGTGCTGGTTGTGAGAGCACTCTGACCAGAAGCTTGGACCACATATTGAGTTTATAAGCGCAGAATGGCCAGTGGAAGAAGTCGCATGCGCATCCACCTCAGTTCAATTAAACGCAAACCGCTGAATGAAGCGTGCAAATGATGCCTCACCTGAATCCGTGTAGCGTGGCCTGGCAAGGTCTCGGAAATAGTAGATAAAATCCAGGCAGTGTTCGTTCTGCACTTCCCCCCTCGAACAAAGGTCTGACAGGAGTTCAAGCGCCTTTTGACAAATCTCGTCATCTCTGTCTCCAGGCATTTCCCACCAGCATCCTTATAAATGGAGGGTCTCTTATAGGCACCACCACCACCACTACACCACTACACCACTCCGCCCGCCTGACAGTCACCTTATTCCACGCTGCTCAGCACGGCTTCTGGAGTCAACCACGCATCCAACGGCACGCCTACCCACACGATGGAGTCGACGGAGACGCTGTGTGGAAATAAGAAGGAAAAAGCACTAGTCCAAGTGATCCAGAGAGCGAGGAGCGTCTCCCACATGTGGAACACAAAGAGTTTTTATGTAACATTCAGTGAAGCGGTCCCCTCACACTGCTCAAAGCCACCGGTTGAATCCACGCATCGCCACTGCGGCGCCGCGCGCTGTCCAGGGTGCTGAAATGTGTGCGCGCCTCAGTGCCGGACTCTGTGCACCAGGAGGTCCGCTGTCATCCAGTGTCTTCACGCCTTCAAGCGATTGCAAGCTCAGGAAAAGTTGAACAGCGTGTACGATGTGGAGAAACAGCTGCATCTGAGCGCGGCACTACCTGTAGGCTGGAGCAGGAGCCGATCACTTCTCCGCTACCACGAGCCTGCTGAGGTTGTGCCTGCACGTGGCCAATCAGAGGATGACATGATTTTTTTTTCTGTTTTGTGAAATCAGTCTTTCATGAAGATACAAAGTGAGATATCACTAAAAAAAACGCGCATATATCGTTGCATGTGCAAGTTGTGCGTAAATTAGGAACCGCACCATTAAAACCAGTGAGATTACTATCACTCCCCAGCTGAGACAGAGGGGATTTTTCCCCAGTGAGCTTCACGTCGCGGTCCTGCCAAGACAACCGCAGCTTCTGCAATGACATCCACGATTTGTCTTGCCATACCCTGAACTAATTAGAAATTAGGAACAGGCGCATGCACGCAGAGAGAAAGAGAGACAGAGGAAGAGGCACACAAAGAGGAGAGAGGGAGGGAGGGGGTATTTATCTTCCTGTCTTTATTTTTTTATTGTTCCTAATCGTTTCTGGATTGCTAAAGGCATCATTATAATCAACAACCCCGTATATTTCTCATGGGACAATCAATGTCAATATTTCAAAGCGTGCGCATTGTTGCGCTGTCATCCCTGCTCTGCATTTACTCAACCAATCAGTAAGTAGTCTTTCTGAAGGCACGCAGTCAATTTCACCTTCACTGAGTGCATTTCAGTGATTGACAAGCCCAGTAATTACGCCATAGATTCAGTGTAGTTTCAGGGTGCATAACATTACACACGAGTGGAAAAAGTAATAGCCTGAGTGTGCGCACCGCACCGCGAGTGAAACCAGGCAGTCTGAGACATATGCTGTAGGCTATGCTATAATGTTCAAGGAGGAATAATCTCTTGTATGATATAAAACGAGCCTTTGATGTAAAGGACATGTATAGTGATCATTAATATGGTTACTAAAGGAAAGTTCAAAGAGGATGCCAATGGAGGAGCAGTGTAACAGCATTTTCTCATGTAAATATCCTCTATTATTAAACCAGAGCTTCAGGATCTCACACATTTTATGATAATTTTAAAAGGGAAAACAGAAAGGAAAGAGAAATGTGATGAAAAAAGATAAATTGGAGTGTCTCGTTGGTGATTTTCAGGCTTGTTCCACCAACAAAAAGCCCAGCAGTCATCTCCCATCAAAGATAAAGACTTCTTCTAATGAGCAGTGCCCTGTGTGCGTTTATCTCAGTACTCTGCTGTCTTACAAATAGCGTATTGTGCTCCCCCTACCTTGTAATAATGAGAGCTAAGCAGGGGTCCTAAAAGACTTTATCTCCACACAAAAGAGCGTGTGGATGTGGTTGGCATGCTATCTATGTAAAATACATGTCCTTCCGCCTTCTATGAGCGATCAAGGAGGTGGGAGTTTTGTGAGTGGAGAGACAAGTAGGTGAAGGTGGTGATGATGGCAGTGTGTGTGTGTGCGTGTGTGTGTGTGTGTGTGTTCATTCAAAAAAAGATCTTCACACAGCAGTAAGTCAGCTTTCTTGGTGTCCATGGCAACAGTAAAAGACAGAAGGCACTCTTCACCCATTTCTTCTCTTCAACTCTCATTCCGACAGCCGCTCTCATCTTCCACAACATCCATTAATGCTCCGCTATTTTTTTTTTCATCTCACCCTCTTCCCCGTCTTCATTTCATAATCGTTTCTCTCTACTCTACATGCCGTCTTCTTTAATTGTAAACTACTTCCCAGTGTTTCCTGTACTCCATCACTCTCTCTGTCTCTACATGTTTCTCTCTGTGTGTCTCAAACTCATTTTCTTTGGCTCAGGGACTAAATGTAATTTTTGTTTTGCAAGCTGGTGGCTCAACAGATAACAACATCGGGGCCGTGCCTTCAGAGTGGTAAAAGGTAAGTGTGTGGAGTGTTCACAGGCACTGCGTCCCCCACAATCTCTCCCCCAGTTCAGTGTGGACTGCCACGTGTCCTCGCTCTGGTTAAGTGGGACTAGGATGGTTGTCCAAATGAGGCAAAGGAAAATCATGAAGTCATGAATTCCCATCAGACACTAAATCATTAATTCATAGTGCACACAGGATTGAAAGAGTTTATTCCCAGTCTGCTTCGTGCCTAATTTGAATCAACCCATCCATCAGTAAATCAATCAATTCATCCAATCCATAGGTACACTTTGATGACCACGACTTCCTCCTCTGAAATATAGAGTAAGGCCTAGTCCAAGAGAACACAGCTTTTTTTTTTTATAAAAATAACTTCTACCAATTGTTTTGGTCTTCCGTCCACTTGCAAACCACGTTTAAGGTCACTAAAAAAACCTTTTGTGAAACTCTGTCCATGGTGAAGCTTTTCAGAAACTTTCTTTCCAGGGTTGCCATTAAACAGGGAAAACAGTTTTTGGCTTCTATGGGCAGAGTGTGTGCCATTTTCTGCTTTGTCAGGCGTTACATATGAGGCAGCATTGCGTGTACCCGACCAAAATAGTGCTGGTTCTAACCTTGCTAACAGCTTACACATGAATGTATAGTTACTCTTCCACTATATTGAGGAACGGAGGCCTCAAACTGCAGTACGGAGGTCACTACTTCAGGCAGCACTGCAAGTTTTCTATAAGGCTGATGATTGGCCAACATCTTATTCTTATTCTTCTTTCAATGGCTTTAGGCTTACAGGTATGTGTGGGTTTGACATGCTTTGCACATGCTGTTTACAGAAATACCCATGTCCATGTGTACTCTGCCTAGAAGAATAGCCCTCTCTTGGGATAGCAAACCTGAGCTCCAGTCTTGGCTTAAATGAGCTGAAATTGTTGAGACATCATCCAGTCATCACATCTCCGACATGCAGACACCTGCGAAGCCACCTTTGAGATGGAGAGGGGAAGAAAGTGTGCATATGGATGGAACACCATGTGACATAATTACATCACCAAGAGATTCTGTGTACAGGGAGAAAAAGAGGGAACCTTTTGGGACACCGGTGTGTGAGGCCGCACAGTGTGCTTCTTTCTACATCACTTGTCAGAAGCCACTGATGATGGAGGATTGAAACCAATGCCATGCTGATATCCATTAATGCTAGCACAGAGAGAAAAATCTGATTGTTCAGTATGCCAAAGGCAGCAGTGATATCAGTCAGTATCAGGACTGAAAACGGGCCAGCTGTGCTGGCAGACTTAAGTACCCCTGTGATTGGCCGTTTTTGTGAGTGTGCTGCTTTGAACCATGATTGGTTTGGACTCTTGAAGCTGTGTTTGGATTTTCAAGCTTCAAGACTTACGTGTTTGCACACATGCACATTATGCACAAGACAAAGCATCCAGTTTGTTAATATGACCCAAAATCTTCATTTGTAAAGATATAATTGATGTTATGAATATAGATTCAGATAAAATATTCTGCATTGAGTTATGTGTCCTTGTTCTACTTTGAGTTAAATATACAGAAACCATAATACATACATGATGATAAAAATAATTTATGTATGTGTGATGAATGAGATGTGATGTCACAAATATGTTTGTTTGTTACACACCATTACATTTTGGATTTCACTTAACAGGTTTTGTTTAAATAGAGTTTGGTGACCTCTTTTCCATTTTGTATTAGTGTTCATTTAAATGCAAATGGCCCAGTTCCCTTGGCTTATCCGTACATAAATTCTGATTGATTTCGCTGGGATGAGGACCCTCTGTAATAAGACATATTTATTGTTTTAGGGATCTCTCTTTCATTCCATGTTTCCTGTGGTCACAGAAATGTTTCTGTGTGAGTTTCTGCCTCTGGCTTTGTATTGCTGAGCAGATAATCTCAATAAACTATGGCTTGCCTCCGCCACTGCACAATCCAGTTCATCGTTTCAGGGCTTTGGTGCCTTGGCGATAATGATGTGTTGAATAATAAACATGTGTTTCGCACTGAGTGAATACTTGAGATGGAAATATCAAAAATGTTTGGTTTTGATTTGTTCAACACAAAGACGATTATTATCATCACACAAAAACCAAAATAATCTCCCATTTCCACTTAAATTCATAGCTCGCCAGAGAATGTATGAATAGAGCTAACTGTAAGATACAAATTCAAACATCTGCTAATTGTCAAGAATACTGGATTACAGTAGTGAAAGGCATAGATGTTTTCCGAACGTTTTTTTTTTAAGTGCAGACACGAGACGGAGAATAGGAAGCATTGCTTTGACAAATGGATCCATCAGCCACAGGCAGGCGAGAGCAGCATATATGTGACTAGATGAGTGTTGAAGAGATTCATTACTCGTTATTTTCCACGAAATCTCACATCTGCTGCCCAAGCCTCTCAGCATTCTTTGAATCAAACAAAGTGTGGTTGGTAGAGGAGCTGTGCAGAGACGAGGAGGAGGGTGGGATAGATTTTTTTCTCTCATCTCAATTGCTCTTTCTCTGCCTCTATTTTTCTCTTTGGCGAAAAGAGAGAGGCCTTGAGGGTCTCAAAAAACAAAAGGCACAAAGGCAATGCCAATTCAAGATATTTTGGTATGTGCATGTGAGACAGTGTGTGAGAGAGGGAGAGGGAGAGAGATGGTGGTGTTTGCTGTATATGAAGAGCGGAATAATGTAGGGTGTTAGTGTGTGGGGGGAGGGGATAAGCAGCAAAAGCTGTAAGTAAGAGAAAGAAATACACTCGGGCAACACACAGAGACATGTTCACTATAAAGCCAGCAGAGGTTTGTTAGGCTGGGATTTGGGTGCTGTACATGCATCATCCATGTATGACAACACTGCTCTAAGCACTTGAAATTTAAGGACTAAAAATGTTACATTCGGATACACTGGGCACATATACAGTTGTGGAATATTTATAGTTTACAGGTCTGAAAAATTATTCTAAAAATTTTACTTTATATCAACACAGAAGTACATGAGGCAGGTGATTTGTGGAATAAAATCATATTCCTCTGCTCTCTGGACTTGCCTCTAATAACATAACTGCACTCTAACACAGCTGTCAATAAAATCCATCACTGTTGTGAACTGCGGTCAAACTATTAAGTTGCAGTATTGATCAAATATGAATCAAAATTCTGTTACTGTATTGTCCTTTTCTCACCTAAGATATTTCCAGAAACATATTTCAGTGTACTGTTTAGCTGTAATATGAGAACGTTTGCGACCCTGAGGTGTGTGGTGCTTTGGCTTGACTGTATCCAACTTTGCAAACTGGTCAAAAACGTTCTCATTTTGCAGTAAACAGTACACTAAAACAGTGGTTCCCAACCGGTGGGTCGCGGTCCAAAAGTTGGTCGCAGGTCAATTCTGAATGGAACGCAAGTGACTCACAAACTTTATTATGAATTACAGTGAATTTCCAGCATAGAGCTTTCGGGCGGCTGTGGCTCAGAGATAGAGCGGGTCGTCCACAAATTGGAAGATCGGTAGTTCGATCCTCGGCTCCTCCAGTCTGCATGTCGAAGTAACCTTGAGCAAATTGCTCCAGATGGCTGTTCCATCAGTGTGAGTGTGTTAAAAATGGAGTAGCAGGTGGAATCTTGTGTATGAATGTGTGTGTGAATGGGTGAATGTGACTCATAGTGTGTAAAAAGCGCTTTGAGTGGTCAGATGACGAGAAAGGCGCTTTACAAATGCAGGTCCATTTACCATTTTGAAGTGCCATTTCCTGCTGTAGAGTGAGTGACTAATGGACAGATACTTGACAAAAACAGCAAACTAGCTTGACGACATGACAACGAAAGTATGATGCTGATTATATTGAACTGTGTGGACCTTGAACTAATGACTAAGGAGAAGGATGGACCCCATGGCTGGACCAGTTGGGAACCACTGCACTAAAACATGTTTCTGAAAACATTTGAGGTGAGAAAAAAGCAATGCAGTAACAGCGTCTTAATTAATATTTGATCAGCGTTGCCTTGTTTGAGAGTCTGATTGACATGATCGACAGCTGCTTTAGGGACTCCTCGGCTCTGATTGATTGTTTCTGTCCACATGCCCTAAGGCCATTAGAAGAACTACAACAGAATTCAGTGGGCAAAGGTAATTTTTCCCCCCACAGATTATCTGTCTTTTTTAGTGCTGTGTGTATAGGACAGTTTCAGCAAATATGACAAAAAGTTATTTTCATAAAAGTTACCTGTAGCTCATATGTAGGCACATATTACAGAAAATATATTACAGTAAATATAGGCTGTGGCATGGTGGTACAGTGGTTAGCATCGTCTCGCCTCATAGCAAGAGGGTTCCTTGTTCGAACCCAGGGTGGGGGGTTCAACGTATGTGGGGTTTGCATGTTCTCCATGTGTCAGTGTGGGTTTTCTCCAGGTACTCCAGCTTCCTCTCACAGTCCAAAGACATGCAGGTTAATTATTATTGTCTGTCCCTATATGTTAGCCATGCAATAGTCTGGTGACCTCTCCAGGGTTTACCCAGCCCCTCATCCAGTGTCAGCTGGGATAGGCTCCAGCCCCCACTGCAACCCCCAACAGGATTGATGCACAGCCCTTACATGTTCATGTTAGTAAACTGAAATTCAAGAACTGTCAGTATTTTGGTGTTCAGTTGTGGGGTTCTTTTACAAGTTTGGTCTGTAAACCACGATACCTTCAAGATTTTTCTCATGCACATATCCCAAATTGTTTCACGTACGCTGACAATACGACCATCAACTGTGAGCTCATCACACCGGATCCCTCTTCATGATGGACTGAAATATATTGAAACTGAATTCTAAAAAGAAGGTCATCGTGGTCCTATTAAAAACCTCAGGCCTGTGGTAACAGTACATTATACATCCTCTCCTCTCTCGGTAGTTGAATCCCATCAGAAGCCATTGCTTGCATAGCTGCACAGTTGTACTGTGCATATAGATCTGAGACAGGCTGACAGAGGGAGTTTGTTCTCTGTCCAGATCAGCATACAGTCAGCAGCTTCATGGCACAATTTCTTTTGTACACCTAAATTATGTTGGCGCTGTAACGGTCGACACATGCATGTTGATGTGATACAGGAAAGGAGAATTTTTATCCAAAAGCAGACATGTGAGACAAAGCAGATGAACTTAAACAGCAATTAACTCAACTGTTAGTATGGTTTACAGTTGATGTGTGGGCAGTATCACACAAACATAGATCAGACGAATCATCAGGTAAGTAGAACATGCAATCACATAAGCAGATAACATGCCTGGTAATTAGAATGACTTGAACACTGAGGCATCTTAGATGATGTGACAACTCCCTCTGGAAATAGATGCCTGTATATAGTTACAGGTAATGTAATGAGTCAGTGAGGGACAGCTGTGCCGGCAGGTAGCAGGTCACAGGGGTAATCAGTTGATGGGAAGCAGGTGTGTAAGAGCAGGAAGTTCACCACAGGGGCCTGGTGAGCAGATGAGGTACAACCGCGATTACACAAAATAACACATGACACAGACATATAGGCAAAGTGAGAGTGTCAGGGAGTTATCATGACAGTTTGATATTTTGAACCTAAACAGACTGGTTAGTATCATGCTTGGTAAGATGCAGTTCTGTTTGCCACCCACTCCCTTTATCGAAATGTACACCACATGTGCATACATGTTACAGCTGCCCCATTTATTCCATAGACAATGTTCAACACAGCCCCCACTGCGTATGTATGTCATTCCCGTCATTATCATACTTGCTTCAAAATGTTTAGAGCCCTCATTTACAACATTACACTTTGCAATGAGAAGAAAGAAAACGCAATACTCCCAATTCCCCACAGGACACAGATACCACACAAAGAGATAAACAGGAAGGACCCCAGGTGAGCCAACAAATGTTTTATAACCGTGATGGCTGTCCAGAGGGAAAAACAGAAGAACACACAAGCCAGCTGTGACGGAAACAGAGGACAGGATTTAAAAGGAACTGCTCAGTGTACAATAATATTGAATTCTAACAACTTTAATTATACTGATAGAGTTTATCAGCATCCCCAGTGTTTTCACTCCTCCTCCTCCTGTGGAGTTAATACCCTATGCTTTATAATTATTCCGTTTTCAATTTGATTGAGGCAAATATCTTTAATGCACAATGGTTTATCCATTAAGTGAGGCAAAACTGGACAGTTATGAGAAAACATTGCTTGTTTTCACAGTGTGAGTGAGACTTATTTTTTTTAACTGCTTTTTCATGCAGCTAAACTGTTAATCCAGTCACACTTCAGTATGAGCAGACATAAATGCCTCGGGACATTTTTTACCGCTAGTGAACAATCTACTCAATTTCACTGATTAAAGCACTGATCCACTGAAAGTTCATTCACTGAAAGTGACAGCCAACGTCAGATTGGTGTTGGGTTTTTTTTCAGTGCTGTGTCGGCCATTTTTATAGCTTCCTCTTGGATGCATGCTGCTTACGGTCTGGCACCTGGTCGCTACCTTTTTGTTAAGTCCAACCTTACTTGCACAATGTGCCCAGGAACATTGTGAACACAAATACGAGGAAAGTAAGTTGTGGCAAATAAATACACCGTCACACATTTGTATTGGGCCAAAAGTGATGACTGAGAGAGATTACGTCTGTATGAGTCTATACATTGTTTTTTTTTTTAATGAATATCCTGCATAGTTTACCTTAAAGTATTTGAGGGAGAAGAAATAAAAAAAAAATCAGGAAAAATTCATGTGGATCAGCAATATTGATTATTTACAAATTTAAAAAAACATGCAGTAACACTTTCTATGAAGGCCACCTATAATCTATTATAAGACCATTCATAGTAAATTATAATACATTTGTAATGCTGTGTGACTGCACTCATAAACACACACAATGCACCCTGATGCACTATGTCAACAATCATAAAACATTATAGATGTGACTTGTGCTGAATGATAGAGAGGGGACGGAAGAGTGGACAAAAATTGCTGCAGCCCCCAAAATCCCCTGTAAGTGTGCTATTGCTAATAAGCTAACCACTGTAGAGGCTATCTGCAAGCTAACGTTAGATACTGAAATGTATGCTTTTAGCGTACAACGTAACCTTATGTTACAGCTAAAGATTGCTAGCTTCAGAAATCATCTCATGTAACCACTTATGTGTGCTAAGCTAGAAATATTTAGCTGAAATGTATGGTTTGGTTGTAGGCTAATAGCAAACATTGAAATAGCTAATGTTGGTTTACAGTGAGGCTAACCTTGTTTGGGATGGGGACAGTGGTTAGCTACCTACCTAGCTAGCTATAGCATATAGCATATAGCATATTCGCTGGGGATTTTGAGGGCTGCAACGATTTATGTCCACTTTTTTACTTTCTGAAGCCAACAATCTTGCAAATAGAGACCCTGCAAAATCGACAGTCTATGCAAAATCTTATTCTGTGACTAAAAGTCTCAGGCTCATGACTCATGCTGTGTTTCAAATTGCATACTCCTGTACTACACTTAATATTTTGAGTGCATGAGTGCGTTCACACTGAGAAGTATGGAAACATGCAGTGCACTATGAGTACCTGGACAGTGCACTCAAAACGGTCAAGAAGTAGAGTGTGGAACTATGGACACTTCTCGCCCTCAATGGTCGCCATCTTGGCTACGTAGCAGAAGGGGAGGGACCACTTTTCAACACTGTTGCCAACTCCTCAGTAAGAAAAGTAGCTATTGGCTGTCCTACAAGTCGCTAGAAGGCATTAAATGACATATGCATATGCATGTAATTGTAATGGGCGCTGTAGGAGAGAGGAATAGCATTGTGGAAGAGACAAAAGAGACACTATACTGTTGTCGGGTATAAGCCAGCAGTATGTTTACTGGGTTAATTTAGCAGTCTGTATTGATTTGGTACTGCGAACGATAACGCGAATGCTAATGCTACTTTGCTAACTAGCTAACAGCAACAATACAATACCGTCGATGGCAGGGCTGTTTTAAGACACTCTGGGGGCCCCAGGCAAGAGGCACCTTGAAGATCCCCCACCCCCCCAGGTATTTCTGGGCAGTCATGAAATTAACAAAGAGGAAATTATTGGACCTGGAGCCGGACTTCTCCATCGCCGGTAAGCCCATCTTGCACCATATTTGACAGGAATACAGCGTCTGTGACCCCTGTTCAACCCACAACCAGCAGGATTCACCTTTCGTTTCTGCTGCTGGTTGTAATCTGTACTCGCACAGCGTGCTCCTGCATAATTTGTTTTGCTTGTGTAAAACTATTTTTAGTCGCAAATGTGAGTAAAATGCTCGCACTGTAGAGCTCTGTGGAAAACAAATCACTGTAGCATATATAAACAAATCTAACCTACAAGTAAAAATAAATAAATAATACATTTCACTGCTAATACCTGAAATGTCACTGGATACAAACCACTGCAGCAGCATATTGAGTGCCAGGTGGCCAGCACGTGCCGTTATTGGACGGCGCATGGACACTCACCTTCTTGCGATTGGACTTTGAACTTATCCCACAGTAGTGGTACCGTAGTACTACGGTAATCCAACAATGCTAGCGTGGGTGGCAACCTATCATGCAGGACATGGTCTCAATTTGTGTGACGCATGAAAAGAGACAGAAATGCTGTGCAGTCCCACACAATGTGGGATGTCTGGTCACCCTACTTAGCCACTCGCAAGCAGCAGCTAGTAGGGGGCCCCATTAGGGGGGATTCCAACGGTTTGTTGTTGCAGTGTCTGTAGGGGTTCCATCATAATGTCACTGATATGGACCAATGTCAGCCGGGGCCCTAGGCAATTACCTAGTTTGCCTGTCCGGTTGTGACGGCCCTGGGCGATGGATATTTTGGTGGGCGAAAATTTGCAGGCAAATGGTGGCGGTAATGCTCCACTGGCCAGTTACAATTAGGCATCAAAAGAAGAAGAGGTCGAAATTTACGGTCGTCACTTCCGGTAAGTGCACAACGACTGTGTTTGGTTTGAGACAACACACACTACCAATAAGTACATACACAAGTGCACATAGTATACTACATGGAAGTGTACTAACTGAAGTATGTGATTTGAGACTCACTAATAGAGTCATAGAGCATTATAAATGCATTATCATTTAATAAAGTCATGCATTATGGATGTGGTCTACAAAGAAAGTGTTAGCAAACATTTATTTCTGTGATGACCCGAAGATTTTAATTGCTTTTGACCCACTGTAAAACATACTTGGCAATACTCAGTTCCCCTGGCACCCTGAGGAGCATACAATGGTTGTGCATCCTAATTATCTTGCTTACATCAAACTGGTCAGCATGTAACAATCAGATTTGGCTCGGCTTGGCTTTAAGAAGTGTAATGATCTCTGAGATCATCACTGTATGGCTGGTTGCTTCACAAGGATAATCCCAGTTATACTGTATCCTTAACAAAGGAGCCTTCCTCTACCATTGCTAAGTGATTTGATTGCACCCCCAGGTATCAGCTTACTATTCCCTGGCTTTATTGCTGAGCTAAGACAGACTGTCTCTGTTTCTCCCTTGGTTTTTGCAGCTTGCTAGAGCTGCAGAGAGAGAAAGACAGAAATACTTCTAATGCTGAGCTCAGCTTCTTCGGGCTGGAAACCTACTGTTTGCTGCTAATTATCTAACTTTCTCGTAAAGGCCAAAAGACAAAGCCATATGTTTCTGTCTAAGACTAAGGGCTGCTACAACATGACAGCGGTGCATCAGAGGTGGGTGGCTCCTGTTGCACATAAGCGCATGAGGTTATTGCTTTTTGTCAAAAAAGAATTGCAATTTCAGGAGCAAAACACAGTAATAGAGTATTTTAATATATACAGTACATGTCTCAGATGTGAAACGTATATTGCACCTATAGTGTCACTAGACAGTATCTGGTAGACTGAAAAAATCAAGTGCCAAGTGTTCTTACGTATTCTCTTTCAGTCATCCAATGATTTCTAAAATGAAATAAACAGCTATTGGCAGTTAGACTTGTCTGATGTAAGCTGCAACCTCCAGGGCTGAAAAATAATGCCAATACAGAAGAGCCAAAAAAATGCAGTTTTTTGAAAGACCACTTGAGGCTGGCTCCAGAAGCCAGTCAGTCATCACAGACACCCATGTTAAAATGCCCAACTTTACGAAAGAGATATGCATGTTTATAACTCACCTGTTTACATTTTATTAGGGCTTAAAGTTATGCATAATTAAGTGCAGGCCACTTTGAGTGACAGGCTGTCTGCTGATGGTGTCCTCAGCTTCTCAGACAGATCCACCACTCCTCCACAGTGCCAGCCTCTCGCCCACCTATGGTCACTTCTGGCTCCAAAAAAAACAGGATGGTGACAGACGTGTGCCAAACTAGAAGCTTGAAAATGGGAGTACACACACCAGTGGGTGACATCACGGTAGCTACGTCCATAAATTTTTATAGTCCATCTAATTTTTTTCAGAGTTTTGACTTTGACTCAGTGTTGTAGCAGTGATGGTTTCAGTGTATTTCAATCAGAAGAGACTCATTCTGAGAGAAAAGAACATTTATTTACATGTGCACATAAGTATGAGAAATGTGAAAAGTCTTCCCAGTGTGCTGGTCAGTAACAACAGCACCAGAGTGAGAGAGTTACACATAAGAGCAGCATTGATGTTGGCGTTGCTCTGTAGTTGCAGGGGATGTGAATGGACACATATCAACTTATAGGCTACTAACATCACCCAGATGTGCCCGTCATTGGGATGAGGAAAAAAAACAAACTGGAGGCCAGCTCCTTACCCCCACTACTTTCTAGCCGCCTTAGGGTGCAAAAGCAGAACAGGATACGTTGTCAACTCTGCAGGTGTATTAATGGAAACACACTGAACATGATAACACATAGTATGGCATGACCAAGACGTGTTGATCACCAGCACCCTTCTATAATGTAGCATAAAATGACATGACAACACACAACAACCTTTGGGGGATATTTCTCCGGTTGGCACATTGGTAGAAGAGGAGCCATGTGGATCAGTGATTGAACAGATTTTGGGTGGTAACGTGTTACATGACACCGTGACTTAAGAAACTTTACCCGAAATCCTGTTGGTAATGTGTTATATTACTTTGTTACTGCTAATATGTAATATATTACTGTAATGCATTACTTTTGTAATGCTGATGGTGGTGAGGAGATTAGATGAAGAGGGGACTGAGGATCTGGATGTAAATATGAGTGGGCTTTTGATGAGCTCGTCCTGGGCTCTGGATAAGGTGACTGAAGGTGAATGGGATGAAGGAGGACCCAACGATTCTACCTAAAATGACAGCTGATAAGAGCAGAGAGGAGAACAGATTTAAAAGTTGGCAGTAGTAATATGAATGACTGAAAAAGATAACTGGGTAACTGGGACAGGGAACGCCCATAATCAGCTGATTGGAGGAATCAGTAGAATAGCGAGAGAACTGTGAGTGAATGAATAAAGCATATAGGAGGTCTTCCTGATTAAATTTACACTGAGCTTCATATGTGTCATATGGAGTGACCACTGGGCTGCATCTACCCAATCCCTTTCAGTTTGCATCATGTACTTACGGTGACCCTGAGAATGACTGTGTTCATTATATGACTAATAAATGTTATAATTCTACCACAATACAACTAATATTCATGATGTATGATATGACAGCTTCACTGCAGGGATACTTTCACAGTCTCTGGCAAATTCACAACTTTTTATCCCACTAGACTTATGTAGCCTACGGTAATGATGCAGCCAGAACACTGTGACACCCGCTGCTATAGAGGCAGTGCAGCCAGTAGTGCACTAATGGTACATGGAAAATGCAGAGTTGTCAAACAGGCCATGACTTGTCAAAGCAGCACCTACTAAACCACTGAATCATTTCTGCAATTTTTACAGCTCCGTGCCATTATACATACAACAATCAGACCTGCAAATTCCCAAGGGTTAAACAAATTGCCAATTAAAATAAAATTCAAAAATGCAATCTTCTGAATATGGTAAGTCGGAACGGAGGGTGAGGTCTGCTAATTAGAAAATAGGCTGTTAAATTATTGCCATGAAAGCATCAACTTTGAAAGGTTCAGTGTTAACTGAATGAAAGCACGGCTACAAACCTCCCTGCAAGCCTAAATGCAAAATAATGTGTGAATGGTGCTAAAAATAACCACAGAGGCACATGCTATTCTCTGTAACCACAGAGAACTGGATTAGATGGAATTAGATATTAGATATTACTCTCTTTCCATCTTGCTTTTTGAATTTCATTAACTGCTCTGGGTGCACAAAATCTATGCTCTATACTCCTAGATTTTTCATCCAGTCATTTTTGACTTATACCGCAGGTAGACTGTGCAGCATCAGGTCTGCTGTGATAACTCAACAACATGCAGTTTCATGTACTTCAACTCAATACGATGGTGATAAATGAATAGGTTGTATATAAAATTAGATGCTTCCGTTCATCAGCTTGTGTATGCTTCTTTAACTGTGAGAAAACAGAAGCTGGCTACTTTCACATTTTATGCTACTGCATGGACATAAAGCCCAAAGGTCTTATAAATATCCTACTGTATTAAGACACAAGACATAAAGACGAGCAAATGATACACATCATTCCAGGGACAGCCTGATGTCTGTTGGCTGTAATCAAAACTTTTTCTTCCAACATAGTTCACATCTAATACAGCCACTAATACAGACCTTACCAAATCTTTACAGCTGCATTGTGGGTGGTACATTTATTGCATTTCCCTTTCCCTGTATGATGACATTAAATTAGTTCATGTACTATGAGGAAAGATTGGGTTTTCTCTACATCAGCACTGATTGGTCTCACTTCCTGTGCAGCAGGCACTTTCTGAAAATTAGGACAAACTTCCCAAGTTTCCCCAGGACAGTGACGAGAGGTAAGAATGTCTTCCCACAATTATTCAGCATCTTTACTGCAGTTGTCTGACAACAATAACAAGACAGGGAGCTGACACAGTGTTAAGGCCAAAATACACTTTAGATAACCAAGCATTCAGAGACAGAGAAAGAGAGAGCTAATTTGGGTAAGTATAGGTAGCTTAAAAGCCAGTAGCAAGACATGAGATCATTTTGGGGTCAAAGTTCTTGTCACATAATGAGGAAAACCACTTAGGAATAGTTATAGTGAACCTACCCCCAGGATTTAAGACATATATGCTGTATTTGCACAGTGTGGACAAAGCACAGGAGTGTTTTACAATGTAATATAACACCACAGCCATTGTTTGATTTGACTTATTTATTTTTGTGTGCAATGCGGTGATAACAGAGCAAGTGAAAACAGGTGTGGAGACATATAGACAGTTAAAAAAGAAGATTATATAAAGTAAAAAGAGACATACAATAAAAATTAAGGCCAACAATATTTTGTATCCTAGGAGGCTACTGAGATGGCTTGTATCTGCAGCTACAGCTAATGTTAGCAGACACCCTCCAGTTGCCAAAAGAATATGTTGGCATAGTACGTTTATGCAAACCACGAGTACGTTATCATTGCAAATTTCATATGTATCATATCAATGTTTCTGGAGTGACACTGCATATGAGCTTCATATATTTGTCATTAGGAGGTGGAAGGGTTGACGGATGGTGTGACAAATATGCAAAATGCCTGACAAGCTGTGGACTACTGTTCAAGACTGGTTGTGATTTAGCAAGACATTACTGTGTTTCAGGCAGCTCTTTAAGGACCAAACATGGGTGTTTGTAGCGAGCCATCGCTGTTTTTCCAGCGGCTTTTTAGGCACGGACAGCAGGTGTTTTTACTGAGACATTGCTTCTTTTCCTGCTGGGTGTGTGCCCTAACCCCTAACCCTTTACCCCCTAACCCTAACCTAAAACAAGATCTTTTCCAAACCATAGCCAAGTGGTTTATGCGCCTAAACCTATCCACACATGAACTGCAATGTTGTTGAAAAGAAAATTTCATCATATCTGCCGCATAATAACATGCAAATGTAAGGTATACATGATTTGCACAAACATACAATGCCAGCATTATTTCTGCCGAATGGGTTGTTTCAATGAAGCCTACCTATTGTGAAAGTAACAATGGCTGTGGAAATCTGTGCTCACTGTTTACTCCTAAAAGTGCAATACATGTGAATGCACCAAAACCACACAGTATCCCTCAAAAACCACAATGCATCAACAGCTGAGCTTCATCCATCTCGTGGTGGCTGAGAAAGTACAAAGTAATCTAATGAACAAGTTGTTGTCGAGCCTTATGAACTTTTTGGAGAGACAGTGTGCGGGTTTTCATGAGCAAAAGCAGAAGGCAATATTACTAAGGGACTAAGGGAGACTCATTCTGCCTGTCCATCATCTCCACCTGTGTGATTGGCAGACTGCAAGCTGCTCAGGGAACGAGAAGTGTTGCTCTGCTAGACTGCATGTTGCCTCAGGAGGGAGCCTCCCAGAGAGAGGTTAACACCTGCTAAACCTGCTGAGGCTCGTGGGAGGACGCTCCTATAAAAAGGATTTAGTTGGGAGAGAAGAAGATAAACACACACACAGCTTCCAGCTCCAGTCGACATGTCTACTGTACTGGGCGAGGATAAATGAAATTGGCATTCGTATGAAACCAAGAAACAGTTGTTGACCTCTCTGTGTATTGTTTTTTTTTTATTGTCATATATAGAAGTTATTCAGGGTATTTGACTTGACACCTCAAGCACAGGTTCAAGCTATAAGCCTCAGAGGAGAGAAATAAGATGAGGATTGGTGCCAGGCAACTTGCTCTTTTAATAGATCTTTTGGGCCAAGTCCATAAAATATCTCCTTAATCACCAGCACTAACGCTGACTGTATAGCAATACAGTGTAAAATCTGCACCTTGAATTTTCCCATAACACCTGTTGATAGTGGAATATAAATTGCAAAATTAAAAGTATAACAGTACAGATTATTGTATCCTTATGTTAGTGCTGTATTGTTTATATTGCTGTTCTTCTACACAGCCCCAGAGCTGTGTAATAGAATTCCTTCATTTGTAGACAATGAATTTAATATATATTTGAAAGGATGGGACCATTTTGCAACGCATGGTTGCTCTCCGTTTCATTTAGCCAAGAGACACTGGGGAATGCCTTTGCTTTGCTAATCACTGTTACAATTTGACTCACTTGGAAAACACAAAATTGCTCATAGTCACATAGGCTGTAGCAGACTCCCAGAAGTTCCATCTTTGGTCATGGTGCATTATGGCAATTAAAAAGACAATAATTTACATAAACATGAGGCAACAATGGAGCTGACATTCAACAGATTCAATTTGTTACAGTTTGATGAAACAGTCAAGGGATGATTAGAAGCTTCCTTAACATTATTTACTGGAGATTGCTGGAGATAAAAATTGAACTGACTTTGTCATTAGGAGGTGGAGGGGATGGTGGACAACACCAAGGTGAGACAGTTGTCAAGCTGCAGGCACTTCACTGTTCAAGACCAATAAAGAATGTTTTGTTTTTTTTTACAGTCGTGCTTGTGCCACCAAAAACAGGCGTTTTTCAGAGATACATTGGCTTGATAAAGTGTAAAGAAACATAAAGTTTCAACTTCAACTTCAACTATTGTCTAATTGACTAACAAACAAATGGTACATGTCCCATTTGCAGAAATGTTCAATTCCAAAATTTATCATAGCATTGTGTTGCATTTTACCATGTTAATATCTAATAAAACCTGATAAAATGACATCTGTCCTACAAAGTATTAAATGGCTATGTACAAAATGCTGTAAGCAAATGGAGGGGATATATTCAGCAGGAGGACGGTTGCACCGTGATATTAGTGTGCATAGACACTCGTGGACCACACACAATAATATCAAAATGTTTTATATGTTGCATCTTTTGATTGCTTATTTTCTGAGTGATAGCCTCATCCTGAGTGTGGTTACCAGTGTGACCAACGTAGTATATCCTCTCAGTGAGTCTTATATATTCCCAGAGCATCAGCAGGTTCACAGCATTTTAGAATGAGAGCTCTGTAAATAGACCCAGGGGAACAGGACAGGGCTAAGGTTCACAGATGTGTGTGTTTGCATTTGTGTGCCAAGATTCATCTGTTAAAGTGTGTACTGACATGTGCTGCATAATGCATGTGTGGAAAAAGCTCTGGCAATGCGCCCGTTCAAAAGCCAATTAATCACCGTAGCAATGCCAGCCCAGGCCGGCTGCAGATACCTCCTATGAAGGACCTGATCTGTGTAAACCTTACCTGTTGTGTGTACTCTTTTAACTATAATAGAAACTCTTTTATGGTCCAGTCTCTGTGTCCTGAACCAACATACCATATTGCTGAAAGCGACGTGAGCCAGTTAAATCCTTCAGCACAACATGTTATCTGGGCTCATATTAGATCCAACATACAGCATGCACCTAGGGACAATAAGCTATCTCATGTTTGGGACTGCGTTATTGTGTCAGTAATAATTTATCAGATAGAATCTCTGTGGCTGAATGTGTATATTGCACATGTGTCCCGTGGGTTCAGTTTGGTAAGGGATACACATCTAAATGTTCTAAACATGACAGTAGTGCAATTAGTGAACATACAACTATATGCACATAAGTGTAAATATTTAATTTGTTCATCCTTCATATATGAATTTGCAAAACACATTTTAATGCATTTATTATTAAAGTGTAGAGAAAATAAATCATCAGGCAGATATTTGTAATTTACAAAATGAATAGGATGCTTCTTTAATGGTAAGTTCTAATATCGCTTATATGTAATTGAATCATACATGTTTCTTCTAAAGCTCCATGTGATAATCTCAGGCTTCCACATTTAAAACCTAGTCTTTCCCATCTTTCCATCATAAATCCACTTCTACTAGATCAAGGTGGATTGAAAACCAGTGAACCACTCTCTGTGTCTCTCTGAGGGCAGAACAACCAACTAAGATGAACCATTGCACCAAACCACCAACAGCCAATCTCAGAGAGCCGATGATGATGCCCCCCTGCATGGCCTGTTGCCGTGGTAACAGTGCGGCGAGTACCTCCAGCTCTTGTGTCTCTGGTTATGGCTGTCCGTTTCCATTCTTAGGTGAGGGGATTGATCACTATTCTACTCACCAAGTGTCAAATCAGTGTGGCACTGGTGCAGAACAGTGGGGAATTGGCTGAACTGACGCCGACTACCTGTTTCTTACTGAACAAAACACGTGACAGGGAAAACCTGATAAAAAACACTGATTCCTTCAGGGTGAAATCTGTTCCATCCACACTGAAATGGGCCAACAGGAGTTGAGGGATACAGCTGATCTGTCTCTCTGGGACTGTTATCACTACAAAGTTATAAATTCTTGCTCCATTTTTAGCCAGAATGTTGCATTGCGTTTTCAGATATACATTCCAAGTAGCTGCTTTTTCAGCTTGCTTGCTGCACTCCGGCAATCTTGTGGAAAAGCTAATCTTCCGTAGCCAAAACTGTCTCTGACTGTGGTGGATTTATCAATTAAAAATGAACATTTCTGGCTTTTGTATCTGCTGGCACAGTTGAGATTGCTTAGCAACACAGAAGTAAGCTAATTAGGAAAATGTGTGTTTGGGGTATGGCTGTGAAGCACGATGTTATCATATGATAACACTGTTAGTCACAAGGGCGGGAGAACCTGTTAAGATGCAAATTACCATGACAAACTGCACAACTGTGTCACTTAATGGGAAAGAAAAGCTGCCACAATACATCATTTTAGCATGTGGCATCACATGAGCACTCCTGAACCACGTTAATAACTCTCTACTAATATCAGTTCACTATTTAATAAACATTTCTTCAACGTGACTGCAGTGGCTGCGAACTATCAAGGACGGATTCTTCATGCACATTACGGAAGCTGCAGTGATGATATTCAGAGACCACTTGCTGCGTGTGTTGTTTACACTTGAAAAGGCATCTTTTCAACAGCAACAAAAGATTTCTCATAAAATTGGGCAATCTGTTGTCTGACTTGAGACGCATGCTTGCAGTGTGCTCAGAAGATGCTTCGTGTCTGAATAATTCATTCCAACAATACTACTGAAACCTTCTGGATCTGACACCACGGTCTGTGATTCCATTCACTTCTCTGCATGCTTCATTTACATGTGCACACTCCCGTTATCAACATGAAAGACTTTCATGACACGGAAAATCTGACGATAAAAAAAAGCTACCACGTATTCATAAAGATAGATTGACATGCGTCTTTTTTTGGTATTCAGAAGCATAATCCAAACAATTGTGTGCACATCACTGTGTCATTCTGAATCACTGGCTTGCTGTTGACATTTGATATACATTTCCAATTTATTGAATCCTGGGGGTTGATGAAGTAAAATGTGTGTGTGTACTGGAGCCAGATTTACAGAGGCTTGGTTGCTGATGGGCGGTGGTGCCCTCAGAATGTTTTCATAGAGATGGCCAGATGGGGCCACTGGTAATTTTGGGGTGGCACACCAAAACCAAAGCCATAACTGAATATCAGGACTTTGATTATGCTGTTAAAGTATAGGCTGTTTGAAAACTGTGTCAGTGTGGAGAGTTAAGAAATTGCATACTGATATACTTTGGTTTCTTATTTTAGAGTTAATGCTACTAATGATCTGATGTGTATAATCTAATAACTGTACAGTTCAGATTTTAAGTTCCACAACAAGCCTGTTTCATTTATGTTAGGTATCTATACATATCTGTACTTGCTAAAATGAAGCCTATGTTTGGAGCATTGTTTAGCCTCCTTACCGACATGTTATGCCAATAATGGTTGGCACCAATGGATGCCTTCAGTTGTCTACTTTCACAAAATACCAGCTACCTTTGGCTTCCAATTACTTTAGCCCACAAGAGGAGGGGGCAGCACTTGACCCTTCGCTAGGTCGTTTCAGATTTCCTTCATTTTCAGGCTGGTTTTGTGCATTTGAAGCTAGGTGTTCATTTTTCCAAAAATATGATAAATGCAAGGTGCACTGTACTGCCTTTTTTTTAATTTAATGCCACCAGTGCAATAAACAAAAAACAAAAACGCTTGCTCCGCCTTTTTATTGTTACCAGGCAACCACAAAGTCATATCCTTATTCTAACCATCCTGTATCAAGCTACTGTTTATTTAATTATTTTATTGATTTTACAGTAATTAGTATCCTAAAATGTTGAGGGTGAGAGGCTGTCAGCAAATCGTTTTTTTGGGCACAGGAAAACGGAGATCTGTGTGGGTACATGAGAACCTAAAATAGAGGGTGGATCAGGGGGAGTACCACCAGCTGGTCCCGGAGCTTCGCTTCCACGATGGCCGCTTCCAGGCATGTTTTTAGGATGACTCAGAGCAATGTGACAACCTGCTGTCTATCGTGTAGCTCTGGGTATCCAGCAACTGCTACTACCAGTTTCTCCTCCATTAGGCCCGTTTCCACTGAAGAAGTTCCTGGTAATATCTGGGAGGCAGGAACTTTACAGGAACGTCCTCTCGCTCGGCCCTCTCAACCGCCGTGTCTCCACTGAGATGGCAGAGTAGGAGGAAGGTTCCTGTAAAGTTACCAGGCTCTGGATGTGACGTAATCTTTGTGCAACGCGGCAAAGAAACAAACAAAGAACAACAACAACAAAGAAGAAAAGGCAGAAGTAAGAAGAAGAAAGCAGACATAAGAAAGACAATTATGGAAGGAGCTGAGGTGGTTGCTGGGTTTCTGGCGTGTCTTTTCATTTACATGGCGGTGGAAGCTATGAACGAGAGGAGAAGACGTCTGCTGAGTTTTAAAATCGCCGGCTATTTTGTTGCTTTCTGTTGACATCACCTCCTGCCTTGAGTATATCCAATCGGCACCAAGTAACCCCCAAGCCCCACCCAGGAGTTTTTCGGGGCCGTTCTGAATACCTACTATGAGGCAGGGACTTTTTTAGCCCCTGTAAAAATTCTGGAACTCTGTCCTTCGGGGTGGTTCCTGCGGTGGAGACACGCACCAACGGCCCCGGCCCCATAAAATTACCCTGAAGTTCCTGCGATGGAAACGGGCCTATTGTTTACCAACTGCTTTTCTTGTTGTCATGACCACCACAAAAGACCGGCCTCTCAAATCATCTGATTGGACAATGGGAACAAAGATAATGAAAAAAGAGACGGCGTGGGGTGTTTTTCTGCTCTGAGTTTAGAGCACTCGGGCAGAAAAACGCCAGGCGCCGAGAACACCGAAATGGGAAGCTCGTGGCAACGGAAAAAGTCTTCTTATTTTATTAAAAACAATTACAAAAGGTACCTCCAGCTGCTAAGATGCTCTCTGTATGATCAGGGCCTTAATTGTCTTTTAGTCTGCTTATTCTCCATATGACATAACCACACACATAGACACGCTTCCCACATCCCATGCAAGCCTACAGTACAATGTCAATTGCTAACCAAGCCATAGAATAAAATTAGAAGCCTTGAAGCCTTTTGGTGGAAGGGAGAGAGAGAGCTTAAACAATGTATGAAAACATCAGTAGGAACCATTACATGCTCTGGTGTTGCTCTGGGAGTCATTAGCTTGTATAAACAGGTCATTCCTTCACTGAGTTCTACTCATTGATTTGCAGATAATCTGCCGTTGCATTTCCTGCTCACACTAACTGAGCACAGTCTGGTCTGCACTACAGTATGTTAGTGAGAACTTGTACCGGCCTGACATTATCTTTCAATTGCAAGCCTAGTGCTGCACAGCGGCCACCACTGTATGTTTTTATTGAAGCACATCATATCTACTGCATAGAATCAGTGTGGACAGAAAAAGTCCTCTGTTGGTGGTGATGTGAAGAAAAAGCTTCCCTGCTGCTGTAACCATAGCACCATCGCACCTCTGGGGTCCTGTCTGTTATGCTGCTGGGTAGCACACCTGCTAGGTGTGTGGTGCCTTTCTGCTACTGACCACATTGATAGTGATATAATCTGCCAGAGGCCACACTTTTATGTCTGTCTCAGTAGGGGTCAACAGAACAGTTAATACAAGCATGTTGGAGGCCTGACGTTATCTTGAAGCTGATCTGTGGCCATGTCCTGATGTTGATGTTGTGAGACGACATGATGCAGCAAGTGTGAATTCATCTGCTCATTTAAAAGCCATGTATGCCCTCGTTTAGTCGTGATCCGCCTCTCTACACACAGATAAGATTTCTCCCATTTTTTGCCTGGGTGGAAATCATTATTTAAAAAGTGCAAAAGAAAAGGAGTGCACAAGTGGGAACAAGTGGGTGAGTGAGACAGCAAAACTTAGCAGAAACTTGCTGTAGTGCTTATTTTTTTGTGGTGGCTTACAGAATTTAAAAAAGGCAGCAGAGGACTCTCAGCGACGCTCAGGTAGAGTACTGGTAAGAACTACTGATGAAATGTTGGCAGGGCATCTATCAAGCGTGTTTGATACAGATGGGACTGCAGTATCTCAAGATGCAATTTGTGTACTCAAGAAAGCGGGGGCCCGTCTCACCAGGCCTACCAAATTGACTTAAGCATGACTTGAACCAGACCCGTATGTAAATGAAAAAAACCCACACTGGAGCAGATGCCACATGCAAGCAGGATGTAAGCATCTCACGCAGCTTGCCAAGTCCTCAGTCAGTGTCTCCACCTTGTTTTAGGGAATATATTTCAGAGGAGAAACACCTCCAAAGACACCAACTTAACTCAATGTACATTATCCAAAAACAAAGACACAGATTAATTTTTAACAAGCATCTTGTATCAACAGCCTATCAGATGAACAAAGAGTTACTGCAGGACAATCGGCCTCAGCCAATCACAGTGTTGTGAGGGATGATTGTGAAGTAGTTTAGAGGGAAACAGTCTTATTTATAGCACCACTAAAAAAACTTCCCTTTATGAAACTGTGTGTCTTCTTAGTCTGTGACTTTCTGTCCTCTCTGCTCAGTGGGATATACTGTACAATGAATGCAGTATTGACAAGTGTGTGTGGAAAAATGTAGACTTTTAGCACAACACTTTGCTTCAGATTGCAGTGGGTTAGATGGAAACATATCTGTCCCATTAGATGGTCTTCTGACTTACAATTAAAAACATGAAGGCTGCAATGTGACTTCACAATCCTCCTTTCAAATTATGTTGATCTCTGGTTGGTAGGACTTTAGTAAGCAGGTGTCTCTACAGGATGGGAAGATTTTGAAATTCTTTTAATGAGGCACTTACTAGCTCACCTGGTAGAGCAGGTGCTCCATGTACAAGCTGTGTTCCTGCTGCGGCAGCCGCAGGCTCGATTCCAGCCCATAAGCCCTTTGCTGCATGTCATCCCCATTCTCAGTACCTTTTTATTAACATTTTACCCCAAATCATGCTCCTTTCCAAACCTTAAATATATACTTAACAGAATTTTCCTCAAACACAGTGTACACTCTTCCATCCATCCATCCACCCATTTTCAATGCGAAACCTGGTCGCAGGAGCAGCAGGTTGAGCAAAGTATTCCAGCCTCCCTTCTCCCCAGCAACACTTTCCAGCTTTCCTGAGAGACCCTGAGGCGTTCCCAGGCCAGATGAGATATATAGCCCCTCCAGCGTGTTCTGCATCTGCCCCAGGGCCTCCCAGCAGTTGGACGTGCCTCCTGATCAGATGCCCGAACCGCCTCATCTGATTCTTTTCGATGCGAAGGAGCAGCAGCTCTACTCTGAGCTCCCTCCGTATGCAGTAATAAAGTAAATTAATAAAGTAATCACTCTCAGTCATCACAAGTGTGTGGCAGTGTATTTTCTTTTGCAGAGACTCTGTCCTCTACCGGTATTCTCCTATTTTTTTCTTGTCTCTGTGATCCTGATGTTTATGGGCAGGCACCCCCACAGTGCTCAGGTGCGGTTGGGGCTTTAGCAACCAGGTGCAAGATCGTAAGCTGCAGGCATCCAAAGAGACGCAATGCAAGTATAGTCTGACACTGAATGTCCTAAATTATGTGGACTTTGGGAGCCACTGCTTTAAAGGATCAGTACGCAACATTCAGAGCATTAATATAGAAGCAAACCATTATTTGCTATGAAAAGATATAGTGGCGTAATGGCATCCTGAGCAGAGAGTAGAGTCATGCTACCTTTGTGTGTGTTGTAACCCGAGCTTCTCTGTGGTTTGTTATGGTAAGCTGGCCAGCCATGCATTAATGTCAGTGAATGTATGTAAATTACTGGCTAGCTCATCACTGCCCCTTTGCACTGAGTTCATACAACACTTAAAGCTGATATCAGGACAGCGTTACTGCAGAAGCACTGTGGCTGTTGTTTAGCACTGTGTTAGCTGCTAGCCGCCAGCTCAGCCATGTCCATGTTGAGGACAGCTCATACACTCTGAATTTGACAAAGAGAAACACAGCTCTGTCACAACGTTGGGGTCTCAAAGCTTTTAAGTTTTGGCAACAGTGAATGTAGAGAACTGCCAGAGCAGTCCCAACAGAACAGATTTGCCAACAGTCATCCTTGTGACTTTACAAAATTCTTTTATATCCATCACAAGTATCCACAAAAAAAGTCTGCTGCAGAGGTCATGTTTGTGTCTGATTGTCTGCAGTATATCTCAGAAACTTGTGTACTGACTTCCATGAAATTCAGTGGACAGATAGTCCTCAGGCCGTGGAATAATTGATTCTGTTTTGGCGGCGATCTTGATCTTAGATTTTTATCCTGAGACAATTACCCTATTTAACCATGACTATCAGAACGGTTGTTTTCAGCTATCAGACGAACAGAGATAGAAACATGAATCCAAATCCTGTGGGTACGCTTCCAGAGTAAAAAAAAAATACTATACTCAATATCTCTGTTAAAAATAGAAGCACTATCTGTGCAGCCTCAAGTTAGAGAATGGTCTAGCATTGGCAGAGCTTTGTACTCTTGTGGTGTCTCATAATGACCTGATTGTATGTTCTGATACTTTTGCTGACAACAATAGGAGAAGACATGGGAACAGATGGATGTCTGATGTTGGTTTCCAGTGCATCTCCTTCTGATTCATGGTGACCCAGATCACACTGCATGGGGGGAAGGAATCAACAGATCTAGTGAGCGAAGAGGGTTCAAGGTCTCTCTGGATGAAACCACAGGAACATACTCAATATACACAACATGTGGATACACTAACAACCAACAAACAACAGCGCAGTTTCTACTTGGACACCGCCGTGAGGGAAAATCAAAACAAGTGAGGTTTGTTTAATTAGACAGCGGATTACAGGATTGGCTTTAAAGAAAAAGACTTAATTACTGATGTAACCCTTACTGGCATTATATTTTAATAAACATTATACTGCACCATGATCTCCGGCTCATTATAGTCAAGGCTGAATTTTTTTAATTACCATAATACAAATAATGGTTTCTATTCGAGTCTATACATCCAAGGCTTTCAGCATTTTTAATGTGGCTTGAGGCAAGGTCCAAATGCTTGGAAGTTGAATTTGAATACTTGAAATTGGAGAGTTTGATGTCAATTATTCAACATTATTTAATGGTCGTGCTCAGTCAAACTTTAACCCCCAGTGAGTACACTGATCTTATTTTGACAAAAATGATCCACTGGCAGCAGAGAAAAACTTGCTTTTGGCTTGAGCTTGTCTGTGACACTACTGATGAAATGCAATTTAAAAGGCAGGAGAATTGGTAGGAAATGCATGAGCTATCACTTTAAAGTTCATATGGTAATTCAAGACTTATTGGAATGGCTGTGTTGTCATGGTAGCAATAAGACCCTCAAACAAAATGTTAACACCGCAAAGCATTTAAAGTTGATAACTGCAAGACAGCTTCACAAGCACACTCTGAATCAGTCACCGTCACATTATTGGAATGTTACACAGAAACATATGAGGCTGCTGACCAACACAATAAATCATTTTCAATTAGATAGTGAGAATATCCACTAAACTGGAACAGAAATAGTTAATTGTTCCAATTTTCTCTCTGCATGTTGTTGAAAATGTATATTTCTAATTAAGATATTAGCAGTTTTAGTTAGTGTGTATTTGCCACCACTTCACAGCATTCAGTGTTTAACCGGCCAGCTGTGTATAAGAGCCAGTATTTGGACATCATAAGTACTGAAAGGAACAGTGTGTTGGATTTAGTGGCATTTAGCTGTGAGGAATGCAGATTGCAACCAGCTGAAACTTCTCCCAGATAGTGTTCAAAGAGGTTTTTACAAGGAACTGAAGCCCCGTTTCCACTGATCAGTGCGATACAGTACAGTTCAGTTTCGTAACCTTTTTTTTTTTGTCATTTCCACTATTAAAAGTTGTGGACGGTACCAATAGAACTGTTGCCTATTGTAGGAAATATTGATTGTTACATAATTTATAATTTATTCTGTGGCAGCATTTATTAAATAAATGCTCGCCGACATCAATTGTCAATTCAAATAGAGCTCAAATAGCCAGGATCTTTGCACCAGTAAAGTGACTGAATGTAATCCTACAGAAAACCAAAACAACGACTTTATAGACAAACATTTATTCTAAACTACTGACACAGAAGACCAAGACGCAATACAACTAACAACAGACAAGACAATGAGTAAATGCAACTATGAGTGGAATGAAATGAACACAGCAATGCTAATGAATGAATGAATGAATGACCAGAGTGAACCAGATGAAGCAGTGAGCAATGGTGAAATAATTATAAGAGGAAACTTTAACATGGACCTGTGAAAAGCATCATTCAAAAGCTGAGCAGCATGGGAAGCAAAAAGGGAAATATCTGAAAACTTAGGGGAAATCCTAGTTTTATCTAATGCTCCCTACCATACTTATTAAACTACGCATCAAACCCCAGCACAGAAAAATTATGTTTATTCACCTGAGTTGTAGCAGACCAGAAAGAAGATGCTCTGGAGGGGGAAGAGGAAATAGCAACGCTGCTCCTTGGTGTGAACCGCTTCTGGTGCTGTCCCACGGGGCAGCCTGCTCAGCTGCTCCTTCTCTTTTCCACGGTCGAACTTCTTGGAGCCCACATGGCAACTTTGGCTCGGGTGAGCTTGGCTCTCCATGTCAGTCATCTTCACACACCCAGTGTGGGCATGCAGGAGTCTGCCTTTCTTCAGTCCTGACCTTGTTGGTCCAGGACACAGGAGTTAGGCAGACCGTGTGGCATAAAGTGACAACAACCCCATCCACATTTAAGGGTACTGTTTGCGGTGGAAACACTAAGCGGACCTAGGGTCTAGGTACCATGTCTGAGGGGTTATTTTTGGTTCCAAAGGTACCATACCGAAAGTGTTTGGTGGAAACAGGGCTTAAATTCTCTGCAGAAGTCTCTTCCTTTCCAGAACAAACAGACTAGGTGATTTAAACGGGCAAAACACTGAAAAAAGCAGTTTCTGTTGGTGGAGTTTCAAAAAAAAGAATCTGTGTTTTTCCAACACTGCTGTTCGCAGAGGGGCTGTTGACAACAATGACTCACTGAAGATGCAAAGACGCGAATGGGTCTATCTAGAGCCTGGGTTTAGTTTGTCCATTCTGGGCTACTATAGATACATGGCAGTGCAACATGGCGTATTCCATGGACAAGGACCTGCTCCCAGTGAAGATGTAAATGCATCATTTTCAGGTAGCAAAAACAGGACAATTCTTATTTTCAGATGATTATACACTAAAGAAACCAGGCTTATTATGTCGGTGAAGATTCTCAGTCATCAGGTCATGGTAATCATAAGTGTTATATCGTAGGCAGGCATTAGGACTATTCAAAAATAGAGTTCATCACAGACCTTCACACAAACCTTCACAAAGACAAAGAGAGACATTTATTAGGTTAAAGTTGAGGAAGTAGCAGCCAAGATTCGAATTTTTTAATTTGGGACAGGGTTTGTTTAACTGTTATGAGCTGCACAATGAAATGTAAGTTGTAGCCCTTTCATGCCACACAAAACATTGGCCTGCATACGATTACATAAATTAGAATAGATTAAAATGAAATAACATAAAACAATACAGTTACTGTATACACGTACAGTCTATACCTAGGGTGGGAATGAGGTGAATGTCCTACAATAATCTTACATTATTTGATGTCTTGTTTTATATTTGTGTTGTCACCCATCCAAGCTTTAATTCACAATGACAATCAGTCTCCACAGAAGCCTCATGGTGAGTGTCTGTAGCCTTGCTGTGGAATGCCAGTCAATTTCAGATTAGTGCTCCGTGAATCCCTGCAAAATGCGTTTCCCCAGCAACGGAAAGATAACAGGAAAATCATCTTGTGTTATCACTGTAAAAGGGTTTTCCTAGTCTTTGCCAGCACTAGAGAGGGGTGACAGCAAATGAAACGAAGGGGGGAAAAATGAGCAGGACAATAAGCAGAATAGCCATTTCAGTTTTGAAATTAAGCATGCATAACACTGAAGCCAGATAATGAGCCATACCAGGAGGCAATATGCTGCCCGCGGCTGCAAACTTCACACAAAAGGCCCCCGGCTCTGCCTTACAGACTATAATTGTTTATTTAACTAAATATTCTGAGGATAAACTGACATTTAACAGATTCCTCTTGTTGCCAGTCTGAACAGGTTATAAACTTAGGACACTGATTGCTGCTGTGGTCTATAAATTTGCGGGAAAGAGCCTTTGCAGGGCTAGCAACCATATTGATTTTCCCTCTGAGGTTTATTAGTTTATGAAATCTTATATTTCCTCTTTCTGTCTGTCCGAGCTGAGGAACTGCCTTCTGGGCAAATAAAGAGGCAAGCTATACTCTACCTGCTTTTCATTCCTGAAATAAAAAATTTGAAGGCAGCTGCATTTATTTCTTCCTTCCTTTTGTGTGTTTTGTCAGTGAACAGTTTGACCCTGTCACATTCGAAAAGACTCAGAAACAAATCAAACCAAAGTGAGCAGAGTTTGCCAACTTAATCACCCACCATTTGACTTCCACAAAGCCTTTTCCACTCACGCCTCACCGGCTTTACAAAGCAAAACAAAATGTCTGCTGTCAAAATGAAAGA
Source organism: Epinephelus awoara (assembly GCA_035609425.1). Taxonomy (NCBI): domain Eukaryota; kingdom Metazoa; phylum Chordata; class Actinopteri; order Perciformes; family Serranidae; genus Epinephelus; species Epinephelus awoara. The sequence continues at coordinate 26,217,183 of CM069294.1, forward strand.
AAACAATAATAATCCACTTTATATAACCAAGCCCCATTCAGCTGAAGTTTTCCCCTGTCATCCAGAAGAATTTCAAAGGGAGACAAATGATTGTTTAAACTGCTCAACAAAAATTAGAGATTGTCACATCATGAGACAGATGTCATACCAGTATGAGGCACGCCTGCAATATGTGTCATGCAACAATCTGAAGACTAGGCTTTGTTCCTCTGTAAAATGATTCATTAAAAATATATAATTAAGTGAAAAAATATTGCTGATATTAAGCTTGATTAACATGTATATTATCATGCAGATTACCAAAGGGGAAAGGGGTAGTTAGGTGTCATTATTAAGAGCTTAAATTCTTAAATAGCGTTATGATGATATGAGGTCACAATTGTGTAATCATGCAGATAGGCGGACAGTCACATTCCCTAACTTTTTGTTATCTTGTACACCAAACATATTCAGATTTAGTTATAGAGGGCTTGACAAACAAGACAGACAAACAAAGGACAAATAGAAAACAGACAGTTTAACTTTTGGCACAGTTTTATCCAAACAAATATTGCTACAAGGCACAGATGCTCTTCAGGAAGAAAATACATGTGTTTGAGCATTTTTGCTTTAATTAGAGGAAAGGTCACCATGGGGTCAACGTTTCATTTTCTTTCCTACTCCTTTCTCACCAGGATCTGCTTCAAAAGCAAATTACAAAAGTAATAACATCAGTGGACAGAAATGATTCCCCATTATATGAGTGTCATGTAGGCCAAAAAGCTGTCAGTTGTTTTAGTTTTTGTAAAGTGTCAGTTTAGAAAAGGTCATAAAACAGTTATTGTACAGTATTTCATACAAAGCCGTAGTGTAGTAGGCCTATGTCATAAAAAATGCGTAATAGTGTCAGAAGAAGAAGTCATGGTATACTGTGTCATTAAAAAATCAGAAAAAAAGATTTAAAATGTCATGCAAAAAGTCAAAGTCATAGTATGTCATAAAAAGTCATATATAGTATGTAATTTTAAAAAAGTAGTAATAATGCCATAAAAAGTTATGGAATATAATATCATTAAAAAAGCTGTGACAAAGTCATAGTACAAGCTGTCGTAAAAAAGCCATAAATCATAGTATAGTAAGTCATTAAAAAAAGTCATGCTGTAGTTTGTCATAAAAAGTCATAGTATAGTGTCACAGCCTCTGCTGCAGCCTCCTCTCTCTCTCTCTCTGATTATAGGTGTGGTATTTGTACGCAGGAGTAAACGCAGCTGCAAATCATCTTCAATCTACTCTGCTTCAAATACCAGGCTCCAACATCAACACCCTGCCAGATCATAGACTTGGCTTACCAGTCCGTCATGTTCAAGCCAGTTTGTTAATCCTTCACTATTGATTGTCTTGCTAATACCTGTTTCCCTGTGCCAACAGCATTATTCCGGTTTGACTACTACTTCCTGCTCCGCTCCTTCTCCACCTGGTAACCATCTGGAATCACATCAGCTCTCCCCTGCCCTGAAACTCCTGCTCTACTGAGAAACCACCTGGACTTCATCTGCTCCATTCACCTCACCGCTCTGGAACCTCTCGGCCAGCTCCCCCAGCCCATCTCCCCTGCTTCACGACTCAACGTCAGACTTTTGCCTCTCAGTGCTCCTCCACTCATTTACTACATTTGCTAATAAATCATCCACTTGATCCTGCTCCCAGTCTGTGTTTTTGGGCTCTAGTTTCCTGGCGCAGCGCAGGGTGGTGCAGGGTGGCGAACCCCGCACAGAGCTAGTTCGAACAGCGCAACCCGAGGCGTGCTCAGTTTGGTAGTTTGGCAGACTGAGGTGCGCTGAGATGGGTGTGGCGGCGCAGCAAGGGGAGGTGTCGACAGATCCAGCTTGGCGCAGTGACAGTTTCGTGCCCAAAAGCTTCGCCGAAGGTGCGCTAAAAGCTTGCCAGCTGAAACCAGGTCTACTGTCAGCGCAGGCGGAGCGCAGCCGGTGTAAGCCGAAGTTTGGCTGACCGGCGGACAGTGCGCACACGTCACCAAAACCTCACAGGCAGGTTTCCAGAATATCAGGCACATTAACGATGCATTAAATACCCACAAAAAACACTATTCAATGCAACTATCTGCAATCAGCACATAAATGTATCTCTATATATCTCTGACTGTCCCGTCACATCTGATGTCAGATCACGTGGCACGTGTAATGGAAACCCAGCCTGATTTGATTAACACAGCTGCAAACTAATGAGTTCACATCCCTCTCAGCCAACCACAAACAGCAACAGCATCAGATAGCATCAGACTGCGAGAGAGAAAGAGAGAGCGCATGCGCACGAGAGAAATGCAACAGATTGCATTGAGATTACATGCAAAGTCAACGCAAAGACGCGATTAGATGCGAATTCACACGATGGTCACTATAGATGCTTAGCCGCGGCGCGATAGCCGCAAAATTCGTCCATCGCCTCATCGCTCGAGTTGAAAATATTGAACCTTTCAGGGGAATTCACGTGACGCTGTGCCGCGTAAGCCAATCAGTGTTGAGATTCTCTCGACGTCTTGACGCCCTGACGTCTAGTTGTTGACACAACAACAAACTGCTACTCACTGGAGACAAATGGACAGGTGCTCCGCAGCTGAAATGGAGCGCCTGTAATTGGTGTCCTGCCGGGAGATCCTGGCGTCAACCCTCGCCAACAGGTCCTCAAACTGGGCCCCAGTCAGCTTGAAGTACCGCTGAAAGCGGCTATCATCCAGACAGAGTTCCTGGAGATGGTGGTGAAACTCGCTGAACTGGATGCGCTTCTGCAGGATAGGGTGAACCCAGGGTAACCCAAAGTTACGCATCCCATAAAAAAGTCATAGTATGGCAATGATTATGATTATGTACCGTGCATTATTGATGATGATGATGATGATGATCATCATCATCAATAATGCACGGTACATAATCATAATCATTGCCATAATGATGATCATCAGCTGCTATTATCATTCATTCATTCATTGATCTTCTAACCGCTTCATCCTCTTGGGGGTCGCGGGGGGGCTGGAGCCTATCTCAGCTGACATCAGGCAAGAGGCAGGGTACACTCTGGACAGGTTGCCAGACTATTGCTCATATATGCTGACACATAGAGACAGACAGCCATTCACACTCACAATCACACCTATGGACAATTTAGAGTTATCAATTAACCTAGTCCCCAACCTTTGGACTGTGGGAGGAAGCTGGAGTGCCTGGAGAGAACCCACGCTGACACGGGGAGAACATGCAGACTCCGCATATAAGGGCTCACACACCTGGGATTAAACTAAAAAACTAAACTAAACTAAAAAAAAGATCACAGTATTGTGTGGCATAAAAAATTCATAGTATAGTATAGCATAAAAAAGCCATTTTGGAGTACTGTATATCATAAAAAAAAACATAGCTATAGTATGGTGAAAAAATTCCATCAAAAAAGTTATAGTATACTATGTCGTCAAAATTTCAATTAAAAAAAAAAATCAAAGTATACTATGTCGTCAAAATTTCACCAAAAAATTCATAGTATACTATGTCGTCCAAATTTCACCAAAAAAGTCATTAGAGTATGTCGTCCAAAATTCACCAAAAAATTCATAGTATACTATGTCGTCCAAATTTCACCAAAAAATTCATAGTATACTATGTCGACCAAATTTCACCAAAAAATTCATAGTATAGTATGTCGTCCAAATTGCACCAAAAAATTCATAGTATACTATGTCGCCAAATTTCACCAAAAAATTCATTGTATACTATGTCGTCCAAATTTCACCAAAAAATTCATAGTATAGTATGTCGTCCAAATTGCACCAAAAAATTCATAGTATAGTATGTTGTCCAAAATTCACCAAAAAATTCATAGTATACTATGTCGTCCAAATTTCACCAAAAAAGTCATAGTATAGTATGTTGTCCAAATTTCACCAAAAAAATCATAGTATACTATGTCGTCCAAATTTCACCAAAAAATTCATAGTATAGTATGTCGTCCAAATTGCACCAAAAAATTCATAGTATAGTATGTCGTCCAAATTTCACCAAAAAGTCATAGTATATCCAAATTTCACCAAAAAGGTCATAGTATACTATTTGTCCAAATTTCACCAAAATATTCAAATTTCACCAAAAAAAATCATAGTATAGTATGTCGTCCAAATTTCACCAAAAAAGTCATAGTATAGTATGTCGTCCAAAATTCACCAAAAAAGTCATAGTATACTATGTTGTCCAAATTTCACCAAAAAAACCATAGTATAGTATGTCTTCCAAAATTCACCAAACAATTCATGGTATACTATGTTGTCCAAATTTCACCAAAAAAGTCATGTCTTCCAAAATTCACCAAAAAATTCATAGTATACTATGTCGTCCAAATTTCACCAAAAAAGTCATAGTATAGTATGTCTTCCAAAATTCACCAAAAAATTCATAGTATACTATGTCGTCCAAATTTCACCAAAAAATTCATAGTATACTATGTCATCCAAATTTCACCAAAAAATTCATAGTATACTATGTCGTCCAAATTTCACCAAAAAAATTCATAGTATACTATGTTGTCCAAATTTCACCAAAAAAGTCATAGTATACTATGTCGTCAAAATTTCAATTAAAAAAAAAAAATCAAAGTATACTATGTCGTCAAAATTTCACCAAAAAATTCATAGTATACTATGTCGTCCAAATTTCACCAAAAAAGTCATTAGAGTATGTCGTCCAAAATTCACCAAAAAATTCATAGTATACTATGTTGTCCAAAATTTCACCAAAAAATTCATAGTATACTATGTCGACCAAATTTCACCAAAAAATTCATAGTATAGTATGTCGTCCAAACTGCACCAAAAAATTCATAGTATACTATGTCGCCAAATTTCACCAAAAAATTCATTGTTTACTATGTCGTCCAAATTTCACCAAAAAATTCATAGTATAGTATGTCGTCCAAATTGCACCAAAAAATTCATAGTATAGTATGTTGTCCAAAATTCACCAAAAAATTCATAGTATACTATGTCGTCCAAATTTCACCAAAAAAGTCATAGTATAGTATGTCGTCCAAATTTCATCAAAAAAATCATAGTATACTATGTCGTCCAAATTTCACCAAAAAATTCATAGTATAGTATGTCGTCCAAATTGCACCAAAAAATTCATAGTATAGTATGTCGTCCAAATTTCACCAAAAAGTCATAGTATATCCAAATTTCACCAAAAAGGTCATAGTATACTATGTTGTCCAAATTTCACCAAAATATTCAAATTTCACCAAAAAAATCATAGTATAGTATGTCGTCCAAATTTCACCAAAAAAGTCATAGTATAGTATGTCGTCCAAAATTCACCAAAAAAGTCATAGTATATCCAAATTTCACCAAAAAGGTCATAGTATACTATGTTGTCCAAATTTCACCAAAATATTCAAATTTCACCAAAAAAACCATAGTATAGTATGTCGTCCAAATGTCACCAAAAAAGTCATAGTATAGTATGTCTTCCAAAATTCACCAAACAATTCATGGTATACTATGTTGTCCAAATTTCACCAAAAAAGTCATGTCTTCCAAAATTCACCAAAAAATTCATAGTATACTATGTCGTCCAAATTTCACCAAAAAAGTCATAGTATAGTATGTCTTCCAAAATTCACCAAAAAATTCATAGTATAGTATGTCTTCCAAAATTCACCAAAAAATTCATAGTATACTATGTTGTCCAAATTTCACCAAAATATTCATAGTATACTATGTTGTCCAAATTTCACCAAAAAATTCATAGTATACTATGTCGTCCAAATTTCACCAAAAAAGTCATTAGAGTATGTCGTCCAAATTTTACCAAAAACAAGTCATAGTATAGCATGTTGTCCAAATTTCACCAAAAAATTCATAGTATACTATGTTGTCCAAATTTCACCTAAAAATTCATAGTATACTATGTCGTCCAAATTTCACCAAAAAAGTCATTAGAGTATGTCGTCCAAATTTTACCAAAAACAAGTCATAGTATAGCATGTTGTCCAAATTTCACCAAAAAATTCATAGTATACTATGTTGTCCAAATTTCACCAAAAAATTCATAGTATACTATGTCGTCCAAATTTCACCAAAAAAATTCATAGTATACTATGTTGTCCAAATTTCACCAAAAAAGTCATAGTATACTATGTCGTCAAAATTTCAATTAAAAAAAAAAGAATCAAAGTATACTATGTCGTCAAAATTTCACCAAAAAATTCATAGTATACTATGTCGTCCAAATTTCACCAAAAAAGTAATTAGAGTATGTCGTCCAAAATTCACCAAAAAATTCATAGTATACTATGTCGTCCAAATTTCACCAAAAAATTCATAGTATACTATGTTGTCCAAAATTTCACCAAAAAATTCATAGTATACTATGTCGACCAAATTCCACCAAAAAATTCATAGTATAGTATGTCGTCCAAATTGCACCAAAAAATTCATAGTATAGTATATTGTCCAAAATTCACCAAAAAATTCATAGTATACTATGTCGTCCAAATTTCACCAAAAAAGTCATAGTATAGTATGTCGTCCAAATTTCACCAAAAAAATCATAGTATAGTATGTCTTCCAAAATTCACCAAACAATTCATGGTATACTATGTTGTCCAAATTTCACCAAAAAAGTCATGTCTTCCAAAATTCACCAAAAAATTCATAGTATACTATGTCGTCCAAATTTCACCAAAAAAGTCATAGTATAGTATGTCTTCCAAAATTCACCAAAAAATTCATAGTATAGTATGTCTTCCAAAATTCACCAAAAAATTCATAGTATACTATGTTGTCCAAATTTCACCAAAAAATTCATAGTATACTATGTCGTCCAAATTTCACCAAAAAAGTCATTAGAGTATGTCGTCCAAATTTTACCAAAAACAAGTCATAGTATAGCATGTTGTCCAAATTTCACCAAAAAATTCATAGTATACTATGTCGTCCAAATTTCACCAAAAAATTCATAGTATACTATGTCGTCCAAATTTCACCAAAAAAATTCATAGTATACTATGTTGTCCAAATTTCACCAAAAAAGTCATAGTATACTATGTCGTCAAAATTTCAATTAAAAAAAAAAAATCAAAGTATACTATGTCGTCAAAATTTCACCAAAAAATTCATAGTATACTATGTCGTCCAAATTTCACCAAAAAAGTCATTAGAGTATGTCGTCCAAAATTCACCAAAAAATTCATAGTATACTATGTCGTCCAAATTTCACCAAAAAATTCATAGTATACTATGTTGTCCAAAATTTCACCAAAAAATTCATAGTATACTATGTCGACCAAATTTCACCAAAAAATTCATAGTATAGTATGTCGTCCAAATTGCACCAAAAAATTCATAGTATACTATGTCGCCAAATTTCACCAAAAAATTCATTGTTTACTATGTCGTCCAAATTTCACCAAAAAATTCATAGTATAGTATGTCGTCCAAATTGCACCAAAAAATTCATAGTATAGTATGTTGTCCAAAATTCACCAAAAAATTCATAGTATACCATGTCGTCCAAATTTCACCAAAAAAGTCATAGTATAGTATGTCGTCCAAATTTCATCAAAAAAATCATAGTATACTATGTCGTCCAAATTGCACCAAAAAATTCATAGTATAGTATGTCGTCCAAATTTCACCAAAAAGTCATAGTATATCCAAATTTCACCAAAAAGGTCATAGTATACTATGTTGTCCAAATTTCACCAAAATATTCAAATTTCACCAAAAAAATCATAGTATAGTATGTCGTCCAAATTTCACCAAAAAAGTCATAGTATAGTATGTCGTCCAAAATTCACCAAAAAAGTCATAGTATACTATGTTGTCCAAATTTCACCAAAAAAACCATAGTATAGTATGTCGTCCAAATTTCACCAAAAAAGTCATAGTATAGTATGTCTTCCAAAATTCACCAAAAAATTCATAGTATACTATGTCTTCCAAAATTCACCAAAAAATTCATAGTATACTATGTTGTCCAAATTTCACCAAAAAAGTCATAGTATAGTATGTCTTCCAAAATTCACCAAAAAATTCATAGTATACTATGTCTTCCAAAATTCACCAAAAAATTCATAGTATACTATGTTGTCCAAATTTCACCAAAAAATTCATAGTATACTATGTCTTCCAAAATTCACCAAAAAATTCATAGTATACTATGTCATCCAAATTTCACCAAAAAAATTCATAGTATACTATGTCGTCCAAATTTCACCAAAAAAGTCATTAGAGTATGTCGTCCAAATTTTACCAAAAACAAGTCATAGTATAGCATGTTGTCCAAATTTCACCAAAAAATTCATAGTATACTATGTCGTCCAAATTTCACCAAAAAAGTCATAGTATACTATGTCGTCCAAATTTCACCAAAAAAATTCATAGTATACTATGTTGTCCAAATTTCACCAAAAAAGTCATAGTATACTATGTCGTCAAAATTTCAATTAAAAAAAAAAAGAATCAAAGTATACTATGTCGTCAAAATTTCACCAAAAAATTCATAGTATACTATGTCGTCCAAATTTCACCAAAAAAGTCATTAGAGTATGTCGTCCAAAATTCACCAAAAAATTCATAGTATACTATGTCGTCCAAATTTCACCAAAAAATTCATAGTATACTATGTTGTCCAAAATTTCACCAAAAAATTCATAGTATACTATGTCGACCAAATTTCACCAAAAAATTCATAGTATAGTATGTCGTCCAAATTGCACCAAAAAATTCATAGTATAGTATATTGTCCAAAATTCACCAAAAAATTCATAGTATACTATGTCGTCCAAATTTCACCAAAAAAGTCATAGTATAGTATGTCGTCCAAATTTCACCAAAAAAATCATAGTATAGTATGTCTTCCAAAATTCACCAAACAATTCATGGTATACTATGTTGTCCAAATTTCACCAAAAAAGTCATGTCTTCCAAAATTCACCAAAAAATTCATAGTATACTATGTCGTCCAAATTTCACCAAAAAAGTCATAGTATAGTATGTCTTCCAAAATTCACCAAAAAATTCATAGTATAGTATGTCTTCCAAAATTCACCAAAAAATTCATAGTATACTATGTTGTCCAAATTTCACCAAAAAATTCATAGTATACTATGTCGTCCAAATTTCACCAAAAAAGTCATTAGAGTATGTCGTCCAAATTTTACCAAAAACAAGTCATAGTATAGCATGTTGTCCAAATTTCACCAAAAAATTCATAGTATACTATGTCGTCCAAATTTCACCAAAAAATTCATAGTATACTATGTCGTCCAAATTTCACCAAAAAAATTCATAGTATACTATGTTGTCCAAATTTCACCAAAAAAGTCATAGTATACTATGTCGTCAAAATTTCAATTAAAAAAAAAAAATCAAAGTATACTATGTCGTCAAAATTTCACCAAAAAATTCATAGTATACTATGTCGTCCAAATTTCACCAAAAAAGTCATTAGAGTATGTCGTCCAAAATTCACCAAAAAATTCATAGTATACTATGTCGTCCAAATTTCACCAAAAAATTCATAGTATACTATGTTGTCCAAAATTTCACCAAAAAATTCATAGTATACTATGTCGACCAAATTTCACCAAAAAATTCATAGTATAGTATGTCGTCCAAATTGCACCAAAAAATTCATAGTATACTATGTCGCCAAATTTCACCAAAAAATTCATTGTTTACTATGTCGTCCAAATTTCACCAAAAAATTCATAGTATAGTATGTCGTCCAAATTGCACCAAAAAATTCATAGTATAGTATGTTGTCCAAAATTCACCAAAAAATTCATAGTATACTATGTCGTCCAAATTTCACCAAAAAAGTCATAGTATAGTATGTCGTCCAAATTTCATCAAAAAAATCATAGTATACTATGTCGTCCAAATTGCACCAAAAAATTCATAGTATAGTATGTCGTCCAAATTTCACCAAAAAGTCATAGTATATCCAAATTTCACCAAAAAGGTCATAGTATACTATGTTGTCCAAATTTCACCAAAATATTCAAATTTCACCAAAAAAATCATAGTATAGTATGTCGTCCAAATTTCACCAAAAAAGTCATAGTATAGTATGTCGTCCAAAATTCACCAAAAAAGTCATAGTATACTATGTTGTCCAAATTTCACCAAAAAAACCATAGTATAGTATGTCGTCCAAATTTCACCAAAAAAGTCATAGTATAGTATGTCTTCCAAAATTCACCAAAAAATTCATAGTATACTATGTCTTCCAAAATTCACCAAAAAATTCATAGTATACTATGTTGTCCAAATTTCACCAAAAAAGTCATAGTATAGTATGTCTTCCAAAATTCACCAAAAAATTCATAGTATACTATGTCTTCCAAAATTCACCAAAAAATTCATAGTATACTATGTTGTCCAAATTTCACCAAAAAATTCATAGTATACTATGTCTTCCAAAATTCACCAAAAAATTCATAGTATACTATGTCATCCAAATTTCACCAAAAAAATTCATAGTATACTATGTCGTCCAAATTTCACCAAAAAAGTCATTAGAGTATGTCGTCCAAATTTTACCAAAAACAAGTCATAGTATAGCATGTTGTCCAAATTTCACCAAAAAATTCATAGTATACTATGTCGTCCAAATTTCACCAAACAAGTCATAGTATACTATGTCGTCCAAATTTTACCAAAAAAGTCATAGTATACTATGTCGTCCAAATTTTACCAAAAAAGTCATAGTATACTATGTCATCCAAATTTTACCAAAAAAGTCATAGTATACTATGTCATCCAAATTTCACCAAAAAATTCATAGTATACTATGTCATCCAAATTTCACCAAAAAATTCATAGTATACTATGTCGTCCAAATTTCACCAAAAAAGTCATTAGAGTATGTCGTCCAAATTTTACCAAAAACAAGTCATAGTATAGCATGTTGTCCAAATTTCACCAAAAAATTCATAGTATACTATGTCGTCCAAATTTCACCAAAAAAGTCATAGTATACTATGTCATCCAAATTTCACCAAAAAATTCATAGTATACTATGTCGTCCAAATTTCACCAAAAAAATTCATAGTATACTATGTCGTCCAAATTTCACCAAAAAAAATCATAGTATACTATGTCGTCCAAATTTCACCAAATAAATTCATAGTATACTATGTCGTCCAAATTTCACCAAAAAAAAATCATAGTATACTATGTCGTCCAAATTTCACCAAAAAAATTCATAGTATACTATGTTGTCCAAAATTCACCAAAAAAGTCATAGTATACTATGTCGTCCAAATTTTACCAAAAACAAGTCATAGTATAGCATGTTGTCCAAAATTCACCAAAAAATTCATAGTATACTATGTCGTCCAAATTTCACCAAAAAAGTCATAGTATACTATGTCATCCAAATTTCACCAAAAAATTCATAGTATACTATGTCGTCCAAATTTCACCAAAAAAAATCATAGTATACTATGTCGTCCAAATTTCACCAAAAAATTCATAGTATACTATGTTGTCCAAATTTCACCAAAAAAGTCATAGTATACTATGTCGTCCAAATTTCACCAAAAAAGTCATAGTATACTTTGTCGTCCAAATTTCACCAAAAAATTCATAGTATAGTATGTCGTCCAAATTTCACCAAAAAATTCATAGTATACTATGTCGTTCAAATTTCACCAAAAAAGTCATTAGAGTATGTCGTCCAAATTTTACCAAAAACAAGTCATAGTATAGCATGTTGTCCAAATTTCACCAAAAAATTCATAGTATACTATGTCGTCCAAATTTCACCAAAAAAGTCATAGTATACTATGTCATCCAAATTTCACCAAAAAATTCATAGTATACTATGTCGTCCAAATTTCACCAAAAAAAATCATAGTATACTATGTCGTCCAAATTTCACCAAAAAATTCATAGTATACTATGTTGTCCAAATTTCACCAAAAAAGTCATAGTATACTATGTCGTCCAAATTTCACCAAAAAAGTCATAGTATACTTTGTCGTCCAAATTTCACCAAAAAATTCATAGTATAGTATGTCGTCCAAATTTCACCAAAAAATTCATAGTATACTATGTCGTCCAAATTTCACCAAAAAAGTCATTAGAGTATGTCGTCCAAATTTTACCAAAAACAAGTCATAGTATGGCATGTTGTCCAAATTTCACCAAAAAATTCATAGTATACTATGTCGTCCAAATTTCACCAAAAAAGTCATAGTATACTATGTCATCCAAATTTCACCAAAAAATTCATAGTATACTATGTCGTCCAAATTTCACCAAAAAAAATCATAGTATACTATGTTGTCCAAATTTCACCAAAAAAGTCATAGTATACTTTGTCGTCCAAATTTCACCAAACAATTCATAGTATACTATGTCATCCAAATTTCACCAAAAAATTCATAGTATACTATGTCGTCCAAATTTCACCAAAAAATTCATAGTATACTATGTCGTCCAAATTTCACCAAAAAAGTCATAGTATACTTTGTCGTCCAAATTTCACCAAAAAATTCATAGTATACTATGTCATCCAAATTTCACCAAAAAATTCATAGTATACTATGTTGTCCAAATTTCACCAAAAAAAATCATAGTATACTATGTCGTCCAAATTTTACCAAAAACAAGTCATAGTATAGCATGTTGTCCAAATTTCACCAAAAAATTCATAGTATACTATGTCGTCCAAATTTCACCAAAAAAGTCATAGTATACTATGTCATCCAAATTTCACCAAAAAATTCATAGTATACTATGTCGTCCAAATTTCACCAAAAAAAATCATAGTATACTATGTCGTCCAAATTTCACCAAAAAATTCATAGTATACTATGTTGTCCAAATTTCACCAAAAAAGTCATAGTATACTATGTCGTCCAAATTTCACCAAAAAAGTCATAGTATACTTTGTCGTCCAAATTTCACCAAAAAATTCATAGTATACTATGTCGTCCAAATTTCACCAAAAAAGTCATTAGAGTATGTCGTCCAAATTTTACCAAAAACAAGTCATAGTATAGCATGTTGTCCAAATTTCACCAAAAAATTCATAGTATAGTATGTCGTCCAAATTTCACCAAAAAATTCATAGTATACTATGTCGTCCAAATTTCACCAAAAAATTCATAGTATAGTATGTCGTCCAAATTTCACCAAAAAATTCATAGTATACTTTGTTGTCCAAATTTCACCAAAAAAAATCATAGTATACTATGTAGTCCAAATTTCACCAAAAAATTCATAGTATACTATGTTGTCCAAATTTCACCAAAAAAGTCATAGTATACTATGTCGTCCAAATTTCACCAAAAAATTCAAAGTATAGTATGTCGTCCAAATTTCACCAAAAACTTCATAGTATACTATGTCGTCCAAATTTCACCAAAAAAGTCATTAGAGTATGTCGTCCAAATTTTACCAAAAACAAGTCATAGTATAGCATGTTGTCCAAATTTCACCAAAAAATTCATAGTATACTATGTCGTCCAAATTTCACCAAAAAAGTCATAGTATACTATGTCGTCCAAATTTCACCAAAAAAGTCATTAGAGTATGTCGTCCAAATTTTACCAAAAACAAATCATAGTATAGCATGTTGTCCAAATTTCACCAAAAAATTCATATTATACTATGTCATCCAAAATTCATCAAAAAATTCATAGTATACTATGTTGTCCAAATTTCACCAAAAAAGTCATTGTACAGAATGTCGTCGAAATTTCACCAAAAAAGTCATAGTATACTATGTCGTCCAAATTTCACAAAAAAATTCATAGTATGGTATGTCATCGAAAATTCATCAAAAAATTCATAGTATACTATGTCGTCCAAATTTCACCAAAACCTTCATAGTATACTATGTCGTCCAAATTTCACCAAAAAAGTCATTGTACAGAATGTCGTCCAAATTTCACCAAAAAAGTCATAGTATAAAATGTCATCCAAATTTCACCAAAAAATTCATAGTATACTATGTTGCCCAAATTGCACTATAAAATTAATAGTATACTATGTCGTCTAAATTTCACCAAAAAAATCATAGTATAGTATGTTGTCTAAATTTCACCAAAAAAATCATAGTATACTATGTCGTGCAAATTTCACCAAAAAAGTCATAGTATAGAATGTCGTCCAAAATTCACCAAAAAATTCATAGTATACTATGTCGTCCAAATTTCATGCAAATAGTCAAATTTCACGAAAAAAAATCACAGTATAGAATGTCGTCCAAATTTCACCAAAAAAGTCATAGTACAGTATACTATGAATTTTTTGGTGAAATTTGATTGACATACTATTTGATTGACATTGCACTATAAAATTAATAGTATACTATGTCGTCTAAATTTCACCAAAAAAATCATAGTATACTGTGTCGTCCAAATTTCACCAAAAAGTCATAGTAAAGTATGTTGTCCAAATTTCACCAAAAAATTCATAGTATACTATGTCGTCCAAATTTCACCAAAAAATTCATGGTATACAATGTCGTCCAAATTTCACCAAAAAAGTCATTAGAGTATGTTGTTCAAAATTCACCAAAAAATTCATAGTATACTACGTCGTCCAAATTTCACCAAAAAATTCATAATATACTATGTTGTCCAAATTTCACCAAAAAAGTCATAGTATACTATGTCGTCCAAATTTCACCAAAAAACATCATAGTATACTATGTCGTCCAAATTTCACCAAAAAAGTCATAGTATACTATGTCATCCAAATTTCACCAAGAAAAGTCATAGTATAGTATGTCGTCCAAATTTCACCAAAAAAGTCATAGTATACTATGTCATCCAAATTTCACCAAGAAAAGTCATGGTATACTATGTCGTCCAAATTTCACCAAAAAAGTCATTAGAGTATGTCGTCCAAATTTTACCAAAAACAAGTCATAGTATAGCATGTTGTCCAAATTTCACCAAAAAATTCATAGTATACTATGTCATCCAAAATTCATTAAAAAATTCATAGTATACTATGGTGTCCAAATTTCACCAAAAAAGTCATTGTACAGAATGTCGTCCAAATTTCACCAAAAAAGTCATAGTATAGTATGTCTTCCAAAATTCACCAAACCATTCATAGTATACTATGTTGTCCAAATTTCACCAAAAACTTCATAGTATACTATGTCGTCCAAATTTCACCAAAAAAGTCATAGTACAGAATGTCGTCCAAATTTCACCAAAAAAGTCATAGTATAGTATGTCATCCAAATTTCACCAAAAAAGTCATAGTATAGTATGTCGTCCAAAATTCATTAAAAAAATTCATAGTATGGTATGTCATCGAAAATTCACCAAAAACTTCATAGTATACTATGTCGTCCAAATTTCACCAAAAAAGTCATAGTACAGAATGTCGTCCAAATTTCACCAAAAAAGTCATTGTACAGAATGTGGTCCAAATTTCACCAAAAAAGTCATAGTATAGAATGTCATCCAAATTTCACCAAAAAAATCATAGTATACTATGTTGTCCAAATTGCACTATAAAATTAATAGTATACTATGTCGTCTAAATTTCACCAAAAAAATCATAGTATAGTATTTTGTCTAAATTTCACCAAAAAAATCATAGTATACTATGTTGTCCAAATTTCACCAAAAAAGTCATAGTATAGAATGTCGTCCAAAATTCACCAAAAAATTCATAGTATACTATGTCGTCCAAATTTCACGCAAATAGTCAAATTTCACGAAAAAAAAATCACAGTATAGATTGTCGTCCAAATTTCACCAAAAAAGTCATAGTACAGTATACTATGAATTTTTTGGTGAAATTTGATTGACATACTATTTGATTGACATTGCACTTTAAAATTAATAGTATACTATGTCGTCTAAATTTCACCAAAAAAATCATAGTATACTGTGTCGTCCAAATTTCACCAAAAAGTCACAGTAAAGTATGTCGTCCAAATTTCACCAAAAAAGTCATAGTATACTATGTCATCCAAATTTCACCAAAAAGGACATAGTATACTATGTTGTCCAAATTTCACCAAAAAATTCATAGTATACGGTGTCGTCCAAATTTCACCAAAAAATTCAAAGTATACTATGTTGTCCAAATTTCACCAAAAAATTCATAGAATACTATGTCGTCCAAATTTCACCAAAGAAGTCATAGTATAGAATGTCATCCAAATTTCACCAAAAAGGTCATAGTATACTATGTTGTCCAAATTTCACCAAAAAATTCATAGTATACGTTGTCGTCCAAATTTCACCAAAAAAATCATAGTATACTATGTCGTCCAAATTTCACCAAAAAAGTCATAGTATAGAATGTCGTCCAAAACTCACCAAAAAATTCATAGTATACTATGTCGTCCAAATTTCACGCAAATAGTCAAATTTCACGAAAAAAAATCACAGTATAGATTGTCGTCCAAATTTCACCAAAAAATTCATAGTACAGTATACTATGAATTTTTTGGTGAAATTTGATTGACATACTATTTGATTGACATTGCACTTTAAAATTAATAGTATACTATGTCGTCTAAATTTCACCAAAAAAATCATAGTATACTGTGTCGTCCAAATTTCACCAAAAAGTCATAGTAAAGTATGTTGTCCAAATTTCACCAAAAAATTCATAGTATACTATGTCGTCCAAATTTCACCAAAAAATTCATAGTATACAATGTCGTCCAAATTTCACCAAAAAAGTCATTAGAGTATGTTGTCCAAATTTCACCAAAAAGGTCATAGTATACTATGTTGTCCAAATTTCACCAAAAATTCATAGTATACGGTGTCGTCCAAATTTCACCAAAAAATTCAAAGTATAGTATGTTGTCCAAATTTCACTAAAAAATTCATAGAATACTATGTCGTCCAAATTTCACCAAAGAAGTCATAGTATACTATGTTGTCCAAATTTCACCAAAAAATTCATAGTATACGGTGTCGTCCAAATTTCACCAAA
Organism: Epinephelus awoara; assembly: GCA_035609425.1. Taxonomy (NCBI): domain Eukaryota; kingdom Metazoa; phylum Chordata; class Actinopteri; order Perciformes; family Serranidae; genus Epinephelus; species Epinephelus awoara. The sequence goes on from CM069294.1 coordinate 26,234,155, forward strand.
AAAATCATAGTATACTATGTCGTCCAAATTTCACCAAAAAATTCAAAGTATAGAATGTCATCCAAATTTCACCAAAAAAATCAGAGTATACTATGTTGTCCAAATTTCACCAAAAAAGTCATAGTATAGTATGTTGTCCAAATTTCACCAAAAAATTCATAGTATACTATGTCGTCCAAATTTCACCAAAAAATTCATAGTATAGTATGTCGTCCACATTTCACCAAAAAATTCATAGTATATCCAAATTTCACCAAAAAGGTCATAGTATACTATGTTGTCCAAATTTCACCAAAAAAAATTGTAGTATACTATGTTGTCCAAATTTCACCAAAAAAAATCGTAGTATACTATGTTGTCCAAATTTCACCAAAAAATTCATAGTATAGAATGTCGTCCAAATTTCACCAAAAAATTCATAGTATGGTATGTCATCCAAAATTCATCAAAAAATTCATAGTATAGTATGTAATCCAAATTTCACCAAAAAAGTCATAGTATAGTATGTTGTCTAAAATTCATCAAAAAACTCATAGTATGTTGACAAAATTTCACCAAAAAAGTTATTGTTTGGTCCAAATTTTACCAAAAAGTCATGTTATAGTATGTAATCCAAATTTCATCCAAAAAAGTCATAGCATTGTATGACATAAAAAAGTCATGTTATAGTATGCCATGAAAAAGTCATAGTATAGTATGACATAAAAAAGTCATAGTATTGTATGTCATAAAAAAAGTCATAGTATAGTATGTCATAAAAAAGTCATAGTATAGTATGTAATAAAAAAGTTTAGTATAGTATTGCAAACAATGGTCATAGTAAAGTATGACATAAAAAAGTCATAATATAGTATGTCATAGTATAGTATGGCAAAAAAAGTCATAGTATTGTATGACATAAAAAAGTCAAAGTATTGTATGGCAAAAAAAGTCATAGTATAGTATGTCATAAAAAAGTCATAGTATAGTATGTCATAAAAAAGTCATAGTATGGTATGTCATAAAAAAGTCATAGTATAGTATGTCATGAAAAAGGTCATAGTATAGTATGTCATAAAAGTCATAGTCTAGTATGTCATAAAAAAGTCATAGTATAGTATGTCATAAAAAAGGTCATAGTATAGTATGTCATGAAAAAGGTCATAGTATAGTATGTCATGAAAAGTCATAGTATAGTATGTCATGAAAAAGTCATAGTATAGTATGTAATGAAAAAAGTCATAATATAATATGTCATGAAAAGTCATAGTATAGTATGTCATAAAAGTCATAGTATAGTATGTCATAAAAAAAGTCATAGTATAGTATGACATAAAAAAGTCATAATATAATATGTCATAAAAAAAGTCATAGTATTTCACAAAAAAGTCATAGTATAGTATGTCATATAAAAGTCATAGTATAGTATGTCATAAAAAGTCATAGTACAGTATGACATAAAAAAGTCATAACATAGTATGTCATGAAAAATATCATAGTATAGTATGTCATAAAAAAGTCATAGTGTTGTATGTCACAAAAAAGTCATGGTATATTTTCTTATTAAAAAGTCATAGTATAGTATGTGATAAAAAAGGTCATAGTATAGTATGTCATGAAAAGTCATAGTATAGTATGTCATGAAAAAGTCATAGTATAGTATGTCATGAAAAAGGTCATAGTATAGTATGTCATGAAAAGTCATAGTATAGTATGTCATGAAAAGTCATAGTATAGTATGTCATGAAAAAGTCATAGTATAGTATGTCATGAAAAAGGTCATAGTATAGTATGTCATGAAAAGTCATAGTATAGTATGTCATAAAAGTCATAGTATAGTATGTCATAAAAAAGGTCATAGTATAGTATGACAAAAAGTCATAGTCTAGTATGTCATAAAAAAGTCATAGTATAGTATGTCATAAAAAAGGTCATAGTATAGTATGACAAAAAGTCATAGTCTAGTATGTCATAAAAAAGTCATAGTATAGTATGTCATAAAAAAGGTCATAGTATAGTATGACAAAAAGTCATAGAATAGTATGTCATGAAAAAGTCATAGTATAGTATGTCATGAAAAAGTCATAGAATAGTATGTCATAAAAAAGTCATAGTATAGTATGTCATAAAAAAGTCATAGTATAGTATGTCATGAAAAAGTCATAGTATAGTATGTCATAAAAAAGTCATAGTATAGTATGACATAAAAAAGTCAAAGTATAGTATGTCATGAAAAAGTCATCGTATAGTATGTCATAAAAAAGTCAAAGTATAGTATGTCATGAAAAAGTCATCGTATAGTATGTCATAAAAAAGTCATCGTATAGTATGTCATAAAAAAGTCATAGTATAGTATGACATAAAAAAGTCATAGTATAGTAAGTCATGAAAAAGTCATAGTATAGTATGTCATAAAAAAGTCAAAGTATAGTATGTCATGAAAAAGTCGTCGTATAGTATATCATAAAAAAGTCATAGTATAGTATGACATGAAAAAGTCATAGTATAGTATGTCATGAAAAAGTCATAGTATAGTATGTCATAAAAAAGTCATAGTATAGTATGTCATGAAAAAGTCATAGTATAGTATGTCATAAAAAAGTCATAGTATAGTATGTCATAAAAAAAGTCCTAGTATAGTATGTCATGAAAAAGTCATAGTATAGTATGTCATAAAAAAGTCATAGTATAGTATGTCATAAAAAAGTCATAATATAATATGTCATAAAAGTCATAGTATAGTATGTCATGAAAAAGTCATAGTATAGTATGTCATAAAAAAGTCATAGTATAGTATGTCATAAAAAAGTCATAATATAATATGTCATCAAAGTCATAGTATAGTATGTCATGAAAAAGTCATAGTATAGTATGTCATGAAAAAGTCATAGTATAGTATGTCATAAAAAAATCATAGTATAGTATGTCATAAAAAAGTCATAGTATAGTATGTCATAAAAAAGTCATAATATAATATGTCATAAAAGTCATAGTATAGTATGTCATGAAAAAGTCAAAGTATAGTATGTCATGAAAAAGTCATAGTATAGCATGTCATAAAAAAAGTCCTAGTATAGTATGTCATAAAAAAGTCATAGTATAGTATGTCATAAAAAAAGTCCTAGTATAGTATGTCATAAAAAAGTCATAGTATAGTATGTCATGAAAAAGTCATAGTATAGTATGTCATGAAAAAGTCATAGTATAGTATGTCATAAAAAAGTCATAGTATAGTATGTCATAAAAAAGTCATAATATAATATGTCATAAAAGTCATAGTATAGTATGTCATGAAAAAGTCATAGTATAGTATGTCATAAAAAAGTCATAGTATAGTATGTCATAAAAAAGTCATAATATAATATGTCATAAAAGTCATAGTATAGTATGTCATAAAAAAGTCATAGTATAGTATGTCATAAAAAAAAGTCCTAGTATAGTATGTCATGAAAAAGTCATAGTATAGTATGTCATAAAAAAGTCATAGTATAGTATGTCATAAAAAAGCCATAATATAATATGTCATAAAAGTCATAGTATAGTATGTCATGAAAAAGTCATAGTATAGTATGTCATAAAAAAGTCATAGTATAGTATGTCATAAAAAAGTCATAATATAATATGTCATAAAAGTCATAGTATAGTATGTCATGAAAAAGTCATAGTATAGTATGTCATAAAAAAATCATAGTATAGTATGTCATAAAAAAATCATAGTATAGTATGTCATAAAAAAGTCATAGTATAGTATGTCATAAAAAAGTCATAATATAATATGTCATAAAAGTCATAGTATAGTATGTCATGAAAAAGTCATAGTATAGCATGTCATAAATAAAATCATAGTATAGTATGTCATAAAAAAGTCATAGTATAGTATGTCATAAAGAAAGTCATAGTATAGTATGTCATGAAAAAGTCATAGTATAGTATGTCATAAAAAAGTCATAATATAATATGTCATAAAAGTCATAGTATAGTATGTCATGAAAAAGTCATAGTATAGTATGTCATAAAAAAATCATAGTATAGTATGTCATAAAAAAGTCATAGTATAGTATGTCATGAAAAGTCATAGTATAGTATGACATAAAAAGTCATAGTATAGTATGTCATAAAAAAAGTCATAGTATAGTATGTCATGAAAAAGTCATAGTATAGTATGTCATAAAAAAGTCATAGTATAGTATGTCATAAAAAAGTCATAATATAATATGTCATAAAAGTCATAGTATAGTATGTCATGAAAAAGTCATAGTATAGTATGTCATAAAAAAGTCATAGTATAGTATGTCATAAAAAAGTCATAATATAATATGTCATAAAAGTCATAGTATAGTATGTCATGAAAAAGTCATAGTATAGTATGTCATGAAAAAGTCATAGTATAGTATGTCATAAAAAAATCATAGTATAGTATGTCATAAAAAAGTCATAGTATAGTATGTCATAAAAAAGTCATAATATAATATGTCATAAAAGTCATAGTATAGTATGTCATGAAAAAGTCAAAGTATAGTATGTCATGAAAAAGTCATAGTATAGTATGTCATAAAAAAAGTCATAGTATAGTATGTCATAAAAAAGTCATAGTATAGTATGTCATGAAAAAGTCATAGTATAGTATGTCATGAAAAAGTCATAGTATAGTATGTCATAAAAAAGTCATAGTATAGTATGTCATAAAAAAGTCATAATATAATATGTCATAAAAGTCATAGTATAGTATGTCATGAAAAAGTCATAGTATAGTATGTCATAAAAAAGTCATAGTATAGTATGTCATAAAAAAGTCATAATATAATATGTCATAAAAGTCATAGTATAGTATGTCATAAAAAAGTCATAGTATAGTATGTCATAAAAAAAAGTCCTAGTATAGTATGTCATGAAAAAGTCATAGTATAGTATGTCATAAAAAAGTCATAGTATAGTATGTCATAAAAAAGTCATAATATAATATGTCATAAAAGTCATAGTATAGTATGTCATGAAAAAGTCATAGTATAGTATGTCATGAAAAAGTCATAGTATAGTATGTCATAAAAAAATCATAATATAATATGTCATAAAAGTCATAGTATAGTATGTCATGAAAAAGTCATAGTATAGTATGTCATAAAAAAATCATAGTATAGTATGTCATAAAAAAGTCATAGTATAGTATGTCATAAAAAAATCATAGTATAGTATGTCATAAAAAAGTCATAATATAATATGTCATAAAAGTCATTGTATAGTATGTCATGAAAAAGTCATAGTATAGCATGTCATAAAAAAAATCATAGTATAGTATGTCATAAAAAAGTCATAGTATAGTATGTCATAAAAAAAGTCATAGTATAGTATGTCATGGAAAAGTCATAGTATAGTATGTCATAAAAAAGTCATAATATAATATGTCATAAAAGTCATAGTATAGTATGTCATGAAAAAGTCATAGTATAGTATGTCATAAAAAAGTCATAGTATAGTATGTCATAAAAAAAATCATAGTATAGTATGTCATAAAAAAGTCATAGTATAGTATGTCATAAAAAAAATCATAGTATAGTATGTCATAAAAAAGTCATAGTATAGTATGTCATAAAAAAAGTCATAGTATAGTATGTCATGAAAAAGTCATAGTATAGTATGTCATAAAAGTCATAGTATAGTATGTCATGAAAAAGTCATAGTATAGTATGTCATGAAAAAGGTCATAGTATAGTATGTCATAAAAGTCATAGTCTAGTATGTCATAAAAAAGTCATAGTATAGTATGTCATAAAAAAGGTCATAGTATAGTATGTCATGAAAAAGGTCATAGTATAGTATGTCATGAAAAGTCATAGTATAGTATGTCATGAAAAAGTCATAGTATAGTATGTCATGAAAAAAGTCATAATATAATATGTCATGAAAAGTCATAGTATAGTATGTCATAAAAGTCATAGTATAGTATGTCATAAAAAAGGTCATAGTATAGTATGACATAAAAAAGTCATAATATAATATGTCATAAAAAAAGTCATAGTATTTCACAAAAAAGTCATAGCATAGTATGTCATAAAAAAGTCATAGTATAGTATGTCATAAAAAGTCATAGTACAGTATGACATAAAAAAGTCATAACATAGTATGTCATGAAAAATATCATAGTATAGTATGTCATAAAAAAGTCATAGTGTTGTATGTCACAAAAAAGTCATGGTATATTTTCTTATTAAAAAGTCATAGTATAGTATGTGATAAAAAAGGTCATAGTATAGTATGTCATGAAAAGTCATAGTATAGTATGTCATGAAAAAGTCATAGTATAGTATGTCATGAAAAAGGTCATAGTATAGTATGTCATGAAAAGTCATAGTATAGTATGTCATGAAAAGTCATAGTATAGTATGTCATGAAAAAGTCATAGTATAGTATGTCATGAAAAAGGTCATAGTATAGTATGTCATGAAAAGTCATAGTATAGTATGTCATAAAAAAGTCATAGTATAGTATGTCATAAAAAAGGTCATAGTATAGTATGACAAAAAGTCATAGTCTAGTATGTCATAAAAAAGTCATAGTATAGTATGTCATAAAAAAGGTCATAGTATAGTATGACAAAAAGTCATAGTCTAGTATGTCATAAAAAAGTCATAGTATAGTATGTCATAAAAAAGGTCATAGTATAGTATGACAAAAAGTCATAGAATAGTATGTCATGAAAAACTCATAGTATAGTATGTCATGAAAAAGTCATAGAATAGTATGTCATAAAAAAGTCATAGTATAGTATGTCATAAAAAAGTCATAGTATAGTATGTCATGAAAAAGTCATAGTATAGTATGTCATAAAAAAGTCATAGTATAGTATGACATAAAAAAGTCAAAGTATAGTATGTCATGAAAAAGTCATCGTATAGTATGTCATAAAAAAGTCAAAGTATAGTATGTCATGAAAAAGTCATCGTATAGTATGTCATAAAAAAGTCATCGTATAGTATGTCATAAAAAAGTCATAGTATAGTATGACATAAAAAAGTCATAGTATAGTAAGTCATGAAAAAGTCATAGTATAGTATGTCATGAAAAAGTCGTCGTATAGTATATCATAAAAAAGTCATAGTATAGTATGACATGAAAAAGTCATAGTATAGTATGTCATGAAAAAGTCATAGTATAGTATGTCATAAAAAAGTCATAGTATAGTATGTCATGAAAAAGTCATAGTATAGTATGTCATAAAAAAGTCATAGTATAGTATGTCATAAAAAAAGTCCTAGTATAGTATGTCATGAAAAAGTCATAGTATAGTATGTCATAAAAAAGTCATAGTATAGTATGTCATAAAAAAGTCATAATATAATATGTCATAAAAGTCATAGTATAGTATGTCATGAAAAAGTCATAGTATAGTATGTCATAAAAAAGTCATAGTATAGTATGTCATAAAAAAGTCATAATATAATATGTCATAAAAGTCATAGTATAGTATGTCATGAAAAAGTCATAGTATAGTATGTCATGAAAAAGTCATAGTATAGTATGTCATAAAAAAATCATAGTATAGTATGTCATAAAAAAGTCATAGTATAGTATGTCATGAAAAAGTCAAAGTATAGTATGTCATGAAAAAGTCGTCGTATAGTATATCATAAAAAAGTCATAGTATAGTATGACATGAAAAAGTCATAGTATAGTATGTCATGAAAAAGTCATAGTATAGTATGTCATAAAAAAGTCATAGTATAGTATGTCATGAAAAAGTCATAGTATAGTATGTCATAAAAAAGTCATAGTATAGTATGTCATAAAAAAAGTCCTAGTATAGTATGTCATGAAAAAGTCATAGTATAGTATGTCATAAAAAAGTCATAGTATAGTATGTCATAAAAAAGTCATAATATAATATGTCATAAAAGTCATAGTATAGTATGTCATGAAAAAGTCATAGTATAGTATGTCATAAAAAAGTCATAGTATAGTATGTCATAAAAAAGTCATAATATAATATGTCATAAAAGTCATAGTATAGTATGTCATGAAAAAGTCATAGTATAGTATGTCATGAAAAAGTCATAGTATAGTATGTCATAAAAAAATCATAGTATAGTATGTCATAAAAAAGTCATAGTATAGTATGTCATAAAAAAGTCATAATATAATATGTCATAAAAGTCATAGTATAGTATGTCATGAAAAAGTCAAAGTATAGTATGTCATGAAAAAGTCATAGTATAGCATGTCATAAAAAAAGTCCTAGTATAGTATGTCATAAAAAAGTCATAGTATAGTATGTCATAAAAAAAGTCCTAGTATAGTATGTCATAAAAAAGTCATAGTATAGTATGTCATGAAAAAGTCATAGTATAGTATGTCATGAAAAAGTCATAGTATAGTATGTCATAAAAAAGTCATAGTATAGTATGTCATAAAAAAGTCATAATATAATATGTCATAAAAGTCATAGTATAGTATGTCATGAAAAAGTCATAGTATAGTATGTCATAAAAAAGTCATAGTATAGTATGTCATAAAAAAGTCATAATATAATATGTCATAAAAGTCATAGTATAGTATGTCATAAAAAAGTCATAGTATAGTATGTCATAAAAAAAAGTCCTAGTATAGTATGTCATGAAAAAGTCATAGTATAGTATGTCATAAAAAAGTCATAGTATAGTATGTCATAAAAAAGCCATAATATAATATGTCATAAAAGTCATAGTATAGTATGTCATGAAAAAGTCATAGTATAGTATGTCATAAAAAAGTCATAGTATAGTATGTCATAAAAAAGTCATAATATAATATGTCATAAAAGTCATAGTATAGTATGTCATGAAAAAGTCATAGTATAGTATGTCATAAAAAAATCATAGTATAGTATGTCATAAAAAAGTCATAGTATAGTATGTCATAAAAAAGTCATAATATAATATGTCATAAAAGTCATAGTATAGTATGTCATGAAAAAGTCATAGTATAGCATGTCATAAATAAAATCATAGTATAGTATGTCATAAAAAAGTCATAGTATAGTATGTCATAAAAAAAGTCATAGTATAGTATGTCATGAAAAAGTCATAGTATAGTATGTCATAAAAAAGTCATAATATAATATGTCATAAAAGTCATAGTATAGTATGTCATGAAAAAGTCATAGTATAGTATGTCATAAAAAAATCATAGTATAGTATGTCATAAAAAAGTCATAGTATAGTATGTCATGAAAAGTCATAGTATAGTATGACATAAAAAGTCATAGTATAGTATGTCATAAAAAAAGTCATAGTATAGTATGTCATGAAAAAGTCATAGTATAGTATGTCATAAAAAAGTCATAGTATAGTATGTCATAAAAAAGTCATAATATAATATGTCATAAAAGTCATAGTATAGTATGTCATGAAAAAGTCATAGTATAGTATGTCATAAAAAAGTCATAGTATAGTATGTCATAAAAAAGTCATAATATAATATGTCATAAAAGTCATAGTATAGTATGTCATGAAAAAGTCATAGTATAGTATGTCATGAAAAAGTCATAGTATAGTATGTCATAAAAAAATCATAGTATAGTATGTCATAAAAAAGTCATAGTATAGTATGTCATGAAAAAGTCAAAGTATAGTATGTCATGAAAAAGTCATAGTATAGTATGTCATAAAAAAGTCATAGTATAGTATGTCATAAAAAAAGTCCTAGTATAGTATGTCATAAAAAAGTCATAGTATAGTATGTCATGAAAAAGTCATAGTATAGTATGTCATGAAAAAGTCATAGTATAGTATGTCATAAAAAAGTCATAGTATAGTATGTCATAAAAAAGTCATAATATAATATGTCATAAAAGTCATAGTATAGTATGTCATGAAAAAGTCATAGTACAGTATGTCATAAAAAAGTCATAGTATAGTATGTCATAAAAAAGTCATAATATAATATGTCATAAAAGTCATAGTATAGTATGTCATAAAAAAGTCATAGTATAGTATGTCATAAAAAAAAGTCCTAGTATAGTATGTCATGAAAAAGTCATAGTATAGTATGTCATAAAAAAGTCATAATATAATATGTCATAAAAGTCATAGTATAGTATGTCATGAAAAAGTCATAGTATAGTATGTCATGAAAAAGTCATAGTATAGTATGTCATAAAAAAATCATAATATAATATGTCATAAAAGTCATAGTATAGTATGTCATGAAAAAGTCATAGTATAGTATGTCATAAAAAAATCATAGTATAGTATGTCATAAAAAAGTCATAGTATAGTATGTCATAAAAAAATCATAGTATAGTATGTCATAAAAAAGTCATAATATAATATGTCATAAAAGTCATAGTATAGTATGTCATGAAAAAGTCATAGTATAGCATGTCATAAAAAAAATCATAGTATAGTATGTCATAAAAAAGTCATAGTATAGTATGTCATAAAAAAAGTCATAGTATAGTATGTCATGAAAAAGTCATAGTATAGTATGTCATAAAAAAGTCATAATATAATATGTCATAAAAGTCATAGTATAGTATGTCATGAAAAAGTCATAGTATAGTATGTCATAAAAAAGTCATAGTATAGTATGTCATAAAAAAAATCATAGTATAGTATGTCATAAAAAAGTCATAGTATAGTATGTCATAAAAAAAATCATAGTATAGTATGTCATAAAAAAGTCATAGTATAGTATGTCATAAAAAAAGTCATAGTATAGTATGTCATGAAAAAGTCATAGTATAGTATGTCATAAAAGTCATAGTATAGTATGTAATGAAAAAGTCATAGTATAGCATGTCATAAAAAAAATCATAGTATAGTATGTCATAAAAAAGTCATAGTATAGTATGTCATAAAAAAAGTCATAGTATAGTATGTCATGAAAAAGTCATAGTATAGTATGTCATAAAAAAGTCATAATATAATATGTCATAAAAGTCATAGTATAGTATGTCATGAAAAAGTCATAGTATAGTATGTCATAAAAAAGTCATAGTATAGTATGTCATAAAAAAAAATCATAGTATAGTATGTCATAAAAAAGTCATAGTATAGTATGTCATAAAAAAAATCATAGTATAGTATGTCATAAAAAAGTCATAGTATAGTATGTCATAAAAAAAGTCATAGTATAGTATGTCATGAAAAAGTCATAGTATAGTATGTCATAAAAGTCATAGTATAGTATGTAATGAAAAAGTCATAGTATAGCATGTCATAAAAAAAATCATAGTATAGTATGTCATAAAAAAGTCATAGTATAGTATGTCATAAAAAAAGTCATAGTATAGTATGTCATGAAAAAGTCATAGTATAGTATGTCATAAAAAAGTCATAATATAATATGTCATAAAAGTCATAGTATAGTATGTCATGAAAAAGTCATAGTATAGTATGTCATAAAAAAGTCATAGTATAGTATGTCATAAAAAAGTCATAATATAATATGTCATAAAAGTCATAGTATAGTATGTCATAAAAAAGTCATAATATAATATGTCATAAAAGTCATAGTATAGTATGTCATAAAAAAGTCATAATATAATATGTCATAAAAGTCATAGTATAGTATGTCATAAAAAAAGTCATAATATAATATGTCATAAAAGTCACAGTATAGTATGTCATAAAAAAAGTCATAATATAATATGTCATAAAAGTCACAGTATAGTATGTCATAAAAAAGTCATAATATAATATGTCATAAAAGTCATAGTATAGTATGTCATAAAAAAAGTCATAATATAATATGTCATAAAAGTCATAGTATAGTATGTCATAAAAAAAGTCATAATATAATATGTCATAAAAGTCATAGTATAGTATGTCATAAAAAAGTCATAATATAATATGTCATAAAAGTCACAGTATAGTATGTCATAAAAAAGTCATAATATAATATGTCATAAAAGTCACAGTATAGTATGTCATAAAAAAGTCATAATATAATATGTCATAAAAGTCATAGTATAGTATGTCATAAAAAAAGTCATAATATAATATGTCATAAAAGTCACAGTATAGTATGTCATAAAAAAAAGTCATAATATAATATGTCATAAAAGTCATAGTATAGTATGTCATAAAAAGTCATATTATAGAATGTAATAAATAAATTCATAAAATGTCATTCCAAAAGTCACTTACAGTGTAGTTATAGTATTGGTCTTTAAAATGTCAAAAAACTGGAGAGTATGGCATGTCATAAAAAAATATATCAAAATTAAAAAATCTTAAAAATGTTCTAAAATAGTCATAGTATAGTATGTCATAAAAAAAGTCTGAGAAGTGTCATAAAAAGCCATAGTATGGTTTACTACAAAATCGTCATAAAAATGTAATTAAAAAGTCAAAGAATAGTATGTCAACAAGTTTTTTGGCCCATTTTTTGGCCTATTAGTACCAACTGAGCATGGTTTAAACACCACAGCCTACCTGAGTATTGTTGCTGGCCGTGTCCATCCCTTTATGACCACAGCGTACCAGTCTTCTGATGGCTACTTCCAGCAGGATAACGCACCATGTCACAAAGCTCAGATCATCTCAAACTGGTTTCTTGAACATGACAATGAGTTCACTGTACTCCACAGTCAACATATGTCAAACAATAGAGGAACTTTGGGATGTGGTGGAACGGGAGATTCTCATCATGGACGTGCAGCCGGCAAATCTGCAGCAACTGTGATGCTATCATGTCAATATGGACCAAAATCTCTGACGAATGTTTCCAGTACCTTCTATGCCACGGAGAATTAAGGCAGTTCTGAGGGCAAAGGGGGGTTCAACCCAGTCCTATCAAGGTGTACCTAATAAAGTGGCAGGTGTGTGGATACCTACTAAACATCGCCATGTTATCATTGTCATTATAAGCATGTTGGCTTGCTAAAGTTAGCATTAAGCTCAAAAACAGTGTCTCCATTATAGCAGTAGTCATGATGTTAAACAGAAAAAGTCCCTGTATCTCTCACAGGTAATCTATTTATAGCTTCGGTTCATTATGAGATGTTCACAGTTTGAAAGATGATAATTAAAGGAACAGCATCTCTGTTGCAGACTTGGTGCACAGGTTGAGTCAGTATTTGTGATGAAGAGGCAAGAGTTTTAACAAGATTCTGACATAGCTTTATACAAAATCACTCAGTGACGGAGCCTGATGGTCTGTGATCAATGACTTTTATTGGTACTGTAAATTAACCCCTTATGCATAAACCCACTGCACACAGTGTTGTGCCTGAGGCATTTTTGAAACAAAGAAGAGTGTTGCGGTAACCTACAGGAACATGAGTCTTGCCTCACATAGATTTTGAGGCACAAAAATAAAACTAGTCTTTTTCAGATGCGAGATGCTAAGAGATGCTACTGAACTCACGTGGCAGAGTCGCTCTGTCCTCCCAGCATGGAGCAGAATATTTCCCACACTTACTGAAACCTTTGAGGTTCAGTGAGAAACAGGCTAAATGAGAGAGAGGTTGGAGAGATCAGTTTTTATGTCACCAGTGTGGCCTGCACCCAGAATATAAATATTCATCAATGTGTCCACAGACAGAGGAAACTCATTATAATATCACAGAGACATGGAGGGTCTACTGGCACAACTGCAGCTTTGAGTTGATTTCCAGTCTGATCTCAGAATAACCACCAGCCTGCACTGCACTACACTGGTTGGGGTCTAGAGGGCTTTTCAACAAACCACACACAGAGATAAACAAATACACATCCTTTGTCCATTTTATTTTTTTATTTTTTTATTTTTTTTAACCACTCACCTCTTGTGGCTGTCTCCGCAGCAATTTTCTGTTTTAACAGCTCAATCACGACCGTTAAAATTCCCCCTCCATGTTTCCAACGCTTGTGAAGTGTGTAGGCTTTCCCCATGTGTGGCTGTGTTGGCATGGAAACAGGAATGGCATTGTGATGTGTGTATTGAATTTTTCACCCCTGTCCCCACAGTGAGGAAAGCCTCACACCATCCCTTCCCCCCACCTTTTACACCAGAGATGAAGTAAAGGGGAGGAGAGGAGAGGAGAGGAGAGGAGAGGGTGGATTTCACATGTGGGCTAAATGTAAATGTACAGCTCACTTTAAAGTGCGAGGGCACCGTCTCTGTAGTGTCATAAAAGACCTTTGAATGCTCTTCAATTTCTGTGTAGAAGACCATTACTGTTAAATTATTTTCTCGTTCCGCTGCATTTTGACTTGAAGCACTACTGCTGCCGTATGAAACATAAAGTGCTGCATATGATCCTCGTCATTTTTAGGCAGTTTTCAGATATTACTTGTATATTAAATTCAGTGGTGCAAAGTAACTATGGATATTTACTGTTTACTGTACTTAAAGGTCCAGTGTGTAGGATTTGGGCGCATCTATTGTTAGATATAGCAAATAACAATTATAATTATGTTTTCATAAGTTTTTAACCACCCGAAAGGAAAGGAAAACTGTGTTTTGTCACCTTTGAATAAGCCATTTACATCTACATATGAAGTGGGTCCTCCCCTACGGAGTAGCCATGTTGTTCTATGGTAGCACAGAAGGGACAAACCAAACACTCGCTCATCCTCCTACACGCTTGGCACAGGAGAAGTTGAAGTTCTGCAGCCTCACCACTAGATGCCACTAAAACCTTGAGACTAGACCAGGGATACTCAACTTACCCTGCCAGGGGGCCACTTCATGAATAAAAAATAATATTTATCAAAAAACGCCAGTGTGAATAAATGTATTTTCATTGTGAACTAGAAAATGGTTGGCCAGCCACCTGGCACTCCATCAGATGCCAGATTTGGCCCACTGGCCATGAGTTGAGTATCACTGCACCAGACCTTTAAGTACAATTTATGTCGACTGTACTTTTTTCAGAGGGAAATACTGATACTTTATTCCACTCTACAAATAGTACTTCAATTTTGTTACCCAATAAAATATGATAAATCATTATAGATTAGGCTAAACAGCAGTTTATTAAGTACTTAAAATTAGCCCTACTTTTACCAGCTGCAACCTTTAAGTGATGCTTTCATCAATTTATCAAAGATCAAATATATTACTTTAAAATGGGCCATTCTGCATGAGTATTTTTACTTTTAATACTTTATATGTTAAATATTTTGTACTTTTGCTGAAGTAAATTTTGAATAAAGGACTTTTACTTGTAACTGAGTATTTCTACACTGTGTTATTGCTATTTTTTTTTTTACCAAAGCAAGTGATCTGAGTCCAACTTCCAACACTGGTTAAGTTACAATGAAAAAAAATAATAAAATACCCCTTTGGAATTTTGCATGTGTCTTCTATTTATCACACTGCCACCTTATGGCTTGTGTATGTATGGAGGAAGGTACAAGGGGGAGGTGAGGGATAAGTCAGCTGGTACAGCACAGCATCATCAGGACTGACCACTTCCCTCATGCAAGGCAAAGGTTTGAAGCTAGCTCTCGCCATCTAGTGGCAGAAAAAGACATTACACCTTTGTCCACCAAAATAAAAAGACAGATCCAGGTGACAAGTTGTCACATTTACTTTTATTGTAAAGGTGATATTATTCCAAAATATTAATATGTTAGAGGAACAGAGATAAAGAAAAGGAGGAGAAGACACCTAGAAAACATCTACACAAGACTTTGGTAAGAATCTTGGGACACATTCTTATCAAAAAATTCCACAGCAAAAAAATAACAAAATCTTCTAACAATGCTCAAAATCATATAGATCTCAATCGTGGTGAATCTACATGTACAACAATATAGCTGGGTAAAAAGCCAACTGGGCATTTTGTGTCCTAGAAACAACTGAACAATTGAAGGCATATAAAACACTGGAATGGCTGGGCACCTGTGCTTTAAAGTCTGGAGTATACTGTACTACTGAAGGATACCACAAGATATAACAGTTCTTTATCTTATTATTAAATCAATTTATATTTCATAATTATATTTTTCAAGATATATTATACCACAACAAGTTTACAGTAATCTTGCAAAAGAGTCGTCTGCGTACAAGAGCTTGTTTGAAAGCATGGAAGAATCGGCCGAGTTTAAATCCAGAGTTTTCCAGTTCATCCTCTCTCGAAGACAACTGACCTGAGCTCTGGATTTAACCCAGAGAGATTCAAGCATGCGCCATTACAGCCCTAAACAGAGTGCATTGGATCATTGTGCGACAGTGTGCCATGCCCTGTCCTGTTCCCAGCCTCACTGCCCTCCCCCCTCCCTCCCTTCCACGCCATCCCGCTCCCCTGCTGCTTCCTAGCAGGGGTGCACGTTACAAGCCCTGATCTCCTTCCTGTCCTTGCAGCTGGACAGCTGGGCAGTCTTAAACCTTTGCTTCACTGTCATGAGCCGCTCCTGAATACCTCCACCGCACAGCTTGGTACATTCCGTCCAACTCGACCACGGCCTCATTTTACACCCTGAAGATGGAAACCAAGAAAAAGGAAAAGAGAGAGGCCATCAGAATTTTTTGAATTTTCTGTGTTGCGTACTTATTAATATAATGAAGGCGAATACCAACCTGGATGCTCAGAAGCGACCTCAGCTCTGCCCTGTTTGCTCCTCCTCTTCTCACGCTGTTCCTTGCGGCGTTTCTTCTCGTCACTGTTGGCTTGTCCCCGGTTGCACTTCCTGATCTTACACTTCTTCCTCTGGATGGTTTCAGGACACGTGTCTCCTCCAAACTGCGGCTCCAGCTTCACCATGCGTGTTCGGATCGTGTGACCCTTCCCACAGGACTTGTTGCACTCTGACCACTCGGTCCACTCTGACATGACACAGTTTATGGCTGAGGGAAAAAGAATTGTGGTTTAGAGGAAGTTGTGACAGGGCAGAAAACTGATGAGGAGGACGATAGAGTTTGATTCAATGCTCTGTGTACTGTAAGTCATGGAATATATATGAGTCCAAAGGGAACACAGTGACACCACAGAGAATACTCCTCTGGTTTGCCAGAGGGTGTGATTTGTTTCACATGGCTCTGATGTTGCATCCTCACCACTGCTGTAACTGATACGCTCTGACATGAAAAATAAATACATATAGTATATATTAACAACTGTAAGTCTACAAACAACAACATGGATTTATACATAAATTAGAATCCTTGTGGGGGACGCTGTGATAAATTAGGTTTCTCCTGGTAGGTTCATATTTTGGCTGGCTTGGCAACAGTTTATGTTGCTTCAAGTGTCATTTATTTAAAGAAAGCAGGATTAAAAAAAAAGCCAAAGCATTTCATGGTAGTTTTTGACAACCACACAGCTTGACATGGAATATCTGTTACATAATTTAACAGAGAAAAACAAACGGTGGATTATAAAGTACAATGGATCCTGGCTTTTTGAAGCCAGTTGTAATATCTGATTTTAAAAATCCTGCACATGTGGAAAATAAACTTGTCAGGAAAAATATTTAATAGAGACACTGGCTCAGTTTAATTCAGAATATGACTATTGTGAATTTGATTCTGGTCATGTGATCACCATATTCTGTTCGGATATTCCAAATCATTAAGACATGTGGGATATGTTGGTATTATTCAGCTTTTAGGAGCATTCTTTGGACATGTATACAGCATATTTAGAATATGCATCTCAACTGTGGTTTTTTACCGCAGTTTGCGACACAGAGCCTCTTGCCTGTTTACGCCAGCCCTGGTTGACGTCATGTATATGCTGTACACAAACCAATTAGCCAACAGTTTCTAAGGCTGTGCATGCCCAAAAGAAAAACCCACATTTCTGGCTGAAAAAGGAAACACGCCTACTTTAAAACATTATGAAAGACTTCGGTATCAAAAGGGTTTAAAATATGTGCAAATATCACAGTTCATTAATTTTCTGTAACAGCTTATCTGTTCACACTTATCACACCACACTCCAATTTAGAGTCACCAATTAACCTGCATGTCTTTGGACTGCGGGAGGAAGCCGGAGTACCCAGAGAAAGCCCACACTGACACAGGTAGAACATGCAAACTTCACACAGAAGGGCTGTGCAGAGTTTGCATTCGTGTGCAGTGCTGACCTTTATAAGAAGATGGTTCAAGGAAGAGGAGACTGTTTGCATGATCCAACAAGTTCACCACCAGTTGACGTTGACGTGATACACAAAATGTAAGGGAACGTTTACTCAAGTATGCACGACTGAATTAAACAGGAATATTTCTGGAATATGCATTTCCATAAGCCATGCAAACAGCTTAGCAGGAACGTTATCTTTTTAAGAATAAGGGCAAAAAGCAGAATATTTTGTGCATGTTAATGTAGTTATTGTTTCTACATTACCTCAGACACATTGTAATACATTCCACTGAGGTCTTACAGCTCTGAATAACCTCAAAATCTTTGCTTATTTTCATCACATTTTTTAAAAATCCCTTCCTAATCTTAGACCTCTCATTAAGACTTTCCAAGTCATGTTTCATGCACTCCTGCAAATCCTCTACAGCACTTTGCAGGAGTTTTAATTTAATCTTAAATATGAATACAGCACATGAACTCATCTGTTTCTCCTCATATACACCAGCAAGCACAAAATTACTGTAAATTTAGATCAGGTACACAGCACAGAGGTAGTTGACCTTCTTTCTCTTCACTGTGCAACCCCCATCAGGAGCGTATGTAACCGCATCAAGGCACCAGGTTGCATAACAAAGATGAAATTATCATAAATTTCCATAAATTATATATGTACAGTATGTGGGTGTGCAGACAGAAATACTTACGACACTCTGGTAGCATGCACTTCTCCACCTGTTCTAACTCCTCCGTACACTCTCCCAGCTCCACGGGGGACTTGAGCACACGCTGTCGTGTCCTTGTACCCTTCCCGCACGTCACGCTGCAGTCACTCCAGTCAGACCATGGAGTCAGCATGCAGGGGATGGTGTCTGTGCAAAACAGGCGTCAGTCAGTAACACATAGCTCTAGTGTTCACATGTGTAGTTTAGCATCAAACGCATGTTTCAAAAAGTAGAAACAAAACAGCATCTGGCAATTTTTTTAAATGGAGGAACAAGCAGGCAAAAGCTGATTTGAAAGGTTTGTTTTTCTGAATTTTATTGCTTAGGAGTGAAATCAGAGAGAAAATCCTCTTTGAATAAAGTTCAGAGAGTTGCTACGGGAAAACTAAAAGTAAGACTGTCTCATCATCAGTGTTCCTCACATGGATCTAGGCTACCAGCCCCTTGTATCCAGCTGCTTAATGAGACAAAAGTGTAAGAGGTGTCAGGATCACAGACTGTATAAAGAAGTGGATGTCTGTGGACGACCACACTGAAGCCTCGAGTCTGGTATTTTGGCCTTCATCATTTTAGTTTTTTAGAGCCAGAAGCGAGCATATTTTAAGAGTGGAGCTGTGGAGGAGCAAGAAGTGGATCTGACTGAGAGCCAGAGGACACGAGGCACAGCGCTGTAGTCGCAACTTGTCAATCACAAAGTAGCCACATCCTAAAGCATACCCTCATTTATCGTCTGATGTACTGTAGTCTAAATGGGAGCGTAACTTACAAAATGACCATTGTATTGTATGTTGTATTGAAGAGGACTTGAAAATGTTTACTGAGGTAACCACTCCAGTGAGAAGTGGGATGTCACAAGTCTTTTTTCCCATAGAGTTGTATTCAATCTGATTCATGTTGCAGCCAGTGGGGTTGCCCCCTGCTGGCCATTAGAAAGAATGCAGGCTACATCCCCTTCTTTTATACAGTCTGTGGTCAGGGTAGTTGTGGTCCTGAAAATGCTGCTACTCACGACATTCTGGCATCATGCACTTCTCCACTTCTAACACCTCTGCTCCACAAATAGAGCCGTCTGCAGGAGGCATCTTCACCATGCGCTCTCTCCTCTTCATGCCAAGACCACAAGTGGCACTGCACACATCCCATTCAGCCCATTCTGTCACCAGACAACTGCTGGGAGCTGAGGCCAACAGGGAAAGAGAAGGTACAGTAATCCTACAGTGATACTAACATTAGATCTATCGAATGATATGATAGCTCTCGGTAGGTCAGTTTGACAGGTGGAAAGGAAAAGGGAAAACTCACAGCATTCCTCGTTGACCACACAGTTCTCAGTCTCCTCTGTGGGCAGGGTGCAGACTGAGCCATCATCTGGGAACTGCTTCACATAACGCTCCCGGGAACGTGTGCCCATCCCGCAGGTCAAACTACAGGGAGACCAGGTGATCCACTCGGACATCATACAAGTGGAAGCATCTATAAAGCCGAAAGACAAAGAGACAGAGGTGGTCAGTGATTTGGGTAAATGACAAAAGATTTAAGGCAAAGTAAACTCAGATTCTGAAATTTGCAGTTTAATAGCTGTTAATTCTATATGTTGTCTTGGCACTAGCTATTACAAAGGTCATCAAAATGATGTTTCTTTGCCTAAATGTCATTATCTATATTTCCTAGTTGCCTTGTTTGCTCACAAAGAAAGACAGGTCAAATAGGGATCGCTGCTCCACCTGAGCACCTCTGATGTGCGATTGACAGTCATTAACGGAGCTAAAGAAGACTAGCCAACACCCAGGTACAGAGAGTAGCAATAGCTGAACCTTGAGGAGATGAATGCAGTGGTTACACTTTTCATGTCATTGTGAGAGATTGTGATTAATACAAACAACTTTTTCATTTGGTTCCTTGTTGGGTTGATCTTAAACTGCTCTGGAGTGTTTACAGCCCTCGTTGTTGGGAGCGCACCACAGTGTCATGTACAGTTTACGCCTGTGAGATCTCTGTTGTTACCTTTACAGTGTGTTCTGTGTTTGTGTGTTGCTATACTTTGCCGTTTACGTCATGGTCATAGATTATATTAGCATCTAACTGCCCATATTATCCTGGCATTTGGAAAAATCAGCGCAATTCTAAATCGAAACAAAGGCTTAAATTGTTCTTGCAGAAAATACATATAGATGCCCGTCTCTTATCCAAAGATAACGGCTCGAACACACAATAACACCTTATTGACAAAGACAACTGCGACTTGCTTTGCTGCTGGTTTCTTATGTAATTATGTGAGCCTCAGTGCATTTTATCGCCCCTACACAAACATTTGAGCAGATAAAGCGAGAGTTAAAGTGGCGATACACGAATGCATCACAGTAATTAAATGTATAATATAAAACTGATAAGAGGTTTGTTATTTAATTATTCAGGATGGTTTATTTATTGTTACAGCCCAGAGCAATAAACTAGGCTTTAGAGAGACTGTAAGTTAAGACATTAGGGTGAGTGCATTGTAAACAGAGGTTCGATTTTTGGGTCTAGGAGCGCAAGGGAAGTAACTTTTCTTAGGATTAACTGCACCATCTCAGCAAATTAGAGTGCAGGAAAGAAGTTAGCATAGTACTGTGTGTTTCTTTTCTAAACATTACCACTATTACCTGAGATACAGAGGAGCGTATGCATGGTTTCATCACAAGTAGGCCTGATTAGTTCTTGCATGACTCTCAGGTTGAAACAAAAAGTCCATAAATCCATTGTAGTTTCTACAAAAAGCTCCCACCATCCACATTCTTCAGTTCTCACACTGTCCTCCAGTTAGTTTTAGGATGGATCCCATTACTTGTCTATAAATCTAATATAATATTCACAGACTTGCCCGCTGGGCTCCCAAATGAGTCCCTGATGAAGCCGTCCGATCTTTCTCTCCACTGTTCAATGCACCAAACAGAGAGAGACAAAACAGAAACCGACAGTGAAGCTGCCTTCGGGAGCAGTCTACCTTCAGATCTGAGGACAGAAAATCAAGCTTTCAAGTGACTGCTAATGAACTCACCATCACCAGCACTGCCCTCGTTATAAATCACTTTTGCTGGATTTGAAGTTAATCAGCATTTTCTTTTTCCCTTTTCAGTATAAAGGTGAATATGGACATCACTTTGAGCTGCATTTCTTGTATCAAAGTTTCTATATAACTAATGATAATAACGTAAACAAAAACCTGGATGACAGTAAAATGGATTTGATTCAGTTTAGTGAATCCCGTGCTTCATGTGCTCGTAATCATCATATGTTTGAACATCGCTGAAACAACACTCTCGCAAACACGAGAAGGTGCTAAATGTAAATGCAGGCTCATTAAAAATGTCCAGGTTCCACGCCACGCAAATCAACACATCTTCGTTCTTGTCAAAATAAATTTGTAGCTGTTTGTTTTCAAACGTAGGAGACAAACAGGGAATGGAAAAAAAGATAAGTCTTAGATGTAGGGCATATTCCAGTCTCAATTCTGCCTGTCATTTTAGATCAGTGAACGCAAGCAACTCTAATGGACGACACCAGCTGCTCTGCTTCACTTTCTGTTTGTAAAACATATAACGGTAGCAAGAAGCACGTTAGTGAAGTAAGAAGTTAATATTCCAGTTTAGCTGAGGATACATGGAAGAACTCTCTTTTTTTTTTATAAAGCTTACGTATTTTTACACAGAAAACAATTACACCCAGTGAGTGGAGATCAGTTAATGACACGGTCAGAGCCAGCGTCAACATGAGCAGAACGAAAGGTGAAATGAATCAGATTTAAAAATTAGATAGCACTCAGCAGACAAAAAAAATTGCGCCTTTTCAATCTATAATTAGCAACTGACTCTTCGCTAAGTCCCGCCCCCGGACACAGACTGGCCGATCATAACGTAGCATCGGGCCGGCTCAGACCAGGGTCCGACAACAACACAGCTTTGCTCCACTGGCTCTAATGCAATTGTTTCAGATTTCCTTCATTTTCAGGCTGGTTTGTGGATTTGGAGCTAAATGTTGTGCCTGGGGCACGTCGTGTGTTAATGACACTCGTTACCTGGAGAGGCTGGAAAAAGATATACGTTTCTTCCCTGTTTCAAAACCAAAATGAACCTGAAAAGTGTAGGGTTAGCTAGCTAGCTACTGAAGATAGAGCCTACTGAATGTAGACACATGCTGCCTTTGCTGACCCTGCTGTACAGGAACCAGTGAAGGGAAGCAGGGAAACTTTGCTCATATTCAACCAGCTGTGTGTCATCGCCTGGGACATCCCTGCATGTCTGGAAGCAGAGGTCCAGGTGCTGGCAGCAGCACAGGGGTGAAGCCAAACACCATTCATCTGCACACACTGTGACGACACACAGCTGGTTCAATATCAGCAAAGTTTCCCTTTATATTCATTGTCTTCTGTGGCGCTCAGCAGTGATGTGGTGGTTCACTGTTACACTGTGATCCGTAGCCTATAGTCCAGGTTTAGCTTCTAACTATCTTTGTCTTTTTAACCTGTTGTTGCTGCTGAGTCAGTTTGACATCCTGGATATATCCTTCAAACACAGACTGTAGACCCCTCTGTCTGCTTCGCTCTGGAATCACTCTTTCACTTTTCCAAAAGTATGATAATATTTCTTCAGGGAGTGCAGTTAGTTACAGTGTGGGCTCCATGTTTACTCCAACAGCTTGTCAGACCATCACAAAGGGGCGGGGCTGAACTAAAGGTCAATTGTTCACTGATACCTGATGGCAATAGTTGGCACAGATTTAAGTATCAAAAGATCAGTTCACCCAAACAGAGTTCTTCACAACAATCGCCAGTCATCTGTGCAGAATTGCCAGTACACACTGACAAGTTAAACACTGTACCGAACTGAACTGAACTGTTTAAAGGTATAGTTCACCCACAAAATGGCCATTTGTATATCAGTCAGTCATGCTGTGTCACCTTGAATTTGTGAAGAAAATGTTTTCTCACATTCCTCCTTTTGAAACTGAGAACATATTGATTTATTGGTTGTTTGGGGACCATGTTTACAAACTCTCACACAGCTCCTACAATCTAATTATAATTATATAATTACTTCCCATATCATGCATTTTCACTTAAACATTACTATTAAAGCCCCTACAAGGAACTTTCATTTTTAGTTGATTTTCGCAACCCTGTGGACAAAAGTGGTAGTGTTTTGCCGGAATGAAGCCTACATTTCCCATGAGCTCTAGCGCATATTGTCGTAAAGACGCTTACCTGGCTTGCGCATGTGTTTATTTTGGGGATGAATGAAACAACAAGACGGGAAAACTTTGCCCCCGCTCCTATCGGGGATCCCAGCTCACCTCTGCCACGCCCCAGCTCACCTCTCCGGCGTGAGTGCCACCGCCGCCGGGGTAAACGCAGCGGTTGGCTGGTAAGGCTGAAGACCTGTTTGGCGAGCACTTCCACGGCTTCTTAGACTGAGTATGGAGCGGTGCCTCACCTCTTTATTTCTCGGCACTTGCTGGACCCTGTCGACGCCTGGCTGGTACCTGTCGTCGGCCTGGATGAGTTGTTCCAGCCCCGCGGCCCCTGCTCTCCTCGTCCCCACTGGCGCGGGGTGAATCTGCACAACCTGCGGCCTGTGAGTGTGGCTCCCCGGACAGCTAACACCGTGGACGTCGGGTTGAGGAGGAGGAATAGCGACTATTTATAAGAGTCACTATAAATGTAAGCAGCTAGGTAAGATGACGTGTGCCGTCTGGGTGCCATAAATCGTTTCGTCCTGGAAGCGACCTGGGGCGGACCCAGAGACAGTTTCCTAAAGGTATGGATGTACACTATATAGAAATAGCTTATCTTCACACTGATGGTCTCATTTGCTGTTGTAGGTGACGCACAGACATCAGCAGAAACGAGAGACTTTTGCATATCCAGTTAAAAGTTCCTTGTAGCGGCTTTTAAAACTGAAATGAAGCTCAGCGTAAGTTCAATCAGGAAGACCTTCTCTGTGCTCGCCCTTTCACATTTCTCTCCATCCCACTCTCATTACTCTCTCTACTCAGCTATGGGTGTTCACTCCTTTAGTTATCCAATCACACTTTGCCAAGATCTCTCAGCCAATCAGGATGCCACGGCAAAATTTTAAATCTGCTCTCTCTTCTGCTGATGCCAGCCATCATTTTAGGCAGAATCTTCGCACCCTCCTCCACCCCGTTCACCTCCAGCCATCGTATCCAGAGACCAGGACAAGCTCTCAAAGACACATTCCTCCACTCATCCAGATCATCGGCACTTCTCCATCTTCCTCTCATCTCATCTTCACCACCTGTTGTTCCCTATTCAACTATGGATTCATCACACAAGGTTTGCTGTTGTTAAGGGAGGTCCCCAAAGTAATCAAGACAGCAATATGTTGCCATTTAGCATGGAGACATGCAAGTTTTCCTCAGGGATTCAAGGTAACACGGCATGACTAACTGATTTACTATGTGGTCATTTTGCAGGTGAAGTGTTCCTTTAAATTTCACCGCTGCTGTTGGGACACATCAGATTGTGCTGGGCATCAAGTCATGCTTTTCACACCCTGTCTCTACCTCTATTCCCCTGCACCCACTTGTCCTGTCATTCTCTCAAATAAAATGGTAAATAAATGAATTATTTGGAGATTTAAACATTGACTAATAACATTCGGTCCAGCAGCATTTGAGTTTGGGTATTCAGGTGAAGCAGCAGAGCGTAAATATCGGGACAGTGCCATATTTTCCTGTTGCACTGTATCTGTACTCCAGCTCAGTGGATTTGAAACGAAACAGTGGTTGTGAGGTTAAAATGCCAACTTTCAGCTTTAATTTCAGGGTGCTTATATCCACATCAGACCAACCATGTAGGAATTACAGCCCGTTTTATACATAGTCTCTCCAGGATGTTATTTTCGTGCCATTGATAATGTGTGTAGGCAGTCAGCCAGGCTACGCTGAAGAAGGACACCAGTGTGCATGTGTTATGTGCACCCACAGGCAGGAGGAAGCAGCAGTTATTTTCTCAGCACAGTTAATTGGAACAAATGAGCAGTTTTATTGTGGCATATTTTATTCTATTTCATTTTCTCCTTTTATTTGCCTGCTTTTATTGAACTGTTAATGCTGAACTGTTCGTTTTCCCCGCCGTGAAGCACTTTGTAGCGTCGTTTTAAGAGATGTTATATAAATAAATTTAACCATGTTATCATAAGTAAGCATCTTTAAATTTCTGCAAATTCTGCATTGAAGGTGTAAAACATGACACAAGTAATTAATCTCTAAAAAGCCCAATCTGTCCGTCATGAATCTGACAATACTAACAGGAAAATCCAACCTACTGATCAACCTTAACGGGTAACCACGTTCGGTTTCCTCATCACGTCATTCAATCATCGATGTGAAATGATTGATATAAATCATCCATACTTGTCATGGACATATTGGTCAAAGGAAACTCAAGGTCAAGGGATCAGTGAAGTCATTACATTAAGCATTAGATAAGACCAAACCGCTGTAACGCAAAGAGTGACAGACTGACTGATCTCCAATCTGCTGCCTCTGGGGCCAAGATGATTGAGGTGAGACAGAAAGCTACATTAACAGAGACGATGGAAAAAGTAGAATATAAATCTTGAACAACCAGCAGACATAATGTCTTTTTGTCTTAACATCTTAAAAAATATATTTAATGGCCTCATGCAATTTAACTTCAGTTGCCATAAAATTTAAAAGCCTGCCATAAAGCGCTCTCCTTGCTTCTCCTTCTGCTCTCAATTCATCGCTGCAGCAGAATGGTACCTTGTGTATTAACGATGGCCTACGACAATAAAGCTTTTAAACATACCCTCACTCTTTAGAGTGTCAAAACACCAATTAAAGTCATGATTCTAACATTTCTGAAAATGATGCTTGGGAGATAGCAAACTTTTAGAAAACTCATTCATTCAGACGTCTTTTCCGTCATCATCGACATGGTCTTTTTTGTTTTCCTCGTGAACACATTAACCTTCAGTCTTTATGCTCACCCTCATCACTGCATCCAGGCCCCATGCAAGGCTCAAAATCCTGGGTGTGTGGGCAGGGCACACTAAGGTCCAACTGGGCCTTCAGCATCCTCTGCCTCATCCGCTTGCCCTTCTCACAAGTGGCTGAGCTGCAGGCGGACCAGGGAGACCAGTTGGAGTAGATACATGTCTCAGGGGTGTCGTCTGCAACATGGTGAAGGGAATAAAGATACTGTAATTGCCTAACACTGTAAACTATTTATTTTAGTGTGTGTGTGTGTGTGTCAGAGAGAGAAATGGGAGCAGGATCCAGACCTTCCTCTTTTTCCTCCTGGGCAATATCTGCTACAATGTCATCCACATTGTCCGGCACAATGTTGCACTGTTCGCCCTGCAGACACACACACAGTAATGTTATAACACACTTCAGCACTCTGTAGGTGCTACATTGCTTCGGTTCGCTGTTTGCTCTGTTTAAATCCCTCTGTCTCTGATAGCGATCAGAGGGAGAGACAGCCGGCAAATGAGAAGCTCAGCGTGAGCTTACAAACTCTCTTAGTTGCGGTATCCACGCGATTCACAGTGAGAGACATAACATTTAAGAACGAAAGTCTATGCATTTTGCAGCTCTGCAAGTGTAAACTGAGTGTGTGGGCATGTGTGTAAGTAAAAGATGAGAGATGGATTGTGTCTCACAGAGTAAGCTCCCCACAGCTGCCTCTAGATGCCACTGAAGGACTGCTAACCTTTTATCTCTTTCATATTTTCAGCCAGTTCCCAGGGAACGTGTTTCACCACCCATCAAATTATAATTAGAAAAAGTTTACATATTTCATAGAGAGTGACATTTAATACCTGCCATACATTTGTAAATTCACTTCTATTGCTTTGTGTCATTTTTTATTTCATTTTATCATTGTTTAAAGGGTCATTTTAAAAGCTGCATCACAACACATCTGAGGCATGAAGTCATTTATTATTCTTGATATAAATTAGGAATAATTGACACTGGTGATGATTCGCCAAAATGTTACCCATCACCATCCTTCATATCCATTTTTGTAATTATACCCTATCTACTTTGAAGAGGAGTTGTTTGATATACTTGAAACTGAACTGCACAACTGAAAACAGCAGTGGAGCAGTACGAGTATCTGAGCACTGTCTTAGATGAGAAGCTGAATTTTGATGTGAACACTGACGGCATCTGTAAGAAGGCAAGAAACCAACGCCTATTCTTTTTAAGGAAGCTGAAGAGTTCTGATGTAGATAGGACCATCATGAAAATGTTCTATTCTGCTTTTATGAAGTCTGTTCTTTCTTTTAACATCGTCTGTTGGTTTAGTAATCTGAGCCTTAGGAACAAGGACAAGTTATAAAAAAAATGGGTTGTAAGATCTACTTTTAATAACTTTCAGCATCTGTATGAAGAGAGTGTGACCTCTAAAGCTCGATCTGTAGTCTCAGACTCCCAACATCCCCTCTTTGTTGAGTTTCAGATGCTTCCATCAGGGCTGAAGTTTTGCCTTGCTAAATGCAGCAAAACATTAAAGATCACCCTTTGTCCCATCTGCTATTGCTTTTAATGTCCATGATTTACCCCTGACAGTCAGTACGTTTACATGCAGCTTGAGAAAATCGAATTATTGGCTTAGTCTGACTGAAACTGGACTCTCCGTAGCTTGAGGAACACACCTAGATAATTCGATTGAAAATCAAACTATTGCTGCATGTATCCACATAGTCCAACTGGAGTCGGACTCGGTGTTTTGCGCATGCACCACTTTTTCTTTCGCGGGCTTTCACCCGGAAGAAGGAGGAGATGACGTAGCAGCAGTGCAGTAACTCCCAGAAAAACAAACAAATAAACACCATGGTGACCGAGAAGCAAAAGACACAATTCTGGATAGACAAGGAAACTACATTCATGCTCCGACAGCTAAAGAAGCTAAACATTTTGAAGCTTATGGATGGTAGGAAATCGCTAAATCAGTCAAGTCCGACTTGACTACTGCATTCATGTAAACGTACTGAGTGTGTGATACTGGATACTGGGTGTCTGTTTTGTTGTGCTCATGACAACTGCCTGTATCTCAAATTGTCCCTAACTGACATTTTGTAAGATCAAGTATATTTTGGTAAGGTTATATTTCATTTTCGCGCAATCTGGAAAGCAGTAATAAAACTTGTTGACAGGTATCCCACTGATTTCTTTTCACGTTGTGAAACACTCCTCCCACCCAGACACCACAAATACAGGAAGCACATCCAGCTCTGATCAATTCCTGTATTGATGGACAGGACTGAACTCACCCTCGTACCTGCTGAGCAGTGATAAAGTAAAAGGAAAGGCGTCTCTCCCCTCCACTCTGTGTCTTTTCTTAAAGCTTTTAAAGGCATCTATACTTCACAATGACAGCACATAGTAAAGGGTGCCTCTTCTTTTTTATGTTAATCTAATTTGGCTGATTTATTAGTGTAGCATTGAATCAAGAGGGTTGAGAGTGAACTACGCATTATTTGTGATGAGGAGGTGCTGCATAGCTGAGCTGCAAGTACTGGAGGATCAACTTACAAATAAAGCAAAGGTATCAGTGACTATGGAAAGAAAACCTGAAGCGAAGCAATCAAAGCAAAACAAACCAAGCAAGGACATTTTTCTTTTTTAGTGCATCACTATGGTTATCAACTGCAAACACTGTATGATCGTCTAAATGTCTGCCATTATCTGTTAGAATATGCTGCCATGATGCAATTGCCTGGATTATGATCATTATCCTACAAAGGCTACATTATGAAAAACAGTCAGACCTTTCTGGCGATGCGTTCCACAACCACCCTGGCCACAGGCGTGATGGCGCCCCCTTCAGGATCATAGAAAGGGCTCTGTGGATGATCCAGACTTGTCAGAGGACGGATCTTGTCCTGGGGCTCTATGGGCTTGTTGGGAGACTAAAAGAAGTACACAGAAAGACAAAAAATAAAAAACTCAAAGCCATGGATCTTTGGGATTTCCAAAATAACACACTGTCAGGATTTGTTTGAAAAATACATTACAACGAGCACAAAGTCACTCAAAGTTACACAAAGCGCAAGTCACACAAAGGACAAGTCACAAAGTCGGCGAGCAGCTGCGGAGGAGCGCTGTAGTTTATATGGTAGATGCTCTTATTAGTCAACAGTAAAGGTCTGCCAGCATGGGGTTGATAGAAGCACCACTGCCAGAGGCTGTCTGGAGGCAGAAGACCAGCTCATCCTTCACCCCCCACTGAGGCCAAACAGGAAAAAAAAAAAAACTCAGGCAAAGAGCTGTTCTGTTTGTGTTTGTGAGCGAGAGGGAGAGGGAGATAGGAGAAGGGTAATGAGTGGCCACTAATTAAAAGATACAGTAAAAGTAATAGCTCAGAGAATGGCTCTCATTACTCTGTTACAGGTCTGTGCCTTTAACAATTTTGTAACAGAGCCAAAGTCCCACCCTGCTTCCAGAATAGCCTCCGTTCCACTATCCTCCTCTGCTGCACTATGTATTTTTAGATAGAGGGTTTCTTTCATTGATCTTTCTGGAAAGCTTAAACATGATATGTGTGTGTGTGTGTGTGTGTTCTGCCGTTATCCTCAGCTAAATGAAAAGTGCGGTTTGGGCAAGTTGTTACTTAAAGACAGGGCGATATTTGTTCTGTTGGCATTTAATATCTACATCTTCGAGATTTCAGCTGTGTAAACTCCTGGGAGTCTTTTCATTTTATTGAAAGTCATGTATTTGGAAATAAAGGGCATGAGTATGTACCTGCGATTAAGAGTACTGTGTACTGGGTGTTACAGGCAACTATAACTGGATTAATTTGATCCTGAAGACAACTTTGACATGTGCTGATTCTCAGACAGGTCCTAGAGTTATAAGAAGCCTGTTTTTGATTTGAACGAGATATGAATCCCAGAAGAAGAGCGATGTCAAGGCCACGGCTGCATTCCTGTCTCTTCCTTGTGTTTCCCAGTGCTCCCCCCTCCTTGTGTCTTCCATGCCCCCAGTTTATCTGTGTATGTGTCCCTTTGTCTGTTCTTGTCCTGTCATCCACATGGACCCAGTCTACCTTAACACCTGCCAGCAATCGGCTCATCACCTCCCTCTGCTTTCACATCTGCCAATCATCAGCTCATTATCTGGGCTGTAAATCAACCCCAGCTCTTCACCCACTTGTCGGCAGGTTGTAGGCTCTGTTACCTGTCAGTGTTGCTACGCTTCAACCCACTTCCCCTGCATTTATCCTGGTTTCTTGTTGTTGCTTGTTTTCCCTTGCTTAATTCTGTCCCCTGTTCCCTGCAGTTCTGTCTGCTCTGGCTCTGGTCCCCGTCTCCTGCTGCCCTGCCCTGGACCCTTAACAGCTTCCAGCCCCAGTCACTACCGCAATTTCCCAGTTACCTGCCCAAGCTTCCCCACACCTGCATTTTCTTTTCCCCACCTTCTATGTGTAATAAATACAATGGGCCTTATGCATGAATTGTGCATATGCACAGATTTGATCTTAAGTTGTGCATGTGAGACTTGGAACCTTTGTGGCATTCATGAATACTTGCGTACTTCCCCCTTCTTCTGAGGTAAGATCAAATTTTAGAGCTAGACCACACGTAAGCCAATACACACACAAGCCAATACACACACAAGCCAACTTGAGTTTTGTGCTGTGATATATTAATAAAGATGATGAAAAATCAATTTTAGCAAGTAAACTTCAGATCAATATTCCTGCAGACACACACACACACACACACACACACGCCTGCCTGCCTGCCTGTCTCCTACTCCTTCATGCTGCAAAACAGTCTGTATGTACAGTGAGTCTGTGGCTGGATCAAGGTGCTGCTAGAGGTAGGTGGCTTATAATAGGTGTTATAACATCACAGAATTGTCATAAGTCTGCATTATTACCTTTTAACATAAGCCCAACTTTTAATTTCGGTGAGCAGGGCTATCCACTACAACCGCGGCTCATGACATCACCTACCAACCCCTCAGACCCAGTAAGAGGTGGCCTTAGTTTGGAATGTGATGCTACCTGTCAAGTCTCAGTGGCTGATTGGTTTGTGATTTGCACACGGCACTTAGCTCTGATGCCCTTATGGGTTCACTGGGGCATTTCCCCTATGCTAATTGCAAAGTGCCTGGCAGACGCATAGAATTTAAGATCAAATGCAATTCATAAACGTACTTGGTTGATTTGGCTTGGACTTGGGTTTCAGCGCAGGATTCATAGATTCCACGCAAGTTTCTTCTTTTTCTTTTGCATCAGGACAGTTTAAGTGTGAAAGGGGGAGAGAGTGAAAGGATGACATGCAGCTACAGGCTAGATTCAAACCTGCGGCCGCTGCAGCAAGGACACCTGCTCATACAACTGAGCTCTTTGGTGATCGATTCCATTTAAGTTTTTTTATTGTCCTCTCATTGCTGAGTGCAAGAGCAAATATCAGAGAAAAATAAAAAAAAAACATTCATGCACAAGGCCCACTGTTTCTTCTACCTCGCTGTCTCCTCGCCTTTCAGTATCCTGTGTTCGGAAAGACAGTCTTTTCATAAAACTAGGCCGTCTATCCAGTAGAAGGACACAGACATTTTTGAATCTGGTGTTTTATGATCAGAGAAAACGGAGAAAAAAGATTGTGACATTCTCTTTGAGAATGGGTGATAAAATGCAAACGTTGCCCGCTTGTATGGCAGTTAAATGGTGACCTAAAACATGTTTCTGAAAACATTTGAGGTGAGAAATAGGCAGAATCTTGGTTTGTATTTGATCAGCGCAGCCTAGTTTGACCGTTTGATCTCGTTTTTACAATACACAAAACAGTATGGCGCCCACTTCCTGTTCCCACAAACTCTCGCTTTTCCAGCCAAACAGGGCACAAAAATATGTTTCTGAAACATTCTAGGTGAGAAACAGGCGGTGCAGCACCATAATGTTAGTTTATCTTCGATCAGCCTAGTTATACCGTTCCATCGGAGTTTGGTTGGAGTTACAGACAGAGAGAGACAGGGGGTGGGTCTGTCTGTTGACCCACTTCCATACTTTTTGTGTCCCACGGTGCCGGCATGGGTGGTGGGCAATACGAAAATGCAGAAGTAAAGCCTGTAGTTTGAGCAACAGCCCAAGACGTGTTTTGTGTCATAAGCAGAGGTTTACTGGGAGGGGAGCAGGGAGCATCTTGGCACAAGTCAGATAAAGGGAAGTTTACCACAATTAATTCACACATACTATCCACATTTTTATGATACAGAGCTGGTTGAAAATCATCAAAGTATCCCTTTCAGTACACCATAACAATACCATTTTTGATGCTAATTGCAGTAATTTGATGTTGAGGTTTTAAAGTACCGTACTTGCCTTTATCACAGCCTAACACTGACAGTGTCTTTGCCTTATGTCTTTTCCCTGCAGAGGAAAAACTCCTGCTTCATAAACTTCAAATTTTCATTTGCATTTTCAGCTTACAAATGATTTTACAGATGTTTTCCTCTGACATGTTTTTGTTGTTAAGGATTACGGAGTTGGCAAGCTGAAATGCTTTACCAAGAAAAAAAAACTGTGTAAACAAACTTTTTGAGAGCTCCTTTTAGTCTCTTAACAGAAGACACACTCAGTCTAGTCAATAGTATAAAGAAAACAGACTGAAAATTCCTGAATATGCCTGACTTGCCCTTACAGTAAAGTTCGATTTAGTCAGTGTGAGCCATGAAGTGTGTGAGTGAGAGAGAGACAGAGAAGGGAGAGAGAAGGACGAAGAGGAAGACTGAAATTATTCTTGAGGCTGGCCAAAACAAGCAAGAGAACACAGTTCAGTGGGTTCATCTACGAGCTCCGAGAGATCGGCCAAAGGTTTCACACATGTCGTCACAGAGTTTGGTAAAACATGTGTACGCACAGCCTATTCTGTTGGCGCTGACTGAAGACAGTGAGCACGCAGCAGACAGCACCTCAGGGTGAAGGCGGGAGGGGGAGACATTCAAGGCTGTTAAAGGAGAATTGGTTGGGTGATGACACTTGTGATGATGACAATTGTTGCAGACTGGCAGTATGTGAGGAGGTGAGAGGGGGTAATGATTGTGAATGTGAGCAGACAGGCAGATGAAGAGGTTGGCGTGATGACAAGGTCAAAATGCGAGTGTGAAGGGAAGACTGAGAGTGAGGAGGAAGGTTATCCAGGGGGTAAAAGGTGGAGAGAACAGCAGTTTGCAGAAGGCTGTGATTGCTGTGGGATTGTGGGGTTGTAACCTAAGTTGAAACACGCATTTAGAGGGACACTACTGTTTTTATTGCACAAAGATGATAGAAAGCTACTTTTCCCCTTGTCTTTGAGTTAAAATAGCTGTCATTGGTGAATTTTAAAATGTAATATATTTAAAAAAAAAAAAAAAGTAATGTGTCAAATTTACTTGTCAATTAAAATTTGTACTAAGGCACTTTCAATATCTCTAACAGCTGAGCTACATGCGGCACGGATGCAACATGTCACGTAGGCAGAGCGGAGCAAGGTCTTTGCAGGGTGTGGTTGCTGCCAGCTTCACTGTTCATGCACTGAGTTTTACCAAGTGATAATGCAGTTGGTTATGGAGGGTTTGGAAGTGTAGGCAACATTTACTGGTACTGAATAAATTACCTGGATCGTTTTAACTACAGGATGCATTGATTGCAGTGATTTATCTTAATGTGAACTGTAATAACACACACAGGAGGTTTCTCTGCATCGTCTCTGGCACAATGAGGTATTCATTTATATCATTTTTAATTAGACTGAACTCATTTTTACACTGTTTTGTTTAGGTTTTACCTGTTGTAAAGCCTCAGAGCCGCACGCAGGGAAAAATAAATAGACTAATTGATGGTGAGCAGCATGGTGCCCACGCGGGTGAGCACGCAGGGTGGTCGGCGTGGTCAGTGTAGCAGCTTCGACTTATTATAATGGACACGCTCTGCTGCTGGCATGCTGAGGCAGATGTATCACGACGTGAACATGTCCCATGTATTTCGGCCGTAAAGCTACAGTTTAAAATGTAACTATTACCAGCTAACTAATGCTCCACTCAAGGAGTCATGTAACATCACAAAGATACAGCAGATCAGTCACTGTACACAACACAAGCACATGCAACAGAGGAGGAAGCATTCTTAATTTTTTTCCTGAGGTGACACAACACTTTAATAACCTAAAGTTTTTGATAATTAACATTAAAATGGAACAATGTTTTTTACTGACCTCATATGTCACCCCACTGTCAGTGCCTGCATCCCAGGGGATCAGGTCCTGCACCACCCTCTGTACCCAGCCACACTCCTTGGTACACAAGTCCTCAGCAGACAGACCCACATTCCAGTCCGGACTGGGCCCCAACATGGTCAGGAAAGACATGAGGTGGCGGCTCCGGTCCACTGAGAATTCAGCTGAGGGGGCGGCCCGCCTGAGGAGGAGAGTGAGAATGAGGTCTGTGTGATTTAAAGCAGTTTGTAAGTGTGAGTAAGGGAAGGAGATGTCAGCTGCATCCCAACTAGCCCACGAAGGTGTGTCCTTCAGAAGACCTGCGGCGAGGCTGTACCTGCTCCAGCTTACATGAGATGTCCGGCCTGAACAGAAGCAAAATTTATGATGCATTTAGGTGCTCCTTGTCAACTTGAAAAGTTGTAGATTTCTAAGCTGCCCTCAAAAGTGTAGATACAGAGGGAAACTAGGACAAGTATCTGACACCTAAGTTTTGACATTTACTGACAACGTACTAGGGGTCTGAGAAAATATACACTTGAGTTGACATTGGGCGAGAGGCGGAGTACACCCTGGACAGGTCGCCAGACTGTCACATGACACATAGAGAAAGACAACCATTCACACTCACATTTGCACCTATGGCCAATTTAGGGTCACCAATTTACCTGCATGTCTTTGGACTGTGGGAGGAAGCCGGAGTACATGAAGAAAACAACAGGGGGTGAACATGCAAGCTCCACACAGAGGGGTTCCCCCACCCCAGCATTTAATGCCCCCACCCGAGTTCAAACCTGGATCTCTCTTGCCGTGAGGCGACTAATGTTTTCAAAAAGTAGTAAAAGTAAACCTTTTTATGCATGTGTTGTGTGTTCTTTACACTAAGATGTTTTTCCTAAAAATACGATTTTCAAAAACTGCAATATATCACCTTACAAAACTGCAATGTATTGAATCTTTACCCCTGTATTGTGATACACATCATATGACCAGATTTAAGCCAATAGGGTGTGAAAAAATATCGATATGACAATATATCGCGATACTCGGCCGCCCAATATAATATCGATTTTTTATTAAATGAATGATTCATGTTTAATTTAGAGACGCTCGGAATACAGTAGGACCTCCGCGCCTCCACTCCGGTAGATGGCGCGGAAGAGCCACTGCTGTGCGGCGCAGCAGCATTGCTGTAGTAGAGGCAGTCATAGCGGCTGAGGTAAACAGAAGCCAGCATGGCTAACACCATTACAACACCTCCGCAGTTCAAAGCGAACGTATGGGAACACTTTGGATTCCAAGTCAAAAAAGGAAGTAAAAGCAACGAGTTGGATAAAGAAAATGCCGTTTGCAAGCTTTGTCTCACTGCCGTGAAATATTGTGGGAACACGACAAACTTGAGAACTCATCTAAAAATTTATTTTATGATTTAATTGCAGTGTGTAACACCACATTTATTTTCACTACTTTTTCAGTGAAAAAGATTTGCATAAATTTGGACGATAAAATGCAACGGTTGTTTTGATTCAAATAGTTTTGACTCAATTTGTCCTCTGAATAATCAATATCATCTGATGTACATATACTGCAACTTGTGTTATCATCTCTATTTTTAATTTAAACTATGTAGAATATCACAATATATCGTGATACTATCGTATCGTAACCCAAGTATCGTGATACGTATCGTATCGTTAGGTCCTTGCCAATACTCACCCCTAATACACAGCCCTACACTGTAGCAGGTTAACAGGAATGAGCAACAAAGACAGGATGCCACGATGCTAGTACCTGAATAGGAGAGTGGAGGGAATTGAATGTAAAACTCATCCCGTGGGGAGGTTTACACAGTATAACTGATCCACCAATCTGGTACACACAAGGGATATCCAGATCCAGGTTTTTGGCCCTGAGGCTGTTCATACTGTGTATGTGCTGATACCGAAGCCATTTTGCTACAACCTGAAAATGAGATAAGGCAGAACTAATTTCAATTCATCCCAGAAAAAACACATTTTGCCCAAGATACTCAGTATGCATAGTTCATATACATATATACACAGCAGCAGACAACATGCAAAGCTGACTGAATCTGCATTTAATTACAAATGTAGGCTATACTGAGTTTGGTGATTGGCACACCTTATTTTTCATGAGCAACTTGGTCCTGCAGGTCCTGGTTCAAGACTGTTAAGTTTATGATCTTAAATTCCTGCAATGGTATGAATGAAGGTTTAAATGGAAGAACGAAACACACAGTTTCCAATGGAGATTATTGTGTCTGTGTATTTCAGGGTGTTAGAAGTCAGGTTTACTTGCACTGGTGCAAGCTCTCATGGAAGTGGGAACCGTGACTCCTTTAGGGAGAGAAAGGAAAGGTACTTACACTGCCTAAAAAACTATAGCAACTGACAAATATTTAGTTGACATATTCTAGACTCACATTGCCAGACCACATCTATCTTCACTCCACATTTGTTCTGTTCCAGCACAGGAAACACACACATACACACACAGAGACGCCTCTGGCCATCTGTGTTGACCAATGATTGACAGCTAAACTAATTAAGAATTTTCCCAGCCAATACAAGATTAATTAGGAGTGGAAAGAGTCTTGTTGTAACATAGACAATTCGCCAGTGATCCCCTTTCACCTGTCAACATGCCCATATAAATCCATTTGACTTCAGCCAACTCAGTCCTGCCCTTGCGCACTCTACTAATGATGGTCTCTGAGGATGTGAAATAGCCCTTATCCCCTGGGAACACGCAGCTTTACTCAACTCTCCCAGGCCTCTGCTCAGTGAGTATACTGCAAGTCTGAGGTTTATCTCAGACAGCTACTTGGGCCCTACAAAAAGGTAAAGTGTAACCGACAGAAAAGGAGAGACGGAGCAAGCCTGGAGGCATATGATGAGGGGATTAATCTCCATAGATAACCCCAGTGAAATGCTTTTCTTATTCCAAGATGTTTTTGTTTATAAATGCACGCTGGGTTTTTTGAGAGGTGTTAAAATGAATGCTAGCAGGTGAATATGTAATGGATATTTGAAAAGTTGATTGACTGCATCTTAGTGTTGCACTGCTAGCCAACAATACAAGGGTAACATTAGCAAATTCTTTTACCAGTTTGTAGTCAA
Source organism: Epinephelus awoara (assembly GCA_035609425.1). Lineage (NCBI taxonomy): Eukaryota > Metazoa > Chordata > Actinopteri > Perciformes > Serranidae > Epinephelus > Epinephelus awoara. The sequence continues at coordinate 26,272,220 of CM069294.1, forward strand.
TAATTTAACTGAGTGTGACATTTATAAAGAGCACGATGGTCAACAAGTAAACATTTAATCATTCCATTTAACTGTTTTGTTGAAAGCAGGGACATTTTAGACAACCTTCATTTTATTTGTCACATGTTTTTAGTATGCAAAACTACTTGGCTGCACAGTAGCTAGTGGAACAGAGGCTCACTACACCACTGTACCACAGTACACACACATAAACCACTGCTATCTACCCAGAACAACTAGTTCTGAGAGTGACAGAAATAAAGAAGCCAGCTCATTAATGGCTATATTCTTCAAAAACTCCTTATTTCACACCGTTGACAACCAGCTTATTTTTCTTAGCTGCGAATGTGACCCACAGAACACCAAAGCAGTCCTCTGGTTATTAGAAAGACACCTGACGAGAGAGAGCGGGAGCAGGGAGACGACAGGGAGCAAGCCGAGTGTCATGGAGGTACTAAAGCTGTCATGGATGTAACCATTTTAATCCAGTATAAGGTGTACAGTGTGATTTGGTAGATACTTGGAGGATACAGTGCAGCAGACACAGTCAGAGGTAGATTTTTTTGTAGTTACTTGAGAGCTGTAAGGTCTGTAAGAAACGACGCTGCTTGTGTGGTGTTTCTGTATCAGAAGCTGGTGTTCACTTGTGAGTGGCAGTCCTTGCACATTTGGACACATTCATGCTCAAATTGAGTAAGCATTACTTTAATTTAAAAACAGAGGCACTTCACTGATACGCAGTGTGTCTGAAGTGGGGACAGTCTCTTTCAGTTTCAGTAGCCTGATCTCACACTGAGGCTACAGCAGCTGGACTGGCATTATTAGTGCAAACCTGCCATCTCTATGCCTGCCCACTGATATACTCTGAAGTCTTTGTCTGTGTAGGTAGTCAGTGACATAACTAACATTTAAATGTCAAGTTCTAAATAAAATTTCCATCCCTACTTTGAGCAAATGTAACTGTAACCATGATACAATTTCATAACGGAAATGAATAGACTCCAGCCTCTGCGTCATCTTCTAAGATACAGAGCAGTGTAGAAAGCCATCATATCACACCATGCTTTTTGTCCAAATGGTTACAGCACAAGGGGAGCTGAGGCCGGGTGATCGCACTGACCTGAAGGATGCTCCAATTAGCCCAAATTATAAGTGAAAATTATTTGTAAAGTCATTTGTGATATACAATCTATTACATTTTCATCTTTATAATATTATTTGCTGTAGAGCTAATATTTGATGTCTCAAAGCAATAGTTCTACTATTGTTATGGAGGTGTGCACGTCGGCCCCTCTGCCAGCCTCTACTGTAGCACCCTACTGTAACACTAATGTACTGTAACAGTCTTATCTGTGTGAGCCTGCAGAGACGTTTGCGTGTATCTTTGGAGAAGCATAATTCCAGCATCACTTGTGACATTTATTGGTCGCCTGACCTATTTTGTAATCATTGACTTTTAAGAATACAGACTGAGTCATTTGCATGGGCTGACTAAGATCAGAAAGAAAACAGCACCAGCTTTTGAATTTGGAAAAAAAAACCTAAGTGAATGGCCATTTCCATCAGTCATTTCTGTATACTCTGGCTGCAAATTGTGTGGCAGTGAGAGGACTATCAGGTCAGGAACACAAAATTGACCTAGGAACACAGTCTTACTCCCAACTTGTCAAATACCAACCCTTGGTCAGTGGCCCTACACGTCAAACTATGATGCTCTACATACCCCCCCGAGTCAGTTTTGGACGTTCAGGGACGGCGTGTCAATTTACACTTTTTTACATGCATTGTGTCTTTTCATGATAAACTTCTGTTTCCCAGGAAACATACAGTTTCCGCTCATTAAATGCATACAGTCACTCTTCAAGATAAACTTAGGATGTAGGTAAGACACTTTCTTCTGAGGTTTACTCCGTGAGGTTCAGGCAACAAAACCACATGGTTAGGTTGGTTTAGCTTAACCCTTTGAAACCTGGAGTGAAATCACTTTCTTTGTGCTTTCAGATGCTTTTCACAAGTATTTAAACCTTTGAACCCTGAGCAAATTGGTGTGATTTCTTTCAAAAACATGGGAAAAAAAGGTATTGAGCAACTTGGTGGGAAAGGCCCCACAAATTGAAAAAACAAATTCTTGTTTTTAATCATTTTTTACTTTTTACAAATTTCTTGCTAATTTTTTGGGTCATTTCTTCTTTCATTGACAGACTTTCTCACTCTTTATACCAAGACAGTCACTTGGAGTTTTAAGAAATGCTGTCGTCTGGTACATCTCATACTGTCACTAAAGGGTGCCTTGGTGCGTCGGTATCTGACGCCAAGAGCCACTGACTAAGGGTCGGTACTTGTCGAGCTGGTAGTGAGACTGGGTTGGATGTAAAGAACATCTGTCTGACCTATAGGCGCTGTGGGACACGCTCGCTCAGCAACAAAATGGCCTTTTTTTCTATTAATGTGCAGCGTGGTGTCAATGCAGTTGCAGGTTTAAAGGACTTCGCGGACCACCACAGTTTATACAGCCCCATAACGGTGAAATACGAAATAGTCGTTGAAATTTAGACCTCCATGCTTGGAACCTCACGTGTGTTTTCTTTCTGTTATATTGTACAGTATCTTCTTTTGTTTAATTACTGGCATAAAACAGCGTCTCTATTCTATTGGGGTTTATTTATTCATTGAAAGCACAGTGACCCTGAAACGTATGGACAGGTAGTTAAGTCATCTCTTTCTTCCTACAAGGATCTGTCGAGTACACGTTATTTTCTGGAAGAGAATTTCTTACTGTACTCAGGTTCCTTTCTCCTATTATGTATTGGGTCTCAGGAGAGCCACTGCTGTAGACATACTGCTGTAATATGTGTGATAATGGCTGTCACCTCGTTCCTTTCTCATCTCCCACCTCTATTCTCCTTCTACATCTCTGCTGCTTTGCCCTTTGTTCCAGCGACCATTTTGCTTTTTATAGCCAAATGAAATTGAAAGCTTGGTTTAGGTGGATGTACTAACCTAAAAAAGATGCACCACTGATGTAATTAAACCCTGGTCTTCTTAGAAGCTTTATTTAATCACTTTCTCTTTCTGTAAGGTTGCTGTTTCCCTTTCTCATTCTCGGTTTCTTTCTTCTCCTGTGTCTCATCTTCAAATTTCTCAAAGCAAGGAATGTTGGAAGTCTTAATCCACAACCACCACTTAAAAGAAACAAAAAATCATCAACTTAAAAATTGGTTGGGGATGAGAAGATCATTAACTCTAATTGAGGGTAAGCTTTGTTTTAAATGACAAAGAAATTCCCACTTCATGCACCCATACTGTACACGTACACCCAAAATAACACAAACATGCATATTTGCTGAAACTGTAACACACAAGCACACACATCTAACTATGAAACATGCCATAAATATGCATCAATGCATTTTTCATGCCGCTGATATGTAAAGGTGATGAACTCTTTAAAGACTCATTTAAGTTTTAACAAGGTACATCTTTGAACCGGTTGAGTAAAAAAGACTTTTATAAGATTTCCATAATGAGGAACATTAGCTACCAATACAAAATGTCCTTCCTTTGTCTTGCTCCAAACCAGTGTGATTTATCTGACACACCCCTGCATGTGCTGTACACAATCACTGTGTGAAACAATTAATTGGTTGCCTGTACAGTACAGCGTAAGCTAATTAGTGGATATCATTGTTTCTATTCCTGTGTTTCACCCTTTGGAGACTAAACTCGTGGCCCTCGCTTAGGCCCTGTGGTTGAGGAAACAACGCTGCACAGACCTTTACCACTGAAGTTCTTCAGAGCCAGCTGAGCCAACAAGCTTCTTGTTTTTCTCATGAATAAGAGATTAAATAGCTCCTGTGAATTTAGGAGTAAATGAGCATGTACACAGTAAGCGTGGTGTGGATGGCAGTTCCAGGGCACCTTTGAGCTGATATTTCACTGATCAGCAAGCATGGGTCCAATTTTGGATACTAAGTTCATACTGTAGGCTCTGAAACATTTAAAGGGAGACTTTGCTGATTTTCAGCCAGCTTTGTGTGATCGCAGCAGTCAGTGTGTGCAGATGAACAGTGTTTGCTTCTCCCCTGTGCTGCCAGCGCCCGCAGCACTTCACACACCTGCTAACGTAATTCCGCTAGGTGACGGACCTCTGCTGGTGAATGAGTGGGAAGTTCTGGGGGCTTTGTTCTGCACACATAGCCTACACTGCGACGACACAGGTGATTGTAAACCTGCCTCTTATGTATTTAAGAGGCTCAAAGTGTTTGAGAATGTTGTGGCCCATCAGCATAAAGTGTGGATGCTTTATATAAATGCTATTTTGTTGTTATTATTAAGTGTTCCCTTAATTTTCTTACTCTATATGTGGTCAACTTCAACAATCCATCACGGTGGACATATCTACTAGGGAGTATACTGAACATCTTCCATTTTAATGACTGCATCTGGCAGAGAAGTGACGGATTTACTCCGACCTCAAATTCTAAACACGTCAAACACCACTGTCAAATTAAAAAAGCGGCAGTGCCTACATACCATGGACTCATTACAGACGTTATGGAGTTGCAGAAGAATGATTACAGCATCTTACAAATTCACAGCAGGGGTGAGACAAGTACTACAGGAACATTAGTCGTAAAGCCGACTATTAAAGTAGAGTGGTTGTAATCCCAGACTCCACCTGTGACAGGTCTGCTGTAAATCAACAACTCCTTTCCCTACAAACAATTCGAGGTAATCCTGTGTCTACATATGCATTACACCAGACATGTATAAGAGCAACGCAACACCTTTGACGTAAAAGACAAAACCAGTTTGCTGGCTTTGTCTCAGTATTCATCCAGATTTTTGGCAGTGATTTATGGATTTTGTGGTAGACAGTGGAGGTCTTAAGGTTCAACTGTCTTTTTTGTTGTAATATTAGCAGTAATATTGTTTTAAAATGTATATAGAGCGCTCTGATCTGGCTCATTTAAATTCATGGTGTTTTGTACTGCAAGCCTACGTGGGTTGAGAATAGATTTATGCATGATACAAGTGTTAAAACTTTATTCACTCATGCATTAATTCAGTCATAATGCAATATATACTATTCATCAGTCACGTGAACTCATTGTCTGTGAAGACAAGGCTAGATGTTTAATTTTCTATAGTGGGGTGATTAGGTCTCTGGTTTCTATGGTCTTGAATATCATGGACAGCATTCTGATAGACAGAAAACCCTCATGATAGCTTTAATAAGATTAATGAGAACAGACGAGGGCCTTGGAATCTGTGATGGATTCCTGTGACAGACCTCCAGCAAGTTTTATGTTTCCACAAGTTGACTGTAGACTGTAATTTAAATTTAAATTAATGGGAAACCACTGGGTGTGTGGAAACTTTGTATAATAGTGAAAAGTAATGCAGATGATTTGCAATTTTTATTAAATTTTTGATTAAACTCGCAAAACCAGCAGCACAGTCCGCAGCAGACGTGTGGTGAACATTATGGTAATCAGGATATATTACTTACACATTAAGTGGTTGCCAGGCTGGCCACTGTGCTTTCATTTTGATGACTGTCAGGACCTCATCACCCTGCAGAAGAGAGACAGACAAAAAGACACAAAAATTCAATCTCAGTCCCCCCGAAGTAATCGACATTTCACGCTTGAACCATCACGCTTCACAGGTGAATGATTAAAAGGGATCAATGGAAGACTTCTGCCATTTCCACACTTTAATCTGTAAAGTCATTATGGTCAGTGGGTAAAGATGGTCTGTGTGGCCAAAAGATTCCACTTTTTAGATTGGGCTCTGCTTGAGTTCATCTGCCTCAACATGCTTTTGAGAGGTGAGCAGTGGTTGGCACATCCTTAACACAAAAGGTGCATACAAGGATCACCTCTTGTCATTAAAGGTCTGATGTAATTGGCATCTAGTGGTCAGGTTGGAGATTGTTACCAACTAAAACTCCCATTTGCCAAGCATGTTGGAGAAGTTCAGTGGCAACAAAAAAAACAAATGGCCCAAAACAGACCCAGTGTTTGCTTTGTCCATTCTGGGCTATTGTAGAATAGAGTGCGGCTCCGGCCACATTTTCCTTAACGAACCCGATCCAAGTCCGAAATGGTTATAGTCGAGCCCGGCCCGACCCTGACAGACTTCCTCGAGCCTGATGCAGTTTGTTACCTGACAAAGTTATTGTTATCATGGTGATCATACAGGGACATTGTGAAAATGACCATCAAAAGGCTGCTGCTACACACAGTCAAACACGCCGCACGCATATCTGTGCAGCACACACACTCAAGTGGAGCGGAGCCTGTGTTGCGTCCAGGCTTTGTTAGGTAAATAACAAATTCCAGCACTTGAATAGGCCATAGCACAACACAGCAGCATGTCCAGTGGGCTGAACCCGAATCAAACCTGAGCAAAATTTCTGATTTGTTATTAGAATCGGAACTCGACGGGTCCAATCAGGTCTCGTTGGGCTTGGGTCAAGTATCCACACTCTGCTGTAAGACTAGGACTCCGTAAAAGAGGACCTGCTCCATATGGTGATTTTACACTTATTTTACACTAATGAAAACATACTTACTAATATTTAATTACATTTCTGCCAATAGATTCCTCTAAATCCTACAAAATGGACCTTTAAAGGATTTGCTGGATTCAACTTAACTAACAGAAGCATTTGGTGTCATGTCATCTGGTAGGTTTAACAGAAGATGTATTTCAAACATGTCTGATGCTTGATGTTCTGTCTTCCCCTGTGCGTCTTTAAAAGTAAATGTGATTAAATAATATCTCAGTCAATGTCAGTGGTCACAAAGATGATGGTAAGAGTTGAAGTGTTGCCCCCTTTCAAAGAGCTTTACTTTTTGGATGTTTTATAGACAGCATGACCATCTCTAGTTTAGTTTCCTTTAGCACTCTTTTGAAAACTAAAATATGACCCCACTTCAAACTTAGTCCTTTTAAAAGGCTGAAAGAATTTTCCAGAGTGCTGTCACAGCCTACGGCCATACTTTAATTGATGAACAACAAACTCACCTTGCTTGCTGCACCTGTGTGTCTGCGTCTGGCAGACTGTTGCTAGGCTTGGTTGATGCTGAAGAGTGTTTACCTTGAGTTTTTCAAAGACATTTTGTTGATGATAAAAATTGAAAATGGTTACACTAACCTTCAGGAATTTTACTTTTTAAGGTTTATCACGAAATCGGTGTGCGTCTCATCTTTAAGTAGTAAATGGGTTTATGCACACAATAACTGAAGTGAAGACTGCCAGGGACACCAGCAAAAGCAAAGCCCACAAAAGGGAGCACAATATCATGAAATCCAATAAAATGACACGACAGCACCGACAAGTACAGTATTTACTGCTGAGCTATCGTGTTATTGTTTTTAACCTCTGTTGGATACATTTTATGGTTTGGCATTGCAATAAAACAATAAAGTACTCTTTCTTTTGAGCACCTTTTGTGTTAACAGTGGAACATCAGACTGTATTTGCCCTCAGGTACAGAGATATGTAGGGCAGACACATGAGAGGCAGAAAATCAGTCATGTTGAAAATGAATTTTGCCGGTGAGAGGATCGATCAAACTTGCAACCATCCAGTCAAAAGCCCAAAGAGGAGATCACCAAATGTTCCTTTGACACAATGCCAAACAGATTAAAAGAGTTTACTTTTTATGCAAATTAAAGGAGTGTAAGTATGTTTACAATGTGCTGAGTTGTTGAATGGATGTCAGTAACCCTACTTCCTGTGGTCAGAGAATAATGTTTGTTCCAGTAACCAAAATGACAGCACCCCCATCTCTTGCTCCGTGTTATTGAATTACATTGCAGCAAATCTGACAGGCTGATAATAAGCACAGCACACTAATCCTATTTCAGATTCAGGGATGTTACTGATGGGCTGTGCCTGTGCTGACGATTCACATATCATGTACTCAGGCTTTTTGCATGTTTCCACACCCCGACACTGTTGCATTCTCAGGGAAGCTTTACACTTTCGAGTAAACATTTCAGTCAGCATTAAATCAAACTTACAGTGAACAGCATTTGACAAGTGCAAAAAAAAAAAAAAAAAGCCACGGTGCTACTCTCTGTTCAGGTTCTCAAGTGAATTCAAAGTTGGTTCCTCTGCATAAGGAACCATGCTTATCTGTCTTGAATATACACTCAAGCTGTGACAGTAATGAAGCTTCTCAAGGTACTGCAGATAAATATTTAGAAAGAAAAAACTGTGTTTGAATCAGACCATCTCTGTCTTAAATGTGATCCTGGACAGAGGCTTTTACAAACCAATAGCCCTGACTAAACATGGAAAGAAAATGAGCTTGGAAATACACATCTAATGAAGAATAGAGCTTGTAAATATTGCTATAAGACCTTTAGAGAAACACATATCTCACAACCTGCAGCGTCCGAGACGCTGGGAAGGATCACTATTATAGTGAGCGAGCTAAAAAAAACACCCTCAGCGACAATTTAGTCTTTTGGCAGCCATTTGCAGAACAAATTGAACTGTCAAGATGCGACTCATAACTGCTGAAAAGGACACATTTCATGTTCTGCAAGCTGCAACCCCAAAAACAACACAACAGTTTTCTTCATCTCTCTCTCTCTACTTTGCTCTTGAACATCCCAAAATAACCACACCTGAATGGCAGCATATACAACAGGCTTTTGAATCACCCAAGCCTCCTAAAATCATGGAAATTTAGCATTCTGCTTCTGCTTTGAAGGTGAAAAAAGTTGAGAAAAATGCATTTCTACACTATGAAGTGATTATAAAATATCAAAGAGGAGACCAGTGTGTGGATTTGTGGAGTGGTGCAACTCTGAACCTCGCTGATAAGATAATTTTTTGTTACTTCTTAGGAGAGTGTGGATGCGGCTCCTTCCCCAAAGTGTTAGTAAGTCATGCTGGTGAGGGCACCTCTTTTAACGGGGATCAGAGGAGCTGATGTGATTGGATGTAATTGATGCCAGCTTTTAACCATTCAAGAAATATCAGTGGGCACACTGTGTGCCCCTAGACATAAAAACACCACAAGAGCACTGCATAATGTGACAGAAAAACTAGTTAGGAACATGTATGAAAGTAAAATGCCAACTTTTCTTGGCTTTTTAAAGTAGAGCTTCATGTTTCAGGCTATCATGCTCATCAGTAGCCTCTAATCAGTTATCAAATACACACATTAGCCCCGAGACCTTTCACACAAAAACATTTTATTTGCAATTACTGTTGCACATGTATTACATATGTATATCAATGTATTAATAATATCTCATCTCCAGTAACCGATACCGATATATCAATATCGGTATCGGTTACTGGAGATGAGTTGTTATATATTGACATGTTGGATATCAGCAAAAATTCAGTATTATGCATCCCAGCTTTTGTGCCATCGACCAAAGTAGCCTACATTTCCAACAGTTTTGAGAGGAACCATTATAATTAAGATAGCACTGGTTTCCTCTAACAGCAAGCTTTTGTTCTGTTGTTACAGATATTTATGTTTCTTCAAAAAACATGAATTGACCAACTATTACGGAGAGAACTGCATGTTCTTTTTCCTCACAATGTCTCAATTGATTTCTCTATTGTTGCCTTCTCCATCCTCTCTTTCCAACCTGCAGAATATGACCCACTGTTTTCGTCACAGTTCGCAATTCAGGTCAAGGAAAACCTGCTATTTTTTGGTCCCAGCTGGGAACCAACTTTTTGTACTTTCAACCAATATATTTTTGGTCAAAATAGTCTTAAAGGTTCAAAATTAGGTGTGTGAACCAGACCAGAACCCATTCCATATTTGTGGAAAAGGGGTATTAGACTCCTAGCTCAAGCGTCTCCACTGGTGACACAGTTGCAAAGTTCATGGCTAAAGAGCCAAAGACACTGAACACTCAAATCAAACTGAACCTTTTCAATTACTTAAGCAAAAACTTACTGAGTTACCCATTTTCTCTGCACTAAACTGTCTCATCCCAGAGAGGTAAACCACCATGAAACTCTGAAAAGCATTTAGACTAAACAAAACTGAGTGCGTATTTACACACACACACACACACACACACACACACACACACACACACACACACACACACACACACACACACACTAACACACACTAACACACACACAGCTGCCAGGACCTCCCCACATATCCACCAGACATGCAGTAATCCCTGTGTCACAGACATGGATCGCTGACTTTCAAATAGATAATAGAGACATCTTTTATAGCTTTCCATTTCTGTCGTATTAAGTAACATGAATGTGACCTTTTTTTGGTTCATAACGACGACAATTACATCAACAGATTGATAAACGTAATGAAACTGTCTCATAATATTCATATTCCCCAACACACCATGAGCTTAACTTTTTCCTACATATATATAAAGCAGGCTGCAGAGTAGAGTCTCACTGTTGGCTCTCGTCTCCCTTCAGCCATAATTGAGTCTTCAGTCAAATGTAGAAAGTCTCTGTAGGATCAATATAGAGGATGTGATCCAATATTTCCCATCATTACTTACTAATTACCAGAAACCCATCACTTAGTAACTCCCTCGACATTTTGATGGAATGGATAAGTTTCATAATTAATTGCAGACTTGTCAGTTCACTGTCCGCGAGCTACGCTGTAGCCAGAGGCTCATCTGCCCCTCGGGAGAGTACCATTCATTTTTTATTTCCTTATAAAGTAACTGACATCATCAGTGACCTTCTCCTTTTGGTGAAGATGTATTTGCAGCATTAAAAATGTATTATGATTAATGCTAAAATGTAATAGTTTGCTGACTTAACTTTGACATAACATCTTAGAGGTGCACATTTATAAACACACAAACATCAATATATCTTGTGGTACACTGGGTTCAGATTCACTAAGTTTGTGTGGCAAGGGCAATCTGCATGTAGAAGTTACTTCTTTTTTTTTTTTTTTTGTTGCGCTTACCTTGCTTGAGCTGAGCACTAAGATTTTTCATCTTAGTCAGTAAAAGATTTATGCAAATCAAGAATGTTACACAAGCAAATAGCCTCCTTCATCACCAAAAGTACAGCTTGCGAACTTCAGCTAGAATATTAATCTACCAAGTCAGGGACCCTTACACCCTAATGGACTGCTTTTGACACTGATATGAATTGCTCTCTGTCCTCAGGTATTCCTTTATCTTTCTTGGCATTGTTCTGGCAGAGACTATCTTTGAAGTTTGTTGTGTTATATCCTCCATACTTAAAAGAAATATACTATTATCATACATATATTCAAATTCACATGACAGAATAAAATGGAGACAACTGATGCCAATGATTTTTGTATTTCCATTTTACATGTATAATTCTTATTTATTACGACAAATTTATTTCATTGTTTACAATATTCAAGCAGGACTAATCGTGCAGCCTTCCTTAAAAGCTGCAGGCACTTCTGCACAGAGATACAGTGTGTTGACAGGATACTCCCCAGTCGATGATTTCTAATGGCTCTGGTGCCCCCTGACCTTTCATCTAACAACATCTTTGGGTCAGAGCTCCACCTTGATCACTGATATGGTGACAGAGGTTCTATGAGTAGATCCGGATTTAAATAGCTTTTCAAAACTGTCGAAAAATGTCATGAACATCCTTTTTTCTTAGTTTGCCAACCATGCCTTTACACTGTACTTTATTCACTACTACAGGAAGTCTTGTGCTCAGAGACTGTATATAATAATGGACGTAGCCACTGTGACATCACCCATTGGTTTGTGCACAACCGTTTTAAAGCCTTGAGTTTGGCATTTTGCCTGTCGCCATCTTGATTTTTCAGAGCCAGAAGGGACCATAATTGGACGACAGGGTGGTGCTCATAACTTTAGCGATAACTCGCAGACAGCCTGTAACTCAAGCAGCCCCGCTCTTAAACATGTGTAACTTCAAGCCTTAATAAAATGGTAACAGGTGAGTTTTATAAAAATTCAACCTCTATACAGTTGTAATGAATGTTGAAAATAGCTATAGAGACCAAAATCTTTTTGTAAGCATGTTGTAAATTTGGGTATTTTATCATGGAGGTCTACGGGAGATTTACTCACTCTTTGAGCCAGCCTCAAGTGGCCATTTGAGGAACTGCAGTTTTTGCACTAGGGCTAGAGGTAGTTGCTTGGTTGTGCTTCCTGTCTATAAAGGGCCACATGCCTATTGAAATAAATCTGACATATTAAAAATCATCAAAGTTGAAAATATTAGGTTTCAAAATTACCAGCAACAATGTTACATGGATAAAGCAATAATAATTCAATCATAATAGTAAACATATGCATGGTCATAACAGGTACAAAAAGACTTTTCACGCCTTATTGAACATGGTTATAGCATTGTCATTTTGTCATTTCTGCAAACGTTTGCTAAAATCTGACCTTCACTCACCTATGTTGCACTTTGACTTGCATGAAGGTTTCAGTTTTTCAATTCATATCTTTCACAAGTGCATTACTAATTTTTTGCTGTGCTTCATTCTCTCTTGTATGCCACTGTAAACCTCTCTTCTTATGGACTCAAGGAAGAAAGCAGCAATATTTCAATGTGTCCTTTCATTAGAGATAAATATCAAAACATGCTGCCATAAATAAACTCACTTTTACCGCTTCACATAACTTTGCCGTTGGGTTTAATGACTGGTAGCACAGAGATTTATTGGCTTAATGACAAAATTTGCAACAGATCATTACCTTGGCACAGAATCCCAAGACTCTGAATGCATTTCTCAATTAACAAGTATGACTGCACTCGCATCAGTTACACCATTAGTATGCCAGAGGTAAAGAAGAAGAAGAAGAAAGTTGCTGCCTGTTTTCTAAAGAGTGACAAAGGGCGTCCAAGAATGATGTATACAACAGACATATTACAGAAATGTAGGAGCAGGTGTCTGCGTAAGCGCAGAATGGATCAGAGGTGGAACAATTTGACAAGCTGTCACCTGCTTACATGTACTTTCACAACTTTAGACAAACACTTAAACTTGTTGTAACAGATTGAGTTAAAGGTCCAGTGTTTGGGATTTAGGAGGATATACTGGCAGAGTTGTTGCTTTCATCACCTTGGAATGAGCTGTTTATATCTAGGAAGTAGGTCCTTGTCCTCGGAGTGTGCCATTATCATCTCTCAGCTGTCATATTATGTGACAGGATGGGCTCAAGCATCACCATCTACAATCAGACACCTTACATCTTTATACAATCAGGCACTGACAGTAATGGACAAAAAGCCTGTCCGGTGGCATCACTGTCGCATATTAGAGTGATACAATCTTTTCAGCTTTGTCAGCTTCATTAACTTTTGTTTCCTGAAATTAGTTTTCAAATGTATCATTAACTCCAGAGCCTCTTTCCAGATTCATTCAAACACAAGATGGTAATCGAGTAACAAGGAGCAGCATGAATGGCAACTGTCAAAAATCAGCTTTTTCTATAGAGGGCTGTCAACTCTGGAACACATTACAAAGTGAAATCAAACTGATTACAGATTTAAATCCTTCACAACAAAGGTCAAGTGCCTGCTAAAAGATAACCAGAGCTGTACCCACTCTGAGCTAAATGTGCTCTTTAAAGGGACACTGTGTAACATTTTCAGTTGTTTACTGCCAAAATTGATGTCTGCATTCATAAATATGTCACCATTGGTGTACAATAATGTGACTTATTCTCATAAAAGGAGAATTTTGGATTTGTTTGTACACTGTGCGGGTAAGTCGTCTGAGAGGTTCTGTAACGTTTGGCCATCTTGAGAATACATCCGCCAGCAAGGGACATACAGCCCCCTAACAGCTGTTAGCGGTGCTGGCTAACTAACAGTGGCTAACAACTGTTAGCAGCTAGCGGTGCTGGCCTGTGATTGCATTACCTACGCTGGCCACTAACAGCTCTTAGCCGCTGTTAGCGGCACAGTGATGCAAGGAGAGGGATGAGGTGTGTGAGGTTGAGTCACTTGTCAGTTGTCAAAAGACAAGACGTGATTGGTTTGTTTCGATCTACACCCGCCCACAGTCCTACGTTGTAAACACAGCCAGCATGGTGAGGAGGGGGTTTGTCAACTGTGTAGCAGCCTGAATGAATACTCCATGTAGTATCGGATGACATGGTTTCATCAACGTTATCATAGCCTTTTGGTCCACAGCGGCTACCATAGTTGCAATATGTATTTGAAACAGTGAGGGGCTAGAGTGCGCTATCCGTTTGAATGCAAAATGTGATTTCAGCGTTAGATGGGAGAAATTCCTACACACTGTGGCTTTAACTTTTAAGGGGTATTGTGGTACATGTCCTTTAGTATGTGTATTGTGGTATGTCTATTGTAGTAGATGTATTGTGGGATATGTTGCGATGTTTGTATTGTGGTAGGCTTTAGGTACTGTGGTATGTGTATTGTAGTGTGTGGATACTCTGTATTCAAACTATGTTTAATTGCATCGTCCCTATCAAATTTCAAACTGCTTTATTCAGTGTTTTTATTGGTTTAAATCACCACATCCATTTGTTTTGAGAGGAAGAGACCTCTGGGGATAATTCGGCACCTGTTAAAAACCCTCTGAACATCTGGAACTTAAGTTAGCAGTGAAAAAAAGGTGAGCACGCAGTAACAGGTGTTGGGCTAGCGGACCGTCTACGATGAGCCGAACAGCATAGGAGAAACACTGATCTGTAACGTGATCTGCAGATAATTTTGCTCCCCGTAAAAACCTCCTGAACAAAGAACAGTGAAGGAATCTTAACCAGGAGTTCACGCTTGGCACATGGGAGGAGTTTCAGCTGGTTACAATCTGCAGTCCTCACTGCTAGATGCCTCTGAATCCTACACACTACTTCTTAACAGTCACCTTCTGTATCATTTATAAATCTATTTGCGCTCACTAACACAGACAGGCACTTACAGGTGGACGTTATATGACAGCCACTATATGTACAGATATTGTAGTCTTCTCAATAAAAAGTGTCATGCCTTTGCAACACAAATCACAATCTGCTTCAAAGCACAAACCTTCCGGGCTGCAAAAGTTAACTTTTTTTTTTTATATATGTAGTAGAAGAAATCTTGTTTTCCTGCCCAGTGCACCTGTTATACTGTAGTTTCTCATGCTGCTACAAGAACACGACTGCAAGAGGTGCAGTTGCACACAACTACATGTCTTGTCTCCTCTTCATTTCAGAATCACAAAGGATGATGAGGTGCACTACAGTAAATCCCTGGAGCCATGTCCCTGCCTGCAAATGCAACATGACTGTCTATGTAAACAATGAGATTTGGAAAAACATGTTTTGAAGTGTTTTATTTTTAGCGGTTTTCTTAATACTGTATTTTTGCTTAATGAATCTGTTTGCTGAAATGTTTTTTTGCACGTTAGGGCCACCATACATTTCCATTTTCAGAGGAGTAACTGAAGGATCTTTTGATGAGCTGGTAATTGGACATCTTACCCCACTAATTAAAGTCTTCCCACTGGCAGAATTATTTCTAAATCCACTCCCTGCTTTTCCCCATAAGTCAAAGGCAGGCAGAGAGGGATAGAATTTCAAAGATTACGTGTAAGTAGACCTTCTGCTGCTCAAATGGAGTGGATTTCCACTAATGACAGGGATGTCTAAAACTGAACCCTATTAGCAATGTAACTTGTCCCCTGCTTCTCCTGCCCAGCACACACAGTAGTTAGCTTTTCAGAGGGCCTGTCATTTCCCTCTACTAATTTAATATTGAGCAAAAGCAAATCTATAATTCTGTTGCATCTTGCATGGTGGCAGCTAAGGAACAACCTCTCAGGAATTCATTAGGGTGGGCTCAAGAAGTGTATTTTCAATTTATATGCTTTAGAACGGCAAGCCATTAGTAACTAATCAACCCACATACTGCTTCTCCCTGCTTTCACATTTCAAGGATCCAATTTCACTGTTTTCTCATTTTTAATTGAATTACCAATTTATAATACTGTTTATGCTGACTAAGTTGCATGACCCCGAGTCCCATCAAGCTCCTTCAAAACATGTGCTGCTTCAAAATATGTTCCAGTCAGTCAAAAAAATAATAGTGATTTACTGCCGTCTTGAATAGATGCATTTAGGAAATACTGCGCTTTCATTGCCTGTGAAGCACCACAGAGTTCACTGCATAAATGAATACTGATGCATTACAGCCAGTCCTCCTCTCTTCATGTGTTTTGTTTTTCTTTGAACGCTCTGATGTTACCTTTGACTTTATTTTTTGTTATTCCACTGAGAATCACCATAACTCTCACAATTTCGCATAAACATATCAGAAAGGAATGCAAATCTGTTTTTGTAATCAATCATATTGTGTTGAGGCATCATGGTGTGTATCCCAATCCCTGTGTCATTAATCACTGTCACACCACAGCAGCCGGACACATCTGCCCAACTGGACAAACACCATGGCTCCAATCACAGAGTACAAAGTGTGACTTATTAAAATATTCTATACAATAACACAACATCTGCTCAAACTCAATTATCTCACCATAGTCCAGCAGAACTAGAGCACATTTATCAAAGTCAGGCAAGTTATTCACTCCTCATATGTTTTGTTTCTTTAATCCAAAAGAGGCACGCTCATGAAAGGGGTGTTGTGTGGCAGCAATTTTAAAAAACACACTTTTTAATAATTGATGACCAAAATTTCTCATGTGGCAGAGAATAACACGACTATGAATTATTACCCAGTTGTTGTCAAATCTGAAAACTCTAAAAGAAAGCAAAAGTCTATGAAATTACTGATGAATTTTGCAAAATTAGACAAGCAATGAGCTGTTAGGTGGCCACATCAGATGTCTTCAACTCTTGTTCTAAGGGCATTTTCAATAGTAACAACATTTGCATGCACAAAATATTCCAGTTCTATCTCACACAGGCTTCACCCTCTACTGGGTGATACTCTTCTCCAATCAGGAGCACGCAGTCACCCACTGACTTTTGCATAAACATAGCTAGCAAATCAGGGCACGCCCACTCTAATACACGTGGAGCCCACAATATGTATTTAGGACATGTATGACGGTCTCAGCATCCTGTGCCAACAGAAATTGGATTACAATATAGTGACCTAACCTAACTTATCACTAACTGTGTCAGCCCTGTGATATCTGGTGCCCTGTCCAGGGTGTACCCTGCCTCTCGCCCAATGTCAGCTGGGATAGGCTCCAGGCTCCTCAGTGACCACTACAGTATATGAATGAATATAGTGACCTTCGTTTTTGCCATTAGTCCTAATAGACAATACCCTTACTAAGCAGTTTACATGGCTAATGAAAATGAATATTCCACTCATATTCTCATTTAAGTGCATACTCTGACTAACGTTCCCTAACATGTCGGTTATCAAGTCAAAATGCGAAAGTGTGGAAAAGCTGGAGCTGCTTGTCATTTTGCTTCTTTGAATCAAAGTAGGATTATTTCGGTTTTCCACCAGTGTCAGACTTGTTGGACTGTGCAAACACAACTTCCCTGATATCCAAGTTATTCATAATGTGTAAACATGGGTGAGTTCGCCCTCTGACCAGAAATGTGGCCTTTTATTTGGGCATGCATCTCTACCCCAGCTCCACAAACTGTTGGCCTGTTGGTTAATGTAGAATGCATCCATGATAATGCATAGAGATGAACGTAAAAAGGCAAGAGGCTGTGTGTGTTGCATATTCGGAATGTATTGCATACATGTCCAAAGAATGCTACTCAAACCCGAATACTATTAATACATCTCAGATGTCCTCATCAGAGAACGCTTCATTCAGACATGAAATATCCAAACGTAATACACCGTTTACATGAACTGTATCAAATTCAGAATACTGCCATATTTAGAATAATAGTGGAATATTGGTATGCATGTAGCATTTTATAGAAGTGGTTTATGTTTGCACAGTCTTTTATTGAGAAACTTTCACTGATAATGAAATTTTCTGTAAAAAAAATGTGCTTTTTCATAGTATCCCAACAGAACTGGTTTGATTTCAATTATCAGCAAACATCCACAGCTTTCTCAATTCCCTTCTTTGATCGTTCCACCCTCCTCACTTGCTTGACCGGGAAATCATTCCTGTCCACCATCATGAGGGTCTTTCCAGTGTTCTCATTTCTGCTCCGTGAAGCGAGGAATGAGGAGAGAATCTCTGAGGAGATATCAGCGAGGATACGAGAGACGAACCATTGTGAGGGTCTTTTACAGGGTCGACACACCCCTTTATTGTAAATCTGTAAGTGATTGGACGCTGCAGCTGATGTGTCTGAAAATGCATGAGGACACTGCAGCTTTAATACTGAAACGGACAGACAAACCAGAGAACTAAATCTAGACTCCCAAATTTTAGGTTTTATCTGCTTTCTGATTCACCATTTAGGCAAATATAATGGATCTCTTCATTGTAGGCTTGATTATTAAAAGAACCACAGATAAGGTTCAAGAGACCACTGTGTGTTCTTATTATTATTATTTGTGCAATCCATACATGGACAAACACATTTCTACAACTCCACACCATCAAAGGTTATCATAGAACCGTCAAACCTGACTGAAAGCGCCTCTGTCATCTGAACACAGTGTCAATAAGTCATTTGACCATCAGATTGTGATCAAACCGTCTTGCAGCTTCTTGGAAATGCAACATATCATGATGGTATAGTGATGCCTTTAAAGAAGTTTGGTTTTCTTCCCAACTTGTTGTTGTTTTACTTCCTCTTTTTTTTTTTTTTTTTTAGCTTTCTCCTCTGATTTAATCTTCAAGACTGCGGTTCAGTAGTTTAAAATGGTTCTTAAACAGACCACTAACAGGGACAGAAATGGATATGTACATCAGTGTTGGCATTAAAATTGGCTTCTCCTTAATTTGTATTTGATTTTGCTCTTGACCTGTTAAATAGAGACACCATGTGCTAGACTTGAGCCCATTGTCAGAGGCCTCTGAACCCCCGAGGCCAAGTCTATCCTGCTGGGGTGGAATTGCCCTGTCGTAGTCCCTCACACTGAGGAGATCAGCCATGAAATTGGCTCAAGGCGGGCCGAGGGTGTAGTCTTTAAATACTGCCTCAGCGAGATAATACCCAAGTAGTGCATGGTTCCCTCATTGGCGCAGAAAACCTTAGCAACCCTCACATCTTTTCCTTTGCCTCCATTACCAAGACAACTGTGCAGGGTTGTTGTTCTTCATACCCACAGGAGCTCTTGTGCTTCCCAGGCAATACCTTGCTTCACAGTGATGAGTTGTGAAGGATGTAGGGTTTATTACGGGACACATTTTAGTGTAGTTACTTTTACTATGAACCACTGGGACCTCTTAGGTCATCTGGGACACGTCTGCTTTCTCTCCCCAGAGTTAAAACGGAGCATGGAGAAGCAGCGTTCACTTTTTATCCACCATATATCTGGAACAATCTCCCAGAAAACTGCAACTGGTCCACTGCATCTCTTAAATCAAGGCTGAATACTACTTGCTGCTGCCTTTTGTTACATTAAATAATAATTTCTCACTCTGCGCTGCATCTTTTATTCTTGTATTTCATACCTGTCTTATTCTACAGTAGTTTGTTTGTATTTTTTATTCTCTTGGCTCTTTTTTATTGTATCAAAACGTCAGTTTGTATTTTTATTTTATTCTATTAAACCCATTTTTACCCAGGTAACTCCCCCATTGAGATCAACTGACTCTTTCTCAAGGGAGACCTGGCCAAGACAGCAGTATAAGAAAAAGTTACAGCCAGCACCAACACAATAAAAACCATAAAACAGTAATACACAGTAACATGTGGAAATATTAGACTACTCACGCACAATGACAAGAACCAACTGAAACATTCGTCCTTGTACTTATGAGAGCTTTAAAATCATGCAGAGAGACCAAGTCACTTAGTTTCACATCTTTTTGAAGACTATTCAAAGTGAGGGGAGCAGAGCACATAACAGCGTTCTTTCCCAGCTTGGTCCGAGCACCAGGAACACACAACCAAACTAAGTCTTGAGATCTCAGACTATAGCTGCAGTCAGATCTCTGTTCAATCAAAGTACAAATGTATGAAAGGAGTTTATCCAGTATGGCTGAGCCTATGAAGGGTCAAAGATAGCCAACCAGCCCTGGAATAAAGCACAAGGTGATGCTTGAAGGCTTTACAATTTCTAACAAATCTTGGTGCACTGTAACACGCAGTATCTAACATGTGAAAGCAATGTGCAGATGCATTCATGTATAACACACCACTGGAATCCAGAACTGATAAAAATGCAGCAGTAACCAGTCTCTTTCAACACTTGTTTCTGAAATAAAACCCTAACTTCAGCCTCAGCTTTTTAAGAAGATTATCAACCTGAGGTTAAGAAGAAATGGAGCCGTCAAGCCAAATACCGAGATATCTGTAAGAAGTGACAACCTTTAACTTCTTTCCCCGAGCAGTAATAACACCGGGAGTGTTCACAGGCTTCCTCCTAGCAATAATAGCAATTATGATGTGTTTCTTTAGTACTTTGTATGTAAAGCTCTTTGAATCACCCTGTTGCTTAAATGTACTATACAATCAAACTTGCCTTACCTTACTATTTCTGCATGTGCCATATATGACCCTCTGGTCTGGCTCTGGCTGTATTTTCTCGTCTTGTTGAGATATCAGTGTGTAAACTCAATGGAAGGTCCTCAGTGACGTGTTAAAAAGTCTGGTTGACATTGAAGTTCAAAGTGTGGATTACTTGAAATCCAAACAGTACAATATTATAGGATTAAATTACTGTGATTGCTAGTAAATGCAATGCTGTGTGGCAGTCACCCCTCAGGTGCTGGATTTCAGAGCGCAGACCACCAAAAATAAACTCAACCTGTGAGGAAACACTGACACGTGTTGTGTTGTCTCATGGCGCAGGTGGTATCTGGGGAATATATTCTTGTCTGTTTGCATGTTAAGCAGTGTGTGTGTGTGTGTGTGTGTGTGTGTGTGTGTGTGTGTGTGTGTGTGTGTGGGTGTGTGTGTGTGTGTGTGTGTGTGTGTGTGTGTGTGTGTGTGAATATATGCATTTCCATATGTGGGATTTGTGTCTGTGTGCATGTCGATCTGTGCTGCACCTAAGCCTTTTATTGACAGGGTGACGTGATTACATGCCTGCTCATACATTAATTGGCTTTCAAATGCCATCCTGGTCATACGCTGTAAGCAATTCTGAACATCTGTGCAAGTTTATGTTTGCGCACGGGTGTGCGGTCCCCACTGACACCAACGCAAAGCATTCTCTGTGCTGTCATTTACCACAGTGGATCACAGAAGGTTGATGGCTGCTGTTAGACAAGAAAACTCATCTCAAGCATATTTTCAAGCTGAGGCAGTAAGTGGAGTTTGCATTAGCCTCTGCAGTCATGACCTCACAATTTGAAACTGTGTGACATATGATCATCTACTAATTTACAGTAGTTTCAGTTTCTGTTTTTATGTTTGCAAAATTTAAACACAACATCACATTAAGTATGAATAATTAGCAATTAACCTGATCTAAATTAATACAACAGCCCTGCACTAAATCGTATCTTTGGGAAGTTCATTATGCTTAGATTTAGTTGACTCTGTATCAGAGGTATTGATTAAACTCTACACCTGTACGCCTTTCACATCACTAAGACATCATTAAGTCGTGACAGCTAAAATGTGTTGTTAGCAAACAATATTAGTATTTTACCATTGTTGACAGATCTACAACAAAATGAAACAGCAAAATACTGAATAAATAACATTAAAGTGATAGTTCAGGTTTCTGGACATGAAGCTGTGTGAAACGCTGATCATCTGTAGCTCTGATGTGACGGTGTCACTACTGTCAACGAGCCTCCTGCTCTGAGAAACGGCCCGTAGCTTACCGGAGAAAAAGTAGTTCTGAAGATATAAGGGGGACACGTAACCAAAAGGTTTTAAGCTACAAAAAAGTATGCATGTGTTTTGTTAGACTATTTTAATCATTTTAAAACATCCCCTCATTACGTCAGACCTTGCTATCAATTGTATCACTCCGCCGTGCAGGCCCGCAAGACAGCACGCCAGAAATCAGAAATCAATTAGACAGTTCATCACCACGCCGTGTAAGTGCGTAGGATAGCAACGGCTAACAAAAACTTCATCGGCTGTTTCCAACAGAGAATCAGTAGGCTATTATTAGTGAGGAAGAAGATGTACTAGCTCTGTATATACCTACTACTACAGCGCGAACACTGGCTCAGGCTCACGACACACCAGAAAATA
Organism: Epinephelus awoara; assembly: GCA_035609425.1. NCBI lineage: Eukaryota > Metazoa > Chordata > Actinopteri > Perciformes > Serranidae > Epinephelus > Epinephelus awoara. The sequence continues at coordinate 26,294,468 of CM069294.1, forward strand.
GTCCCAATTGATAGCAAGGTCTGACGTAATGCGGGGATGTTTTAAAATGATTGAAATAGTCTAACAAAACACATGCATACTTGTTTGTAGCTGAAAACCTTTTGGTTATGTGTCCCCCTTATATCTTCAGAACTACTTTTTCTCCGGTAAGCTACGGGCCATTTCTCAGAGCAGGAGGCTCGTTGACAGCAGTGACACCGTCACATCAGAGCTACAGATGGTCAGCGTTTCACACAGCTTCATGTCCAAAAACCTGAACTATCACTTTAACAGACTGATATTGGCAATAGCAATTATCTGCTGTGGCTGATAAAGTGCCATTTCTTAATATCCACCATTAAAACCTGACATTCAAAAATGAAAGTTAGCTTTTTTCTTCCCCTATTTGAGCAAAACTCTGAACACCCAGAACAGCTTCAGCACATCTATCAGTGGAAATCAGTACTGACTGTACCAGAAAACATCCTTTTGTGAAAACACTATGTGTAAATGTACAGGGAATCCTGACAGAGGGAGTCTGATGTTCAAAAAACGGAGATCACTCTGCCGTCATATCACAGCTACAAGTGTTAAAGAAGCATAATTCTGATGCCCCTCTGTGGGGTGAAGGGTGTCACAGTTTTGTGTTTCATTATATTTTAGCTCGGTTTTTATGAATTTGTTTAGTTGCAGCATCTTGATCCAAGGATGAATTAAGAGGTCGTCAAAAGAAATGAGATGGTTATGCCTTTTCCCTTTCCACTTGTATATTTTAATGTGGTGTGGTTTGATATTCATCCCAAGTAGGGAGGTAAGCAGAGTGGCTATGCCCCCCAAAAATAATGATTGCATACATAATGACTTGTATAAATGCACATCTTGTGCTTTCTAACTTATTGATATGTGTGTATGACTGTGTTTTCCCTAAATCCCCTGCTTCAGCTGTATCAAAAATGCAAATGTGAGAAATGAATAATTTGTGATGTGTTCAGTAGCCATTATTATCTTCAAAAATGACAGATAATGTCACAATGTTACTGTTCCAGCGGCTCTGGATGCGATGTTGAGGGACAGTGGGAGTTTGGATAAGACAGCACACAGACAGAGACAGGAAAAGAGTGGACCATTAAAGAAATGAGAGCCTTAGGCAGCAAGAGATGACAGTTTTCTTTCATGCTTTTGTCTTCTTAGAGAGTCATTAGTATCACAAGTCTAGTATGATCCCTGGAATTACTGAGAGCAGTTTTCCCCTCTGGAAAAGACGGCTGGAGTGTCATTCTGAATTACATTATCAAGCCTCATTTTAACATTCCTATACAAACGCCTGAGATGATGATAGAGCCAACCTCCCTGAAAATGAGTGCGTACCTGTTAGAGCAGAAATAATGAAGGTAAAGAGTGTAGCTGGTTTTATTTACCACTTGTAGTTAGTGGTGATAGAAAACAGCCCACAGAGAGACTGAACCATCTTAGAGCCTGCAGGCAGAAATCAATTGGACATGAGAGGAGGAGGGCGGGCATATAGATCATAAGTATTGAGTAACTACTCAGTGATGAAGTTACATGCACATTTAAGACGTTCTTGCTGAGAGATTTGAAGAGTTTGTAATCCTTAATGCATGCTCTGCAGACATTAAGCTGAAGTCCACGTAGCAAAACAAACTTACTCGACTAGTGACACCCAAGGACTGATAAATGAAGCCAACATGGACATGCCAAAAACTGCAGTTCTATGAATGGCCACTTGAGGCTGGCTCCAGAAGCCAGTTGATCCCCAGAGACCCTTATGTCAAAATGCCGAACTTTACAGCAGAAATAAACATGTTTACAGCCTGGTACAAAAACGATTTTGGAAGAAGAAGAGTAAATCTGAGGGGTTTTTTCCCCCCACTTTTGCTGGTGAACATGTTTACAATCAGTTACCAACAGTCCTGCATAGTATACCTTTAAACTCATTGGAAAGACTCCACTGTACTATCTGCTCTACATCCTCTTCAACAGTCATAACACACTGGTCCCCAGGCAGCAGTTTTGTATAGCTAATAAGACTTTACAAATTGGCAGAAAAGGAGACAGCATGAACGCTAAGGGTAAAATTAAATTGTAGGACCAAAGAAAGAGCAATACAAAACTTAAAATAACAGCAGGAGCTCATAAATGACAATGAATTTCACACACAATGAACATCACATGAATACGTAGGCTTTCAACTGGTTTTAAAAAATGTTTCAAAAAGAAAGCAAAAGTCCTGTCATACATCTGTCGTAACTGGGAAGTTTGACAACTTCAATGAGAGTTAGACTGACTGAAGGGAAATAATATGCCTGAGTAATATTAGTGTAAAGTTAAAGCAAAAGACTGACTCTCTACATGTCAGGACTAAAAAATTCTCTACTTGTAAATCAATTCATAAACCATCATCAAATGCATAATTGATGCATGTGACACATCTGCCTGCAGCTACACACTAACAAAGCTGTCATTTGTGAATGGTAAATATTATGATTTTAATGTCATGGTAAAATTCAACTTGTGGACCTGTTGTCAGCGACTTTCCATAGAGATTGCCTAGTAAATATTTAAAGTCACTTTAGTTTTGCGGCAAGTTTTCCTTTAATAAAGACAGATCATTATGGTCAATATGTGGACATTGAGCAGATGTGCATTAGCTACTATATAATCTAAATTCTTCAACACAAACCACGAATGCACTATGCTTAAATAGCCATGCATTTTCCTCAGGAGAAATTAGTCTCTGTCATAAGGGAGCATACAGATATATTACTGTGATGACCATAAAGCAAAATATATGTGGAAGTGCCCCATCAAATCAATCAAATGAAGGAGAAAGGTTTAGCAACAACAGAACAGATAAACTGCGTTTTAAGGAGCACATATTACCAAATATGCTGCTCTGGCATTTCTGGGAGTGGCTGTGTGCTTTCTAATTGATTAGATGTAAATGTGGACAGAAGGCACAAATCAAAGTGTAAAAGGGTACAAAGACAATATACCACAAACAAAGGCACAATGTACCTCACATTCCTCACAGGATGCCCAGGAAAAACTTCAAAATATACCTTAACTTAAAACATAATTCGACGAAGTATATGCTGGGTCTCAAGGCTCCCAGAATGAGAGTGTGAACCTGCTAACAGGTTGTACATTCACAGTATAGAGAGGTTTCTTTCCCACCTGTGAGACCTGAGAGCCGTGGAGTTCAGGCTACTAAAGCATCTATATATATACAAAGACTTTATCTGTAGGTAACTGCTGTGTAGTCTGGCTTGAACTTGTTTTTATTTCTTAATATGTTTGCTCACTCAAACAAACTGGCTTATGCTGAGAAAAAAAAATATTGTAAAAAGCTCAGTGGAGTCATTTCCAGAACAGAGAACTGCTTGTATCCATTAAAGAGGAAACATCATGCAGTGCGGATGACACACTCTCTCATCTTGGAGGGAAAAAATTCATATTGCATGAATAATTCCCATCTAGTCCTGACAAGCGCAGTGAACCTTCATTTGCAATGCTTGATTTAGCATTTGTAATTCCCTGTTAGGCAAGAAACGGCATTTAAACTGGCATCGTTGCAAATAAGAAATGGTTGTGGGAATGGAGTCACAGTTCTAATATGGTTTAATATCGCCTGTTTGCTCCACTGACATTTGTATTGGGTTAATATACATATAGGCAAGATGACAACCAAATAGTAGTGAATGTGCTCTCATGCTACAGAATGAATTGCCACAGAAACTGCTGCAATCAAGCAACTGCATTAAATTTGCTAAACACATCTGTTTAAAGCACTTAAATGCAGAATTTCTGTTATAAGGAGTGTTTCTCCTGTAATTGTGCAGGCCAACAGGAGCCCCTGCCAGGCTGAAAAAAAATAATCTTTTTTTTTAATGCCAAAAATAAACCCACATATCCATTCATTTAGAAATCAATGATTTGCATTTGTGGGGGCAACTGTGCAGTGGTGGCGCTGTTCCAAATTGTGAGTCAATCTCTGCGTCGTTGGCATTCAGATGGCTATCTGAATGCAGCATAGGTCTTGAATATACCGAACAAACAAAAATTTGACTGCAAACACGAATTGCAGATCACCTGCTGCGCCATCTGACCATCTTCCATATAAAACACAATAACACAACAGTGGAGTGACTTATCTAAATAAACTGCAGCCAGTAGTTTCTATTCAAATAATAATATCCATAGTGACAGTAATGATCACCACATCAGTGGCACCACAAGCATCAACCTACATAAACAGAAATGTTAACAATTGGTACAACAATTGTTAAATGTCAACAATGTCTTGTGGTGTTAATCTATTTTTTATTTATTAGGGGGCCAAAGCACAAGTGTGTGGAGTCTTGCTGCTATTTTAATTCCAATGTTAGACATTTTAAATATTTCTTGTGTTGATTTATTTTCTGTTTATTAAGGGGCAAAAGCAAACCAGCTATATTTTTTATTTAATGTTAATGTTCAAGTTCAAAGTTTGTTTATTTAACCCTGTTAACAATAAACAGGTCAGTTTCTCATACAAACTGTTGTGGATCATTCTAACTAACTCGATTAAGTTGTTCTTGTTAGAGTAATATCGCTTGATCAAACCTTTTCTAACATGACTGACAACAAAATAAGTGAATATGTATAATATCCTGCCCTCAGCCTGCCACTACCATCTCTAACTGTTGAAAAAAAAATGACACACCAAAGGGCAAGCCAACATCTCAAGGTGCACAATAACTATAATGTAGGTTATCACTCTTGTCACAACATAAGACACTGAAAACAAGGAAAATAAGACAAATAGCTTTCGTGATGCTGTCTGCTGAAAGTGTTTTCTTTTTCCTTTCAGTTGCTCTGTTCAATAAAGCGATTTGTCCCACTCACAGCTTTCTCCTTTTAAATGTTATCATCCCTCACACTGGCTGCCAATCAGGGCTTTTGATGTGTCACACACTTATAATTCCCACACACAAATGGCAACAAATAGGTTCCCTGTGATGTTTTTTTTAATTAAATTCAATTCAATTACATTTTTTAGCAAGAGTTTGCCTGTTTATGGGTGCGCACAACATACTGTCAATTAAAAATGTATTCATAACTTTTTTTATGGACCCAATTGAACATTGCGATAGTAATGTGTGGTTATTGTACAGTATAATCCCACAGCACACCTGGATTGGCATCAATCCCTCGGCACACCATGTAAGACGCACTGATGTAGAGTTCATCGTCATGCTTTATGACTCTGTGATAGTTATTGTAGGCTTTTATATTCAGGAGCCAGACCTGGATCCAAGTACACTTGACCCCAAAGTCCAGTTAGTTTGATTAGTGTGAAAAATGTACACCATACCCAGGGCATGGTTTGTCAACTCACACCCAGATCTACTCGAAAAGGCTGTCTCAAGTACAGTTAGTGTACTCGTGCAGGGTTCACATCAGATGTGAAAACCAACTGTACAAAAACACAGAAGTGGATTTCTATTTAATGTGAGTAGCAGTCTGCAAGTAGAGTTGCAAAGGCGTTTTTCAATGCTGCTGGCTTCCTTAAAATCCCTTCCTTTAAACTGCATGGCCACTGACTGTCGTTCTTGACATTACAAAGCTGAACATTAGTAGGTATAATGTGAAGTTCAACGCCACTGAATGGGCTTGGGACCTTGCAATTGCCACTCTTTTCCGCACTGTACCAACAATATCAACAAACAGAAGAAATTATGACACAGGTGCACTTGGGTATGGAACAATGCTACTTTAAAATGTGAAAGCAGAGCAACAGGGGAGTGGAAGGAGGGTGGCAATCGTACTCAAGCACTGCACGAAACAATCGTATTTAAATTTTGTGTTTTAGATTAATCAGCATTTTAAAGGGTCCCTAGAATGCATCTACCATCTACAAAATAGAAACAGAGCTTCTTCTAGGCTGAATTTTTATTAAACAGTAATGGTGATTTCCCTGAGTCTCGGAGAACTGCTCTAAAAAAACGGACGAGGTGGTGCAGATGACCAGGTTCCCAATGCAAATAAAACCATATTAGCATCTCTCATGCCAAAGTCAGTCTGACACTGGAGCAAAAGCAGAGAGGAGACCGCTTTGAAATTGCCTCATTCACACAGTTTCAGGGGAGAAATGATACTAATGGCTATTCCCAGTTCCTCATGGCTATGCTAACAACATGAGGGAGGTAACGTCTCTTCACTTGCTGCAAAAGCAGGACGACATCCAAATGAAGCAGGAACAGCTGGAGCTTCTGCCTTTTTCACATCCCTTTGGACTATCAGCCACAGCACATGCTCATATAATCATCATGCTAAAAAGATCATTAATGCTAATTACCATGCAAATACCTTTGTTATTTTTCACCTCATTAATATTATTGGAAACACTCATTTCCTCTGAGTGCACAACTATGCAGATAAATCATGTGCATGCTTTTGTCACCACTATAATATATCAGATCAACCTGAAAATAATGATTGTGACATGTAAACATCCAATCTGTCGCAGGAGAACAACCACCGCATAAATTTCTACCTTATCTCCTGGTGCAATGTGAGATGCTGAACAGAGTTTACAATTTCTGAACACAAATAATAAGCAACTTAAAATTGCTAAATACGCCTTTGTTTATTATCTGTTGCATAACTTTGTTAGTTTTAAGCCCAGCTGTGTGTCGGAAAGATTCAGCTCAGCCTCACGATGGTATTTTAACTAGTCAAAGTATTCCCTCGGCAACCAGAATCAGTGATGTTGCTGAACACGCGCTGTATATATCTGATGCATTCAAATCTAAGGGGGTTCCTGTAAAACCATATCAATGCGCCCTATTTTTCCCTGATAATGCTACATTCTATCTATTACATTCAGTCCATGTAAAAATCACAGAAACAGAGGTATGGCTACTGTAGCTCTGTGCATTATGTCCATTTCTGTAATATTCGTAGGCTATTTCTCATGTCACAGAAACCACTATGAGCTAATCTTGTTTTTGGATGTTATCATTATACTGTCAGTGACGTGGCGGCGTTTTTGTTCCCCTCCTGCATAGATCTGATACCTGCCTGTTCGCCCGCCCACATGCTCTCATCACCGGCTTTTTGAAGCTGTGTGTGGCTTTTTTCTGGCTAAAAAGGGCTACAGTGTTTGCAGCACAGAGGTTCCTTGGGACCACCTTTAGACAATACCCATAGGCTATATTTTAGGTCCATAACATGTGCCTGATTTTACAAATTTATAGGATATTACTAGGGTTGGGTACTGTTCAAAATTGAACCAAACAGTACCTTATTTCGGTACTTTTTAACCCTATGGGCCCTAGGCCTCTTTGGGGTATTTTTACTGCCTTTATCTCACCATAGCAAGTTGGAAGTTGACATATTCTGCCATATATGAAGAGGGGAGACTCTCTGGAATCTGGCAATATAAGAACCATGATGCTGGGACATTCTGTCACTTCACAGTTGTCCAAAACATGTGGTTTGTGCCCGGTGGACATAATTCCCAGTATTTTTTCATTATTATAAGTCAAAAATGTGTTTTATCTGAAATAAACATGCAATATTTACATTTAAGATAATAGAAAAATAGTCAACCAAGTGCAATGATGTCCTCCAAGATAATATTTGTTTTTCAGATTCAGTTATATATTGGGGGGACATTTTGGGCATTGGTGGGGGGGCACGTGTCCCCCTCAATGTATATGGTGACTACGGCCCTGTCAGCATGCATAATTAGGCTGCAGTTGTCTGAGTGCGCAAAGGTGAAGTGCGCTTGTCTTGTCAACTGGACAATATGGAGATATTTGCATCTTGACAGTCGGACTACAAATGTGGATAGACAGGGAGAAACACAGGCAAGCCTAAGATGTGGTAAGATACGATATTCCTCACTATATGAAGTGACTGATAACAAGATCTGTATAATGGATTGTAAAGAAATTCGTCAGGTTTTTATTTTGTAGACAATTGATCTGGATTTGTAGCGTGATGGGATGACAGCACAATGATGTGTGTGGTCCTGCGCTTTCGTGTGATATTGGTGGCATTTCTGTGCGAGCTTGCGTTTGCGAGTAATCCATCCAATAGTAATGTGTGTGCAAAGCTGTATGAAAGCTCTCTTATACATTATTTTATTGTAAATTTATCAATTTTTTTCACTGTGAAAACATTGGATTACCGACAAGTGCTTGGCCTTGTCGGAAAGCTACAGTTCCTCTGTTTCACGTGATATGCCTGGCTTCTCGCTATGACACACGGTCATGGAGAAAATCCACAGAGAAGAACGGGTGTGAATTTGGACGCACCAAGTGTCATTCGGGCCCATGGTCTAAACTTCTCAGTTTCAACATTTTATTGAGAACATTTAGGGGCAGTGTTGCACGTTAACTTTTGTCTGCACATTTTTTTTTGTTGCCATTGTTGCTGAGTCTGAGGTGCGAGTCATGCGCTCCACCTCAGGTACCGAAATTTGGGACCGATTCATTTTAAGTGAATCTGTACTCGGTAGTAACGACGTGAATCGGTACCAAGTACAAAAAGTACAGAGTTTCGGTACCTAACCCTAGATATTACTACAGATTTTCCTGTAATCAACATCTGCTGTGATAGCTGATCCTATGGGCCCACTGACTCATGTCTCTGAATACTTTTACAGACACACTAATATTCCAGTATTATTCCAATGTGACAGTATTCTGAATTTGATGCAGGTCATGTGAACAGTATAATCCATTTGGATTTTCCAAAATTTTTTTTTTTTTTTTTAATAGAAATTCAGCATTTTCCGATAAAGACGTGGGATATACAGGTATTAGTCTGGGTTTTAGAAGCATTCTTTGGACATGTATACAGTACAATCTAAATATGCATCTCAATTGGGCCTCTTGTCCATTTACCGTCGGCTGTGTGCGTGGTCATGATATGTTGTACACAAACCAACTCACCAACAGTTAGCAAGGCTGTGGGGTAGAGATGCATGCTCATAGAAAAGTCCATATTTGTGGTCAGAAGGAGAAAAACATCTACTTTTGAACATTATGAAAGACTTGGATATCAACAGGTTTTTGGAAAAGCACAAACATTGCACCTTTTGAAGAAGATGGCTGAAGGCACCAAAGAGGGAGGCTGTGTTCACACAGTCCAACAAGTCTGCCACCAGTAGGACACTTTGAAAAATCCTACCTTGATGCAAAGAAGCAAAATGACAAGCGGCTCTGGCTGTTGCACTTATCACTATTTTGACATGATAAACGACATGTTAGAGCACGGTAATCAGAGTATGCATGGCTGCATAAACAGGAATGTTATTAGAATATTCATTTTCATTCATGTGAATAGCTTGGTAGGAATATGTGTGTGTGTATGTTTTCAAAAACAGACGATGCTGTGCATGTCCACATCGCCACTGATGACACAATGATGCCTTACCATCCAAGGGACCTGTGGCCTCAATGAGTGAAAGGAAAACACAAGCTCTTCACCAAAAGAAAGAGAATAATGATACTTCTCAAATGTTGAACTATCAAACCTATTCAGCATTGCATTCGATTTACCTGGTACTGGGTAGATGATATTGGTACTCTCTATACCTTCAATTTACATGTATATAACCACACCTAGAACCATAACCAGATCAAACACAAAATCAACATTGCAGTGGGTTGATAAAAAAAAAAAGTAATTGAGAACCTACTCATTTCCCTGGGACCCATTCAAATGACCACCTGTGAGTCCCTGGGACTCGCTACACTGAAAACCTATCAACATCGCTGCACTATTAGGTGAAATTAAAAGCTGTGAGCCAAAGCCCCACTTGGTCGAAAGGAGGCTTTTTCCCCAGGTGAGATAAAGGCTCCTCTGATGTTGTAATCAAAGTTCTGCCCAGGAATATCTGATCTGTCTGTCCCAGCACGTACTCCGAACTATTAATAGACATAAAAAATTGCTTCGAAATTCCAATGGGATGCAGGCTGGCTGTTATCAGCGCACAGCGTAGAGGCTTACACAGCCTTCGGGTGTTAATTAAATCTCCACTGACATACCCATATCCTGTCCCGCAGAATAAGCAGCAGTTCAGATACTGCATAGGTGAAGTCACTTCAGTCACACCGATCTTGCTCAGAACAGGACAGGAGAACATCCCGCATGCTCGGCAGGAAAGGTGGTGACAAGAGAATCATCTGTGCTTAAGGCAGATGAGTTTGTAAGCGCTGACTACTCCTCTAGAGAGCTGTGAATTGATTTGCTGACCATGGTTGTCCTCAGTGGCAATCTCTGAGCCTCACATCGCAGTCTGGAAGCCTATAGTGCTGCCTGGCACACTCATTCATCAAGCAGCCTGAGCCATTATACAGGCAACTCCAGCAGACCTGGGCCCAGGGCTAGGGGATATTATTAGAGATGAATTGAGGTAACTGCCTTTGATGACCCAGTTCAGGCTGTCTGTCGCTCTCTAAGCTTTTCTCCCGTTTTGCTAACTTTCATTCTTACTTCCAGAATCCTTGCTCCGTAAGGAGGTCAGTGGCCATTGAGGCTAGATGTACTGCAGTGCAGAGTGTGTGATGATCCTGAAACTCCCCACCACTGGTATGAAAAACACAATTCTACCGACTCAGGCTGAGCCCTGAAGTTTCGAATGAAAGCCATATAGAATCCACCCATGCGTTTATCATACATACAACATCAGAGACGTCTTATACATCCTAATTAAAGCACTGTATCACACACAGCTATGCACCAGAATGCATAATTCAAGTCCAAAACTCACAAGAGACATTAACTCAGCATTGCCTCCAAGGGGAAAAACAAAACAAGAAACAAATGCCAAAGGCAAAACATCTCTTTGCACAGATAAACAATATGCAAAACTACAGAAACATCAGAGTTAATATCTCTTTGTAGAATATATAATGTGTGTGTTCATTTGCCCTGATAGACAACGCATACAGGAACTCATACTGTAGTATTTGGATGTTTGAAGCAGAATGACATCAAGATCAGCGACTAAACATAACCTTAAAGTTATAAAGCGACGCAACAAGGCCTTAAGAAAGGGTTATGGATATGTAAGTGCCCACAACTGTTCTAATGAATGTATACATGCAGGAAATGCCTGGCAGACACTAGAGGACTTTGAAAAGACTTGAATACAGCCTGACACCTTAGTTTTTAGTCACACACCATAAGATTTTGCAAAGACAGGGGATTTTGCAGGGTCACTATTTTCAGGACCACAACTAGACTCCTGTTGAGATCATTTCCAATTCTGCTCCTGGTGGAAAACACTACACCAAACTCCTTTTAAGAAATATGACATATTGCAATTCCTCGGCAAAAACACGTAGCTCTAAAAACACAAGAAAAAGGTGTCATATCCCCCGTCAGACCCGAACTTTTGTTTAGTATGCATTTTTGATTTCTCTTAGCTAATTAGGATCAGTAGCACCCGGTAAGTATAAAATCTAAACATTGTCAACAATAGTTAAGTCCCGATGTATTCAAATGAGACGACAATGAAGTCCCAATGTCTTCAAACAAGTATTCCTAATTTAATAGTACCTCAGCATGTTACTGGAGCTAAAATTGGTCAAATTTGTTGCCATATCAAACTACAAACATTATTAATCATAAATAAACAAGTCTTAACCACAAAATGTGATCAGTTTTTGGCCCTTGTCCACTTTTGTGTTGGGATCGGCTGCAGACTTCTCTTGTTCTTGGTGTATTGTGCTCTTACTACCACTAGGTGGCCCAAAAAAGTATTAAGATTTCTCACTAGAATAAGTGCTGGTTGGTGGATTACGTACATGGCGGATCACTCCACAACTCCACCAGTTTCTCCTCCCTCTCCACAGTCCAAGAGAACCGAGACTTGTTCGTGTTCTTGCACCTCCCCAGAGTCCCCTCCATGTTTACTGTCTACCCAGTTTGATGCTGGAGAGAGTGCAGTCATTAGTTGTTGTCTCAAAACACATTAACAGGACTAAGATGGTTTAGATGCTGTTGACACCTCTGATAAATCAAACAGAAACTACGATGCAATGGTTATAATTGACGAGTCAACTTTATAATATACTGCCACAACTGGCCAGCTTCACTGCCCTTACAGTCCATCATCCAATATGTAACTCAAATGTCTTGTTTTTGTAAGTTCTCTATATCTGTTCAGTTGCTCGAACACACATAAAGGGAGACAGAGTTAGACAGAGAGAGAGAGAGAGACAAAGAGAAAGTAATGAGCTTTTTAGTGCATTTGAGGCAAAATAATGCAACATTAGAAATAAAAGATGCTGCACTTAAAGTAATGGAATAAGCAATACCCTGGAATTAGCAGACGCTGTAGCAGTACAAAAGCGATGTTTCTGGATAATAAATCTGTGCCTTCTTCTTCACTCTTATGAAAAGCTAGTGCAGACTAATAATAGTGCTGATAACAGATGATAAGACACTTTACAGTAGACAATCTGAATGTTGGTTAGACAGTGCTTACACACATCTATGAAAATGTATTGCACTTGTGTTTGGTTTGGTGCGTCAGGATGGTCTGGATGATCTATTACGCCCTTTAGTGTCAGTCTCATTCGGTCTCCTTCATCCGTTTGACCCATGCCGAGTAAGACAGACTCTAGGTCCCCAACCAGCCAAATGATATGGAGATTACCGTGAATGGGGGGCCTCAGAGCCATGGTCTCATTTACATAGGGACAACATAACAGGTAGAGCCATTACTGGAAGCAGATTTGTCGAGGCCACCTCATGAATAAAAGATCACAAAGATTTATAATGAGGGTTTATTGTATTTAGCTGGCCTTGATCTTATGAAGATCCTGAAGAGAGATAAGAGAAGTCTCTATTCAATATCCTAAAACCTTACTCGGGAGAATCAGCACTTCAGCTCTGTGCAGGGTCTGTTGTGACCTCTAAATATGTCACCTTGAAATAGCCACTGAGAAAATCTGTAGGGAGAGTATCTGTGTTGTAATGTGCGATGGACACACCAAATGTTAACCGACGTTAATGTGGGAAATAATCACAGTGGCTACAGTTCCCAACAGATGGGATGAGTAATACGTTCTTTCATCCAACACAACCCGTTTACAGTTGGGTAAGCATGTGAGAGGCATACAGTGTCATGCATATGTCTACACCGTGTGTACCATATCTGCCTCTCTTTCTCTGACACCGCTGTCTCACCCTGCTACCAGCAGCACATGAGCACAAACAGACCGTGACACATCAAGTATGACATTGGCAGTTAAATTCACAAAACAATGAACTCAAAAAACTCATACATATTAAAAGGTAAACACACGAAACACCACAAGAGATATATATTAATGGCCTTGATTAATAACTAATAAAAGGGGGAAAGATTCCCCATGGAGGCTACCGATACAAAGCGAACTCAAAACAGCCCAATGTTTAGCATAAATTAGACTTAATTTCCCTAAACTGTGTCATCTCACACTCACAGGAACTGACAAATATGCAGAGAAAAGTTCTGGCAGAGCCACACAAGACAAACAAGGCAAATGTCTAATCCATGAATGCTGCGATGCACTAAACAAGAGGGACTGGAGCAGTGTCCGGTCCTCTCTCTGTCACTGGCTACTACTCTCTTATTCCACTCAGTTCTCTGGACACTGGGATGGCTTTATCAAAGCTGCCTCCGGCCAAGATGTCTGAGATTCCAGAATAATCCAGCTTTTATCCCTGCGACTGTGTATGTAGCCCTGAGTCCTGAGCCAGCCAGCTGCACTAAGGACCAGTTAAGTCAACATTAAGGGCTGCACATACACCACACACAAATGGAGCACACATGCAAACAGACCTGCATGAATCTGCCAACAAATCATACCGATTAGCCACAAACACAGGCCATCCAAACCTGCATGGGAGGCTATTACGATCTGTGTGTATCTTAGTGATAGAGTTACACATTTCTCTGACTTCGTCATTATGAGAAAAATACAAACCCACTCATTTGCCCAAACTACGTGCATGTGCACATCAGACACACACATGCACATACACAAAGCACATATTGGCTAACTCTACCCCACTGCGTTTCAAAATGTGCTTGCCTCCGGCTGTACTGCTCGATTTCGGCAATCATAATAACAGTCCTGGGAACCAAGGCAGGCATTAAGGTTTTTGAGAGCTTTGTTTTCTCAAACAGGAATATCTCTGCTGGGCTCATAAAGCTGACTTGACAGGCCAAGGGAAAACTGCCAGCTGAAATTAAAGAATTACTCCCTGCTAAACTTGGGTATTTGCTTCTTTGTTTTTTAAACAGACATACGAGAAGATACCCAGAAAACACAATGTTAAGCAAACAGAAGAGTAGGGTAGCAAAGGAGAGGCAGCCATGGGGGGTTGGCGGTGAAGAAATCGGGACTTTCTGCATGCTCTTACACCCACTAGGGTTTGGCATGACGCACCATGGCTTGGCAAGGTTGGATACAGAGGTGGGGTCAAGACTTCGCCCTCTAGGAGGCCCCTTTATAGCTAATTGCTATCCCACTGTTGCAAACCTGGCCTCATGCAGCAGCACGCGCACAGAAAGATACACAAGGAATACAGGGCACTACAAGACAATAGTTTGAACAGACAAAGGTAGAAAAAGAGCTTGAAGCTTATGTATGTATTATCATGTTAACGACCTCTGCATTCCACTCTGCTGCGTCCAGAGGGCTGAAGTCAGGGCTGCTGTGATAACTGTGATACTGCAATACTGCACTATTGACATGGCAACCGCAGGGGATGGCAAGCAACCACTACAACCACATGTTCATGATTTTTTCTCTATGGGAGTGCAGTGTATTTACAATATGCTACAAATGCCAGCAGCATGAGGAGGCACTGAGCATCTATTCTGCTCTGACCTCTCTGCACATTTTCCTTTTGTTTCTGGTTGCCAAGAGTTGAAAAAAAAAAACCCTAAACTTTGGGTCAAACACTGCTTTGACTCTTCACTGTCACTGTTCACAGCCGTCCACTCACAGTGGTGGAGGGGCAAACAAATACCACAAAGACCAACCATCACATTGCTGAACAACAACAATAATGGAGGAGGACTTAACACTGATCAAACTAGGGCTGCCCCCTGACAGTCGACCACACATTAGTCAACCACAAAGGTCATTAGTTGGCAAAATTTAGCACTCAGGATTTCAGGTAAATAGGTTATATGATGCTTGTTAAGGTTGCTTAGCAAACCTTAGATGCAACATGCCACCACACTCTTGAGAGCTGGCACAAAAAAGGCACAAGAGGAGCACCCAATGTTGGACCTTGCATTTTTCAGGTGGTTAAAGACATGACATGTGTACCGCCCCTAATTTACAGGGCTGGTATCTGTGGTTATTACACAGGCTAGTTAATAACATGTCGGGCAGGAAATCCAAAGCGTGAGATCATTTTGAGAAGGTGAAGGATGAACCCAAGGGGATATGTTAACTCATCTTCATTGGTCGACTACAAACATGACGTATCATCTGAAACACGGAAGTAGCTACATGCCCATTAGCCACGTAACACAATCATTACTGCTTTGGCGACAGCGTCATTAACAAGCAGCTCGCTCAGTGTGTGACGTGGACTTGTAGATAAAATATAAGCCAACGTATATTTTTAAGGTTCATTAGTACGGTTTTGTATTTCTTTGTAATGTAGCACAGTGTTAACTTATACTGTTCTTTCACAGACCTTGAACTCAAACCCAGTGTTTCCGCTACATTCATTCAGCAGCGGCGGCACGCCATCTCTCACCCCCCGCTGCTGAAAAAAATCCTAGAGGAAACACTGCAAACCATTGTGGTGCCCCGTGCAAAATATAATTTTATTATTAAATTAATATCGTAAACATGCGGGTGACTAGTCGACTAATGGCCCTAAATGACAACTATTGGTTGACTAGGAACATTCTTAGTCGGGGGCAGCTCTAAAACAAGTTGTTTTTTTTGTTTTTTTTTAAAATACTGTGTCATCTTTGTCATTTAAAAAGCAGCAGTATACCTAATAATAGCCTGATAGTAAAGCTGATTTACAAAGCACTAAAAACTGAATAAATGAAGGAGTTTGCAAAAACAACAAAAAAATGCTGCATATTATGCTGATGACCCAACCTTAATTATCGTAAGTGAAATTCCTTCCATGACAGTCCCAGCTAGACCAGTATTTTGCATCCACATTTAACAATCATCAAAATATTTAAAGACTTAAATTAACGAGAAATTATCATGAGTGTTAAATTTTAAAGGATAACTTTGGTATTTTTCAACCTGGGCCCTATATCCCCATCTGTACGTGTGCGTATGATTCATAGGTACAACTCATTCTAAAATTGGTTCAGTATTGAGGGAGGCGGATGCAACCGGGAGCCGGGGGCAAATGTGTCCCGTATAAGTTTGCGCATTAAAAGTGCTTTTTTTCGCCACTGACCGGTTCAGATCACCAGTGCTATGAGTGCTATGAGAGGAGTCAGCTGTCAGTCAGTGTTGGAGCAGAGAGGGGGAGGGCTGCCCCGCTGGATACTATAAGTGAGTATGAGTGTATGAAGTGTGTGTGTTAAGCTAGAAGAGTCATAGGACGGAGTCTTTTATGTGCTACCCCCTGGAGTGTTACCGGAGTTTTTGGAGTGCTCAAATAAACGGGCCTTTTTCCTGAACACAAGAACAGGATGTCGCGCAACACCCCGTACAGCTTTCACAGGCTGCCTTTGTCGGATGGAGAGATGCTGAAGTTGTGGCTAGTTGTGCTACAAATGGATGCTAACACTCCTGTCCAGACACCACAATCGGGTCTGCAGTGCCCACTTCTCCCAAGATGACTACTGCCAGCTGAAGAAGAGAAGACATCCAATCCCGAAACACCTCTTCCTCAAGAAAACGGCTGTCCCACGAGTAGAGAGAGCTACAGACACAGTGGAGCAAAGCTCGTGACATCACACAGCCCAGAGGTAAGGGAAACATTTAGCATGCTATTTACAGAGATAGTACTGGTGACCTGAACTGGTCAGGGGCGAAAAAAAAGCACTTTTAATGCGCACGCATAGCACCCCTGCATCCGCCTCCCTCAATACTGAACCAATTTTAGAATGAGTTGTACCTATGAATCATACGCACACATACACATGGGGAAATAGGGCCCAGGTTGAAAAATACTGACGTTGTCCTTTAAGGCAAAATACAGCTAAACAAAATCACTTTGTCCAAAAACTAACATACAATATTTTGTGCTTATAAATAACAATTTCTAGTATTTGAGAAGTACCTAGAGATAATACATGCTACCATTTTGCCGTGTTGTACATCACTCCACATTACGATTAAAAGATTATTACACCTCCGGCGAAGAGTTTCCTTCTCTATGCTTCATTATATTACAACATGCCTGAGAGAGGATTTAGATCAGAGGCCCTGGAGAGGAAAAATCTGAACCACTGTGAATCCTAAAAGCATTTAAAACCCCAGCCCCTACACAGCTTGACCCATTTCAGCATCCACTTGTCTAAAGCACACTTGAATACAGCACAGTGTATTGGTATACTGTCTCATAAACACATCTCAAATACAACTGTCACAGCAATATTTTCTGAATGAGTAATCATGAACTGCTCCCGTCCAGGCGTAGATAAAAAGGGAGTGAATTTCATTGATGTATCATACATGTATGCATGCTGCATTGACCCCACATATATTCCCTTATACAGTAAACCCAGGCTCAAGGTAATTAGCTGGCCAAGGAGTTCATTAAATGTGGGGGTTGAAAGACCAATTCTGAATGACATCAAGATGAAGACCTGTTTCATCTGTCGTCATTTGATGAGAGATTGGATCTCAAAAAATACATTACAAAATCTAATGATGCAAGAAAATAACTGGACCCAAGTCATCCAGTCTTCTCTAATCTGTTGGCATCATTAAGGTCTTACAGCAGCCATGTGCCGGGGAGGAAAAGACAATTCACAATAGCTCATTATCAAAATGTCAACTATTGAGTGTTTGCTTAGATAGAGCAGTGTGCTCTTGTAGTTTGTGCTTTAATTGTGTTGTGCTCATTGAAATGAATGGAGTAAAATCTGTGTGTGAACACGCTTGTGAGCAATAACACGGCCTCGTTCCAAGACATTGTGTTAAGTGTGCCGTCGGTTAAACAATAACAAGAGTGAAACCCAGCTATGAAACAAGTTAATGGTCTGAAAGCACTTTAGGAAGTATTCCTCAAAATAACAGGAAAAAAGAATCAGCAGACAGATTGCTATGATTAAATAAAATAAAATAACTTCACTTTATCCTTCCCACGAACGCCCTCAATCTCAGAAGATCAATATAGTAGTCATAGCATTTCTCCCTGACTTTTTACTAAATAGTTACATCACTTCTCACAACATGTTCTCTTTTAAGATGCACCGGTCAATGCTTATACAAGAGGTAATTAAAAGTGCGCCAAAAGACACATGGGGAATATGGATTTCTGTGCAAAGTGGCTGTGAACTAATTCTCTCTAAGAGAAACACATACACACCTGCTCATTCAGTGAGAATCAAGGACCCAAAGGAACCTGTAAATCTATTATTCTCTACCCACGCTCCTGACTACAGGCCTCCCACTTACAGATGGCAGACCTTACTGTTCTCACGACAACTGAACTGCAAAATTATCATTTGAATCCCTGTAAAGAGCACAGAGAGAGGAGCAGAGGGAGAAAGATTAACAAAGAGCTGACATTTTTTTTCCCATAATACCTGTTGTACTTTTGCTCATCATGTGAACTAAATCTGTGAGTCAGCTCTAAAGCTCCTTGCAGACTGTGAAAGAACTTTCATCAACCTGGCAATTCGACTGTGATAAATAACAAGCAATTGGCATTATAGTTTTTAAAACTTTTTTATGAATCCTGCTGAGAAATAACCAGCATTAACTTCTTTCATTCTGCTGGGATGGTCCATAAAAGCATCATCTGCAAATGTATCCTTGTAAAAATGAAAAGCTGCCTGACAATATAATAAGGATCACAGCTGAATCGAGTGACACAGATCTCTATTTCCTGTCATTAATCTGTAATGTCTCTTTTCCGCTCCAACATGAATCGTGTTGTCACTGCTATGTGGCCCAGCTGTGGAGCTCAGGATAATAGAGGATTCCGTAAGCACCCGCACTGTGCAATAATGAAAAATGCCCCATGCTGCGAGATTTCATAATCCGTCTAGGGCCTTGGACCTGGTCGCTGGTCCATGGAGAGAGTCTCATTAAACTTCTCATTAGTGACACACTGAGCTTCTGTAATGACTGAATGAAAATACAAATCACCTCAGACATGAAAGGAGGGACAACAACGATGGACCCAGGCTGCATCTCTGTGCTGCCAAATCTTCTGAGAAGAGCATTTGCATTTGGCAAATGGAACCGTAGTGCACATCTGTTTACGGTCTGAAAATTTGTAGTCTCACATAGCCAGCCCAATCTTGCGCTGTGCCAGTGTTGGAAAAGATCTGCCTGAAGCCGTCGGAATTCTGCACAAAGGTTAAAAAAAAAAAGCTCTGGGCTGTTTGTATTTCTCTAAACCAATCACAATCTTGGGTGATGCTTCGCCCAGGATGCAGTGATGGTGCTAAATAGTGTTGAGACATTTGTACATTTGCACATACATAATAGCTGAATCCCTGCAGAATAAAACGCCACATGAAACAACAGACGTTTTGGTGTGAAGGTTGCTACTTCGGAGGTTGTTGTTGTTTCACACACAGCACTCAAATGAAGTGCAGAGATGGTTCTGGCTATGCAAGAATAGTTTTAATAGCAATGGGGACTTTGTCCGTAACAGGTGGTCATTGACAGGCTTGACAACTAAGGCTGTACAGATACCTGCAATACTGCAAACACTGCAGTACTGACTGGTCAGCTGCAAGGGATGGCAAGCTTCTTTCTTTTCATGGGATCACTATTCTACGCTGAGTGCTGCACATTTTGTGGTCACTAAGAGTTAAATAATAATCCCTGTTGAGTAAAACCCTGCAGCTGCTTGTCATTTTCACTTTTTACACAGCCGTCCACTCACACAGTCAGAGGGGGGGGGGCAATACAAATACCACAGAGACAAACCGTCACATTGCAGAGCAACAAAAATTGAGTAGAAATGAATACTGTACCCACACAGTGAGTCCATTCTCTCTCCCTACGTGCTTCAGCCTTCCCTTCATCCAGAGCAAGGACCAGAGCAAAAAGGTACTCTACCTTGTGCCAACATTTTAACTTCTGCCGATGTTCAGTATCATAGCAACCAGGCGCAACCAAAGCCTCTCAGCTGAAAAAAAAGGCTAAACCCCTCATTGCTCCTCTGTGTTTTTGCATTTTACAATGAACAATAATCTGTCTTAAAACTGTGTCATCTTTGTCATTTAAAAGCAACGATGTACAAACCAATAGTCTAACAACAATGCTAATTTACAAAGCACTAAAATCAGAACAACAAAAAACAGCATTATTCTGCATATTGCGCTGTTGGGCCACCCTTAATCACTGCAAGGGAAATACCATCACAGTTACAGGCCCACTTGTACCCACAGTCTGCATCCTGTGAGCCAGACTGGGAAATTTGTAAAGAATGAATCCCCATTACTTTCATACATGTATGCACTGTACCTCTAGACATATCCACTTGCTCACTAACAGAGGAATACTCTAAACAAACACAAATCTGCATCTCTGGTAGAAAGCTATCATGAAGTGCCTTTTCATCCCCTGCACTGTAAATTTATGCCGTTTATTTCAATATATACATTCTTGAAAAGGGCAGTAATGATCGCACTTACAATCTCAGGCCACATGAAGAGTGGAATGCTGTCATGATTGCTTGTGCAGAGGTGCTGAGACTGTGTGGGTGAAAGGCTGTTTTTGAGGAGGCTCTGACATGCAATCATATTTTTATTACCAGCCGGTCACATGGTGAGGACTGAAAGGAGCGGGCCGAGCAACATGCTTGTATGGGATGGACGAATTCAATTTAGCAAATTGTTTATGTCACATCCTTTCTCATTTAGGTATATGAAAATTGTGTTTTAAAAGGGAAATTTTAAGAACATGCAAAATACTGTCGTCTGCAGTTTAAGAAAGTTCTGATTCTAAAGATGCATTTATCACCGGAGGACCGGAACATCAACAATCTTTTTTCCCACACATCTGATGCGCAGCAAGACAGATGGTGCAGCACACCCTTGTCCATGCTCACAGAGGCTGACAAAACTTAGAAAGAAAATAAAGCCATCACACTCTGAGTTGACATGAGCGGGATAAAGAGGGCTCTGTGCAGAGTATGTGTGCGCACACGTTTGCACGGTTCGCATGCCTGCTTGGCTCTGCAAATGAAACTTTGTATGAACACTCTGATCAGCGCACCCCTTGGCTGGAGTGGAGCCTGGCTATGAATATCAATTTTGCATTCATCGCTAGCTGCTCCCCCCGATGCACCACCTGACACAAAAGAGAATCAGCTTTCTGTTTGTGTCAGCGTTTACCAAGAAGCGCTGCACGGCTCAAAACAGGGAGCCTCCTTCACACGGCCTCTTTACCTCAAGGGCATCGACAGACTATATGTGTTGTCCAAGTTGTACAAAAGTGGGTACAATGAACGTGTACTGCAGTTGTCTGAGGCAACAAAAGACTTTTTAGCTTCCAGGTATCAAAGCAGCTGTGAGCATCAACCTCCAAGAACTCATAAGTCATGTGAGGCAAAATGACATGACAAGAGCTCAGTGCAATCACCTATTTACAGTACTGTAGGTCCACTTACAAACACACACAGGCAACAAACGCACATAAATGGCACTACTTAAGCCATGTACAGGGTATTGTAAAGGGCTGATTTCTTATTGGCTTTTTTCAAGCAGTGAAGAATAGCATGCGGCTTGCTGGTATCAGACTAATCAGGGTTTTTATTGATCGCCTGTGTAATCATCGCCCTCCATTCATGCATCAGCCAGTCCCACTTCAATATTAAGCAATTATCCTCAACAACCACAGCTTGAGCCACGCCACACCTGGTGATGATATGATCGCGGGTGGTGAGGAAAATGCCTCATTTCTTCCTTGTCGATCATTTCATCATATCTGCGGATGCTTGTACTGTACAATCAAACTGCTGGATGTCTTGAACATAATTCACAACCCACCTATAGAACACAGAGGATTGTCTCTCTTGGTTTATATAAATGATCTTTCAGGTGGGCAAAAAAGATTGATCGTGTGGTTAAATTGCATGTTTTTCTGCATGTGCTCCAGAAATATTTACAAGTGCAAACACAACATTCAAACATAAATGGCTAGCAAAATGTATGTTTTTTCAGCACACCTGCTGCACTGGTCAATCAAATGTACTGCCACTTTACTCTCACCTCTGTGATCCAGGCCGAGAGATGAGAAAAATACAAAAACAGTCTGCTGTATTAGCTGTGGGAAGGCAGCAATGACACAGAGACCCCATTGCTCACACTATGCACTCATTATCTGCTGTGACTCCAGGTCTTCAATATTAGCCAGCAATAAGCACTCTGCAGGACCATCTGCTGTACCAGCATGGGCTATTCTGAGAGTGAGAGAAGCCGCCATGGAGAAGAAGGAAAGAAAAAAGATATACCATGCTGTTTGTTGAAATAAAAACGAGAAGAGAGGCCAAGGAGGGAGAAGGAACGTGAGGAGTGGAGCACAAGAGATATATATATAAAAAAACTACAACTTAATATGTAAAAGCCAGGTGAAAGCTGTGAAAGGCAGTTCAAAAGTGAGAGTAGAGAAAATTTCCCTAGGGCACAGTAGGGGAGACGTAACTCAGCCTAGTTAGAATCGATTACTAATTAGCACTGAGTTGATGACGGAAATAACAGCTTCTTCCTGTAGATGCTACCGCCGAAGCACCTCCTGAGCATTGTGAGGGTTGTGTCAAGCCCCCAAACTCTGATCAAAGATGAACTGATGTGCAAGAATTGAATGCTGAGCCTTTTGGAGGTACGTGTAATTGGCTTCATTTCATGACACAACGGGAGTGATATTTTCCTCTCACCTTTTCTTTCAACACCCAAATTAGGTCCCCCAAAGATCCTATGCGCACACAGTAGATACAGAGGCAGGCTAAGAGAAGCGAAGATGCTTGAAAGCACTAATCAGTGTGGACAACAATGTCCAAGCAATTCATGCCTTGCTGAAATCAGGTGTGCAAGCCCTAGAACATCCTCTGAGGCCCCTGCGGTGTAATGCGACTCGTCTCTTCCTAGTTTCAGTCGCAGCAAAATACTCCCAGAGAGAACAGAGAATACACTCATGCCTTTGTTTAATACACTGACTGCAAGAAATGTTTATGTACAGCACATAGGCAATCTGCAAGTGCTGGAGAATCTTACCTTCTGTCTGATCTCCTCCTCCATTTTGACAGGGGATCCCAGCTCAGCTACCTGTTTAACTCCGTCGCTAGCAAAGCCACCGTATTCCCACAGCACGTAGTTCTTAGAGTGGGAGGCACCGATGATGGCTGACCAGTGATTGGCACGACCTGGTGAAATAGACAATAAAGTATCTCATTAGTTGGACATCCCAGAGTTACATCTTAATCACTCAGTTAGCAGATCATTTTTGCCATTTTCAAGGCACAGCTTTAGCAAAGCCCAGCTGATTGATGCATCAGACCTCCTTTGGTGCTTCATATTTACTCGACAAAGTGATTTGTTTCAGTTGAAATATTAATCCCTGTAGGTGCAAACCACCTACATTGTATTACTTTGATTTTATGTGCCCTCATAATCCTTTCATCCCCTTCCCCATCCTTCTCATTCAGGGCAAAGGTGTATGTTCCCAAGTGACATACAGGAAAGGGGATAGTGGAGCTCCATATCTGCTTTAAACCTGTGAGCACAGAGGGAATGCAGCAGCAGTAGTGATCCATCAGAGGTGACAGCACAGGCAAAGCTAAATATTTGAGCCTTATACAATTAACTTAGAGAGGCTGGAAGCTACAGCCCCGCTGTAACCTCCACTGTTGTGCAATCATAATAAGGCATGGAGGACAGCTGTTCAACTAGTATTGATGGGCTCTCTGGTGATGTTTACGTGTCATTTTGGGATATCCTTACTGTCTCACTGTGGGTCCTAAGCAGTCTGATTTGTCTACCTCAACAGCACAGGAATTGGATGTCTCATATTCCTTCATTACCCCCCCTACTGTCATATTATACCTCTGCCTAGTATGCTATTATGTACACATGAATTGGAATGACATCCTGCCACATAACCCTGAGAGCGCAATAATGATTTTACAGCCTCAATCAACATAAAATGTTTGCTTGAGTCCTGGTGGGTCTAACATCCCTAATTTTGAAGATGTAAACTTCATTTGCTTTCAACAGCCACTCAGGAACATGAAGGATTATGGTTGTGATGGTAAGGATGGTATTATACTTCTTACTTAGTCAAGGTGAGGTTCACTCAAATAGGTCATAGGTCTGCCTCTCATCTTTATGCCCTAAATAGAGCCCTTACTCTGCAGTTCTGTAAGTCACCCTTTCTGCCTTCTGCTGGTTCCCAGTGTGATTGTGAACAAAGATTAATCGCTCTGATAATCTAATCTCAGTTTGTAGTGTTCCTGTAACAGAGTGTAGTGTGGAAATGTAAACAGTTTTTCATAGGAAGTTAATGTAGGACCACTTTAAAATAAGATTTATTTCTCGTGACTTTTTACTTCTACAAAATTGTGCTGTACTGAGAACTGGATGAACGCTTGGAGGCAAAGATAGATGGATGATTGCATTGGCTATACAGGACTAGTGGTCGACCAGTTGCTGTTTCATAAATCAGGTAGCCCCTTAGTGACCAACACATTTGCTGGCCATGTTTCTACAGTAGCCTAGAAAGGACAAACCAAACACTGGCTCTAGATAGGGCCATTTGTTTTTATTGCGTTTTTGCATCGGCCACCATTAATAGCAGCCCCTCCATGACGAGCAGCATCAGAAAAAAACGGTTTCTATTTATTGTCAAAGTGTTGTATTCTGTGTTTAAATCACTGGCTCCATTTGTTTGGAGACTTCTTTGGATAATTCAATTTCTGCTGAAAACCACCTGAACGTCTAGATCTGAAGTTAACAGAGAAAAAGATGAGCACACATTAGCAGGTGCTAGCTAGGCGACCTGTCTCCGACAAGTTAAACAGCTTGTGAGAAACACTGATTTGTACCGTGAAACTGCTTTATTCAGTGTTTTTACCGGTTTACATCACCAGGTCTATTTGTTTGGGAGAAGAGAGAGAAAAGACCTCTTTTGGCATTGACATATTTTGCCACCTGGTAAAACCCCTCTGAATGTCTAGATTGGAAAAAAGGCAAGCACGTGTTAAATTATCAGAAAAAAAGTGAACACACATTAGCAGGTACTCATCACAGATAGGCCAAACAGCTAAAGTGAAACACTAATTTGTAACGCTGTATTCAGGGTCTTACTGGTTTTAATCACCTCATTTATAAACACTGTGTACGAACAAAACGAGGCCTGAAAGAGATATATGGCACTTCCTACACAAAAGTTGCGATCTATAAAAACAGACTTGATGGGAAAAACTTTCAACCATGCTTACAAACATTTTGAAGACAAGAAATTGCCGACACAGACGGTGAGGTGTAAGCCTGATTGTAGAAACTGTTAACTATTTTTTTTTTGGTGCAGGCCAGTTTTGGCTTTTGTCTGTATACAGGTACATTTTTAGTATGGATCCTTTACATTGGTTTATAAATGAAACCCCTGATCCATTTGTTTTGGAGAGGAAGAGACCTCTGGCTCCTGGCAAAACTTTCCTGAGCAATTAACAGTAAGGATTTAACCAGGAGAGGTTTCAGCTGGTTGCAGTCTGCAGTCCTCACCACTAGAGGCCACGAAATCCCCCTAAATCTCACACATTGCTCCTTTAAAGCTTCTGTAATGTAGTCTCTAATAATCTGTCCGAACTTTATTTTCATTATAAACCTGCATGCAGCCTTCTTACACTATCCGGGGTCGCGGGGGCAGCAAGCCAAGCAACCCCATACGTCCCTCTCCCCAGCAACGCTTTCCAGCTCCTCCTGGGGGACGCCAAGGTGTCCACAGGCCAGATGAGATACGTAATCCCTCCAGCATGTTCTGGGTATACCCTCTTGGGGCCTTTTTCCAGTGGGGTGTGCCTGGGACACCTGTGATGGGAGGTGCCCAGGATGCATCCTGATCAGCTGTCCAAACCACCTCAACTGACCCCTTCTGACGCAAAGAAGCAGCAGGGGAGGAATGGTTAGTGGTGGCTGTTTTTCCTTAGGCTGTTAGAGAATATCAAAATACAGAATCAGGTTTAGAGATCTTCAGTTAAAATGCACAGTGTGGTCCTTGGTTGGCTCTTCATTAGTTAGTAATAGCTTATGTCATTAGCTTCAGTACACGAGTTGAGTGATTGATAGCAAGCGCTTGTTGTTTTCCCATCCATTGATAATGAGCCCAAATCTGGCAAAACAGATTGTTTTGGGTAACTCCTCAACAACAGTTAGATTGGCCAAAAGCTGTGTTCTTCAGCAAGGAAATTAATGTGAGGAAAGTCTACAGAGTCAGGAGGGCTTTTCTTTTTCAAGTACCTGAATGTTTATGTCAAGTAGGACACAGGGTCAACAAGGCTGAAGTTTGTTTGAAGAGTTTTGGATGTTTGCTGAATGAAAAAGTGGAAATGGGTTGCTACCTTGCATGTAGCAAAGACGGGGATAAAAAAAATCTTTTAGTGCATTTTCTTCTTTATTTGATCTCGAAAGGACTTTCAGTCTTTGTAAGTATGGAAGCAACGTTATGAGAAGGGCAGGGATTACAGAAGCAGAGGATGCCTCTTATCACCTGCCCATCAATCCATATTTGTCTTGACTGTCAGGATTATTTCACACACATTAGTTGTTTAATATTTTTTGTTGATGCCCCTTTATGAAATTTTAAGACTATTTGTGCTGTGAGCTTTCATAAATATCTGACCCTGCCTGGCAGGGAGTCATTGCCAATATCTGAATTGCTTGAACATTATGGCTCTGGTTCACAGTTTTATATCCATCATTGGGTTATTTCACCTCAGGTTGAGGTAGTATTAGTTTACTTCAAAGATGGGTATAACGGGTGCCACTGTCCTCCTTTTTAATGCAGTTTTAGAATGTATTAGTGCTTGTGGTCAGTGTTGTGGCTCTCGTCCATCTTCAATTTGTGGAAATGTTTTTTATAAGACACAAGGGAGAGAAATAGAGCAGTGACATGACATGTGCCGAGCTGCATAGTCTCCTTTAATGACCTGCTACAATTTTACAGGGCTGTGTTAGGAATATGAAGCCCCATAAGGAAATAACCGCCTCCTCTGACCTCTCTATACAGGTTAATAGGACTCTCTGGACCATTTTCCATTGCTGGACCTCAGAAAATACTTGCAGACTAAACAGAGACATTCAACAGAGCTCTGATTAAGTGGTGATGCACAAAATTGTTGTGCAGCTGATGCAGACAGAGGTATACTGAGCTTTCCAGCATCACACATTTGACTTCAGCACTCAGTATGTTTACATGGACAGTTTAATTCCCTTTTCATTCGGAATGAAAGTTCATTCCTATTAAAAGTGATCTTGTAAACACCTAATTTGGAATGAAAATGGCCAATGCGATTGAAAATTCAATCCAATGTAAGGGGCTGGAATATTCCGTTTCTAAATCCCACTTGGATACACTCATTCCTCTTTAAGTTCATTCCGGTCTTTCTGCGCATGCTCGTTTCCTTGCCCTGCTGGCGCGATGACGTATACAGCGTGCATAGCAACGGGCTGAGATAGAGCAGTCGGACTCGTTGCACTCACCGGTTTCCATTCACCACAGCACGGTCCTCTACCTCCCTTCTTCGACCTTCTACCTCTCTTCTCCTCCTCAACAAACAAAGCATTAGCAGAACAAGGTTGTTGTCGTACTGCTGCTTCAAGAATATAAGCAAAACAAGCCCGAAACTAACTGGAAACACTTTAATTCCTAATGATTTCATTCAGATTTATTTCATTTTGAATGCAAAGCCATCATGTAACCATTGTCCCCAAATTAAGGATTACATGATTGGAAATCCCTGTTCCCACTCAACCAGTGTTGTTCTGTGTACTGCCAGCTGTCTGTAAATAAACAGAGAATCTTTGAACATCATGTCCTACACAGATGATTCACAAATGTAGTGTGGTAGTGTTAGAAAAACATGATTGTTCTTTATTTATGGGGGCCAGTGCAAATAAAACTGATTGATTGGACAACGTCGTCGTCGTCGTCGTCGTCCTCCGCTTATCCGGGTCCGGGTCGCGGGGGCCGCAGCCTCAGCAAAGAAGCCCAGACAGTCCTCTCCCCAGCCACTTCCGTCAGCTCTTCCGCGGGAACCCCGAGGCGTTCCCAGGCCAGCCGGATGATGTAATCCCTCCAGCGTGTCCTGGGGCGGCCCCGAGGTCTCCTCCCGGTTGGACACGCCCGAAACACCTCCCAAGGGAGGCGTCCGGGTGGCATCCTTACTATATGCCCGAACCACCTCAGCTGGCTCCCCTCGATGTGGAGGAGCAGCAGCTCTACTCCAAGTCCCTCCCGGATGTCCGAGCTGCTCACCCTATCTCTAAGGCTGAGCCCAGCCACCCTGTGGAGGAAACTCATTTCGGCCGCTTGCACTCGCGATCTCATTCTTTCGGTCACTACCCAGAGCTCGTGACCATAGGTGAGGATTGGAACGTAGATCGACCGGTAAATCGAGAGCTTCGCTGGACATTTAAATAACAATGTTGTTGCTTTGATTTTAAAGGAGACCAACCAAAATGTAGCGGTGGTGTTCAAGAGCTTTGATGGGGCTCAGCGGAAAGTGAATTTTGACCACTGCAAAGCAATGAGAAATGTCCTTGTGTTTGTGAAATAAAAATCACAAAATCATATGAAACGACTTCATATTCTGTCCAGGGAAGGAAGGTGTTGAGCTAAATATACAGAAGATGGAAGGCAGCTGTTTTTGGGTCTATATGTCAAGTCTGGACCTCAATATATCGTTTCCCTTGTATAATAGGAAACTGACTTTGATGCGGTCCCGCTTTCTTTGGTTGATGAATAAATATTAAACCCACTCTCCCTCTTTTGCTTTCTCTCTCTGTATCTCCCGCTAATCCCGTAAAAAAATATTTACTGACAACCAGGCCATTCTCCATCTCGACATACTCTCTATGTCCGAGTGAGCTGCAGGCGCTTGGGTTGAATAGCCATGCATTGCTGCATGACTTACAATGGGCAGAAAAGGGGAGAAAGAAAATAGAACTGTCAAGGTTATCATGTCTGCAGAAAAAATAAAAAAAGACAGTCCTGTTGGCCTGTTTTACAGTGAATTTTTGGTCTGGAATGTGTGTCACCACAGTGGTCTCAGGCTCCTGCACTTGAAGGACATGTGTTAAAAATAGAGGGATGATATGTGACATAGTGGCTCATCTCAGATAGCAAAAACATAAACCACTGAACCACTACTTACATCAGAAAGGAAAAGTCAGACCAAGTTTACTTATAGCCGTTTTTTGTAGAGTTTTTTTTAATGGAAAATATGGAAAAGAATGGAAAAGAATTCACATGATGACAGATTATCGTGTGCTAACTGGACTGTATTCAGTGAATAATATTGTCCAGTACAAAATGTGCGGTGTGTTATAATAACTGGTTACCTAGGAAATGACTTTGTGCAAGGAGAAATCCAACTGTAGCATCCTAAGAGTCAGGATGAAACAGACACCACGCAGCGTGCCCTATCCTCTTTTAAGTTGATCTATCTGCGAGGTGAGTGTTTGCGTATCTGTGTGTGAGAGTGAGTCACACACCAGCTACTCCCTCCATAAGACAGTAAATTAGGGCTCCTTTTCGATCTCAAGGTTTATCTTATTCCACTCTAATCAGTATATTGATCTGACCAGCGAGAGCCTGACTTAGACAAGAGAGCCGGTGTAATCCTTAAGTCCATTCACATCCTGATAGTGTGGCTCAAGGTTATACACACATCGCATTCAACCATAGTGTGATGCTGTAGCAAACCACACACATCACTATTGAGAGCCATGCATGGAGGCTAAACCACCCACATGTTGGGAACATATCCTGGAGTTTACGGTGCTACAATCAAGATTAAAGGATACGGCTGCCAATTTTTGTTATTGTCAACAAATCCTATTCAAAGACCAATATCAACAATGTGTTAGTCTGTTTCTCAATACATTCTGACCCCTCTCCGCATGCTCTCCTGGATATTCTGACCCACAATCTTCTGCACAGCAGGAAATACGTCACATTAACTGAGCTGCAAACAGACGACAACTTGACAGAAGTCAAAATGGCAGATGACATTAAAATAACTAAAATGACTGGTGTCCAGTCGAATAGTAATAATAGGAATATTAATTGATGAAGTGAACAAATGAATCATAAAAAGGACATATATCAAATAACAACAACAGAGGCATAGCCTATGTATGTGGCTGTGACTCAGAGGTAACGCGGATCGTGCGGTTCGATCCCTGGCTCCTCCAGTCTGCATGTCGAAGTATCCTTGAGTAGATACAATACCCAAATGATGCTTCTATCAGTGTGTGAGTGTGTTAAAAACTCAGTAGCAGGTGGCACCTTGTACCTTGTAGCCTCAGCCACCAGTGTATGAATGTGTGTGTGAATGGGTGAATGTGACTGGTAGTGGAAAAGAGCTTTGAGTGGTCGGATGACTTGGAAGGTGTTATAAAAGTGCAGGATCATTTATTACTTAAAGGTTTAAACTACGTATGTTGCAAACATATATGTATAAATATATGTGTTTGTATACATATATTGCAAAGTGGCGGCACTGTGGGGTGGTTAGCACTATCACCACTATCACAGCAAGAGGGTTCCTAGTTCCAACTCAGGGTGGGGGAGCCCCCCCCATATCCAAAGACATGCAGGTTAATTGGTGACTCTAAATTGCCCATAAGTGTAACTGTGAGTGTGAATGGTTGTCTGTCTCTATGTGTCAGCCCTGTGATAGTCTGGCGACCTGTCCAGGGTGTACCCTGCCTCTCACTCAAAGTCAGCTGGGATAGGCTCCAGCCCCCCTGCGACGTCTAACAGGACACGCGGTTATGGAAAATGAATGAATGAACATTGCAAAGTAACAACAACAGCAGAGCTCTCCGAGTTGACCTCGGTCTCTAGCGGACTCAGCGAATGGCATTTTGTTTTATCTCCAAGGTAACAGATATATAAGCATGAGGGTTCAGGGCGGAATTATTATTATTATTTTTTTTTTTTTTTTTGGTCTTTTTTGCCTTTAATATACAGGACAGTGTGAAATGGGGAGACAGAGAGAGTGGGGGGACGACATGCAGCAAAGGGTTGCAAGCCGGAGTCGAACTTGCGACCGCTGCAGCGAGGCATCACCTCCATACATGGGGCGCCAGCACTATCCACTAAGCTACCGACGCCCCAGGGCGGAATTTTATGAGGAAGTAGTTTGTCCCGACTGTGTTCATACCGCATGCAACAGTACGTGCTTTTTATGGGCAGCTACAGTACCTACTGAAAGTAAAAAGAAAGTATGTGCACCCTACAAGAGGTTTGGCAACACTGGCAATACCTATTATCACGATCTATTCACTGTTGGTTAAGGTCTTTTCATAGGATTGTTCTGACAGTTAAAAAATCACCAGATAAAATATTAGCACTCTTTTAATGTGTAATGGAGCTGAGGTCACAGGACAAAGAACTGAGCGGGGTTTGTGCTTACGTGGATAGTCTTTGGGATGCATCTTTTCTGACCAGTTCCCATAGAAGGTGACTCTGTACTTTGCTGTTCCACAGGCACAACAGTCGAGAAGAGGTTTCTCTGTAGTGTCTCCATACAGGGATTCTGTACAGAAATGAGGGGAAAAGTAAGATCCAGACAGAGAAACACAGAAGACCATGAGAAAGACGTAGAGAGATTGCTCATTAGTATAAGAAGCAGATGAGAGTGGCCCATCATACAGGAGATGGGTTGTTTAAGAGAGTGGGAGCTGACAGGAGGAAGAAAGGGAGGGCATTACAAAATGGGAGGATGTGTAGCATAGTTCTTCTGATCTGTTGCACAGTGTGACATCCAATGTCATGCACAGTCAGGGGTCACACTCATTTACAATCACTCACATGCCAGAGCATAACAGCAGAGAGGAATGCCCCTGAATCAAACCACGAGTCAAAGAAGACAATAAAAACAAAAAAGAGACTATAGGAGGGAACGGTTATAGAGTACCATCAGGGGGGTTGAAAGAATAAGAAATTCAAAGTACATTATTTTATTCCATGTAAATAAAAGAAGCCTACCTTTCTCACACATGCGCTTGGTGAGTGAGCCTTCATCCTGGAAATCGATTATCCTCTTCTGCACAATGCTTGCCCTGCACATAGATAACAAGAAGATATGGAGGCAGTGAGGAGTGAAGTTTGTTGGGGGCAGCACTAAGTGCAAACGTATAGCTTGAGGGGCAAAAGTATGAGTCAATGTCACAGCAGGAAAAAAACACTTTGGAGGAGCTGTGAGGTTTTAAAAATACAGACAAGACAACAGGCAGCAGGAAATGTGCAAAATCTTGGCTTTTAAGATGTGATAGATTCTGAACAGCAGATTGTGGCAGATGGAACAGGTGCGGAGTTATTCATAATCATCTTCATGTTTTTCTTTCTTTTTTCAGAGGACTACTAAAAGCAGGTATCAGAGCCCACAGGGAAATTGCAAAATCAGGCTGTCTTTCAGAAGGAGGTATTCAATGTCTCATACAAAGACCACAAAAAGCATGCATCAGCATTAAGATATACCCGTGCACAATAAATGAGAGGCTGAAAGGCTGAAGAAAAAACTGAAAAAGAGAGAAAGACAGCAGCTAAAAGAGTATTTCTGCGGTGAGGAAAGTCCTTACAGCACTTTGTAAGTAAAGTTCACAGAAATGCACAGCCGTGCTATATAGAGGGCTATGCACTGTGTCGATAAGAGCTGATTGACAGGCCAACAGTAATGCTCCCCAAAATATGAGGCCTGGCAGAGGGGAGCTTCTCTAGATTGAGCTGTCTAAGAGGCTTGTTCCACCGGGTGGTGGGGAACACAGGTCTGAGAGGGGCCTTGACATGTAAATCAGCCACAAACAAACCTTTACAGAGGCCAGCAGACTTGAGAAAACAACAACTGAAATCAAGCCTCCAGGCACCTAACTTCCTCACAAACACCAGCCATGGCTGCAGGAAGGTTTCCATGGGGATAAAACCCAACAATGAGGTGCTGGATGGAGGTGCTGAGGGTAAGGCCAGATCCAGGTGGGCCCCATCCAGCTGGACTGTTTGGATACCATTTGTTCTGGAGTATCAGACTAAGCTGTGTTGTGTTGTGCTCTACTGAGCTGAGCTGATCCCACAACGGGTCCCTCGCAGCGAGGAAATGCAAACTTGGGGGACATCAACGTAGAGGATGAGGAAAATTAGATATTCATTCAAATGCTGTACACCTCGTGTAACGTCATTTCCAACTTAATCTGGAAATATTATACAGATATGAGCCAGTTGTGTCCATAAATGGACCCCATATATCTCTCAAGCTGGCTTTTCAAAGATATTCTGAATGTATGTTTGGGGATAGGTATTTGTACAGTACATGTACACAACTCTACAGCATGAGTGAATGACAGTGCAATTTTGTTTTCTTTACCTAAAACTCTCACTTTTTCTCTGTGAGGTTTGCTCAAAAATACACAAACAAAACATTGTCTGTTCTCTGAAAGCCCTGAGAGGCAAGTGAGAAAAGAAATTCTCGTGATCACTTTTCTAGGTCTGATCTGAATTGTTTTTGTTCTCGAGTGTTTATGACTGAAGAACAGGTGAAGAAAGGTTTGACCAGGATGATCTTTCTAAACTCCTTTTTGTTCTGTGAAACAGGTGGAGGAAAAGTTTTGCCAGGATCATTTTTTCTAAGTAACTTCTTTTCATTTAAAAAACAGGGGAATAAAAGGGGTGAACCGGTGATTTTATGTTGTTGTCAGGATCAAGTTTTGTGGTTCTATTACTCATTTAGGCCACAAGAGGCTAAAGTGCACCAAGACTCCATCTTTTACACAGGACTAGAAGCATTCATGTTTTCTTCAAGGTGAGTTTTCATTTCTTCATGTTCTCTAAACACAAGATACAATACGGATGTGGATGATTTGGCATTGATTCACAAATGCCTACAATCAGTTATCTAAGTGTTTATTAATTACGTCATGTTGACGGAACTAAAGAGGCAGAACAGAAGTTACCTTGTAATTCATCTTCACAAAAGGCAGTGGTTGCAAGCATGCTTCAATGTCTAAAATTACATTTGCGAGGCGAACTTTAAGTATATTTTGAATGCTTTCTACGCCATCTCCCAGAGACTAACGTTTACTGCTTGAAGCAGCGATCAGCATATGCGCAAACGAGACTAGATGACCACACAGTGCAGCATTAAACAACTTAAAACAGCTACAGTATATGGTGAAGAAAACAACTCACCTCACTTCACCTCAAAACCCTACGGCGAGCCCACTCAGCGTCTTTTCCCAGAGCTAATATGCAGCAGAGAGGCTGCTCCCTCCCTTTGCTATCCCCATACAGGCAGGAGACTGTAAGGCGCTTTCAAATTCAGTCAACTTTTTCAAATAAAAAGGCTGCAGACCATTTATTATTCAACAGTATATGAACGGCACACTATTTGTAGTGAAATATTACACTGTGCAAACACTGGTCACTACCGCAGCATAAATATCCCACAAAGGATTAGCGTGTTTAACCACAGATGGGTACAATCCGACTGGCACTACCTGGTTTAAAAGCTACGGTATGGAAGTATTTTGGTTATACAGGGAAAAGTACAACTGTACACACTGTTTGCAAGTAAATCCAGCTGTTTATTTAATGATGGATCACTTCAAATACAGAATGCTATGTTTTGCTATTTTGCTATGTTTAGATATATCCACAATCGTTGCCCTCTGAATCGTAATCGAAATTGAATCATGAGGTGCCTTGACATTGCCACCCCTACAAGGTACACGTAAGGAAGTCATGTTACATTACAGTCATGTCTTAAACCTGGAAGAAAACATGGATGCTTGTGAGCAGCCAGGGCTTCCGTACTGTCATTTCAGTATTTCTCAGCTTAATTTACCCTTTTACTGCAATGTAAGCAGCAGAGTGTGTGAAAGAGATGGACAGAAAGAAAAATAACAAAAGATCAGAGAGCAAAAGATCGGTCTTCTACAAAAATGAAAGAAACAAGAGGTAATCATAGCAAAACTTCCATTTCAAACAAAGATGGTCAAGGCAGGTCATCTGCTGCACACTGAGCGGAGGAACATGATGGACTTAAAACACCATGTAGAGAGGCAGGTCAGCCGTTAGAGAGGTCTCATACACACTACTGTAGCCTGATAATACTCTCTTACACTCATCCACATAGTCTCCTACAGGCACCACTACATTCACAGAGTAACAGAATAATAGTACACAAGAAAGACAGTACTTGTGATAACATTTGTGATCCTCCCATCACTCTACCAAAACCTAAGGATTTTAATTTGTCCTCAAACACACTATCTTGAATTAAATGCTCCTCCATTTAGCCTTTCAGTGAATTATCAGCAGTGCCACTGAGCAGATTCAGACTTTGATTTCAACCCTTCCTTCCAGTCAAATTGCCTTTTCAGGTATACTTTCTCTCAGATACTACGTTGTTCCTTCTCACAGAAAACCAGTCATTCTCATGTAATCATACCCTCGCACACACACACACAAGTATACTCACATATTACACATATTACAGTCTTTCCACTCATTCTGTGTCACATACATTATAATTCACACATTTCTGTTCTCTCTCACGTAGCACTTTATATTTTCAGTCTCACTCAAACACACCATAATTTATGCTCATCGTTCTTTCTCCCATGCATACTATAGAGGGTATAATGTGAGGTTATGACGGTGCGCGCACGAAAAGTATGATTTATGGCTAAAACGGCCTCTCATAACGTGGATGAAATGATTCAAGGTAAGCGGCACCAGCAGCACATCACTAATTGTTCACGCTTTAATTCAATCTCACCCCAATTTCACATATCTCCCTGAGAGAGAGGAGCGCACTCTGCCTTACTGCTTGCCCACTTTCCCAGGCTGGCCAGACAATCAAGCGGAGTAATGCTTATTTAACATCCAATTTAAATTCTATCTCACTTTGCCGGATCCACACCGCAACCGATCCCAATCACCCCAAAAGTGCACTGATTTGAATGTGTGTGGGAGGGAGCATGGATGCATGTTTTGGAGCTTAACAAAGACAGAGAGAAAGAAGAGAGAGTGGAAAAAAGAGAATCACAGCAAAAAGAAAAGAGCGAGATAGATTTTTGTCTTTCTATGGCTATATTTTCATTTGTATACACAGTAGATGTACACTGTCAGAAATAAGGGCTCTAAAAGAGTTCTTTTTGAAATGCTGAGGTTCCACCAACAACTGTCTGTTTGTGAAGAAACAATTTTTGAGGACGACTTTGACCAACAAAGGTGGACATTTGTGCCAAATTTGAAGAAATTTCCTTGGGGCATTCCTGAGGGTCCTAAGGACGGAGGGATGTCGTATGCTGTAAAGCCCTGTGAGGCAAACTGTGATTTGTGATATTGGACTTTATAAATAAAACTGATTGATTGATTGAGATATCGTGTTCACAAGAATGGGGTGGACAGACATGAGGTCACAGTGACAATTACCTCAGAGCACCAAAATCTAATCAGTTCATCTTTGAGTCCAAGTAGACATTTGTGCCAAACTTGAAGGAATTCCCTTAAAGGGATAGTGCACCCAAAAATGAAAATTCAGCCATTATCTACTCACCCATATGCCGACAGAGGCCCTGGTGAAGTTTTAGAGTCCTCACATCCCTTGCGGAGATCGGCGGGGGGAGCGGCTAGCACACCTAATGGCTGACGGCACCCCACACTAACGTCCAAGAACACAAAATTGAAGCCACAAAATATCTCCAACATGCCCATCCGTAGTGATCCAAGTGTCCTGAAGCCGCGACATAAGAAAAAACGCAAAACACCATTTGGACTCACTGTAGCCTGTAGCTCTGACTACTTCTCTGTCCTACGCGCTTGTGCTTGCGCGAGACCAGCGAAGCATGAGCTTTGCTTACCCGTGTTTACATCACGTGACACGTGCACCACAGGGTGAGACAACGGTAACCACAGTAGCTAAAAGATAATTTGCACTACGGTCTCTTAGCAAAGGACAGCCCAACATGTCTGAAGACTTTGAAATTGAGGAGGAACAGCATTTCTTTCTTGAGCCGCTCCCCCCGCCGATCTCCGCAAGGGATGTGAGGACTCTTCAACTTCACCAGAGCATTCCTCAGCACGAGGGTGAGTAGGTAATGGCTGAATTTTCATTTTTGGGTGCACTATCCCTTTAAGGCCTTTCTGAGATATCATGCTCACAAGAATAGGATGGATATGAGATCACAGTGACCTTGACCTATGACTGCCAAAATCTAATCATTCATCCTTGAGTCCAGGTGGACATTTGTGCCAAACTTTAAGGAATTCCCTCAAGGCCTTCCTAAGATATCATGCTAACAAGAATGGGAGGGATATGAGGTCACAGTGAACTTGATCTTTGACTGCCAAACTCTTATCAGTTCATCCTTGAGGTCAGATAGACATTTGTGCCAAATTTGAAGGA
This sequence comes from Epinephelus awoara, assembly GCA_035609425.1. Lineage (NCBI taxonomy): Eukaryota > Metazoa > Chordata > Actinopteri > Perciformes > Serranidae > Epinephelus > Epinephelus awoara. The sequence goes on from CM069294.1 coordinate 26,332,274, forward strand.
ATTTCTTCAAGGCATTTCTTAGATATCATGCTTGCAAGAATGAGGAGGATATGGGTCACAGTGATCTTGACCTTTGACCAACAAAATCTAATAAGTTCATCCTGGACCTTTGTGCCAAATTCGAAGAAATCCCCACAGGCCATTCCTGCGATATTGCGTTTACAAGAATGAGGAGGTCACAGTGACAACTACCTTTAACTGCCAAAATCTAATCATCCATTTGTGCCAAATTTAAGACATTCCCTTGAGATATTGCGTTCCAGAGAACAGGATGGGTGTATAGGCGGACAGACAACCCAAAACTTTTTACCTCCTGCTATGGCTGTTGTTGGAGTGGAGGCATAAGAAAAAAAATCCTAAGAGTATATAAAAGACGACAAATTCTCATTTTGTTCTATCAGCTACTGCTACAACCAAAGATTAAACAGATCTCATTTCTTATGCCTGCTACAGCCAGAGATTAAATTACTTAATTTTGTTCTTTCTGCTGCCACAAACAAAACAAAAAAAAGAAAGAAAGAACTAAGAGTCACTACACAAACCCACCACACTAAAGCAGTTGTATTTACATTTAATTTCTATGGGTCTGCTTGACTATAGTGGCCCGTCCAAGTCCTCTGTGATCTGTCCTATCATTGTGCTGAAGGAGATAAACAGACTCTGACAGCTGCATGTGGTTGTGACATTCATCTGATCACTGATACACTGTCTCACTCAGACAGCCCATCAGAATACATCACACTGTCCTCCATACTGCACGCCAGAGGGGGATGACAAATAAATTGCTTCCTACCTACAAATGGAAAGATAAAAGATAGTGGCAACTTCAATGGCGACTGCAATATATGGATAACATTTTGATGTGACTTACTCTGGTGCCAACCGCAAGGATTTAGCTGTGACAATAGCTCCTGTTTCACTTTTTGTCGTCAGACAACTGCAGGTCATGTTTGATTTTATCATTAAGGGTCCCCTAATGAGCAGAATGGAAGCCAATTATTTTCAATCCAATTAGACATGAAGTTAAACATTTGATTTAGAACAAAGTAAAGGGTAAAAAGATGAGACTAATCCCTCTCTGCTAAAACTTGCTGTGAAGGAAGTTTGACAGTTACATCTGAACACAGTCTGGATAAAAACGAGGGGAACAGAGATGAGGAGTTTTAAAATGGCAGTCTTTACATTTTAAGAGTATCTAGCAGTCATTCATCTACTAAGTTCAAACAAGCAGCAGTAGAAAAAGCCCTTCTGCAAACAAGTAAGTAGCAGTACGAGTAGTAGCGCTTCTAACTCAGTTTGGGTTCTGTTAGCCTGTTAAATTTCAGCTCTGGTTTCTAGGATACAGCCAGGATAGACTGATTTGTCAAAGTTAGAGGCTAACAAATTTTCCACATTTATCTCTTCTTGCTCTGTTTTATTAGCAAAGAGCAAAACATTCCAGTTGTGGCTGGGAAGTACATCAATATTATATCAATATCATATGAGACCAGATATGGTCCTAGACATATCGTAATATAATAGTTGTCTTTTCCTGCTTACCAGACAGTCTTTATTGTGCAATTAGTCAATAGATCCACATTGCTGATAGGGCTGCAACTATCTGTTGATTATTTCTTCGATTCGTCGACTAATTATTTTATCGCCATTTTAACCCAAATTATGTCATCTAATGTCTTGTTTTGTACTCACACCAAAGGGTTTTAGTTCACCGTCATGGGAGAGTGTGTAAAGCTGCCAATATCTGAACGTAAGAAGCTGCAATAAGAGTATTCTGGGGTACTTTTATAGTACTTTTCTATGAAAAATGACTCAAACCGATTAGTCAACTAATAAAATAGTCACCGATTATTTTAATAGTCGATTAGTCGACTAATCGTTGCAGCCCTAATTGCTGATTAGTCAACCCTGCAATATGAGATCGTGGATAGAAGCGGCCAAAATTAGTTTCTTTTGTGAGGTGGCTGGGTTCAGCCTTGGAGATAGGGTAAGGAGATCGGATATCCGGAGGGACCTCGGAGTAGAGCCGCTGATCTTTTGTGTCGAAAGGGGTCAGTTGAGGTGGTTCAGGCATCTGATCAGGATGCCTCCTGGGCGCCTCCCGCTGGAGGTGTTTCAAGCACGTCCCACTGGTAGGAGGCCCCAGGGCAGACCCAGAACACGCTGGAGGGATTACATATCCCATCTGGCCTGGGAATGCCTCGGGGTCCCCCAGGAGGAGCTGGAAAGCCTTGCTGGTGAGAGGGACATCTATGGTGCTTTGCTTGGATGGATGGATGGATGGATGGATGGATGGATTGATGGATGAGTGGTTGATCGGTATTTGGTCAAAAATATTGTGTCCAATATCGGCCAGCCATGGTCCCAGTAACTGCTTATTACTTTTTGCCAACACAGACGTCACTTTCAAGGGGACCTTTTTGTTTTCACGTTCATACTTGTATTTTGGGTTTCTATAAGAACATGTTTACATGCTTTCACGTTCAAAAACAATTTATTTTCCTCACACATATACCTGTATTCATCTTTTGTTTGGGGCGCACACACCAGTTTAGCACCTGCCTCTTTAAGCCCCCCTTCCAAAAAAGCTCAGTCTGCTCTGATTGGTCAGCTTTTCCATCTCTGCATCTTAATTGCAGCCAAGAGAATGATAGTGAAGAAGTCAGGGAGAAAGTAACAACAACTGTAACCAAGTTTTTATGTTTGTCTGACATTAGCATGTAACTAAGTGTAACAGTGTAGGCTATGTAATGTAAACACTTGAAGCAGTCTTTCTGGAACAGACGACCATATGAAGACACAAGTGAGTTTTTATCCATTGTATGAAAGTTTGGCCACATTTACCGTAATATGAACATCCAATATTGTAACATTATATGTACATTGTATACGACAGTAAATATAGAAAAGTGTTCTTGATCTCCATAAGTGTTCTTTTACTGAACAAAGATCCTTTGTCAGTGGAAAGAGACATGTGGGAAGAGTTTTAATCAGCCTCCGTTTTTACAATACAGGAAACAGTACGGTGCAGACTTCCTGTTCAGACTCTCTTGTATCACAGGCAAACAGTGAACTAAAGTATGCTACACAATACATTTTAAATGAGAAATAGGCAATGCAGCACCAGAATCTTGGTTTATATTTGATTAACACTGCTTTGCTTTGCCGTTTGATCTGAGTTTAAGAAAGAGAGGAAGAGAGGTGTGCGTGTGTGTGTCTTTGTGCCTGTGACGGCGGTCGTACAATAATGAGAAAGTACAATCTGTAGTTTGATATGGTAATTATTCATGCTTTTGTTTCCTCCCGGCTTTTTTTTACTTCTTTAGTTTCTTTACACTGGCTTCCCATCAGGTTCAGGATTCATTTTAAGGTACTTGTTCTTATGTATAAAGCCCTCCATGGTCAGGCACCTGGGTACATCTGTGACCCTATCCATCCCTATATTGCCAATAGGTCTCTTTGGTCCTCTGATCAGGGCCTAATGGCTGTCCTCTGCTCTAGACTGAAAACAAAAGGTGATAATGCCTTTGAAGAAGCGGCTACGGAACTCTGATCCATTAGGCATACCGTCTGCAGTCTCCATAGAAACCTTTAAAAAACAAAATTTTCCAAATGGCCTGTGATCCACCCTAAGATGTCTAATGCTTGTTCTTTAGTGTGTGTGTTTGGGTCCTCAGTAGCCTGTATTTAGTTTATGTTTTACGGTCTTTACTTTTCCTTTAATTTTCTGGCTTTTGTTTGTTTTGTTGTTGTTGCATTGCCTTTGTTTTTATTGATTGCAAGTTTTCATCTTTTTCTGTGAAGTACTTTGTGAATTTTGTTTGTGTGAAAAGTGCTATGCCAAACAAATTTATTATAATTATTATCTATTATAAGGTGAGGCAGGTAGCTTGTGAAAAAACAAAGTGCACAGTCGTTTTAGATTGATGATTACAGAATTAAAAGACAGCTAAACCTAATTAGATCTGATGAGAGATTTGAAAGGAATCGTACACTGAGTCTGAACATGATAAAATGCTGGTGAACCCCATGTCTATTTCTGACTGCACCCAGCATCGCTACTGGGTGTTGTCAGGAGTGTGCCCTGTTGCCGCTGCATCCAAACCTAACAGCGATGTCGAACTGTGCTGAACACACCCTGAACACATGTCCGTATCACTGCAAGAAGATGAGAAATTCAACCACTGTAAGTCAGCAAAAAATAGGATCTTAGAAGTGCACGGTTCAGTTCCACAACACCTAGCAACACTTCCATGTATAGAATACATTTTCACAAAACAAGAGTGGGATACCACTAAAGAGACACAGTGACGGAAACCTACGCCTGATTTGATTCTAGCATGTAAGAAAGCTGAAAATAACCAGATTGGATTGGTGAGACTTTTGAGTCAGTGCTCTGAGTTCAGGAGTTTGAATGAGCATCCTTGCTTGACCCTATCATCACAGACCAACCTTAGACGGAACCAAACCACCAAGCTCAGTCTTTCCATCTGAAAGACAGAGACTGCCTGTCAATTATACTGCAGCAAACCACTCGGGAGGGGCACCAGTCTCTGGAGCCTTCTAACAGAAACACACATGCCACACACACACACTTCTAATTTCATGGCCAGATGTTGTTTTTTTGAAAATAACCATGATATTTTACAGGCAGGGAGGCTGACCGAACTCTTTCGGGATACAAAATAAAATTAAAAACAAACATTTACCCAGCCTGTGGTGGTGACGAAATTGTCCTCTCCAAGCTAATCTACGATATTAGCAATCATTTCACATTATTATGTTGTTTCTGTCTGTGCGTATTTGTTGGCTACACAGCATGTGTGTATATGTACCCATGTTTCTCTGCTGACTGGGCTGTATTATAACAAAGCCATAGTGTACAAGGATGTCTCTCCCTCTGAACAGTTTCATATAAAAAGCCCTGCACTTGTCAGTTAGGTACAGGAGTTGAACCTCCCCAATCAATAAGACTTAATTAAGACTTTTGTTCTGTTGTGGCACAGAGGCATACAAAAAGCCTTGTCATCTTTATGAGTGCCAGGTAGGGGAAAGAACAGTGGCAAATACCCACTCCCTGCCTGTAATCATGATTTTCAGAGGCATCTCTTTTGAAGTTCTCACTCTCTCTCTCCCTTATTGTCTGCGCCCTGGTATTACTACATCCACATCTCAGCACTTTCAAGTATCTCCTCTCTTTCTAGGCTGTATGCTCCGTCACACTTTCAACTTTTTCCCTCTATCCATGTGCTTATAACTGAGTACAATACCGCAATCATCCCACTGGTCTCTATGAGGAGAGCAGAAATGCCACATGACATGACCTGCTGTGAGAAAACTATGACAGCACCACAGCGAAGATGAAAACAAAGAGATATAAAAAGAGAGGGGGACACAGCGAGGAGCAGAAGTAGAGTGAGAGAGCTTATAGAAAAGCTCAGAGGTTATTGAGAGGGCAGGTCGTGAAGATACTCCAGAAAGATTAGGGCAAGGGAAATGGAAAGCACAGAGACATAGAAAAAAAGGGAAACTCATCACACTCTCTATCAGTCACACAATAACATGCCTAACTAAAGAAAGCAACATTTCCATCATCCGTTTGTTCATTAGAACAGACCAGGCAGTAGAGGGACTGACTGGGTGCACAAACAGTTAAATAATGTATTGATCAGAAGGCCTTGTGAGTCATGGTCCCTTTGTATCGTTCCACTTCCTGTACTCTCATTATTTCCCCCACAGTGCTGGGTTAATAAATGGATTCCTGCCATAATCTGTCTTCAGCTGAACATGACTACCCCGCTGTATCCAAGCATGCCGAGAGTATGCACAACAGCAGAATTGATGGATGCCATTTGGCCATAAGACTAATAAAGGTAATGGATAGTTTATGAAGCTGTGTGGGAAGGAAAATTTGACAAGACATTGTGTATTTAGCTTAGCTCGGGGGAAGGGATGTAATTAAACTGATTTACTGTACATGCATGCTTGATATATGCTGATAGCACAGCTCACAATCCCAGAGAGCTGTAGTTCTATACATTGAATGATTGAAACTCAGATGTTACTGGGTATAACAGAATTAAATACAAGCTAGATAATCAATGTTGTAAAACGTTTTGTTAAAAAGTGGAACAGCTAATGCTTAAAACTGTCCTACTACAGTGTGCCAACATCTCTCACATGAAAACTTACTGTTACCACTATCAACAAACACTGTCAGTTTAAGCCATGGGTACATCTATAGCTAAAGATAATGCAGTCTAACGCAAAACTCATCCAATAAATCTTTATGAGTATATTGGAGGTGGTAGCTTGTGGTGCTATTGAACTACATCGCATTATACAGAAAGGTGTTTGTTATTTAGTCGACTGTTGTTGATATAAATGCTACAAATCTGCTCTGATAAATTCCCATCGCAAAAATACAAGAGGATATAAGACATTTAAAAGCTTATAGAGGGCTTTGAAAATGGTCAGCAGGAGATAAACACAAAACAAATCCATCCTCGGGACTTGTAGACTATAAGCTCGTATCTTGTTTTCTCCATTGATTCGCAGTCTGTGATGGAGGGAGTGAAAAAAAAAAGAAAGCCCACATCCACATTACCAGACCTTTTAGATTAGAACATAATAGATTAGAGTTTACCAAGAACAAGGACCTGTTATCTGAAAGTTAATCTCCCACCAGTAATGTACAATGTATCTCTAAGCGTTTGAACTGATACCCAGCTCGTCAGGCTCAGCGTCAGTCGGGGTACACATACTTAATGTTGACACAGCCGGAGCCACCAGCGGGCGCAGTCCAAAACACCTGGATGCTGGTGCGTCTGCGAGGAGTGCTCTCTGTCACTGCAGGGGGGCAGTTGGTCATAAACTGTGTTTCCTCCTCATCAATTATCTGTAAGAAACACAGATACACCGCGCCCACACACACACACACACACACACACACACACACACACACAGATTAGTGATGATTAAAAATGTCCTCAGACAAGCCTTGCCTCAAAAGCACTTGAAACATCAGCATGTGATTGTATTCATTAGGCGTTGGACCATTTCACATTAATTTCCTCTCCCATTGTCAGCTCTATATAAACATAATTAGCGTCTGAGACTGACATTAATTTCACATTTTCAGGACATATCAAGGGAATTAACCAAATATTCAAATACACAACATGAGAGTCGTTAAAACAACAAACACCTGTGACTTCTGAAGCCATTATGTTAAACTGAACTGCAGCGTCACCCCCAGAAATTTTCACAGAAGTTGCCAGATGGGGCCACTAAAAACCTTGGGATGTGACACCAAAACCAAAAGCCATAACTGAATTTCATAAACTCTATTATGCTGCTGATTTTGGTCAATTAACATGCTGAGCCCCACAACAATCCTGTTTTAATGTTTATGTATCCACATCTATTAGGCAATTCATTGTTCTCCAGTTTTGCTGGATGTCCCTTTTCTTCAAAAATGCAAATACACAGCTTTAATTTGAAAACTACACTGATTGTAAGGAACAAAACATGTACTGGAAACAAGCCTGCCCAAGTTAAGGGGACACTCGTGGGCAACCCCTTTGAAAGTGGCCATGCCAGTTGTTTTCTAGCTCAAGTTTGGAGTGTTTTATAACCCTCTTCTCAATAAGCTACGCTGACATGCTTTGTACCAATGGATGCCTTACGTTGTCTATTTTTACAAGATACCACTACCTTCGCAACTGTCTCACCTAGCTTAAAAAATGCATATGCCAAAGCCTTTCAAAGACAGTGATGTCTGCCTTAAATTATTTTCATCAGGGAGGCCAGAGGGGGGAGCAGCAAGGCACCACTGCTGAACCGAATTCTCTCACATCCACTAGTTTAAACTCCAGTGTGTGTGTTAAAGCAGTCTGAGTTATGATTACCGGCAAGGAGAAAGGGAAAAAATGTTCTGCCAAATAAATAGCAATACATGTTGTAAATCTTATTCTCTAATCTCTATTTTTTTTTTCTTGTGAAATACCGGATACTTTTCTACTCTGGTTAGAATTCATATCACAACTCAATTCTACATAAGCTTAAATAAGGAGTAGATGCTGCCTGATTTCAAGGGGTTACAAGCCAAAGAGGTTGGAAACCACTGTGTCAGAAAAAGCGAGATAAGAAAGTTGATTTTCCTCACTGAAGTCCTTGTGGAAATCTGTCATTGTCAGAGCGTTGGGGACAAGGACACAAACTCCTTCAGCACAGCATAGTACAAAAACTAGTTAGGGCATTTGACTCCAAATAGCAAAGTAATTTATCCACTCTGGTGAGTGGGTGACACTTCATCCACTTTCCATATTGTCTGTCAGCCTAGTGGGCATAGGTATTGATACCGAGTGGCTTATTCTGGTGAAATAATTTAAACTGACTTGAAGTCATCGATACTTGAATCGATCAGAGTTAGAACCCAGATGCCAGAACATGATGCCATCACTGTAGGCAGTATAAAAGCTGTCGTTTGTAACTTTAATAATAATAAGTTTTTGTCAGATTTACTGTCACTGTTACTCTTTCAACACAGAGGTGTATGACACAGATGATTTGTGGAAAAAACATCATGTTCTTCCAACCCTAGATTTGCTTTTAATGGCATTGCCACGCGACGAAAGCGACCATTCAGAGCGCAAGGAGCCTCTAAAGCAGCTGTCAATCACCACTGCAGTAGATTCCAGATAATGCCATTAGAGGCAGTAGGAGGGACATTATTTTTTCACAGACTATCTGTCTCATGCATTTCTTCCAGAATATAGTGACAGTTTAAGTAAATACGACACAAAGTTATTTTCATTAAAGTTACCAGCTGTAGCTTTAAAACAATAAAGTCCCCAGACTCTTTGGGTCAAACTGAAGAGTCAGAATACATGCTGCCCTTTCGACTCAAGTGCTCACCTGAGACACTGAGCATCTCATTGATTTTAACTGGACAGGAAATTAGTGAAGCGGGGCTGCATGAGGGAGTGCAGCCAGTGAGCTAATATTCACTGCCCAGAGAGCAAGGATCTGTTTGATAGGAAGTGACATCAGGGCAGTAAAGACGGGGAACTTTCTCACTCCATAAAGCTGTCAGCAGAGAATTTCCTTTGTCATGCCACGTTATGAATGAGTTCCCTCTTAAAGTGGATAGTGTGTGGATGTGCATGCCTCTATGTGCGTGTGTGTGTGTGTGTGTGTAAGCGTGCAGTGTGTGTGCGCAGCCTATTTTGGTCTGACGGATTATCCAGCCCCCCCTCCATGTTCCCATGGTTTCTAACAGGCATCCTGGGGTGGCCTGACCAGACTACAACACGTTAAAACCAGTGAGGTCTCAACGCCATTTGCAAAAAGAAGCAACCAATTTGCTGCTGACTGACCTCTGAACCATTTCGTCTTGTATGTGTCTAAATCCAAATTTTCAAATCTTCTACCAATAAAAAGACGGAGTGTGTTAGGAATAGAGAAATGTAACACATAATTGGAAAAATTGAGTTGTGATTCTGGGTTTATGCATGAACATGTGCATCTGAAAAAATGCTTGACTCCACAGCTTTAAAATAACAGGGGACTTTTGGGAAAGTGAATGTAAACAGTACAATTTGCACAGAGGTTACGTGCCCTGATATCAGATCATCCTTGTGGAATTATGATGTGAGGACAGGACAACGCACCCACGACCTCTGCTATGCCATTATCTGCAGTTATGTTGTATGTTGCCCTCACAGTGGCACCGATTTCACCCCTAACACAGCCACGTTTGCCTTTTCTTGTTCTATCATCTCACCCTGCTGGGAAGTAATGTCTCATCAGACATCACCAGCTTGGCCCGCTGGTTTACGCTTTTGCCAACGAACGCACACATACACACACATACACACAGTGGCAGCTGACCTTCCCAGAAAGCTCAATAAAAGTGCTTTTCATCAAGTCGGGAGCTGTCCTGAGACGGCTGAGACGGGGCACACCAACGGATTTCAAATGAGCTGTATGTTAAATAAAGCCTGACGTCTTCTGTAGCAGCTTCTTTTTTTTCCTTTCTTTTCTCTCAATGCCTGGAGGCCAGCCCACCCAGGGCTCTTTCAGAATGGAGGAATGGTGTGTGTGCGAATCTGTGTGCGCGCTTTTTTTGACATAAAAGACATAACACATGAAAGACTAACTGAGCAGGTGATGATAGAGGGATATCTCCATTTGGGCAGCGGTTTATTTTTACTGCGCCGTCACATAGTACTTGTAACGAAACAGGTGATCATCCACAGCTGTGAAAGAGACCTTCAACTTCTTAAAACCTCACAGGCAACTAATCAAAGGCAGGTCCCGGCAATAACGCATCCATTCTTTTTACTGTTGATGCTAACATCTTAAGGCTATGGTCACACATTTGATCTATCACTCTCTGAGCACCCCATACTCGGCGTCATCCATGTGTGGAGCAAAGTGACTGAACATGACTAAATGATGTAGTGTTTCCCCATCTTTACTCCTGACGTTTAGCGCCCTGTCACACCACGCCATAAGGCTGAAGAGCAAGCTCAAGGCTGGCACTAAATAACAACAGCATGAACAACAGCAATCTATCGCAGGGACAAATAACACCTAAAAAAAAAAAAAAATCTTCCCGGTGTTAGTGCCATGTAATGACAGTACAAAAATAAAATGTTCTTGTGTTTTTATGTCCTCTCATATTCAAGGCTCAGGTTCACAGAGAGTGCCACAGCATGGCAGTAGCTGAGATCAGAGAAGCCTGAGGGCTGCTGTGCAAACCTCCCCGTGTAATGTACCACAGGTTCAATAAAATAATAGGGTTTTACTGAAACCGACAGGTTCACAAAAGTCTGAAAAAGAGAAATCCACACATGCTGTTAAACTCATTTAACAACTGCTTTTTTGTTTTACAAGGTCTGCCCTAAGAAGACATATGATTTCAAGTTCTGGACAGCACTGGGAATTTGGCTTAGGTTGAAACCTTATGTCTGCCTCTTACTGGAAAAAAACCATCTGTGAATCATGATACACTGACTTTACTTTTGTAAACTACACTTCTATATCTTTCTAAGATTTTGAGTACTTGATAAAAGTGAAACTAATTCCTCAGTTGCTCAGTTCTTTTCAAATCCTTTGAAAACAGGATGTCATCTTGTGCACTGTAAGCTCTGTGTGTGCCTTCAAACTGCAGCCTTGACTTGATGAAAGAAAACAGTGGCAGGACACAGCAAGCTAAAAGGCACGAGAGAGGAACCAGAAACAGTGAAAGGGAACAAATTATTTTACGTTGAGGTTTCATCAACTTACAATGCAGTCCTACACTGTCAAAGTATTGTAATAGCATCTACGGACATTACATGATACGACATGGACAGCACTATGTGTATAATACTTTGTGACATTCTAGAAATAAAAAATATGTCTGTTTGTTCCATGATTATTGTTCTTCCACTCTCTCAATAGACACACACCCCATCAACCAATCTCCTCTTTCTCTACCACCCAACTCCTCACACTGCATCATAATTACAAAAGCCTCACATGTTTGTCCATTATCACATGTCCCAAACAGCACCAGTTTCCTTGCCTTCTCTCTCTGTCTTGTTTTCGCACTGTTGGCCCCACTTCTGTTCTCTCCCTGCTTCCTACAGTACTCCGGCTTGGCCTGCCTGTGTAAAATGCTTATTAGCCTCTCAGCTCTCCCAATTGTACACTTCCTACATACATGAACTGTATGCCTGCTTGTGGGCAACACCGCTCCTCAAATTCCACACACGTGTGCCTTCACAGTCTGGAAAAGCACAGCTATATGGAGCTGAGAGTATGCTCTTCTCATATGCTATACCAAGACCATTAGAGGAGGTGAGGTGAGAATAATCACACTTTGACATGTGAAGACAGGAAGGCTGTGCAGAGAAACCCCCCCCCCCCTTCATCTGTAAGCTTTATCAATTTTTTTCTCGCTCCTCACACATGTCATGCACAGTGCTCGTGTCAGACTTCAGAGGATGATTTGGAAATTCAGATTCAGATTTTATTTTTAAAAATGGGAACAGTACATATTAATGGACATTTACATGTAAATATGTGGGATTATAGCCAAATGGCTAATTTCCGTCCCTAGTCCCATTGTCAGGTTGATGTTGATCACTGTAATTATCAGGGTTTAACTACAGGTGTGGCTGACTAGGATCGCTTAATCGCCATGAAAATGCACCGAGATAATAGACAACACAGAAATTGATATTCCTCTCTGCACAAGCAGTCATATTCAGCTGCTACCTTACCTGGAAATTTCCAATGTAGTCCTCGTCCCTGTCTCCTATGGCACCCTCCCTCAGGGCAATAAGGGTGAACCCTCTGAAGTAGGCGGGGCTGGTTGCAGACACAGTCACTGGATGGAATCAAGCAGAAGTGAAAACAAGCATCACTTGACAGAGAAAAAAGCAGAGCTAGAATCCTCACTTCCAAACACAAGACTAAAGTAGTCTTAATTGACTACCTGCCTGAGTAATTAAAAATAATACAGTGTTGGACTGTGGGGGATAAAGGCTAATTTATTCAGATATAATTGTAACAATTTCTTCACGCACAATCAAACATTTCAGCTGTTCTTGAGGATGACAGTAATTATAATGGCTCAGTCTTAGTCAGGCAGTATTTCCATAAGATCGGTAAGATGGTGTTTTTATGCATTTCTGCAGCGCAGCAGAACATAAAAGAATGTTCATTTACTTTGGGGAAAATTCAATTTGCTGTACTTGACAACTTTATCAGCACGCTAAGATAAGACTCTTAAGACTTTAAAATTACATTTCTAGTACAGGTGATTGCAAAAAATGTGATTATCAGCTCCCCACTTGGAGCTAATTCAGTTACTGGCTTTGGGTGATATGAAACTATTTATGATTAAATCTGAAAAAGACTGAATATTAACTGCAGTGCAACATATTGTGGAGTCCAGAACAGCATGAGCCTCTGAGATTCACAGAGCAGATGGCACATGCCCATTAACAGCTCCCAATAACTTCAGCTTTAGACAAAAGCTATGAAATGAGGGACTGCTGGCATTTTAAAAATCTGTTTTAACTATGAAAGAGAATACCAAAAAGCATGCAGGAGTTCGCAGAGGGATTTAGCTTTATATAAACCTCTTTAAAGTTTGATATTAAAGCAGCTTTTAAGGCATGGCTTACTATTTACTCAAGGGTGTCCACGTTAAGTTGAAAATGAATTGTTTCTATTTGGCTTTTAATGGTTCAAATCCATATTTCTTTATTGGGATCTCTTTAGTTTTAGGGTGTGCATCAAAAGTGCACTCTGTGTAAACTTACTGTAAGTTTGCATAACCTACTGACAGTGCACTGGTGTTTATTTGGCAATGCGCAGTTAGTGCCAACCAACGCAGTGTGCGTAAATCTCGCGGATAAACACCAACCTCTGTATGTGCTTCCCGGCTGATAGCTGTCCGGGTTTCCCTCAACGCGGAGGTGAAACTCGCTGCTGCCGTCCTTCCGATTGCTCTGAGCCCGTAATATCCGACTACAATACCCGTCTCCTTTCCCGGCTCTCTCAGAGGGCTCCTCGGTGAACGCAAACATATTGCACGCTGCGGCGGAGATGAAGCACAGCAGGAGCATGAGGCGCGACTGTAGTCCGGTTGCTCTCATCATGTAGGTTTCCGACAGCCAAGTTGACGCGCAGAGACGAAGGAAATCTTGTCAGAGGAGGAGAGAAGAAATGTTTGTTCCCAGCTCCTGTCTCACTCCTAAATGCGAACCCAACTTGCAAACTGCTGAAGTAGACTTGTGCACTGCTAGGAGGGTAGATCCATCCTGGTGTGAGTAACAGAGAGCGAGGAGGGAGACTGGCTGGGATGCGCTTTGCACTCTCGCTCTATGAGAGCTGCACACTGTGCGCCTACTGGTTACACAGAGCAGGGGAGCAGGAGAGCAGGGGTCCGAGCGAGGAGATGGCCAAGAGAGGAATGAGCGCTGTGTGGCTGTCTCCAAGGCCACAGCTATTTACAAACAGACTAGGTGAAGAATACTCTGAACCAACAGACTGAGAACAAAGACAAACGTTCCCACCAATGAGTGCTGAGAGGAGGCAACACGTTTGACATACTTGGACTGAACTCTCAGTGCGGTGTGTGTGTGTGTGTGTGTGTGTGTCATCACTCAGGAGCCTTAAAGACGACACGAACACACACACAGAGACACACAAAGGAATTGATAAAGCATGCTAAACGGTTGTCTAGGTGACTAATTAAACTATAAGTGATATGTGTTGAAGTCACTGGCTGCTCGGTGGCTGCCTTGCTCTCCATTTTCTTGGCGCACTAAAGTGAAATGATTGAATTTCCACATTGTAACACGATTGATGCCAGTATGTGAGCTCCTGCCTGATTTAACACATCGGTGGAGCAAATAAGACGTTGCCTTGACAAGGAATCGCTCAGAAAATATTGATCCATGTCAATCATCTGAAAAACACAGATGATGTCATGCACAGAGTAAAGTCTGGCCTTTCAGTTTCAATGAACACATTTACAGTTCTGTAGATTGTAGCACTGTGTATGTACAGTAACATTTTAGACATATTTGCAGCTAGAGGTGGGAATCACTGGAGGATCCACTGACATCACATTTTAGGTTTACTTGACCTTATACTGCATTCTACTTAAAGGAATACTCTGACCACCTATAGACTTCAATTGTATTCACTAAGCTAAGCCGCAATACTAACCGCTGAGACCCAGCCACTGGACTTACAGACACATAAAAGATATTGATCATGTTGTCTCAATATGAAAATGATAGAGAAAGGGCATAACTCCCAAATCATGTGAGTATTCTTTTAACTTAGACCTGTTGTCCTCGTTCGTGGACACTTTTTGTGTCATCTAGTGGTAGTGAGAGCACAATACACTAATCCATGTTCAGACAAGACAGCAGCCAAGTCAGTCTGCAGCCGATCCCAACACAGAAGTGGACAAGGTCCAAAAACTGATCACATTTTATGGTTGAAACTTTTTTTTATTTATGATTAATAATGTTTGTAGTTTGATATGGCAACAAATTTTAGCAACTGTAACAAGCCAAGACACTGTTAATTAGGAAGTACTCGTTTGAGGACATCAGCGTCTTATCTGAAGACATTAGGACTTAATTATCGTCGTTTGAGGACATTGGGACTTAATTATTGTTGACAATGTTTAGTTTCTTATACTTATCGGGTCCTACTGATCCCAAATAGCTAGGAGAAATTAAAAATGCATACTAAATAAAAGTTCAGGTCTCAGGAGAATATTATCACAATACTTAAGTCACGATACAATATTATTGCAATTATGAATATGTTGCGATAACCTGAGTATTGCGATAAAATATATTGTGATTTATTACCTTTTTTTAAACTGTCAATTATGTCTCCAAAGGAAAAATTTTCAACATCTGTTTTATCTAATAAGATTAGGTTTTCAGTCTGTTCATCTCACCTCAGCCATTTTTTGCAGTAACAAAATGTTTCTATCGCACTAAAAAAGCAATTAATTGTATTATTCTAGTAGGCTACCTAAAGTTTAAAATGTATTTGTAATATTAATTCATATAATAAAAAAATCGATACTTGGCACTGTGTGATAATACGATATTGCCAAACAAAAGAATCGCAATACTATGCTGTATTGATATTGTCCCCCCCACCCATACTTGCAGCATGTCTCTTGAGATGCCTATGTTGGTCCGTCATTCAGTCAGTTACCATTTTGGTCTAGACTGAAATATCTCACTCAACAGCTCAATGCACTGGCATGAAATTTTGTACAGACTCTCATGGCTCCCAGAGGATGACACGTACGGACTTTGATGATCCCCCAATTCTAGCGCCACCTTCAGGTAAAAATGTCAATTTGCAATTTGGCCCCAGAAAAATCACCCAAAGGTAGTGAGGAGGGAGGGTCCCTGCTTTTCATTCCCTCACTCAGGTGCAGCAAAAACATGCAGGTCATCAATTATTACAAAAAAAAGATCTTAAATCTAGTGTCTCATTGAGGCCATGTGGTTCTGTTGAGTTCAAAGTACAAATCCAATATGCTTTCTTTTGTAATAATTTTTTGACAAGGTGTCCTCCCCTTGGAGTAAGAAGAATCCTCTCTACACCAATACATTTAAGAGAGGCAGCAGAGCCATGGTTCCTATCTCTGTGGTGTCTGGCAATGGTAAAGTCTGTGTTTCCATTTCTAATAGCAGCTCTATGTTCTGCTATACGCAATTTAAGGTTGCATTTGGTTTGTCCTACATAAATCAAACCACATTGACATTTGAACACATATATTACATGCATGGATATATAGTTTATAAACTTTTTTAATTTTGTATTTCAAACCTGTCTGAGGATGATCAGATATTTTTGCATTATGTGTGTTAGAGTAATGAGTACACCTTACACATTAGTAATTGCCATATACCTCCCGAGACAACCAGTTCATGGAGGGGATGGACTCTCTGTACATAGAATAAACCACAGCATCTCTGACATACCTGCCTCTCTTTAAACAAAACCTAGTGTCTCAAGTGAAGACTGAATTAAAAGAAGAAGCAATTTAGCCCTTGTGTGTGGTGTACCTGCTTATTTGCTATCAACCACAATGTCTATGTTTATATTTTACTCACTACCAACTGTTAATATATAACATATAATATATATAAAGTTGTAGAAACTGTCCATCAGCTGTTGTTTTATATATGGTTTCCAAATCATCAGATGAACGGTTAGTGGAGTGTTATTAAAGTAATACTTCACCCACAAAATAACTCTTTATGTGTCAATGGTTTATGCCTTGTTACCTTGAATTACAGAACCACAGTTTGTTTTCCACCAATCTGGAAATCCATCGGTAAAAAAAAACAACAACAAAAAAAACTTTTTTCTCTCTCCTCCTTTACCTCTGGAGGCACTGCCTGATGTTCCCTCGACTAACGGAAGTGCAGGGGCCTCGCCGATCGCTCATGCCCTTCACTTCCGGCGGTGCCCCAGGGAATCGCCGTCTTGTTTTCAAATACTTCGGGTCGAAAACCAGCAGAGTTTAGCTATTTATCACATTTTTCACGTCACTATATCACCGTTTAGACTAATCTGATGTTTGTTAAGTCTATAAACACAATGATTGAACAAACGTTACTGTTTCTGTGTGCACGTTTTGTAATTAATAACATGGTAATCGTAGATTAGCTGGGCTAACCATTAGCTGTTAACGTTAGCCGTTAGCGATGTCTGTAATAACCATAGACTGTATAAAAATAAGGTAATAACTCAATAAACGGTCCGTCAATAAAATATTTTTTCCAGCGGATATCTTAGTTACAACATGATTGAGCTAGCAAAGCAGTTTTGTGTTGCTATGTGTGGTATTTATTCAGTTATGGGAAATCACAATGACTAGAAAGCAGCTGACAGGGACAGTTAGCAAAGCTAACATCAGGACGTCATCTATTAAAAGCCTCCCGTTGTCGGATACGACATGAAACTACTCCAGTTAGCTCAATCACGTCAACTCAGACATCCGCTGGAAAATATATTTTTTTCACGTTGACGAAATGACGTTTTGGGTGGAGCGGTCGCCTTGGACGCGGAGCTTGCTGTTTCTGTAGGTACACAGAAACGCGGAGCACAGAGAAGCAGTCAGAGCTACAGGCTACAGTGAGGCTAAAAACAGAGTTCATATGACATTTTTCGAAACAACTTTTTATGTCAGGGCTGCAGGACACTTGGATCACTACGGATGAGCAGTATGGAGATACTTTGTGGATTCAATTTTATGTTCTTGGATATTAGTCTGGGGCGCCGTCTGCCATTAGGTTTGCTAGCCGCTCCCCCCGCCGATGATGTGAGGACTCTGAAGCTTCACCTGAGCCTCCATTGGCATATGGGTGAGTAGATAATGGCTGAATTTTCATTTTTGGGTGCACTATCCCTTTAATGAAAATACTGGTACATAATGATTTCCCTCAAAACCACGGCTGAAATTCATAATGATCCCTAAAAAGTGATGATGACCTTGTTCTGAATGAATCAGAAAATTCAGTTTTTTAGGAGAGATCAAGGTTTTTGAGAGTTCACTCTCTGCGAGGGCAATAAAAGACTCGTATGGTGTTCACACATTTTTTCAAGGGGAATTTGAATTATTTGTCATTCACTAGGGAAACATGCATGCCTGCAATGAATTGGTTTTATATGATTCTTCCTCATCTGTCTTTTTCCTCTTTTGATTTTTCCCACCCTGCTTCGTCTCCTTCATTTTAACATGTATACACACACTTTCCACTTTCCCACTCCCCTTTAGACTTTCTAAATCAGGATCGATAGAGTTCAGGTACACTATGAACCATCGAGACCTCTCAGGTCATTTGAGACAGGTCTGCTTTGTGTTCCCAGAGTCATACTAAACATGGGGAAGCAGCGTTTAGTTTTCATGCACCACATATCTGAAACAACTCTGCAACTGTTTGGGGTTTTTTTTTTAATCAAGGCTGAAGTCTTTTCTCTTTAAATCAAATATTTATTCATTTCTTTCATGGCACTGTAACTTTTATTCCTGTATTTTATACTCTTCTTAGTCTTGTATTTATTTTTCGACTCCCTAGCTCTTTGATGGCATTTTAAACGGTATTTAAATGTCGTTTTATAATGTGTTTCTGTTGCACTTTGTTTAAATGCTTCTGATGTTTTATGTTAAGCACTTTAAACTGCCTCATTGTCAAATTGTGCTTTATTCATTCAAATAAACACAAGAAATTTGTGCTCTAGATAATGGATCAGCGCTCAATGAATAACCTCCTAAGCCCTATGATAAACTATTATGGCAACGCTCAGACCAGTGAGCAGCGATAAGTAACACGTCATCGGGTGGGAACCTCCTTTCACCAGAGTTTCGTCTAGGTGGTCCCACGACACCTCCAAGAGGCCAGACAGTGATCTCTGGCGTCCCAGAGACACTCCCCTAATGCCAGGTCTCACTGCTCTCCGCACCAACCCAACAACCTCCTTTACCTTACTTACACATGGCTTTCTCAGCCCAAACAGCACTGCCACCCTCAACAAACCCAGGCTCTGTTTATGCGAGCTCCAGGTAGCAACCGTGCCAATATTACCATTCCTAGCACATTCACCGTACCCTATTTCACATGCTACATATTATAACTCCAATATAAGCTAAAGTTAAAGGAGACAGAGAATTTAAACTCACAGGCTTTCTCAGCCCAAACAACACTGCCACCTTCAACAAACCCATATATTATAAATATACTTTGCCTTACTCATGACCAAGGGTATAATTTAATAAATTATGGTGTTAGAGTGACATTTAATCAAGACATTTGTGCACATTTGATTTATTATTTTCCAAGATATATTATCCTACATTGATTTATTGATTGCCTGATTCAGCAACTAGAAGCTCATAAAATGAACCATGCATTGTTTGGCACAATAACATAAGCATTGTGATTTAGTGCTGGTTTCTAAAGCCAGATTTCACCCAACCTCCTCCACTTATGTCCATTTAAAGCCTTAATGATTGAAGTTAGCACTAGTCTGTAAAACACAGTGGGTGTCTGAACCAAACCGTGGTAAAGAAACTACTTTCCAGGAGACTAATCTCATTTTAATCTCTCCTCACTTACTGCCTCTCTCTTGTTATCTTCCTCACTTTCTTTTCTACCTTTTCCCACTCATTTTCTTCTTTCTTCCACCGCACTTGTTTTGACAGTTGTCTGTTCACCACAGTTCTCCAGTCGCTGGGATAAAAACATGACATGTTACACAACAACATGACACTGGGCGCAAAGCGATAAACTGAAAAGAGTTGAAGTAATCCCTCTCGTTTCTTTGCCTCTTAATCTTGCACAGGAGGAAGGCTACATTTTATCCTTTGTGACATTTTCTTGCAACACCCCCAGAGTTTATTTCAGTCTTCAAAAGGGTCAGAAGACACGTAATGAGAATGTAACAACTTCTGATGGGCACTGACAAATGGAGAGTGGCTATGCTCTGTGCATCTACCGCTGGGTTGATGGATGGATGATGGGGGAGGAAAGGAACCAAGTCTAGAAAGCAGAACGCTACACCAGCAGGTGTCATGAAAGCATTTTGTCTTTCAGCCCTGCTGAGCTGCATCTCTTCACCACCTTCAGTCCGCAGGTTGCTCCCTGCCTTTTTACAAAATATACTGCGCATCAGAACAACATCCGCAAGATCCTTACGTTTCCTTTTACCAATGCAGACACACAGCTGAGGAAAAATGTTGACCTGCGTAACGGCACACAGCATAGGGCTTGGCAGACATTTACCTCATGTATTACATAAGGGCTGGCCACTCTAGATTTAAAGCTTTGGATTGCTTTTGCCACGGTACTGTTAAATGTAATAAATGTCCATATGTGCTGTATCTCTAGACTGGGCACAAGAATACAGTACAAATGCAAAAAGCACCATAATTTTTGATGGTTGTTGCATTATTTTATTCTGACAAACTGTTTAGAAGAAAAAACAGCTGATCCAACAAACAAGAGCCTGCAGTTCCTGAATATGTTTTCCTTTACTTAAAACTCCTGTTTTTTTTTTTTTACATACCCTCTGCAGAGATGACAATGTCTCGATGTTTTATTGCTTCATAATGTTCGAGAAGTAGCTTGTGACCAGGGAAATCTGCTTTGAATTCCCAAACCAGTCAATAAAATGTGAGTGGTGAAGTTGAATGAGTTATGAGCTGTCATTCCCCCAACAACTATTCTTGAGTTGCCCTTGAGTAGGGCACTTAGCCTCCAACAGCTCCAGGGGAGCTACTCAGAGGCAACAGTAGGAGACTGTGAATGCACTGCGTCACTACCAGGTACGTGTGTTTGTGTGTGTGCAACTAGGGATGTGACAAACAGCAATGCTGAAAATAGCCTTCACTTTTCACTGACCTTTTCTGGACTAACAAAAGTTATTCAATCACTGATTCCCGTTCCGTTGGGTGACACGAACTACAATATGTAACAGGTTTGGGGCTGGTTGACATGCTGATAAAAGAGAATTCTATAAAGAGGAATAAAAAATGCCTCCAGCTTTGATCTCACTCACTAGACTTGCCACAGAACACATTTCATTTACTACCTCAAAGGAAGAAAAAAAAAATCACAGCATTTATACAAACAGTGAGAGATAAACGAACAACATAATAACTTAAAAGCATACAGTGTGATAGTTTGGCAAAAGGGTCACAGAGTGACAGTTTAGTTTTTTCTTAATGAAATCATGTAGCTAGAAATAATGGGCAGAAAAACTAAACAACAGAGGAAGCAATATAGACTCGAATGCAGCTGAAATGTTGGTGTATAGTTAGTGATTCAGCACTGGGAAGCACAAAGTTTAAGGATTCATGTCTTGTGTTAAGAAACGGAAGTCTTTCTCGCCTCTGACATCAGTTTGACAGAACACATGTGGTCTGTGGATGTGGTCAGCACATGAGGTTGTTACTGTTAGTCTAGACACCCACTGTGTGTTTTCCTCTGTAGTGATGCCATGGTCTGCTGGTTTCCTCTGAAGTGGTCTCTTCTACTGCCACATCTAGGGGATCAAATCATAGGTTTTTCGGGTTTTCCGACAGGAGTTTTGCAAAGACACATAGAAATGCTGATTTTAATCCTCACCCACAACCTCCTAAAAAAAACATGTGCTTTGTTTCAACTGTATTATTATATTATTTAAAATAAGAGTTCTGGCTTATCTTATTTGCTTTTAGTACTGAGCATAATATAAAACACATGTTAATCTTTGAGCTAAATTTCAACATTCTGGGAAATAAGCTCATTCACTTTCTTGCTGATAGAAGGCTGTTGTAATGCACTGTTAGTATGTAGCCTATACCTACAAAAAGTATAGCACCACACAGCCAAATAAAAAGCTGAAGTTGAAAATCTTTACTGATGTATATTGTATAATTTGTTGAGAACCAAATGACAACGGTCAACTGAAACCAAAATAAACCCACTGAGGGCTGGATTCAAAATCACACCAAAAATCAAAGTAAAAATTGAAATCACAGGCTGATCCAACTTGTTTGAATTTTGTCACGGCATCTCATAATGTGACTAAGTAGTGTGTGTGGCCCCCCTGTGCCTGTATGCACTCCAGACAACGTCTGGGCATGCTCCTGATGAGTCGGCAAATGGTGTCCTTGGGCATCTCCTCCCACACCTGGATCAGGGCATCATAAAGCTCCTGGACAGTCTGTGGCGGTACTTGGCGGCGTCAGATGCACAGATGCATAACATCCCATAGGTGCTCGATTGGATTTAGGTCAGAGGAACGAGAGGGCCGTCAATGGCACCAGTGCCTTCATCATTGATCACTCTGGCCACAACCCGCCAAACCGGTCATGCTAGATGATGTTACAGTCAGCATAACGTTCACCATGGTGTCTCCAGATCCTTTCACGCCTGTCACATGTGCTCAGTATGAACCTGCTCTCATCGGAGAACACCAACTTTGGTGTTCTCTGGCAAATGCCAATTGAGTTGCACGGTGCTGGGCTCTGAGCACAGGTCCCACTAGAGGCTGTCGGGCCCTCATGCCACCCTCATGGAGTCTGTTTCTGACAGTTTGGTCAGAAACATGCACACCAGTAGCCTGCTGGAGGTCATTTTGTAGGGCCCTGAGAGGGCTCCTCCTGTTCCTCTTCACACAGAGGAGCAGATACTGGTCCTGCTGCTGGGTTGATGCCCTTCTACGACCTTGTCCAGTTCTCCTCGTGTTTCCTGGTATCTCCTCCATGCTCCTGAAACTGTGCTGGGACACACAGCAAACATTCTTATGACCACACGTATGGATGTACCATCCTGGAGGAGCTGGACTACCTGTGCATCCTGATTGGGCTGCAGGTGCCGCCTCATACTACTAGTGGTGACAAGAACACTAGCAGAACACAAAACTAGAGAATGAAGGATAAGGAGAGAGCAACTGTCTGTGGGCAACACATGTAAGACCATTACCATTTTGGGGGTTGTCTTCCTTTTGCCTCTCCATTGCACCTGTTGTCACTTTCATTTGCACCAAAGCAGGTGAAACTGATTTATAATCACTTGTGCTTCCTAAATGGTCAGAGTGATATCCCTGAAGTTTAACTGACTTGGTGTTAAACTGTGACCATTAAGTGTTCCCTTAAATTTTTTGAGCAGTAAGTAACCATGAGTGAGTGATATGTGTATATCCCACATATTCAGAAAGACCAACAGGAATAGAGAACAACGTAGTGTAAGGACTGATTGTTCGTGTCCATGAGGGCATATTGGGGTGGCGGATGGGTCAAACAACACAGGACTTTGCCCCACAAGATCAGTGTTCAGAACCATGTAAATCCATGTCAACTATATATATAACCTAAGTAACTTTACTTGTAGTACTTAACTTTATGTCAAGTATGTAACATCACTCATGGCGCGATAATTTGTCAGATATAACATTAGAGTGGTATCAATCTTCTCATCTAATTCACTGCCAAAGAAATTTAAGCATATTTCCAAAATGTCTAGCTGTGCCTTAGAGCAATATTTAATGTTGATTTGCACTGTTTGTGTATGCTGGTGTAAATCCATAAAATAGGTGCACATTATATGCTATATGTGTGCATTAGCAAGAGTATAATATACTTTTTATATCTTCATGCGCAAGACCTCATCATAATCCACTCTTTCTCCACACGCCTCTGATTTTTTTCTATTCCTGCACAAGCCTTTGAAAAAAAAAAAAAATCCCTTGTGCTTTGTTGTTTTCTGAGAGGAATAGAGGTCAAGAGGGAAAATCAAATTAGGTTCTCGTTTGATTGTGGTGGAGCAGGAGAGCCTGCTCATTAAACAGCCTAGCCCCCCGCTGCCGAGTCATTAAGGCCATATTTACCGTGCAATAGCACTATATGCAGAGAATCTGAGAAGATCTGTAGTGTTGTTTCCACTTAATTTGAAGGAGAAAGAGACATAGGATATAGGATATAGGCATGGAA
This sequence comes from Epinephelus awoara, assembly GCA_035609425.1. Taxonomy (NCBI): domain Eukaryota; kingdom Metazoa; phylum Chordata; class Actinopteri; order Perciformes; family Serranidae; genus Epinephelus; species Epinephelus awoara. Next base: position 26,356,302 of record CM069294.1, read on the forward strand.
GAAAGAAGAAAACGTATTTGACTCCTGTCACAAAGTTGTAGTCCTAATTGCTATACGTATGGTTTATACATTTCAGACATATATTTCACATCTGCAGGCTGTTTATATGTATTACAAATGACTGACACAGCCTAAACGTCAGAGCATTAATGATCCTTGATATACATGTATAACTGGCTCTGATGTCACTCAGCACAGTTCAGCAGTCTTGGTCTGCAGACAGAGTTAATGTCTTTATTTCCACCCTGGCTTCACACATCCAGGCCCCCATCCACTGCTTTGGAGGTAATGCATTTTGATGCCCATCTAAAAGCCTGAGTGAAACATGTGCTGTTGGGAGGCCAGCAAGCGTACGGGGGCTATCACAAATGATTACAGTCAGCCAGAGGGTGACGGGGATCGCCAGGTGCTTGGGCCTGCTGAGGCATTACTTATTGAATCCTGTCTTTAGCTCTTAGGAGACCCAGGCCATATCTAAATGGCTTTGAGGAAATCACACACCCTGTCAGGAGCTATTATGTTTCTGTCTCAGCCAAAGTTTGCCACTAGTCTGTGGTAGGAAAAATAGAGTTAAGCTGCTGGAGACTGGCTCGGTGAGAGCTTTGCATGAAAATCTGGACAACAAAAAACAGTCTATTAAGACAGCATTCTCATTCCACAAAACTGTTGTGACAGGTATCAATACGATGTCAGAGCCTTAGACTTTACCTCTCCTCACAATTCAAGCAGATAAATACTGGTACTCTCACAACAACAGAGGCAAATTAAAGAAACCAGTTACAGCACTCAGGTGTCCTCAGACATGATACAAGTCAGTATTATAAGTCATCTCGCTAGAATAACCTTAGAAACGGCCGAAGTACATTGCAACCTTTCCAGTTTACATACACTGAACAAATAATTTAAACACAACACTTTTTGCCCCCATTTTTCTTCAGGCTTAAGTTAAAGATCTAGGACTTACGCAGAAACAACTTCTTTCTCACAATTTTCGGTCGCAAAATTGTTCAAATCTGTTAATGAGCACCTTTTGCAACATAATCCATCCACCCGACAGGTATGTCATGTTGAGATGCTGATTAAACAGCATTATCATCACAAAGGCGTGCCATGGAATGGTCTTAATCAAAGGCCACTCTAAAGTTTTGAGGAGCGTACCACTGGCATACTGACTGCAGGAATGTCCACCAGAGCTGTTGCCCATTTCACCACCATAAGATGTCTCTCATGTTGTTTTTGTGAATTTGGCAGTACATCCAATCAGCCTCACAACTGCTGACCATGTGTAACCACACCAGCTCAGGACCTCCACATCCAGAGTCTTCACCTGCAGTTGATGCCACAATTGGTTTCACGATCAAGGAATTTCTGCACAAACCATCAGAATCCATCTGTAAGAAGCTCATCTGCATGCTCGTTGTCCTGTAAGCAACTGCTTACCGTCAGTGGCATCTGGCACTTTGGAAACAGCGTTGTGTGGAGAAGCAGTTTGCTAATGCCAACACTGTGAGCAGAAGGCCCCATGGTGCCAGTGGGCTTATCATAAGGGCTGGCATGAGCTACAGACAACAAACACATGTGCATTTTGAATGCATAGAGATACTGTGATGAGATTCTGAGACCCACTGCCATTAAGCTGCTGCCGTGACCTCATCTTGTAGCATGATAATGCATGATCCTATGTTGCAAGGATCTGTACACAATTCCTGGAAACTGCAAACACCCCAGCTCTTGCATGGCCTGCATACTCAACAAATATGTCATCCATTGAGCATGTTTGGGATACTATGGATCAGTGTGTGTGACAATGTGTTCCAATCCCTGCCAATATCCAGCAACTTTGCATAGCCATTGAAAAGGAGTGGGCCGACACTCTTCAGACCATAATCAACCTGACCATCTCTGAGGACGAGATGCGTCACACAGCATGAGGCAAATGGTGGTCACACCAGATGCTGTGGGGTATCTGAGAAATAAAAAAGCATTTCTGCAGCGCTAGTCATGTGAATTACTAATATATACCTTTTTAAAAATAAGGGTACAGTCACACATGAGCGAATGAAGGCGAGTGACCATCGTTTGTTCAGGTGATATTTGTGCTGAATGATAACAGTGCCTGATGTGATGGACACGAAAAGCTGTTTTTTGTACATTCTACTAACTCAGTGCCATCCAGGCTGTGTCTTTCATGTGAAGTAGTTTGTATTTTTCATGGCCAGTATCGTACAGTATTTGTTAAACATGGTAACAATCAATGTCTGCGCCATACGTACTTCTTTGCTTATCAGTTGAGGCTGTGACTTTGTTGGTCAAAGTTCACCAACTTTAAACTCCACACACTGCGAAGATGTAAATTTGTTTTTACTCTGCCCTCCGCTTGCACTGAATGGAAGTGAATGGGAGGCACATAATGGCCAGTGTTAATTTCGTTCATGTGTGACCGTGCCATAAAACTACACATTTTAGAGTGGCCTTTTATTGTTACCAGCCCACAGTTCACCTGTGTAGTAGTGATGCTGTATAACCAGCATCTTGATATGCCACAACTTACTGGCGGATGGATTATCTTGGATATGAAGAAGTGCTCACTTGCATTGATTTTAACACACTTTTAACCAAAATTTGAGAGACATAAGTCTATTAAGTGCATTAATAAAGGTTTAGATCTGTAACTTAAACCTGTGGAAAATGGGAGCAAAAACAAAAGCACTTAAATATGTATTCAGTGTATATTCAGTTATTACATCTACAGCTGATTCTACCATAGTAATACAAATATTAGATGTAAAACCGGATTACAGTCTTTGTTGATATGCAAATACTGACCATGTGAGGTCATGCTTGTGACAGTAGACATTTAGTTTATATCTCTTAGAAAACTGTGGCACACAACGTCCCTATGAAGTTAAAGGCCAAGACATCCAACTGTGTGAGGTCTGGTTTAAATGTCACATTAACATCTATGCTGTCTGTGCCATAAGTGCTGTGACATTCACCAACACTGGTCTGGGCAACACACTCTCACTGGCACATTATTCAAAATCTCAGTGCTACTGAACGATACATCTGTCAGTGGATGACATCAATTCACCATCTAATATGTTTTCTCATAAAACTAATGGTACTGTTTGTTCCATCATGAGTTCAGGGACCTCGTACTTTATGTTGCTCTTGTTTATGATACTTAGTATTTTTGTTACCAGCATTTTCAAAGAGGCTTTGACCTTTTCTCAGTCTCAGCCTCCACTTGCTGATGACCTTTAGCTAGGAAACTGCATGCGTTAGCTGAAGACGCTCCTGTGTTCTCCTCTAGAATGTCATGCCCAGAAGCACTTCAGGTCCTGTATCTCTCATCTAAACACATCCCACTCGATCACCACTCGAAACCATATCAGAACAACAAATAATTTAAAAGTAAAAAAAAAAAAGGCCAGATCAAATGAGCTTAATATAGACAGAACACATACTACTCGGTAAGGTGTGCTCTTTCTCTCTAACTAACGCCAAGTTTGACCTTAAATGAGATAAGAATAGAAAACACAAACATACATTACATACAGTACAGCACATATCAGTGTATGCACTTCTCATTAAGGAAGATCAGTGACTAAAAGGCATTTCTAGTTGTAAAAACATTTGTGTTTGATTAAATGTCACTCTTTGCAACATCTTACTCACCTCATTAACACAGTAATGAAAACAGAAAAGTGCAAAACAGTTCGATGGTAAAAACCTCCTCTACAATTACGGCATGATTATGTAGTTTTATGTTAGTTATATCTACATATGTAGAGCGATGTTTCAAATGATGAATGAAATTCAAAGATCAGTCTGAGGCATCACAAGGCATTGTAACAGATTACACAATAGATGGGCACAATAAAAATGTACAAATTGAGCAATACACCATAATAATTCTGCATACATATTACAGTTGTGAAGCTTACAATGAGGCAATGATTCAGTTTTTTGAGGCCATTCTCACTGGTGGTGACAGCGTAGATTAAAAAAAAAAAAAAACATTTTATAACATAATGTGATGCAGCACAACAACAAAAAAAGGATTAGACTCAAAAATTACTCTTCAATTGAATCCTATCTGAAATGTATGAGCTATAAAAACAGCATTTATTACAGAGCTACTGGACTGGATTGCATTCTGTTCTTTATGTGGCCTTGTAAAATACTGTTTAGAAAGTGGTTCAATGGCTTCAGCCAACAATGTAATACTGTTTATGTACATTTCACAGCTCATATTCAACAAAAGAAACATCCATTGCCACCAACTGCCTCTATAACTGCTGCTGTGAACTTGATTGTAGAGAATTAACAAATGTTAACAAGTTCAGTGTTCATTCTACAGTCTCACTGTGATGTCATGAGTTTAGTTGAGTTGATTGCCAGCCAAAATGTTTTTAAGCAGCTCCTCTTATTAATATGATGCACGTTGTGACCTTTTATAGTTTAAAACATTGCAGTGATGTGCTCATCTGTTGTAGAGAAAATGAAATGGCTTGAAGACACACACTGCTAAAAAGTTTTAGTGCAGATTTTTGGAGGTAGATAGAAGCTACAGGAGTTTCAGTTGTAGTTGGCAGTCTGTATTACATGCAGTCAAAAGTCTGTGGAGATATATCCACCCAGGAAGGTCAATGTTCTCAAGTTTTTTGCCCTGAATTACAGTGAGTACAAAAAACAGCGCCCTGTGTAAGCACTGGCTGAGAATCCGCTTTTAGGAAAAAGACAAAAAAGAAGCTTGGTCCAGTGGTAACACCTTTGCTGCAAAGTTAGTTTCCTAAAGGACAGTGCCACTTGAGACAAAGTTTCTAGCTTGTATCACAATAACCTGGAACATTCAATATTATCATTTTTCTCCATATCATTCCATCATCAGGCACCTGAATGCCTGAAATGTTTTTCAACGTAAAGAAGTGCACTGTGAAAATGTTCATCCATTGACAAAACAGATGATGAACAGCCTGAGATGTCATAAGAAAAACAAGTGCAATTTCAACAATAGGTCTGTTTTTCCACATTCAGTCAGTCTACTGTCATTACATGTGCATTTTCCCATACATTTCCACTCCTGTGTAGTAATGCTGGCATCACCACACCAAACAAAAGTGGGAGGTATGGAGGAAGCCGCCTTTACATTTACAAATCAAGCGTTCTGTCAGTGCCTTAGCAAAAGGGTTTCACCAATATCGTTTTAAGATAGAAGTCTGATACAGATTCTTTTGTACTGAAGCTGCTGACTGACAATATTTTGCACGGTGTTTAATATCTTTCAATGTGACCACAATATTTTCTTTTTTTTTTTGGAGAACAGTATTCTGGTCAAGGTGAAAAGCCTCTGTAGCAGCATTCATTTTGTATGAAGTAGGCTACTTGCTGTTTAAACTGCTCCTGAAACTTGGCAAATGCATCAGTGTTAGGTGTGCAAAGTCATCCAGTGGGTCTGATTGGACCTTTTGGCGCCCAACAGGAGTGTCAAACATGCACCATGAGCCATCATGGTGCATGTCTGACACTCCTGTTATAGATGCTATGATGCACATATAGATATAGATAATGCTATAATAACTACTATGATAAGTTCCCATATCTCGTACCCACTATTCCAAACAGCTTGAATGGAAACTCAAAACTCCCCCGTTGAATAAGCTCACCTTTTATCAGTCACAGAGGATTTAAGTTCCACTGAACCCCGGCAATTTCTACCAAATATTAATACATAGAAGGTATGTGTAGCGCATTTGTCGCTAAGCAAGCGGGTCAGATCCATCCTCTTTCATTACTACAGAAAAAGCTTCATGAGGTATTTTCTCTTTTTTTTGAGTCAAAGTCAATTTTTCTCAGATTGTGTGTCTAGGAATAGATGCTGCATTCGTTTGCTCATCTGATAAATATGTGTACCATGGGAATTGTAAATACATTTATAGACCATCATACCACACTGCTGTGGATAGTACACACGCCTACATGTTGAGGATGTTATATATCAAGTATATGCATCTAAAATTTACGGTTTGCAGTGCACATACTGTTCTGGTCACTCTCCTGATAAAGGCACAGCAGGTATGATGTGCTTAATGTCTGAATCAATGTTAATAAGGAATTGAATCTTTTGTGGTGTTCCTGAAAGCACTCTCGGACTCATTTACAAGTCATCCTAAGCACTTATCTAGTATTTATGCCGCAGACACATCCAGGTTTGCCATCTTCTATTTTCATAGAAATGAGGCATGTAGTACTATCTTCATTTTAAGAGATATTAAAGCTCTCTCCAGAATTGAACGTTTTGCAGAGGACGAAGAGCAAGAAAGAGGGCTAAAAGCCAAATAATTGCACATATCTAACTGAAGTGCCTTTGAAATGGGCCTGCTTCTGACGAGACATTTTCCTCTGGGGCACAGAAATTTCCATTAATCACACATATATCCAGCACATTCTCATCCCATTACATTCAGCGCACAGAGTAGTAGAGAATAAAGGTGTGAGAGGGAACAAGAAAGAGGTGGTAGAAAGAATTTATTCAAGCTTGAGAGGATCAACTGAATGACACAAAAAAGTAACTTGTAATTAAAGATAAACTGCTCGCAGATTGCGTACAAGAGTCAAACTCTACATGAAACACTGGCTACCCACAGAGTTAGAGCCCAGCACCTCACAATAAACTCCACTGCGCTATCAAGTACGTTAAAGCTCCGGATTCATTGCTAGAGAAACTTGCATCACACCTCTGTATCTTTCGAGAACATTTTTAGATAGTGCTTTCTTCTAAGGCTGGGCAATATATCAATATTATATCAATATCATCAACTGAGCATAGCGCTAATTCAGGCAGGACACGGTGTCAAGCTCAGCTCACATCCCAGCTACATCAGCTGATCTCAAACAGCCAATCAACTGATGGAGCAGCTAATTGATGGAGGGGACTCAGCTGATAGATCACATGATTCCTTTTTATGCAACCAGTTGGCGAATCTCATTCAGGAAGCCCTATTTAAACTGCTCTGGCCTGCCTACTGTTGCTGCTTCCTCTGCAAGCTGCTTTGCAACCTGCCTCCACCCCAGCTACTCCTTTTCACGCTGTGTCTGAGTTATCAATGTCATTTCTGTTTGTCATTGATGCTGCTCTGTTCTGTTTACAGGGGGTCTTTGCTGCTGCTCTCCCTGCCTTAGGCTTTCCATGTAGGCGCATGGAAGGGCAGGGAGGTTTGCTTTCTCTGCCCCAGGTTTTCCTCGTTTGCACGTGGAAGGGCAGAGAGATGAGCTCTGTCCGCCTAAGGCTTTCCACAGAGGCAAGCAGAAGGATGGATAAGTGTGCCCTCTATGCCTTAGGCTTTTCACGTGGGTGTGTGGAAGAGGCTTTCTGCATAGGCCTGAGGAAAGGCAGAAAGGCCCCAGAACAGAGCCATACTGCCAAATAAAGTTTTTTTTTTTTTTTTTTTTTACTAAAGTGCTCCCAACTGAATTTTGTTAAATGGCAGTACAACAATCCTTTTACAGTAGTGCCAGATAATGCACATTATGATCTGGAGGTAAGAGACCTTTTCTGCAGTAAAGATGTCAGTAGTAGGCCATGCTTCTTTAGGAGTGTTTATTGGATGGTTGAACTGCCTAACATTATACACTCCTCTCTGAAACTCTTTCTTTCATTCTTGACACAGCTATTTTGTCCCATTTCAATAGAACTAGGTATAGTATAAAAAATTACAACTCTAGTACCGATACCAGTACGCTTAAAGTGACACCAATACCAATAGAGTACTTTATTTGATATCGTTTTTTCTTCTGTGCCATGCAATACCCATCATGTAAATGGGAGTATTTAGTTGTGTGAAATGCTGCCAGGTGCCAAAGGTGTAAAGTACAGCCATACTTTGCCATACCACAGATTGTATGGGTTGTAGCTGCTGTGATAGTGGGTCAGTCCCACATAGCATTGAATAGAAGAACACTTGCGGTGATTTGTTGCGAGCAAAACCATACAAATAGTCTTTAAATTCTAGATTTAAATACAAAAGGAATGACTGCAGGTATCATTTGACTGGAGAAGTTCTGAAACTACTTGGAACTGGGTTATTTCATTCAATACCTTCAAAAGTTTTTAATACCAATACACAGACCTACTTTTCAATTGAACAACTGACTGCAACACTATGAATGCTCTCCAGCAGAGACAGTCTGAAAATGTGAGCCTTTATCTCCAAATTTAAACAATATTGCATCTCCCCCCTCTCTACAGTGGACAGCTTTTCACTCCGCCTTCTGGCGTGTAACTATAAACAATTTTAATTTCCAAAGTAGTCAGAAAACACATTGTACAAACTAGTTCTGTTTGCGCATAAATCAACCCTTAATGTATTTTGCATTTTGCCTCTCCTCTCTGCATCTCCCTATAGACAGATCCACAAATCTATAATGATCCCCTTTCTCTTCTGCCTTCCACCTCTCCATTTGCGACGGCTGATCTCAGTTTACACTACATTCTGATAATACAGCAAGCCAAAGCATACAAACATTTGGCAAGATGTGCTCCTTGCAGCCATTATCCCAAGTACAGTATTCAATCATATACTGAGCTTTTTTTTCTTAAAGGAATGTATTTGAGTGATGATGACAATACTGCCAAAATCCCCATTATTAGTAACAAGGATGCATGGAACATCAGTCTGCATATAATGAAATACGTGGGCGTTTCCTGTCTGGCCCCATATAAGCTCGTCACTCTCAAATTTGTGAGCCTTGCAAGCGGTAAGCTGAATGGGATTTAATGGGCCCTGAAGGTTTTGTTCACGGGCCCAAAGTGAAGTGATGTACTAGCATTTCTAAAACAATTGAGCTCCCTAAAGATAAAGTCAGATCGGTTGGTCCCCTTTGTCTGCCTGGTTACAGCGTGGTTAAGAGTGATGCTGTTGGCCAGTACTGGAGAACCATCCAGCAGAGTCCATGCATTAGACAACTCATATCTCCATTCATGGTTGGCTTACACAGTATCCATTGTCACAACAAAATATTCATCTCAACTGGAACAGGACCCATCATCATTTTTAGCTATATACGGTAGAAAATATACAATTTCTACATGATGGTATGCAGCATTGAGATTTTTAAGTAGGAGCAGTACTGTATAACATGATGAAAATGTCATGGACAGCAGTGAAAATGAGCACATACAGTAATTGTCAACAATTTCATTCATCAGAGTAAATTATGGGAGACACCGTAGCTCTCGAGTCACAGTGCAGATTGTGTAATTGGGTATCCAATCAGTAGCACTGTTTCATGTTCCTTCCACATACAATACAGTGGCACTTTGTGAGAGGCACCAATCAAGCAAATTCTCTTTGAAGGGTGTGACTGCCTCCAGATACAATGGCATATTTGTGGTTATTGTATGGCAGCAGGCAGGAGTAATTGGACTGCATAGAAACTTATATGAATACAATATCTTCATTCTCAGATGTATACAAAGGAAGAATATTCATCTTCCTCACTATCTTAACGAACAAATTATTTAACAACATCCAGTGAACCAGCTGTGGAAAACAGATGGCACATCCTGTATAACAACTGGCAGCGAACACACTGTACATCTACTGCAAGTCTGTATCAGTTGATACGCAGGTTTGAAGCGATGGATTGTTTAAAAGCCATGTCAGAAAAAAAAAAATCCTCCAATATTTAAAAACAGATTTGACATAACTTCTTCACTGTCACAGAGACTGCAATGTGTGAATGTTAAGAAGTGAGTCACAGTCAAATGTTCAATCTTGAACGAATTGCAAACCATGCAAAAGCTGTTGAGTTGTTTCAATAACAGTCCAAAGTGTTAACCTGCTGGTGGCATCAGAGGGAAAGTTAAGGCGTCACCATAATCAGCAGCCTTCATTTTGTATGGCCCATAAATGTCTGTCCAAAATCAATTAAATCCATGTTGTAGTTGTTGAGATATTTCGGTCTGGAGCAAAGTGGTGGACTTGCTTGTACGACGCTACTAATCCCACAATCTCCACTTGTACTGCTCTGTTTTGTCCACATCCATAAACTTTCAGTAGGGGTAGGCAATGCCACAAATTTGGTTTCAGTCTAATACCAAGTAGTATAGATCTGATTTAACTAAAATGTTAATTGCACTAAGCTAGTATGAATATTTCTTGTGTGAGCCTCTCTGAGATGACTCTGCCAGTGAACTCTGTCTCTGTGTCAGAGGTCTGGATGCTGAGGCACTTCCCCCTTCCTCCCATCTTTTCAGTTGCAGCTTCAAGGTCTCTTTCCCATGTTTTTTCCTCTTTCATTAAGCCATCACTGCTATTTTGTGTCTGATTAAACTAATCAGACATACTTTCCACATAGAACGTCCATGTACATGCACGCAGTTCTATTCATAGTACAACTGAGGGTCCGTGTTAGCCTCCAGCAGTTAACAGGAGGGCTGGGTCATGAGTTTACCATCCTCCTACTGTGGGTGAAAGTGAAACTAAGAAGACGCTTCTGGCTCTGGAGTAAGTTGTTTAAGTGCAGACAACACAAAGGCATTGGAGAAGCAAAGAGTACATGCAATAGATGGAATCACGACAATGGAACATTGTTTGTACAGACAGTTTTTGTCTTGAAATACTGATCTCTTCTTTGGTATCAAACCTATTGATACTAGGATCAATCTTTAAATGACAACATAGTATCAAGAGTATCAATATTTTGGTATTGATCCGACCCCTACCATTCGTCCGTGTACCTATATCTAAAGTTGAGCATAAATGAGCCATATTCACATCCAAACAGCTCAGACAACTACAACCAAACAGTGATGGTATGTTAGCCACAGTCTGTCTTTGAACACCAGGAACATCTCTAGCAAACCTAACCCTCTAACCCCACTTAATGTGAATCTTACCCACAGTCCTCTCACAAACCAGCTCTGGGCATAAGAAAGAGGCCAGCTGTATTCTGCATACAATGTGTTCATTCACTTATTGTCTTATTTTAAAAGGTTTTAACCGAGCACACAAAGACACAAAGATTTACAGAGAGAGCTGCACCTCATCAATCTGATTCAATAAACTTCATCAAGAAAACTACTTCATTCCCTCTCTTCTTCACCACACCTCTTGGCTCCTACCCTTTTCTAAATTCCCCTGCGTCTTTGTATTTAGATTTTGAGAGGCAACCTCCTGGTTCACTACATCTAATCAATAAGCCTAAAACTACCGTTAATACCTCTTACTCACACTGGAGGCAATCCCTAAATTAGGCAAACCTAATGAGCTGTTGCCTGCTGCTTCTGTCGCTCATGTCAACATCGAACTACCGCCTTCCCAACACCACCACCACCATCTTGACTCCATCCAGATTAATAGTTAAGATAAACAAGCTGGGGGTTTTATGTTGCCAGCATTAACCACTACAAGGATCTGCTTCAAACTCTAATTTCTTTTTATTGCCTCCATCTGTAAACTAGTCTGCCCTCAAACTAGTCTGTGGCTTCTGAAACCAAAAGGTTTTAAAGGAAGAAATTAACCACAAAACACATGGTGTGCCTTCGAAAATTGTTAGCAGCAATAAACTTGTGTACAGTTTGCTCATAATGAACTAAAATGCACCAGTCCATCCTTTGAGAAATCAAATAAAACAAGGTATTTCCACTTAGGATGTGTGTGTTTTTTTGATTGCTGGCCAGACGAGAATGTAATCCTTGTGTATCAGCAATCAGACTTCTCCTCTCTGTTTCACCTTTCTCCCTTCTCTTCCTATATAGCAGACATGAACTCCATCTCACAAGGAGACACTCTTCATTTCACAGAGCACCCACAACAGTCAAATTCCAATATGCACTATCATAGACATTAAAGCTACGAGGCTATAAGCGCTTTCCGCTCTGAGATGAGCTATACCCATCCATCTACCACCCCTACCCACACACATACAAACAGACTCAGGTGTTCACACCAATCTCCAGGCTATAAACAGATGTATTTCTTTCTAACATGTAAATTCTATTATGCACGGGGATGGCTCTTAGTCTCAAAGATCATGATAACAACAGGGCATGATCGCCCTCTGTCTCTCCTTCAGACTATCCACTCCCCCAAATCCCAATACCTTCACATGAAACCATTCTTCCCGTACCCTCTTTCCTGATATAATCTCTGCTTGGGGCTTTACTCATTTCTGTCCGACATGTTGGGAGGTGTGTTTCAATAGACTGTGGACAAAAGGAGAATATGGTGTGTGTGTGTGTGTGTGTGTGTGTGTGTGTGTGTGTCTGAAGCTGAACCACAGTCAGAATGAGAGTAGATGCTCCATGCAGGGTGTTGACAGCCTTGTAGCTTTTCACTTTACCTCTACTTTAAAAGCAGAATCAGACGGATAACAATCCAGGCAGGTTGGAGATAAGGCACAGAAGGGCGTATCTAAGTAAAATTGAAAGAGTCTCTGTCTTGCTGTGTCTGTACGTATCATGTATGTCCTTCGATTTCCTTTACAACCGTTTATGTGATCGACTTCACACTGTTTGGGTGTTTTGCTGAAGACTCAAGGAAGCGCAGTTTCAAGCGCAAACTCCTGAGATTTATGGGACATGTTTATGAGCAGTATGTTATGTGCACAATGTGTAGTGCATTGAACTATTAACTGTTACACCATCAAACGGCATACTGGATACAGCTCGCTCTGTCGATCGCCACAGTAAAGTATTAAACAGACGAAGAAAGAGAGAGAGATGTTACATAGGATCAAATTCAAATATGTTAAGCATTGGCAATGTTACTTTCGGAATAAATGTCCAGTCCCAAATTTAGCTAATGACGTGTATACTCTAGCGCTGCGGACACAGCTATGTCACGGCAGCTGTATTGCTCAGGACCTCTAGAAGTGCAGTAATGAGTGTGTAGTTGTTAGAAAGAGTTTCTTGAGAAAGCTGCAAGCAGCGATACTGGAGGCCAAGCAATTTGCTCGTTCTGAACAGGCATTTTTTAAATAAGCACTGCACTAGAGTCTATGAATAAACAAAAGCCCTAAATTTACATGCGAAAACTTGTAAAAAGTTCGCTTGAGAAATATAAAATAAGGTTATTACACATACAAAGGGGCACTTTGAGTGGGAGGGGGTGTCAGCTACAGTAAACCTTGAAAGAAAGAAGGAGAAGAAAGACAGTACAGCTTATTTTATTCATCTCAATATGAGGCATTAAAAGACAGAGTCTTCTAAATCCCATCACAATAACAGCCCTCAGTGCCTGCAATTTGTCAGCGCACAAATACACAGTTTGTTGTTCACAAAGATAAGTGTGGAAGCAGGAAAATAAAGTCCAAATCTTTATTTATTTTCCAACTATTTCCACACCCAGAGGTCAGTTAGACTCAGAGAGTCGGGAGGACATTTTAAGGTCGCAGCTTCCTTGTTTTTCACTGAATTTATATGGTAGTAAGAGAGAGAGAGAGACAGAGAGATAAAGAAAGTAGAAAAGCCAAAAAAGAGGCTTACAACTAAACTCCTATTCCAGGCATCATTAGTTTGAAATAACTACCCTGGGCACAGATGTGGCTCAGACTGTAGAGAGAGCGCATGGTACGTATGACATAAAAGGACAGTAGTGACGAAAAAGCCTCCGAGATGGCAGCAGACGTTGGAATCCATTCACTAAAGATTGATGTGTTAATACAGTGCAGGTCGACTGGCTTTCTAAGCTCTTGACTGCCACACCGAATTTGGACAGGGGGACAAGAGGGGAGAGAAAAATGACGTACAATAAGGCAGAGAATGAAAACCTAATATGTGGTCCAGATCAAGATTAAATGAAGGCAGTGAAACAGTGAGAGTGAGGTTGGGGGGAGAGATAAACTGATCCTGATATAATGAGATTTGAGTTTCCTTCGCACAGCTACCGTCCTGAACCAGTTTTGATTTTGGCCTCGTAGCCACTTTACCATGATAATCGTTTTGTCTGATTTCTTCTTTAACCTTGAGAAGATGAAATGTGACCACTATTAGAGGCAAATCTTCTCCGCTTGTGGCTCCCATATGGGTTTTCTTTTTTTTATTTGTGCCTCATCCATCTGCACAAACAGCACATATTCCGCCTCCCTCTGTTTATGCACTCCAGTAGTAATGACATCTCATGGTTTCTTTTTCAAGTGCAAGACAAATGAATGGATGAAGGTGCTCCAAACTGCTGCGTGCTGAACTCGAAACTACTTAATAAATGATGTGCATTCTTACTTTAATCACGTCATTTATCTACAATACACAGCCTGCTCAGAATATAAAAGGCTACATCGAAGCAAAATAAGTCTACAGAGAGTATTTTTGTTTACACTCTAACTACCCATGCCCTCTGCTTTAAAGGGTCAGTTCACTCAATGTTCAATACTTTTTTTTTCAGCTTCTTGGGTGTGATATTGATTCACTCAAAACAGTTCTGATTCATCTACTCAGGTTTTCAGATATCCCTTGATATTTCCTACAATAGGGGTTAATGGAATTTCATTTATGCAGCTCTTACCATGGAAAAAGCATCTTTCTAGCAAAGATGTAATATCAGGGACAGATTTACATGGCAAGGAGCGGGAGAAAATATCTTTTTATATTTTGATTTAGGTGATCGGGACTTTACAATTGGGTAAAAAAAAATTTGATTTTCTTCTGGAACAAAACAAAGTAACGCTCTGTTATATAACCTGAGTGTGAAAAAATAAGATGTGAGCACAGTTTTATTTCATGCAAATCCCATGATTATTGGAGCAAAAAGGTGACATGCATATTTTGCACACAGCATGTTGCTTCTGTCAAAGTGTGCACTGCCTCTGGAGCTTACTGTAAGATTACCAAGGTTTACAAAAATTCAAAAATATTGCAGACTGGCTCTGATGTGAATGATGAATTGTGATGCTTGCTGCTTCCCAGTTCTCAATAGCTCTTTGTCTGAGCCAGGCTTTGGCCAAGAGTTGAGGCCCACTCAGCTCCATAGTGCTCTCCTACACCTGAATACTAATGAAGAGCTTGTGATGTTAACCTGACTTTGGCTTCAGCAAGGAGGAGACAATGTCAAGCAGTCTGTTGGCCTGAGATAGAGACATGCAGAGGGCTGTCTGAGAGTGGGCTAAGAAGGATCAACAGGAGAAATACTGGAGGGTAGAGTGATGTGATGTGAGCAGGAAAATGTCAGCACTACCTTGTGTGTTACATCTGTTATATGGTCAGTTTACTTATCGGCAATCATTCCGACTCTGTCCTTTTTTCTGCTGTTCAGTTTTCATTATCTTTACCTCAATGCGCACTCCACTGAACAAGCACTTGACCCTCTATATACTCCGATAGCAATTAAACTTCATGTTAATTAAACTTCATTTCTACTTCAATTGCAATAAAAGTAAGTGGGAGAGAGGGGAGTCTGGAAAGTGCTAGATGCTGAAGAGAGTGTGAAGGGTTGACTGATCCCCCTGAGACTGGAGGCGTAGGGCTCTGTGGGGAGCATTAGAGATGTTTTGTAGCTGGAAACAGGAAAAAATGGAGGACTATCAGGGATCAGAGGAAGCTGTAGTACACTATGAGAAAAAAACATCTCCCACTCCTGGTTGGATCTGTGTGTGTGTGTGTGTGTGTGTGTGTGTGTGTGTGTGTGTGTGTGTGTGTGTGTGTGTGTGTGTGTGTGTGTGTGTTTGTGTGTTGCTTAGAAACATGCCAGCATCTCTTTTAGCATGGTCTTTTGACGTGGATGTCGATTGTTGGCCACACTGACTCCCACTCACTCTCAGCGCACTCTAGAGTATGCTTTATACTCAGCATATGATTGAGCAGATCAAATCTCCATTACAGATTAGTTCTGGTACTCGCAAGAGGGATGCGCACTACGACTGAGGCAGAGTCTGCCTTTGCTTTCACAATGTCCGCATTTGAACAGCTAGTACTTACGGCCAAAAAAAAAAATGAAGCACATTTTAAATTTGAAAAAAATTAGCAATTAATTTTCTGTGGTTACAAGATCAGAAGAAACCTCCCAGGTTATGGCAGTAAAGTGCATTTTATAATGGTTGATGGAAATTTCATTCTGGCTTCACAAGGTCCAAAACCTGATCACATTTTATGGTTGGAACCTGTTTATTCATGATTAACAGTGTTTGTAGTATGGCAACACATTTGACCAATTTTAGCAATAGTAACAAGATAAGACACTGTAAATTAGGAAGTACTTGTTTTAAGACATCAGGACTTCATTGTCGTCTCATTTGAGGACATCGGGACTTAATTATTGTTGACAATGTTTAGTTTTTATACTTATTGGTGCCTACTGATCCCAAATAGCTAGGAGAAATCAAAAAGGCATACGAAACAAAAGTTCAAGTCTAAGGAGGATATAGATCAACAAATCATTGGTTTATGCCCTGACAACTGTCGTATATTTTCAAATTCAAAGTGGTCAAAGTTCTTGACACAACAGAATGCAGAACGAGATCTGTTGTTCTTTCTTTTGTCATCTTGGAGGTTACAACCTTGCTATATACCTTGCTATAAATGGTGGTTCAGTGTAGAGATGAGAAAAAAATTCAGTTTATAATAAGTTTTTGTTAATTTCCAAATCAATACTTACGCTGGCATATTTGACACATATAACTCTATTGTGTCCTTCAAATCTTACTTTTGATATAGGAACACTACATGAAGTCTTGGAAAGCATCAGGCTGGACGCTGTTCCTCCAGCTGTTTAATTCTGAAAGGCAACTACAAATAATACAACCCCCCCGCCCACCAGAAACTATAAAATTGCACACTGTGTTAGTAGGCCTCTGCTCATTCCATTTCTAGCAAGGGTTGCCTGGTATGACAACCTACATGTAAATAGCTACACAGTATTGTCTCACAAATAAGCTTTTTGAGTAGTGACACAGGTTTGAGTTGCATAAAACATGAACCTGAAGCTGAGCAGTGATAGCGCTGGTGATGACATTACAGGTTTCTCACTTGGTTTCTTTAAGTTGCAGCACTTTACCAGAAAATCTAATTTAACCTCTCACACAGAAAGAACTACAACGTTTCTCTTGAGGACATGAGCTGATTGCAGCAGCCACAGAGATTCCATCAACAAAAACATGGTGACAGAAGCCACTATTTATTGTGATTGGCCAGTGCGACTGTTGATTTTGGTCCATTAGACCACTGCGTTCAAAGAACACAAGTCTGCCATTAAGGCGTGATCTAAGCTTGAGAAAATGGGATTGTTTTTCAAAGCTTTGTTGGGTTTAACAGTGGAGAACAAGTTCAGCCTGTGGGTGGTAAAATATGTATCCCTTATCTGTTTTCTATCTCAATATGTACTGATAATTATGTGTACATAAACACTGGCCTTGTGCTGATCGTATGAACTAAGGCAGGTGGTGAACTCTAGCTGTTCTGCTACAGCTCTCGTGTACAGTGGTAATGAAAGTCACTGGTCAAGCTACATTAGGTATGGTTGTCCTGTAAAGTCTCAGCAACATGGTCTTAAATGTGTGAACAATTTAACAGGAGGTAAATACTATTCAAAGGGGAATAGACTTCAACACAACACCTGCATGGCTAGTCCAACTGGTACTACAGACAATGCTGCTACCAGTACTGTCGCAGCCAGTTCATATGAATATATGAAGGAGTTTAATGAACAAATCAGTACAGATTGCAACTAAAAAAATGTCACTTTTTTGCACTTTGCACATTTTTATGCAAACTGTGCAGCCGGATTAAAAAACAAATTAATAAGGCCAGAGGTCTGAAGTGTTATTGTACACAACACTGCACTTCAGAAATAGATGGGTCTCTGGTGCTTTATTAGGTTTATTCATACTGTCATACCTTGTTAGTTTTATATTAAAAGAGTTGATGCTGATTATGGAGTTCTTCAAGGAGGTACTTTGGGTCCTAGTCTAATTTCTCTCTGCAACTTTGTCAGTAATTAGAAGTCAATTACCACTCGTATGCATATGACATATAATTGTGTAAGTGTGGCTTATCACACTAACCACTGTTTCTCATCAAAATGCATTGTGTGTATTCTTGACGTGTAACACGTGTTGGATGTGTTTTCTTCGTCATAGAACATCTGCCAACATCTAAAATAATGCATTGTGTACACACACATTTTCTTGCAGGCAGCTTTCTTTAGCCTTTGATGGAAAGTCACCATCTCAACTGTCGATCGGCAGAATCTCAAAAAGCCAAAGACAGGATCATTATCATAAATCATGTCACTCCCAAGCCCTCCCACATGCACACATGGTTAAAGTTAGGTTTCATGGGCACTCACAGAACTTGGTTAAGATTAGGGAAAGTCTGTGGTCTGGTTTATTCCAGAAAAAGTTGCATATCTCAAATCAATGACCCTGTTTACACCTGGTATTTACATGGGTTTGGGTGATCCAAACAAAAGAAGACAGCCAAGACACATCGCCATTCACTCCTGTGTCTATCATGCATCTACAGTGGACCACTTGTTCAGATTTATTACTGCCTATGCCACTTATGCTAGAAAGTCAAAGGGCCCCGCACACAGTTTTTACGTCCACGGCACATTAATGGTCGTTTCAGTAGAGCTGGCTATAAAGCTGTCAGCAGAATTCAACGTGTCTCTCTTCCATAGAACACAACGATGGGCAAGTTAAAGTTATAGTTCCCTTGTTGGGAACACATCAGGAGCATTTCTACTTCAAAAGACGTGGTCAAATGCGCCCAATCCACCTCAGCATGTGGTTTGAGTGATTTGATCACTTCTAATTTGAAGTTTACACTTGTATTTAGTGCTTTCTGCTTGTGACCAGATCATTATCAACTTTTTTTATTTAAAAATTGATTTGATTTGCATGTGGAGATTGTAAAAGCAGAATGACTCAGGAGTATCATGACATAAGAAATCCCAGAAGGCAGCACTTAAAAGTATTACTAAAAACTAGGGCTGCTCCCTAATAGTCGACCAAAACTTAGTCAACCAAAAAGGTCATTAGTCAGCAAGATTTCATTGGTCACTTTGTGGCAGAAAAAAAAACAAAAAAACATGAATCTCTATTGGGAGCTGCACCTTGTCAAAATAAATCAAAATTGGGAATTCAATTTGAAAGGACAGACACAGGAAGTGGCCACGCTCAGCAGTCAGACAGGAGTCACATTAATGTACAGGGCTGGTACCTGTGGTTATTACACAGGCTAGTTAAAATCATGTCAGGCAGGAAATCCAAAGTGTGGGATCATGTTGAGAAGGTTAAGGATGAACACAAGTAAACTCTACTGGCAAACATTTGCCTATCATTCGTCAACTGCAAACATGAAACATGTAAGTAGCTACATGCCCGTTAGCCACGTAGCACAATCATTACTGCTTTGCCGACAGCGTCATTAACAGGCGGCTCGCTCAGTGTGTGACGTGCACTTGTAGATAAAATATAGGCCTATAATAATGAAGGTTCATAAGGACGGTTTTGTATTTCTGTGTAATGTAGCACAGTGTTAACAATGTTACTGATACTATTCTTTCTCACACCTTGAACTCAAACCATTGTGTTGCCCCGCCCAAAATATCTAATTTAATTAAATTAATTTCGTAAACATGAGGTCGACTAGTCGATCAATGGTCCTTAATGCCGACTGCTGGTCAACTGGGAAAATTCTTAGTCTGGGGTAGCCCAAATAAAAACACTTTCCAAAGTATTCCAAATTTCCAAAGTGTTCCTTGGTGGAGACATAAAAACCATACTTAAGAACATACATGTAACTGCAAACAAACACATTACATTATGAACCTACACATCCCCCTTTGGAACTCCAACCCCATAATTCAAATTACCATCAACCCTCCCCAAAGCTCAACATTAATCAACACCGCAATCTTTCCCTATCCTTACCCAAAGTGTTTACGTGCCTAAACCTAACCACAGACAGGACTCAGGATGTATACCCCGCTGACTAGCATCAAGGACTTTGAGATGAGGTTATTTAGTCAAACATACTGTTGTTTCACCAAGAACAAAGAAAGTCACACAAGTCTAATGAATGTAAAAGTATCTGGAGTTGAATGGGGAAATGTTTAGACCCAAGGCAGCTGATGCAGTGCTGCAGCAAAGAGCTTTGTGAGTACAATAAAGCCACTTAGCAGCAAGAAGACTAAAACTTTATGAATACACGTGACAAATGAGCTCTACATTGTAACAGGTATGCCATCAGCTTTCTCTCAGAACCCCTATAACTGTTATATCACATATACATTCTTATATACATTATATATTCTTAGACTACATACCTACCCAGTCCCTTTACCATACTCGTAAGTGCTACCATACAACAATCCCTTGGAAAAGTGAGAATAGTCCTAGGGATCTAATTTAGCAGTTACACACACAAACACACACACACACAGCTTACCCACACCACAAAATTTAAAATTATCCATTTACACAAAAAAACGTTTTAATCACAGTTTTTATTAGAACGTGACAGGTAAACCATCCACAAAGACGAGAGATAAATTAAATCCCAATGGAAAGATGATTTTAATTAGACCAATCTGCTGCATCACTCTCTTTCAATCTCTCATTGTCTTTCAAATAATGTGCCTCATCAGCTCTGACAAAATCACTCCCCATCAAACACAGGTAGAACAGCATGCCCTTTGATAAAAATGATGTAATTTTCTGCGCTGCTGAAGAGTCATTATCCTCTTCAAAACAGAACGGTGTAATACAAAGTGTCAAGGTGCCACGGAGTTAAACTGGCCAGTTTCTTTACGATAGAGGTAATGAATACAATCAACCATCTCTAACTTTTGAAAATCTAGTAGACAAAAGGTCAGAGCTGTGAGACGAATAGTTTGAGGAATCAATTTATGCAGGGATACAGGCTTCCATCCTGAAAATATTAGTAAACCATGAGTTTCTTCCTTTACTGCATATTCAGGGATTAATTATATGCATCCTATATTTGCCAACATAAAGCAGGGAAAAAACACATATTTGCACATTTGGGATTAAAAGCACAGTTTGTTGCAGGCTACATATTAAAAATGTAGTGCGAGCACAGTTATTGAAATTTAAATATCTTGCCAAGTGCACAGAAAACAACAGGCACACATGACCTATAAATTGTATAGCAGAAATTGAATATAGTGCAGCAGTTGGAGAGCACACTGTGCAACACAAACAGACCGAGATAAGCAAAGCTACAAGCAAAGACATGGACAAATAAACTCACTGGCAGTTTGACAAAATACCACATTTAAGAGCTGCATAACAGCCTCAGGATTCAACTTACAGGAATAGTTCACCCACAAAATGACCATTTATAAATCAATTAGTCATGCTGTGTTACCTTGAAATTCTAGTATGCCTCCACCGAAACCTGCAAACATATTGATTTACTGATTGGGGACCACAGCAAAACTGTATCAAAACATCCGTTGAAAAATTCTCCTACAAGTCCTTCAGCTCTGTACCTCTGAAACACATGCATTTTCACAAAAAAACCTTAGGATTGGAGTCTGGCTTTGGGGAGAGCACAGATAAGTTTCACTTCCAGTTTAGTTTCAAATAGCAAGGTTTTGGCAAAAATGCATTTATTTGGGAAGTACCGAGCACACGACAGGATAAATGAGACTTGGATTATACTGCATGAGTTGTGTAAGAGTTTATAGGATTTCTCTATAATGCCAACTTTTTAGCACATTAGCTAACATTAGCTCTGATAGCAAAACAAACAGGAGGAAACCATTCAGGTGCTGTCCTCCTGGCATCATAATCAACCACAAAGCCGGCCATCCCACCTTCAGCAATCCTGTCAAATCATCCATCTACTGAGTGAGAGCATACAGGTCAGCCAGTCTGGTCCCGCTGGTCAGTGTTTACTTATTCAGCAGAGTAAGTAACCTGACATGGTGCGTTCATACATTTAGTCTGACTCTGCACTAAGATGAGAGTCCTGTTGGTCAAAGATCGGCATCTACAATAGAGTCTCATTCATCCTACCGATCGCATTTGCAGCATTCATCATGCTTCGTTTGATGAACGACAGACGACAGGGCAGCTAATGTGAAAAGCCCGACAATTTTGCAGAACAGGACAGATGACAGACGCCAGATAGGTTGCTGGTTAGCTAGCTAGCTAGCTTGCACTGACGACGGTAACGTTAGATATGTATGAACTTTTTTCCCCGTCTCTTGCTCGCTGGTAGCCATGGCGACGTCTACCCCTCGCAGCATCTGAAATCCCTCGCTCCGAAGGGCTAGTTTCATACCCACTACCCCTCGTTATGCCCCCTACCCCTACACGCAAAAATAAATTGGGACACCACTACCCCTCACGGGAACGCGCAAATGTAGGGGTAGGGCCAAGGGGTAGGGCTAAGGGGTAGGGCTAAGGGGGGGGGGGGGGGGGGGTATTGGGACAGGCCCAAAGTGTTGCTCATGAATTCGAGGTGAACTGCACTGAATTGATTTTTTTACTGACAACATAAAAAAGTATGGCATACATACTTAAAAATAAATTATATATGCACAGACTCTCCATGAGCTATCACATCTTTCTACAACTATGTCAAAGGGATAAAGCATAATAAGGTAGGTAGGTGTGGTTGATGTTTAACTTTAAAGAAGCTATCATAGCACATAAATGATCCTGTAAAGGTACTTTATCGCAAGTGTAATTGCAAAAATGACAATCATTAGGGAACCCACGGCATATAAAGCCTGTAAGACAACAGAGTAACAAGCTCTGAAAACATTAAGTCTTTGAAATGTAAATGTACCAGCTGTGAGCACCGTGAAAAATCAGGAATATATCACACTCCATAAAAATGTGATTTAAGAAAATGGGTAAGACTGTCAGAAATGACCACAGAGCAATGCCCAGGTATTAAGAGTAAAGTACACAGAAGCTGTAGAGGTCATGCAAAGCTTTGATAAAGCACATCATGCCCCCAGTGTTCAGGGCAGGACTTTAAAACACAAAGCTCTTTGCAGACAGTCATTTAAACTTTATAATACTATCATTTTATAATCAGTAATTAAAAAAGCCAATACCCAGCCAATCAATGAGCTGGCCCCCGACAGTGTATACGACCACTTGAACTACCACCAAGTGTTTTATAAAACAACACCTGCTGCTCTCACTCGCAGCCACTCAATTCACTAGAATTATCTGACTACTCATTTTAACCAATTCAGACGTTAAAAACCTCAGGCGATCTACGCTGTACTATTCCTACCTCTAATTTGTATTCAGCTCGAGTCCTTGAACATGGAAAAAGAAATAAAAGACTGTCATTGCCCGAGGTCTCTGAACTTGTCCTGAACCTGCTCCATTCATTAACTCTCAGTCTGGTCACTTCGTGAGTGCACAGTGAGACAGAGAAGCCTGCCATATTGGACTCAGAAGTAAGAGACATAACAGGTCTCAAACATACCTACACATGTGTGTCACAGCTTCAGATATAAGAAAGGGAAGGAAAAGCACTTGTCTATCCTTAATATTTTAATTAAAAAAATATTATGTGTGCAATGTGTGGTAAATAAAAATGAGTAATTGGTAATTGTTTTGTTTTTTTGTTCTTTTTAAAGATTATTTTTTGGGGGCTTTTTTGCCTTTTATGACAGGATGGGACACTGCCTTTGTGCATGGGGTGCCTGCCTTACCTAATGAGCTGCCATGGGCCCCAGTTCTTATTATTTTTAACTGAATCGATTAAAGGAGCAGTGCTTGCAATTTAGTGGCATCTAGTAGTGAGGCCTGCAGATTGCAACCGGCTGAAATTTCTTCCATCTACGAAGCGTGAACTCCCAGTAAGGATTCCTTCAGTGCTCATTGTTCACGCCAGGGCCACACTGCCAACGAAGTGCTGCGAAGCACAGCGCACCGAAATTCTCGTGCGAGCCCGTTCACATTAGACGCACATTTCGGTTAACATGGGACCCGAAAGGAAACTGGCTTCGCTTCTCGGTGCTTCGAGGCAGCGCTCCCGTGTCCGGTGTGGCCCTGGCATTATTCTCCAAAACAAACGGTGCAGGTGATTAAACTTGTAAAAACACTTAATAAAAGCAGTTTAATGTTACAAATCAGTGTTTCTCTGGCTCATCGCAAACAGGGCACTATCCCAGCACCTGCTGATATGTGCTCACCTCTTCTCTCTGATAACTTAAGATCCAGACATTCAGCAGGTTTACAGTATGATGAGAGACGAATTATCTACAGAGGTCCCTTTCTCTCCAGAACAAACAGACTAGATGTACTGCCAATGCTGTTCAGCTCAGCGCAGAGGGGATGCTAACTACAGTGACTGACATGAAAATGGCCCTGTCTGAAGCCAGTGTTTTGTTTGCCTGTTCTGAACAACTCTAGAGAGAGATTCTCCTGCCACTTGCCAACTTTTATATCAAGGTATACTGCTGCAACCCTACATACTTATTATATTATATTCCATTTATGCCAATATATCCTCCTAAATGCTACACACTGGACGTTTAAGTGAAAATATATAGCAGTGTTACTAAAATACTACTGCACTAAACCTAATCCCACTACATTAGACATTGTAGTTTGTGGTGCTTCTAAATTGTATTGTGTTACATTGCATCGTTGTATTATTTGTGTTTGCCTGCCCCTTTCATATGAGTGAGGGAAGAATAATGATAAAAATAATGATAAACATTTCAGTACCATCAGGCTGACCTTTAGCTCACCTGGTAGAGCATGCACCCCATGTAGGCAGCGCCCTTGGTTCAATTCCAACCCCTTTGTTGTGCGTCATCCCCATTCTCTCATCCCCTTTTTCCTGTCATTCTCTAGCTGTTCTGTAATACAGGCAAAAAAGCCCTAAAAATAATCTTTATTTTAAAAAAACTACAACAAAATAATAAAGTCGAGTTCACTTGGTCAACTGTTTATCTAAATAGTAACATACAGACACTTGATTTAGTATTGAAATACAATTGGGCACCTAAGTTTGCTGTCTTTTAGGTGGTAGAATATTAAAAAGAAACCTTTAAAAATTCACAGAGATGTTGTGAATAGATAAAGACCCATTATGAAACAAGAAAATTTGCTGAAGCCTCCTTCCTGGATCACTCTTTTTGTTACATCTCTTTATGTCTCTGTTCAGCCTACAATAAAATATGTCCCCAACACTGAAACATACCATCCCTTTCATTATCAAGAGAAATATTATTGATTATGACATCATGTTACTCACTATCTTACTCGCTGACGAGCTTTGTCTCTCAGCATTGCCTTTACAAAGAAGCTGTAATTAGCAAACTAGCATTTGCAAAGATTATCATTTTTGCATAAGCAAACACAAGCAAATAATTACTGTATATCACCTCCGCTCTCACATATAACACTTTCCAAACCCCAGGATCTTAATGCCTTATGGGCAGTGTGCATTTTCAATGTCTCACAACACACTCTCCCTCTCCGCTCTCTCACTTCAGATGGGTTCTGGTGAATAATTTAAGGTGAAACTAATTACTTTAAACTAATTCAGTGGGGTTACCATGCAACTCATTGAGGAGGAATAATGACTTTCAGGGCATGCTTTACCGAGACATTCATCAAGACCAAGAAACCTAGCTTGACATCAGACCTCTCCTTCAGCCACCAGACGGACTGCATGGGCTTTTATCAATTTTCCACCTTTGATCTTTTTCAAACCAAACCATTACCTGTTGTGAATTGATTAACATTTAAACCTCGTGTGAAGCTGAAATATTTCAACTGGTGATTGTGGAATGAGTTTTTGCCTTTTGGCAGGTTAGCCTTTTCTAAAAAATATTACTTTATAGATTCCCTCTGGTTGTGAACCGATATAATTTACCTTTTAGCTTCAAGCCAGAACTTTCAATC
Source organism: Epinephelus awoara (assembly GCA_035609425.1). NCBI lineage: Eukaryota > Metazoa > Chordata > Actinopteri > Perciformes > Serranidae > Epinephelus > Epinephelus awoara. The sequence goes on from CM069294.1 coordinate 26,382,156, forward strand.
TGTACTATGTTCCATCCATCAATAGCCTTTAATGCTTTTATCTCATTTAAAAAACATGGAAATACACATTTATTATTAGCAGCATACTCTATTTTCCCATAAATAAGGCTGATTGCTATGGGGCAAAATATTAGCAAAACAGAGCAGCTCTTATGGAGGAAGTTTTACCCTTGCAAAGTCAAGTACCCTTTTCCCTCCAAAATTAGCATGTGTATGCTTCTTTTCTTTCTTTTTTTTAAAGCAGGAAAACTCCTTAAAAATAGGCGATAGACTGCTTTCGCAGCTCTGAGGCCCATTATGAGTATGCCTTTCTTTTTTTCTATCTCACTCATGTCATGTTTAAAGTCATGGGCGGGCTGGAAAACAGGACACTAACCAATAGAAAGACTCATGGAGGCCAATGGAAACATTACAGTGGTTATTTTTTTAATATCTCTAAAAGTTACTTATTGAGTCTCTCTCTCTCAAACTCGGTGCTGACTAAATTCTGAACGATGTTCGAGCACTGCTGGGATGGAGACGGATAGTAATGTGTGGTGGGCTGTCATTGCATTGCACCAGGGTAGGGGCAAAAATTAGCGGGGGTTGTATTTTCATCATTGCCGATCAAAGGCAACCAGAGCTGGAGCCAACAAATACCTGTGATTACTGCAGAATCTTTTGTCCGGAAAAAACATGTTTTGTCATATCTTTTATCAAGATCAAAGCCAGGTTTTCAAGCTACATCATACTCAGGTAATGTACTGTTTTACCTTCAGCAAGCAAAAACTGATAATAATGTATATTGGGTTTAAGTGCTGTTACTAATGCTTTGTGGAGGAGTATTCAAGCCCCAGTAAAGAGTAAGGGGTAAGGGAGTAAGAGTAAAGAACTGCAATTGTAAAAGAGTGAAGATAAATTCTAACATTATCATCGTTTACCCGTGATCATTTATATTGTATACTTTAATATGCTGCTAACTCTCAACATCATTCCCAGGAGAGAAAAGAGGGCATCCGGTATATCCAAATTTCTTTTTCATTTCCCTGACGGAGTCTGTGTCCTTCACATCACCTTAGTTAATTTGAAAGCATTTTTCTTCAAAGGCTCTTTTCCTACACTGGAGGTGGGTGTTAATGAGAGAAATTACCTTTTTCTCTTTTTAATCTAGTATGTTGAAATAACTGACAGTTTGAGAGAACTCAATCAATCAATTCAATCAATTTTATTTATAAAGCCCAATATCACAAATACAATTTGCCTCACAGGGCTTTACAGCATACGACATCCCTCTGTCCTTTAGACCCTCACAGCGGATAAGGAAAAACTCCCCCAAAAAAAACCTTTACCGGGGGGAAAAAAATGGTAGAAACCTCAGGAAGTAGGTGTAGATGTCGTACAGAACAGATCAGCATAACAAATTAACAGTAATCTGTATGACACAATACAGTAATCTGTATGACATCCTCGGTAATGACAGTAGCTTACAACAACATTCATGAAAGTAATAATACTGTCGTTATAGTTCTGGCTACTGTGGTACAACATGTTGAAAGTATATATTAGTATCAGGCAGTATACATGTATGATAATATCATATGTCTATAATAGCAGTAGAAGTATGACTAATGATTAATGATGGCAGCAGCAGCAGCAGGAGGCATCTGGCAGGACCACGGCAGCAGCACAACCACACACGTCACACTATCCAGGCACCGCTGCAATACAAGTTAACCTGAGAGACAGTGGAGCACAAAGGCTCCGCAGAAGAAGCCGAGTTAGTGACATCCAGAATGGCCGAGTAAACAGGATACAGTAATAGGAGAGAGAGAGAGAGAGAGAGAGAGGGAGAGAGAGAGAGAGAAGGTGCCCGGTGCATTATAGGTGGTCCTCCGGTAGACTAGGCCTAAGTCAGCCTAACTAGGGGCTGGTACAAGGCAAGCCCGAGCCAGCCCTAACTATAAGCTTTATCAAAGAGGAAAGTCTTAAGTCTAGCCTTAAATGTGGAGACGGTGTCTGCCTCCCGGACCGCAACAGGAAGATGATTCCACAGGAGAGGAGCCTGATAGCTGAAGGCTCTGGCTCCTGATCTACTTTTGGAGACATTAGGGACCACGAGTAACCCTGCATTCTCAGAGCACAGAGTTCTGGTGGGATAATATGGCACTATGAGCTCTCTAAGATATGACGGAGCTTGACCATTTAGAGCTTTATAAGTTAACAGTAGGATTTTAAATTCAATTCTGGATTTTACAGGGAGCCAGTGCAGAGAAGCTAAAACAGGAGAAATATGATCTCGTTTCTTAGTTCCTGTTAGTACACATGCTGCTGCATTCTGAATTAGCTGAAGAGTTCTTAATGATTTACTAGAGCTACCTGATAGTAGAGAGTTACAGTAATCCAGCCTCGAGGTAACAAAAGCGTGGACCAATTTTTCTGCATCTTTTTGGGTCAGGATAGGCCTAATTTTCGCAATATTACGCAGATGAAAAAATGCAGACCGTGAGGTTTGTTTTAAATGAGAATTGAAAGACAGATCTTGATCAAATGTTACTCCGAGGTTTCTTACGGTAGTGGTAGAGGCCAGAGCAATGCCATTGAGAGAAACTATGTCATCAGATAAAGAGTCTCTGAGTTGTTTGGGGCCAAGAACAGTTACTTCAGTTTTGTCTGAATTTAACATCAGGAAATTGGTGCTCATCCAGGTTTTTATGTCTTTAAGACAATTATGAAGTTTAGTTAATTGATCACTTTCTTCTGGCTTCATCGATAAATACAACTGTGTATCATCCGCATAACAATGGAAATTTATAGAGTGATTTCTAATGATGTTACCTAAAGGAAGCATACATAGAGTAAATAGGATTGGTCCAAGCACAGAACCTTGCGGAACTCCAAAACAAACTTTAGTACGTACGGATGATTCATTATGAACGTCAACAAATTGAAAACGATCAGATAGATAAGATTTAAACCAGCTTAGTGCAGAACCTTTTAGGCCAATTAGGTGTTCCAACTTGAACTGATAGCCTCTTTGTTGTGGAGGCAATTCCAATAATGAGATGCAAGAGAAAATATTCTGTGGAAGACAGACTTGGACTCAGACACATACTTAGACACTTTCTAATCAATCTATAAAGATGGTTGGACTTTTTATTGACCATGAGCTAAATTGACAGTATATGTATGTGCTCTATACTTGTTTACTTTTCATTTGATGTATAATTTGTATTTTTTGGTATATGTTACAGAAAAAATGCTAGCTCGAAATAAGAATGTTGATCTGGCAGTTAAAAGGAAACCAAATGCTATTGAATCCTGGTTAAACTGCATATTTTTCAATATCAAAAGGTCCTTTGATAATGAGAACAAAGTTGTTGAAATAATTTCCCACACTTGCAGAAAATAATTTCAGTATAAGTAAAATTGCTAAACAGTTTCCCTTAAAGTACCTAGGTCTAAGCATTATACTTGACCTGCCTTTTCTGATTGTCCTTCATCTTTTCATCATCATACCTTAAGGCAAGCCAGCTCCCCTTAACTGCACTCATATGGAGTGATGACAGATGATAAATGATGAATTGTTTTTAGTTTACCATGACCTATTAAATCACATCACTTTCACTTTGTTCTAAGTGCTGCTTAGTGATAATGGATCTTTTCATTGAGGGTGAAAATTCTGTGTTAACACTGCAGACATCCTATCTACAGTCTATCTTGGCTAAATGCCGAACAATCTCTAACTACTGCTTCAGGTGCTAAGACAACGTGCTCTAGCTGAATATTAATGAGCACAAATCAATCAAAAAGGATGATGGCTTCAAATACTACCTTGTAATGAGGGTGACACATACTGCCATGCATTTATATACCTCCACCACCCAGTCAAGTTGCGGTTTAGATCCATGTCTGACCAGGCTCATATCATATACTGCATGTGGTGAAGACTTCATTATTTTAAAGATTTGTTTTTAATCTTTTAGGCCTATATTCAAAGGGACAGATGAGAGGGAGGGGAAGACATGCAGCAAAAACCCAGGTTGCCACTAAGGACTCAGCCCACATGGGGCACTCTACCAGGTGAGCTACCAAGGCATCTCATAAAGACATTGAAGGAATTTAATACAAGGTGTATCAGGTGTATCTTCACACACATCTTCAACCCGGGAGCAAAGAAGACCTATACAATCACCAGTTTCACGGAGGGCACCCAAGATTGATGTCACCAATCAGCATCCGACCAAATGTCTCCCCTTCTGCTCCTGAGTTATAGCATTTAATCATGGCCAAAAAGGTGTTTTTGCAGAACATTATGATAACACAATAAGGTTGACCTTTTGGATATAAAATGTCATCACTTCATCATTCTACCCTGTTAGACATTTGTGTGAAATGTTGTCATAATTAGTGTGTGAGTGACCTTTAGCCCCATTTCCACCGAGCAGGACGGTGCGGTACACCAATGAAACTGTTCCATACCATCCCCAATTTTTGGTCAGCCCTCTGCTGGGTTACCTAGCACACAGATCTGGTACTAAAAGGTGGAGCTGTGAACACTGCAGTCCGTTGATTGGTCAATTGAGGACGGAAACTCTGCTCAGGGCTGAGCGGTGGCTGGTTTTGAAGCTCATGTAACCACTGTTCATATTGTGGACAGTTTTATGATAGTAAACTGTAACTATACAATGAAAATGTTTTGCTGCCTCTAGCAGCAGCTGTAGTCTAAGAAAAATAATTCACTGGGCTGAATGCCGGCAACTTTTAAGGTGGAGCATTTACTTCTTATGTTACTCAGTGTATGAGTCAACAAAGTGAATCCTTCAGCACACCTTAAATATGACGACTATGACCATTACAAAAGTTTCAATTGCCTCTTTTGGATGACATGCACTTTTAGTAGTTAGAGTGGAATTTCAAGTGTTTAAATATATATATATATATATATATATATATATATATATATATATTATATGTAATAATTTCGGTGAGATTATCACTCAGAAAAAAAGTTTGTGGAGTGTCGTTCCTGTGGGCTTTGGCAACACTATTACTAACACACTTTTTTAAAATATCCCATGGAGAAAGACTCACTGCAGCCTGTTCTATTTTGTTCTGAAAATGTTGGCGTGCAACCCTGCTCTGTGGATGATAAATGAGATGCAGACTGATAAAGGAGGGGAAATACAGTGAGTGACAACAACCCCGCCCACATGAAAAAGTACTTTGCGGTGGAAATGCTAAGTGAACCTGGGGTCTAGGTACCATATCTGAAGGGTTACTTTTGGTTCCAAAGATACCATACCGAAAGTGTTTGGTGGAAATTGGAAGTGTTTGGCTTTTGACCACCAAATTTGAAGAAATTCCCTTCAGGTGTTTAGAAATCCAACTGCGTGTATGTGTGTGTGTGTGTGTGTGTGTGTGTGTGTGTGTGTGTGTGTGTGTGTGTGTGTGTGTGTGTGTGTGTGTGTGTGTGTGTGCGCGCGTGTGTGCATGACAGACTAAGAATGAAGAAGCTGCAGAGATCAGGTGAAATCAGAAGTCTGAAAATAGACAAGACTTGTCATTTCTCTATAATTTCCTCTCTAATTGAACCCGAGGGCTGCACAATGCAATCTCCAAGTCTATAATCTGGATCTTGAGTGAGAAACATTGTCATCAACATGACTGCAGTACACCGCAACATGACAGATAAGCCTGCACAATGTCTGCAGCTCCTAAAATAAATACACTCTTCAACATTTGTGTGTGTGTGTGTGTGTGTGTGTGTGTGTGTATGTGTGTTGGGGGGAGAATAATTCAGTCACTCTGTGGTTATCTGGCAGATCTGACTGTTGTTAAGCACAGCGTTTACTCCAAAAACCCAAATTAATGAACATCATGAAAAAAACACTCATTAAACAAAACAGAACATCCATAAATTAATGTTATTTATTCTGGAAGTTTATATTAAATTAGTTTTGGTCGCATTTGGTGCCTGCAGTAGCCACAGCAGTCACTTCAAGTTTATTTGGAGAACTAAGTGGTCATTACAGAGCCTCATTTCAATGCTAGGTTTGGTGCTCCTGCTGGGTTTGCAGTTGGCAAAGCTCGATCAAACATCAGGAGGGCTGCAGCTGGAGAGAGTTGACTGCAGTAGCCTCTCTGGAGTATCCTAACAGCAAAAGTTTGTGATGTTTGCTTCATTTTTATCTTTAAATATTACCTCTATGGAGAGTCAACGGCAGCATCTAAAACATACAGTAACTTCAGCTCTGCGCTCCAGTAAACTGGTAATTTCATGACTCATTTACTGTACCTATAATTTAAAACATTTCAGAAAGAAGCCATGTTTCACAAATGCCCACAAGCATAGCAATTTCAGCATTTTATCTCCCTGCTATTAAAGTATTTATCTGATTGGCAGTCAGACCTTTAAGCAAACTTGCTGTCATTTTTCCTTCCAATTCATCTGCATGTCTTGTGGGTCCAGTCTTCAGGGCATCAAGAAATATACAGTGTGTATTTAGGCATGCTCCCATTTATGTTTGAGCACTAATCCCAATCATGTCAATCATACAATTAAATTAAGAAACATCCTCAAGCTGCATTTATAAAATGCATCAAATTTATATCAAATCTGATAATGTGCTGGGCAGAAATCATGTGTTGCAGAACTGTCCAGTATCAATTGATTCTCCTAGGGACTACATACTGCTGTTCAACTGAGAAGAACTTGGTGGAGTGTCCCATTAATAGCTTTAATCTGTTCACACTTCCCACACATTTTTACCAATGAATTTTAATTTTTTTCCCATAATATTTAACCCAATTTCCATGACTTTATTCAAGCCGTTTATAGCAATACAGCTGTACATTATTACGCACTTCCCAGGCATTTGGGGATACGCAAACTGCTAACACTTGCTAATTTTATTAGACATGCCTGCCATTTTTTGGGGGGGATAGATAACTGAAGATCATAAAGTATATATAATTGTAAATAATTGTCACTAGCATCATTTCGTTTTTTTACCACACTGACAGTGAATATTCACCTATCTTATTATCCTCTCACTGTGCTAAATGGTAAATGGACTGCACTTTGTATAGCGCCTTTCTAGTCACTCAAAGCACTTGTACACCACACCACATTCATCCATTCACACACACATTCACACACTGGTGGCCGAGGCTACCATACATGGTGCCACCTTCAACTCAGTAGGCATTCACATGCTCTCACACTGATGGAACAGCCATCAGGAGCAATTTGGAGTTCAGTGTCTTGCTCAAGGATACTTCAACATACAGCCTCGAGGAGCCAGGGATTGAACCATCAATATTTCGATTAGTGGATGCCCCACTCTAGCTCTGCACCACAGCTGTAAAAAGTAAACCTTCTTTTAAGAAAAAAGTAAAGCTTTTTGGCATTTGTCTGTTTCCCTCCTGAGGTGACAGCACATTTCTTTCCCTAAAAGGGGTCACAACCCAATGCCCCAATGTCTGTCTGGTCTATGTATATCAAGCAATACTAGTGATGCTAGTTCTCGTTTCAACAGCAGTGAAGCACTAGATTTTAAACTGAAAACACAAGGTGCATTTTTTATGTAACGTAAAACAATGTATATTCAAAACTTTTACAAAAGATTCTGTTAATTCCAAACCATTTCCAGGCCTGAAAAACTGTTTTTCGAATTTCATAACCTCTCCAGGATTTCATGAGCATAAGAACTAAGTACATGTTTTAGAATATTGTACAGAAATCTAGCTTCCAATAATCTCTGTCAAACACAGCATGACACAAGGCCACTAAGACCTATTATCATCTGACAACAACAGACAAAGCTGGGCTGTCACTGTTGTCAACAAAGCAGTGGTGGTTATTGGATAGGCATGGAGGGAGAGAAAGAGAGTTGGGCCTTTTAACAGGAGAAAGAGAGTGTGTGCAAGTAAGTGCAGAACAAGCATTGTGTTGGTCTATTGACAGAGCTGCACACTGGCTGAATGGCCTACAGGATTGGCAGCATAACTAAAATTTCACATTACAGGGACTTCTTCTGTTGTTTCATTTTTGTTTCTATTGACTTAGAGATACATCAATGTGTTAGCAGGCATATACAGGAACGGCCAGTGCTGAGAATGCTTGGTTACCAGTAAACTCTTTAAGATTTTATACTACACATCTTTCTGTGTATTTAAAAGCTCATAAAAAGCATATTCACCTCAACTGAGCTATAACTGTGAACTGTCATCTACGGCGACCTCCTTCTTCCTCACCTCTGAGATACTAAATTAGATTCATGAGAAAATGAGCACAGAGGACAAAGCAATCAAAGACTCCAGCTGTTCCATACTAACGAGGGGATCTATGTAGTGTATGTCTCAGGTAAATTAGTGGATCACAGCACAATGACCTTGACTACAGTCAAGGATGAATTTTAATTTCAAAAGTTTTCTCTACGGTGCCAAGCCAGTTATTCAATACTACAGAATTTCAGGGCAATTAAGCACAGAGTTTTAGTATAAATGAAACGCCCACTGATTTTTAAGGTTATTTTCTCCTTTGGTTTAACAGACACAGGACAGATGGAGAAGATAAAGAGAGATATCGTGAAATAAGGATATTATGCCAGACTCATCCTGCATACTTTGATTTGATGATGTGTCTTAGCCAAATGTGTATGTTGTTTCTTGATTTGTTAACTATGTCAGTAGCCATTTTATGGATGTCTCAGTTGGTAGGGAACACCAACTGGCGGCTCAACTTGCAAGATCTGCAAATACAGTATCTGTAGCTAAAATAATTAGCCAATTTATCAATCAGTTAATCAACAGAAAGTAACTACTAACTATTTTTAATATCATTTTTTGAGCAAAAATAGTGGAGAAAAAAAAAGCTAAATATTCTCTGATTTCAGCTTCTCAGATAAGATGAGTTGCTGCTTCCCTTTGTCATATGTCACTGTAAACTGAATTTGGTATGTTTAGGTTCTGGACTTTTGATTGAAGACGTCTGAATTTGTTACCTTGGGCTATTCATCTGACTCTCAATGATCTAAACTGTGTTTGGACTGGGGGAGAAAATCGGAGCACCTCAAGGAAATCATGCAGACAAAAGCAATGCATTTTACTAACAGAGTGTATGTGTAAGTAATTCATGAGACTTTTTCCTTGAGTTTCCAATAGAGCAGTGAAATACATAAATAAAAATGGCTTTTAAAGTATTCAGCATATTTATTATTTTCAAAGAAAGAGCTTTATTTCCTCAGACATTTCACCACCCATAGTCCTGCCAACCACATCTATACCCAGATAGAAATAATGTACAATCATTGTAATCAATGGTCAGTGTCACAATAGACAGTCATGTGTTTTGCGTCCCCCTTTTGGCCAATTGATGTAATATTGCTTCATTCGCATTCTCCCATGACCCTCTACCAATGTGCCAAATTTCACATGGATTGACCAAGTCAGTGAGGGGAAAAACATGGAACAGACACACACACAGTAAATAAGTACAGTGCTGCAGATTTTCAGAAATCTCGTCAAGACCTACAGTCAACCACGGACCATATGTACAAAAATGTACTCGGCTTTGCCAGGCTGTTATTAAACAACTCTCACAAACAGGCCATGGGTCGGGCTGTTTCCTGTTCTCATATGTGTGCATAATTGCAGCCGTGTGTGTTTGAGTGATCATCGACAAATCTCTTCGGAAGGGCAGCGTGATTTATGGTTTGCCTTGAATTACTAAAGAAATGCCCAATGGAAATATAACACAGAAAAGAGCACTTTCCCCTGTTTACTGCGAGTGTAAGTATATCTCAGTTAAAAGTGGGATGTCACAATGATTACAATGTTTTAGAGGCTTTACATTACTGATGAAACACCCCTACATCAATTAAGCATTTCAGAGGTCTTGTAATGTTGCTTCTGTTGTGATTTATGTAAACTTTTTTAATGGGTTGTTGTTGTTTTTGTCGTTGTTGTTGTGTTGGAACATGTTTTATGGTTTTATGTTGTCTTGCAAGTCAAAGACAAATTTCTGCCCTCTGCATGCATAAGGTAGACAATAAAGTATTACTCTATTCTAAGTGCTGTCATCTATGAGCAGAGAACAGTTCACACTTCATATTCAAAATGAGCTGGCTTTCTGGCTGGGCTGGATAACTGATTGGAAGAGAGTCCAACTTGTCCAAATGTGTCTTGACCTCGTTTCACATCTCACAGAAAATGCCAGTGCCCGCTCCACCTCGTAAATTAGTTTCACATTAAGTCTAAACACTAGCCTGGGAACCAAGCAAGTCTGCAAGTTTATGTTTTATTTGCTCTGGCAGTTTGGTTCAGACGCATTTATAGCCGGCCTATCCAGGGCCAGTCACAACTGTTCATCAAACATGGGGCCTATTTTAGACGATGATTGACAACATGTGGAGCTTTTGTGCTTTATGTAAATGCGTGATGATGTAATTTTTGGCTGACACACTCATCATGCTGATGAATCTACTGCAAGCATAAACCTATCTTAGTAAAAAAAAAAAAGAGGCGTTATTGAGGAAAAACAACCAACATGGCTGCAGATGAAGTAGAACTTTCCTTTGCAGTACTACTTTCAAATTCTGATGGAAGAAAGAGTTCACAGACATATTGATGTTATACCATCATAGCTTATATCTGCACACTGTCGTCTGTTTACTTTTATCTGTCACTTTGAACTACATCACGTTTCCTTACTCCAATTCAGTGGTTCCCAACTGGCTCAGCCATGGGGTCAATATTTCCCCTTAGTCATTAGTTCAAGGTCCACCTAGTTCAATATATTCAACTTCATACCGGTGTTTGGCCATGTCGTCAAGCTAGTTTGCTGTTTTTTGTCAGAAATTCACTGTGCTTTAGAATAAAGAGTTCTTTTTAAGATACTTGACATGTTGATGAGTCACTTGCCGTCCATTCGGAATGGATCATGACCCACTTTTGGACAACGACCCACCAGTTGGGAACCACTTCTCTAATTGGTTGTGCATCCAGACACATTTTTGGCCTACAGCTATTTACAACACCCCTTGGAAAACTAAAATAACCTGAGGGGTTCTAGACTAATTTGCATTTGGGATTTGGTCTGGCAAAGTCAGGATATCTTAACACACCTTTAGGACCTTAAAGTCATGAGTCATATGAGAGGAGAGAGAGTGTTTGCGCGTGCATGTGTGAATGTGCATGTGCATCAATAAAAACTGTCATGGTTTCAGCTTTAAGTACTCCACACAAAGCAGTTTGGGCTCGATCTGACATCTCACTATTTAGGGCCATATGCTCACACAGTGGCTGAAGGGGACTTTAAAACAGTCCATTGTCCCTGGATGGAAAGTGACAGCGCATAAAGAGCCAGAACCTGGATGCAGTGGATGATTACGGGGCAGTGACATTTAATATGCAGTCCTTTGGAGCTCCACAAGGACACAGCAGTGTACTCCCATTCCTTTGATACACCGGTGTACAACAAATCTCTCATATTTACATCCCTGCCTCTCCACACCATTCAGCCACGTCAGTTTGTTTGAGTGTAAGATATGGGCTTGTCAGTATTCACCAGCAAGGGTGGTGGTGTGATAGAACTGCAATTTCCAAGCAGTAGGCTCTCCCGAAATTAGAAATCATTCCTCCCCCTATGGAAAGAGGCCACCTATTGTACGAATCACTGCCTCACTGAACCCAGGCTGGCTGAAGTGCTATTGTGCTGAGAGAGGATGGATATATGGAACTATTCAGACAGGGACATGGTACACCTGCTGTTAAGCTCACATATTTTTTCCACAAACAGAAGAAAGGGAATAGAAATGAAAGTGGTTGTGTAAGATGAAAATAATGTGTTCATAAGGGATCAAAGCTATCTCCCATTTTAGTTCAGTTGAGACGGAAAGGGTGTATGAAAGAGACGGGGAGTCAGCCATGCGTAGAATTGCCTCTTCAATGGGAGCCCATCTCTTACATGGCAAACCAAAATTACAAACAAAACGGTAAAATGGACACATTTATACATATGACACTGATCCCAGTGCAATCTTATTACTAGAGCATGGCCATCCGCAGACCTTGCCACTACTGGTCTGTTTTACTTTAAGACCACAAGTATAAGACCAGGGGACTAATAAATAAGATGACTAAGCACTTGTTTTCCAAGTCAATGACACACTGTAATGTAGCCTTTCAAACAGATTTAAAGAGGTATTTGTAGCATGTTATTCTGATTTATTAGAATAACAGTTTTCACTATCACTACATGTGGAATACAGCTTGGAGTTACAGACATACAGTCTTGTTTTATATGAAACAGCTGTCCCTGGATGTGATGTAATTCTCGTCCAGTACATCTGCACTTTGTTGTATCAAGGATATTAAGAAATCAGCTGTTCTGATTTGAAGGTCAAACCACAGAGTGTGCCCTGGAAGGCTGCCTCGCTGTAAATAACATCTCATAAGAAACTCTATTCAAGACTAATAGACTCATTCATGCATTGAGCTTCAAACCCATCTGGCTCTACAGGCAGTAGATTGGCAATCAAAACTTTAAAATGACTTTAGTGGTTGCTATTAATATGCCGTCACCCTACTTTCTTGCCCTCTAACAAAACGAGTAAAAGGTCAAATAAGGTCAGAGGTGTGGATGTTGTTTTTTTTTAAGTTAAAACATGTGGCAGCATTTAAATATTCACTGTTTACACATTCAACATTTCTCGAATTATGTGCAGTACCTTTCAGTACTTAAAGTATGTATTCTGAGACATTAAATACCCTGCTTGAAACATTAAGAGAACACTTAATCGTAGTCAGTTATCAATCTGTCCGTTTAGGAAGCACAAGTGATTGTGAATCAATATCACCTGCTTTAGTGCAAATGAAAGTGACAACAGGTGCAATGGAGAGGCAAAAGCAAGACAACCTCCAAAATGGGAATGGTCTTACATGTGCCCACAGACAGTTGCTCTCTTCTTATCCTTCATCACTGATTCTTCTCTAGTTTTGTGTTCTGCTAGTGTTCTTGTCACCACTAGTAGCATGAGGCGATACTTGCAGTCCAATCAGGATGCACAGGTAGTCCAGCTCCTCCAGGATGGCACATCCATACGTGCAGTCGCAAGAAGGTTTGCTGTGTCTCCCAGCACAGTCTCAAGAGCATAGAGGAGATACCAGGAGACCGGATGTTACACAAGGAGAGCTGGACAGGGCCGTAGAAGGGCATCAACCCAGCAGCAGGACCGGTATCTGCTCTTTTGTGATAGGAGGAACAGGAGGAGCCCTGCCAGGGCCCTACAAAATGACCTCCAGCAGGCTACTGGTGTGCATGTTTCTCACCAAACTGTCAGAAACAGACTCCATGAGGGTGGCATGAGGGCCCGACAGCCTCTAGTGGGACCTGTGCTCACAGCCCAGCACCATGCAGCTCAATTAGCATCCGGTAGAAAACACCAGAATTGCCAGGTCCGCTACTGGCGTCCCATTCTCTTCACAGTTTAGAGCAGGTTGACAGTGAGCTGATGGAAAGGATCTGGAGAACATGGTGAACATTATGCTGCTTGTAACATCATCCAGCATGGATGGTTTGGCGGTAGGTCAGTGATGGTCTGGGGAGGCATATCCTTGAAGGGTCACACAAACCTCTATGTCATAGCTAACAGTACCCTGACTGCTGTTAGGAACCAGGATGAAACCCTCAGAACAATTGTCAGACCTGATGCTGGTGCAGTGGGCCCTGGGTTCCTCCTGGTGCAGGACAATGCCTGGCTTCATGTGGCCAGAGTACGTAGACAGTTCCTGGATGATGAAGGCATTGATGCCATTGACTGACCCTCTCAAACCCTTTACCTTAGTGCATCAGATGCAGCAAAGTGCTGCCACAGACTGTCCAGGAGCTCACTGATGCCCTGATCCAGGTCTGGGAGGAGATCCCCCAGGACACCGTCCACTGACTTATCAGGGGCATTCCCAGACATTGCTGGGAGAGCATACAGGCACGCGGGTGCCATACACACTACTAAGTCACATTATGAGTTGCCATGATAAAATTCAGGCAAGTTGGTTTAGCCTGCGATTTCAACTTTGATTTTCGGGGTGATTTTACATCATGGGTTCAATAGGTTGATGATGTTGGTTTCCACTGACCATTGTTACGTCATTTTGTTCTCAACAAATTATACAATGCACATTTGAATAATTTGTTCATCAAGATCTGATGCGTAATTTAGGTGTTCCCTTAATTTTTTTGAGCAGGGTACATTTCTACCACTTTCACTGAGTCCAGCAGATGAGAAGATTATATACACTGTATAATATCTTAATTTGTAAAACTGTAAACAAACATAAAGAGCAGAAGCAAACCAAATCCATGCAAATGTATGCATGTGATCCATACACAGATACTTAATCCTACAGTTAATCCTAACCATCAACCAAAATTCAAATTTATTGCAAAGAGGATGCTCCAAAAACACACTATACAGAAACGTTATTCTCAAAAGAATTTTTCTGGCCATGCATCCACTGGTCATAGTTTTGAATATACAGTACTGCACCAATGCAAAAAAGTCTCCTCAGTGTTGTCAAAACCTTTCAGTCCACACATTATTCACTATACAGTGTGTGCACAAATTACAACATAAGCCCTCTCTGGAGTAACTATTTTCCCCAACAGTCGTTCAGACCATCGTTCTTGACCAAGATTAAAAACAACACAGCTGCTCAAAACAAAACCAGAGCCCTGAAAACCCTGATTACTGTACTGCATTCTTGTAAAGACTGAGCTAATCAGGCTCATATTCTGACAGCACTGAAATGTCAGGTGTTCCCAGGTATTAGTTCTTTTGTGCTTTTGTGTCTATATAAATTAAAGAGCAAAGTGCGTGTCAGTCTTACAATAAAACACAAAAGTGTTTTGAAAGAGCAACAGCATGGGTAAAATATATTAATTAAAAGCAGCAGGGGCTGATAACTCATTGTCCATAGCTACTTTTTCAATAAATGAAATTACCAGCATGAGAAAGCCATTGTTCCAGGGAAGCAAAGGGGTGAGAGCCTGTAGGTTTTTTGATGGACAAGAAAGGCTCTCTGTGTTGCTCTCTGTTAATCCATTCTCTAATTTTAGTGTGGAAAATGCCTTCTGCAAAAATCAAGGTTGCACTAAAGAAAGGTTTTCCAACACCAGGGTTGGCACTACAAATGTTAATTGGTGGCCATGTACACTTTCAGTCTGACACTGTGAAGTAGCAGAACAAAAGGTTATCCTAATACAACTTGTTTCCCCTTGTAACAACATTAGCCTACAGCAACACTGTCTTTGGAATATTAAGCTGTCATGTGCTTGTGGTTCATTCTTGTCTACAGTATCGACATTTTGTTTTTATGATCATCCAACATAGTTACTTATGTATTTTCTTGAATACGTCTTACCTACAAATATGAGAAATATATTATTCACTCCCTACACTGTCAATATCAATCCAGCACAACTGCAGTGCAGCCACCCCACACTAAACTCCTCCATCAGCCGCCATTAGTCCCATGTTTTAACTGTTACATCCACATTTTAATACCTTTGTTCATTATCATTTCCAAATAGTCAGAGAAATTAAAAGCTGTCCTGTAAACTTAATGACACCCTCTATCAGTGGTTTCTGGGAGAAACTAAAATTACCGCCTTGTATGAAGTTGCAGTTACAGTTTACATTTTTACCCAGAAGCAAAAAATATCTACACAATCAGATGAACACCCAAGATTAGTGTCACCAGCTCAGTAGCTGACCAAATGTCTCCCCCCTTGTTTGAGACATGATGTTGGGTAACAGCCAAAAAAGTGTTTTTGCAGAACATTGTGATGTCACAGTGATGTTGACCTGTGACCCTTAGCATATATAATGTCATTACTTCATCATTTTATCCTATAATACATCTGTGTGAAATTCTGTCATAGTTAGAATATGAATTCATGAGTCATGGCCAAACATGTTTCATGAGGTCACAGCGACCTTTAAAGCTGCTACAAGGAACTTTTAACTGGATATGCAAAAGTCTCTTGTTTCTGCTGATGTCTGTGCGTGACCTACAAGAGCAAATGAGACCATCAGTGTGAAGATAAGCTATTTCTATATAGTGTACATCCATACCTTTAGGAAAATGTCTCCGGGTCCGCCCCGTCGCTTCCAGGACGAAACGATTTACGGCACTCAAGACGGCACACATCATCTTACCTAGCTGCTTACACTTATAGTGATATAAAGAAATAGTCGCTATTCCTCCTCCTCGACCCGACATCCACGGGGAGTTAAAAGAGCAGCAATCATCGGGTAAAAGTTCTGTGAAAGCACTGGACTCACCAACAGTCAGCCACATCTCAGTCACACAGTGAAAATCCAATCCTCGGGAAGTCAGGAAATCCTTCAGGATAAACATTTTGTTCGCCAGCGATCTAGCATTTACCAGCCCAATCCTGGCAGGAGCCGGCGGGTTCACGGTGTAAGCTGTCCGGGGGAGGCCACAGGGCTGGAACACTTCATCCGGGCCGACAACAGGTACCAGCCAGGCGTCGACAGGGTCCTGCAAGTGCCGAGAAATAAAGAGGCAAGGCACCGCTCCATACTCAGTCCAAGAAGCTGTGGAAGTGCTCACCAAACTACCAGATCACAGTGACCTTTGACCACAAAATTCTACTCAGTTCATTGTTGAGTCCAAGCAGAGGTCTGCAACAAATCTGAAGAAATTCTCTCAAAGTGTTCTTGGGACATCACATTCAGGAGAATGAAACAGACACAAGGTCAAAATGACCACCAAATCCTAATTAGGTTGTCCCTGACTCAAATACCCCTTTGTGACAGTCATGGGCTGGCTTAGCTTGGTTTGGTCAGTCAGCCCAGCATGGCAGGAATTTGAATCTCAATTACAACAGGGCTACCTGCTCTGGGTAGGTGAAGGGAAGGCGTGTCTTGAAATGATTTCAATGGCTTGTCTTGAGTGATGACATTTAAAAGCAGCAGGCCGTTTTACAGCTCAAGTTCGGTGTTATTTTTGCTGAGAGTGTTTTTCCATCACACAGCAGGGTAGGTAAAAGAACGTTTACCTGTTAGGGGTGCAGTAAGAGCCTGTTGTGTGTAGCTCTCCATCTAACATCTCACTGCGTCTGGTTCTGCTTTTACTTTTTCCCTTGTGGTATCAGTAGACTTGTTTTTATTAAAGTAAAGTCACTAACCAAGTTCCGCTGAGTCAGTGATAAATTTATATTACATCATTTTGTTATGTAAAAGCTTTTTGTAAAGCAGCAAAATAAGGAAATGTTGGGTTTTCATCAGCAGTAACTTAACACAACTCATACAGCTGAAAGCGAACATCAAACAGTAAAATAAAGCTGATATCTACAATGCAACAGGACACAGGGGAGAAACTAAACTTCAAACCAAAGAGATTCAGTTGGAAGCCAAAAAAGTACTGAGAGCTGATCACAGAGAGACTTTTAAAAACACCTATCTCTCTTGTCTTCTGCACAGACAGAGGTGAGTGGAGTCTCGCAACACATACACTTGTTTGAGGGGGAGAAGGGGGGTCGTTGGGGGTTGACTGTTGTCGGCAAGACATCATCATTATCCGCTTAGAGGCGGGCGGCCACCCTTTTGGCCCTGCTCCAGAGAAGCAAATGCAAATTATTTATTTATTAATAAATGTATATTTTTTTGCACCAAACACATAGTATTATCTACTTCACATTCTCGGACTGACACTCTCACTGTCCAAGGACAATTCAAGACGATGGTCACAAATCCCCTCCGCTTGGCGTCTGGTTTTCACAGAGTATTGTCCCTTTTTGATATGTTTAAACTTGAGTATTTTTCTGTATCTTGACATCATTGCAAATGAGAGAAACCAATGATTTTGAGGCTTAAATGAATAATTCTCTTTCAGTATTGCAGCATGGGAAACCTGTCACGTTTGTGCCAGGTGTTTTATTATTTCCTTTGTCAAAAGCAAACAATGTGAATCTCTAAAAACTCAGACATTTTAGGACAGTACAGCTGTGATACAAACTAAAAGTGATGATAAAGTACAGTTTCCACAGATATGTTTGAAGACTTTGAAAAACAGTAATATGACATCAGAGTCATGAAGTATAACCCATTAATTATTATTTTTTGATAATTAACCATTTTAAATGAGGTCTCTCAGTGGATGGAGTCCTACAGTCACTGCAGGTTATAAACTGTCAGCAAACGTGCAGTGTCTGAATTTGCTGTCCCTTCCATCTTCTTAGTCATCCTCCCCCCTTAACCTCTGTCTAGATTGTCCATGCACATGGCAAGAGGAGAGCCCTGCCACCGGGTCTACCTTCTTGCTGTCTGTGTCGGAGACGGTGTGAGACAAGCACCTGAATGGCTTGCTGCCTATCTCATCACCTTCATGGTGTTCCTTTCTGAATGTCTGCCTGGATGCTCCTGGTGCTGGGCTGGAGGAGGGCACTGATCCTGGGTATACGTCCTCAACGTCGCTGTTGGTGTTGCTGTCAGAGATAGCCCAGACAATTGCTCGAATCACCTGCTGCTCCTTTCATAACCTTCACCATCATCTTCCTCTCCTGCCATCTTTCTCCAGGCACGGGATCCTCTGCTTCAGCAGGTTGGTGATTTCTACCTCAACTTCAGGCTCAGCAGCAGCGTCTTCAGCTGGTTGAACTTCATCACCATTGTCAAGATTGTCATTGACAACGGCAATCTCCATTATCACTGACCTCCTGCTGTTCTATAAAATCTCTAAACAAAGCAATGTGAATTCATGTGAATAAACTGCAGCAAGGTGATCATTTCAGGGTCAAGGCACTTGTCCTGTGCAATTAGCTCCATCACTTCAGGGTCTGATCATAGCTCTGTCCAGCAGCTGCACTTCATCCTCTGTTGGACAGAGCAACAATCTGTTTGGAGACCAATAACAAGGACAAAGAGTGTGCATATTTAGATTAAAAAAAAAAACATCAGTAAGTATCATGTGATGTGTGATTTTTAATCTGGTGGAAGAATTTTTTTCGGCACGAAACAACAAAGATATGATGGGTTATAGTGTGACTTGCTGTGGCCGCCCCATTTACTCCAATAGAACTAGCACCAAAGTCTGGCTACTTGAACACTGAAACTGTCAACATGACCAGCCTATCCATACTTCCTTTGTTATTACTTTTTTTAATCTTCTTGTTGTGTTTTGTTTTATTGTTATATATATGTACTGTTATATGTTATGCATTGCATATGTTAAGAATATGTGCCAGACCCCAAGAACAACAGCGGCATCTATGCTGCAGCTAGTGGGGATCCTAACTAAAACTAAACTAAAACTAAATTAAACTTCCCGCTAAGACATCCTGCTTGGCTGATCTTACTCATAGCTCTCATTTTGACTTGTCTAACATAGGTGTAACTGATAGCAGTAATTATTAATAGTGCTTCAGTGCAAAGGCTGATTACATACAGTGTTATGTACTGATTATATGAACAGGACAATATGATCATGTAAAGCACAAAGTGAGGGAATGGTTTTGCCATCGCTGCAGGTAACATTAACTATTGTAATATTAATTCACAGGTTTTTATTCTTAAACAAAAAGCCATTAGTGCCACTGATGCTCTTAACAGTAAAGGAAACATATCTTATAGCATGTCCATTGCCATTGCAGATTTGTTAGCTCCAAGGTTTTATTTGTGTGCGTTCACCTCCGTTTTTTCATTTGCTTATGTGGCCAAAGATTGAAAACATATTAATTTGTAAATAAGAGTTTATGAGTCTTCAGGGAGATTTCATTTCCTGTATTCTGTAATAACTCCAGCTGTTTCTAGATTTGTTCCCATGTCTGGGCTATGATTGTGCTGGTATGACAACAAGACTACCAGGCCGCACTGATGTCATTATGATAGCAGGTACACAAGTCTGATATGACAACAGGGGACAAACACTAGAGTCAACTACAGAATTCATGCTGCACATCAGTCTATAGAACGGAAGAAGATCATATAAGGCAATGTAAAAGAAGTCTAACACTATTCCTTGCCTCTGTGCTTTCTGACATGCCTGCTAAGTTATCATGTAGAGAAAAAGAGGGACAGACATGTAACAAAATGTTTCTAAATCTTTTAAAGTCCAACATATTTACATCCTTCTGGTCATAATGTGCAGTAAAAATAAGTTCCTCTAGAATACGTAGGCTTAACATCATGTACTAACAGCAAGCAAGCTTCTGAATATCGCAAAACATCAGACACTCTGAGTCTGAATCCATTGTAAATGCACCCCTATTATGTCAGGTAAACAGAACACGTAACAATCAGCCATGCACTCGAGATTATGCTGGAGACGACTTCCCACATGTATACTTAATAAACTAGAATTACCACCTCACGGTTGTATGCCTCCATGAAACAGGACAAGTTGCACTTACAGTTTACATCCCATGTCTGTGAAAACATGGATGCTTCACACAGATCTTCGCTAAGTCAGCACAGAAGATCTATAAAATCAGCACAGTTTTAAGGTGGGCACCCAAAATTAGTGTCACCATTACAGTATCTGACCAAATGTCGCCCCTTCTGTTCCTGAGATATAGCGGTTAATAATGGCCAGAAGAGTGTTTTTGCAAAACATTATGATGTCACAGTGAAGATGACATTTGACCTTTTGGATATAAAATGTCACCACTTCATCATTATGTCTTATTAGACATTTGTGTGACATTTTGTCATAATTAGCATATGAATTCTTGACTTATGGCCCAAAACATGTTGTGTGAGCTCATAGTGACCTTGACCTTTGAACACCAACATCGAATCAATTCATTCTTGAGTCCAAGTAGACATTTGTGCCAAATTTGAGGAAACTTTCTCAAGTTCTCAAGATACTGGGGTAATGAGAATGAAACAAACACAAGATCAAAGTGACCTTTGACCACCAAATTTGAATCAAATTGAATTTGAATCAGTTGAAAATATTGCAAACTTCTTTTTTTCTCATTTAATTCTGTACATATTCCACAAGGTCTGGACATTACTGATGCCAAAATATCCCTTAGGAAAGTGCCATTAAAAGTGAACGTTTGTGACAAATTTGAAGAAAGTCCCTCAGGGCGTTCTTGATATATCGTGTTCACAAGAATGAGATAGACAAGGTCACAGTGACCTTTACAATTGACCTTTGACTACCAACATCTAATCAGTTCATTGCTGAATCAAAGCAGATGTTTGTGCAAAATCTGAAGAAATTCCCTTTAAGTGTTCCTAAAATATTTTGTTCACAAAATGGAACAGACAGACAACCTGAAAACATAATGCCTCTGACCACAGCTATCCCAGGCATGGAGGCATAAAAAGCATCTTACCCTTCACAAGCAGTTAATGAAAGTTTATTCACACATGAAGACTGCTTGCGTATAATTCAACTCATCACTAAAACTGCTGCCTGTCGGGACTGACAGAACTAGCCACAACAATATGTACTGTAACGTAAGTTTCTACGACTACAATAACTTAAAGGAATACTAAAATGACTATTTGCTTATAAATCATTCACCCCATGTAGGGTTGAATGTGTTAAGAAATCGCAGCTTTTCTCAAATGCCTCTGCAGTGAACCAAGAATCCAAATATGGGGACCATTCTTCATGAACTACAATAAACGGACCCGCATTTAAGAACAGGAAAACTATATCCAAAAAACCATTTACCAACTCTTACACAACTTCCGTAATGTAATCCAGATCTCATTTATCCAGTCTTGTGCTCAGTTCTTCCCAAACACATGCATTTTTGCTAAACCTTTACAATTTGAGGATGCTTTCAGACCTAGAGTTGTCTTGCTTTGGTCCAAATCAGGGACTAATTTTGTTACAAAGTTGCACAATTGCCTAGAGTTGGTTCGTGGTCTCACGGCAGCATTTACAAGCGGACCAGATAAAATGCCTGTGCAAGAAAGCTGTGCTTGATTGGTCAGACGTTCCATGCGGTAAAAATCCAGGAAGTAAACAAAACATTGAAGAAAACTAAACTTGCAAGATAAATGTGACACTTTCTAATAACACAATGGAAGGACAACTACGCAGGTTGATTTTAGCGCTGCTCATCGTGTACTATATTGTTTGCATTGTTCATTTTAGGCAAACCATACAGTTTGAAAACGAGGCGCGGCTCCAACTAGAAAACAATGTTTTGATGCATTGGATGTGCCAAATATGCATATTAAGGCGGTACAGGAGGAAGCACACATTAATTATCCTCCAGGACTGTAACACGCTCATGCTTGTTTAACCCAAACAATGTGTAATGCGACTGCAGTTGGTTCGGATCGAGGTCGGAACACGTCCTCACCACAAACAAACCGCACCAGAGATCGTTTGTTACCGGACCGAGACCACCTCTTCAAGCAGATCTCGGTTCGGTTGTTTTGGTGCACACCTGAGTACAATTGCTGTGTTCACATCTCATCCAAACGTACCGCACTTAGAAGGTAAACAAACTTGAGTTCAATTGAACCAAACCAAACAGGGTAGGTGTGAAACCCTAAAAAAACTCAGTCCACACAGTGTCATGCATAGCCAAGTAGTGTGCCTGGGCATGCACATGTGCTACCCATGCCTACCCAGGCACACTCAGGAAGTGCTACTCATAGGCGGAAGATTTTATCAAACTTCACGAGTTGTGTGAGAGTTTGTAAGTGGATGTTTTGATATACTTTTGCTGTTGTTAAATGTGAACCCTGTTTACTTCAGTCCATGAAGAATGTTGCCTTTTTTGGGCTTCTCTGTTCACCGTGGAGGCATGGGAGAAAAACAAAGCTTTCATTACACATTCACGATTACATGCTGTGAGTAACTGATACACAAATGGTCATTGTGCAGGTTAAGTATTCTTTTAAGACTAATTTGAGGCAATTATGCCCACAATGTGGGGGAATGATTTAGTCATTCACAAGAACAAATTATTAATGTGAAGGAATAAAGTCAGTAATTTAAAAGAAAGAATTATTCATTTGAGGGAACAAATGACTAATTTGTGAATACAAATGATCAAACGGTTTACCCCTGACAACTGTTTGACTCTGTGGGGAAGACACAGCACTAACTAAACTAAGTTGATTAGGAAACAGCCATGCATTGAACAGCTATCTATTTCTCCCACAGCTAAAACATCTCCCTAATGAAAGTTAAACACTGTTTAGACTCTCTGCAGAAGGCTGTGGAGGTAGCTTCATTCATACATCCTTAATGGCCACATGCCTCGGAGCTAGAGACCAAGATTAACTGTCACCTTTTACTTATTCTGTCTGAGAAAGGTCCAGACAACTGATTTCAGGAAGTGTGATCTCATATTTAACTATGGTCTACTAAGGAAATAAGAAGAGCGATGTCCACAGGTAAAGAGAGTTGAAAGGCCTCTAAGGAGTGAAAGCTGGGAATGAAGGCACCGTGTCAGATGTGGACATGGGATCAGAGTTCATTAACTATCTCCCCTCTCTAATGAAGCTTTTTCCGGCTGAGGGACTTTAGCAATTGCTGCAGTAATGCTAGTGAAGCATGAGGAGTCAGGAGCCTAGGAGCACAAAGCCAAAGTCACCCCTCACAGAAGGCAGACAGATTGGGTGAGGATCAACGTCAACCTTTAAAAAGTAGAATCTACGTACTAACTATGCACATCTGATTGAGTCTGACTCATTATTTTAAAATCCCTACTGCACAGACGACCATGAGGTGATTAAAAAAATATATTTTGGGGATGCAAAAAGCTTCTAAAAGTGCTGATTTAAGAATTCGAGTCACGTGATAAAGACCTCATAGGGATTCACATGGCAAATAGATTAGGTGAATGATAAATGGTCATAGAATTTAAGGGTAAGTCAACAACTCCTCTCCCCTTTTTTTGCTGAACTCCAGGGACAACTTTTATAAAAATCAAAAAACAAGTCTTTGTTGTATTTGCTCAAAGTCTCACTATACTGACACATAATCTGTAAAAAATAAAAATCATGTTCCTCTGTCTCCTCCTAGAGCTCCTAATGGCATTTGCAAGAATCTACCTGAACGAAAACAACCTGTCAGAGTAAGGATGGCTCTCTAACATAGCTGTCAACTGTGCACACACTGTGCAGCTAGCAACATCATACACGGAAAAGACAAGAAAAGAGACGAAGGTTGACATCTAAAAGCTTGCTTTCACTTTCACAGAAGAAGACCAGTGTTGAAAAGCTGGCTTTGCTTTGTTTACTCGTCTTTGCTGCTGTTGGTGTTTTGTTTTGTTTTTCTTATTGCTAGTGATTACTTAAAGTAAACAAGCAGCTAAAGTCAAGAGAGAGTGAGACTGAAACAAACTTGTTACATCAGGTAAGATTATTTTTCTTTAGCCATTAGCAAAAATGTTTCATTTTCATCTAGGCATTTAGAGGAACTTTCTTTTTTACAGTTTATATGTGTCATGTACATCTGTTAAGATATAGTGAAAATTTCAGCAAATATTACATAAAGTTATTTGTTGTAAAGCTACCTAATGTCGCTTAAAGTTAGTGTTTAAATCTTAAATGTTCCATTAAAGGTGCAGTGTGTAAGATTTAGTGGCATTTTAAGTGGCAGTGAGGTTGCAGAACTGAAACTAGCCCTGTGTGCTGAGCATGTAGGAGAACTATCGTGGCTGACAAGAAAACACGAATGATCCGATCTGAAGCCAGTGTTTGGTTTGTCCATTCTGGGCTACTGTAGAACAACATGGCAGACTCTGTGGAATAGGACCTGTTCCATATGTAGATACAAATGAAAACACACCTATTTTTAATTTTCAGGTAATTACTGTATACACTAATGAAAACAGTCATGAACATTACTGAACATGGAATAATTGCATTGAACTGGTGAGAATGTTTCTCTATGTGGACCTCTGCTCATCAGTGCTGCCTGCTGCCTTCGTGAGCCGGTTGATGTGCTACCTAAGAGATGACAACTTGCAGAAAGACTGGTGATTATTGCAATGAGAGGAACACTGAATATAATGTAAGATGTGCATCTGTTAACTGCAACTGATATCAGCTGTACAAACTCCAAGCCTCTTGTGATGTAAAATGTTGCTCACATTTCAGCCCAGACTTGGTACAAGGTCAAATAAGGTTTTTTGGTTCAAAAATATGATGTATTGTATGCAGTTCTTCTGTTACTGCACCAAACTGCCACCTTGCAACCAAGAAACGTGCATTTGTTTTTTTGTGACATCTTGAAGCTGTTGGTATTATTCACACAGCCTCCTTGATTACATTAGCATACAAAAGAAACACTCCTACCACCTTGGCATCTGGACTTCAATCAGAAAAAACACACTGAACTAAAGTGTTTTTCAGTGATACTATTTTTTGCATTAGATGCACACTTGGGCTCTCAATGAAAATCACATGAATTCAGATCTGACTTCTTACAGTTTTAGGAAATAATTCCCAAGGACAAGCTGAGACATTATGGCTGCTTGGTCAGGTATGAACTTTTGGTGACTTTCCTCAGCGTCAGGGATTATTGCCGCCCCCACCGAGCTGAGTAAGTGCCCATTTACCCAGAGAGGAGAAAGGCAGGACCGAGAGCAGTAACCTAAATACTGCTTGTTTTGCAATTCTGTGTGAACCCCAAATCCCTGCAAGAGAAGGATGGGAGGAATGGAAGAAAACAAAATAGAAAAGCAACAGAATAATGTCTTCTATCATAGGAGTCCTGCCTCCTAGTAGTACCATGTCTGGTTGCGTGTACTGTGATTTACGGAGCAGTGGCAGAGATCCATTAGCAATGAAACAACATACCCTCTATCCAGGAAGTGATTTATGTATTCAATAAGCCTCTCTGGCTTTCATTCCCTTCTTCCCCTCATTTCACTTCCTTATTCTTGACAGCAGCAGTAAGAAAAGCCAGAGCATGGGAAGTGGAGTCTGCCAAGCAAAGTGTCCGACGTAGGTGAGAAGACAACTGCATCATGAGCTCACCAAGAGCTCACCAAGTAATTACTGACTATAAGCTTTATTACTAAAGACTGCAATCTGACCACATGTTGTGAAAAATGAAGCACTTGTAATAACAAGTCATTTACCATAGTATTACATAAGGAAAGTAAAAGTGGCGTCACTGTGTTTCACTTGCTTTTTAATGATAAACTGCTCAAGAAAAACCCACAAAACAAATCTGTGGTAACTTGTTTACATTTTCTGATGTATCCAGGAAAATCTCTGTCTTGGAATGGTTATTTTTTCTACACCAGCGTTCGAGTGACAGCTCCGACACCAGCCTAAACAAACTAGCATTCGTTTGAACAGAACCAGAGGCCTGTATTACGAAGCAGGATTTTAAGTAAGTGAGGTAACTTCAGGGTTAACTTTGGATTTTCAGTGCGATGAAGCTGGTTCTCCTTTCACCAGGATAAATCACCTTGGTAACTTATGCTGAACAGTTAACTTCAGAGTATGGGAGTATGGGATCACAGCCTGTCAGCTCCCCGACCTCTGACCAATCAGTGAAGAAAAAAATGATCCATGAACGAGAGTCCAGAGGGAAAGGTAAAAACGAGGAGCCTACATGTTGTTACAGGTCAGTAGAATCATTTCATTGTTCCAGGGCTCTATTTCCACTGGTTTTAAAACAGATCTTCTAACAAGCGGAGAAATCATTTACACACTTAACACATGATTTTAGCAGCATTTTGACTTATGCAAAGTTATTTTAGTTGGCAGTGATCACATTGCCATTTTTAACTCTCTGATTCCATCACTGCAGCTCAAAATAACATGAGACACCTGTGTGATGAGAACTAGGAAAAAAAGATCATATTTTATCAATAAAATAATCCATGCAGTGTTTATTGGCTCCTGCTATTATAAATGCAACATCTTGGTCACACAGACCTCATCAGTCATTAACTAGGCTGCTTTTCCACTCTTTACCTCAGTAGTAGAAACAGTCTAGCATCACTTTAAAGTGTTTTATGTGACATATTCAGAGACGTTTTGTCATCATCCAACTAAATATCAAAAAATGATCTATAAAAATACTAATGACACATATAGCCTAGTGATACCTATACATATAATTAATTTACACATAATAGAATTTATGTCTCCACCGATGGTGTATTTTTGGATAGTGCTTTCAACGTTCCTACATTTTCTGTAATAAGACTACAGTATCATTTACATTCCGCGTCATTTACTTTTCACTGTATCGCAGTCCGAAACACTTCCAGTACCGTCTCATGTCATATGATATGAAGCAGCCTCCTTCATTCATGGTTCTGATGACGTTGCTTGTAATTAAAACCCTCGCTTCTTTCACATGAACGAGCTCATGGGTAGATAGGAAAACCCAGAGTTGACTAAACTAGTTGATAATCAGCTTTGTAGTACCTGTTATCCAGACGGCCAATGTTAGGGTTAGTCAAGCCAGATAACCAGAATATATCCTAAGTAAGCTGAACTGGCTTTGTAGTACAGGCCTCAGGTTAGCTGTGAAAGCACACTTGCAGTAAATTAGAGGTCATATAGCAGAGAATCTTGCAGCATGATGATAATGTTCATCAAGAGATGGTTGAAAATCCTTTTAATTCTTTAAAATCTGATAATATTCGCTCTTTCTGTTTAAGCTACCATGTAAGAATTGTTAAGGCTACAACAGAGATAGCAATGATAAAACAAAAATTGACCACATCATGACAGAGCCAGCAGGGAAAATTGCACTGGAAGCAGGCAGATGAGTGAGAAAGGGTAAAGGACAAGAGGAGGAGCCTTGAAGGAGAATTGGAAACGAGAGGAGGGAGTGCATACGAATTGGCAAGTGAGGACCGAGCAGCCAAATCCTGCTGACTACTCTGCTTTCAAACAGCTGGGTAGGGAAACTCACAGCAGTCCTTAACATACGGTATCACTGAGCAATTAATCTACAGAGGGAAAGCATGGGAGGGACAACAGAGAGAGGGGGAAAAAGAGCTGGCAGAAGGGGTCAAGAAAGTAAGAAATCAGCAGAAAAGGTTTGAGGAAGAAAGAAAGCTGCTTACAGTAACACCCATTAATTTCCCCAAAGACAGGTGTTGGGGATATTAATCCAAATAAGAGAGCTAAAGCTTTGCCAGCTTTTCTGCTCCAGCTCTAGCAAAAGCTCTGCATATCCCACACAGTCAAAGATGCTTTCAATTAAAACCGAGACAGAGTTGTAATTTAATGGCCAAGCTACAAAGGAGGGACCCAGCCTGCTATTTACCACAGAGCGTCCAACCTAGTTCTAAATTTAACCTCACTGGCCTATGATCTACGGATCTGTGCTGAGTCTCAACTACACATACAGACACTAATTTTGGCAATCAATTTCAGAGATACACATATATTTATTATCTATTATTATTTGCAGTTTGGCCAAACAGGTAAAATCCCAGAGCAGGGACAAGTCGTAAAAACAGGAAGTATATGATGCGGAAGAGTATAGACCAGGGATATGCATTAAAGAGCCATTGCATGATAGCTTCACCAGCAGGAGCTTTATAATACTTCTGAGCCTATACACTACAGCTGTCTCACTGTCTACTGAGCCAAATCAGACACTCGAGGCACTATCCCACAGACAGCATGGAAAAATGGGCTTAACTGGTTTTATAGAGTTTGCACTGGGGAAGAACTATTAAGTTCGGTGGCTTTGCCTCATCAGCTCTTTGAAACAACAAAGGCAGAGTGAAGCAAAACTGGTTTACTTCTGGGTTTTTGTACGGTGCAAAGTGGTAGCAATACAAACAGCCTGTGGGTGTGCGAGTGTGCATGTGTGCACACCTGAGCATAATTAACAGCTAATCAGCTTCCTCTCAATCCTCTGCTTTTTGTTACAGCGAGCTGACAAGCTGACATTTTTCTTTGATTGGATCCATTCTTGGTTGTCACAGCCACTTAAGCCACTTGCCAACAAAATTAAATGAAATTATGATTTTCAGTAAGTTAACAGGAAGCGTGTTCTTTGCCAGTACGACTGTCATTCATTCAACTGTCACTTTTATACACATGAAAGTGAATAAATGATGTCCTATTGTCTGGACTCCTACGTACTGACTTACTGTATTCTGTTTACTGGAGAATACACACAATGGACTGGCACAGAGATACAAATGAGAACTGTTGTCGAGAGACTGTTACATTGTTCCTACATGTTCTTGCACAAGGCGGGACACATATGCCATCACAACTAATAGCTTATAATGCTTATGACAGAATGAAACTGTGTATTTAGCCATACTATGACACAATTCTGAGTGTCCACAACACACCAAACATACAGGAGAAAGGAGGGTGTTTTAATACTTTCTCTCACTGATATTTAACTAGGTCACTACTGTTATCCATTGCAACCACCATAAATCATTGCTGACTAAATGCTTATGCTTATGTTTCTCTGAGCTGCACGAGTAAAAGTGCACAGGGGTCGCTCAAAAATATTCGTGCAGCTGTTTCCTTATGCATGTATGAAGAGCATATATGTTTGATTTTATCTCCATTTTGGACTCGTCTCCAGACCCACAACCATACACCATGTGTGTGCGAGCCTCTATGAGTGTGCTTAAAGAAGTATTACACAGCTGGAAAAATTGACTTTCCATGAAACTGGGATGTCTATGCAGTAGACAGACATAAATCATTTTGGATTTTGTGCTATATGACCCGAGAAAAAAAGAGGAAAAGGGCTGTGGCATTTGCTTCTGCTCAAGAGGTAGAAAACCTACGACTACCAGAATGCACTGCCTTGCACTGGACTAATAAACACTCCCGCTGGTGGATGATGTAATGCGAGCTTTGCAGTTTTTTCACAGGAAACAATATGGTAGTAGTCACTGCCTAGTTTTACAGTTTGGTCTGAGTTTGAGAGAGAGAGAGAAGGGCAGCTTTCTCTTGATCCACTTCTACACTCTTTGCGTGCATGGCGGCGGGCATACGAAATGCCAAATACAATCTATAGTTCAAGCAGCAGTCTTAAAGCCAGTAAAATGGATGGATGGATTTACAATGAGAGGTGAGCATAAAGATCTGGGTGCTGGTAAGATGAGTGAAAGTTACCTCAGTTCATTTACTACTATCAACATCGTTATGATACACATCTGGATACACATCAGCAAAGTATCCCTTTAACACATTTCCTTATACACTCAAGGGATCAGTCTCATCTCAGAGTCCAGCCATCATGCAAAGTTGCATCGCACTAACTATCCATGTATTCATTTAAATACCTGGCTCCTGTCTATATCTGCTCTTGCTTAAGTGTGCATTAGAAATTGTTCCAGTATTCACATGGAGTGCTACAGCTGGCACACCTGAATGTCACAGAATCAGGATAAAAAGGAATCCATTAGCTATACCTGCTTATCCTTTAGAGACGATCCCAGCTGACATTAGGCAAGAGGCAGGGACAGGTCGCCAGGCAATCACAGGGTTGACACATCGAGACAGACAGCTATTCACACTCACAGGCGAGAGCTGCCGATTAACCCAACCTGCGGGTCTTGAGACTGTGGGAAGACGCCACACAGGCATGGTGAACACACAAACATCAGTTAAAACTAATTACAAAAGTATACTTTATCCCTAGTGGTATCTAGTCATGCAGACAAACAGCTTTGGTTTTTAAATATCCACAGAAGAGACTTCTGCCTCAATACAAATGAAATAAATAGTATATCAGTTGGAGTGCTCGGATGTCAAACACAGACAACTATTACCGTGAGCTATTCTCAACCAGAAGTTAAAACATAACTGTGAAAAATACCTTGAGCAGTTAGGAACAATAATATGCATTCAGCTTTACTGAACAAAAATGACAAACCTTACTACTTTAAGCATCAGTAGATAAGAAAATCTACTGAGAGAAATGATGAGGTGTTAAATATTGCACTGTCCTGTCCTCTAACAATGATGCAGCCAACACCCAGTGAGTCAATCGCTTCACTAGGAGAAAGCACCCAGTTGTTACCGTCTTTAAATTATGCGCCATCGATCCCTTTTTTACAGACAGTAAAACAAAACAAACAGATGGGTAAAAACTGGTTAAACAAATCTT
Organism: Epinephelus awoara; assembly: GCA_035609425.1. Lineage (NCBI taxonomy): Eukaryota > Metazoa > Chordata > Actinopteri > Perciformes > Serranidae > Epinephelus > Epinephelus awoara. The sequence continues at coordinate 26,413,215 of CM069294.1, forward strand.
CATCAAAAGATGATTTCATACTGGAGACAAAAGGAGCTAGTGTGGCCAAACGAAAGAACCAATTTATGGATCAATAAAGACCAGAATTACCACCCTACGGTTGTATGCCTCAGCCTCTGCGCACCAGTCAAGTTTCTCTTACAGTTTACTCCCATGTCTGTGAAAACATGGATGCTTCACACACATTTGAAAAAACAAAGAAAGAAAGAACAAAGAAATTCCCATAAGCTGTTCTTAAAACATCGCGTTCATGAGAGTGACACAGATGCAACGTCACATTGACCTTTGACCCTCGACCACCAAAATCTAATCAGTTCATCCTCGAGTCCAAGTGATTGTTTGTTACAAATTTGAAGAAACTCCCTGACAGTGTTCTTGAGATATTGCGTTCACGAGAATGAGACAGACAAGATCACAGTGACTTTGATCTTTGACCACCAAAAACAAATCAGTGCATTGTTGAGTCCCAAGTCAACATTTGTGCCAAATTTGAAGAAATTCCCTTGAGGCATTCTTGAGATATCACATTCACAAGTATGGGATGGATGAAACAGAGGGATGGAACAGAGGGTTGGGACAAGTAGACAGACGGATGGATGGACAATCCGAAAACATAATGCTTTGGCCACGGCTATCATCAGCACGGAGGAGTAAAAATGACTGTTTCATGCATGCAGAAGATTTACTGCCCATTTGATTAAAAAAAACAGTCATATTTATTGGCCGAGCCTTCTATGTGAAGCAGCTTCATCAGAGTATTAATATCTAGGTTTGACAGTGTAAGAGACATTGTGTAAGTGTCTGCTGAGGATAAAGTCTTCTGCTGACTGCCTCTCTTCAGCTGAGGGTGGTACTCAGGTGACATCTGCGTGGATAAGTATCTTGGACAGCCCCTAGTGTCTTCAAACAGACAGTGCAACAAATGTAAGAGAGCAGCAAATGAGGGGGAAGACTGAAAGAGGCATGCAGTTATCTTACTATTGTGCAGTAACGCTTAAACTGAGAATCTACACAGTTTCACACTCACAGTAACCAGGTCATAGCTGTGGTCTGATCTTTGTTTTTTTTGAGGAGGTGGACATCTTATGTGGACTGGAATTTGCTGAGATGCACCAACCAGAGTAGGCAGAGAAATAATCAATAGAATTACATGAAACAGCAGGCTGAACCACACGGTACTGCTGTTACGAAAACCCTAAAGGTTTGTCTATTTAGAGCTTAACTGCGCTGACACAGAAAAAGTTGCAAAGCTTTATTTACAGTACGTGCATGATTCATTTGAACTGGAGCATCTGTTGCAGAGGCACGACAGGCGATAAGATAATCTTAATGTTCTATTCCACTGTGTGGTTCAGAGGCGCCTCAGTTAATGAGACTCAGTCAGTCTGGCATGGAGTCTGACTTTCAATCCACCACCCACTGAGTTCACATAATAAAATTGCACCACTGGGGAAGAGTTCAGTCAGTGGAAAACAATGTGTCATTTTCATCCATCTCAAATGATATGGATAGAAGAGGAAAATGTTATCTGGTGGGATATCCATTGTCATAACATCATAGAAGGGTGAAGTCATTTATCACTTGTCCCGTTTGTCTTATCAAGACCTTTTGACCAGAGAATCCGTGGTTACGCTTCATCTCACAAATCTTGCCTTAATTCCCCCGGCGTCTAAGCATCACCTCAGTCTAAATCCAGTTTGAAAGTGATGTGAAAGTGCAGGTATACCCTTGAGTATCAGAATATGGGAACATCCCTTTTAGTGTCAGTGACAGTATGTTCCATGTGTGTTCTCCTTGACCTGTCCTTGCACTGACCATCATGGTAATTATCTAATCTCTGTGCCGATGTCTGCTCAAGGAGGCTGTAATTACTTCAAGTAGCCTTTATTAGAAATAATGGGCCTTTAGCGTGAGATCACATCCAATTACAGTTGCCAAATTAGGCTCTAACTACCTGAGAGGGAAGACATTATCAAAAAACAAGTACAAGTCCTTACGAGTGTTGTACAGAGTGTTGATGAATTAAAATGAGGATATATCAAAAGCAGAGAGTGTAGTTACAAATAAAGCACAAAGAATTTAGTGTCTACACAAGCAGGGGAGTGTAAACTACACACATCTCAAAAGAAATGCTGTGACACCAATGTATCTTCTCCCAACGACAGACTCTGCACAGAGATAAACTCATGAGATAACGGTATGATGTGTAGCAATGGCGACAAGATTAGTAACAGATAAAGAGCCCAGCTCATGAAGGTTACAGAGTCAAAAATATTTTTCTTTTGGTTTTGGAAGATAACAGAGTGCTCCAGGAATGAGTCCTAAAACCTGGACATGAGTTAGCATTTTAGCTGTCCGGGTTCCCTCATCTTGAGGTCGATGTTTTTTTTAATGGGTTGTTTGTTTGATGACTCAAATAAGATCTGTGCTTAACACAAGCTCGAGAGACTTTCATGTTTTGTTCTGCCACAGAAAAATAAACCTGTAAATACCCCACTTGTGAATTAGTGAAGATTGTACATGTCTTTTACAAAAAAAAAGCAGTTGCTAATAAGTGGCTAAATAAGACTAGAGAATGTCATCACAGCAAACACGGCTTTGCAGCCTTGACGTGGTGGCGATCGTTTATTGCCTAACATTAGTTTCTTAGGCTTCAACAATCATAAAAGTGGTGTTCATTAGTGAGGATTATATTGCTGAACAAAACATGTAAGTATCAAAAATGTTTGTGTGCCACAGAGCTTATTTTCTGCAATAGTCCAAAATCCAAGGGAACCAGGACGATGCTAACTTCCGCATCAGCCTAGAAAAAAAATGTCACCCCTGTAGCACACTATAGTTGCTGTATACTAAAGAGGATCAATAGTATTAAAAACACAGCTTTTCCTCTTTGCCACCTTCACGAAAAACACTTGAGGATTTACTTTTTCTGTTTTTCATATTGTGAGAGAGAACGATGATACCAAGTTAGAAGATCAATGGTGTTGATTTATGTTGAATTATTTACATACAGATGTCCGCCACATCCTAATTAGCTACTTTGTGCAGCTCTTCATCATTGCAAATGTTAGCAAGACATGTTAACTAGCTTCCAGTTTCCAAGAGGAATACAAACTTGACAGCACAACAGCTCCTCCCAGTTGTTGAATGTTGGCCCTAAATAAGTGATGGTCGGCTAAAGAGAGAAAAAATACCTTCAATCTGTGTTTATAGGATGCACGGTTTTAGATTCAGTAGTGCAGCACAGACACTGTCTCCTACTAACGCCTGTACACATCAGTCAAGCTTAGATGCGGTTTCCACAGATTACTGTAGGGCTGCAACTAACGATTATTTTCATTGTCAACTAATCTGTCGATTATCTCTTCAATTAGTCGACTAATCATTTTATCGAAAAATAGGGTTTTAGTTCATCGTCACGGGAGAGTGTGTAAAGCTGCCAATATTTGAATGTAAGAAGCTGCAATAAGAGTACTTTGGGTGCTTTTATAGTACTTTTCTATGAAAAATGACTCAAACCAATTAGTCAACTACTAAAATAGTCACTGATTATTTTAATAGTCGATTAGTCCTCGATTAGTCGACTAATCATTGCAGCCCTACCACAGATAGGTTATTACTTCATGAGCCAGACCCCAAAATCTAGCCATTGTGCCAATTTGGAGGGAGTGTTTTATCCTAATTATGCACAATAGCTGCAGTACAATTAGTATATAGTTTTTCTTACACAGAAAGTACGTGAAATCAAATTTCATTTTAATCTTAAATGCACTTTAGTAACTTCCAACACATCAACTTAAATCCTCCAGAGTGAAGTATGTAATTAACACTTGTTCTAAACTAGTTCTCCAACAATATTTTAAATTAACTTTTGGTTGTTGTTTGTGACGGAGCTCACCCAGACTTTTTCATATCTACCACTATGCCCATTTGTACAAGTGACAAGGAATACAGTACGATGCTAACTTCCGCATCAGCCTACAGAAAAACGTCATCCCTGGAGCACTCTACAGCAGACTGTGCATTAACAGATCACGGCAGTGGCAGGTTTTAGCTGCTTGGTTGTGTGCAGTGTTTACAGTAGATCACCACATTAATATTGCTAATTATTACTAATTACTACTTTCCTCACCCCCTCCAATTTGGCACGTAGAAACAGATTATTTTCACAAGTTACTTTCTAATAATTATTTTTTTTTAAGTGGTAGATTAATTATAGACAGGCAAACATGGACCAACAAAAAACACACAATAGATAATCAAAATAAAAATAATTAAATTCATAGCCAGTGCATGAGTAAAATCTTGACATTTATAGCAACCATGAACAAGAAACATTGTCTCTGACGTATATCATTGTCCATACAAGCACAGGCTTAACCCCTGACCAGTTAAACATTACAGTCTACCCCTGGTGTCCAGGAGGTTGCAATATCTTTGTGTACCATTCCTGAAACTACATTAAATATGCATTTTTTATACAGTGTCATGACAAAGTTAAGCCTTACAAATACACACAGCTGAATCAACATTGCTCTGACAGAATGTTATCAAAACCCTGCATGCTTCAAAAAGGGGGTCATTTTTGCAAAGCTATCTTATCACACAGTAGTGACTACTGTTCCTGTTATTTTGTTCACCCCATGTAGCATTTCATGCAAGTCTGTCCTCCCGGTGAATACACAGCTCTCCCTCTCTCTCCCTCTCCGCTGAAGAAAATCAAATTAGCAGAGTTCTGGCTTGGCTAATTTACCATTTAGATAAGGATGTGTTCCTCTCCGTGAGAGAGAACATTTGTTTGCACGGCTTTACGCTGAGCCCTGGTGGGAAAACGCTGAACTACAGATTTACTGCACTATTGGCACACACATGAAAGACAAACAAAGATGAAACAATCTGGTTCTGGCACCAATGCTGGCAACACCTTATCTACACCTTTGCGAAGATATGGTAAAACATAAACTCAGTTATCACTGTAATAATTAACACATTATCTTTTCTCTTCTTTTATCTTGTGTAAAAACATTTCCCCTAAAGGCTGGTTAGTTTCAAGTTTAGAAAACATTTATTTATTATTCCTATCTGGTAATTCAATATAGGAAACTATTAAAATGTCTTGCACACCTACAGAAGCATGTTGGAATATTAAGTTTGGAGGTGACATTCCTGGATATTTCTTGATTTAAATTAAGTAAAATTAATTTATTTTCTGTAACCCCTTTACAAAACTGGTTCTCATAAAAGTGCAGAAAGAAATAGAAAAATACCTGTGAACCACTGAGCTTGCAGTTGATTTTACTTTGGTATTTCACCAAAAACGGTGTAAAATGACTTTCTTACCTTTAGACCTTACAAAAGATGACCCCATGGAGAGCACAGCGGCGGCAGCTTGATGGTTAGCAGCAGGAACTTGTTCAAGAGGTTGACATGTGGCTGGCTGGTCCACCTCCTCAGGCATACTGGGTACTGCTCGAATAGAGCCATCAACTTGCTTTTAAACACAATAGATTTTCTCATTTTGGAGGGTTTTTCCTGGTGCATGTCCTGTAGAAATTTAAACAAAGGCTTGTTAGTGAGAGGGAAATAAACCTCACATATACTGAAAAATACTAAATATGCCTCTCATGTTGATTGCAACAGTAGAAATTATCGTGTTACAATTGACTCAAACACCATCAAAATGGTGTCCAGCTCAGTAAACAGATTTAATTTAAGAAAAGTGATTTGTGTTTAGTTTCTATTCATTATAGACTTTGTGACGTAGTCCAGTGGTTAAGTTCTTGCCTTTCAATCTGTGAATCAGTGCCCACCAAGATGCTTTTAAAATCCTCAATGTCTATAAATCGGATGTTGTCTTAACTTTAAATACTGCTATAAAGGCTTTTTTCAACTTTTTTCTTTAATTTGTAACCATAGCCTAAGAGCTCTTCATCAGACTGATTACATATTTTAAACTATGGGCATTTATAACATCTCATATTGCGCCAACCAGAATTGAGACAGAACCAAGTATGTGTCATGACATCAAAACCAAAGTTTTTAACAATTGCCCCCGGTATCCCCTGCTTGCCAGTGATAATGGCTGATAGCCCGAGATTTCAAACACTTCTAAAGAGGATGGCATCAAGCATGTAGGAACTGCACAATACCATCCATAATCCAATGGCTGTGCTTAACGTGATACAGTGTTTAAGGATGCCCATCAGGAAGATGGGGGAGTGGAGCCTTGAAACAAAGCTGACTAGGTATCAGTCGACCCTCCAGACCGCCACTGGAGCCACACCTGCTGAGCTGCTAGTGCACCAGTAGTTCAGGACCCAGGTGGACCTGTGTGCCTCCTTCACAAGCTTGGGGAGGTTGAATGAAATCAGGCCAAACAAATAGAGCATCACGTCTGGCGTCCACAGGACAGAGTGTTAGGTAAGTGGGTACATGGGCCAGAGGTAAATTCCAAGAATACTCAAAGAACCAGGACAGTGTTCTTGAAAAGTGAAAATTCATGAGAGTGATCCAGCATCATATTTGTACACATTATGTGAAACTGACCTCCTCTGTACTACAAGATGAGTGCTGTTACAGTTTCTGTGAATGTGTAAAGAGCTGACAACTGTCATGGCCTGCAACAGGTCATTTAATGCGCCCAACTACCAGCCTGTGTTATGACTTCACCTCCAAATATCACCGCACTGTGTATGAGTAAACTGTGAGCTTAGTGTTATGTGAATGCAAAGCATCTTTGACTCCCTGTGGTTCAATAGGTGGCAACTAATTATAATAACCTCTACAACTAGTTAGCTTTCAATGATAATAAAGTAGCATACAAGGGTAACCTGCTTTTATTTGAACCTGGACCCTTTTCCCCCACGTTAGCAAATGATAAAAGTTTCTGAAATAGGTCCAGAGAGAGACTGCGGCTAAACAGGCTGCAATGTTAACCCGACAAGCTGTACACCATTATTTTATTACTATTATTACAAGTGCTTATTTTTTTTGCCACTGGCAGGCTCAGGTTGTTATTAAAAGAGTCTGACAATATGAAAGACACCCTACAGAGAAATTAAACGTTTGCTTACCTTTGGAGGTTCTGTTTTCAACGCTCGCGAAGTCTCGCTCTGATATCTCGCGGTCTTTTCACGTTGTCAAAATTAGCCATGACACTTTGAATCTTTTAGTTAACACTAAGCTTTCGAGCAGGATAAATTACTGAAGCTTTCTGTGCTCGAACACAAAACTCTTCCCGCACTGCTCTCTCCAACTCTCATTAAGGCTCCCACCTTGTTTTCCTACAGGTCACCTCTCGCGAGATTACACAACAAGACTCCTCCTTGACAAGACTTGGGCTGCGTTCCGAATCGCATATTTTTTCTTTTACTTCTAGTATGTACTTCAGCTGACCTTAAAAAGTACGCACTGTGGCATGCAGTATGGCCACAATCAGGATATACCACTTTTCTCATAACATCAAACCCTGAATTTTGACCCTCTTACTTATATATCTGTTACCATGGAGATAAAACAAAAAGATGTTCGCCAATATCGCCAGAGACGGAGGTCAAGCCAGAGAGCTCTGATGTTGTTTTTTCGCAATAAGTAATAATTGCATACATTGTAGATTCTGAAATGTTACACTCACCAGCCACTTTATTAGGTACACCTGTGCAGCTGCTCTATAATGCAAATCACTAATCAGCCAATCATGTGGCAGCAACTCAATACATTTAGGCATATAGACATGGTCAAGATGACCTGCTGAAGTTCAAACTGAGCATCAGAATGAAGAAGAGTTAAGTGACTGGTCGTGGCATGGTTGTTGGTACCTGACAGGCTAGTCTGAGTACTTCAGAAACTGCTGATCTACTGGGAGTTTCACACACAACCAAATCTGCAGCAACTGTTTGATGCCATCATGTCAATATGGACAAAAGTCTCTGAGGAATGTTTCCAGCACACTGTTGAATCTATGCCACCAAGAATTAAGGCAGTTCTGAAGGCAAAGGGGGGTCCAACTCAGTACTGGCAAGGTGTACCTAATAAAGTGGCCAGTGAGTGTATATTCACAAAATTGTATTCAATTAAACAGTTAATATTCCCAATATTACTAATCCACTGGTCAGCAGTCACCTGAATGGGCTGTCATTCTTCATTGCGACTTCGACAGTGGATGTGAGGTATCATCTGCTGCACATAGGATTGTGGGTCGGAAAAGCATGCTACTTTGCATATTGCAAAATCTGACTAGATGTAGTAGAACATCCTGGTATTTCTGGCATACTGCATTTGACATCCTATGTATGAGGTCACACTAAATCTCTTCCTGGTTACTACATAGTATGGTAGTGTGGGTATGGGAATGCACATGGGTATAGGTCACAATAACAAATACACCAGCGAGAGTAACAAAAAACGCTTAATTTCTTTGTAAGGTCTTTTCTGTCACGGTGTCAGACACTTATTAAAACAATCTGAGCCTGTCGGTGGCAAAAACAAGCACACTGAATGAATGTAAATAGATGTCGCACAACTGCCTGTAGTGATTTCATTGCAGCCTGTTTTGCAGCTGTGTCTATGTTGGAAGAAGTTGTCTTGGTTAACGTTAGGAAAAAAAATGTGGTTTGGGTTAAAATGAATAGATTTCCACCAGAAGAGACTTTCTTTTTGCCAAAAAGGGCATAAACCTTGTAGAAAAACAATCTTTTATGTCCGTTTCTCTCCAATTTTAAAAACTGGTGTTTCCATTAGTCACTTAGACACACACAAATATGGGAAAATAGGTCCCCTATCAACTACAGAAGTGGAGGATCAGTGCAACAGTCACTTTAACTCTTCGGATCTTGCTCATCAGGAAAATGGCATGCAGGAAGTAAAAGACTTATTGAAGACACAGATTGATGATTGATTCTTCTAATAAAATCTTTTATTTAATTTTAATCATGTAGGCTAATATTTCTCTCATTCTCCATCTGTCTCGCGGTCTCTCCGTCAAATCAATCTCTGAGGAACATCAAATATAACAAGATCAAGCAGATGAAAAAAAGGAAATTAGAAACCAGTCAGGAAGACAAAAAGACATTAACTTTTAATAGGTTTAGCTCACTTCATAGTTCATTTTATAGAATAAATACTCGTCTTTTTCTAAACCGATAAACCACCTAAAACCCTTTTTATTTAATATCGCTAAGTTTTCTCAGTTATCCAGCATGAGAATGTGGAAAGGTGTTCACTTCTGGTATACACAAAAAAAATGGTTTCACTGTATTTAGTACAGTTCTTAAGACATTAAGTGCTCCTCTGAATAATGGGTAAAAGGAATATTGGGGAAACAAGCAACAACAAAGTTCTTGTTGAGTTTAAGACATACAGTATTTCCTTATACCTACTTAGACACCAACAGGCATGAGTAGAAAAGAACATTTCTCGGAAGAGGGGGAGGGTTTGTTTAAAAGTCATAATGCAAAAAGGCTAAATTCATCCAGGACTGCTGTAACAGCAGCAATACTGTTCTACCAAACCAAACAATGATTTAAAGGCATTTTCACTCATAGTTGTCTTTCTTATGTCACAACCTGTCTCATGACAGCATTGATTATAATAATCAGCAAAGCATTCCATGTGATTGGCAATAATATAGTAAAAGTAGGCGATCTATAGCATCTGAATGTTCACGCAAACAATATTGCAGCACCCCTGCTATAGGCCTACATGCACTCATCTGCACTCAGTCCCACTTTCCATTCCCAAGCCAGCAATTCTGCATTAAGAATTCATCATAACCTATTGAAGGCTTTTTATGCCACAGTGAAATATGAGTATGAGTCTTTTTCCAAGAACGATGAATTCCTTTCATGTGTGCGATGATTTAATGACTTTTGTTTCATGGGAGATTTTATTGAATAGTTTATAGCTTTGTTTTGTGCACTGCCCTTTGATGACGGCCGCAGTCTGATTTAAAAAGCAGACCAAATAAAATAGGGTGACAAAGCTGATTAAGACGGTCAGATAAAGGAAGTGCAGCTTCAAGATATTAATTAAAGCACACCATCAGACGGGTCAGTTGGATCCTCGAATGCCCAAATCTTCCACTAAAATAAGAGTTGACCTCCTTCTTTCTTGTCACTGCTGAAATAATTCTGGCACTTACATGTCTGGTTTATTCCAGTGGCTATCAGAGGGCCTGGTCTTTTGTTTAACACGTAACTTTGTACTCTGAATCATGTCTGGTGTCTGGGTCCTAATCCTTAATTATTGGCTTTTAACAATGTCTTTTGTTTAATCTAATTTCTTCTTACATGTTGAGATTTATGATTGTTATATTGTCACTTGGTAGGTGAAAGCTCATGATCTGTGTGGATGATTTAAAACATTATTGAGATCGACGACTAATGTAAAGAAGCAGCAAATTCGATAATGAAATTTGCTTTTTAAGGTAAATGTCTACCTCAGCATACACGCCCTTTTGCACCTTACAAACTGGATGACTCCAGGGCACGCTGATGCTCCACACTGAACACGGCGCTTACGAAAATGTACTGTACACTCAATCTGAGTCGACGCTCAGGCAGACATTCACAACGTTACACAAAGGTTTGTGCACTTAAAACTTCTTAGAACAGGAGTACTGATGTAGGACCTCTCATTAGGTCAATAGTTTACATGAACTTTGTATTTCATTCATGAAATGCACCCATTGAGACCATTAAGATGTCTTAAGGCCGGTAAACAAACAACAGATTCACCTTGTTTGTGGTTTAACGTCACAAGAAACGGCGGCACTACTTCCAGCAGCAAAGACAGTTGTTTAGTGACAAAGGTCTTGGGGTTGTATGTGCATTGAATCATCTGTGCATCATCTTAAGCCACTGGGCTGGCTATAAAACTGCTACTCTGTGCAAATATCATTTAACTTTTCTGTGTGGGGTTGTCTGTAAGAAAATAAAAAACATGGTAAGTTAAAGTTAACGTTTGTGAGTGTTCACTCAGTGTCAAGTGTATGAATTTATGCACACTCAAGCAAATAAGGATAAATGCTTCCTTCTATTTAAGATAGTAAAAGGCAAATGTTTCCATCTATATGTTACATCATCATGTTCAATTGGGTTCAACTAAAAAGGCAGATACGTATGTACTGTATTTAGTCAATTTGTTTACTGTCATGGTGTTGGTATGTGATGTGAAAATAAACTGAAGGACCTGAAATGAAATAAAGTGGTAGTCTGATTTGATATGGATGCTAAAATGAACCGATACTGACGCAGCAGGTCTTGTTGAAACTAATGGTCTATAAAAGGAGATAAGATACATGATTCCCTAATACTGTACATGCTCATATACACTGTGGTTTATACTTTTACCATCTGACTCAAAGTTTTTGGTCCTCTCAGTACAGACAACAATTTTACTTTTTCTCTCTTCTCGATTGATGCTGATTGACAAAAAAAATGTCTAATCCGGGGAAAAATTATAGTTTCAATATTTAGCGTATCCTATTGACATATCTACAGAGAGAGATGCATGTAGTTACTTGGGACATCATCGATAGAGGATGGAATTATTTTCTAAAAAAACAAACCCAATCTTTTCTGTTTCTTTGAGTCAGGAGCTGCAAAACACCAATGGTTTGTGAAAAGAAATCAATCGGTGGGAAATCAGTGGGTAAAGTCCATTTTACAGTACAAACATCAAAAATCAGTCTGAAGCAGCACCACCTTCGTGTGCCTCTGTTGAAGACCAACGCACGGTTAACCAACTCCCGCACACACAAGGATCCAAACTAGAACTCAAACACGTCGTTCTGCTTCTTCGCCAACTTGGCCACCTCCTGTCGGATAGCCTGCACGAGTGCAGAGGTGGAGAGGCTGCTCAGGGGCATGCTGTCCATGTCCTTCACCACCTGGGGCAGGCTTTGCTGGGAGGCTGTGCTAGGGGCAGTGGGCGGCTGCTCCAGTGCCTGGTTGTATTGCAGGGGCAGCCTGGTGGGGCTCCCCTGTGGGTAGCGAGGATGAGGAAAAGCCTCTACATACCCAGGCAGGGGCACCTGGAAAACAGGGTACACATGAAATCAGTAATACAATAATACGTAATATCACTACCCACGAAAAATAATGGCTACCAATTACATAATTAGAAGGATACAGTATATACGATAGTTTCTTTTTGTTATTTTGTTGCGTGAACATTTTCCCTGCACCACTATTTTAGACAGAATTCAATGGGTGATAAGGGAAAATATACACATTTGTATCTGAGAAAAAATCATTATAAATGAGCCAAAAGAACAGGGAAGGTAATGAGTGTGGAGATCTATTGTGACAGTGTATGATACTGAAATGGACTTTGATTCAAACAGCGTTTGAACTCCAGAATGGACTACTTTTGAATGTCGGTACAAAATCTTCAAGTGTCAGATTTACACCACAAGAAATAGGAAAAAAAAAAAAAAAAGAAGTAAAAAAGGTGTTCATTTAAGAAATGTGCTCAACTACCCCGGGATTTTGTTGTGTCCACTCAACGCCAGCCATTAATTCAGATCAGCAAATGGTTTCTAAATGACACTGGTTCTGCAAAAAGACACTGCGTGAAGACATCTGGTTGAAACAGGCAAACAGACAAGGAAAAAAAGAGAAAACATTCCATACAAACAAGGAGACTCCTGTGCAGGGGAGGAGAGGGGACGGGGAGGGGACGGGGAGGGAGGGTCACATGGGTTATAACAGATCTGACAGGACGAATGGAACCCGTCTTATTTTAATGAAAAACAGAGGAGACGGTAGGAGGATTATTGTTTAATGAGGCCCAGAACTTTTCAAGGGTAGATAGGAACTTGAGCACAAAAAGACTTATGTCAGTGCTGCACATGAAAGATATATTTCCCTGCTGATATTTCCTTATTTTGTGTTTCTGAGTGTTTATTCCTTTTTCAGCCCTTGCTGGTGCAGTGATGTAGCTCACTCTCTGGCTCCATAAGGTGACCAGAAGTCATGGGAAAACATCCTGATAACCAGGAGGGGAAGGTGGGGTATTTTATTAACACTACAGCAATCGCTTTTTTTCCAACTATTCAGTGAAAAACTGTATAATTCAGCTGTGTGGGGCTTCTTGTCTGAATTGTTTAAAGTCAAAGCACTGGCCATTGTAGTCTCTGTACGAGTCTAAAGTACAGATACTGATTGAGTCTAAACGTACAACTACATCACTAACAAGAGTGAGAAACAAAGACTTTCTTTGCTGTGTACATTTCTATCCTGGATATAGCCTTAATCGACCCCTTGCTAAGCCCCGCCCCTGGATGCAGACTGGCCAACCATAGCGTAGCATCAGGCCTGCTCAAGCAACACACAACACAGCTGTGCTCCATTGACTCTAATGCAATCGTTTCAGATTTCCTTCATTTTCAGGCTGGTTTTGTGGATTTGGAGCTAAATGTTGTGCCTGGGGCACGTCGTGTATAAATGACACTTGTTACCTGGAGAGGCTGGATAAAGACATATGTTTCTTCCCTGTTCCAAAACCAAAACCAAACCCTGAAAAGTGTAGGGATGTCTTTTTAACCTGTTGTTGCTGCTGAGTCAGTTTGACATCCTGGATATATCCTTCAGACACAGACTGTAGACCCCTCCGTCTGCTTCTCTCTGGAATCACTGTTTCATTTTCCCAAAAACATAGTAATATTTCTTCAGGGAGTGCAGTTAGTTACAGTGTGGGCTCCATGCTTGCGCCAACAGCTTGTTGGACCAATGCAAAGGGGCGGGGGCTTAGCAAAAGGTCAACTGTGAAAGAAATGTTACAGTAGTCACTTAGATTAGCTTATTATCTGATAAGTGAAGACCTAATTATTAGGACAAAGAGCTGTCGGGGCATTTGGATATATGATTGAATACTGGCACTGTCCTAGTTTAAAGCTACAGTTGGTAGTATTTATGAAAACCCCTGCCTCTAATGGCATTCGCTAGAATCTACCACAGCACACTGGAAACAACCAATCAGAGCTGAGGAGTCTCTAATGCAGCAGTCAGCCATGTCAATCAAACTTGTGAACTTCGATCAAACTATCAAACTATGCAGCGCCGAACAAATATAAATCAAGATTCTGTTAATGCATTGCCTATTTCTCCCCTTAAATGTTTTCAGAAACTAATACTTTAGTGTACTGTTTAGCTGTAATGGGAATTTCATTCTGCCAGTGGGCGGTGCTTCCTACTTCAGTCAACTATTTCCAACATTGCAGCTGGGTCACAAACTTTCCTATTATGTTTTCAGAAACATATTTAAGGCTGTGTCCGAGATCACTCACCACTCACTACACAGTCCACTATATAGTGAGTTAGCCATTTTGTAGTGCTGTCTGAATGTATAGTGGAAGATTTATACCTTATGCCGAGGACTCAAAGTATCCCACAATGCACCATGAAAAGTAGTGTACAACCGATGGACACTCACCAAGCAATATATCCCATCATGCATTGTGCCAAAGTAACAAACAGACTACATAGGACAGACACAGAGAAGGACAAGGGGAGAGAGGGCAGCTCGATTACAACCTGCTGTACATGTTTAACTTATAATGACATGTTTACCAGTTTTTCTTCACCATGTAATAAACTGTTTAATGTGATAAAAATAAATCAGCAGCAGATCTTCTCTAATGCTTCACAGGTACTGAACAGAGTAGGGCTAAAAACGCTACCGAATGTTAGCAAGCTCAGTCTCTATTAGCTCTAATTTGTGCCGTACTGTCATAACGCATAACGTTTTACATCAGATTCACAAGTTATTACATGACTGACTAGTAAAACAAACTTCAACACAACAAAGATTAAACAGAAAATTACTGATATTAGTAAGACAGGTTGCAATCGTGCTACTCTCTCTCCTCCTGTCTGTCTGCCAGTGTGTCATTATTAATATGTTTAATGGGAGCAGAGCGTCACAACACAACACAAACAGCCACTAAGTACTTTGCAATGTTATTTATTAACCTGGGGAAATATGCTCAGTATAATTTCAAGTTTTTATTAGAAATATGCATGTCAGTATTTGTTATGGATGGTTCACCAGCCGACGTTGATATGACATGTTTAAACTGTGCGAATTGTGTGTAGTCCTCTACATAGAACTCCCCAAATAGTGAGTAAGGGGTGTGAATGATTGAATGATATCAGACAGTGTACTGTTTAGGTGAATACTGAGAGACTTTGTGACCCAACTGCCATGTTGGAAATAGTTGACTGAAGTACGAAGCACCGCTCACTGGTCAAATCAAATTCCCATTTTACGGCTAAACTGTACACTAAAACATGTTTCTGAGAACATTTGAGGAAAGAAACAAGCAATGCAGTAACAGAATCTCGATTCATATTTGATCAGCGCTGCCTAGTTTGACAGAAGGACCACAGTTCACAAGCTGTGAATGACATGATTGACAGCTGCGTTAGAGACTCCTCGGCTATGATTGGTTGTTTTCATTACAAGGCAATGGAGTAGACAGAGGTGTTTTTTTTTTCACAAATCATCTGCCTCATTTAGTGCTGTGTGAATACAGTGACGGCGTCAGCAAATATAAAAAAGTTACCACCTACAGCCATAATGAAGATGTTTGGTCATGCTATTCTACCAATTGCTCATTTTTCAGTTATTCATTTATTCATGTTTTGCAGGTGCTTCCTCGGCAAACAAAATGGGCTTCCTTACAGAGTCTGCCCACTGTGGCGGCACGTCCTCAGGTTCAGGTGGATAGGACATCCAGGATGGACTGTGGTAGGAGGTGGGTGGTGTGGAGACAAAGTATTCTGAGTAGCCGGGCCTGGTGGCTGGGATGGCGTAGACGGCTGTTATTGGGTTTCCTACAGAGACGAGAAGAGAGGCTGACGTTCACTGATGATTGTATTTCAGGAGATGTATTACTATTCTTGAAAGAATATGTTGTCATGGAAGCCAGGCACATTATGGGTTTCTCTTAAAAGGCAATGTCATCTCCTCATAGACGTACCTGAGTAGTTGGACACAGGCTGCTCTGCAGTGATAGATGGAAGTGCCGCTCTAACTGTTGGCCCGTATGGGTTGTTGTCATGTTGACTCTGCATTTCAGTGACAGATGTCTCTGAGCTCCTTCCCTTAGGCCCCAAGTCAGAAGTGGAACTAAGTTGGGCAGAGATTGGAGAGGCATAAACATAGAGGTACTGATGTGCTTGGTCAGTAGGCTACCACTAGATGGCAGACATACTCCATGTGGAAAAGTGACTGCCTTATTAACATTCTTGCCATCTCTCAATGCACTAGTTCAATATTCAAATTTAAACAAGGCCTAAAATCACTCTGGCCACAGCACATTACCTGGCGAATATCTGGTCCCTGAATATGAATTTGAATGTGAATAGCTGTGGAATATCTGATGGGCTTTGGGATGCTACAGACAGGGTGTGTATGTGTCTGGTTGCTTGCATTTGTATGTGTGTGTGTGTGTGTGTGTGTGTCTGTCTGTGTCTGTGTCTGTGTGGTAGACCTATTAAGCCTTACCGTCTTAAGGAGGTCCCAGGAGGAGGTCCAGTGCGAGGCGGTAAAGGGGGAGGAGAACCCATGGCCATCTCAGGAAGCTGGGTGAAGCGAAAGGCCTTAAAGAGATAGTGAAAGGCATTTAAGGTTACATAAACTCTAACACACTTCTTAAGAGAGGGGAAATAATCTCATCCCACTTACCGGTTTAGGCAGGCTGCATTGATAAATTTCTGCGCCATAAGATGGTACCCACTGCAGGCCTCCCCGTCCACAACTCATTGTACCCGGGGCACTGGTCACCACGTCTGCGTAGGGGAGGGGAGGCGGTGCATTGCTGTAGTGGTCAGGAGGGGGATGGTGGTGATGGGAGTGCCTTCCGGATGTGGACTGCCCCCCTGAAGCCAGGCTGAATGCTTCCTCCAGCAGCAGGTGCATCTGCTGTCGCACTTCATCAATGGACGGCTGCGAGCTCAGAGTGGATGTCTCTGAGTGGCCTTTCAAGCCCCGGCCGTACATGTACCCCCTCGGCCCCATTAGACGGTCAACATTCGTCTCCTCAATCAACTCAGGCTCAGTCTAAAACATATGGAAACACATTGACACGAGGATATGAATTGAGAATTAACTAAAAAGGTTCCTACAGCTTAAGGAAAGTTAGATCCAAGACTTTTTAATGGCACTAAGAATGAAATTAAGACCAATTTGATGGACAAGGGGAGAGAGAGAGATATGGAAGAGCTAGATTGTTAAGGGCCTTGTAGGTGATGAGTAGAATCCTGAAGTATTTAACCTGTGGAGGTCATGGAGGAATGTGGTCACGTGAGCAAATTCTGGTAAATAGGCGGGTAGCAGAGTTTCGTACATGCTGAAGTTTATTGAGGACAGTGTTTGACAGCATGCTACTGCAGTAGTCAAGCCTGCATGTTGCAAGTGCATGGATGAGTGTATCAGCAGCAGAGGGTGACAGAGAGGGTCGGAGGCGGGCAATGTTGTGGAAGTGAAAGAAGGCTGTTTTGGTGATTTGGTTGACATGAGGTATGAAGGAGATGGTGGGGTCAAAGACAACTCTGAGGTTGCTGACGATGATGATGGGGATGATGACGTAGCCATCAGTGGTGAGTGAGAAATCCTGGGTAGGGCAGGTAAGGGAGTCTGGGCCAGTGATCAAGATTTCCAACTTATTGCAGTTCAGTTTCAGAAAATTTCTTTGTAGCCATGTTTATGGCAGTGATGGTCATGAAAGAAATGCAGAGCTGTGTATCATCTGCATAACAGTGAAACTGGAGGTCGTGGAGGCGGAGGATCGGTCCAAGGAGCAGCAAGTAAAGGTAAATTTGCCTTTCCCCATGTCATCCAGGGTACAGTGACAGCTAGCTAGCAGACAGTGGATCATCTGCTCTGAACAACCTGGCCAGAAACAAATTATGAGTGATGCTGGTCCTGCTATCCTGATCTGCATGACATCAATGCAAGATGCTTTTGGTAAATTATTTAAAGAAAAATTTGATGTTACCAATCATTTTGAGACCTCACAATGCAATGTCAGAAAGAAGAAAAAATCATAAAAATCGTCCTTCCCTTGTCTTAACATTTTAGGGCTTTTGAAAGATTCATTTAAAGATTTTTTTTTTCATTTTAATACTAATTAAGGCATTATTTTTGGATTAATGAATGCAGTGTCTTTTTAAGACTTTTTAAGGATCCAGGCAGGAAACCTGGCTAATAACAGGGTGTCTAAGGGGTCTGACTGATAAGCAAACACAGTTACAAATGGAATCTTTCATACATACGAGAATAAAACAATATGAAACTGTGGGACAATTTTGAGTAAAGTGCCGACATTAAAGGTAGTTTAATGATAACGGGCTTGTGCGGGTGAATCTGTGGCCACACGGGAAGGCACGTTCTGACTTTCACCTGGATCAAAATATCAGAAAATTCAATCTCTCTTTCCTGAATAGGCAGGATATAAAGAGATGCAGTTTGAGAGAGCTGCAGAGTTACAAGTTCCATAATGTCTCCTGTCATTCTCTCAGTGGGTTGTTGACAGGGTGCTGACTGAGCTGGAAGAGGCTTATTAATGTTACGCAGAGTTTCTGAGACAAGTCAGCTGGAGGAGTTTGATCCAGCAGTGTTACTGCTTGGTCACAGTAGGTTCAGCCAGCAGCACCAGGCAGTTTGTTTCTAACCTGCACTTTTCTGTACTCATAAGCAGAGGTGTGGACTCGAGTCACATGACATGATTCAAGACACAAATTTAATGACTTTAGACTTGGTAAATGGTAAATGGACCGGCATTTGTATAGCGCCTTTCTAGTCATCCGACCACTCGAAGCACTTTTTACACTTGGAGTCACATTCACCCATTCACGTACACATCCATACACTGGTGGCCGAGGCTGCCATACAAGGTGCCACCTGCTACTCAGCTTTTTTAACTCACTCACACACCGATGGAAGCACCATCGGAAGCAATTTGGGGTTCAGTATGTTGCTCAAGGATACTTCGACATGCAGACAGGAGGAGCCAGGGATTGAACTGCTGATCTTCCGATTGGTGGACGACCTGGTAAGTATGTTATGTAAAAGTTAGCAAGAAGAATAGTTAACATTTCGTTACTGAACACTGTCTGAAGGGTGGATTATAACTTGTTTAAGACTTGTAACTCAAAGTTAAGGACTTGGGACTTGAGTGCAAAGACTCAAGACTTACTTGTGACTTGCAAAACAATGACTTGGTTGTACCTCTGCTTATAAGCAGTCCAACAATATAGTCAGGCAGTTGCTGGAGGTCTGTTGTATGTGTGTTATCGCTATTTGGTATCTTCCCTCTCCATTTCTTTTTTCTTATCTACACTATAGATGGTAAAAGCGTCATTCTGTCTCCTCTGTATAATCTTTGCATCTCCATCTTAATTGTTTACCCACAACTCTATTCCATCCTCTTTCTCACATCTTTTAAAAGTCCCTCCATCTTTTCACAACCTGTACTCTTTTTCTGTCTCCCAGCTTCTGTTTCAATCCACCCAGTCCTTATATTCAGAGATAAATGAATACAAGTTGAGGCTGCCCTACTTCCTGTGCGAATAGAGGGTAGCCACAGGAGACCTGGCGTAGTGCACCTCATAAATCAGCCCGCCCTGCAACACGAAACGGCAGAGGCTTGCATCTGCAGTGACGGAGCCTGCAGCCACACTGGTCCCATTGTAATCAACAGGGCCAGGAGTTCTGGAAGGGACCGTGTAGCTTGTAGCAGTGATTGTGCCATATTTCTAACAGAGCTTAACAGTTGGCTACACAGAGTTTAGCCACAGCAAATTCAAACTGACTAGAGTCTTCTGCTACCACTGCTATTTGTCTGGGTAATCAAAATTTGTGGGGCTTATCAAGAGTCCCCTGTAATACAGTTCTGAAGTTTGTCACGTTAATACCTGTGGTATTTTGTCATCCCAAGAGGCTGATTTATCAAACGTAAATGCACAAGACACTATTTTCACAGCATAAATTTCACTTGCAGTACTGGTACGTGCGCAGGTCCATATAATTACTTATTCATATCCCATCTCAGTGTCCCAGTAAGTCATACCTGTATGCCAGCACAATACCAGAGCCAGCTATACCTGTGTCTCTCCTGCTGTGAATGTGCAGGTCAGTGGCAGTTCAGTGAAATATTTCTACCACTGCTCATGATTTTTACAAAAGGACAGCTTGGAAATAAAAACACTTTTTAGGAACGGGCTGCTCGATTACTCTCAGGAGCTGACATACTCCTGAGTATTCTGACTTCATGGCGGAGAGAGCCATAATGGAACAATAAAAGAGTGGAGTTATTAACCAGCCATCCTGAGACGCATTACATATCTAAACGGCAGCGCCTTATAAATATTAACTCTTAATTATGAATGAACCACTTCCCTTCCCTTGGCTTGCTGTGGCATACTTTAAACCACACCTGAGTAGAATATGCCTAGTTTCCAGCTTGGTGGCTGCACAGTGCCTAATAAAGGGATTGAAAATGATCTTTTCTACTTTTTTTAAGTCCATCTTACTAGATTGAAAACTATGGCATTAGGTTTTTTAAGTTATCATCTGAATTTGTTAACACACATATTAATAAATGCCTGTTTGAGTAGTACATCCCGAGCACACTATCAATATAGATAAGGTCAAAGTTTACCTGATATTAATTTTAAAAGCTTGCTTTGTCAATCACTTTGTTGGAGAAGGTGCTACTGTATGTTCAAAATGTTAAGTTCAGTCAGGAACACTCGTCATAGATTTAATGGAAATACAGTTATGTTTGGCGCTAAGGGCTCCAGCATTGAGGTGCTCCCCGGATTAGACAAGCAGCATGCAACGCCAAAACAGGGAGCGCATGCAGAAAACCCCAAAGCACACATTAAATACCATTTTGACCTTAGAGCCTTAGATGTTAGGACTCTGAGTTAGAAAGGTGGAGTCTGGGGTGTTGAAGGTAAAGCTTTGCTGCCAGCAGCAGCAGCAGCAGCAGCAGCAGTGTGTGGCAGCATTGGTGTAGCAAGGTGAGTGAGTAGGAAGCCATATTTAAATGGACCACCTTGTGTGGGAATGGGCTGTGATTGGTGTGTGACTAATAAGAAACAATGATCCAATCACCTGGCTGCCCCAGCTGATTACAGCTGGGGCGTATGACTTCCGTGTCCTGCATGAACTAACACAAAGCTTCATTTGAGGGGGATTAGTGGCGTGTAGGGGTGAGGACTGCAGATTGCATCCATCTTAAACTTCACCCTGTTAGGATTGCTTCAGTGTTCCGGAGGTTTTTTACTGGGAACCAAATTATACCTCTTCATCGCAGAAACAAATGGGCATGGTGATTAAAACCTGTAAAAACAACTGCTACAGCTGACCTTTTTTGCTGATCCAGACATTCTGGAGGTTTTTATCGAGAGCTGAATTATCCACAGAGGTCTCTCCCTCTCCAAAACACACAGGCCCAGTGACTTAAACTGGTAAAAACACTGAATAAAGCAGTTTCACGTTAAAAAAAATCTCATCACGGAGGGGCTGCTAAAATGTGAATGGCCCTGTATAGAGCCAGTGTTTGGTTTGTCCATTCTGGGCTCCTGTAGAAACATGGCAGTGCAACAAGGTGATCTCTGTGGACGAGGACCCGCTCCCTGTGTAGATTTATTCATCTCATTCTAAGGTAACAAAAACATTATGATGTTTATTGTCAGGTGATTATACAATAACGAATCATACTTAGCATTTCTGTTGTTATATTGCCTTCTGGGTATATAAAGGTGCTATATAAATAACGTCATTAGTATTATCCTCCTGAATCCAACATCAGTGAACCTTTAGCTGCATCTTGCTGGGACACAGGCTCAGTTGGTGATGACATGTGACTCACATCATAGCCACTGTTGCGGATGCCTCTCCTGGGCCTCTCCCTCATAACAAGCAGGTCCATCTCTGTTCCTCCAGGACTGGGACTGCTCAGGCTCTGTCTGCTGCGATAGGCCGTCTGCCCAACCTGTGAGTGCCTGTCAATCGGAGTAAAGGATGGATTCAGTGCATATCCGACCTGGGGTACACTTATCATTCATTGAAATCATTTCAATTCAGCTTTCTTACTTTTCAGCCATGGTTTCAGAGTGCCTGCCAGTGAAAGGCAGGTGGGGAGTGGAGAGGGTGGAGAACACAGTTGGGGTTTTTATCTGATTCCCTTTCAAAAAAGGTACAAAAAGGTAGCCGTGCAGGCCAAATAAATACAGTACATGAGGATATCTCATGAGGACATCAAGTAAAAGAGCTGAATCAACAGTGATTATAATAATAATGATCCATATGCATGGTATGAGGATATCCTTGAGGCGCTGCATAGCAAACGTAACAAACAAAGCATCTAACAAAACAACAATGTACACTCAATGACAGAGATGCGTATCAGCAAACCTGCTTGCAATGATCCCCTCAGTTAGGCAAATGCATGCTGCTGGTGTAAGTGATCAGTCAGACACTGGCCTTGACAAGTAGCTGCTAAAATCCTCGTCTTCCTCACCATGATGGGATGTAAAAATATCTCAATTCAACCCTTTGCTGAGTCAACACATTCACAAATTCAAATGTTCACTCTGAAGGTAGCTAAATGTTAATCTCATGTGGACGTGTTGCATTTGAGTCTGTACTGATCAAAGACGGCGTCTGTATGTACATCTGTAAAGTAGAAGCAGGACAGAACCAGCATAGTGGACCATCCGAAACCCTGCCAATCCTGTTATTTCCTTTTTGGAAGCTCAGGACTTGAATCAAATTAATCAGACAGGCCTGATGGGTCTCTTTCTGCCGACTAAGACAGGATAATGACAACATTAGAGGAGACAGTTTTACTTATCTATAAGCTAATTAGGCAAGGCAGGGGTCAGCAGGGAGGAATAACTGGCCATTAGAAACTTTAGAAACTCCGTCAACCAATATGAACTGTCTTGTCACCTTCAGGACTTTGTGACTGCTTGAATTGTATCCTCACATTCTTGTGTTTACACTCAGCCAAACCCAGGTTCCACCTGCTTTTCCACTCTCTTCTCACCTCCTGTGAGACTTGACATAAGTGGAACCTCGCTCATCATCAGGCTCCAGTGGTCTGCCATGCTCACCGGCTGCCCTCTCATGGCCGTGCCGCTGTCTCTGCACCACGGCTCGACCGCTGCTGCTGCCGTCTGTGGAGGGGAAGTCATAATAGCCCTTCCTCTTTGCCTTCAGTCTCAGCTTGTTCCTGTAGTGCTCAATGTCTGACTTCTGCTTCAGGGCCAAGTTCACCTGCAGAGAGGAAAGAGCGCAGGATGCAAGGGAACATGAGGAGATCAGAAGCAAAGCAGACACAAGGTTTTCTTGCTGCATGCTGGCTATGATTCTGCACTGTCTTGAAAGGCATGTGAGGATGAGAGATCAGAGAGTTCATGAGGACAAGAAGCTCTGAAAATGAAACCGTTAAGCAATTACTACTGTCCAAACACTATTATTTTTCATGTTCATTATATTGCCTTTAAATCAAGTGGCGCCCCCAGGAATTTTTTATAGTGGTGGCCAAATGGAGCCATGGAAAACTGAATTTTAGGAATTTCATTTTGCTGTTGATGTAGGTAGTCTGGCTGAAAAATATGTCAGTATGAGAGTTAACTAATTGCATACTGATATACTTGATGGTTTCTTATTTTACACTTAATATTACCAATTATCTGATGTGCACAGACTAATACCAACACAGATATCATTTTCTACAGAAATCTTGTTTTAATGAGTTATGTATCGATACATGTTAAGTGAGTGCACTGATTATAAGAAGCAAAACATCTATTGGTAACAAGCCTTCTCAAGTTTAAGGGACATTCATCGATACCCATAGAACCTCATTCAGATTTCCTCAAGTGAGAGTTCAAGAGACCACCGTGAGATTGGTCACGCCAGTTGTTCCTTTCAAAAAAAAAAATTGCCTAAATTTGGAGCATCATTTAGTTCCCTTTGAAAAATGCCGACATGGTTGGTGCCAATGGATGCCTTAGGATGTCTGGTTTCACAAGATACCACTACCTTCCTATCTAACTTAAAAAATTAGCGAATCACAGCCACTTAACGACAGAATGTAGGCCTCCAATTATTTTCACCTTGGGGTCCAGTGGGGTGGCAATCAATTGTATCAGGGTGGCCAAGATGCGCCTCCGAATATGATAATAGAAAAAAAAAATTGTGGTGTATCGTGTTGTTATTGAACCAGTTATCCAGTTGTTTTGATCCAGTGATAACAGTCGCTTTGCTGTACAGGTTGTTTTATAACACTTGGATTAATTAACAATATATGTATATTAAAAAATCATATGTTAAATATAAAAAGAACGTGCTTATGATTACAGTACTGCAAGAAAATGCCCCTATTCGAGCTTTGAACATGCACTTTTTAAACACCTGATTGAATTGTAATGTAGTCACTGGAGGTCAGAGCTTCATCAGATAAAATCATGCGATGCAAGAAATCATGTAACTAATTTAAAAGGACTCGGTACATTTTCCTGCTTGAGAAAGAATTCTATTTTATTCCACATAATTGATTAAACCCAAAGAAACCTCTTTAGTTATTATTTATTTAGAGTGTAACACTCAAAATGTCGGCTGATCTGTTTAAAAGTGCTCTATGTAACTCTGGAAACAGACTGTTGATTGTTGAGTGTCATTCTCAGGTCGTCAAATACCAATGTTGTGGGGTTAGTGGTCAAGTTAGTGGAGCTCGGAGTAGAGCCGCTGCTCCTTTTGCGTCGAAAGGGGTCAGTTGAGGTGTTTCGGACATCTGATCAGGATGCCTCCTGGGTGCATCCCGCTGGAGGTGTTTCAGGCAAGTTCCACTGGTAGGAGGCCCTGGAGGGATTACATATCTCATCTGGCCTGGGAACACCTTGGGGTCCCCAAAAAGGAGCTGGGAAGCATTGCTGGGGAGAGGGACGTCTGGGTGCTTTGCTTGGCCTGCTGCCCCCACTACCCGGCCTTGGATAAGCGGATGAAAATGGATGGATGGATGAGGTTAGTGGTTCGATCACACTACCTACCCGAAGCGTCGGTATTTGACGACTTGGAAATGAGACTCAACAATTAACTATCTTTCTCCAGAGTTGCACACAGCACCATTAATTCACTCAGGACTGTGTGGTTTTGGTTTAATCAGAGCTGACTGACTGTTTCTTAACACAGAAATAAAACTTTGGCAGAAAATAGTAATGTCCTTTTCATTGTTCATAAGAGACTGATAGAGAGAGTTTTCAGGACCTTTAACACATTTGTGCATTTGTGTTCAATATGTTCATGTAAGTCTGTGTTTCTCTCTAAATGGATGTGTGCTTGTGCATCACCTCTCCATTGACGATGGCAGAGTCCTGGCTGCGGTCAGAGGATGCAGGGTGTGTGTAGTGGGGCTGAGCCGCCATGGGCTTTATAGAAATGAGCTGCAGGGAGCCAGAGGAGGTGTCATATGGATCTGAAGAACAGAGAGGGAGTTCACTCACAAAGAGACTACAAATACCTCTGATCATTACATTGTCAGTCAAAAGGGGAACAAACTGTCAGACTCCCTCTTTGTCTCTCTGTCTGCCCCCCCCCCCCCCCCCAATCACCTTGTCTCTCCGTGGCTGACACTGTGGGATTATGTCAAACATGCGTCGCCTGTGTCAGCAAATGAAGTGGTGGACGGAGACGATAGATCACAAAGATAGCGTTGGCTTCAAAAGGTTGTGGCAATGCATCTCTGTGATAGATGAAAGCCACTGACTTTGCACTTTCGTTCCTTATCTGACATCAGACAAACTGGATTCAATTCGAGTTTCCCTTAACTCAGCTGATGAATTATTCAAATCCACCCATTAAGAAAATCATAATCTAGCGAGCTCGATCCAATTTACAAGCCGGGTGTTTGAGTTAGATTAATTTCGCTCACACCCACCAAATGTGGAACATTTAGCTTCAGTGGACAAGAATAGAACAGCAAATAGTTCAACGTCTGAGCGGCTTTCACTTAAACTGCTCTGCATCTTAGTGGAGCAAAGGAAGTGTGACTTCATGTGGTCTCTGCATTCTTTCATGAGTGAATGTGTGAGTGTGTATGTGTTTCTGCCAGCGTGTCACAGCATCCACTGGTCTGACATACTGTATCATGTCAGCAGAGTGTCAGTCTCATGCATATTCATCGGGTCCATCTCTGCTTACTGCTGAGTGGCTACCTTTCTAGCTGTTAAAAAAAAAAGCTGCAGTGGGAAAGCATTTCTCTTAGTGTACCTGTGTGCATGAGAAACAGAGAGTGGAAAAGTGTTTCCCGCAGGAGGGGGAAAAGATTTTTTTGCCATTTGTGACACACCTGACCTTGTCGGCGAAGGAGCTGTAGAATAAATTATTTGTATTTGCATCAGTGTGTGACTCTCACCGTCCCTCTTGCGCGTCTCTTCCTTTGTCAGTTTCTGCTGCGCTGTGACTTTCAGCACTGTCAAGCCCCTGCCGGAATTCAGCTTCTCTGATTCGTTGCTGATGACGGAACCGTCCTCACTCGGCAACTTGCTGCAAGTAACCATAGCAACAGGAAAAGGCGGTGAGCTCTCCGGAAGCTGGGCTCACAGCCAGGTTATGTCATCCCTCCCTTAAACAACCTCACCTTCCTCTCTCGCTCGCTCAGGCTTGCATCCAGTAAACAAAACGTGTCAGTATTGTAATTTTTTTGCATAATTCAGTGCATTATCAAAACCATCACTACACACTACACACAGAATCCAGGCTGTGTTTTGTGCACTCACCTGCATGTTTTCATGAATAAACCTGTGCACTGTTGTGTTCACATGTCTCCTCTACATTCTGTATTCTTAAATACGTGTCATGCATGTTTCAAAACCACTGCGCGTCAATGTCCACTGCTTCTTCCATTAATTGGACAAACAATTGCTTTATCCAATTCTTGTTTCACTAGCTTCAAACGCTGCACTGTAGTTGGAATTAGAGCTGATCAAGCGGCGACTCAGAGGACCACGAGGCTGACAGTGACATCAAAGCACCGTGGTCTATCCCCTAATTGTCTGGTAAAAATGATAACAGCACAGAGAGACAGAGGAACAGCAGCTGCCCTCCCTGCTCTCGTCGAGGCAGTGCTGCAGAGAGCGAGCTCCGCGCTCCAGTCACAGGCTCAACAAAGACGTGTAATGTGTAATAATTA
The DNA here is from genome assembly GCA_035609425.1 of Epinephelus awoara. Classification (NCBI taxonomy): domain Eukaryota; kingdom Metazoa; phylum Chordata; class Actinopteri; order Perciformes; family Serranidae; genus Epinephelus; species Epinephelus awoara. The sequence goes on from CM069294.1 coordinate 26,440,426, forward strand.
ATTGAGGTGTGCTGAATATGTTTACATTGGCTTTTTGCGAGGATTCTATGTTTGATCCTGTGTTTGTGTTCAGAGGCTAACAGATGTGCGACCTTCGGAGAGAAAGACGCATATTAGACGCGACTTTGTACAGCACGCCTGCAAACATGTTTTTAGATTTGTTTGTATGCAACATGCGTGCTGGCATCCAACCCTGAGTTCATTAATTCATAAGTTATCCTATCAAAATCTTTTTGAAGTTCAATAATCGCTCATAAAAATGTGCAACGAGTGAATGACAGGTTGCACCTTGCCTCAGATGTCACCTGACTGAAGGAACACAACGTTTGTCTGTCACTGGTCATGGCATAAAGTACAGATCTAAAATCATGTTGTACCAGAGACAGCTTTGAAACAAGATGCTGCACTAGCGGCACGTCCTGAGTCTGTTTACTCCAATGGAAAAAGTGAACAGGAGAACAAATTATGATCGATTCCTTTGCCCTCTTAGTCACTGAAGTAAATATTGGACCCTTTTTCCACAAGCTCCAACCCCTCTAAACATTCGGACACTATAATGGCATTTTTGAGAAGGGCAAATCAGGAGAAAACTAACTTTGTTCGAGACATGTCTCCGTCTCAGCGGCACACTCTTGCAAGATCTGGTAACAACTGATATGATCTTGTGCTGGGGTTGATATCAGATATCGAGCTAGCAGATAAGAACGAGCGGAAAAATAAGGGGCAGACATTGAATTTGTACTGTATCCAGTGTTGTGTTGTATTCAGTCTGCTCTTACACATCCTCACAACGGTTCACAACACCTAAAATGAGGCAGAGATCTGAGGTGGAGGCACCTGTGCCCACGTAGGAGACAGTAAGTATCTACCATTGTATATCACTGGTGCAGCTGGTAATGTGTTACTTTTTGTAATAAAGCATGGGTCTGCAACAGTTACAGTAACTGTAGTAGGATGTGTTGAATCCAACATGTTAAAAGCAAAGATAAATCAGCCTATTAGTTACAAAAACACCTGTTAGAGAAGCATCTTTGGTTGTACTTGTTGGGACAGCTGCTTTTCTCCTAGCTATTGCCTTTGTTCCAGACTTCATCACCTCGTAATGAAACCAGCACTTCTCAGATGAAGTCTACCTTTATGCAGCTTGTTAAAGTCAATTAGGCTTGAGCTAATTGTTAAACATGCACCACCCAGTATGTCTAATCTCTTTATTTTCATTCATGATGTTGCTATCTTTGCGTACTTTCTGAAAAAGCAGACATGAGACCTTAAAGAGTAAGCTTGTTACGTCCTGGGACAACAGCATCTGGCTGCTTGTAAACCAGATGAACTCTAATGAAGGCTGATTTACGGCTTGATCCCAGAAAGAGAAAGGAACCTTCAAGATCAACAGTTTGATAAATACATTTTAAAAAGTTTTGCTGCCTTAGGAGTCACCAAAGTCATTACCACAGGACGTCCAGTCTATAGATTCCCCATTCTGTCACATACATTTCATTTGATCTCATTATCCTGCGTGGCTCTGAAAAATTACGCCCTTTTGGATTCCTGGATTAAATAATTTAGCATGATTTAACATGGCAATTAATTTCCGAAGCAGCGCTGCTGACTGTCAGATGAGGAAAATGGTCGATTTCACCTGCCCACACGGAGAACCCTGTTAATGACTGCCTATCAGTCAGCGCGACGGTAGAATGAGGACAGACAATAGGGCTTGAGGGATCTTTGTGTTTTATCGTCCTGCCTCTCTCGATGCAACCCAGGAGCTTTCTGACAGAGCAGTGGTGCAATTGTTGAGATAACACACACACTGTAAGCGAATGTAATTCCTTTTGGGACGATGCTTTCTTTCAGTGTGAGTTGAAGGAGAAACCTTAATACATTTATGAATAAATTGAGATGGTTCAACTGACTATCATCTGAGGAAGCAACACGTTTCCTCCTAACATGCTAACATGTTCACTGAGACAAATACAGCACAGAATGATGAAAGCTGAGCCAAGTGGGAACAACTACATCTCAGCTGAGCCCGGCTGGCCTTGAGATATTAATATTATTAACAGAGTGCTGCAGGAATGAGTCTTAAAACTTTACTTAGCATCTTACCACTCCCAGTTCCCTCATATTGAAGTCAATGGGTTTTTGATGGGTTTTTGGTAGATGCCTGAAATAAGGTCCGTGGTTACCACAAGCTTATGAGACTCTCATGGTTTGTTCTACCACATAAAATATGTCTGTAAATACTCCACTTGTGACTGTTGTAGTTTTTAGGTGTCTTTAAAAAGGCGGTTGCTAACAAGTGGCTAAATGAGACTGAAGAACGTCATTACGTCGAAAGCGGCCTTACGGCCTCACTGTGGTGGCAATGTTAAATTATGCGACCGTAGTGTGGTTAGTTTATAGCCTATTGTTTGCCTTTTCCCTATGATGACTGTATTTAAGCTTCCAAAAATCGTAAAAGTTGTGTTCATCTGTTGAGATGATCTTGCCGAACAAAATGCGCGTATCATAAACTTTTGTTTCCCATATATTCTGTAATAATCCAAAATCCAATGGAAATTCCCACAGGTTTTACAATCAGAGAACCAAGACGACGCAAACTTCCGCGTCAGCCTATAAAGAAACATCATTCCTGCAGCACACTGAAGTTGCTGTATACAATAGAACAGTGTTTTTTAAACTACAGTATTTGTGTCTAAGGCACACTAAAGGGCAAGCCAAAATCTCAAGGCACACTTGTATTTATATCTGTCAGTAGCTTCTGTAACATGTGTTATCACTCTTATCACCACATAAGACAATAAAAATGAGACATGTAGCTTTCATGTTGCTGTCTACTGACAGGTATTTTTCTTTTTTCTTTCAGGTGCACCTGGGTTGGCATCACGGCACCCCAGTGGGCCACGGCACACCATTTGAGAACCACTGCTATAGAGGATAAATGCTATTGAAAACATGCTTTTCCTCTTTGCCACCCTCACGTAAAACACTTGAGGATTATAGGGTTTTTTTTCAATCATAAATCTATTAAAATCTCAAGTACTACAGAAAATAAAATTGTGAGAGAGAGCAAAGATACCAGGTTAGAAAATCAATGGTGGGATTATTTACATATAGATGTCCACCACATCCAACGCCTGTACATATCAGTCAAGCTTGGATGCTGTTTCCACAGATAGGTTATTACTTCAGGAGCCAGACCCCAAAATTTAGCCATTGTGTCAATTTGGAGGGAGTGTTTTATCCTAATTATGCACAAAAGCTGCAGGGAGGAGAATTCAAATTTCATTCTAACCTTAAATGCACTTCAGTAACTTTAACTCCTCCAGAGTTAAGTATGTAATTAACACTAGTTCTAATAAACTCCAACTTTATTTTAAATTAACTTTTGGGTGTTTGTGATGGAACTGTCTGAGGCTTTTTCATATCTATTACTATGCCCATTTACACACACACACACACACACACACACACACACACACACACACACACACACAAACACACACACACACACACACACACACACACACACACACACACACACACACAATGCAGTTATCAGTTTAAATAGTCCCCTCGTGTTTTAATAGTTTTTGTGTCCTTGATAGCTTTGTAAAGGAGACGCTGATTAATCTGTTTTGCTACAAATGCTTTGTAAACAGACTTTTAAATTAATCCAATATTATAATTATCATAATTAAAAATCATGCTGTGTTTAATCTAAACCACCGAAATAAAACAAATCACATCTCCTGTTAGTCTGAATATCAGTGAGATATTGCTTCACCTACATCCAGCTACAATCAAGTTGCAATGAAGCCTAAATTGTTATTTTTTCCTACAATTTGGGAAGTTCTGGTGACACAGATTACAGCATGAGGAGGTGAATATGTGTAGATATAACGGTACCTCTTGTGTTTGTCCGAGGTGAGGCTTTTCTTGTTGGCAGTTCCGTCCTGCTGCAGGGCTTTTTCAAGGGAAAGTGGCGTGTCCCGAATTTGTAGAGACATCACGAGTGTATCCTGACTGGCAGGCAGAGTCTCTTCATCTCCTCCCTGTTGGCCCAGGTGCTGCTTGGCATAGTCAAAGCCCTGGACCGGCTGATGGACAGGTGTTGAGTGAGAACGGAGAGGGACGAGAGAGACAGCTATAAGTAAGATTGATTTCTATTCAAGTACCTGTAGTCATATAAAGTACTGGTTGATAGGACGCACAATGAGATATACATTAGCCAACCTGAAGTGTCAAGAAGACAGACATCTCAAAATAGCTCCAAAGTATATCTTTTTAATAGATGTCCAGAGGACTTAAGGAACAGAACTGGGATTATTGCACTGCTGTGCCTTGAAATAGATAAGCACAGATTCAAGTGAGGCCCTTTTTCATCTTCCTCCAAATTCTTGTCAAATAAATGACTCGCAGTGGGCGATGACGAGATGAGATCAGCGGACTCTCACAGAAATACAGTAGTGAAGTTAAACATGAGAGGATGAGAGGGAGGAGGGAGGAGGAGTCGTGGTGTTCTACCTAACACTGGGTGTCAACATGTTTATAGAGCAAGGACCAAAATAATTCAACCACACACACACGTATACACTAAAATATTTAGGACTACTCTCATTGCAGTGTCAGAAACTGTGAGACACAAGCTGTGCTGCCAAATCATTACCCCACCGACTGGAGAACGTGCATCCTCTCTCCTCCTATAGCACACACACACACACACACACACACACACATAGGGGGAGAGTAAAGATTTTCTTTGGAGCCAGTTTTCACACTAACTAAAAGTGCTACTGTAGCCAGTCTCGAAAGTGGAGGCTCTAACAAGGGTGTGTGATGAAAGTGTTTGGCTTACAGATGGTGAAAGTGATACAGGGAGGGTGGTGCAAGAGCCTCATTTACATTTTTAGGACTCACTCTATCTTTGAGCATTTTAAGAATATTTCCCCAGCTTTTACATTACTTATTAGAAAGAGGCGGCTATATACTCTGCCTGGAATGTGATGTTTGTTCAGAAGCGGGCCGCTCGTATTTCATATCAGATTGAATTAAGCTTTTTGGTGGTTTTTACATGATGAGACTTTGCGGGACTTTAGATGTTGTGTAACTCCTCTGAAAGTAGCAGCGAAGTGGCGTTTGCAGTTTAATATAGAAGATTTTATTACTTTCTCCTAAATGAAATTCCATAAATAAAGCAGTGGGATGTGCTGAGCGTTACACTCTGCAGTTTCATTTTTCTACACTGAGGTAAGCACTGGGCTGAAGGAAAAATAGACACAGAGGTGGAGAGACAACTTTGATTGGGACACTGTGTCGCCCTTGATGCAACAACTGCAGAAACAGTTGTCAATCTTCTCGACACAAAACAAACAAGTGTCAGTACACACACACTCACACACTCACACACACATTCCTTCAGCTTGAAAAAAACAATCTCCATAATAGCTATTCTCTGCAAAGCTTAGTCTTTCAAATTTGCCATCTGGAGAATGCTATAAGAAGAATAAGCAACACCAGCCTTTCATCCAGGAAAATCTCTTTGTGAAAGGTTTGTTACTCAAAAGTGCTGCTGTATCCTTAGTTTTCATCAGCACAGCAGGAATTATTGAAATATATCGTAGGTGATGTCTGCCCAGAATCCTGTTCAAATCCCACTGTCGGCACAGTTTAGTCACGCAGATGAAAACACAGACCAGTAATGAGAGGCAATACAGAGATGCACATGAGATACCTGGTGATAATAGCCCACATCTCTCCGATACGCCATCTGAAAACATAAGAAACTGTTTTAAACAGTGTGTGTGATGCTCAAGTTTCAAGATCAAGCAGGATTCCCCCAATGCCGTAACACAGGTCATACAGATCTCATTGTGTAGGTAATACATCACTCACTGACACATACTGAACCACAGTCTGCACACTTCAGCTGTAAAGTCACAAATACCCCAGTGCTGCAACTAAATATCTTTTAATGGTTATTCTGCTGATTAGTTTCTCAGTCAATCATTTTGTTTATGTCATAAACAACTGAAAAATGGCCATTATAATTTCCGAGAACCCAAGGTGACATCTTTAAATGTCTTTGTCCAAAACCCAAACACACTGCTCTCATATAATATGTATATAAAACTGACAGAAGCTTTAAAGTTCCCGTGAAATGAAAGTCAGAGCATCTTCTGTGCTGTAACGTATTCCCATTGAAACAAAATATTGACCGCTGTATGTTTACAAGGGGGATTTACATCTTTAGATTAGGGTTAAATCCTTTGCATTGATTGGACCGCAAAGAAATGGGCAGGCTTGGAGTTTAGCATGACAACAAAGTCCGCCGCTGAAGCCACAGCACACACCCTTCACCGTCAGATCAGGAGGAGGATGAGGGAGAGATGAATGAACGACACCTCTGCCACATTGTTTTGGAGATGAAAATAAAGGTCTGGCTGTTACCCAAACACACATCACTTCCTGTCTTTCTCCATGTTGCTCTGTTAGCAAGCTATTACAACCAACAAATGGTAAAAAGCAGCTTTATGTGAGCAGCGTGGCTAGCTAGCCGCCCATCCAATCTCATTTGATTGGATGAACTTTTGTGAACACCTGAGTGCAGATACATCATCAACATTTAAAACTGTTTTGCCTGGTTTGATAGAAAGAGGAAATGTGTGAATGCAAAAATACTCTGATACTGATTTTTTTTAAACATAAATTTGGCATTTACATTTCACAAGAGATTAAAAAAATCAATTGTAATGTATTTTTCATTTCATGGAAACTGAAAAATGAATTGATCATTAGATTTGTTTTAGCTGCAGCCTACTTCAACACAGACGGACACACAGAGAGAAAAATAGATACCTTAGCTCGGGGATTGAGGTTGCCGATGGCATCAGCTTTAAAGTCATTTTTATTCTTCCTGCACAGCACAGCTGTGATGATGATGATAATGAGTGTTACTACGGCGATGGGGGCCAGCACTGCGGCGATGATCCAAAGGTTATTAGGAGGGTTCTTGACCACAGCTGAAAAAAGAAAAACTTTCTCACCATCGTCACTTTATTACATGACATCTAACGGACACAACAACAGTTCATTGTTTGGTTCATAGGAAGAAGAATACACAGCCCACTTTTCCTGCTCAAACATGCAGAGGCATCCGTCACACCCACGCTAAGTGACACAGCCTACAGCTCAACCTGATGTGCAGTGAGCCTGATTCAGCTATTGTAGGCAACAATCTATAAGAGAATGCAGCATGCCCTCTCTCTTTCTCTCCCTCGCTCCTGACCGGCTCTGTTTTCCCCTCTACCCCCGTCTCCCTGTCTCTGAGCAGTGAGCGGCACTGCAGCCCAAACAAACACCGTCCTGCCGGGAGCGTTTCAGAGAGATTAGACAGCAAAAGAGCTTTCTCAACCTTTTCTTCTACTCCCCTCGCCCCAGCACCAGCTCTTCTTTCTAAACTCAGCATGAGTCATGTGTTTTGGTTTGCATGTCTGTCTGTCATTGTTTCTGTCTATTTGCCAACTTGTCAAACGCGAGAAGGATGCTGTGCTTACGTTCTGCTTGCAGCTGGACAAAATAGCCCAGGGTGAGCGCCATGGTCTGAGAATCCACTGTGTTCAGGAGCTTGGCAGCTGACGTGCCCGATAAAGGAACGCCATTGTGCTGGATGTAGTAGGTCATCTCTGCGGGATTCTTCGACCCTGACACCCGACGGATGCTCACCATCTGATTGGAAGAGATGGCAATATCAGCTGTTATTGAAGCAGCTTACATTTTAGAGAGGAAAACAAAGGTAAAACCATGAATTAAAGCGTGGAGTCTCATTAGAGGAAAAACTACACAGACAGAAGAGAGTACTTGTTTAGTAAAACATTCAACCTCTGGCTTGTTTTGATGAGCGATTAGCAGATGATGAGCTGAGAAGCTCCCTAATTATCAAAGGTTGACCATCGAGTAATCATGCAAGCGTTTGCACAAGTGTACATCTCATGAATAATTCATACTATAAGAAATAAGCCAAAAAAGCTATTAGTTCAATGTGTTCATTAGACGTCTGACTAACAAGCCAGGGCATTCAGGCAGAACATCAGAATAAGAATGATTTACTGTGCTGACTCTCTAACCCTGAGCATCACAGACTGTTTGTTCTTTCAGAGACAGACAGACTTGGCACTCCCCGTAGGCCGCTGTGCCAGTTTCTTACCTGGACAGTGTAGCTGCCTACAGCAGTGGCTCGTCTGAAACGAGTGCCCTGCTGCCCTGCCAACACAAACAGCTCTGCCAGCCGCTGCTCCATTAGACTGGCAAAGCTTTGGTACTGTCCCTCCAGGCTGACGTTATCCACATCCTGGATCACTGCACATGCAGACGAAAGAAAGAGGATGGCCAAATGATTGTTAAGACAGAAATTACATTGGTGGGGAGGAAAGAGAAAAAAGAGATGAAGGCATAATTAGAAATGTGCATGTGTGAGACATTAGCCATAACAACATGGTAAGCTAATGACAAATCCTTCCTGTGCTTCCTGGAAGCTTGTTTCAGAGTCTTCCTGTCCCAGAGTGGTCAAGCATCACCCAATGCAGCTTTAATCGGTTCTGTTTTATCAACTGTTGAAAAGCAATGATCTTGGTTGTACGTCTTGTTTAGTGCGAGTAAATCCAATTATCCAGGGGATGACCTTGAACCGACTGGGCCTCTCACTGCAGTAAGTGCAGGGTTAAGAGCCGCACAGCTGGGTCTGAAAGGCCCATCTATTATACAGTATAGCAGTGTGCGTGCCCTTGAACACTGTGAAATGTTCTCATGTTGCTGGGAACATGTAGTCACTCATAAAGCCAACAATAGACAAACCAGGAGTCATCTGCATCTAGCTGCTCGTATGAAAGAAGACAGCTCAGAATATAAAAATAAGAACGTGCATTAAGTGTTTAAGATTCCATAAATTGCACCCCGTTTGAAATTCAGTTCAGGTATTTTTGGTGTCGTACAGAAAGCAAAGAAACAATGTGTACTATTGGAGATTCATGTAGTCACTGCAGCATTATAATGTGTACATTATACAACGTAACACACATAAGTTACCCTAGAAGAAGTTATGTTTAATTGATATAAAAAGAAAAAGATTTGAAACAATGATATGCCTACCTGTAATAACCCAGAATTCTCTTGTAGCAACGGAGGTGTTCAGATTGTGATACTCCAGTGCTGCAAGGACATAAAGACATAATTATTTCCTCCTATCAGCATTAAAGGTCCCCCGCAGACACGTTTTAAAGTACAAAAACATTATGATTATTTTTTGTTCTACATGGTTTTCACACATAAAAGTGACAAAATAAATTCTGAAAAGGGGCTGAAAGCAGATCTACTCTCTCTCTCTCTCCCACCACTGCTTGCTCTAGGTTTTTTCACATTTGCTTTTGCTTTCTACTTTCTCTGGCATTGGCACAACGCTAAAACGACATGTGAAGATAGGTCTGGTTATGTGAGGCCGGTGAAAGAGCAGTGCCCATCAAGATGGCTAGCATTAGCGTTAGAGGAAACTTCAAATTTGTACATGTCCCACGTAATCATGAGGCAGTAACTTGTGTACAACCTATGTATTTTGGAGGGCTGCGATCACTTGGACAATGCACTGACAAGTGTAAAGAAAACAGCACTCCCAAGAGGGTAGGTTGGGGTGGTGGATGGGTCTCAAAACACAGGACTTTCACCTGGAAACTGGTGTTTGGAACCGTGTGAACCTTGAGTGAACCTTGAGTCATTTTAAAATACGTCATCACCATGTTTCTTTACCTAAACCTAACCACAGTAACCTTACTTGTCTCAACTTAACCTCTGTAACTTTGCCTTAATTACAAGTCTATGTTGAGTATGCAACATCATTCTTGGGATCCTAATCATATCATACAAAGCGTTGAATGAGGATAAAAAGGTCTGACCCAGACTCAGACTTGATTTTGTGTATCAAAATCAAGAATGGTCAGTGTAGTTAGCATATTTTATTTGTTTATGTAGAACTGTGAGTAGCTGACATTGCTTAAATGGTTGTAAACCATACAAAATTATCTGCTACACTGTTTTTTGTGAAATAATGGGGTTGAATTAAAGTTTGCAGATAGATATATTCTGTCTGGCTAAGATTTTTATATTACATTTAATAAGTCTGTGTAATAAGCTGGAGGTTTCAGGATTTATTTGCATATCAGACAGTGATTAATTTTTGTAGTACCTAATCTGGTTTGCCTTGGGTACATTTGAATCTCATATTTAAAGGAAGTGCACACAGGTCACTCCCTTGAGTAGAGGAATTTGAAAACACCTCTTTAGTGATAAACTTTTCACAGGCAGGAGTCGGTAAATTCAAGGTCAGGCATTTCAGGAGACATTAACATAAGAAAACGCTATTTTGAGTGGAGGGGATCTTTAATCAATCATTAGTCTTGCCTGCAAGGCCTTCGAGGGAACTCAGGCAGTCAATTTGAGCTGCACTGATTCATACACACACATCATACATCACTCCTCATATGTCATCTAGAAAACACACCCTCCAAATCTGGTGGTCTAATAAAGCTGCAAAGTCTTCCCAGCTCTCCCTTTGCATTGTCAAGCTGCTGCTGCTGCCCTGCATCTGTACTGCTGCTCGCTGACGCCAAACTCTATCTATGATCTGCTGTCGAAATAAAGATTTAAACATGAGTTGTCTGACTGAACTGCACTTCCTTGAATTATATTTTACTGAGAAGTTTCATTCAGTGTTTACATGCAATCATTTTAATATTACCATCATAAGTCATAAATTGAAGTTGCAAGATAAAAAGAAAATATGAATTGAACGTAAAGCCAAAGAATTACATACACATTACAACATCTTTTGACACCGCAGTTTCATTTTCATTTGCTTTTTCAGACTTTAAGATGTGTGTTAACAAAGACCCGCACCCTTTTTATCAGTCAGCGCAATCAGTCTTTAATCTTAAAAAATCATCAGGAAAAATTGTTTTAACTACTGCAACTGTTATGATTGCCACAAGTGATGTGGTGCTAGCCTGGTATTTGTTACTTGAGGAATCAGTGCTTATAAACCTGGCCCAAAAGCCCCAGAAACTTCTTGTGGAGAGGGGGAAAACAGTTTTGTGTGGTTGAAATCTCAGTTTAAATCCTCATTATCACTTCATGTCAGACAAATACAGAGGCAAGGAGAGCTTTCAGCTGCCTGAGCTCGGGTTGTCTCTGTGTTCTTTTACATCTATTTCCTGCCTGATTAAGCTCTTGTGCTGGAGGCTGGTGCAGTGTTTGGGGGAATGCTGTATCACTGGCCTGTGAAAGCAGGCTCGCTACAGAAATGTACACTCAGGCATGACAGGAGAGAGGAGGGGAGGGGAGGGGGGGAGGGGGGCACGGTGAGAGGAAAAGTAAGGGCTTTAGCATTGTTAATGGATAGGGCTGCAGGGCTGTCAGCAAAACCAGTCCAACATTGTCTATAAGTTTGAATCATGTGGCGTATTAGTCGGCGCGGAGGTTTAACATGAGCCTCTGCTGTTGTGTGATGAGAGCCTGGGGGAAACATTTGTACAGCATTTATAAGTCATTTCAAGAGAGGAAAAAAAGCCCCCAATTCATAGACAGAAGGCTATTATTACAAGAATTTTGCATCAGCGCTTGGATTATAGTTTTCAGTGATTGTTATGGTCTAAAAGGAGACATTTTGCAAACAGCTCCACTCATATTCCACCTGAGAGAAATAGTTGAGGAGCAGAGGGGGAGTGAAACAGCTGAGCGCAGCCGTCCAGCCTACACAATCGCCACAGGAGCAACGGAGTACTCGGCGCTACAAACAGACACTGCGGAGTGGTGTGAGATCCCGGGCCTTTTCTGTCAGAGCAGAGCCCAAGGTGGTATGAGAATCCCCCACTGTTAATTATTTACTGCGATAATTGGCTTTGAAGTGAGGAGGCAGCCGCTGCCAGCATATGCTCGCACCTCCTGCGAACGGCGTAATATCACTAATGGCGAGGCTACAAAACAAACACAGCAAACTCACTGTCACACGTTCCCTCGCTCTTTCTTTAACACTCCTGCCTTCCTGGAATTTTCTGTGTGTGAGTTTGCGCTCTTTTTGAGGCCCTTGTTGGTGTTGAGTTGCCTCCCTTGCTTTCCCTGCTCCCCAACTAAATCATCCTGCCCGTGGGTAACTTTGCCTTCGAACTTAATTCAATCACAACACAAAGTGAGTTTTAATTTAACACTCACTAGCAGAATTCCTATTTATCTTGATTTAAATAGTGTGTAAACCCAAATTGCCATCTGCCCTCATTGACACTGCCGCTGTATCCAATCTCTGGAGCTGCATCAGACTGGATTTAAGGGATGAAACTTGTTCTGTTTTGGAGGAAACAACCTCAGAATTTTCTGTCTTATATTTGTATCATCTGTAGCCGCCAGTATTCCATATTCCACTGCAGGCTGGTTGACTGTGTTACACAGCATTAAGGCTGCCCACATGACTATGTCTTATATACTAGGTATTTGGTTCAGCTGGTCATCAGGCTCCTGTAAATACTATACATCACATCTAAACCAATTTAAAAACCTACTGCAGAAGGTAAATCATGAATGCCAGGCAAAAAACTCCACTGTTTGTTCTTGTAAGTAGCTTGAACCTATTTATCTCTAACACCAGGTCACAGGGTGTTGGAGCGCACTAACACACCATTAATTCTGGTCTCTGTACGGCCAGACGTATAATTGAGGAGGAAAGCGCAGTTTCTGCTTCACTTTCACATCCTGCAAAGGACACATAAGCCCCTGATTTGGAAAACAGTGTGTGTCTTTGCAGATAAATGGATATTATCTAACATACTCCAGACTTAACAGCACTTGAGTGAACATGAAATTTTTCGTTCTAAATTCGGCTAAATGTGGTCCAGCCAGGTGCACTCTGGGAGGTTAGAGAAGATCTGTAGCACATTTACCCACCGGACTTAGCAAAGGAGAAGAGGAAGGTTGTTTTTAAAGAGTGCTTTCTAGATTGGGCTCAGCTAGGAGGCAAAACAGCCCCTAGCTTAAAGAGACAGTCCGTCCCAAAACTAAAGATTATGTATTCTTCCTCTTACCTGTAGTGCTGTTTATCAGTCTTGATTGTTTTAGTGCGAGTTACAGAGTGTTGGACATATCAGCCATACCAATGTCTGCCTTCTCCTCAATATAATGGAACTGGATGGCACCGGGCTTGTGATGCTCAAAATGCCAAAATATACATTTTAAAAACTCAGCAGCAATGTCTTTGTCCTAAAATCATGACCTACTAGTCCATACCCATTGGTAGCTTTGTCACCTTCTACCTATGCCAGTCATCAATGCCAGTTTCACACAGACTGACCACGTCAGTGAGTAGATAAACGTGGGACAGACAGAATGACACACTGACAGTTTCCGTGATTATGTACAGCATACCATACCATGACATAGTCATAGCAAAAATCAGAAGAAAAACAAAACATACGGCCACAGGGGGAGCCACAGCGATTGGTCGCATTTTAGCCATTTTTAAGCATTTTTCTGTTGTTATAGCGCCACCCAGTTGCCAATTAGAGTTAAATTTCTCCAGTCACCTTGAGGCGTCCTGTTCTACATATCTACCAAGTTTAGTAAAAATCGATATGGCTGTTAGGCCTGGATAAGAAATTAGCTCTCTAGCGCCCCCATTTTGTTTGATGGGGTCAATAATGGAGGGGTCCCCTCAGATTATGTGTGGTCATATGCCTACAAAGTTGCGTGGTGATCGGTGAAACCCTTGAGATGTTATACACCTTTATGTGATGAGCCACGCCCACCGCAATATTCATTGCCTTATAGAAGCTCAGTTTTAGTAAGTTTTCCAACTTTTGCCAAGAGGGAACTTTAGATATTGGTCCCTAGATTATGTTCACTGAGTTTAATGCAGATCGGTCAAACTTCCTAGGAGGAGATCGATTTTAAGGGTTTTTCAAAAAATTTAAAATGGCGGAAAATCTATATAACCAGAAGTTATGGGTTCATGTTATGGGCAAGTTTCATGTCTCTACGACATACGGGGCATGAGATATATCCATTCAAAGTTTGCAAATTCAATTGGTTGATATAGCGCCCCCCTTTGGATAATTGATGTAATATTGATTCATTCACATCCTCCCATGACCCTCTACCACTGTGCCAAATTTCACATGGATTGACCAAGTCAGTGAGGAAAAAAAACGTGGAACAGACACATAGACACACCCACAGACAGAGCTTTCGTTATTAGTAAGATTACTCAAGAAAATCCACAGACCTTGCTGCAAGCCCGCCAACCGTATCACTGTGCAGTAGAAAGCATGCATCTACGCACAGACGAGAGGCTCATGCTCATAACATTAATGCCGTCCTCCTCGGCTGAGCCTTAAAGGCTAAGTTCGGTTTTTTGACACCTGGGCCTTATTTTTAGGAATAAATACGCTCGTAGACTCACCCAGACAATTTTGGTGGAGCTCGGAGCCGTTTTCGAGCAATTTAGATCCATCCGACGGCGTTTTCTCTCATGCCATAGAAGCGGACGGGGCCAGACATCGAAGCCCCTAAATTAGACATTATCTGCTGCGAAACTCGCTCATTTCACCTACATTTTATAAATGAATGGCCAGTGTTATCACCATGTCAGCTCAACTTCCTTGTTATGGTCATCCGGGGCTTTACAAGGATGGGTAACTTTTGATGACGTCATAAATGTGCGCCGCAGTAGCGCAGCTGAGTCCAGCCGGCGCTAGGCTAGGCTATACAGCTACACAGCTATTCTTGTGCAACATGATGGAATATTTATCCGATGTAGAAGTGTCTGATGACGACTTTGAGTATGATGGATGCCCGTATCGTTTTGAGCCAGAATACACCGACGAGGAGCTATTTGAAAGGAGGATGCAGAGGGAAAGAGCCGAACAGCTGGCCAGAGAACAAGCGAATGGGGGCTAACTGGTGGTGTTGTTGTGGACACGCCACAGACAACAGAAGAGGAGAGCCTTTGCTGCTCAGAGTGGGACTTGAGACCAGAGGAAACACGTATTGATGCCCCCCAAAATACGTGTCTCACTACACTGGAAGATTTTTCTGCCATGACAAACCAGGCTGTGATAGAGACTTTTTTTCATGTCCCGAGAGTCAACTGGCAGACGCAGCCGAAGCCAGCAGGACCGAACGGACAACTTTCGATAGAGTAAGTAGCCCATACAAATGCAAAAAGGGTATATTTTCTATGAGTGTTTGCTTTATAAATAAATAACTTGGGTATGATGTCTTTACTTTGTAGTTATGTATGATCTGGAATGCAGACAGCAGACTCAGGCTATTACACAGAAAAAATAAAGTAGAAACACGGTTGACAGTTTCATAGATATGAGTTTGGCATTTAGGAAATTCAGTTCAGTGTGGTTTCTGGAGCGAAGTGAGCGCTGCAGACCCGGTGACTGACCCTCCTCAGTTCTTACATAGGAATATTCGGGTCCATTTTCAGGACAACAAGTCAGAGCTTTAGTAACTCCGGGTTTTTCAAAGGAAGCCTGTGGAATGTGAACTTTGTCCAACTAGTCATTTTGTTTGGACAAAGTGGAAAAACACAATGACGAACCATGTTTGTACCCGTGTAGCTCCTAGCCTAGAACCGGCTGGACTGCGCTCCTTGCAGCGCACGTCTATGACGTCATCAAACGTTACCCATTCTTGCAAAGCCCCGGATGACCATAACAAGGAAGTTGAGCTGACATGGTTATAACACTGGCCATTCATTTATAAAATGTAGGTGAAATGAGCGAGTTTCGCAGCAGATAATGTCTAATTTAGGGGCTTCGATGTCTGGCCCCGTCCGCTTCTATGGCATGAGAGAAAACGCCGTCGGATGGATCTAAATTGCTTGAAAACGGCTCCGAGCTCCACCAAAATTGTCTGGGTGAGTCTACGAGCGTATTTATTCCTAAAAATAAGGCCCAGGTGTCAAAAAACCGAACTTAGCCTTTAATGTTAGCTAGCTCAGTGGTGCGAGGTGAGCTAACAATAAATGCACAGTCGGTGTAATTCGTCAGAAAGAAAATAGTCCCTACATTAAACTGCTCTCAACAAAGTCTGTGGATTATCTTGAGTACCCAAGTCATGATTTCTGGAAAGAGACATTGCTGTTGAGTTTTTCTAATGTATTTTTTGGCGCTTTGAGCACCACAAGCCAAGTGCCATCTAGTTCCAATAAATTCGAGAGAAGGCAGACATCTCTACGGCTGAAATTTCCAACACTCTGCAACTCACACCAAAACAATCTAGACTGATAAATAGCACTACAGGTAAGAGGAAAAATATGTATTTGTGATTTTGGGAGGACTGTAACTTTAATTCCTGGCTCAGGCATCGACTCTGCTGTGATCCTGAGCATAACCTTGTATAGAAAAACCTCGGTCTTGTCAAACTGAGCAAAGTCTGGAGAAACTCGAGCACCGCAGCTGGTTAGAAACCATTAAAATTCAGCTAGCGAGACTCATTTCTGCTCAAAACCTAACCAGAGCTGCAATTTACAGGCGTGGGCCAATCCAGTGGCTGCCTCTGGATCTCCAAAGTCTCCTTGACCCAGTGTGTCCTCATACAGATTTTCACAAGACTTCCTTGAGCTTGATAAAACAGAGATAACATTATGCAAGACAATGAGGTCTCTCTCACATATATAAGCTGTAATACTGTGTCTACACAGGAGACATAGTGTGAGCAGCGCCGTGAGCCCAGTACACAATCACTCCACCGTAGATACAAGCATAAAACAGGAGAAAATGAACTTGAAGCTCAAAAATACGCTTTGGGTCGCACTGTAAATGTGAGAGAAAGTGTGTGTGAAAGAAGCTTATATCCCCCTTTCATCCGCAGCTGCCCAGTTCTTTTGCTGGACCTGTATTTGAATTATGCCTTCTGCATCTGCCGTATCTCCCTCTATTGAGCAGTTTACATATCGCACAGGAAACAGGCTACACACAGGGACTCTGCTAAGATTGCTGTTTAGACTCCGGCTGATTCCCTGTCACTCTTCATTTGTTTTTCTCTGAGCACAACTCTAACAAAGATGGAGCGCTTGGCTGAGTATGCCCTCAAAGGAGGCTGAGATGAAAGGCACGGGCTTAGTTGTGTCCTTGCATCAACTATCTTTAAGTGACTCAATCATTAAAAAACAACTGTGATCGTAAAAGCAGCAGAACAGTCACAAACATCCAATTACTGAGAAGCTGGACGTCAGTCAGGCTTAGCGATGCGAATTCCTGAGTTCTACCATCGCTCTGATAGACCATCTGAAAGAGTCCGGTCCATGTAAACGCAAAACGATGCTCAGAAAACATCCACTTTCACCACAATAAATCAATCACAGTTTCTAAGGTCGGAAGGAGTCCTGCCTTCTCCTTGTATAGTCAATAAATATATCAGTTGCTTTGTCCAAAGGTTCAAAACCGATAATAGAAAA
Source organism: Epinephelus awoara (assembly GCA_035609425.1). Lineage (NCBI taxonomy): Eukaryota > Metazoa > Chordata > Actinopteri > Perciformes > Serranidae > Epinephelus > Epinephelus awoara. Next base: position 26,457,926 of record CM069294.1, read on the forward strand.
CCAGCAGGCTTTGAGAAAAAGCCTGAAAAGTTTATATGAAAACTTCTGAAGGTTTCAACAAAAGGAAGAACCACAGAAAGGCACAGCACCTGTTGTCTTTTTCTTTTTTCACTGGTCTAATTTGTATTTGCAGAACAAATCGTTCCCAAGAGAACACGAGAGCTACTTCTGATGTCTCTTCTTGTAAGGCTGTTGAATTACTCCCGACTAACGGACATATATTTGAATGCAAATTGTAACTTACGCTCAGCAATGACAAGTGGCGGATAGAAGAGGAAGTAGCCCACCAGCTCAGCTGACAGCTGACCAAGGAGGTTTGAGGCAGTGGTGCCATTAAGGAAGACAGTCCCATTCCTCACAGTGTAGACCAATGACACAGCAGGAGAGCCTGCTGCCTGGGAGACACTCAGCATCTGGGAGAAGAAAAAAAAAAAGCAGTAAGCGCACAGGCTCAGAGTCAGAAGAGGACACTGAAATACATAGGTATAAGCACATAAAATGCTTGGGATTACATTACAGTAATGTGCACATCTAAAAGATTAATCCACGGCTTGTGAAACAAACTAGACATGGCAATAAAACAAAGCCGAGATGACAAACATCAAAAAAATCAATTGTTGTCTTGGATCAACAAATATGAAAATCATCAACAAGCACAACGGCGGGGGGAAATTGGCAAGGCATCAAAGAGTGCAAAAATATTGCAGCATTATTTTTTTTCACCCATGAATAACCGTCAAATTAGCTTTAATATAGGGTGCACTTTAATGTGGCAGCTCATTAAAATTAATACAAACATTGCCTCCCTAAACATAATTAATTTGCATCTTAGAAGCGGCTCTTGTTTAAAAGGCAAAGCCTGAAGGGGACAATTTTGCACAAATTGCACACAGTTTGCATCTGTCTGTAGCTGTCAGATCACCTAAACCACACAGTACAACTGATGCGTAACAGGAGACGAAACTGTTACAGTTACATCTACTCTGACACGCTGCAAACAATATTTGGAAAAGTCTGGTATGCATGCATCGTCTAGCTTCACATTTGCTTGGGTTGCTCTGTATACTTGATATTGTCCAAGATAAAGGTGATATCAGGTCTCTATCAAAGTCACACCTCAGATTGAATTGATCTATTTAAATACAATGAAAACCAAACACTTCAATGCACATGTCTTAACTTGAAAATTATGTTATAAATCACAGCATTACCACACATAGTGCTACACAACTGTTACACCACATTACCTGAACAGAGAGCCTGCTGTTGGTGTTGAGCACTTTGGCCTGCGCCTCAGAAAACACCCTCTCAAGCCTCTGCTCCATCATTTGAGAGAAGCGACAGGACCGAGGATCATCGCCTGGTCCCACAAACTGCAGCACTGGAGCAGAAAAACAAAATGACCTCACAAAACAGTACACTGGCAAAACTACTGATGCCATTTTAGAGAATTGTTCAGGATGCTGCAACATTGTGTTTTTGCTGTTTTCGGCAGTGTTTATATTTGGAACACTAATTATATGATGGTTTTATTTTATGTCGTGTAGCTAAACTCTGAGTAGACATGCATTATTGTCATTTCCTCCTCTGATGTGGTATCACAAGATTTATTTTATTACTCCTCAAACCTAGTTTCCGCTGAAATTGCTCCACAGCACAGTCACAGCAGGGACAAATAACAGTACGTCTCAAGCTGATCTCTGACTTATTTTTTTTCTTTTATCCCCACTGAACACTAGCTGACCTGTTTTCAGCTGGAAGCCAGTGGCTGGGCTGGATCTCCATAATGCAACTGGGATGGGCAGGGCTGTTACCATGGGGAGGTACTGTCGCAGGTCTGAAATCAGCTTATCACGGCCATAGGAGTCCAAGCCTTCCAGCACTACAGAGGGAGGGTAAACCATGTCCCCTCCAGTCACGTGATAAGCCACTGTCATGTTGGGGGAACCGAATACTGTCTCCACCTGAGAGGGTGAAGCAGAGAAGAGGATTAGATGTCTTTAAAGAACCACATTGGTAGTTTTTACCATGTTTTAGTCCGTTAACTGTACAATGCCTCTACTGTATGTGAGTGGGCGATAATTTGACATTTCTCTTACTACACTAAGCTGTTTGATTGCCTCCACTGGTTGAAAATTTCAAGCCTTTTTCCACATCTGATCATACCCAGCTTCTTTTCCTGGACAGGTCTGATTTTCAAGACCCACACTTGTCCCCACTTTTCAGTGTAAGTAAAATGTATTCATTGTGCAATATAAGAGAAAGCGTGTTGGCCGACTCTAATAGTTCGTTTTAAAGCCAATATCAGCCAATACCAATGACATGCCAATATTATCATCCTATAATCAGATCCGCTGTTAGGCAGCACGTTTAAAGCTATCGTTTTGGAACATTTCAAACATGTGAAACTAAAATAAAATACTTTAAACTAAAGTAATTCAGGAAATAAAATTTCAGCAAATATGTTTTGGTTATTCTCATAACACTGAGCAGCATATCTCAACAGTTAAGGTGCCTGTTAGTAACGCTCTCATATTACGGGTGGCGCAGGAAACAGCTGACACACAAAGTCAGCAGTCAGAGGATTAAAACTAATTAAGATACTAAATTATTATTCTCATTTTATTTAACATATTTATCATCCCACAGATCTGAGCCACAGAACCAAACCTGTAAATAAAATTAAGACAAAATATGACTCATAAATAACCATTTTTGCAGCGCACCCTCCGAGCACCGACAGGTACCCGACCTGTTGCAGGACTCTGGGGTAGCGTCAGACGTGATCAGAGGCAGTGATGTCCTGAGGTTTTGGAATACACCTGTGCATCTACACTGCAAGGTGAGAAACTAAACCACTGGAGCTCAACATTAAGTTGCTCTTTGAGCCAAATTTTCTGCTACTTTTTATAGTTTTAAATTCCAATAATAATATATATCCAGATAAAGAAGTTTATTTTAATCACCTCAAACAGGAAAGTTTAATCCAGTGAATTACAGTATACTTGAAAATCAAATAAATACATTAATAAATTACAGCTGTCTTACTCGAATCAAAACGCTGATGACCAAAACATAGAAAATCAATACTCATAAAAAAAACCTTATATATAAATAACATAAACTAAAGTATAATCAATAATAAAACTGTTAAAAACATCCAAACAATACAAAAGCAAGATTAAAATCAATTAAAGTCCTAGTTTACATCCTCCTGAAAAACATCTGGGTGTACATTGGCATCTACTGTGGAATAAAAAGGTACTTCATCACACCAATGTTAAAGTGGTGTAAATCAAATTTTAGCATAAAGTTGTTACTCGCCGCATTGCAGCTTGATCGGCATCATTACCCACAATATAACCACGGGTATTAACGTGATAAACGACATGATAAAAGTCTCTGACGCTGACTAATTTCATCACACGGTCTCTATCGTACTGCCAACTATGTTCCGAACACCACCACAAGGGTTGAAAGTGATCCTCTACCTTTCAGATAGCCACTGACATTAGCCTAAAACAGGTAACCATGACAGTAAACAGAGAGAATCCCTGTGATAAAATGTGATCAAGATGACAGGCTGATCTGAAAGCTCTTTACAGATGGGCCTTTTTATTAGAAATAACGTTTCACTGTGCTTCAGCAGGAACAGCGCAGGTAGAAAATCATAAAATGAATGAAGGCTGAATTCTATTTAGCTGCTTCACTTTCAGGGCCCTGGTATTATGCGTGCCGGCTCACTGTCACACTGTCATGGCTCACTGGGACACTTGAATGAAACGGAGTCATCGTTAATGTTATTAGTAACACCTGTGCTTTTTCTGCTGTGACAAGTGAAAATGTCTGTTGTGAAAAAGGCCTGTCTGAAGCAGTTTTAAAGTTTTATATTCACGCCATGCTGATGAAATGAATGAGAAGAAGCCACCCAGCGTATAGAAGCTGGTGAATCAATTCAAAGTTGCACGCATGCTGTGGTCAGCTGTGATGTAAAATATTGTAGTTAATCTGCAGAAACACATGCGTGGTGTGTTCCTTTGTAAGATCAGAGGGTAGTGTCAATCAGTCATATTAGCAAATGAGCTGAATGACAGGATGTTAAACTGTACTGGATTGATGGAGCATGTGAAGAGTGTATTCCAAACTCTCGCTAATGAAAGCAACAGGGGAGAAAGTAATTATGGAATACAGATATGCGGAGAGGCAACCAGGAGGGACGGGCTGCTGAGGAGGGAGATAGAAGAGAGTACAGATGAGCAAGACATGGGAGAGACTGTTAAATAGAGAGTTTGGGACAAAGAGGCTTATGTTCCCTCACTTCAAATCTAAGAGGCCAGGTATCACTGCGCTCTCAATGTGTGTGTTTCGTAACTGCGTCCATTGACGAATGCACGTGTTCGTCAGTAAGAGTCTGACGTTTTGGTGAACTCCACGCACACAGAAACCGGAAAGGGAACGACGATAGATGTTGCGAAACTGGGTGCGCGTGAAGGAGAGGTGAAACCATTCAGGTCTGTTATCTAAACCCATCTGAAAGCCCGCGCTGACAAGGAGATCCGCCGGCCAAAACACTGAGAGCCTATCCTCTCTATAGCCGAGAGTAACCACTCAGCCTCCTCACAATTCAGCCTTGTTACAAGCTCTGTGAAAAGAGCCCTTTATTATCACTTCATCCTCTAAGGCTTCACCCATGTGAAGGTGTTATTAAGAGATTGCATTTCCAGCAAGCCAGAGATTGGTAACACACCCACCAACTCTATCTCAAAGAGTGTGAAAGACTGCCAACAGATTAACCCGACGGATCTCAGTCAGTCAGTTTTCTAAAAGTTTCAAGTCACCAGTGAGCCCTGAGTACAAGCCACCAAAATAGTTTACTTTTATGTCATCTTTAAAGGTTTAAACTGGTTTTAGCCTCGTGGTTCAATTCATTTAGTCTATTCCTCATCATCTTTTTAGCATCAGCACGGCACATCGCTCTACTCCCAACCATTTATAACCTATAATTAAACACAGAAGCAATTTCCCTCGCCAGCAGCTTGCTTCCCATTGGATGAGCGAGCAGCGCTACTAAAAGGAACCCAAGCAATGTTGAAATGGGTGACAGGAGTGCACTGAAGCAAGACACCTTCAGAGACTACAGAGACAGAGACAGAGTGAACATGTGAGAGCACTGACCTTCACATGGGCAGGACGAACACACCGGGCCTCACTCTCAATTATTTGATACTTCCACTTTGAGAAATACAACACGCTGAGACATTTCACCAGATTGCAGATATACAACTCACACACACACACACACACACACACACACACACACACACACACACACACACACACACACACACACACACACACACACAGAAACATGCACACATAAATGTACTTAACACTTGCTCAAAATTGCAACACTCTAAAGGCACTTCAACTCACTGGAGACTGGGAGGAGAGAATTTTTTTATGCAGGGAAGGAATCCAGCTCCTGCTTTATGTATTTCCCCTGCAAACAGTATTTTTTTTCCACAGCCTAATTTTATTCTCGACATTGATTTTTTTTCTCCCATGTTCAGAGTATGCACAGAAAACATTTTACCAACTCACTAAAACTGTCCCCAGAGGAAGTCTTTGCTTTTTACACACAAGCACTCACATACAGACTCAAATACACGTTTCTACTTCTCTCCGACTGCATTCTGGAGCTTCTCATAGCCAAGAGGTGCTCCTGATACAAAGTCACACTGAGCGGAGGTATTAGAGGCTTATTGGAGGGAGAAAATGGTTTTTGGCACAGTGGGAACCATGATTGGTTCCACAAATGGCTAATCCACGGACACAGAGATCACTGTGAGCGCACTGGATCTGCTTGTGTCATTATTGCAGGAGAAATGATGAGGTTGGTTTTTGGCAAACCAAAATCTGGTGTGTCCATGGCTGTGATAAAACTGCCTTTGGGTGATGTGTTGTCTTGTAAATTAGTGAATAAATAAATGAGGGAACTGGAGCAACAGTTCTTATCCACAGCACTGCTACAGTCCTAATCTACATCTTGTTTTAGTGTTGGTACAGTTACTCAAATATGTGACATCACCCGCTGCCTTCAGGGACACATTCAGTCAACCTAATTTCTATATTAGTCCTCATCTCTTCTCACATAGCCTACATGAGAGCCCTCGGTATAAGTGTCTAATTCACTCCATGCTAATAAACCTCCAGATTTCTGGTGAGGGCACAAATAGGAAGCATTCACTGCTCACCGGTGTTGGAAAAATGCTTGATTATTCAGCCGAGATTGAGCAACAGATTGGGTCTGAAAAAAGTAGCTGTCAATCAACATGTCATATTTACTAACTGCTTCAAAGGACAAAAATGTGAGATACAAGCTTCACATAAATCTGTTCATTAAGGAGGAGACGCTTGAATAGCAATAAATCTGCATATCTTTCACTTTACTCCATGCAGAAGTTACCACTGCACGATCAAGCACAATCTGCACCAGAGTACCAAGCCTTTGTATCTGGCAGAACTTTTAACACTTCCAAGAACAAGGCAAAAGCATTTTACAATTAATTTTTGTATGCAGTTAGATTCTTTGGGCAACAGGACTTTAATCTGTGTCTGAGTAATGATGCTGATTGATGCTGCAGAGATAGAAAAACGGTGGTGTGGATTTCACTTACTGGCCAGCATTAAAGAAAATACTGTTTGTAGGTAAACCAAGCATTCATTCATTTACCGTAACTAATTATCCTGTTAGGGGTCGCAGGTGTGCTGGAGCCTATCCCAGCTGACATTGGGTGAGAGGCAGGGTGCACCCTGGACAGGTCGCGGACTATCGCAAGGCTGACACATAGAGACAAACAACTATTTACACTCACATTCACACCTACGGACAGTTTACAGTCACCAATTAACCTGCATGTCTTTGGACTGTGGGAGGAAGCTGGAGTACCCAGAGACAACCCACGCTGACACGGGGAGAACATGCACTCTTTGCACAGAAGGGCTTATAGTCGCTTTAGTGACATCATCAGTATCTAAATTGTTAGCACTTCTTACACCAATGGCTTTCTTCACAGCTATACTATTTCATATTTTTGTTAACATATGTGAAAGGTACCTTGTGGAATAACTGACCACTGATTGTGCTAGTTTTCAAGAGGGGTTCCCTCTTGTAATGGTTTCTCATGCATGTGCACATATATGCAGATGACAGTCCTGACGATGGTTTCACACAACCCCACTGATTGGCAGCTGGTGGTGGTAACGTACCCAGACATGTAGCAATGGGAAGACAAAGGCAAGAAGGAAGAAGACTGCAAGCAAGCAAACATGAAGGTAAACTGTCTTTACACCTGTTTTGTAAGGAAGGTCATGCATTGAACACATTTATCAGGCCTCAAGGATACACACAATGGGCCTCATTCACTAACATGTGTGTAGATTTTTTTTTTTTTGGTCTGCGCCAAAGATAAGCACACATGCAAAATGACCATCCGATTCATGAAACATGTGCGCTGGCCAATACGTTGGGCCAAGGGAAAGCTGTGAACTTGTTGTAAGACCAAAGCCGCGCTGTCATCATTTGTGCGTATGCATGCTCTGAGAGTTATAAATTTGTTTGCAGAGTACAAACAAATTCACGTAGACAAAATACTGAATCCTCGACTTGTGCGTAAAACGTTCATACATAAGGTTTAAGAACAGATTTGAGCATATGTACTGTTTGTGAATGAGGCCCAAAGTGTTTTGTGAGAATCAGGGAATATATACATAACTTTGTTTGATTGAAAGAAACCTCCACTGGGTATATTTGAGTCTACACATATAGCTAAATGGATGTTATGAACTTATCCATTAAATGGACTGAATCTGCATAGCAATTTTCTACCTTACTGCACATAGTGCTTTACAATTTGCCTCTCATTCACCCACTCACACACATTTACACACTAATGGTGGCAGCGCTCTAATGTAGCAACTTGGGGTTCAATGTTTTGCTCAAAGACACTTCAACACGTGGACAGGAGGAGATTAAAGGGTGACCCGCTATACCTCCTGAGCCACAGCCGCCCTATTAGTTGAAACAGCTGCCTTTCTCTCGAGTGATCAACAGTGACTGATAACAGCCTGACCTGTGCTTGGGCGGATGTATCATTCAGAGCTTTTCGGAGGCCCTGACTTAGTCCCCTTCGCAGGTTCTGCCTCTGAATGCTGTCCAGCCTGTTTCTTCTCACATAGATGGAAACAACTAGGACAGACATATAAAGTCACAGAGAGACAGACAGACAGAAAGAGGGAGAGACCAGGACAGACACCGGACAGAACGTTAGAGAAATGATTAACATTCACAATTTAATGTTTTTTTTTAAAAGCATGGTAAAAGTATTGTTTACCTGTTTTCACCCACAATCTCTCCGTGATGTTGCACTGCTGCGGCGGAGCCTCTGTGGTGGTGGTAAAAGGGGAAACAAAGATGGTGGTGGCCCCCCTGGGAGCACTCGTTCTGGGGACGGGTGGTGTGAACGTTCTCCTGTTGGTTTGAATCCTGACGGTCGTGGTGGTGGTTGTTCTCCTGGTCACAGGCGCGGGCTGTGTCATAGTTGTAGTGGTGGTGGCGGCTGACAGTGTGGTTGCAGTGGTGAATCTTAGGGAAGGCATGATTGTGGTGGTTGGAGCTACAGTTGTGGTGGGAAGCTGGACAGAGTCTGTCGGGGTGTCCTGTCCAGGGGGCAGAGGTGATACCTGAGATGTCCTCTCGGTGGGCCCAGCAGAAAGGGTAATTCTGGCTGATTGAGAGGGGGCTAGACTGGCCGCTTTTTCTTTGGGGAAAGTGAGTGCATCTGCTCTGGATGTTCCAGCGGTTAACTCGTCCGTCCCCGCCTCTGTAAGGACAAGCGTCTCAGTCACTTCCTCTGAGCGATCAGGATCTACTAATGTGGTGAGGCTTGGTGATGAGGATGGAAATGGGGCTTTTACAGAAACAGATGACTGTGAGTTTGACGGTGACAGTGGTGGAGCTTTAGAAGACACTGTAGAAACGGGTTTCATATGTAACGAGGACGACTGAGGAGCTTTGACACTACTGTAAGACAGTGGTGAAGTCTTTGAAGACGACGATGATGAATGAAATAAAGAAGATAGCGACACTAGCTGTGTTGGAAGGGTTAACCCCCTCGCTTTTGAATCAGTTGTGTTATTGATATTGTCTGTCTCAGAGAAATTGGGTGCCGGGGTGTTTGAAACTGTGACGGCAGCATCAAATGCATATTCAAGAGAGTCAACATCTGCCGGAGGGGGGCTGTGCTCGCTCTTGTACACCAGCGCAAGAGAAGAAGCTTTTGAAGATTTCATGGAGTCAGGAGTTGTGTGCGAGAGGGGCAGAGAACCATCGGAGCCCCATGCAGTGTTCACAGTGGCTCCATGCTGCACATGGGCAGCCGCAGCAGATCTGAGATTAGCTGGGGACAAACTCAGTTTCTGTTTTTTATATTCTGATGTTCTTTTAACATATGTAAAAGATGGATGCTCTCCAACAGTTGGGTAAAATGTATTTGAATGGCTGGCGACTACAGTTGGATCAATTGAATTCAATATATGCACATTACCCTCTTGTCCGTCGTCCAGCTTTGGATGTTCATACGCCGGGCCATCTGCTTGTAAATTAGAATTTGCCCTATCAAAGCCAATAGATGTATTTTCTAATTCAAAGGCAGTGCTTTGAAAAGACACAGGCTTGGTGGCTTTCCACTTTGTATATGATGCCATTAATTTTGTGCCAAAGCTGAAAATAGGACTAAATGATTCACTGCTGTTTTGTCCATAACTGGGGGAAGTAGTTGCAGCAGAGGAAGCTGCGGAGGGAACGGTTCTTTGTCTGCCTAAATAAAAATCTGCCCTCTCACTTCTCACACTGGTGATGTGATCCTGAGAGCGAGAGGCAGAGTTTGTTCTCTGTGTTGGGATGATTTCAGACCATGAGGAAGGAGAGGACATCATCGCATCGTCTTTACGAGAAAGACTTTCAAGAGGTTCTACTGCAGAATCAGACGTCACTGCAGCAAAGGGCATTTCAGTGGGAGACCCTTTGCCAGAACCTTCTGAGCCTTTATACAACATGACAAACTCATTTGTAGTTATGAAATTTGGAAACTTTGTTGTGAACTGCCCTGATGGAACACCCTTGTCTCTGATTACAGTAGACTCTTCATTTCCATTAAATAAAGGAGAAACCGAACTGTTGGCAGCATTTCTGTAGAAACTCTCTGTAGGCTCATTTCCATGTGTCATGTGAACAATGGAGGCTGGTGATGTTTTACTGCTCCCTGCAGTTGTTTCAGCATCGGTAGTAGAAGGTATACTGCGACCAGCTCTGTCGGATTTGATGATGTGAGCAGAGATTTCAGCCGAGGACACTGTCTGGTGAGATTTATTGGGAGATGAAGTTAGACTAGGTGTTGTATTAAACTTGGGGGAAAACGTGAGTAGAGATCTTGTTTGAAAAGGTCTTTGTGGGGGGGTAATGTGGGGTGATAATGAGACTTTGGGCTTGTCTGCAAAATTTTTCTCACTATTGGCAGACAGATCAGAGATATCAGTGTTGTTGAGGCTGAGGCTTGGAAACAAGGGCAATAAGTTTGTAGGCCAAGTGCTGTGTGGGAGACTTTCATGCATGGTTTTGTAGGTCACATCCTCTCCTAAGCTAACTGGCAATGCTGAACCAGTAAGAGACATTGTCCTACTGTTGGAGGATAGCATCATTTTTAGCGTTGACCATCCTCCAGACTCGTGACTGATGCCCTTGGGAGACACTGTTTGTGTTTCAAATTCTGTAACACTTATAACTCCATTACCTGGAAAATGAAGCGAACCTGACTCTGATGTGGAGGAGGTTGTTCCCGTTCTGGTGATCGAACGGTGGATGGAATCAGTGGCAGAGTCCGGCCTCGTCCCTGTGAGTACAAGTGAGTTATTCTGCTGAGCTTGAGCGGAAATGGATTTGAGCTCTGCTCCTGCTATCTCTCCCTGGTTGTAATTTATATTGATGGCAGGAACTCTGGGGCTGCGGTGACCCGCTGCCATCAGTAAATCACCTGGATTAGATGTGTGCTCTGAGGACACCATGCCAAAGTGGATAGGTGTTAGCTCGGTGTTTGCAGTTTCAGAGAGAGACGTTTCACCTGCTGAAGACCCGGTAGATCTGAACGATACAGTTGGATTTACAGCATGTGAACTGAGAGGCGACATCATTGTATTTCCAACGCTTTTGTGAACAAAAGTCTGACTATCTACCGTAGTCTTGTTTTCCATTTCTGCATATGCTATTTGATTTAACATCTGCTCTGTGACATGACTAGAAGCTGAATAGCCTTTAGGATGGGTGGACAGCAGTGCTGATGCGGGATTTTGTAAAGCTCCCTGCTGCCTTTGAACAGCTTGACTCTCTTGATTGGAAGGAAATGAGGTGCTAATTTTAAGATTATCTGCTGATAGAGAGTTCAAACCTGGGTTCTGGGTGGTTCGGTATAAAATCTTTAGATTTTTTCCATTGTTAGAAGAAGGATATGATGTGTATGTACTGGTTGCTGGTGACTTGATTACTTTTGTGCTTGCACTCCTTATATATGCTCCACTCGCTCCATAGATTTTATCTGCTGATGAGGATAATGAGTATTTTGTCACTTCACTGCCCTTTTCAGTGCTGGTTTCACTTGGAAAGTGTGATGACTCAGTTGTTGTGCTTCGCAGTCCCTGCGTAACAGCTGGTGGGTCAAAAACTGAATGAGTAGTGGAGTGTGTGGTTGTCAGACTATCTGTCCAACCCAGAGACCCTGCTGGTGATAATGTCTGCGGGGCAGAGCTGGACCTTATCCGCTGACCTTGAGATAAAGTGGCTTTGTTTATCCACCCAGTAGAAGATGATAGAGAAAACAGAGACGCTACGAGTGATGACTCAGAGGAAGTGGATGGAGCTGGTGAAGATATTGATGATGACAATGAGGAAAATGATACTGTTGATGATGAGACATTTTGGTTTCCATCCATGAAGGACACATGTGATGGTGTAGAGACAGCTGATGCCATGGTGGTGTGTTGGGGAGACATGCTGGAAGTCAGACCTGAGCTGGCGGGGGAGATCCTGTCTCCCGCAGACGACGATGAGGAGGACATCTCTGAGCCCTGGCTGGAACTATGTGAAGGCCATTGGGTGGTGTGGGTCTCGTCCCTGGTGATGGTTGGCGAGGTTCTACTTCGATCCAGGGTCACTGGATGTTTGACAGTTCCTGCCATGACGGTTAAGACAGAAGAAAAGGCAGGCTGCCCCGATAAACCTTCCCCCTCAGACTCTGAGTCCCCATCTGAATGGACGACTGAGAAAGGCACCTCCCCCGCCACCGACAGGTCGGCCAATGGATGAGCAGGAGCAGCTGTGACTGCAGGGTCGCTTGGTAACGACGAGGAGCCGGAGGCATCATAGGAAGATTTTTCTGTTGACAAAAAAGAAAGTGAAAAGAAAGGTTATTATTTGTAATAATATTTTTTAAACTAAAGCTATTTTTATTTCCACTTCAAGTGAGTCCTTTAAAATGTTCACATATGTTGGTCAAAACTCTTCTAAGGTACTGTAAGGACTGGCTGAGTGGTGGAAGGAGAACACACAGAGATCAGAGTAATCCGTTGTATGTTGTATTTGAGGTTTGCATAACAGCAACAGTTCAGGCTGGTTTTGGTGAGGTTGTGAAAACAAAACTATATACAAAAATACATGAATAAACTTCCAAAAACTTTTCAAAACAACATAAGGAAACCCAAAAGTCAACAAAACAAAAGTTTAGTTAGGGCAATGGCTAATGGGCAGCCAGCAGCAAGCTTCCAGCAGGTCTGCAACTACCTGAACTGAACCATCTTTAACTTCCCTTGAGGAGCTTCTATCCCTTGCTTTTAGGGTACTGGCACACACAAGTTAAACTAACACTGGCGAATATTCACCTTCCGTTCATTTCAATTCAGTGTCAGCAGAGGGGCGAATCAGACATTTGATTTCAGAGGCAAAGCACATTCACATCTTTGGATCACTTGGTGAAATTTTACAGGCAAAGTCACAGGCTCAATGAATAGCAAAGGAGTATGTGTGGGAGAGACATTGATTTTTTCTGTGTTCAACCAGCTGCTTTTATATACTATTGGCCATGAAAAATAAAAACTGCCTGGTTAACAGTGATGGCATGGAACGCAAGAAAATGGAAAATGTACCAGTAGCATCATATTTCACTATACTTATTAGCAAGCTACCTAAAATTAGCGAGCAAGTCTTTGCCTACTTAATCATTAAATCCACATTACTGCTGATTTTTTTAATCAAAAATCTCATGCGTAAATATTTTGTAAAAGCTCCAATAGTCAACCCTGCAATATTGTCACTTTTAATTACTGAGGTATTTGGTCAAAACTATTGTGATTTTTTTCACAATATCAGACAGTCCTAACAGTTTGCATACTGAAGTTATAATCCATCAAGTCTTCAGCTGTGAATGTTAATAGAGGATTTTGGCTCAGATGTTGTGCAGCTCTTTTCCAGAAGGGAAGTGGTCAAAAGCCCACTGGAGGGTCTTCATAAGAGCTGTTCAAAAACAAAAAGCAGGTGTTGTTCCAGATGAGGATTAATACCAGCCAACTGTTGTTGTTTTTTCACAACCTGGCAACCCAAAAGCTGTTCTTATCAATGGCTTAGAGCTGATCTATAACACATTAGCGAATGATTTATTAAAGCCATTATTTACAATCGATGAACCCATTTAAAAGGGGCTATATTAAAAAGTGGTACCAAATTCCTGCAGTCTATAAGCCACAAAATGTATAAAACAACATGGTGATGCTCTGCCCTATTAACTGGCAGCGTGAAAAATTAGACTGCCTAAGCAGTGAGCATAATAATTCAGCCTGTATGTCGGCAGAGAATTACATACTCTAAACATGACAGATGAAGCTATTACAAAGCTAGGTATGTCACAGCACTATGTAAGACAACTGATTTGACACGCTGCAGATGGCTCAGGTTGTGAAGATTAATTCTGATGGTGTTAGATAAGCTGCAAAGTTACAAAACATAATAAATTAACGTACAAGTTCAGTCTTTTAATTGACTGTTGCATGGTTATCATTTTAACCTCTGTGCCAAGGTGAAAACAAACACATCTTTCTGATCGTCACAGACAGTAACGTACACCAAGGGCAGACGTTTATGTTTTCCCAAAGGAGAGAAAAAGAGACAATCTTCAAAGTGGAACAAATAGAATTACTTAAGAGATGGCAGCTGTGCGCTCAAGTATAGCTAAGATAACACAAAATGGACTCATGTTACAGTGGTTTGTGCCTGTGCGGGAATTATGCCTCAATAAAAGGCAGCATGAGAGAAGAGATATGGAGGTTTACATTACAGTAAAGTATAATAAAGGTGATGGAGGTGATTAATGCACCAAGACGGCCGACATGAAGTTTTCTCTCATCCATCCCTGTCCTCTGCTCTCCTTTTATTCTCGACACATCCTCGACACATCCACAGAGGGCTTCTTTTATCCATTTGTAAAGCTTTGCAGTCCTGTCACACCTCCCACCCCCTCAGCATGTTTCTCCTGCTGAAGTGCATCCAGCTAGCGCTCGCACACAACTGCTCCAGTGTTGGAGCGACACGAGCAGGAGGAACCTTTTGATGACAAACATGAACCTCGGCTGCAGAGCGATACTTGCGTGCCAGTCGTTTTCCCTCATACTGTTGTCCAGCTTTGCTTAACTGAACACACCCTTTGAACATAAACTGTAAAATTCAGAGATTGTCCAGCGTATACTGTGGAAATTACCAAGGCCCTTGAGTCCATGTTTTCTGAATTACACACATGATGATTAGCCTAAGGCAGTGTGTGCTCACACAGCTGGCACTGTAAAGCGATCTGGAAACATTTCTCTGTCTTCAGATATTTCCTAACCATTAAATGTAAACTGTAATAGGATCTAATGCTTACAAATTCAGTAAAAGTTCCAGGTCACTACCTCTGAACATTTTCTTAAATGTCACCAGTATCGCAGTGAACTGGCATAATACTTTTTATAATTTGTTTTCAGGGGAATAAATCTCTGAATTTCATTAGCTGCCGCCATTCATTTCTTAAAGACAGCTCCTTCATGCTGTATTCCTGATCCCACTTAATTCCTTTTCTTCAATAAATCACTAATGTGCTCAAATGTGATTAGTGAAATTGCTATACTGCAATTTTTAATCCATTCTTTTGAAAAAAAAGGGTGATGTAAAACAAAGAGTGGGAAGAGAGGAGCTGTTTTTCGGTGTTCACAGTTCACATAAGAGCTATAAGGTAACAAAGGATGTGTATCCTGCTTCAAGGCCACAAAGAAGTCAAACCACCTGGTCATCAAACTGAAAGACAACTTCATGCCCCCTCCTCCTTCCCCTGCTTAGTGTGCCCGGTGGCAACATGAGTTTGGGTGCACGGGATGGAGGCCAGTCCAAGCGGAGGTGTGGGGTCCACCTGTGGTTCGCCACCTGCTCTGACAGAGCTGAGCATATGGGAGGATTTTAACAATGGACCAGAGAGAGGGGAATGTGTGCAGATTAAAGGAGATAGTGATAGAGGCAGGCAGAGAGGGATGGAAAGGTTGGGCTGTGGAAAAAGAAAGTAGCATAGACCCACCAAGATGAGAGAAATAAGTACGGGGTAAGAGTGGTACAAAAATGGCAAAATGATTGAATTTGCCATGAAGTGCCTGGTTTGAAGCCTCGAGTTTGAAGCTGTGAAGAAGTCTGCAGGTCCTCTCCAACAAAAGTAATTCATCTTCATGATTCCTCATACTATCCAGCTTCAGCCTTGAAAGCAAAGATGGCACATTGCTTGACTTTACAGGAGGAGTAGCACTAAAATGAATAGTCAATAATTGAAAATTACTTAATCAAAACTTAATCAACAACTATTTTGATAATCAAATAAATGTTTTAGTCATTCATCAAGAAAATCAAGCTGTTCTCTGTATACCTATGAAAAGTAACGCGCCACAATTCATATATAACCCACGTAATCATGAGCCAGTAATTCATTTTTTTCATTCATTCACTCATTTTCCACAACTGCTTATCCTGTTAGGGGTTGTAGGGGGTGCTGGAGCCAATAGAAGCTGTAACTGGGTGAGAAGTGGGGTACAGCCTGGACAGGCCCCCAGACTATCACAATTTGTGTGTAATCAGGAAGGCTGAGATCACGTGACCAATGCGCTGACAGGAGTAGAGAAAGAGCAAAAGTCCGTTTAAGGAAATAGGTTGGAGTCATGGATGGGTCAAACAACGCAGGACTTTTCCCAAGGAGACTGGTGTTCATGTCCTGTGTGAGTTAACGTTGAGATATTTTAAGGTACATCGTCACCATGTTTCATTTCCTTAACCTAACCTTGATAACTTCAACTTAACCCACAGAACTTTAAGGCTGATTTATGGTAGGGCACTCGACACTCTTCAAGAGTGTTTTCAATTTATGCTTCGGCGAAATGTTTCATCCGTCTATGGTTAACAGAGATCCCCTGTGTTTTTTGTCCGCGTCTGTTTCTATCTCATTTAGTGAAGCATAATCTGCACAGACAGCTGTTAAAAATCACAAAAATATACTGCTGTATATGTGTATTTTATATATTACCTATAAATTCATTGCTCTGCTCTTGCTCTGCGCCCAGTCTGTCTTTGAGCAGCATATTCCCTTCACTCCCTACAGTGAGCTTGTAAGTAAAATTAATTCATCAATAAATAAAAACACTGTTTATTTCTTCCCATGGAGCTGACATAAAAATATCTTGGTGTAGTAAATGTCTGCTGACACACAGCCTGGTGGAGGCAGTTTGGCCCGCACACATATATACATAATGGACACATGTCCTCTAAGCTCATCAGGAGCGGCTGCTTCTGTGGACAGAGACACTGACAGCAGGTCAGAGTTGGTGTGGATTTAAAACTACAATCTCTGTCGCCATCTTGACTTTTTAAGCCAGGAGTGACTATATTTGGGTGAGAGGCTGGCGCTGTGGAGGAGCAAGGGGTGGATCTGACTGAGAAGCTGAGGACACTATTGGAAGACAGCCTGTCCTGCCCTTAACTATGGAAAACTTCAAGCCTTAATTAAAATGTAAGCATGTGAGTTATATAAAAATTCACCCTCTGTACTGTTGTCATGGATGGGAACATAAGCTGTATGGACCAAATTCATTTTTTGTACCAGGCTGTGAACATGTTTGTATCTGCTGTACAGTTGGGCATTTGAACATGGGTGTCTATGGGGACTGACTGGCTCCTGGAGCCAGAGTCCAGCGGCTATTTAAATAGCAGTTTTGGCTTATGTGTTGGCTTCATTTTCAGCCCCGGAGAATGCCGCTTGGATAAAACAAGCACTTAACAATGTCACCTTGGGTTATGGGAATATATATATATTTATACTGTTTCCTCTGGCATTTTAAAAAGATTAATGGATCAAGAAAATAATAATTAGTTACTGCCATGCAAGCCATAAAAGCTTAACACACCAATATTTTCTTTAGTATCCGAAACCCCACTGACTCACAAGTTCAAGTCAGTCTTTATCACAAACTTGTGCTGTGCAGCCAAATATTGATTGCTCAAACCCACAGAGCTTTATATGCAATTCTAGTCTCAACTTCAATGTTTCAAATTCTAATACACCGGGCTGAATTTCGGGCAGTGTGCAGAAAATGATGTACAAGACATCTAGAATATTTTCATATGATGGTTGCAGCCATAAAAAAAACATTTAGTATTGGGTGTGAATATTTCATGCAGTGTAAACATCATTTAGCATCAACAAAGAGCCGGAATATGCTGATACAGAAAAGTTGTATATGATATTATCAGGCAGTGTGGAATAAAGCCACAATGTGATTAAATAAGAATGTGACAATAACCTCCCGTAATAAACTGATAGTTGAAGCATTTATGATCAATAAAATGTTCAGTTTTGGTTACTTCCTACGTTCAGAGACAGCTACATAATTCTGACTTGTCTTTAAACCCTCTGCAACCAGCACACACAAACCACAGACCTCATTTCCACACTCATTTTTTTGCCCCTCCGTAGCCAGCATTATCTTTGAGCTACCAGGACACAGACATGACACTGCCGGGGCTCCCGCTGCTCCACTCATATTATACACTGCTTCCCCTTTTGCTTTGAGCTGTTTTTGTTCTCTTGTGAGAGGAAAATGGTAAACAGGAGAGCATAATGCAATGGTGAGGTGGATGGAGCCCTACGAGCAGAGAAACGAATTTAAGAAGAAGCTAGTCGACTGCTTTTGAGGAAGTGCCTCAGAAGTCCCCTCTATGTTTTGGCTGTTTATGGAAGGCGGCAGCATATACTGCTTTGAGCTGTTGTTCCATCCAAATTAGAATTAAGAGCTTAGTGGGTGGGTGGGGGGCGTCTGGAAGGAGAAAATTTGATTGAAAAACAGTATCTTAACATATGTATTGCACATACCCTCCGTGTTTTTGTCTGTGTATGGAGGCGTCATGTCTGTGCAGGGCTGGAGAAGGAGGATGGCGGCGAGGATGCCAAGCAATGCTGAGGTGAAATTATGGATGGGACGGAGGCTGTCACACACACACACGCGCCCAGCACCATGCTTTTTTTTCAGGGGGTGCAAACAGCACAGCAGGCAGAGACACGCATCAGCTGTCTCGAACAGAGCCCAGCGGACACTTAACCCTGCAACCACGCAAAGACGTGTACACGGTATTAAAGCCTATCTTCATTCATTTATTCTCTCATTTATTACTCCTGACAAGGAGGATACTGTATGTTTTTGGTCCAGCTTTACTGTTTGTCTGTGGCCGAGAAGACCATATGATTACTTTGTGGTTTGATTGCAGGAATTGTTTAAGATCAGGCTGCAATTTTTGAAATAAATTGCATTTTCTCACAAATACCCACAATACACACCTTGCTCAACTGAACACACTCAGGGTTTTTTTTGCCCCACTTGGTATGATAAACACCTCATGGTGGCTAATATAGTTTAATATTACCAAACTTGTGATAGATATTGTAGTGTTACTGACATTACAGAAGCAGTCTGCAGACAATGACTTTGCTATACTATTGCATTTTGAAATTATCACTGTTTGCACAGGGTGTGCTGTTTAGTAAATCTTGCATAGACTGGCTTTTAAGTATTTCTTAACACTGAAATAAGGGGAATTCATGGTCATTGATTGAACTTACATGAATGGGATATTTCTAGTACATGCACAACATTGGCTAATCCAAGGAAATACATTCCACCTAGCCACCTGAGGTTTGGTAGGGAGTTTCTAACACACACTTTTCATAAAGCAAGGAGATATACTCTCCACCATCTAACCCACAAACAAACATTTCAATAACCTACTCAAAGGCTACCTATCGGCGTTCTTGTGATGCAGAATCCAGCAGGGGTATACTATACATCACACAGTCTTCATGTAGGTATCAGTTTTAATTAATAAGTGACCAATCTTAATCTCCTTTGGACCACACAGTATCTCTTCTCATTTAATTCTAATGTTCCAAAAGTCAAATAATGTAACTCAAAATATCCCTCTTACTTGCCTGGGTCCAGACCTATAAATCTGCCCAGTCCACTAAGTTTGAGTTGACTGATTTATCTGGCATCGTGAAATCAAACAGAAGTTTATCGGTTAAAATAAAAAAACACCAATGAGAGCGGTGGGACATAGTTAGTCGATCTGTGCCATTGTCAAGCTGTTGTCAGGCATTGCCAAGTGGTGCGCCAGGACCAATGAGGAGTAATAACAACAATGGCTCGCACCATGGACAAGGCAGGTGTTGCTGTTGAGGCTGTTTAAAATCGACATCGACTCCAGTCCTAAAAGCCCAGCAAAACAGCTATGTCAGCATGGCTACTCATCAGTGTGGACTTAAGACAACGTTAGATTTGGTCTGCCACTTTTCAGTGGCAAGTGGCAGACCAAATCAAGATGACTGTCTTTAACACATTTTGCAGATTGTGCAGCCTTGGTAGAGGGATGCACTCCATGCAGTGCTTTCTAGTTAATAAATCTGTATGCTGTGTACCATCATCCAAAGTGCACAACTAACAACAACCACATCAAAGCTTGTTTTTGTTTTCAACATTTCTATCACTCATGTTAGAAAGGCAGAGGGACCTTGGGATTGACACCAACAGTCTCTCCATCTTCACTGATTAAATGATGGAAACAAATACTTAAAGGAAAGAAACAGCTCTGGTCAATACACTGACTCCAGGGAGGCAGAGCTCTCTCTCCCACTGCTTATTTTTTTCTGTCCTCCCTCTCTTCGTGTCTTACTCTCTCTATCTCGCTCCAGATAAAAGTCAGCCTATCCACTGACGCTAAGGCTCTTCGTCTTTTTCAGCTTGACATGTCGACACACTGACTTCTGTCCTGCTGCAGCCCAGGACGCTGTAGTCATGGCTTATGTTGTCGCACTCTGTCCACTCCTATTACTGCTCACCAAGGCTTTTCTTCACTGTCCTTGTCCCTGTGTTCGAGCTAGCCTCATTTAAGATTGGGTGATATGATGATATATGCTGTGAGGTGATAGTGATGAGTTAAAGAAAAGTAATTTAACAAGAAGTCATATTCATGTGAAGCACTATCGGTCCAGTGACTAAATCATCACTGATGGGCCTTCTGAACTTTATAAATACACCAGACATTACATTAATTCCTTCCTGTATCTGTATCTCCCTATACATAACGATTCATTATGTTCCTATCAAGCATCTGTGTTTCCCACTGCAGGGACTGGCTGAGTTAAACACACCAGAGAGCCATTATTCAGGGCTTTTAGCAAGCTTTTTGGAAGGTGACAGCGGACACATTCCCTCCACTCTCACATGAGGGATCATATATCTGCTGGCTCAAACCCATTCTGCAAAAACGGATGAACAGCAGCCAAACTTAATTGATTTTTGGGCCTCATTATGTAAATTCAGAAATTAAGTAGCAGCAACAATTCAGTGAAAAAATGATATAGACACAGTTCTGCTGAGCAAACCAAACTATTCCAGAATAAAAATCTTTTCATAAGATGCACAAATATTCAGCACTTTTACAGTGTCGCTGCATTATGTTTATAGTACATAAAGGTTTCAGTTAACAGGGTTGGAAATTAACTTTTTTTGTCCACCTGCCACTTTGGATGGCTTTCCAAAACCTACCAGCCACTCAATAGATTACCATTGTTTTGTTGTTTGTTTTTTTTGGCTGGTGAATAAAGCAAATTTAACAGCCACTTGCATATTTTACCAGCATTTGGCTGGTGACTGGTGCTAATTTCCCACCATGGTTTCAAAATATACTAACAAGTACATCTGAGTGCCTAAATGTGGAACCAAATGTGCTGACTAATGGCTCTTGGCCCATATTGTCTATGCAAGAAAAGAATAACAATAGGTTGTTTGCAGTCACATGACTGTTAGGAAGCGCAAAACTGTAGAAGAAAGATGTAGTATAAAGATTAAACAGTGAGGAAGACCTCAGTCACAGCTCAATCCATTGAAGATCAACAAAAACTTTGTTTGCTTCACAGTAAGATACTAACGTTTGCTAGCTTCGCACATTAGCAAACAAACACAGTTAAATATAATGATAAGTTACTTAATGTATGTTTGAACTAGTTGTAAACAATTTGAGGCTGTTTACGCCTTGAACAAATGGAAGAGTGGGATCATTTGGTTCTGCTAGCAGTGAGCTAAATAACAAAAGCCATAGGGAGCCATACCTGATATTACCCTAAACTAAACAACAAACTTATATTGACTATTAACCTTTTTGTTCCTGTTTGTCTTTCACGTCTCTTTCTGTCTACTTCTCTCTGATATTTCAGAACTATTATACCATAAATTTGCAATTATTTCCTTTGGAAAATTTCTCATTGATATCCATGAAAATGCCATATTGATGTGACAGGTGCAAAAGCTTGACAGGCTTGACAACAGGAACCAAGGGGGGCAGAGCTTAGCGAAGGGTCAACTTGGCTACTAAATGAACGATCCTATGTCTCAAAAATATGCTTATCATCAAGCCATATTAGCCATATTATTACACTGTCTTCTAACGGCCCTTGTTTATCGTTTCTTCAAGCTTATAAGCTCTTTACTGTTGACTACAGTGCAAGATGAGTTATAATGCATGGTACTAAATACACTCAAAAACTGTCTAAATAAACAATTACCTATTGTGGTTCCACAATAAAATTAATACTGAGCTGGGGCATAACGACTGATAAACATTTATGGCACTGTATTTTTTAAGTATAGCACATAAACACTGAGATGATTCAAAGGCATTTCATTCTGTATCTTGTGTCTGACAGCAAGGCCCCTAAAATAAACCAACATCAACTCTTACTATATCAGCAGTAAGGCGTCTGTGATGTAAAAGCATGAATAACCTTTAGTGTCAGTCAAATGCATGGATTTTTTTATTTATTTATACTGCTCTAATCCTCTACACTTGATACTAAAAAGTCGGACCAAATATAACCCTCAATACTCTGACAACATAAACGCACAGCTCTTTAGGCAGTTTCAAATAACATTTCTAGAACTGAACAGACCAAATAAATTCTGCATGTATTTGTAACTTTGATGAAAGATCTTCTGAGGAAGCTCAGACTTCTCGGGAGTGTAATGGCTGGGTGGCCTATTCAATATTAATATTGGATAGACAGCACTATAGCATTATCAGCAGAGCAGTGAAATTAAATATGGTGTGGTTTTACGCTTCCAGACGAGGAGGATGAACTGCCAGGGTTTTATGTGCTGATGGCTGAAAATTGTAATTCACTTAAAGGGACAGTTCATCCCAAAACCAAACATACAGATTTTTCCTCTTATCTGTGGTGCTATTTATCAATCTAGACTGTTTTGGTGTGAGTTGCCAAGTGTTGGAGACATAAAGATGCCTGCTTTCTCTCAAATATAGTGTGATGGCACTTGGCTTGTGGTGCTCAAATCACAAAAAAAATGCATTTGAAAAACTCAACAGAGATGTCTCTTCCCAGAAATCTTGGCATGGTAACTCAAGATAATCGTGAGCAGTTTCATGTGGGAACTATTTTCTTTCCGTGCTACACTTGCCAACTGTTTAACCACACAGAAGTCTGACATTGTCAGCTTGTGGAGATTAGTTTATAGTTCACCCATACTGCTAGTACATGTAACATCACTGAGCTAGCTAACATTACAGTTCAACCTATGAGGACGCCACTAAAGTTTACATCTCCTGCTGTCACAAGCACGAGCCTCTCGTCCATGAGTAGATGCACCCCTCCTTCTGTACATTGATAAGCAGGTGTAGTTCAGAAGAAAGAAAATAGTTCCCACA
The DNA here is from genome assembly GCA_035609425.1 of Epinephelus awoara. NCBI lineage: Eukaryota > Metazoa > Chordata > Actinopteri > Perciformes > Serranidae > Epinephelus > Epinephelus awoara. Next base: position 26,481,354 of record CM069294.1, read on the forward strand.
TGAAACTCAACAAGGTTTGTGAATTAGCTTGAGTAACTAGGTCATGATTTCTGGAAGGAGACGTTGCTGTTGAGTTTTTCACATTTTTTATTGATTATTGTTTATTTTTGTATTTTGGCACTTTGAGCACCACGAGTCGAGTGCCATCTAGCTCCATTATATTCAAGGGGAGACAGCAGAGTGGGGTTGATTTCCGGTTTTGCCAGGCCAGTCCAGTGAACAAGCTTTAACCAGTTTGATTATGTGCAAACTAGCTGAACCAGCATTTGTCATTATGAAAAATTCTGGCAAATTAAAAAGTAGCCGATATCAGCAAGCTGTGTTGACGGTGCCAAGGCACTAAATCCAGCTCATGACAATGTGATTAATATTATATTATGTTTATAAATGGACCAACGGAGCCACTAGTGTCTCACAGGCTGTGTGTAATTTACTGTCGAGACGAGCACTGGCAACATGAAGGAGCTCAAATTTACGATCATTTATTTTTACTTGAATGTTCGTGTGGTTTTTGGGGAGCTGAAAGGGAGACATGGAGACAAGTTAGTCTCTGAATTAAACTAAAAGTGCACCAACGTGACAACATGTTAGATTTTGAGGCCGACGGAAGAGATGTCCTAACTGGCTGCAGGTGCCATTTTGAGCTGAACTTTGGGTGCCCTGTTTCTATTTTTATCTGTCGCTAGTTTTGAAGGCGCCTCAGTGGACAAGGAAAGGCTGATTCATTAGAGCTGAAATGAGGAATTACCAATATGATCACTACAAAACCTCGGTCCAGGGTGTTTGGCTTAATATCAAACTGGTTGGAAAAAGGCAGACATCTCTCTGATATCTCCAACACTTGGTCACTCACACCAAAACAATCTAGATTAATAAATACCACTACAGATAAGAGGAAAAGTGTATTTTTCATTTTCGTGTGAAATGTCCCCATAACCCTTTACATGACAATGTGGTGCCAAAGCATACACTAAAAGCATCACACTTTCTTTGTGTAACTTTAAGGAAAACATTCACTGCACAAGATTCAGCTCAAAAGCCAGACTGAGATTTCTCAGTAATCTTGGTTTAAGACTTTATAAATCAGCCTATAATTATTAAGAATTCAAAGATTAGGGAGGTGATTCCAACTTCAGCAGTTTCAGATAAACAGCATATTTATATGAACCTGCATCTTCCTCAGTTCCACCTGTTCAGTTTTATTTGCAGACAATAGCCACAGCTGTCCCCAAACTTAATTTCTAGATGCACAATAACTGCAGAGCACGAAACAATATTTTCTCAAATATAAAACAAGCTGGCTGTTAAATGCTTTCCCTCTTTTAGTAACCACAAATGCCATTGTGGCTTGTTTGCTTTCAAGAGTATTCAAAGTGAAAACGCAAGTGTTTAATAGACTTTTTCACAGCAGATATTTTGAATCATACCAAGAACAGCACAGGTGGAAGTAATAACATTAACAGTGGCTCAGTCAGCTCCATTAGTGTCCCATGTAGCCAGCTCAAACAATAGCAGGCTCTCCTAAGTGGAATGCACTTGTTATTTATGTTATTAATTACACCTGTGTGCTTCCTGCAATGACTTAAAATGGTCTCTATCAAGATAGAGTTTCACCACATCCTGTGAAGAATTATTCCTTGGATTAGCAGTATGCTGGTCGAGAGAAATATTCTGCATTTCATCACAAAATAAGACTCTGAAGGTACTGATCGTAAGAGATTAATCATACATAATAATGTAAGAACATTTTCAGGGTGAAATATTCCTTTGATGCATTCAGCCATCAGATGAGACCTTGTATGAGACAGACGGGATGACTGGGAGTCAGAGAGCTCAGTTTGGGCTCTGCAGGCGACTGCAGTCCCATTAAAACCACCAAAAAGTAAGTCATATTTCACTTCAGCACCGTGCCCAGAGGCTACACCGGCCTGTGAACTGTCAAGGTTGAAAGCAGAAGGAGCATGTGCCAGTGCCAGATAAAAGCAAAGGTAAATACATGTGCTCTCCTGCCATGGAAGCATCATACAAACGAAATGTAACGATTTCACTTATGTTTCCTCACCAAATGTTTTATCTGTAAGGTTGTACAAATACAGTACAGAGTGGAAAACACAGTATGCATTAGACAACCTATATTTCAGCAATTAGGTTTGTGTGTATCATGTTCACATTGTGCGTTAACAAAGCTCCAAACCAGACTGGTAATCTGGAGACGAATCTGATTTGCCAGGGATATCATACATCATCGCCACTTCAAATAAGGACCTCTTCCCCTAATATAACCTCATACACATACACAGACAAGGAACTGTATCAAACTGGAGCTCAAGGCCGTCTCCTGGGGCCGTGCATATCAGAGAAGGCAGGGGACGAGTGTAGGAGTTTAGCTGCATGCTGGGGCTGTGATGGGCTTGGGATTACAAAAGACATTTGACATGCAGGATGTGGGTAGTGAAGTGACAGGTAGGGGTCAAGGGAGGGCATCAAACAGTGACGCGGCAGCTGACGCGAGAGCGTACTGGGTGAACACGAAGGTCTCATCCTGAGTTATGTGTTTGCTCTGCTCAATTTTAAGCATATAAATATATCAAACTGGAGAGGGCATTTTTCCACACAAAGGTTAATGACAAACAGTAGCAAAGGTTCCCTGTGGAGTTTTTGACCTCTAGTAACACCATGGAGGTGTCTTTCTATTAGTGGGTCCCCGTTTTGTTCCTTTCAGGCACACGCACATGAGCATACATGCACGTCCTTCCAGTGGTTTCACACTATTCCAGTGATCTACAGTCGGCGATATGCTGCAATGCACCAGCAAAGTCAGGGGAGAAGACTGCAAGCCACTCACATAGATGTAAACAATACAGGATTTTAAAAAAACTTGTGAGGAAGGAAATGCAATCAGCACATTTCTTAGATCTCAAGGACACACATTATGCATCTTGGAGAGAGAGACACTGTAAACATTACTTTTATTTGTTTACAAGTGAACTCCACAGGGCACCTTTAAATTGACTGAAAATGAATCACAAAGACATCCAGCGAGAACACACATCACCCCTAGTGTTGTAAGAAAATATCCGTGCATTAACTACAATCATGTTGTTTGATACTGATCAAGCCTGGCAGTCATTTAATAAGCTGCAGCTGTTTCAGTACTGGGTCATGATGTATGATTATATGCTCAACCTAAATTAGAAAAATATAGGAATAGAAAGTCAAGGGCCTATTTTCACAGATCGGAGCCAGATCAGTAGCCAGCTGAGAGACGTTCACTTTTGTAAGTACAAGCATTGCTGATGGTGTTTAGATCTTATCTGGTTCTTTAGGTAGACTCTGTAATATCAGCGTGGGAAAATAATTACATGGAATAAGGTGAAAAAAGATAATCTACTAGACAGGATTGGATTAGCATTAATAAAAACAGGGTAAAAAGTTAAAACCAAGCAACCCTATTAAGAGGTCTCCAACCCTCACATTAGGGACGTCACTTTCGGTTTATTTTGCTTTCAATAGCCCAACATCCATTAATTGGTGACTAATTAGTCAAATTAAAAAATGAAAATTTACTTGAAAAACAGGGGTGGCACGGTGTGTGGTGGTTAGCACTGTCGCCTCACAGCAAGAGGGTTCCCAGTTCGATCCCGGGTGTGGGAGCCCTTCTGTGCGGAGTTTGCATGTTCTCCCCGTGTCAGCGTGGGTTCTCTCCGGGCACTCCGGCTTCCTCCCACAGTCCAAAGACATGCAGGTTTAAAATTGTCTGTAGGTGTGAATGTGAGTGTGAGCCTGTCTGTCTCTATGTGTCAGCCCTGCGATAGTCTGGCGACCTGTCCAGGGTGTACCCTGCCTGTTGCCCAATGTCAGCTGGGATGGCTGGATGGACTTGAAAAACAGTGTGAGCATTAGCACTGCATTTCAAAGCGCTATCCATTTAGAGGTGGTGAAATTTTAAAGTTTTGTGACTTAAATGTCTTGACTTTTATTTTATTTTCTGATGTCTTTGCTGACTGTGAGTCGTGTTAACATGCAGCAGCAGCAGCAGCATGGTGCCCACTGCCCACCCTCTGGTCTCCACTGACTAGTTAAAATTAGCCTTGGTTGATCTGCACCTCTGCTCATGCGCACCAGCCCGCTTAAGTGGAAGCTGGCTTGCAGCGCCATTAATTCACAATTACTGCAAGGAACAACACCCCAGGGGCAGGACGACGCTCCTGCAGAAACATGGTGACCACCCTTGGTTTCCCCCAGGTAGCCCCTGTCAGTAAGCGGCTTCATTTTGCACTGAAAAACCCCTTTCGCATTATTTACTATGTCAGCAAGATTAGCCGCGCTAACATTGTTAATAATCCTAACAGGGCTAACAGTAGTTAACGATGCTAAACATTGAGGTTAATGCAGGTTTAATACTTCTGCCTTGAATCGACGCCATTCCCAACACCATAGCCTGACATGCACCTCCCCAGAAATGTAACTACACGTCCCAGCAACACAGACCTCCTGTCTATTTTTGTATGTTTAAGTTTTTATTTTCTTTAATTTCACAGATAAGAAACAATAAATTGTGTAGATAAGAAAGCCTCCACAATATAGCATTTAAAGTCCTCTGTATGATTTATCCTTAGAGGATTTATACTTCTGCATTTATCCTGGCCTCAGGGTCGAGGAATCGCGAGGCTAATTCATACAATGTAAAATACCATGCGCTTGTGCTAAAAACATTAGCATGTTGTATTTGTGAGGAAAATGTGTCCAGCAGATGACAAAATGATTTGTCTGTGAATGCTGCAAGTTATAGTGAGGCCGATTTGTGTACTTGTGTTTGAAACTGATGCTTTTAAGCCATGTCGTTTTAAATCAACCAAACTTCACAGCACTTGACAGAAACTCCGCAACCCACTAGTGTTTTGAAGGTGTAACTGCAGAGCGACACAGACACACCACCGCACAAGTGTAAATGCTCACAATAGCGAAGACCACATGCGTAGGCTAAGGCGTAGGCTCTGCATAGAGCTGACCCACAAGTATAAATCCCGCTTGAGCTGTTTACTCACCGGGGTGACCTGTGGTAGGTGTGACACTGTGGGGAAACTGGAAAGTGGGAATAATGTTTCCACAGCAACACTGTTGGGTGGGGACAATGTTAGTAGCAAAAATCCCTGAATGAGGCCCACTGCTAGCTAGCTCCCACACAACCCGGCTGGTTTGCAGTGCAGAGCAACCAATGCCTAACTAACCTGGAGACTGGAGGGTGGGCAGTAAGTGCAGCTAGCCAGCCGGCTGTCTTCCACCCGAATCCAGGTGGTGCGCAGTGCAGTAAAATGAAGAGTAGCAAAATTAATCTGTAGACAGACGTGCATAACAGGTCAAAAAAATTCTCAGCTGTTAACTGATTAATGGTGAACTGTCAACATCCCTTTCTTACATAATACAGAAACTAATCATCCCTGAATTAGCTGAATAAAAGTAATGTGTCCCTGCATGGTGACCTTGCCAAAGGGTTGATGCGTGCAGTCTGCTATTCAAAAGACCAAAACATCACAGAGAGGGAAGGTGAAGTAACGGCTTGGTCACCTGTGACACAGTCTGAGCTAGAAAAAAATAGACTCCACAAGAGTACTTTGGTATCACAGTTGGGGATATCACATGGCTTTGCCTCTGACTTTCTAATTGGGCCCTCAGAGAGACTTCAGAGGATGTCAAAGCTCATCTAAGTGACAGAATGTTCAGTGTGCCTACTGCGTCTTATATGTCCTGTGATAACCTCCTTCTGCACAAATGTGAGGTCTTACTATTCCCATAGCGATGTATTTAAAGGTACAACATGTAGCATTTTTAAATGAGTACATCACTGTCAAAATAATTGCTTTACTTTGATATAATTACCTTCAACTTCTATTTATGAAAATTCAAACCGTATTTTCTGTACTTTTGTTGCAACCTGTCGCCCTTCATTGGCAGTCCTCTTTGTATTCCGCTTTGAAGAGCATGAAGAAAGATGAGCGCTAATAACAATGCATAAAAAGTAGGCTAATGAATAAACATCGACAGCTTATGAGCTTTTACTCTATGTGTGCTGGAAGCATAATAGTTTTCTTCCTGTTATGTTCGGTAGATTTCCTGCAAAAATCCAACCCCAAAGAACACCTTTTAAAACACAGGCAGCTAAAACCCTCCTAATGGTCTCATTTGTTTATGGTAATAATACTAATTACCCAAAATTATATTACTTTAAAGTAATTCATATTTAATTTCTTGCACCTCTAGTTGTGACACCAGTGTCATTAGGGCAAAATTCTCTGCATTTACTGCACTTGGAGGATAGAGTGACTGTCACGGGGATACATAATTCATGCCTGCCGTGTCAAACTAAATTGCCTCTCGAGCATATTAACATAAACATGATGCAAACCAAGGCTCTTAAGTGACATAACAAAGACATACTGCAGCAGTTGTCCACCTATCTGCAGCACCTACCATTAAAGTGAAACCTTCCTACACATGACCTTGATTGAACATGCAAGGTGGTGAGCAGCTCAACCAAAAAGACACCGAATGGAAACCACTCAAGTATGATGCTGAGCAGAGCTGACTCTGACCGTATTTACCGGCTGTAGTGCAGCAGAGGTTAGCCGAGGCATGAGGGGGATGGAGGGAAGAGGACAATGAGGGATAACAAGGTGGGATAAGCCTGTTAAGCTTCCAGGATCCCTCTGAAATCCACACCGGAGTCAAGCACAAGAATGTCAAAATGTATGTAATACAATCACAATGCTCTATAATCTGGGGTCAGTGCAAGCAGCTGGCCCTCAGATTTAGTTGCTTGTGTTTTACCTGGTGAAAATGTGTGGACATTTTGAAAAGGATTTTTGGAAGGTCACTGTAATCCAAAATAAAGTTGTGTGATAAGTGTTTAAATGTTTTTAATGGACAACACATTACTTGTGTCATGGAGGAGTTACTGAACAGGCCTACTGGGCATAGGCCCAGGGCCCAAAGGGTAAAGGGGGACTCTCACTGCAGCCCGTTCTATTTTGTTCTCAAAATGTCAGCATGTTACCGCATTCTGTGGACGATAAATGAGACCAGACACCGGCAAGGAGGAAATACAGCGAGTGCTGGACGGAGCAGTGAGTGACAACAACCCCACCCACATTTAAGAGTAATGTTTGCAGTGTAAACGTTAAGTGGACCTAGGGTCTAGGTACCATGTCTGAAGGGTTACTTTTGGTTCCAAAGGCACCATACCGAAAGTGTTTGGTGAAAATGGGACTTTAATCACCCCAAAGAGGTGTGATTATCTCAAGACACAAAATTATGACAGTGACACAAAACAGCCAAAAGATGCATTATGACTACAAAGAGATGCAAAACAAAGAGGCGAAACAACTATAAGGTGTTTGTATCTTGCACCTATGTAGGAGAGGTGAGGGGGGGTTTTGCATATCTGTGCCCAGAACCCCACTGTCTGATAATTCGCCTTTACTCAATACAGTTTAGCCTCTAACATTCACCTTCATGAGCTAATACAGATAATGAAGGCTAATTGACAGAATATTATAAACTACTTAAAAAATAAATAAACTGTGTTACAAATCTTTAAACAAAATTGCTAAAAATCCAATAGTTGCAGGCTAAAAAGTGATTTATGTGCTGCTTCTCTTTAGTCTGCTACTAGTTATAAAATGAATATCTTTGGGCATGTAACTGCTGATTGGACAAAACAAACTAATTTAATACATATACTAAGGCTCTGGGAAATTATGACAGGTATTTCTCACAGTTTTATGATATTTTAATCAAGAAAACAACAAGCAAAACAAGAAAATAATCGTGAGGTGCAGTCCTGGCTCATGCATCTCTGGAGGTGCATGGAGCCCAGAGCCACTATTCAATTAGGCCTATTTGACCACTGGTTATGCTTTGTGTCGGTGAGTCAGAGTGAAATATTACAATGGCAATAACTGAAATATATATCACTGAAATATTTCCCCGACTTCAAAGAGCAAAGCTGCTGCTTCTCGTGACCAGAAAAGAAACAGAAAATAACAGTTTACACAACACCTTCTGTTTTGGGCACATTGGGAGACAGAGAACAAGAGCGGAGAGAAAATCTTACAGACACAGCATGCTGGTGAGAATAAAAACAAGACATGGGTGCATTTTACAAAGCTGAATACTGGTCGAACAACATGTCTGAGCTACAACACTGTTAATGCTTCGCATCACAGCAATCATACATCCGACCTTGACACTCTACACAGTCGAAGCAAACACAGAGATCACCACCGACTCCAGCAGGCAGCATGATGGATGAGCTCTCAAACAAAGGCCTTGGCCGCATCCTCAATTCACCACAACACCAGCGTGCCAACGGCTGTGTCACACTGCAGCTACAGCTACAATGTTTGCCACAGACAGATACTGTCATGTCTTTAATGAGCCTGGGTGCTTGCTTTGCAGGTATTTACAGCAGGGCAGTGACGTCAGCATCCTCCTGTGTGTGACAGATACACAGTGACATCTCATCTGATATGTTTTAAGGGCCATTCCAGTGTTTTTATTTATTATAAATATCCATTTCATTACTGCACGTCTTGTCCAGTCATTAAGATTTAGTTTTAATTTGGATTTCCCCATAGTTTATCTTTTTTTTTTTTAATTCTGTCTGACTGCTCTTTGGTCTGCTGCCAGGTAGGATACTATATTGTCACCTCATAATGTAACTGTAATTTGAAAGTTATGTAAAACTTCTCCTTTATTTCTTCTTTTCCTCCATTTTGGAAAGCATGGAGACGTGCAATTAAATGATTTAGAGGCAATTATGTAACGCTCTTTCAGCTGGGTGAAAAACAAACATCTAATTAAGCAAGTCAATTACGAGAACAGTTGGGAAAACAAAGAGCGCTTGGAGGGCATATTCAAAGATATGTACGGTTTAAAACCATAAAACCTGGCTTTGCGAAGGCCATCTTACGTAAGTGAATTAAGAATTTAGATAAGAGAGACGAGGATTTGTTAGAAAGTAGCACCTGAGGTGAGACCTGGCACAGAGATCTGAAAGCTCAGCGGACGGTGAAAACAGATTTAGCTTTGACTAATGTCTCTAAAATACGTCCAGAATTTAGAGGAAATTGCAAAATCAATGGATAATACATTTGAAACTGTTTCGGCAGAGGGAGCACACAAAACTAAGTCAGTCTCGAATTGTGATCTTGCTTTTCTACATACTTTAGAGATAGAGCTGGGTCCCTGTATGATCCACCTAAACCCTAATACTGATTGAGATGTTACAACACCTGGTACTACAACATCAGAGTGCTTTGAGGTAGACGTTTTATTAAGATTTGTGACTTTATTTTGTGGTGTTAAAGATAGTGTTGAAGAAGAAGAAATCTTCAGTCATTAGATTAACACATTCTGGATCTTTTGAATTTATTTCATTCCCTAAAGCCACTAATTTTTAAAGTAGAAATGAATATGTTTAAAGCCTGGTACATAAACAGTTTGGTCTCTATAACTACTGTTTCCCATTCATGACTGTAAAAGGGCTGAATTTTTATATAACTCAAAACAACAACAAAAGGTTAGACAGTGTAGGGGGCTCTATGGCAGTATAGTTAAGAAGAACTCTTACCATTGCAGCATATGATGCACATTAACTCAAAGGCACTGATTGTTTCCTAAGTTACGCTGCACACAAAGCAGGTTCTGCCACCAAAAAGACACACATAGTCTAAAAGGCTTTTAAAATGAATGAATAGAAAGGCTATCTTGATTGAGGTACGTGTCGGAAGGATCCATAAAAAACATACAGTCAAAGCTGCACTTCTTCTAAAGTCTGGCATTGAAAAGAGAGTCCTTGTTTTTTGAATGGGGCTTTAAATGGGCTGAAAACATTTGTTGCAAGTGGGAAAGGTAAATCTTTTCAGAGATACCTTTCCTGAAGCTAAGACACCTCCTCTGTGCTCCTCGGGTTGTCAAGAAGAACTCCACTTCAACACAGACTGAGTCTCCTAGTTCACAAGTATAATGGATTCAATATATTATTCAATGATATTCCCCCCCCACACACACTTTGTAAGAAAATGCAGCTCTCTGGGACTATGACTGAAAGTGCTTAATGCAGAGAACAGAGGACATTTTTCTAAATACTAAAAACATGTCTGCTTCAAGGGACTTAATTGATTCTGCTGGACACCGTTCAAGATGTGGGCGGGAAAATAACACAAAGAGTTGAAAGCGTCAGAGTTCAGATGAGGCCATCTGCATTGAAAACGTCTCCTTGTTGTTTTGGGGGGATAAAATTCATAATTTAATAATACGCCTACAAGCTGATTTTTGACAATTATTATATATCCACTCACAGTAGCCCACTGTAGTGCTGCCGATTCATTCCAGACTAGTTTAATAGCGAGCAGACAGATACTATTAAGAGGATGGACGCCCCCACGGGAGCCGTCTTTTCAGGAAGGGTTTATCCAGCAAGCCAAGGTAGCCTCCTTTGAGCAGGTTTCTTTTAGAATAAAAAATAGGACAGATCAGTACATATCAAAATGGGGACATTTTTCTGACGTGCGTCTATGGTGTCATATGAATTAAACTGTAAGCATGAAAAGGTAAGATGCTGTGTCTTTGAGGAAACTGACATAGGAAATGGAAATAATTGGATCTATTCCCTGTGCTCTCACTCTTGTTTTCATCTTTTTCATATGCAATTTATTTCAAGTCCACTTCTGATCTCATCTGATTATTCTTCATCAGAGAAAAGAGACAAACAAGACAAAGAGCCTTGATTTCTTAAGTTTTTTGATACATGTTTTTAAATATTAAAAGTCGTCTTAATTTTTCACCAGAAACTGAAAGTTACAAAGTTTTCCTCCATCTGAGCCTGCCTCTGATTTCAAAGAGTGTCTGCCTGATCCTATCAACCCTAAGCTGCATACTTTGTCCATTGTCCTTACAGACTTACTTTTTGAATTGAATATTCTGTCATTCTTCTAATTTGGTCGACTCCCTGTCCCCGCTGTGACAACGTTTAGCACGCAACTTATCCATGACTCGTAATGACATCTACTGTCAAGGAGAGGCCTGTCTCCTAGGTGACAGTATTATTACTGAGATGTACGTATACCATCTTATCCTATGGACAAACTCTTGACCTTCACAGGCCACAAACACAAGACACACACAGTCATACTCTAAACTGCAATTCATTGATATTGTACAGTAAAATTGTAAATTTGGTTTGCTTGTTTGCTCGGTAGATGAAAAACTGAGGCATTCATTGCTGTAATTAAATCATTGAACTCTGGGTCTCATGTGCAATATATCAGAGCTTGTGCCGTACTGTATTTCAGCTTCAATTATATTGATGCAATACACTTGATACTAAGAGACAAATTAAACATGCAATATAGAGGCTCCATGATTCAAAAAATGTTCATATGGAAACAAAAGCAAAGTTCCCCTCTCTGCAGCAGGGTACAAAGTGCTGAGAGTGGACGCAAATCACGCAAACACATGAAAACACACGTGCAGGGATGGTCTCCAAGGACAGATTAATACGGTATCCAAACTCTAAAGTTTGCAGAGACATTTGCCACAGATAGGTATTAGCAGGAGCATGTGGTAGGGCCGTGTTTGTGTGTATGCAAAGGGTTAGTTCTCCAGAGGCGGTGGAGCCACACACTCGGATTATCCCAGTAATGAATTGGCCTGCAGGGAACAGCCCGTCTCATTTTAAGACTTAAGGGATGACTTCAGCGCATTAAAGTAAGGGCATAAATCAAACAAATGCTACATGTTATAGATTTATGAACGTGCAGATAAGTGCATTTATGAATATGTGTGTGTGGGTGTGTGACTGCATGAAAATTATCCTCTTCCTTAAAAAACAATATCGTAAAAACAACAACAAAAGAGTCCATGATTTAAAATGCATGACACATCTTAAGGTTTTATCTTAATTCAACTTTCAGGACAGCATACTCTAATTTAGTTTCTGCAAGGCATTCAAATTACCTCCAAATGTGATAAAAGTAAGTATAAGCACTAAAACCACTTCCATATTCTGTCAGTGGAACATCTTTAAAGTCCTAAGACAGCCTGATTACTGATTAATAAGATAGGCTTCTAAAACTGTTGATCACTTCCTTTAATGCTCTCTGAGTTCAGCTAAGCCCTCCCTGGCACTCTTGATGCTTCACTGACGCTGTCATCTTTGCCTCTACTCTAAACCTGCTTCACTAAAGCTAGAAATCACAGAGCGAGCCCCTGAATCTGTGATGTCACTGGGATTTAAAATCAAAGGCTTCTCTATAGACTGTGAGTTGGACGCTGATGTTTCAGAGACATAATATACTGCACACAACCTCTTTCTGCCTGAGGCTGGGAACACTATACTGTATATGGGGTCACTTCATGTGCTGAGTAAGTTATGAGCAATGTCTACGACCAATCACGGTGTCATCGCCTCCAACTCGTCAAATACAGCAGCTTGGTCAGTGGCCATATGCTTCGAAGTATGACACGCTACGTGGCCAGGGCAATTATGACAGGAGCAAAGGAGGAGGTCAGTTGACGTAGTTTAAAGAATGACAGTCTGCATACAGACAAGGTCGGGGTGAATGGATGGGTCAAACAAACACAGGACTTTTATCCAGGACACTGCTGTTTGTGTCCTGTGTGAAACCAAAAGTCAAAGTTGACCTAACTTCACACATATACATTCACTTAGGTAACATAGGCTGCTTAATCTTTGTAAGTTAAGTAACGTACTTAACAAAGTACCCGTTTAAACCCAAACCACTATCTTTCCTTAAGCCTAACCATGTAGTTTTGGTGCAAAAACCTAACCAGACTTTTATTTTGAAAAGGCAGTAAGAACATGTTGGACTGCTGTTTGCTATGAATAAATTATTTCTGAAACTAACATTACAGTATTGAAGTTTTCTATGATATTGACAATATGCGTATCATGTATGGCAGGAAATTAGATGTAATTCCATACACTGTGATGACAAAATGGAAGGTCAGTGGAGTGAACTGTTGCGGTGTTATGCATCAAATCAGAAAACAAACAAATCCTTACATGTTACACAAATATTATCATGGTGCGACTCTATTGTAAGTCGCTAAATAATGAATTATCCACAGCCTCGTCCCAGTTTCTATACAGTCCAATTAGAGCGCACAAAACAATGGCATCCTCACATTTACATGACAATATGAAAATGTCCTAATCATTGTGGTCATGAGAATTCTCACAGCAATAAAGAGGTCACAGACTAACAATGTACCATTCATTGGTAATCTTCTGTTCACTGTATCACTGACTCAGATTACTACATGTAATATTAAAGAAGTTACTTTTACAGGGTATTATGTAAGTTTAAGTGTGATGTTTTAAAAAACAATTACATTTTTTATATGCCTTGCCAAGAAATTTGTGCAACAGATCCCTTAGAATCTATTATATGTTGAAAATATGGCCATCAATTACAATTAAAGGTAACAATCCACAAAACTTGCCTACGTGGTCATGGACATTACACAAGGTACCCTGGACGTGTTGGTTGTTTGTGTCTGCTTTATTTCTAAGTAGGCCACTGTTTGGTAGCACATTAGCTTAACAGCCTTGTAAACTGTCAGGGAAGTGTTTGCTGTTCAGTTTTTTCTGTCCTCTAGTGGCCAAAAAAGAGCAGATGCCACACACTGATTATATTACGGACAAATTAATAACAGGATTTACTGAGTGGCTAGTATTTATTGCTAGTGTGAGTTTGCGTGTGCACTTTTGTAGCCACAAAGCATGTAACACTTTGAAGGCTCGGTGTAAAAAAGTGCATTCGTATACATGTTCTTCTCCAGTGGCTCAGAGAGATTAGCTGAAATGCCACCATCCACAGAGGCATCTCTGTGAAAAAGCAAAGCCTGCAGCTACACTTAGCATAGCACTTAGCATTTCAGTTTAGAAAAATAACACACAAAATCGGAGTATGATACAGTGGCAGTGACATCATTAAATGTGACTGATGACCCCGTCTGCTAAGAGGCAAATCTCCCCCTCTCTCTCTCTCTCTCTCTCTCTCTCTCTGTCCTTCTGTCTTCCTCATTTATGCACACATAGATCTGATCCAGCCACATTAACTTCTGCTAAAAATCTTCTTACATTTTTAAAATCCATATCTTTCACTTTCATGAAATCTCCCAGTTGCAGAGAATGACTTCACTTGTTCAAACATGACAAAGACCACCAAAGTCGAGGTCCTGATAGTTTATAGAGCCATAAATGACTCTTTAAATACAATGTTCAAGAACTTTTAAAGACCCAAGACACCCCTGTCCCAGCATAACCCGACCCCTTCACTGAGATATATTTATCATCCTTATTGCTACATGAAGACTGGTGGCATGCAGTGTAGCTACGCCCACCTTCAACCTGAGCAGAAGCTTCATAAGCCAGGAGAACAGAAAACACTTGCAGGGTCTATAAACACTAGAAAAAAGTCCCCCAGGACAATATTATCACAGTATTTAAATCATGATACAATATTATTGCAATTTTAGTATTTTGATGATAACATATATTGTGATATATTGCAATTCATTACCTTTTTTTCCATTGCAAATTATGTTCCTAAAGGAAAACTTTGTCTATTTTATGGATTTATCTGTGAATCTCACTTTAATGATCTTTATTGAAGCAAGACTGAAATAGCAATTGTTTTTATTATTCCAGTAGGCTATAACAAGTTTAATTTGTATTTGCAACATTAACAAGTTATATAATTAAAAATCGAAACTTGGCATTGTGTATCAATACAATATTGTCACGCAAAACATTGTGATACTATGTTGTGTCAGTTTTTCTGTCTTTGTTCCTCATCTTTATTCAGACATCTTTGTTTGGTTGGTGTGTCTTCCCTGGCTAATTATTAAGCCCCGTCTCCACCAAACACTTTTGGTACGGTACCTTTGGAACCAAAAGTAACCCTTCAGATATGGTACCCAGACCCTAGGTCCATTTAGCATTTCCACATAAAACAGTACTCTTAAATGTGGACGGGGTTGTTGTCATTCACTGCTCCGTCCAGCACTCTCTGTATTTCCTCATTACTGGTGACACAGAGGGAAGTCTGTGCCTCCTTTATCATCCACAGAAGGGGGTTGCATGCCGACATTTTCATAACAACATGAAACAGGCTGCAGTGAGACTCTCTCTTCATGGGGTATTTAAATATAGTGGGTTTGTACATTTAGTCCTTCTCAGGCAAGTTCAGGGGTTTAGTGTTGCCAGAGCCGATGGGAACGACGCTCCGCAACACTTTTTTCTTCACCGAGTGAGGATTAGAATGCAGTTCACATAACCTGGTTGAAATTAATATACATGCTATAAGATCTTCTCATTACTAAAGTGTATGTCATAAAAAAATAAAGTAATGGTAAAACAATCATTAGTTGCATCCCCACTCTCTGATCACAGTTTATTCTATGGTAGGTTATTAGGTTTGCATTTTGATATTGTTTTAAAGTTTTATTCTTACAGGTCACACAAGTGGATTTGCACTCTCAAATAGCACTCCAATGAAAAGCAAGAATGATTAGACACAAAACAACTTGGTATTATATATACATTCTAAAAGATGGTGTCAATTTTGAGATTATATTGGGGAGATGCTCTTCAAAATCAGCCTTTCCTAAATTTCCAAAAGGAATCAGGCCTCTCAAGCTGTCTCCTGCTGTGGTGTTTTGCGGTGTGATGAACGGTGGCCTTGTGAGGAGCAGTGTGGTGTATTATACAGTGTGTCCCAATAAATCAGGCAGCCTGCTGTCCTTTCTCAAGCAGCAGCAGAGCCAAGCCTTTGTCTGCCATCAACCTGCACCACACAGACAAAACACAGAGAGACAGACGAAAGAACAGAGAGGCGCAAAGGTACACAGAGATACTGGAAGGAAACACACACACACACACACACACACACACACACTCACACAATATTCCCTGATTGCACTGACTATACAAGGGATAATGTGAGGCAGATGGTCCAAGATACTAATTAGAAGCCTGTTTGCCTGTCTTATCATTACATCTATGTGTTGTAGAAGTGCTTCCTGCTTTGTTTACAGCGGTGAACGAGAGAAGACTGCAAACCTTTTGACTTTCTTTAAGATCTGACAGAAACGGACTCAAAAGAGCCCTGTGGGTAAATGAAAGCAGAGATGGATAACAGTGAATGTTATATTCCTTTCAGAGCGACGGCCAGCACTAATATATAAAACACTAATACATATGTTTCAATTTATTACACTCTGTTTCTGCCCTTTCAGCATTTTCATTCCTGGCACTCAAGTTCTTGCATAATGTTAAACACAACTCACACTCCCTGTGTCAAAACATCGGCGTAACATATAAGAGAAACAGATGGACGACTGTGAGGAGAATATAAACAACGTGCAAATCAATTTGAAGGCTCGGCCGAGGCTCCACCTGAGAAGACACCGTCCCCTGACATGCTTTACCCACAACGTAATTAACTGCTGTACATTAAATCACTGCAGTGAGGTGAAATGAGGAAAATAAAGAGGGAAGTCGTGCCCTCTACGCGCTCCTGAAAACCCAGAGCCCACGCAGACAGGTCATCAGACCAAGGGTGAGTCATGGTTGCTGTTTTTTAAAACCAATTCCTGGAAGTCATTTTAACTTTATCCATTGTGACAGGCCTTAAAAAGGCTAACCTAGACTGCAAAATACTGCACCACACAAAACAAGTAGCAGACCACGGAGAGTGTTGACGTGCAGCTCCCCAGTCGATTGGTGCACATAACAGCATTTAACGGCTAAAAGCACCAGTAAATGACTTTGAATCTTACTGTCGTGTCTCTTTTCAATGAATTCCTAAGCAGATAGTGATGACTGGCAACAGCTCAGGGATAGCATCTCATACAGCAAGAAGTCTGCGGGGTTAACCCCTGTCAAAACCAAGCTGTCAGCACTCATAAGCAATGGGCCGGTGGTGGTAGTAGGAGTAAACAGAGCTGACGTCAGAAGACGGGCTGAAGATGCCTCTGCTGAGCTCGTGCTTCTGCGTGTCCTCCAGCTGCTGCCGCTGAGCATAATTTCACCAGCTGTGTTAATAAGAAAGCCATAAAGCAGACAAGAAATCCTGCAAGTGCATTAAGGATCAATCTAACTGCATGGAAAGGCTTAAATCTTTGCAGGCACATTACTCAGGAGGCCCACACTGCACCCTGCACTGTCCTCTCTACTCTGCTGCCTGCTAAAGAAGGGTTTAAGAGGGGATAGGTTGTTGTTGGACAAAAACTGGCATTCCCATCGTAACCTCATGTTGCACTGGTTTCACACATTAAGGGGAGGAAGCTGTGAGTCAGGATATTACCAGCTCACAGCAACTGAGGATGTTTTTCATTCAGTAAACCTTACACACACACAAACACAGCAGTAGAGCTCGACCGATACTTGTGTTTTGTTCAGGAGCATTCAACAAGACATGGAAGCCAATGGCATATTTATATTATTGACGTTGTGACAACGGAGGAGGAGGAGGAGGAGGAGGAGGAGGGTCAAATTTGTAATGTATTATTTATCATTTATGATTTATTGTGTATCGTGGTAATCATGTTATCATTTTGTTAAGCCTGAAGTCACCTTGAAGGCTGATATGATGGACATCTGCAAAACAACCTGAAATGTGATTTGACCCACCTAAAGGCATATTGTGATGTATGGTCAATGTTAGGAGAAGGCCGCCTGGTCATCATTATTTTTATTGTCTTGGCTGAGTATCAGTCCAATACCACTGCTCTCTAGGGCTGCACTATATGAGGAAATGTTATGTACGCAATACCGTTGTTAAATATTACAATAACATCTACTTAAGGTCCAGTGTTTATAGTGTTTGTGTTTGTATATACATGCAAAAAATGGACTAAAATATAAGAACATTTTCTTTTGTGTATAAAAATACAAAATAAGAATGGCTGTGTCAACATAGGAAGCGGGTCCTTGTCCACAAAGTCTGCCATGTTGCACCTCCATGTTTCTACAGTAGCCCAAAACAGACAAACCAAACACTGGATCTAGATAGGGTTAGTTGCATTTTCGCATCATCCACCATAGTCAGCAGCCCCTCTGCAACAAGCATAGCTTTATTCAGTCTGTTTCTTCCTGGTTTTAATCAGCCGACCCACTTGTTTTAGAGAGGAGACGACCTCTGTGGATAACAAAACATCCTGAGCAATAAACACCAAAGGAATTCTAACCAGGAGAAGTTTCAGCTGGTTGCAGTCTAAAATCTTCACCACTAGATGCCACTATTCATTCATTTTTCATTCATTTTACGTAACTGCTTACCCTGGGCTGGAGTCTATCCCAGCTATTGCAGTGGTGACACATAAGCCCCTTGACACTGCCAGATTTTCTGCGAATGTTGGGCCGATTTGCCGGCCAGCTGCGAGCGTTTATACACACAGAGGGGGAGAGGCGAGTTGATCAGAGACGCCCAATTTTCCGCCTCGGAGGGTAGTCATATTGGGGGAACCTTTTAAGTTTAAAAAGACAGAGGCGGCCTTCCAGAAGGGCTGTTGAAGACTTGTGGGAGGAGCTGTTGATGACGCCACACATGCGACCCACTGGCGGTGGATAAACAGGAAACAGTTGATACCAGGAATTAGTGAGCAGCTAGTAGCAAGAGGGAAACGCAAACCTGACAGACACTGTAAAGATGAGCAACTGGGAAGAGATGAAATCGCGCGCCCTCCTTGCCCTCACAAACGAAGAGGCCATTAACCGTCAGATGACGGGGACGGTGAAGAATGGGCCAATTTACCTCAATTGCCCCGGAAAAGGCGCATTCTGTATAAACAAAAGTAGGTAGGCGGCAATTTACCGCCCTCCCCAATTTTGTTTTCATACTGCCAATGCTGAAAAAAGACTGATTGGGCTGTCCTGCAAATTTGCACAATTCCTATCTAAAAAGGGCTATAGAGACAGACAACCATTCACACTCACATTCACACCTACGGTCAATTTAGAGTCACCAGTTAACCTGCATGTCTTTGGATTTTGGGAGTACCCAGAGAGTACATGCAAACTCTGCACAAAAGGGCTCCCCCACCCCGGGGTTTGAATCCTCATCCTGGAATTAAACCAGGAACCCTCATGCCATGAGGCGACAATGCTAACCACTGCCCCAACCTGCTTAGATACCACTAACACACTACACACTACAAAAATGACATCACTTTACTGTAATGAAGCCTTTAAAACCAGTGAAGACAACACTTATGATACCACCATATCCAAAATCTGAGACAATATCTAGTCATACATCACGATATTGATTTAATATCGATATACTACCCAGCCCGGGTGATGACAGTTTAAAAAAATGATATTGTGCAGCCCAAGTGTAGCTCACACTCACTCAATAATCTGTCCAATTAAAGATCCCTGAGGAACCAAGGAAGGAGGAGATCTGGTATAAGCCAAATCTTAGAAATTACATTCACATCATTACTGAACTATAAATATAATCTAACTGAAAGAGGCGGAGGTCCCTGTGTGCTCCGCTAGTAGTTACACAGAAGATACTCATCGTGACTGTAGGAAACTCCAGGATCATGGGTGGTTTTCTTTGGAGTTGGGAGCACATCCTCCATGTTTCACACCAGTAACACTACTAAAAGACAGTATAGCGACTGTTGTAAACACTCAGTCAACCAGTGCAAATGAAAAAAACAAGCATTCACTCTCAGTGAACCAGTTCATGTATCTACACAAAAGACTACAGTCCAAGAGCACAGCTTCCTGCTCCTATAGTCTGACGTAGGTGAATACTCAGAGTGTACATATGTCTCCTCCACCAAATATGTACTGTATAGCTCAGGTGCTGCTGCTGCTGCTGCTGCTGGGCTCATGTGTTTAAGAATGGATGTGCTGACTGTGAGAAGAAGGAGGTGGAGGGAGGAGGAGGAGGAGGAGGAGGAGGAGGAGGAGACTCTGCTACTGTAGCAGTGCATCAGCAGAGGTGAGACTACAGCCACTACATCACAGTTTGCAGACCGGAGGGAGGTGATGGAGCCCCCGTTAGACACACACACTTAACACTCGCCTAAACATCTTGTTGTCTTCTGCTGCTAATGCCAGAGTGTTTTAAAGCCGTCCACAGCGGGGTGGCGTGAACAGCCACAGGAGAGGGAAAATGAGGTGATGCAGCCAAATCAGTGCACATGCAGACTTGTCTTTTGCAGTCAAGCCTTCCCCTCCCATGCATTTACGGTTGAAGGGCAGCTATGTCGGCCAACCTTACCCCAGCTGCCTCTCATGCCGCCAGAGACACACAGACCTCCAGTGGGCTACAGTATGTGTGTCATTAGTGCTGACCCAGATGCTCTGAAACACTGACTGTCCTGTGACTGCACTGCATTTCCCCCACAATAAAACTCCCCTCAGCTGCTTACACTGAATAATAACCTCCATCATGGAAATGAACGCAAACTGAGATGCCCAGTGCAGAACAAAGGAGGAGTGAAGTTGAGGTGCAAGACAAAGTTGAGGCTGAGATCACATCCAGCTGCAGAGGAGAGGCAGAGGCTTGAGGTATGTGCAGTGCAATCTGATGATCACAGAGACAAAAGAGTTGACTGGCGTCAGTCAGGTGGAAAGATTAGTAGGTGACAGGGAGTTACATCACGTACAAGCAAACCCCTGCGCATTCCAGCATCAACCATCTCTCATACAATATATCATGTCAGTGCGGTCAGTGACGGGAACCAATCCTGGATAATAGCCGTTTGGACACACTCCCCTGACTGCGCAAATTTCAATGCAATAACAACCCTCTGCGTGGCACAGCATATGTGCAGAGCTTATGGATCACATGTAGTTATTGTTTGACTAAAAATGACACAGCAAGCTACAGAGGCATCCACACAGCCTGTAGGCTATGTGCAATGAGCAGCATTAGATGTGCGGATTACAAAACGCAGCGTGTGTGAGACAAAAGACCCATTTTCCGCCGACTGTGATCCAACTCCTCACCATAGATGTGACTGGCAGTGTGGATGTGACAGAGGTTAATGCAACACATCAGCATGTGTGTGTTGTTGGCAGCAGGCAGCTCGGCGGTGTGCTTACCCTCTGCGGCCAAAGCGCACCGGACAAGAAGTAAAAGCGTCCCCACAGACAGCAGACAGTTCGCAAGCATCCCCGCTGCTCCGGCTCGCCACCTGGTCCTCAAACACCTCCCCTCTCCTCCGGCATCCGTCCTCCGCGGCGAGCACCCACCGGGCTCCGCTCCGCCGGCTCCCACCACTTTGGGGTGACCTGTCCGCCCACTCCTCACACCGGGAGCCATATCCAGTGGATAAGTTGCTGAAGTTTCGGTCGTAAATAATACATTGGATCAATCCTCGTGCGTGAACGGGAAACACAGCGGTCCCGCGGTCTCGTCGTGGTGTCCAGGGCTGGAGGGGGGCGGGGGGGGGGGGGGGGGGGGGGAGGACGGCGACGCGGCGTTGAAGGGAAATTAAGAAATGCGCCCTATCGCTCCTCCGCTCCGCTCGGTCCACCCATCATCACCGAGTGGCGCAGGGAGGCGCGCACACTTTGCCAAAGGTTTGACATTTAGCTGTTGGCGGTAAACTGCCTCGCACTGACCTGCTCCGCGTGCGTGACAGACATTTGGGTGGGCTCAAGAGACAAGTAGCCACAAATATAAAGATAAGGACGCAGCTGGGTCACAGATTTAAAGTCAAACACCCCTCTGGTCTAACTGAGCAAATTAGCCTCTGTGCTGTTAATTGTCGGGAGAAAGTCAAAGCGAGCAGACTGTAGGGCGACCTCTGCTGGAGGAGAGAGCCACACACATGTCCATATGCAGCAGGTCACATCTCAGGCGGCTCACACATATGGCGGATACATATTTATACAAAGGGTGACTTTACAGTTTTCCTTCAACTCCACTAAGAGGTATAAACAATGTGTCCACATGGCTGCAGTAATTACTACCTGAATATCTGACTGAACAGATACACGAACGGCTGCTGTACCTCCTCACCGCCACAAGATGTCAGCACAGACCCGGAAGAAGCAACTACAGGTGCATTTTAGGGGCTGCAGGGTAGTGTAGGAAATTAGAGTAACCTCGTTTGACTGGCTTCGTTTTATAATCACAATAATGACTTAATGACTTCCTTATAATTCCTGCAATGCCTGTATTTATAGCTTTTCTCAAGGCATGTGCAATACATTATATAACCTGTTGTTTTTTATTGCTGTTGTTGTATGTATGTGTTTTGTTGTGGTTTACCAATGCTTCATGTTGATTGTAGCTGGGTATTGTATCAATTTACAATTTACTATTATTGTTATTGCTATATTTTATTTTTATTTTATTTTTTTCATTTCATTTTATTATTATTATTGTTTTAATTCTATTTTATTTTTTATTTTTATTTCATTTTATTTTTTTGTTTGTTCGTTTTAAATTGAATCTAGGATAAGCTGTGAAGTGCTCGCCCATGTTACTTATTTGAGATCTCACCACAGGGTCCATTTATTGTGTTCCTGAGCTCTCAGTCATAAAATTATCTTCATCATCAGATGAAATTTGCACAGTAAGAATGGAATTATTGCCACGAAATGTTCAAATTTTTATGTGTTTTTCATGACTTTAAGGACTTATTGTCTGTATTTGGAACAGAAACTTAATCACCAAACCAGTATTTTACAGACAGAAAATTAATTCACAACAATTTTGATAAATTACCCTGATTACAGTTTCTCAAATGTGAGGATTTGCTGCTTTTCTGTTTTTGGTATCATTTCAAATTCAGCATCTTAGAGGTCATACAAAACAAGGGATGTGAAGGTGTCTGGAAAATTGTGATGTACATCACCCAGAAATTAACTTAGAAACGTTTATGACAAACTAAAAAACAATCAAATCAGTAATAATAATACTTATCAGTTGCAGGTCCTTTCCTCCTACTACACATTTGGAAACACTAACTAGCACTGTTTGACAATGTGGTGTTGTAATATGAAGTTGTAATATGACCAATTAGATTTGTTGTATATGCATGTGTTCAATACTAAATAAAAAGGATCCGAATGAATTAAATGATGGTGAAAACAGACCGAGTCAGAAACAGCTGCATCAATAGATTTTTTTTAATTCAAAGTGAATCTTAACAATAATACACGATAAAGTCTTATTTTGACACTCACCAAAAGAGTCACCTGGAAAACCCGCTTAATGTGACAAAGTAGAGAAGGCTTGGTCACACCTAAATCACTGAGAACTAGAGAGGAAACACTATCGCAAACTGAGACATCACATCCATAGAGTTAGTTTTCCCAGTCCTCATACTGTAAATATTGCACAGTGCAATTGCTACATGGCAAACTAGTGTAGCACAAAATAAAAAAAGCAAAATGAAACAAAAAATAAAAAATAAAACAAAGCCACAGAAAATCTACAGGTATTAAAACAGTAACAGTTCAGATTTTTCATAATCAAGTCTATTTGATGAGCAATCTAAACAGATGATTCCATAACTTGCAGTGTGAATTAACTCTGAAATTGATACAGATGACCAGAAAAATAAGAGCTCGAGTAAAACAAATCTTATCAAATCAAAGCAAAGAGTAACACAGTAGTACATTTAGACTAATACAGACCCTGAATTAACATCTCTAAAGGATAATACCGCAGCAGAGGATTTGTTTTCTGATATCAAAGTCATAACTTTAATAGTAGTAATTTTACAAACGACTGTTTTTATCTGTTAAATGTTACATGAATCTTTAAAAAAAGAAAAAAAAAATCCATAAAACCCAAGGTGTCAGTCATGTGGAAAATAAAAACAGATTTAAGATATCTCTCCGCTTGCATCCATTCTTTTCCTAACAAGTATGGGAGAGTTTATGCAGGCGCATTGCTGGTGAATACCTTTGGAGGAATCAAAACACAGATTTCATTTCAACATGCGTATTATTGGGGAACTATTTCAAGCACTAATCTGCCAAGTTCATGCCTTGTTGTCATCGTCACTTTACTTTCCCAAAATGATACTCGAGTACGATCGGTAAAGCGTACAAGTAATATATTAAAAAAAAGCTTTCAAAAAAAACCATATCAATGTCAGTGTTTAAATGTGGAGTATTGCACTCATGACTGACTGTGCAGAGAAACCACAATAATCTCCTTGACAGAGCAGTTTCCATCCAGAGCACAGAATCCAGATAAGACTGGATATAAAGCACTAGCTCCTTGGATTTTTTTTTTTTTTTTTTTTTTTAAAGGCCAGTGTTGTCAGCTGTGCTCTGGTTACTCCCGCTCAGCCTGTACTTGCGCGATGGAAAAGCTGCTCTGAGCAGACAGCTTCGAGGCAGACAAAGTGAAGCAACTTAGGTGTACATGCAAGGTAATGTAAAGCATGGAGATTATCTAAGAACACTTGGTGGTGCAATGACCGCACAATGTAAAGTATTGCATCTGCTGTTCAGCCAGAGTGACTATCCAAAGATGTCGAGTGTCATATCATTCAAAGTGTGTGTGTCTGTGTGTTTTTGTATGTGTGTGTGTGTGTGTGTGTTATCACAGAGAGGCTTTGGCGGCGGCTATCTGAAACAAGAGCACCACCACCATGTGCATGTCCTCTGTCAAAGTTATCAGAGGAGCACGAGTCCCTGGAATGACACTGTGATGAAATCCTCTTTTGTGTTGTTGTTGTTGTTGTTATTATTCCTGGTCATGTGGCCGTAGAAAGACTGCCTACTCTATATGGTAACGGACTGTTGGTGGATTCTATGCCTTCCTCCTCATATAAGAGGTGAAGAATCACCATCTTGAATTCTCACTTTCTGAAGCTCAAGGCACGTACACAGTGCTGCTCACACTGTCTCAATTTCAGTAAGGAACACATAACGATGGCCACAGTTTTGCGTTGACAAAACATCATTTCGATATGAGACACTCATAAAGGGGAGAGCGATCCGAACACAAGGCAGTTTAGAATATCGAGCTGTGAAGCTGATATTCTAGCCGGATATAACATTGAACAGTTAAAAAGGTTGCAATAAATATTTGATCAAATCAATTTAACAGTAAAACGAGTTGTAAAACATTATTTTTGGAACAGAAACATTGGGCTTAATTTAGTTCTGAACACACAGTCCAATCAACCCCGAACCCTTACAAGCCTAACTACCTGTATGAGTGCTTAGTGGCGAGTGTGTTTCTGTGTAGTCGGTGGAAACATTACTGAAGCTTCTCAATGAACACAATGGATTTTCTCTTTTCTGGCATCTCACAGTGCTCCTGCGACACACACAACAGAGTACTGGTAGTATACCGTAGATACGTACAATGAAAAAGTTAAATCAATCCTGCAAGCTACAGCTTTAGATGTGTACAAAACGTCAATATGAAAACATACAAAAATTAAGTTACATCGATACATCATTTATATGCAGTGATGAGCCCGAAAGGTTAATAAGGATAAAATACTGATGCAAAAACACACACCCCGAGAAACAACAAATGCAACTAATGTTCATCATCAGCAATACAGTAGTTACAATGACACTCCAAATATGAACGCAAAAACACAAAAATCAAAAAACCACTTCTATTTCAGATAATTAGGGACCTATACAAAAATAGCAACGCTAGGTTTAAACTCAGAGAAATCACCTAATTTCACAGCTATCGAAGTGGCAATCATCATATAGCAGCTTATCTATGATACATTCAAGAAAGAAATGATACGACTTATTAATTGCCCAATAAGCTAGACAAAACCTCGGCCGTGTTGTTTTTTTGTTTTGTTTTTTTTAAATACAATGTTTTTTTTGTTTGTTTTAATTTAACCCCATTCTACGACTACAGTATAACTGAGGTCTATGCAAACAGAATAGCTACCTTGCTCAGGAAATGAATTACAGTCTTTGGTGCTGCACAAGCAACTTCATTTGAAAATAAAAGACAAAAAAAAAACAAAAAAAACAACAACACAGAACTAGTAAAATGAACAGATAAAATGCACACACAGCATATCTACATATATATAGACTGGTGCTACCATCATATATATATATATGTATATATCCTCCCTGACGGAATGTATAAAATAAGCAGTCGACACCGATAAGCCTTAAGCCTTTAACAAATGGTATAATGTAAAGGGAAAAAGTTAACTTTGTCACACATGCATAAATGAGAGAATTGCACACAATTAACTCACACCTTATCAAGCATCTGTACTAAATAGTCTAGCTCTATAATATATGTCCATATATGTGTGTATATCGAATACTGCATGGTTTGCTCAGGCTTAGAAAATTCCATACCGTGAATTAATTTGCATTTTTTCCTTACCTAATCAAAGCCATGCCCACCACACTTCTAAACACCTAAGAAACAAAGTGAAAACACTCAAAATGAAAATACGAAGACGAGAAAAGAAAACGAATCAACAACTATTTAGATTGTATTGCAGTTTCATCAAACAGTACAAATACTGTTTGTAGTAATAGTTTCACTAAATAGAAAGTGATTATCAAATATTAAGCAATACTCAGTACTTGCACTTTGTACACTAGTTCATTCGGGGGAAAGGGAGAACTAAAAAAACAAAAACGAAAAATGTTTTTTTATGAAAACAGTAAGCATTCGCAACAGCAAAGCATGCTGTTCTTAAAGAACAGAAAAGTAACTCACTACACACTGAAATATACACTGACTCCAAAAGATAAGCACCGCTATCCGCGATACATCACATCCATGCAGGCTATGCATGGACATATACACGTGTGCATATATATACTCACACATAGGATGCATCGACTGATTGGAATTTCAAGTGCTGCAGTCCAGTACATTAATATTCATGTATATAGTCATATATAAGTAGTAACATTAACAACCTCAAATATGTAAGGCACTATGGCTGGGGACAGTTATACAATGCAGCGAGTCTTGTGACACAAACAATAAGAGCAACGTCTATGCATCTTTCCGTTTACATTTTTGCTCATGCAAGACCACATGCAGCGTGAGGAACAACCCTATATAAATCGGTTAATTGACTTGACATTGCTAACACCAAAAGACACCGAAAAGGTACAAATACTTCAAACGCAGTACAACATACACTGTGGACGACGTGTGCATCTGTCGATCTAGAGCTAGAGACTGGGATGGCTTTACAAATATGGATGTGTCTTGCACACGTAAGAAGGCAATATAGAAAAATAGCTGGGATCAGGGGTGCAAAGTCTAACTATTCAACACCACCCCAATTATTTACCTGTTTTGAGGAGTATTCGTAGAAGATCCAATGCAAAGATATATATCAAATGTGCAAAACACATTAAGTGTGAGTTTAACTACTCATTCATTCTTTCATTCAATCATTCATACATTATTTCCTTCTTAATTTTTGCCCAAATCATCTCCACCATTGGAACTCTTTTTTTTTCTTTTTTCTTTTTAAAGCTTGAAGTTCAATTACACCCAAGTCTACATGATTCAAAAAATAGCTTGCTTTCTCTGTGGTTGTGCCATGGTTTTGGAAATGAAAACCATGTTGTTTGTGGTTTAAGATAGATTTCGCCCTGCTCGCTTAGCCCTCAGGTGGTATAAAGGGTACCTGGGCAGCCATGCTCAGATGTAAGGGTACTGGTTTATTTTGGTGGGGCTGAGAGGGAAACTGGCGTAGGCGGGCGAGGCGATGTAGGAGTGCGGGGGAAAGAGGGGCTTGAATTGGCCCTGGGGGTGCAAGGTGGGGGAGGGCAGCAGCCGCGGGTTGATGCCCACTGTGACCTGATGCACGATGCCTGCCGGGTGGGAGATGCTGTAGGTGGGCTGGAGGACGGGGCGGGAGGCTACAGGGGAAGCCAGGAGGTGGGCCACGGGCGCAGCCGTAACCAGAGGACCAGACGGCTGGTAGGACAGTAAGGTGGGCTGGGTGTGCGGGTGGCCCCCAAGGTGGGGATGAGGGCCTGTAGTGTGGTTTGGGCTGCTGTGGGACAGGGTGAATGTGTGCCCATGCATGGTGGGTGGGATATAGGCCTGTGGTCTCCGGTGGCCAAAGTTGCCGTTCCATTCCTGATGGCAGGAACCGAAATGCTGCACCTGAGGAAGAAAACACCTTGCTAATCAGATTCACCATCTTCACTGACACAGAAATTATCTTTAAGAGCCACTAGATGCTGCTGTTTCCACATTCTTACATGTCGATTCAGTGCCTCTAATCAGTCATTAACCACCTTCAATCAATCTGTTCAATCTGTGTGTTAACATTACAATATTCTATTCATTCTCTGTCTTGCTAGCAATCCATTAAGTAGGCAGTGTTACAGCAAAATGCCTTCACCGTCAAACACAATTGGAAACGTTCACCCACCAACTGTGAGTAATTCGGAGCGGAGCTGGTAGATCTGTTTGCAACAAAAGCTACTGTAGCAGATGAATTAATTTCAGTATGAAGTGTGCTCTTGGCTGCTGCTCTCAATAAATAGGAAGTATTTGCAATTCAAATGTGCTGTTTATCACCTAAATGTACAGAGTGTAGTCACAAGCACTTTAGAAATGGCACTTTCTAGTACAATTTGCCAACTTCTCCACTTATTCACATTCCAGAAAAGAGGCAGGTGCAAGACA
Source organism: Epinephelus awoara (assembly GCA_035609425.1). NCBI lineage: Eukaryota > Metazoa > Chordata > Actinopteri > Perciformes > Serranidae > Epinephelus > Epinephelus awoara. The sequence continues at coordinate 26,510,042 of CM069294.1, forward strand.
CAATGACTTGACTTGACATGGCAATAGTATAAAATTGGACTTCCCACGAGCAAACACTCCAAAGCATTACCTCTGCCAGTGATGGAACCAAGGTCGTGCATTAGTGCTTTTATCCCTGCAACTGTTTGTCAGCTTTAATAAACACAAATTCTCTTTGGCCATACAAATACTTGTCCTACATATTCTGCTTGATTTATGGGGCCAAATGTCCCTAATGTCTCTCTGCAGCCAACAACAAATAAAATATAAAAAGCTGTGTATGTGTGAGTGTGATTGTGAAATACATGCTTGCAACTTACCTGCCCAAAGCCTATAGGCTGCTGTTGCTGGGGCTGGAATGCAGGGGTGATCTTCTGCGGCCTGTTGAGGAGGGGAGTGGAGTGGTGATGCTGTCGCCCAGGAATGCCTCGCCCTTTGGATTGGCATGAAGACTCCAAAACTGAGGTAGGAGGTCATGTTAAGAGGGGCAGCAGAGAAACACAGAGAGATGGAGATGACATGTGTTAATGCAGACAATATGGAGTTGCACTATCGATATCACAGTGTAAATAAGGGCACACAAAAGGCAAAAAAAAAAAAAAGATGCAACCAGAGATTGGATCCAACTACAACTGCAGAAATGGCAACATTTGTGGCAGGAAGCTTTTTTAGGCTTATCAGTGATTTCAGCTGTGTTTTATCTGGTCCAAACCTTTAAACATAGTGGCATCTGTCCTCTGAATATGATCTAGGTGATTATAAATAGATATGTTTGGGAGGATCTGGGAGGAGTTTGTAACTAAGCTTGTTCATAGAGCTTATAGTGGGGTCAGACTGTCAGTTATAAATACACCTAGTAGCACTAGAATAGCAAGCTGTGCCCTTTTATGTGTGGCTTTCATTGCAATAGTTTGAGGGTTTGGGGGGAGGCTGCCTCTGACATGAAAGGCGATATGACTCTGTATGATTTTCTCTGAGGATTTACAGTTGAACCCTCGGCTTTGAAACACCTATAAAGAGGTAGCTCTGAGATGTACTCAGTTTATGAGAAAGACAGTTGATGTCTCGCTGACCACAGCTGTTATAGCGCCTACATACAGCATGCGTAACTCCACTTTGACACCAGAAAGAAACATTCATCACACATTTGTTTGTTTCTGACAGCCAGACAATGTTCTCTGCCTGACATCCATGTTTTGAATATTTTATTTAGTGCATTAAACATCATGGAGCAATTACGCATGTCTTATGTAGCTTTAAAAAGAGCACATCCACACAGATAAAGGCGCACTCAGTCAGTCTGGAGCCAGAGTTAAGGAGTGATGACAGCAAACAAATATCCACTCCAGAGATCAGAACAGATACTTCAGGTCACTCATAATCACCTGTGAAAACCTCTGTGGCCTACAAAGACAGCATAATCCCAGGCCATGTGACCTGTGGAGCAGACAGCAGCAGTGGTGACTGGATCTTTGAGCCAGCATGACCTACTCATGCACTTGCTAGTCTTCTGACCAGCTAACACGATCAGAGTGTACTTCAGACACAAAGCAACTGAGTGTGCAGAAGGAAAGATGTCCTGTCACCTGCTTCATTCATATGAGACATTCAGGTTTAAAAACAACCAGGGTCTGATACTCTGATGAACACTGTCACTTCCAGCAGCTCTTTGGAATAACAAAGCACAAATTTTAACCTGTAGGCTTCACACATAATATGTTGTGCCTTATTAGGTCAACTAAAAGTCAGACTTTAAGATATAATACATAACATTTCTGCACTAAAACGGACAGTACCTTAAGTTACATATGTATTTTGTTGAGTTGTGTATTTGTATCATCCAAAATGTTTACGTTTGGATTTTTTTTTGTCAATGGCGTCATATCCCCTTTACTTCCTCTATAGGCTCTTCACACTGCATTCTCTTAGCCCATGGCTATCCTTATCCCTTGATTGAGAGTTTATCCTGGGCTAACCTAGCCCCTTTTCACACAAATATTGCTAACTCAGGGTTAAACTAAGCTGAGGACTACATGGTTCACACTGCACTTCTGTTATCTCTAGGTTAAATGTAAGTTGGAACATCTACCTCATGTTAACATCTTAAATTCTAGCATTTACTTAGTTCCGTTTCGCACTGGCCACTTTTAGCCCAGAGTTAAGTCCATTTTCAGGGGATAACCCTGCAAACCCTGGGCTAACCCCGCTCCAGAATAGGGCCAGCAAGCTATAGGCTAAAGTTGGGATAAGTCCACTTGGAATGTGTCAAGATTGTGCCAGTGCGAAGGCTTTCTTAGCCCCAGGCTAACAGCTACCTTAGCCTGCATACTAGTTACTCTAACTTCCGAGGAAACACGGGAAACACCAGATAATACGTCAGCATATTTTTCATTAACTGCATGTCATTTCACTGCACAGTAATCCAGTGGAGATTTTATGTATTGATATTATAATTCAATTTCAATCCAGATTACAACAATAAGATGCCAAGCTAATGTGTACAGTAAGATAATGAATCTGATTGTTTTGATCACTGATAACAGCTCTGGGCTAATGTTAGCATACAGTTAATTTGCCATATAACATAAGTTACAGTAGCTGTATGGGTAGTTGACTCATCTAATGCTAATGGTAAGTTAACAAGTTGGCGCAGTTTCGACTATTTCATGAGAATGAGACGACATAACATAAATAAACTTTAACACATTTCCTCGTCCGTGAACATGACTTCTGTCTGAGTCACATCAGACAGACTTTGATCCACAACACTGACTGTTTAACAATGTAGACAACAACTCCCATTAGTCCATGCTACTTTATAACATCTTTAAAGTCAGTCTTTTGTTATTTGTTTGATTGAGAGACCTCTAGTTGCAGAAATGACATACTGTATGTGTAAATAAAAAACATTCTGAATGTATCTGTGTTAACATTGCATCATGTGTCCAGTTTTTACCTGTGCTGCCGCATGTTTCATTGACAGCAGGGTTGTTGTTGTTCTGTACCCTCATTGGAGGCACCACAACAGTACGAACTGTTGGCTTGCTGGGCTCGGTCTCCGGGGCAACGCATGCAACACGGGGCTCGCAGTTCTGGTTGCTGTCGCCAAGGAAGCGTTGCTGTGTGAAGGGACTGTTGCTATGGCCGGACGCGTCTGAGGCAGGCGAGCTATCCACTGTGTCACAACCACTCTCCTGTTCATCATCTGACATACTGCAAGGGGTGGGGGGAACCAGTGAGGAAGGGAGGAGACAACTGATGTAGAACGAGGAAAAACATTTGTAGGAGCTTTATTTGAATTGGTTGAACTGTCCGTACCTGTTGGGGTGTTTGCAGGGTGAAGTGCTGGACTGGGCTGAGGCTGAGGAGCTAGTGCTGAGCGTGCTGTCTGGACTGCTGAGGGAACAGACTCTCTCCATACTGACGGTGCTCTGACACGCCTCACAATCTGCACTACCCTTACACCTGTGTGCAGAGAGAGACAAATGCATTGAGACACAACATCTTTAAAAAGCAATTTAGAAATATCATTAGAAGGAACCTGATGGTCAGTACTCACTCCCCCATTGAATGTCTTTGTGCACTCTCCTCTTCGTCGCTGCTGATACTGATGACACTAACAGTTGGGCTAGCTAGGTCAGAGATCACCATAGCCTGTCGCTGCTCCTGCGAAACGGAAAGCTCCTCACAGTCTGGCTCCACCTTACAGCAGTTCTCATCATCCTCCTCCACCTGCTCTGTTCCTCGCTGCTGTCCTGCAGTATGCCCTTCCTCTGGGCACCTGGCTTCTACCTGCTGCACATTCTTTGCTGTATCGGCCATCTTTGGGGACTGGCATGCTAAATTTTGGACGTTTGTGTTTTGGGAGAAGTTGCTGCCCCTGTTGAAGAAAAACAGGTCGTCTCAGAAAGGAAGAACCCTTTAACTGTATGTGTTTTAGCTGCAAAAGTCAAAACTCACATGCCGTACCTGTTCACACAAGGCTTGGCTCTCTTGTTGGCAGCTGGCTGTGGCCACACCACATGTGCAATGCCTATGTTGATTGGCTGGTGGGTGGACATGGTCATTTGGTTGGTTAAGAATGGCTGAGGGTGTGCAATCATGGAGCTGTAATGGTTACCATGGGGACGCACTTTCCTGCATTAAGAAAACAGAACATTGCAAATTGAGCCAGAAGCCTTTAGCACCGTTACTGACAAAATGGTTTCAGTCACTGGTCCCAAAGGACATGTATGACTCATTGATCATTAATATTCAGGGGAGCAGGCGTGCTGTATCAGAGCAGCGCAGCCATTCCCAAGGGTGTACATAGCAACTAAAGGTAATAAAGCACTGACACATATTGCTTTAGATAATGCTGCATATTAAAACACATGAACACATCAAGGAGGGATACAGATAACGTATCAAAAAAGGTATTGTGCTAGAACCCCCTGACACAGACAAACAAATTCCTTACCCCCAGTCACCCAATCTTTGTGAGCCCGCCACAGTGTCAGATGCCAAAGTGGTTGGTGGTGGTGGTGGCACTGATGTCACCTGCTGCCAAGTGGGCACCAAGATCTGCTGTGCACGGTTTGACCAGGCCTGTACAAGTTCAGAGAAGCAAAGCAGTTACATCTATTGCTGAATGACTTTGAAACATAAATGATATTAAATAAATTCACCCATCAAAGCGTTTATCTACACTAAGCCATTACCTGGAACCAGACCTTTGAATCCGCCCACTCCACCAAGTTTGAGTTAACCAATTTGTCTGGCTTTGTGACATGAAACAGCGGTTTCTCGGTTGAAATAAAACCAACCAATCCAAGGGGCATTGACGATTAGCCACTCAGTGTTAGAGGCAGGACTAATGCTGTTGTCAAGCACTGTGCCGGAACCAGTGAAGTGTGATAATGCAAGTACTATAGACAAGGTACACACCGCTGCTATCGAGGCTGTTCTAATTCACGATGTTCTACATATCACCAGACATTGTAGTTTGTACTTCACTCTGCTCAATTCTTAAACCCTACAAAAAAGGGTATGTTGGGATGGCTACTCATCAGTGTGGACCTAAAATGACATTAGATACAGGCAGATACGTTGGTCTGTAGTGACTGGTCAGGAAAAATCCAAGCCCCACAGAAATCAGTGGGCGCAATGTGAGACTGAAGATGGAAATGGGGTGTAACAAGTTGACAATTCTGTCTGATATCAGGCAGATTAAGCCAAGCTCTCCCTCTCAATCAGTGTTTGACCACTAAGGCCATCATTCCTATCCTTGCTACCCCATTACCTGTGTGATGACTCCAGGTCTGATTTGAATGGGCTGGATGGGGGGTGCTTGAGTGACCAGAGGCACAGACGCCTCCATTCGAACAGAGTAGCCTGCTGGTTTAGTTGTGTTGGTGGGGATTCCTGTGGGGAAAAGGGACAGGAAATGTTTAACTTTTAGATATTTAATTCAACTATCACAAGTAAAACAAAGATTTAACCATCCTACCTTGAATGGTCGGAGGACACAGAATGAGTGCCTGCTGAAATGAATCGTTGCATCCAAACTGACCACTTCCTGTCTGCAGTGGTATCCCAGGGTGCATCACTGATGGGGCTGATGGGGCTAATCCCTAAAAAAGGAAAAAGGAGTGTGACTGAACTTTTCTGAGGTCTAACAATGAACAACAATAGCATGAAAGAGCCAGTAGATGGCGACATCTCTGTCAAGAGTTGTCTGTATTTTATCCATACAGAGCCCAGGGACCGCTTGGGTACTGAGATATTACTGGGTTAGTCAGTGACCTTTAAGGACTAACCTGCCTTTTCAGTCAAACAACAGAGTCTCTCTTAGCTCACTTGTGGTAGATCACTATCATGACCTCAAACATATGAACTGAACTACTCCAGAGGAAGTTCAGGCTGCTGAATGAAAAAGAACCCAAGGCTCACTTAATTATAACTGAAATCACCATGCTCTAACAACTCCATTAGGCAAAGCAAACTGCTGAACATGTCTTGATCAATACTTTCATCTCATCTATTGAAACTGCATATGATTGGACACGTTTTGTTTTTTTTTTTGTTTTTTTTAAAAAAACATTCATAAAATGGAGTCGCCAGTTTATCCAGGTTCAGCAATGTTACATTTTTTTCTTTAAGTTGGATAACAAAAAGGTCCTCTGATGATGCTGAACTTACTCTTTGAGAAAGGCCTGAGGGCTGAACAAAGAACAGTCAAGCATGTGCCTCTGCTTCACTACTCAGGCTGCTCTCGTGCCTGGCTATAATCACATTTATTGAATAAGGAGAACTAGGCCTATATTGTTCTGCAACAGCTCCTGCATGTAGCCCAGCCCCCATACACATGATAGTAAACACAAAGCAGCCTTTCAGAGAATAATACTAAAAAAGCTACCACAGTTTTCTTGTAAAATTCTCCTGAAGAACAAAGATTTAACATTTCTATCGCTCCATGGAAACAGAGAGTACAGCTGAGCAGTTTTATTTTTCAAAGAAAGTGATCCCTTATTCTTTCATCAGGTTTCAATTCTACATAATAAGACAGCCTTGTTATGTTATCCTTATGTCTGTGCTGATCAAACACGTGTAGTCACCGTTATGCTGTCAAAACCCGTCATATTTCCAGGTCACATCCTCAGAATAATGGTTTATGGATAGACTTTGAGATGTTTTGCTTCATAAAAGAGCCAATACCAAAAAAAAGGGTCAGCTCCTTTTTTTCCTCAGCAACAACGCTGATTTGCACCGTTGCCATGACCTCAGAAACATGACGTGATTTTGTTGCCATGACAGCAGTGCTAGGACGCAATAAGATGGGCGAGTCGGCATACACGAAAGCAATAAAGGCAAGGAAATTATCTACATGATCAGTCCTCACAGGAGCAGAACACACTGCATGTCAATGACCCACACCACCTGTGATTATTCCATTGCTTTGACTTCTTTTTTCAATCTCCAGCTCAGGAAACAAGAACATATGTAACTGTTATAAACAGTATTTCCGAACTTATCAGCTGGTTCCTTTGTTCTAATTCCCTGATCTACAGATTACTATGTGTAAGTATAATCACATGCCCACCACACTAACACAAACACACAAACACACACACAGATGTCAGATCATGATGCAGACACATCCTGAGCGACTTACTTGTGTGTGGACACCAGTAATCTTGCTGAATGGGTGGTTGACAGAGGCAGCAGCGGTTGTGGTCACAGGTCTGATGAAAGGACCTTTATTTCTGTTGGCTGCCTCGTATGCACTGGGACGAGTCCAGCAAACATCCATGATGTGGAAACATGACTTCACACTACAGGCAGAGGAGTGACACAAAATTATGTGGGAAGGTCAAAATGACAGCATGTCTGAGAAGTCCGAGGCAAAGTGGACTCACTGGTTGCTATGGGGAAAGTCAAGCAGGTGTTGCATTGTCACAAAGGGGTGGCTGAGAGCTTCAGCGGGGGCAATCCTCTCTTCTGCATCAATCAACAACATCTTCTTCAGCAGGCCCACAAACTCCCGACGGTCTGCCTTCTCTGCCAACAAGTCACTACCTTCCAGATTCATCACCAAGTTCACCTGGAATAAAAACATTTTACCGTTAAAACTACTTTCCATCAACAAAGTAACATATCAAAAGAAAAAAGTTAAGTAAAATTAGAATTGTTACATTACAGTACGCTACACACAAGTTTAAATATGATACCAGTTTCCTAAAAATGCCAATTAATTAGTCATGAACATGAATTCTCAAGAATCTCCTCAGACTTACTACGTAACAGATCTGAAACAACAATGATGGTTATCTGGGGAATTTCCACCTGTGGTGTGTTTCTACAGAAAATAGTGAGTGAAACCTGAACCTCCATTTTATAATTTGGGTTATGCATCTATCTGAAGGGAAGTCAAGCTCAGAGGTGCTTGTTTCTTTCCCACTAATAATCTTCATATTCTGCTCAAACAGCTGTGGGTGTACTTCCTCTGGTAAAGACCCAGTAGCCTACATCCTCTCAACATTTGATGTTGAACTTCCTCTGAAGTGCTGTGAGGTACGTTGTGGTCCGAGCAGCTGTACATACGTGCGCTATGTCATCCAAACAGCTGAAGATGTACTTCCTGGCTTCCTTTGATTTCATTCCCGTCTCCGTCTCATGTTCATCTGTTGACTAAAGAAAAAGAAACAGTTAAATCGGGCCGCAAGAACTGAATTTAGCAAGGCAGTTGCCATGCTCAGTTACGCTAAGATTTTAAATACATTATATGTTCCTATAAACTGCTTCACTCTTCCTAAGAAGAACTTCAAAGCCCCAAGCAGGAAGGCAGGGTGGGTTTTCATGACTCATATTCCCAAAATGCATTGCCTCTGCTAGTAAACTGCTTAATGGAAAAAACGTCATTTTAGATCCCTTAGCTGATTCACAGTATTTGAAGCACTAAGACGAGCAGACTGTTAGTATAATATTCTCTCTAGCTTTATCTTTGAAAAGACTTAAACCTCACAGTTGGTCCCTCTGTGCATGTTTTGGTTTTGCTTCCAGAAAGCTATCATTGCCTCTTTATTGGGAACTGCATTCTTGGTTTCCCCAGAGGAAGGAAGAAAATATTTGTTCACTGAGTTGGAGCTGACCTATGATTTTCACCATCAGTTTTATGTGAAGCAAAACAAGGGTAGAGGTTACTTGTTCTGAGGTTAGTGGCAGTGAGCCAATCTGCCATATTTTGCAGGTGTGTAAATACGCCTCACCTTTAGTCTCCATGCTGCATAAGGTGAGTCAGACTCTCTGCAAAAGAACCGTGCTGTCTTTGTCCCCGTGTTCAATAAATGTTCCCCCGGCAAACCTTGTGTCTGAGAGATGTAGCGAATCTGTTGGACATAGGGAGGGGAAGTGGGGAAGAGACAAGAATACAAACAGAAGAAGAAATTAATCTTGTGCCTAAAGAAAAAGGCAATATATGTTGGTTTAAAAGAGGAAGCTCTGCAGTGTGATTTTATATTAAACAATCAACATTTCTAAACATGTCACTTCAAGAGTAAATGCTGGTTTTCACTGTTAGTGTTAATTTCTCCGTCATCCACACTCTCTCCAAAACCAGCCCGTCACCACAGCACTTTATACTGACACTCTTTTATGTGCTGAAAATTTACAAGGTCATTCACAGTGACATCACACTATAATATCCCCAACAGTTAAAGCTACTGTGTGTGGATGTGCACATAGTGGAGACAGCTGCAGAGACCTTGAAGATGCCACATTCCTGACAAATGGCTAGACTCAAATGAGACCCTTGTACTGAGTGTAACTTGAGCTTATTATCTCTAAAAGGTGTCAGGGTCTTTTCATGTAAACTCTGATAACAAGGCTCCTACAGTCTCAATGCCACATGCTTTGCTGGGCAATGATGCTCATCAGTCAGATGCTGTGGGGCAAAAGTGGCACACACAGGTTTATGAGAGGAGTCCGGTGAGAAGCCTGGCTGACGTCAATCACACACAAGTGTAAAGGACAACAACCATTAGAGATTCAGCGCTGCTGAGGAGCAAAGAGAGAGCAAAGAGTCGCACATTGAGAGGACGGTGAGGATACTGAAGGAGTCACTGGACACTTTAAAATGGAGCAGATTAACATAATGAGATCCATCTTCCCTTTTCTCTGTGAAATACACATCTAGATCTAAGGCAGATAAACAAATCCTCACCCCTTTACTTCACACATGAAGCTTCCACACTGCAGCCTGATAAACGTGAACGCGTGAGTCAGTGAGTGACGCCCCTCACATCTAAAAGATGAAATACGGAGACTGAAATTGTTTTTGTTGGAAGCTACTCAAGTGTCGATCTTCAAGTTGCTCCCCTTCGCCAATGTGATGCTTGAGCAGAAGGGTTATATCAGTCTGTTGCTGAGGTGCAAACACTGCAATGTGTCTCTGTTTGTGTGGGTGGGACCTATGCCTATGATAGTTGGCTATAGATGAGTTTATGATCAAGCAATGCATTCATTGGGATTCTGACGGCATGCATGATAAATGTAATCTCATCTGCCAAGAGATTTAGATTGGATGGGATGAAGATCCCATAGCTTATCGCAAGACACACTAAAATCCAAGTATCATAAAGCACACTTTGTCACTGTCCATTTCTCCCTTTTGGTTTTGCTTTCCTTAAGTCATTTTCTCAGGACATGATTTATGTCAACCAAGATCTCTCTCCCTTTCTTTCATTTTCAGTCTTACACATTCACATTCATAATCTAGTCAAGGTTTACCGACACTGTCAATTCCAACAAACTTCACCCTTAAAGTACACTGACAAAATTCCCCTCTTTTCATGTCCATTTTATAGTTGTGCTGCAGTTCAGCAACATCATATAAACAGAAACAGACACCAAAAAACAACACAGCCCGCCAGTATGTGTGGGTGGGAAAATTCTTGTGACGGGAAAACCCTTATTTTTCCCAGAAGGTGTGTCTCTGCAGAGATCTCGCAAACCAGTGAGATCACTGGTGCAAAGCTACGGCTGCACAAAACAACTATCCAGCGAGCCTGGGCCTGCTGCAGAGCAGACAGGAAGTACAGGCAGTATTTTATTTTATGGCAGTCCAGATAACAAAACACACCATGACATGACAATACTCACTACAATAAATTAAAATAAAATAATGGACACACACCCTCCTACTTATCCAATGTACAATGAATCTCTTCCACATTTTTGACATTAGGGTACAGGAGGTCACGCCATCTTACAAACAGGAAAACTCTTTTTGGAGCCTTGACACTAACCCAAATCCCTTTTGCTTCCCCTGACCCTGCCTACATCCTCTTATTCTTACAGATCCTCCAGGTTGCCAGCTAGGCCAAGCCACAAAGAGGAAATAAATGGGCAAGCACACATATCCTTGATCTCTGCAACAGTGTGCACCGACCCTTACTTGCACGGTGCCTGAGAAAGCGAGAGACAAAGAGCTCAAAGAGATCATAAAGAGAGATCAACAAGACAAAAACATGGGATCAGGACGAGTCATACCCAAGACTCTTCACCTGGGCTAATCATAGCCATTCATAATGAGAAACTGGCTGAGTCGTGAGGTTTACAACATCAATGAGGTGAGCAGCCTCGTGCTGTCCGCATGTGGTAAAAGATGGTGTGACTGGGGGATGAGGTAAGGAGAGGGGAGAGCACAAGGGGAGGATGGGAGGAGGAGGAGGAGGAGGAGGAGCCAGGGTTATAAATACAATATGCTGTGTGGCATGGAACAAGACCCTTAGCAGAAAGATAAGAAGAAGAAAGGGGGGAAGAAGGATGTGGCAGCAACTCAGTCAGCTCCAGCCAGATCACCCTGTGGCCCCTGGATGACACCTCACACCAGCAGTCAGCTGCCTAGCTGTTTACTGACATACAGTCAGTTGGCTATTTATTTAAAGCAATAAAAATTTACAAGCTTTCTATTTTAAAGTCCTGCTATATATATATACAGTATGTATCGGACTGATAGCACATGGAGCGCCAATTTACGATCATACATGTCTTAAACCTTTTGAACTCACTTCAAACTCTTGTTTCGCTGGAGGAAGCCAATAAAGGATCGTAGGAGATGCACTGCAAGTGGTGCAAACCTAAAAGTAACAGCTGGTTTTGATGCTCGAAAAACTAAGGATGTCCATTTATATCGAGACAAGTTGGATGAGCTATTTTTTTTGTTTTTGAACTTTGAATACTTTTAACATCAAACACCTTTGAACAGAAAGGATGATGGTTTGCGTCTGTGAGCTCATTGTTTTTCTGTCACTGATAGGGCTGTGGGTGACTGTGAGACAAAAAAGATGGGCAGACAAGTACGAGTCTGTGTTCTTCATGCTACTCTATTTCTCTGAAACGCTTACACAATGATTATAACTGATGATGACTTATTTGAGAGAACTTTAATTAGCTATGTGTGCATTGTACTTTGCTTCATTATGAGATTAAAGCCTCCAGAAAAAAACAGAAAACAAGAATAAACTCACTAAGTTGTTTTTTTTTTGTTTGTTTGTTTTTTTGCATTCACCCTATGCTCCTGCACAGGCTGCTTTTCCCATTCACTAGAAAGGTCCATGACCAAACTGAACCCAACACACCAGTTGGCCGCAAGGGAAAGAGAGATAGTGTTTCCTATGTGGGGTGGGTGTCAAAGCACAGTTCAGTCAGAGAGCAGGGATTCAGTCTATTTCTCAAAGGCACGGGGCAAAAACAGGGATCCTCTGGGACGTGCTTCCGACTCTACTACATAACCATTCTGCTAAAACGGGCCAGGGTGGCAAGTTCAGTCATCCCAGAGAACATCCAGAGCTTAACATTCACTGCAGGTATTAAAATAATCAGACAATAATAGACGGTAACATGAGAGGTGCAAGAGCCAACAAGCTGAAACCTAAAGCGCCAACTCTTGCTTTCTCTCTGTAGATTACTCACACCATCCACCACAATCCAACGCCAGTGCCTACATCGTTTTTGGATTCGAATTCAGTCGTCCGTTCACACACAGTAGGTTTTGATCTCTATCTGATACATGCTACATTCCACAGGCTCCTTCTCAACTGTTTCTTGCTTTTTATTTCATCGTCTCTCACACACCCTAACTATGCCTACTTTATCCCACCCACCCCTGTCAACCCCATCAGCTCCACGCAGTCCCTTACTAAATCGAGGAGGCTCCCCCCCAGATATCTCTAAAGCAGCTTTGCGACATGCTGACTGGCTCCTGCAAAAACAGATTCATCATATTTAGACTGGTGGTGCTGCGCTCAAGTCAAATCTCTTTCGGAGGTGTTGAGTTATCTCTCCTGTCTCAGTCCTGGGGAGAGTGAAAAATGATGCCTGGCCATAAAAATACTTTGGTATGAGTGCAGTGTGCAGTGGGGCTGAGTGCTGTAATGTAGGGTGCTGCATGGGACACAGCAGGATCTGACTGAGGCTCTGTTGGCAGGCTTTGAGTAGATAGGGCTCCAGGGCAGGGGAAAGCAGCTCAACATAAGCCCAGATCAGTCTAGTCCAGGGAAGACACTGTCAGGGCTCCACCGGGAGGGGCAGACATCCAACAGCTCCTAATAGACATACCATCAATCACAATAATATGCCTTTCTGCTCACTGTCACAGACACCAGCTGATACAATCCTCAAGGTATGTACGTCACCACGAAAGCAGTAAATGCTGCACTAATTTGTTACTGTAAGTTACTTGAGCCCTCTGTCTCTTTCTTCATTCAAACAATCCATCACCGTCTTTCTTTATGTGTGTGATCACGCACACAAGTTTTTCTTTCCCGAAACTTCAAAAGTTTCTGCTCCCTCCCATCCACGTCATCCTTATACAGATAATCCCTCCAGTACTTTTAAAATGGCATTAGGCGTAAATCTCACACAGATTAAAATAACAGATTCTTGCTATTGTACACACTGTGACAATGTCGCATTCTTGTTCTACCTTCAAGCCATCTGTCCTAAACTCGGCTGCTGACAACCCCAGCCTGCCTTTTTAAGGCTTTGTCAGCTTCTCTTCCCAACTCAATCCTTGCGACACGTCTTTTGGGAGATTTAGACTAAAGTGGCCATGGATCACATATCCCGCAAACTTCAACAGCGGGAGCCACGTGTGAGTCAGTAACCTGAAGGCAAGCCTGTAATAGAAAACTGGATTGAATGCAAACTCGGAAACAAACACAGTGAACCCACTCCTCTGTGGGCTGCCTTGATTGGAAAGTGCAGGGGATAATGGAAAAAGGAGGGGAAAAGAGAGAAGAAAAGAGGGACAGAGAGGAGATTGGGAAAATAACTGGTTGGGTGGAAACAGAGGGCGTAACGCTGCTCCGACCGCCACATGAGTGGTGTAAGGATGGGGGGGCTGACCTCTAAGAGAAAAGGCTGTAGAAAGGGTAAAACCTATAAATGGAGGGAAGGCCCACTGTGCCAGAGGAAAACAGTTTTCATGTGGAGATGGTACAGAGAGGAGAGACTGAGTCATAGGAGCTGGAACTAGAAGCAGGAGATGCTGGGATAAGTTGCGTATAGAACAAAAAGAAAAGGAGAGCAGGAGGCCCACAGGAGGGATTGAACAGCACATAAACAGCAGCTAAAACCGTAAACCCCTTTGCAGCTAAAAGTGAGCGGTGGTCAGAAGAAGGTTGTTTACCTGGTCGTACTCGAGGGCCCCGGGGTAAAGGGGCCAGCCCAGAAAAAGTTCAGCTATCACACAGCCTAGGGACCACATGTCTATGGCTTCACAAAACGGCAATCCCAAAATAATCTCTGGAGCCCTGCGGAACAGACAAAACACACAACTGTTAGTCTAAGGTCACACGATAACATCATTTAACATGAAACAGTGATTTATTTGTACTTTTTTTTCTCTCGTTTAAAAATGGCCAAATGATGTCTTTGTGCAATCTGTGCCAAAATTAAAACAGATCTCTGAAACAAACACTACATATTCATAAAGCTCACAATAAACACTGAATATATCCCTGAAGAAAAAAAAACTGAGAAGAATATAAACTCCTTTAATATATCGTTTATATTTTTGTTGTCATACTTTCACATATAAAGCATTTAAGTCAGTTTAAGCACTAACAACACCTTAAAACCATTTTCTCTAAGTTTCACCACTGATGCATGCATTTCTTTTTGGCTTTTTAGGCTGGTGCTGATGTCCTGAGCAAATTAATTTCCATTATTAACACTGTCATGGTGGGACGGAAGTTTGTCGTACATGTATGTCAGTGCCAAGTGACTTGTAAGTCAGTGTTGTACGTGAGAGTCGCCCAGCCAGGCGTCAGCAGGCTGAGTCAGTGGGTTAGCAGGTCAGCCAGGCCGGGATCAGAGCTTTGACAGGCTGTTGTATCTGCTCTAGGGCTGATAGGAAATAAGAAACACAGCCACTACGTCCTGGCCTATGTGCTGGCTCAGTTGCTTCAAGTAACTCCATAATAAGCGCTGTAATACCATGTCACAGGGATGGCTAGCGGTGACGCAGGCCTGTCAGCATCAATACAGGTAAAACATGCTGACAACTTTCAAGAACTCTGTGTTTAGGACACACCACAAAGCCTATAAACTGTGACAGTGCACTGACAGCACGGTGTAGCCTGAGCTCTTTTCTCAGATACAAGCCTGTGTGTGCAGGAGTGGCCTCCAGGCTTGTTAAAATAAGACACAATGACTACCTGGCACTAAGAATCACAGTACATACCTATTAGACGTATCGATATCGATATCCCCTATTTTATGGGGCAGGGAATGTTGAACATTGTTTATAATCATAATGATTCAATACAAATATACTGAGACTGTGCTATGATAATTATCCCAAAAGTAATTATGCCCTTATTCCCTACATAGCTAACAGCATCAGACTACCTCAGCCCTAATACTACCTTAGAGAGAAACTTGAATGACTTAAAGCTCTCATTTCATTTCAGCACTTACACAAAATATAGCCTCTACAATCTATTTACCAACGTAAAAGAATCCAGACGATTGAAGTAATCCTAAGAATGACGAGGATGAGATTTCAAGACAATTAGCACAAGTGACTAAGATTGCTATTTCAGAAAGCTGCACATACCAACTAAGGCAATCCTGAGCTTTCATAACTACCCTATGACGTCTTTGGAGCCATATGGGACTGAATGGTGTGGGACATATGGATAGCAACAGCAAATTTAAGACCTGCTAAAATAAGTTTTAGACTTATTTATCACATGGTCCCAACAAATGCATGCAACAGCTGGTGCAGTGGGCAACATAGCTGCAGAAACACCAACCAGGCAGTTATGCCAACAATTACAGCCTCACAGGCATGTCCTATTTATAAGGAACAGGTTTTCCCTGAAGGAGTGAGAAGAGAGAAGCTACACATCAACACAGCATTGCATTCATCAGGACACCAGGCTAATAAAGGGATGTACAGTAAAGATGATCACTACGGCTTGAGCAGCACA
This sequence comes from Epinephelus awoara, assembly GCA_035609425.1. NCBI lineage: Eukaryota > Metazoa > Chordata > Actinopteri > Perciformes > Serranidae > Epinephelus > Epinephelus awoara. Next base: position 26,525,998 of record CM069294.1, read on the forward strand.
AGGCATCATTGCATTGGTCTTTTAGTGAGACTACTCTGTAACCAAAACCTGGCAGTCTTGCCCCCTGCAGCAGGTAATGCATGAGACCATCAACAGCTCCTATTCAACTTCTGAGTTTGACTGCCTGCTGGCTCCGTCAATTCAAGATGCACCAGAGAAGAGCTTCTATTCAGGCCTCCATAATCTGCTTTCATTAAAAATACTTCCCTATTTCTTAAATTCACAATAACCCTGCTCATTGTGTCCTATATAAACAATAATTACTACGGTAAAACAATTCATTTTAAGGCCTTCTCAGGTGCTCAGTATTCTTATCCATGTGATAAATAACATTTTTAAGACTGCTCTAGGCAGCTTTCATAATCTAAAAGCCGAAAAGAAACACATCAATCAAAATAACAATGCCAGTATGAACTTAAGTCATCCTGAACCAGTTCTATTTTCAGGAGAATCGCCAAGACATAGACCAAGAAAAGAAAGTGACAGAGCGTTTAGGCATCACCGTTATGATTAGCTCTTATTTGTTAATGTCTTTGTCAGATTTCACCAACAGTTCAACTCAAAACAAGTGCTTCTGGGTACACAGAGGATGGTTGTATTGTTTTATTACCGCTACCTTTCCCTGTTGAATGCCATGTAGCAGTGCAACAGTGAAATCTCAGAGTGAAATAAAGAGACACAAACAAAAAACAGCAGGTCTTCCTCTCTTTGGTTTTGTGGGGTTTTGGGCGGAGGGTGTTGCCATGGTTGCACGTGCTAATCAAACCAACTGAAGCCTCACCGCCCTCCTGTGACACCAAATCTATTTTCCGTCCTGAGGATATGAATTAAAACCTGAGGGGCCACTGAATAGCTACAAGAGCAAAGGCCTCGTGACCGCTCATGGCCACGTGCAAGGGCTCTGGCGGAAATGGTACAGGTACAACAAAATAATAACTAAGGTGATGGAGTAGCATCCTGCTGTGCATGGACAGACTCGCTACATGAAAACACTTATCAGGAATAAGTGGGTATAGCAATTAAATGAATAGCGGTTCCTGAACAGGCACAAACACACACACAGATGACAGCACAAAGCACCGGCCCTGCGCCTATGAACCTGTAGAATAACATATTGGAGGTCAAGTTTATCACAGGGACAAAACTACAATGATCATATTCAATGACCCGATGCCTCATAGCTGCACCTTAACAGGCAGTTATTTGTTCAATTTGTGATATTGGAGTCGAATTTTTTGGACTCACAGAATGTTTGTTAGCTTCGTGTATACCCAAATGAGCTTTTGCTCATTTGGAGTGTTCTCAGAAAATATACCCACATACAAAACATAACTCTGGTTGCTCTCAATGTCATCTATAAACCGAATTAAAGTGACTTTGTACTGTCACTTCCAGGGAGACAACTGGCAATTGATTTCAATTGTGGCGATTTGTGAAACTGGCAAGCTCGTTAATTTCTGTTACCATTTTCAGTTGTACCTGTAATGTTCTGTTCTATCTAATAAGACAAAGTTTTAATTCTGTTTGATAGGAACGATGCAATTTAGCGTAATTCCTTTGGGGACATAATTAGCAGCTGAAGAAAAATAATAAATAGGGATAAATCGCAATGTATGTAACCGCAACACTCAGCATGTTGCAACCAATTAAAATTGCCTAAGTATTGTCATAATATCAGATCATGGGGGTCTCTGGTGATTCCCACCTCTATTTAATACAGTGGTCCATCCTATCTTATTTTATATCTTATATTATGTGTCTTTGCTAGCGTTTTTGAGAAACTAAATCCACTGGCACAGAACCTAAGCTATGTACTGTGTGGACAGGGGTCGCAGCAAAACATACTTTAGTCACCTAAAAAAAAATCAGTATCAGTTTAAGTGTAAGCTATTTTTAGAATATTTTTCTCCACAATTACCTTACACCTTGGAGAGAAATAAAGGCAGCAGTAGACCATCAAATGCCATACTTTGCTTAGTAAAATCACTGTTTTTGTCAACGGAGTGTTGTGGTTTTGAGATGACCGCTTTAGATCCCTGTCAGGAAAGGCTGTCTGATGGCAAGTAAAGCAGTGAAAATAGTCTATGTATAGTGACACTTCAACTGATATGGATTTTTTTGGTGGCGTTTGGTCAGTGCTGTCTGTTTTAGGTACACGATGCTGGGATTTTCTACCCAGAAGTTAGTGTAAACATTGTAATTCAGTCTATAACATCTTTCCCAATTCATTGTCTGTGGAGCAGCTCCAGACTTTATACCTTATGACATCACAGTTTTCAGTTTTAGCACTCTAGTTTTTAAGGTTTGGGAGAGATTTATGTTTAATAATATTTTCAGACTGTTTTGGAACATTGGAATAATGTATGAATTTTGAAAATGGGTCTAATTCCCCTTTAATATATCAGTTTTTATGGCCTTACTCTCTTTATATTCTATGCAACAACCAGGGGCACATCAACATAACATTGATGTACTTTTACCATCCATTAACTGCAGTGAATCTTTTACTAATGCTTTAATGTGCTGCAGTATATCTTTGTATGAAAGCTGAACATGTTTTCTCTCAGCAGCAAGACAAAGGGCACACATCGAGTCTGCTGACTGATACTACTGCACTGTTCAAAGGTTGGAAATGAACGGCTATGAGTGAGACAAGAGTTGTATACAATATCACTGTGTTCAAAGGTTTCCATAGAGCCTCGTGTGTTATCGGTGAAACACATCCAGAGGCAGCAGAGGGGGGAAAAAGACACATCTTCAAAGAGCTTTCTGCGCCTGCTGGCAGCATTGTCAGACACTCTTTTTAAAACACTCCCCCGTTCACAGCTCACTTTAAGAACTTCAACCTTTCTGTAAACCATATAATTTAATATAATTAGATTGGAAATACTTGAAATAATCTTGTGAGTATGTTTTAAATAAGTTGTGCTACTAATGATTTTATTTAATAGATTCAGGCTGACGTGGTGACATTTGGCTTTGGTGATGTCACTACAGAGCAAGGCCCGACTTAAAATAACAGTCTCTGCATTGGCTTTAATGTAAACCATCACTAACAAACCCGTTTGCACAATGCTGAGCGCAGCAGTAACAGCAGGCCCAGCACGGGCACACCACTGCTGTGCCAAGTATAAACCGCCCACACTGCAGGTAGAATATTCAGCAACAATCACAAAATAAAACCCAAACAGGCGGGAGCAGTGGTGAGGTTTGGTTGCCATTTTTTTTCTCCTCTCGGCCCCAAGCCTGAGCTATGTTTTACTGCTCCTTTGTGGATAGGCTGTGACCAATGAAAACAAGTCTCTTCCTGGTCAACAAGTTCAACTGTTGGCTCCTTCGCCTCAAACAGCTGCTTCCTTTCTCCCATGCATCTCCTCTTTTTCCTCCCTCTTTGTTTGTCTGTCTCTCATCCACACAGAGGCCGAGGCGCAAGGCGATGTTATGTTAGTAGAACCAACGCAAACATGATGCATGGCCAGACTCCAAAACACACAGTGTACGTGTGCATTAAACTGTTGACCCAGAGGTTCAGATCAACACCTCAGACACTGGAAATAAGTTGTGTCCTCTATCCTGATAAACATGTTTTTTTGACCTAGACTGCATTTTTATGTCTTCACCACTGAAAGTCAACTGAATATTTATTAACTGTGTTTCCAGTTTCCTTGGAACTTGTTATTAAATTAAAAACTGTCAAGAGTTCAGCTAAAAAAAATGCAGCGCCAAGTATGTCAATAGTCCCCTACCCAAAGTAAGGGTGCCAGATTTGCACGCTGTCTGAACTCTGGAAACATCTGACTGATGGCTGCATTGGATTAGATTTAAAGCAACAATTTTGGAGTTGTTAAAAAGTGTATTTTTGCTTCCCCTTTAGTATTTGTGTCAAGCTCGGCTACATATGCCCCAGACATATCCCTATACTGTACTCTAGATACAAAACTGATATTAATCTTCTTCTCTGACTGCAGGTAAGATAGTAAACAAGCATATTCCCAAAATGTCAGTGTTCCTTTGATATGCAGGTCTGATGCTTTTTTCCTTCAGTTGTATCTTATTTTTATCTCACCTGAAAAAAAAAAAAAACAGCGCTGGCACAAGTCTAATTCTTTGCAAGAGGGGACATGGCAGAGCAGAGAAATTATCTCCATCTCTATTTCTTATTCATGGCCATTATCTCACACTCCAAAAATAGTTCTCTGATCCTCCCTGCTCTGTCCTCACAGGAGGAACCAAGTGTAAAGTGGCATCCTACCAGCTCACACAGGGAACAGCAAATAAGGGTGGCTACACAGGGGGGGGGGGGGGGGGGGTCATTGCCGTGGCATGCTTACGCAGGCCTTTCAGTAAGCTAGCTCTGATAAATAAACTCATTTGGGCCACACTGCAGTTGGCGTGAGCTCAGTCACAAAGACAAACTGACTACACGGTGACTCCATGATGGAAGAATGGAGCTTTACCGCACGTCTCTTCCAGGAACTGTAATTCAACACACTCTCGGGGCACTCTGCATTATTCAGAGGAACACAGAGGCAGTGCAGCAAAGGCGGAGGTAGCACTTGCACTCTGATCCGCCCAGACCTCAGATTAAGGATACAAGGCTTTAGACACGTTTTACAGATGTTAACCATTCAATGTGCTGACATGGAGCCAGTGTTGAGAGAGATACTTTTCCAGTTGGTGGGCTGAGTGTCTTCTCTGCAGTTTTGCTGAATCAAAATATTGTGAGTTCAGCAGACTCTGGACAAGATAACAATAACCCTAGCCTGTGGGTAATTCAACCATTTTAACAAAAACATTTGTTTACTTGCACACCTATATCAAAATTCCTTGACAGATGGCTTATAAATGATTTAAACTAGCAGCTCCAGCTTAATGAGCGATTACTTCTATTTGATGTTCATCATTTTGTAATTTTATGATGAAACAAACTCTTCAAATGATATAAAAACAAAGCAGACAGACAACCCACACCTGTTTAATCAATTAAAATCTCTTAAAGCTTAACATTTGGCCTGCCAGAATGCATGAAGTGAACTACTAGCAATTTACAGCCTTGACTACAACATATCTAAACTTTTTGTCGCCAACTGCACGGCCTTAATCATGCCATTTTCAAGGTGTCTCACAACTACTCCATGGACATTTCACCCAGGCTTTCTGGAATACAAAGCTGATCGTGGAGTCTGAAGCACTTTCTGCAGGTTTCATTTCCACTGTTATTATGTTTGAGTGATTTGTTTGACTACCAACTCAAAGAGCCATTTCAGAAAGGCCAGCATTTATTGTGAAGCAGTAGTATCACATTGTGCTAGGCTGAACTGTGTCTGCCCACTGTGGTACTTTCAATAATTCTCCAGGATTATTCAAACAGTATTTGTACCATAATAACACACTGGCAAAAGCAGACAATCACGTGCTCATTCAGCTGAGTGTGCGAAGATTTATTGTAATGTAACAATACGTTTAAAGTTTTGTGCAGGAGGATAACAAAATTGCTATTTCATAAACTGATTTCTTAGCTGCTCTGTTGACTGCAGCAGTTCTCGTTAATTATACCAGTAACAACTTATTTTATTAAAACAATGTGACCGTTGGCACAACACCAGCAAAGTAATTTGTTGCTGAAAATATGAAGCAATCAGAAAGCCCTGGTTATGGGAACTTCACACCAGTCAGTACAACAAGCTGAATTTAGCATGTGAGCACGAATCTGAGACATTTTTGCAAACCTTAAGGGAGTTTCTTCTGCTACAGATGCAACAAGAAGTTATCACCAGCAGGGATACTGATTTGACACAGCATCAAAGTCAACTGAAAACTAAACGATCGCATCTTGTAAATAAAATACAAGATGCTGCAGAAAACACCATCATGAGAACCAACCTTGATGCATAATTTAGGTTCTTGCTAACTGACAGATTGCAAGCTACTTTGGTATGCTGCTTGGGCAATATGAATACCTGGAAATACCCATTACCTACTAACCTAAAAGAAGTATACAATTTATAAAAAGAGAGACGCCTGTGTGCCCAAAAGTTCCCACACACACAAAACATGTTTTGAAGACTCTCTGGAGGATTATTTGCTCATTCTGTAAAAATGCCCGACCTACTTCTCAGGAAAAGTAAATCCAGTAGTCTTAGTTCAATTATTCCATGTGTGGACACAATAACAAACAACAGTTTGTGGTTTATAAGAGGCACTGGTCCACGGTGGCCAATCTAGAGCAGACCTTAACATAATGTCAATGTTGAAATGTTGTATAGGAACACAAACAAAATGTGGTAACTGAAAAAAGCTACTGCATGCCAAATTCAATGTACGATCAAAATTAAAAGAATTAAAAATAAAATCAAAAAGTGACACATTTGCAAATCCACATCCAAATAATTTACTACTATGTCTCATTTCCAACTGATCTAAACCAACCCAAATCATTTGTCTGTAATTATATTGTTGATATATGCACCTAAAAACTGTGTAAAAATCGCCACTTTTATTTAGCAAATTGAGCTCTGAGAGCTCTCAGCTGACTGTGCAAATCAGAGTGGCAAGTTACAAGCAGCCACTGGCCGAATGCCTGTAAACTGTGGAAGCAGCTGTTGTATCTGTCAAACGTATTGGTTTGAGTGGATGATAGATTGGAGATATCCACCAGCCACGTTTGATTACTGAATATTAAATGCTGCGCACATAACCAAACACACACAAACACAAATGGACATACGACAATCAAAGCAGCTGACGTTAGAGCTGGTTGACCTTGAGTGAGTAAGCGAGAGCTCTCTAGTATTTCAAGCTGTCCTTATTTCATTTTGGCTGCCTATGTGCTTCACCATCTATAGAAGTCAAAGCCCACTGGCCAGCATCCCAGGAGCTATTTTAAGCAACCCTTCACTCTTAGCCTCAGCAACGCTGTTCCCTCACAGTATGCTTTGCATACTCCTGTCTGCGAGGGGGGACAAACTACAGAGGGAACACATCTTTTCAAAGTATTTTTCATCTATTAGTGTTTTGTAATCAAAACAATGTAGTCCTATGAGGGGAATCAATCAGAAATAAATAAAAAATATTCTGTTCTGACATTACATACTGAAGAGTCTCATGATGTCCTGTATGAATAAGGAAACTGCCCCTCTGCTTATAGCCTATGACAAGTATTATTGTACAATATAATTACCATGAAAACACCACATAATCCTACTATATGATGGTGATATGTATAATATAGTAAGTATCCTTTGTTTTTTATATTAGGATAAAATGTATCGCTGCTTAAATTACTGATATATTAACTCATCTTTCATAGTGTATAAAAATACAACACCATGCAACACCTGTGAGAAACTGCTGGTCACCAAAGTCTGAGGTTGACAGAACTGACAAACAGTTGAAGCAGCTGTACTCTTCACTTCCTCCCCCATAAAAGCACAGCAAGGCACGACAGTTCTATTTTGAGCAACTTCCTGAAACAAAGTGCATTTACAACAATACCACAACATTCACAAAAATGAAGAATGATTGACGCGAGAGATGAAAAGAGAATGTAATAATTAGGTGTCACTGACGAGTCTATTTTTTTTTTTAACTGTTCCCACGAAACTATGGCCAAGGAACGGGTCAAAGTGAGTGCTGTCTTCTCACTTCAGCCAGTGAGAAAAGCTACGGTAAATGCAAATAGAGACAGACATCAAATCACTTATTTGCATCTATTTTCATCGACAGTATTCTTATTCCCTCTGGAGTATACTGCTTCACTGGCTCAGTGTGCAGGCAGTGAGAATTATTCAAATGCCATGTAAATGCCTTTCACTAAAACAGCTAGCACTGACCTGAATGTGGCTCATAAATCCTGCTCACTTCTTCCCAGCCTCAAAAAGCACGGTTTAAGACAAAAACCATCTGTACCACAAAATCAGTTGGCTTAATCTCACCATGTGAGCAGATCTCCACTTGGTTTGGTATTCTTTGACAAGCTCTGTCAAGGCACTATGTCTACTTAAAATGTCCAAGTCTAGATCTTTATTGACCTTTTCAACTTTTTTTAAAAACAGGCAGGCCTGAAGTCTTCCTCTTAACTTACTACTTTTAGGTGATAACATCACAACTCATGGAAATTAGATAAGACTGGAGGGTGAGGCGCTTGCCATGTGTGAGAGCAAGGTACAAAGAGTGGGAGAGTCTAGAGGAGGGGCAAATTGATCAGGCATAAATCCACACACTACATCAATCACTCCACAGCATTACGCTGATGCAGAGTCGTATCTTTTTTTGCACGTCATCAGAGAGAAGACCCAATGACATGATAGAAAGAAAACAAAGGTTGCTTGCTAGTATCGACCTATGCCACCGGTGTGAATTAGGGCTGCACAACATCTTGGTTTTTTATTGTCATTGCAAGGTCAACATTTGCAATAAAGACTTTGCCAAAGACTGCAATACTGCATTCTGAATATAGTAACGACATATTAAATTACATTCTGTCTTTAGGTGCCATCTTGTCTGACACGTGCCATGCTGTTAACTCTATAACCAATCAGACAGAGTCCTCACAGCTAGGCAGGGTCCAACAATAAGGACTTTCCAATGGCCCATGGCTAGTAAAAAGTTACCTCAGCATTATTTATCGCAAGTAATATCACTAAGCACCACTATACTGTTGTCTGATATAAGCCAGCAGTATGTTTATTGGGTTAATTTAGCAGTCTGTAATGATTTGGTATCACGAATGATAACGCGAATGCTAATGCTAGTTTGCTAACTAGCTAAAAGCTGCACATTTTGACAATGTGGGCAAATGGTGGCGGTAATGCTCCACTGGCCGGTTACAATTAGGCATTGAAGAGGACGGCCTCAACGGCCATGTTTGGTTTGACACAACACTACCCTGTCGAAATTCACGCACTACGCCAATAAGTACATAGTGCACATAGTATACTACATGGAAGTGTACTAACTGAAGTATGTAGTTTGAGACACACCACGTGTTTTTATTGTAGCTGGTAGTTATATGTCTTACTTGACAGAAATCTTTATGATGTGACAGATTGTTTTACTGCATCATATATTTATTGTTTAACACTGTATTTATGAAGGCCATATTTTAAATATTGTTTACTTTTTCTTAACAAGTTTTACTAATTAAATTATTAATTTAATTACATTACATTTCTTTAAAATCTGGTATGCCAATTCCTACTGTGCCAACTGTGGGGGCATTCACCAACATGGCAGCCCGAGCCAAACGTGTATGATGTCGTATACTCTCCACATAACTATACATAACATCCTTACCTTATATTTCCAGGGTGACCAAGATCACAGCTTAATACATGATAGCCTATCTGTGTGCTCAAATAGAGAGAAATATACTCACATCTATAACCTTGCACATATTCAATTTGAAAGTTGAATATGTCCCTTTTCCATGGGCTAAATGTAATACACAGTGCATTTCCTCTGGGCTCTCACACCAATGGGTCACAGGCACAACAACAGCACAATGCAAGCATACTAACTGTATGGACACCAGGCAAATATTGAATGTCACAGTTCATTCCTTGTGCCTTAGAAAAGGTCCAATAAGGTTACAATGATGTTATAGCTTGTGACTCAGTCATAATATGCCTTGGTTGAATCACTACCTCTCATGAACAGAGAGTACACCGGCTGTGAAGGTTTGAATTCAAATCATTTAACAACCATTAGTCACACCACTTGCGCATCAACCATATACCTAGATGCTAGGATTAACCACGTCAAACTCCACACAAAGCCTCATGTAAATTAGTGGAAGCCATCCGAGGAGACTATTGGTGCAAAATGACTTTATATCTTATCTCAGTGGCTCTATGCAAAACAGGGAGAGGTACGAACCAAACAGTCAACTAGGTCACTCCGGCCTCTTATCCAACAGTTGAAACCATTTCAGGCCTGTTTTTCTAATCAAACCAAAGCACTCATAACATAACGCCAAAGGTAATTTGTCCTGCCGGTTTTCCAAGTGCACATCCAAGACCAGAAACAGACATCCTTCTAAAATAAACATTAGGCACTATATCTACTGCCATGTCATACCCTACAGCCTGTACCTATATACTTACGTTTGGAATGGCATTCAGTAATTTCTCTCCCAACCTTTCTTGACTTAACCTAACTGTTCACACTGTGTATTAACGCCAGTCGTCAAATATTTGCCTGTCCATTCTTTTCTTCATAACATAATCTCTATAATTCTTTTTAACTCCTCAGGCCGTGAAGCTTCACCCTGAATGTAAATAACTTTTTTCATATGATTTAAAATGTCATGCAGAACAGTTTTCTCTTCCAGTCTGTAGGGACATGAACAGTGAGTGTATAGTCGGCTAGTAAACACTGCAGGGTCACATTTTTTCAGAGTCTGTGGTATGTGACTCCTAAACAGGCAGGATGTTGTGCAGTATGGGAAACATTTCCTTGTTTTGCTAGAGGAAGGACATTTTTTTAACCTGACTATGGGGGCCTGGACACCAGCAGAGACTGGAAATAGTTTAGTTTGCACTGAACTCAAAATTGCTTTGTAAAAATATAAAAAATCTGGTTCTCCTTTTTTGTACTTACCTATAGTACCGAGACTGGAGGTACGTGGAGCACACTGCTTTGGACACATGACTGGCTGAGCCAAAGTCTATCACCTTCACCCTGTAGGGTTGCCTCACTGGGTCCACCAGCATTATGTTCTCGGGCTTGAGGTCTGCATGAATCAGACCCATACTCTTCAGCTTTTTCAGAGCTGTAGCTACCTGCTGTAGCACAGGTCTGATCACTTTCAGCGGCAGCGGGCTGAACTTATTCTGCTTCAGGAAATCGTACAGGTTCTGCTCAAGCATCTCAAACACCAGGCAGGTGTGGCTGCGGTGCTGGAAGCATTCAAAGGCTCGCACCAGGTTGTGCTCATCTGCATTCTCCCCACTCAGACGAGCAAGGATGCCAACTTCGATTTGACCCTGCCGTGCGTATGAAGGGTGGTTCTTCAGGATCTTCACAGCCACTACCTCACCCGTGCCCCTCTTCCAGCACTTAACAACCTGGCCGAATGTGCCGCGTCCCAAGAAATCCAGCACTTCATAAGTATTCTTCATGGAACACAAGACTTCATGCTGTACTACCTGATAGTCCCCATCCCCTCCTCCCGTCCCTCCTGCTGCACCTACACCCTGTTTGGAGGGGCCCCCTCCAGCCCCCACAGCCGCAGGCGCAGTCATGGTTGCATTCCCCACATTCGTCGTTTGCATCATGGCAGGCAACATTGACAGTTCCTCCACAATCTGCATGGTGCTCCCTCGGTTATCCAGCTCCTCACTTTTACGTTTCAGCCCACATCGCTGAGAGCTGTCAGCTGAGTTCAAACCTCCACAGTTCTCTTCCCTGTCACCCTCCTCCTCTCCACCTCCCTCGCCTCCTCCACTGCAGCCCTCTCCCCGTCCCCCTCCTCCTGCCCCTGTTGCTCCACTGCTGCCCCCACTTGCTGTGTCTGTCTGCTGCTGCTCCTTGCCCTGCGAGTGGACGACCCCTGCGTCCTGTCGCTGCTGGGCCGCAGCTGGGCCTCCGCCGCCGCCTCCTCCTCCTCCTCCTCCGCCTCCTCCTCTTCCTCCTCCTTTACCGGGCTGTTGTCTCTGTACACCACGCACCACCACCGTCTGCACCGGGTACTCTTGTCCTCCACGCACTTTCACGCCCACTGCCAAGTCTCGGTTCACAAACGAGTGGGCTTGTTTTGTTGGGTGCACAATGCCAAGGGTTCTGCTGTTCAGATAAGTCCGCGGGTGTGCCCTCTCATGGTACACACAGCTGCTGGGCTCAACTTTGAGTTTCTTCACACTGCTAAAGGCACTTGTCTGGGTTTGATAAATGTGTGGTGGGTAGACCAAGACTTGTGAGGCCATACCTGTGGAGACAGAGAATAAAGCAACAGGTCATCGGTTTGGTTCCTCAACAAACAGCCATTTTAGCATGTTATGTAATATACTGTCATATTCAATAACCATACTGAAGAACTTTGGAAAGTGTTACGTAGCTCACTCATACTTAACTTAAATGTTGAACAACTCATTGCGCAATAAAAAACCTATCTACCTGTTACGTGATCAGTTGAAAAACCAAAGAGCAGTCCGGAGTGTTTTCCCATCTTTATTTACTTAAGGTCGAGAGTGAGTTTAAGATAAATTGAGTCCAAAAACAACTGAGAGACACCCCCAATCCGATAATGTTTAATAACTACTACTTGATGACATCACAACTACGAGTGCCCCCACTAACATCCATCACTCCAGCAGCACATGTCAAATGGATCAGGGCAAGATGACATGTTGTAGTGGAGTGCTTGAGAACACCTTCACCATTCTGCCCTATCCACTGCAATCCCACTAACACCTCCACACGGTGGATGACTAACTTCTCAAAGGTTTGCCTGACCTTTTCCTGCCATTTCCATGCATCCTACTGCAGGTCTCTAGGCAACCAATACAGAGGGAGAGAGGATAAGAGACAGACAAAGAGAGAAAAATAAAGTCACAAAGCATCATCAGGCCCACGTGTCCAATTACCTAAGACATGGTTTATTTTTCCCTCATCCCCCATTGTGTGTGTGTGTGTGTGTGTGTGTGTGTGTGTGTGTGTGTGTGTGTGTGTGTGTGTGTGTGTGTGTGTGTGTGTGTGTGCTTTAGCACTTCATTCTCATGGCGACCATCACATCTCACTAAAATATGTTGAAATATTCTGAAACTCAATTATGTGTGAAAAAGAGCAATGAAGAAAAATAACAAGTTCCGTGATCCCGGTCATTTTTAAAATCCATATTCAAAACTGGCACAGTGACCTTATCAGACACTGTCTGTGTGCCAAAGTGGAGCCATTGACCTACTTTCATTCCAGGGCAAATTGACTGAGACACAAGCAGCTTGTCCCCGAGGGTTTCCATACTTTAATCAAAAGTACATTTGCGGAACCATGTTTACCTCCATAAAAAACAAATCAGACAAAATCAAATCTTAAAAAAAGCTAGAAAAAATTAAAAAACAAGCTAGTTTAACTAGTGCCAGCAGAATTTTTAATGCCTTGTTTTCTCAAAAGCCAGGAGGTTCTTATTCTACATGCCGACCTGACAGAGCAGAAAACTCTCACGAGAGGAGACCTATGCTTTACGACAAATAAGGACTGGTGTGACGGTGAGAATGTGAGGTTCTCTCCTAACCAGTCCTGCTGTGAATCACTACTAACAGCGGCTTCAGTGACGTGCTGTCGTACTCAAAAGGAGCAACCATGCAGCTGCCCTGCTAAGGTCAAGATGTGACAGTTAAATCATTCCACAACCAGAAACCATGGATTACCAGATATCTGGAGACATGGACAATTATAACACAGCAGCCACCAACATAAGAAGACACAAAAAAGGACTGAGCTGATGGGTTCACATTTCACCAGAGTTTTACCATGAATAAATCCATGTGACAAATAAATGAAGCCAAACTGAAATATCAGACTAAAAGACAACACAAGTGTGTCCGGTTTGGGCTGTTAGTGCCCCTGTGGTCTCCTAAAAATAAATACCCCTGATGGAAAACACACTTGTGTTGTGATAACACTAGTGCTGTGAGCTACCCCTTTGACTCTATTCTGAGCAGCAAGATAAGGTCAACCTATTCCCTTGACAGCTCTTTGCACAATAACACCCTGTGTTACTGTTTGGTGACACTGTTTACCATCTTCTCTCTTTGAAACAATTCCTCAAATTATCCCAAGCGAGGCTCAAAAGGGTAACCATTTTGGTCAGGAATGAAAACAAAATTGGACACGTTCCACGGGGAAATTAAATTTGGTCACAGTGGCACACCTACGAATAATTGCCCTGGCTGTCCAGTTTGGAAGACGACCACGGTGATGCAAACACATTCATTCTACACCCCATACAGCTAAAAGGATTTGTAATGGTGTTCACCAGACTGTACACATTTTAATTATCATGTTATGGCAGCTGGCTGGAGACTTTCTGTGTGGAGTTTGCATGTTCTCAGTGTGCCTGTGTGGGTTCCACCATCCAAAGACATGCTGGTCACATTAATCGTAGACTTTAAATTACCAGTAGGTGTGTGTGAGTGAATATTTTTGCCTGTCTCTGTCAGCCTTCAACTGCTAGCCCTGAAATAGACAGCACCCCACCTCCCACCCAGTGTGTGCTAGAACTGCCTAATTGTTGTTGGGGCCATTGCTGCTGCACCTATGTTTATGGTGTGTTGACTATAATTACCCTGGCCTCTATTATTCATTACAGCCACTGTGGGTACTATTTGAGAATTTCCTAAATGGGATTTTCAAAAAAGACAACGAGGCAGACAGCAATGCCCACCGCATTGCAGTATTTACACACAAGTTATAATAGCTTACAGATCCAAGTTTCAAACTATTCTCACCTTGCCTTTAAATTCCTCAATAAGTTACTTGTGTCAAAGCTTTGCAAACATGAGGAAGCAACAGCAGAGCTGGAGCACATGATGCGTTTGGCTATGTTGTGAGGAAACTATGAGTGTTGGGATAAATCAACAGCAGAGAACTTCATTCTGCCGCAGAGCGTTGTGAGAAGTTTTATGAATGTCTTAATAGGACTCAGATTTTTGCCATACAGCAAAGCCATGTAGCAATCAATATTGCAGAGCCACAGCAGAGTATTTTTGACAGCTCTTCCACATATTTTTCATGATATACACATGAAAAGTTTTGTCTCAGCGCTTGGGGAATGGAGATGTAAATTGGTTGGTCTGGAGACGGAGAGCATGCTGTCTGGTACAAGAGTCCCTAGACGTAGGGAGCCTGCACTTGGACCACTCTCACCAACTGAGCAATCGAGATGTCCAGATTTCAATACCAGCTTAGTGTAATAAAAACACCCAAATTCAATTTAAAACAAAACTTACTTGGGTATCGGTTAATTTCCCTGGCCACACAAATACAATCACTAAGTGGTCAAGAAGAGTCTGACTCAAGGATGTGAGGCAGACAGCCTCTGTTGTTTCCAAAGTATGGCAGCTGCTGCTATTATTACCATCTGAAGCCAGATACTCCCTTGGTCAGCCACAAGGCTCCTCCTGTGGCATCGCATTGCCGTCAAAGCTACAGAACAGTTCCAGCAACCTTGAGCTGCTAAGTAATTGCTCACAGTTAAACTTTTGACCCTCGTCTACTCAAAATTAAATTGAGAAAATAAACACTAGAGCACCTGTCCACAATGAACAAATGGTACTGACAGACAAAGCGAAAGTGCCTAAAGACACAGAAATAATGGTAATAGGTGAGAGGATGAACAGGTGATGACAGCCACACCATGTTGTGGGCAGAAAAACAAACATAATCTTTCCACCTCATTTCCTCCCCTACTAAGGAAAAACAGAGCACTACTGTAATCTACAGTCAAAGGTTGGGTTTCAATTCAAATGCCATGCAAATTCAAAAGACATTTTGAAAATGTCAACAATGTACATCAATGTGTATCAGTGTGTTTTCATGTACTCCTGTCATGCTGCCAGAACATGAGTTATAAATGTAAAATCCATCAAACAACAGGTCCATTACTCATGCACACTTTTTAAAAACACCAGATAACCGCAAAAAACAGCTCAGCTGATAACATCATCAGGCATTCCTTAGGTAGCTCCATGTCATAAAACACAGAGGCCTATTTCAGTTCATCAATTTAAAAAAAAAGGCTGTGGGATCCTCAAGATTTGCCACAGTACGTAGGCTCAGACTGTTCATGATTAAAGTCCATACTGCTAAAAACAACCTGTCAGGTTTACGTATGTTTCTATAGTTCAGCTTGATCATAAATCTGGGGCTTTAAAATGAAGTATTTTTCTCATTTCTGACTCGACTGTTGCTTGATATCTAACGTTAGTGTAACCTTAGAGCAGGTAGCACAATATGGAGAACAGCTGTGAGAAGACTTTGGTAGCATTTGTTTAGCAAAGCATTTATCCTGTGTTTTGCAGTGGTGATGACAGCCAATACTTTTGGCTACTTAAGTAATAAGAAGTCATGGTATCCACAGACTTTTAGGCTCCAGCTGTGGATCTGCCCTACTGTGCCCTAATGAACCCTTTGAATTAAAACACATAGGCGCTAAGACCATTTATTAAAAGCTTCTTAATCTTTGCAATGCAGTGTGCTTTGGTATTTTTTTTTATGACTGATTGATTACGAAGTAAAGTACAAGTCTAACCTCTCCCTCTTTTTTGGCCTCTAGCTGTGGATGTTTGAGTGGTCAGTGACAGGGATTTTCCGCTGAGGTTATCCTGGCCTTTTGTGACATTTAATGTCATACACATTTGCTTTGTTGCATTTGCTTGCAAAGTAGGTTGGATGTATCTGACAGTCATCATCCTCTTTCCAAGACTGCAGAGTATAAGAACAGCATTTTCGTAAGAATTTGAGATGTATAAGATCATTTGCTCCTCTTCACCATCATAGTTCCTCCACAACTAAAATATCTTTATTGTTCCTGTTACTTAGACCTTTCTTTAATAGCTTTTTGCCCCACTGTCTTTCACACACATCTGATTTATTTACACTGATGTCTTGCCCTGGAGGGGGTAGGGAGATGAACGTAACATGTATTAGAGTCCATGCTTTTTCTCCTCTATGTGTGAGGCTTTGTTAGAAGCAAAGATTTTGGACAGCCCCATAGTCCACTGGACTGGTGGTGATGAAATATGAACCTAATCTGTCATCAGTAAAATTCAATGGTATTTTGGTTTTCGGTTCCCTTGTTAACTAGCAGGATTAATCTCGGACAATATGTACAGTAACTTAAGGTCATCCATTTTGTTTGCCAAATAAACAATAAACAGCTTTAAGTGTTATATCGAGACACTGAATTACTGTACAAGATTGTTTAATGCCTCAGTGTGTTTTATTACAGCTATAACAACATGAGCCGACATATAGGCATACATCTTCTTACATCACTGTATCACCACATTCAAATAGATACTTTGCAAAGAACATTTCCTTGGTATGCTTTTTTAAATTAAGGTCTTAGTATCTTCCAACTCATCTAGGTTGTACGAGATATTGTGGGGTTGGGGTCTGGATGCTCTATCATGTGAAGAACAAGCTCATTTTGGCTACTTGTGATTTTAATTTCATTCCCCGACGTGACCCAGAGCACATATCGTTATTTATGAAATAACGCACTGACGTCTTCTTGGCTGCTGCTCAGTTCAAAGGATGACGAGCAAATGCAGACTGTGAAAGTGGAAATGAAAGCACCTACTTTAGTCCATCTCCTCTTCCTGCTGAAGCTATCCCTTGATTGTTAAGCAGGGTTTACTGCCTTAACTCACAGTCGCACAACCTCACTGCACACTGTGGTGCTTTGCCTGTGTCTCGTGAACATGATCTTCTACGCTCATTAGATAGAAAAGGCCCTCTATTTTCTAAAGCATGTGACCACATGGTATTTCCACTGTGAACTTATGACTATCATTTAGAAGAGAACTCCTTGTTGGATTGGCGCCTGTATACAGGCAATAGACTTTACAGTTGACTACTGTACTGAAGGGATGGTGAAGGCTGTTTGTAAGCGCCCGTACCAGTTTTTACCTCCTCACCCTACTGATATCACGCCATCATGGTGCACTCTTTATTTGAATACATAAAGTAGTGACCTATCACCTTTTTATACACTTTGCAAATGCAGGCTACACAAAAAATTTAGATACCAAGCACAAATGGGCAGAGATAAAGCAGACAGAGGCCTCATCATAATACTAGCCATTCCTTCTTTCTGTCAACATGAAAGATGCTATATGTCCAGCAGCAGAACTAAGAATTTTAGATGCCCAAAACCTACACAGATAACGTTTCACTACAGACAAATGTGTGTGAAGAACTTTGCATTCAAAGCCACCAGTCTATCAACTCCTTGAAACATAACAGCTGTTACCACGTTGCACACACGGAAATACTAGATGCCCCAACAAGCTCTTATATTGATCAGCAAAGCATTGATCATAGAGCGGCACAAACTGTTACACTTCTCATCAAACCAGCCATGAACACGGTAGCAGAGGGAGCCGTTTTACCTTTCGCCAGATTTTTTTTTTCCTGACCAGCTTCCAGACAAAAGCATCTACCGTGTTATTAAAATCCAGGGCTCTGACCAGATCGCTGGTAATTATGTTCTGTGTACTGGAACCGATGTTTACTTCCTGGGATATTGGACATTTTCCACCCATCACTTATGTGATTCATGCAAGTTACCGCACAACATCGTCTTGTCATGGTCGTCTCTGCCTTGTGTTTATACACATGTCTCAAGATGACATCAGTCGGAATCCTGACTTCAAGTTGGCCACAATGCCATACAGATAACCAGCTGCCCCAAGTATAGCACATCAGTATCACATGGCATGACATAACAACATGTTCCCAAGTCTTATTGCCTCCCCACCCCCGTTAACAACCAACATTACCCGCTAATACCGATTATTGTAGGGGAAAACACTGTTTACACATTTATTTACTGGCCACACTGCGCTGACTGTCTTCTGGCATTACTGGTATCATTACCACCCACAACCTTGCTTTTGCGGCCTTGCTAGTGATAAGCTGAGGAGTGTGACACACAAAAAGCAGACAGCAGTGTGTATGCAAAGGGGAATCGCACAAACATAGCAGTACAGCACGTTAGTCTTGGTGTTGTCTAAAAGGTTCACAGTATTCACAGATAGTAACTGATGACAGCTTAGTGTACATGATTTCAGATGCAGTAGGATGTGAAACTTGAATGCCAGCACATCTCTGCTCACAAGAATGGATAAGTAATGCTACTGAGCAACTTGGCAGTATTCATATTAGACCAGTGTTCCATACAATCACAGAAATTACATTAAAGTTAGCAACTATCTTTGGGACAAGAACTGAGACCACAAAACTATGCCGCAATGTCTGCTGAATGAGTCAGTATTTGCTGGGGAAACTGGACTTTTTTATTAATTTTCTAGCTTATAAATGGAAAGCAAAACAAATACCCACAATATTGAATTTCTTTGTTTCAGTGCAACAAAAGAAGAAGTAACATTCCTACTACTATAAACACGCAGGAGGGAAAGTACATTAACTTTGAGCTCTACAGGCTAAAGTACTTTTTGATTTTCCCTTTCCACTTCCACCATTTTAGAAAAACACACAAGTTTCGCTGGGCAGAGGAACTCCAAGTGATGGTTCCCTGCCACATAATGACCAGTAGCACAAACAACCTTGCCTACAATTATATAGGGTACTTTTGTTTTGCTGGTGTGTGGTGGTGATGTCCACACCCTCACAGGAGCTTAACTATAAACCCTATACCTCGTCTTTAACACAAAACCACCTTCAGTGTGGTATAAGACCTTACAATGGTAGATTATGACAGCCACGTTTAGTATGTTAACTGAATTTGTGTCTGTCTCTCACGGTGTTTAACCTGATTAACTTTATATCTGCTGTGCTGGCAAGGGTCGATGGCAGATGATGGAAAGGGACTGCTTTGTTTGAGCTGTGTTGGTCAGAAAATAGAAGTTGTGGTGCACTGCTGACAACTCTATGAACAGGAAACCAGCCACAGTGACCAAAATACTCACACACCCTGAGAGACACGTACATTCAGCTAACCTAGCTAACTAGCTCCAGTACACGGTTTTGACACAAGTTACTCAAGATAAACATAGCGTAGCCTAATATTAATAAGTGTTTAGTAACAGGCGACTCTACTTGACATGTCAGACGAAGAAGAAGGTGTTCATGTCATGATTTTAGTATCTTCTTATAATGTTTTCCTAGGTCAACCGAGTCACGCACGAAGCCAAGAGTAACATTCAGCTAACACACATGAAGTTATACAGCACTCACGAGTTGAGTCACTCGGTCCATACTGTCCAATTCAGGTAGGTTAATGGCAGAATAATCTACGTTATGTAAACACGTCTAGCGTTAACGATCTAAGCAACACGCCAAACACAAACCAACGGGTCTCCGTGACAGCACTGAAATAACAAACACAACAGTGTCCAGTGCACTCACGTTAATAATTGCCACCAACGTCATCGCTACCGCTGTTTGGCAGGCTTTAAAAAAACAACTCCCCACTGGTACATTCATTATCCGAAGTGCTGACAGAGCTAACAGCTAGCTACGCACGAAGGTTATGTTGAAAGGATTGAAACCTTATACAGCCAAACAGCTCGCTAGCTAAGTTTGTTGCTAAGTTATGACTTTGTATTACGTCACATTTAAACTGTCGTTTCAAAGGTTAGGCTAAACAAATATGACCGTTAACACACCTCACTCCGACACTTACCTTCACATAGAGTCACTATAAGTATAATCCAGGGCTTCTCTGAACATGTTATGGACTTATAAATCCATACCATGCACAGTTCGCCTGCATTGCTGCCATCTTGTCCTAGACGACAGGAAGGGAGAGCTCGCTCTCGGTAACGCCACCATCTCCCACATTTTAAACATTAAATAACTCTTGCATACGAGCGTCCAGAGACACCACACCGGGCCCAGGTTGTAGCTACACAGTTCAGATTCGTCTCCTTCCTCTTTGGGCGAAGTAGCCCATCTCTGAAAGGGTGTCCGTTACCCCGTCTGGACGTGCTGCTCCGCGGGCCTGCCAGCCTCTAACATGTCCCTTTTCTCTAGCAACTGCAAGCGAATGTTTGTGAACTGACGGCATTGGCCAGACCAGAGCAATCGATCAGAGAGCAGACGCATTCACAAAGATCAGGATTCAGATCAACACAGTACAGTACAAAGCAAGGAGCAAAAGAATAATGAGCAGGAGTTCCTTTGCTGCACTCACAGGCTTCTGGTTTCTCAACTGAGGACACATAAAATAGAGTTGAGATTTAAATTTGATCACTGAGACAATTCTGAAATTGTACAGGCTCATTTATAAGCCAATCAAGTATTCTTTTGGACCTCACAGAGCTGATTATTTAAGAAAAATGAAGGTTAATGCAATGAGAGAGGAAAAGAGCAGTTTAAGGTCTTAAATTAGGATTGGGCTGAGACAAGAGGAGGGATACTTCTCAGGAGCTGGATTTAAGAAGTATAAGAAAATGGCCAAAATCTCATATTGACGTTATATTTATCATAGTTAACTAAGAGAAATACGCTAGACAAAGAAGATATCTTATTGTAAATGTTCCTTTCCTACAGTGTACACATGACTTGTGAATAAAACAAATTAAAGGTGTAGGTCAAGTGTTGGTGACTGATTGCTTGAAGGTATACAAAAATATAATTAAAAACTCTTTGGTCATGTACAGCTTCAGTAGGGTAAATCCATTGATTAGTTTCTAAAATGTGCTCCAAATGTGCCATTTTTAAATGCAATTGAAGAACCTGGTGATAGTTATCAATAATAATTAATTTTCCTTCTTTGGCAAAGTGTCAACAGCAGTGTGCTCTTAAGGAAATTAGTGGGGCTGAAGTCTCAGACAGTCAGGAGGCACCCAGCTGACAAACAAAGCCGCCCATAAGCCCCCAGTGTCTGAGAAGACCAGCTGTAGGCTAATCTAATCCACCAAAATGCAATTGTTTTCCACAGTCCTCAATGGTCCCCACCCCAGTTACTGACAACAACCCAACAGGCCTTATCAGCCGGAAAGCAGGTGTGAACACCTCTTGTCTAACCTGGTGCATCATTAGTAAACACAGCTGGTGTCTTAGTGGAAGCACAGTAGCCCACACACATAAAAGCCCCCTTAAGTCCTTTGTGCGGCTCATGTTAACCGCAGGCAGAATATGCTGTCCCCTCCAGCCTCATCCTGTCCGTACATTCTTTAATACTGTGACAAAGAAGACCTCAGTAACAGTGTCCGTAAAAGACACATCAGCAGTGCCACATCATCCATCCATGCTGTCAGGACATGCCTTTTCCAAATTCAGCTCAAAACCTTTCAGACTCAGAAAAAAAAAACTTTGTGTAGTAAATGAAAAACCAACATAACATGATTACACGTAACAACTTCTGTGAGATCTTGAAAATAATCACACACAAGAGGAGTAAAAAAGACACTTGTTCACTTGTGACGCTCTGTGGTCTTTTGCTCTGGTCTGTTTCTGGTTGTTGGCGCGCGCTCTCGGTGACTATCATTTGTCTCCCCCTACTGGCCTGCACGGTGACCAGCATTGTGCGGTACAAAACGAGCTTTTGTTGTGTTTCTGCTCATAGATCTAATGCAATTATGGTCACCGTAACAAAATTGTGCTGCTTACAGTCCTCTTTATAAATTGCATTGAGCTCCATGATATAAACCTCGCAAATTAGTCGGGTATTATAAATATAAAGGTCTGTATTTGTCTGGTGGCCACTGCGAGAAGCCGCCTATCGGCCAAAATTAGAAACTTGGTTTCCAGTTTCATATGAGTCACCTGAATGCACGTGCTTCTCATACGTAAACATATATGTACACTAAAGCAAAACATAATTTGCTGATGTATTAACATGATACAATTATTTTTCATTGCTTCATTGATTAATTTGTAATACGTCTCAACTTGTAAATAGAAGCTTTTTTCGTGCTTGTACATTTCTATCAATTTCTCTCACTGCCTAGTCTTGACACTTAAATTAACTGTGCCATCTTTGTTTTTACGTCTCTATTTTTAATGTATGATTTTTGTTATTCAATCGAGGAGGTATCTTTATGGGCCGTTTTGGCTTCTAACCTCTCCTTTATTCTCTCCTCTATAAATTCTTTCTGTCTTTTCTATACACATGTAAATAAAGAAAGCAAAAAATAAATAGAGAAAATAAATAAATAAAATAGAAATAAAAAATAAAGAAATGAACTAAAACTAATTAAAATACTAAATATACTAAAAAAAATATAAGAATAAAACTAAACTAAACTAAACCATGATAAACATGATAAACTAAACCAAAACATTAGACAAAGAAGTGCTGCAATAGTAGTAATAATAATAATACAAATACTACTAATAATAATACTAATAATGATAATAATAATAAAGTGGGAGTATTATTTACTGGTTTTATTTATTATTTTTTATGTGTATAAATTTGTTTGTGAGGATTAATGTTTTATATTGAAGGAATCGTACCGGAAGTGCTATTGTTTTTGCTGCTGGCGGAGCGGAAGTCATGTTTCTCGCCATTTTGAGATCGGCCAGGCGTTGAGCGGCTAGTTGCTCGAGGGCAATGTGATCGACTCTTTTGACGCTATGACGATTACTTAGTCGTTTTTAAAGTTGCCATCACGTTATTATTTGGGCGTTAATCCAATTGATAAAACATTTCTAACCCAGATTACTCTTCCAGCCATGTCCGCCGAGGGAACAGCCGACCAGGTAACGTTAGCTAACGTTACATGTAGTTGTGCTCAGGGGTTAGCTAAACCTGGCTGAAGCGCTAGCATAGTTTAGCTTGTGTGTTATTCTTGGATAGCGTAAGAATGTAAACTCTGCTTAAATATATTCATTAAGTTATGTTTAAACGGCAATGTTAGCTGGTATCACACAGGTATGGGGACGGTTTGGGGGTTTGTCGTGAAGCTGTAACTTTAGCCTGCCTGGCTAACGGTAGCATTGTTGCTACGGTTGTCCAGCGGTAACGCGTTGAGTTAACTTAACATCACCTGCATGTTACCTTGACATATACTCCCAGTAACTTCCAGGTAGTCATTGTAACTGATTAGCGGTTTTGGATGCTTCGTGGCGATGCCAGTTACACAGACCTAAGTTAGCTAGCTAGTGGGGGAGGGGAACAGTGTTCTTAAATTGTACCTTGATTTGCCGATTAAATAGCCGCAGGGGTTACGCTCTTTATAGTTATGCTGCACACTGCAGGGGCGTGGCCACGAATTGAGTCCCCCATTCATCAATACTGCAACCATCCGTGTATAATAAACATGCATTCAGCCCTATGCTGTCCCTCCTCAGCCGTGAGCCCCGAGACTCGTCACCACAAGCATCACAGCACACTGCAAGCCATTCAGCAGCATAACCCTTTTTTCCCCTCTGTGTGCCTTTGTGTTGTGTTGCAGGCGGCGGCAGAGTATATTCCAGAGAAGGTGAAGAAGGCAGAGAAGAAGTTGGAAGAAAACCCATATGACCTTGACGCATGGAGCATTCTGATTCGAGAAGCACAGGTTTAGTGACACAGAGTTGTATTCCTGGGGTTAAGCAAACTGGGAATACGGGTGGGGGTGGATAAGAGGGTTAGGAATGATAGATTGTTAAAAATACATAGCACTTGATCTTTTCTCCTTTATGATTGCTCATGGAATGTAAATGCATTCTCCTTCTTTAGAACCAACCCATAGATAAAGCAAGGAAGACATATGAGCGACTTGTCGCACAGTTCCCAAGTTCTGGCAGATTCTGGAAACTATTCATTGAAGCTGAGGTTAATATTTTTTCTTTTTTTTCTATAGTGTGCATGGCTGGGGATTTTTCTAACATGATCAACAATGTGATTTTCACACAAACAAAATGTCTCATCAATCAATGAAGTTTAAAGTCATGATTCTTGCTCTGGGTCACTAGGCCTGACTACTTCAGTCGTAGTTATCAGCTCAAGTTTATTATTGACAGTCATGATTAATTAATAAAGACATTTGGACAGCTGAAATCATCTTCTGCCAAAGAATATCCTACACTATGATGGACCTGTAAGGAAACAGGTAGTAGACTTTTCATATGTCAGGCTCTAGCAAGACTCATGAAGAATTGTGCCTTTAAACACAAACAAAGGGGAAATAAGCTATAACCATTTCTTTTTCAGACAATTCTTATGTTCCCAGGATTTAAAAAAAAAAATACATATTCTCTGCGTCATATTTAAAATGGGGTAAAAATGCATTTGTTGCATGTTTGGTCTGCAACAGTATTAAAACTATTTTAATGGTATTGGAGTGCATTAGCCTTTTATTCACTTGTTGTGTCAATTTATTGCCTCCTGTGTCATTTCTTTCGGGTAATTTTATAAACAAATATTTTGATTGTGTGGCCCATTCTTTCCTTGAGATATCTCTCCCCACTTCTCCTGAATATACAACAAGCGACCCATTTCCCTTGATGCCATCAACGGGCTTTGCTGTTATGCAGTAAGCTACTGATAGGATGATTCATTTTTCCTCGCACATAATCATTTTTGCTAACCCAGTGAAGTGCATTTTTTTGATGCCCTCCACTTCTGCAGAGGACTACTGCAATTGGTGTTAAACACATTGCACAGAGTTTCACAGCATTATCAAGCATCAGAATTTAGCTCCTAGTGCAAAGTCCAGCATGTAGTTTTGGATAATGATTACCTCTATGCTGTGAGCTGAGCGTTGCAGTATTTCGAGGTTGTCGTGGTTTTTGTTGTGGGGTTGCTCCCCTGAGTCAAGCTACTGCTGCCCCCTCCCATCCCCCATACCCTCTCCCAGTCTTCACCCACTAGGATTACCCAGTGCCAGCAAAGGCCTGATGTGATATATGTAATGAAACGGCTGTACATATGACATGAAGAAAGAACACACTGCAGCCTTTTCCAAATGGACTAGGCTTCTCAGGGACAGTCCTTAATATTTTATTTTTAGCCTACAGATGGCACTAACTGTACTTGTGCCAGTAAAGCATTAGTGTCACTCTCCACACCACTAACATGCCCTCTAACTGAGTTGACAGCCAGCACCAGCATTATAAAGCCAGAGCAGTCACTACAGCAAGTAGAGAGGTTTCATTTGTGGATCCTAAAAAATACAAAGGAAGAGAGAGTGAGAGAATAAAATTAAAGTAGATTAAAACACACTAAAGCTTTAGTTTGTGGCAGGCAAGTACATTTCTCCATAAGTGCCAGATTTAATATTCAGATTGGTTTGACACAAGCCCGTAATTACCCTGATGCTCTTTATATTTAAGTAAAATATGCAGTATCTCCAGGCAGAGGAAGGATAGTTTGAAATTAAATGCTATAAATCTCATACACTTGCAGCTTTGGATTGTGATTGTTGGGGAGGAGGGTAATTGTCAAAAGTGTCTGTGGAGTATGGGGATAACTTAACCTGAGTGCATCTATAGCAGACAAATAATAGCACCCACCTGTTGGAATGACATATATATTATTATGTCATGTTAACATTTGCAACAAAATAAAGAAAATATAATGATCATGCTTTTTTATTTTTTTTTTATTGTCAAGTGGTAGGTTAGCGTTTTAAGTGTATTTTTTTTAAGGTCCTACCAAGCCACAAATCCACAGAAAATACTTTTCAATAAGATAAAGGTAAGGGGAAATTGGGCAGAATAAAAAATGAAGAGCCACTTACACTGCAAATAGACCAAATCCCTCAAAATACAAATAAAAAATGTAGCTTGATGTGTTTATTAAGTTCTAAAATCTGTTTGCCTATTTATTATTTCGCCATCACCTCTCCCCACTAAACTCTTAACTCCAATTCAGCCCAAAACGCAACCCAAGATACTGGTATGACTACAATTTAGCTGAGTAGTGCAGCTATAGTAGACGAATAATAGCACCCAGTTGTTTGAGTGACATAATGTCATGTAAATATTAACACTGGCAACAAAAATAAAATAAATATAACAATTATGCTCCTCAATTTTTTATTCTCAAATTAATTGATAAGTGTATCTTGATATATTTTGTGTATTTGTTTAGGTTCCTACCAAATAGAAATACTATGAATACACTTTGAATTTAGTTTAGGGGAAAGTGGGCTCAAAAATGAGTCAATGACACTTCAAATAGGCCAGTCTCTTGAAAAACAAAAATCTAGCTTTGTTTATTGAGTTCTAACTTCTTTTCACCTATTAATTATTTGGCTGTCACCTCTCCCCACTAAACTCCAAACTACCATTTAACCCAAAACGCAACTTGAGATACTAGTTTGGCACATTTGGACTGAAAGACTGGATATTTGAATTAGCATGGCATTGATTATTTATTTATTAATTGATGTAATTCTGGCTGGAGATTTAAAAGCAGACTGTGTGTTCCTAAAATCCAATTTTCAAACCAGTGCATGTGTTGGCAGTGTATTTTAATAGCTTGCAACTCATTTACACTTCATAGCATATATGGTAAGTATGTGGATTAGCTCTACCCCCCTCTACATAACCCACCCCTGTGATATTCTCAATACTCTGCACTTTTTACTTAATAGAATACAAAGTATGTGAGAGTCTGGTTCACTTTAGGTGTTACACCGACCTCATGCTCACATCTTGCAGTGAGTGCAGCTCAATAAGGATTACCTCACACGTTGCATTCACTGAAACGCCCAGTGGAGAAAATGTGCCAACACATGTTGTCTGACACAATAAGATATTTTTGCCCCACCCCCCCATAACGTGATGTTGAAAATCATAACGTCTCGTGCAGTGTGTGAGAAGGGCATACTGAGGCCGACTTCCTCAGTCTGTCAGCTCAGGGTACCGTTTGTTGTGCTTTCTTTTCATTTTGTTGTTGTAAGGATTCCATTAATCGGCTTTCAGAGGGTCACAGGATGGGCAGTATGACAGCCAGAACTAAAATCCTAACTCAGAGTCTAATTTATTTTCTCATAGAAAGTAAATGTTAAAGTCTTTTTGCTTGTATTTGCAATATTGTACACCATAAATCATCTAAAAGCGGTAACCAAATGCAGTCGAGTTTCTGTGTATTCACAGCTTGATTTTTGAGTTAGTGCACACTATTGTTAGAATAAAACAAATATCAGTCAGTACTTTGAATTTACTGTGTTGGTCCTGAGTGAAATGGATCACAACCGTATAATTAATGAGTTTCCATTTTATTATGTGAACTTTATTTTCTCATATTAAAGTAAGTTGAGAGTGTGTCTCAGGGATATAGGTGTTTTAGAGATTTTTTTTTCTGGCAGTGATCTATAGAGTTTGTGTTTTTGGAGGCTATGATGTAACAGGGTACATAAGTCCCACTTTTAGAGCAGCGCCAAGAGGAGTATCTAGAAAGATCTGTAACCATTTCATCAGCATATTATACCAGTATTGCAGCCTAACTGCTTTGCATTATATAGCTGATCTATTTCAGGGTAACACATGGAGGATTTGCTTCAGTTGTTTTAAGGGCTCAGATTTAACTGATTTTGGACGACCTTGACATCAAGTTTACACCTACATTGTAACCAAATGTATTTACACACTGAAAAGCTCAAATCTTGCATTAGGTCATGCTCAGTGTACGTTATCGGAAACAATCTTAATATTATTTTCCTGGTGAATAACCTGATTTCTTGGTAAATAGAAATAAACACAGCACATGCGTGTCATAACACCAAAGTCTCTGTTCCCACCAGAGATTCACATTTGCTGTGACTATGTTTTTTAATGAAGGTGAAACCTAAATGTGTCAGATGTGTTGTTGCTGTACCTGGAATGACTAATGTAGGTCATTCTGTTTTGGGGGGAAGGTACCCTTAAGGCACATTACATTGTCAGTAGTTATTACTGTGTAGTTTTACAAAAATCCAGCTTAGGCAAAAAAAAATCCTTTTTTTAAATATACTTTTGTAGGGTCCAGTGAAGAGGTTGTGCCAAATTAGATTTTTTTTTTGTGTGTGTGTTTCAAGTTAATTTTACTGTTGTGTACATACCAATGTAGATGCAGATACATTTCTGCTTTTTGGGCCTGTAATCTATAGTGGACTATTGAGAGGAGAGACAGGATACAAGCCGAGGGCAGGGATTGAACGTTGTATTACAGTGGGGAATGCATCTCAATCAACTAAACTTTGTTACAGCAGGTCACTCAACCAGTCTGACACAGGGGGGTTCAGTTGATGATATTGTGTGAATATTAACAGTATTCTTTATATCTCACCATGGAGACAAGCTTGTGAACTTTCACCTGCAAAGCAGTGTTGTAACAAAACAAGCTTCTCAGTGCCTCAGGGATATTTACCTACCATGTAAACTATTATCATGTCACTTCCAGGCTGGTTTATTTTCGCCTCTTCACTATGTAGAGCACATTAAACATGAAACATGAGATGGGATTGCTCTACCCACCTGCCAATACCACAGAAACAACAGCCTCTGCTGTCTGTACTGGAGGGTGCTGCCAGACTGTAGCTTCAACTCATCAGCAGTTGGCCATGAAAAATGAATTGCTGCATGAGTGTTTACCAAAGGAACACACCTACGGCTGTTTATAATATCAGATACTATTATATAGTTAGTATATTTCTTGAAACTAATATTTAAAATCTGCATTTTGAATTTTATTCTTGGTTTTTTTCCCTGTATCACATGGGCAGTGGTGTTTTCCTGGGTTATAAAGAAAATAAACCCCTTTTCTTAAAAAGTAATTTGTCATTCTTGTGTGAATTTCACTTTGTTGATCTTAGAAAGTCCAGTGAGTGTGTGAGTGGTCACATTTGCATGAATGCATGTTTCCTGCAAGCCGTCAAAGTAGAAGAGACTTTTGAATTAACGTTGCATTTACACTCTTATTTGCAGATCAAGGCTAAAAACTATGACAAGGTAGAAAAGGTAAGTGTCCATCACACTCCTGGAAGCTGACTGGTGTGTGTGATTTTGATCATCAGGAAGGGTTGTGTTACTGTTTTATAGTGTAGTCGTTTATGTGATTATAATGTCCATTAAAATAATCTTTGCATTATAGGGCATCTAAAACGTAAATCCTAAAAGTGCACAATTTTTGTCCCAGCAAGCAAAAAAGTGTGCAGATGGGAGAAAATGCCTTTTTTCTTTTTAAATAAAGTGCCTTTGAAGCGTAAGTTGATTTCTCTGCTTACTGACTTGTAATCATTGCTGTTATTAAAACACTTTTTTATATGTAACTATGATTTAAAATGAAATGTAAATGTATTCAACCGATGACACTGTTTTGACACTCTTTCGACACTCTTTTTGTTGGTTTCCACTTTTAAGAAATCATAGTGAGTGTGTGTCCTCTTCGGTTTTTGCCTGGATATCAAAATGCACATCAAGACAACACATCCCTCAAACAAGCTTTAAACTGCGGCGTATTCATTTGAGTTTTGAGGAGCTCGCTGAAATGTAGGGCACATCTGAGGCCTGTCTAATGAAGCAGAATAAAGTGCACAGCACAATTCTGCTGAGTAAAACCTGGAACCTCCCCCCAAATCTGGCATATGGGTCAAAATAAAAACCGCTTTTCCAGTAATCCTCCTACATGGAATAGGCCACTGATGATTGGTATGCTAGTTTCAAGCATGGCTTTATAAAGGAATGAATGAAACACTAAAGATAGGTGGTTGTCAGGTAGAATACAGTAAAATGTGTGTGTGTGTGTCTATTTTAGTTATTTTGCATTGTGTTCTTGCCCCTGTAGTTGTTTCAGAGATGCCTAATGAAAGTCTTGCACATCGACCTGTGGAAATGTTACCTCTCATATGTTCGAGAGACCAAAGGGAAGCTGCCCAGTTACAAGTAAGAGAACCTGCT
This sequence comes from Epinephelus awoara, assembly GCA_035609425.1. Classification (NCBI taxonomy): domain Eukaryota; kingdom Metazoa; phylum Chordata; class Actinopteri; order Perciformes; family Serranidae; genus Epinephelus; species Epinephelus awoara. The sequence continues at coordinate 26,556,499 of CM069294.1, forward strand.
CCATAGTGAGGTCAAGTATGTTGACACACTGCTGCACTGTAAAATACACATACTTCATTTTCTCACCCTCAGAGAGAAGATGGCCCAGGCGTATGACTTCGCACTGGATAAAATTGGCATGGAAATCATGTCTTACCAGGTACACAGATCAGAGCTGTTTGTTTCTACCTGTGTACATGAGTCTCTGTTGACTGCCGTCACCTAATGGCTTTTCTTTCCTCCTCTCAGATTTGGGTGGACTACATCAACTTCCTCAAAGGAGTGTAAGTGTTTGTCCTGTCATAGTGTGAGACTTCATGATATGCGTTAACCAGCTCTTAATGTTGCCGTTTCTGTTTTGTGTTCCTTCAGTGAGGCTGTGGGTTCGTACGCAGAGAACCAACGGATCACTGCGGTACGGAGGGTGTACCAGAGGGGCTGCGTGAACCCCATGATCAACATCGAGCAGCTCTGGAGAGATTACAGCAAATATGAGGAGGTGAGTGCCCCACACTAGGTCTCTGTCTCCCTACATGTTGTCACATATAGAGTCAAAGCTGGTAGAATAAGAGAATGAGAACAATGAAGTGCTGGACCAACTTGTCTGTTTCATTAACAGGGAATCAATGTGCACTTGGCCAAAAAGATGATTGAGGACCGAAGTAGGGACTACATGAATGCCAGGAGGGTGGCAAAGGTGAGAGGAAGTGTGACAAAATATGCACAGACTCGTTTTGAAAGCCTGTGTTGTCTCTGTAAACTAATACAGATTGCTGCTTGGTTTGTTTATAACTCAGGAGTATGAGACTGTGATGAAGGGGCTGGACAGGAATGCACCCTCAGTGCCGCCCCAGAACTCCCCTCAGGAAGCACAGCAAGTGGAGATGTGGAAGAAGTACATCCAGTGGGAGAAAAGCAACCCACTGCGCACAGAAGACCAGACCCTCATCACAAAGAGAGGTGACTGTGCTCAGGATATATTGTGTTCAAATTTGTAAATCTTTGCCACGTATGTCCCAATGAAGGCTTTGATTCCACTAATTGCCCTGATATGCAATTTGAGCAACAGTAAATGCAGATGCATAATCTATGAGGGTTTCAGTCCTGTAGGAATGGAGCCACTGGAGGGCGTAGGTTGACACTTTCTCCCCGTGCACGCTTTAAATGCACTTATTCTGTATTCAGTTATTCAGTTTGTTGTCTTCTGTGTTGCAGTGATGTTTGCATACGAGCAGTGCCTGCTGGTGCTCGGCCACCATCCTGACATATGGTATGAGGCAGCACAGTACCTGGAGCAGTCCAGCAAGCTGCTAGCAGAGAAAGGGGTAAAAACATTTAAGACCTAAATGTTACATGCTATGTGAAATTGTCAAAAACCTGTTGCGTATTTTTCAGAGACATCTAACTTCAGCTGAAAATGTTTATCCCCCTCAGGATATGAATAATTCCAAGCTGTTTAGTGACGAGGCAGCTAACATCTACGAACGTGCCATCGGGACTCTCCTGAAGAAGAACATGCTGCTCTACTTTTCCTTCGCCGACTATGAAGAAGTGAGCGTCCTGTTGCTTACTCAGCACACGCCGTAATCAGCACAGTAAGAAATGTGCGGACTCATCAGCATATGCATTTTTGCTTCCCTCGCAGAGTCGCATGAAGTACGAGAAGGTCCACAGCATCTACAACAAGCTGCTGGCCATCGAGGACATTGACCCCACGCTGGTCTACATTCAGTACATGAAGTTTGCCAGGAGGGCAGAGGGCATCAAGTCAGGTCGCACCATCTTCAAAAAGGCCAGGGAAGATGCTCGCACGCGTCACCATGTGTACGTGACAGCAGCACTGATGGAGTACTACTGCAGCAAGGCAAGTACACACAATCACATAGCACAGTGGTGCCTCTCCCCTGGGTGCCAGCTGGTGCTGGATAAACCACAATTCCAGCTCACACCAGGATACTTGGGTTGACACTTGTTTTATCCACAGCTTACATATAAAAAGGAGCAAACAACACTTCTCGCATGTTGCTCCATCAGATTCCCTCTGTGCTAAATTGCCATCAGGTGTGCCTTTTAAAGACTCATGTGCTAAATGGGATAGAATCCAACTGGTGTGCTACAAAAGATGAACAGTAATGGCAATGACAACTGTAATTCTACTGTGCAAAATTAAAATAAATGTTACTATTTATATAATATTGAGATACAGGCAATGTTAGAGTTCAACAGAGGATAAGTAGATCCCAATTACATACATTTCCATTAAGATACCATAAATATCAAGTACAAAAAACATGAAAATATTCTCTTAAAAAGATTGTGCCACGAGGGGTTTTAGTGGCTCAACTGTACCAATACGAGGTCACCAGTAGGCAAAGAGAAACCATGTAGGTTAAACATACAAATACAAGCTACAGAAATGGACTTGAGTGTGATGCCTCATTCAACCCATCACATCTTTAGTATATGTACAGTGTGACTAAAATCAGTCTTCAATGTGTGTTTTTTATTTTTTGTTTTTGTAAACTCTTTAAATCTTTCTCCACAGGATAAATCAGTGGCCTTCAAGATTTTTGAGCTTGGTTTGAAGAAGTATGGTGACATTCCAGAGTACATACTGGCGTACATTGATTACCTCTCACACCTTAATGGTAGGTCATGTGTATAAAGACGGAGTAAGAAATGTTTTCTTTACTACAAATCCATTCTCTCAAAAAAAGTTGCTTCATTCGTAGTAATGGAAGATAAATACTTAACCCTGTTTTTTCCTGTCTGTGTGTTCCCTCTCTCCCTCCAGAGGATAACAACACCAGAGTTCTGTTTGAACGTGTCCTCACCTCAGGGAGCTTGTCACCGGAAAAGTCAGGGTAATGCCAAGTATTGACTGAAGTTGCGTGCAGGTGTGTTAGTGATAAAATAATCAAAATCTCTGACGATGTTTGTTGATTTGTGTTTTTTCTTTCACCCTTCAGCGAGATCTGGGCTCGATTCCTGGCCTTCGAGAGCAACATAGGAGACCTGGCCAGTATCCTGAAAGTGGAGCGCAGGAGATTCAGTGCTTTCAAGGACGAGTACGAGGGCAAAGAAACAGCCTTGCTTGTAGATAGATACAAGTTCATGGACCTGTATCCCTGCTCTGCTAGTGAACTCAAGGCCCTTGGATACAAGGTGTGTATTCTGCCCCATCTCTTGCTGCCAAAGCAGTTACACAGATCAGACTTTTCTCTCAACTGATATTTAAACCATTTCCACTATGTGTTTGTAGGATGTGTCTCGTGCCAAACTGGCATCACTGCTCCCAGAGACCGTGGTGACGCCCTCTGCGCCTACACTAAAGGATGAAGCAGACCGCAAACCTGAGTACCCAAAGCCTGACACCAATCAGATGATCCCCTTCCAGCCACGTCACCTTGCCCGTACGTAGCCCTCAGCTGTCCAGGGTTTTCTCTCAACTCTACTGACTACTCAGTAAAACTATGTGTGGTTACCAAGTGGTAATTTAGGATTTTGTGAGGCTATTCATTGTTTTTTAGGTAAATCCTGCACAGTATGTGTGTAAGAATTATGTTATTGATGTGCGTCTGCCCCTCTGTCTCTCCTACATTTCCTCAACACATAAAAGGATCCATCTTTGATGTTGTCTCCCCACAGCTCCAGGTCTACACCCTGTTCCTGGTGGAGTTTTCCCAGTCCCCCCAGCTGCTGTTGTACTAATGAAGCTGCTCCCCCCGCCTACGTGCTTCACTGTGAGTACCAGCAGCAGCTTAATACTATCAAGCTCCTGCTTACTGGTAATGCAATAAAAGACGAAAGGAGCTTTTTTATCTACTCGATGCATTAAGTTGATTGTTCTTTGCTGCAGGGTCCCTTTGTTCAAGTGGAAGAGCTCATGGAAACATTCAGGAGATGCACACTTCCTGAGAGTAAGTTGCTTTTGTCAGCACTTTGGATGAATCCAGACCATTTCTAATTTTAGTCGCACCAGCAACGTGGCTCTGGCTCTGGAAATGTGAGTCAGACGGTTGGTAGATCACCCAGTGATCAAACCAACACTTGGATCCAGAGTGAAACATCTTGACAACTGCTTAATGAAGTGTGTCAAGATGCTGTCCTGCTCCCTATCTGACATGTTACTGATGTTTATTTCTGTTTCCATAGCTGTTGATGCTGCTGTAGAGCTGATCACTGGTAAACAGCCCGATGCAGGAGGGGAGGGCAATGGATCCATGGAGAACCATGCCGTCTCCAAGTCACTCAAGAGGCCTAACGCAGACTCTGACGAGGAGGATGACAAAGGAGCCGTGGCTCCGCCCATACACGACATCTACCGCGCACGCCAACAGAAGAGGATTCGATAAACCAACTGAAACACACTCTGAACCCAACGAGAATGTAATTTTAACAGGTGGTCACATGGGGTAAACGTACATGTCCACATTTCTGAGTGTGTCTGACAGATTATACATCCATTTATCTCTGTACAGAAGACAAACACACACACACACACACACACACAGACACACACACACACACACACACACACAACTGAGTGTTCTTGTGGCTTTTTTGTTAACAGTTTTTATTTTTAAAGACTGTTCATTATATTGTACAAAATTTTTAATTCACCCTTTGATTTTGGCACACAGTTCAGTTTTGGCCTTGTGATGTTCCAGTGATGGCAAAGTGGAAACAACCTTTTTTTTTTAGATAACTGGAGGAAACTCAGTTCCTTTCAATAAAAACTGAAAAGAATTCAACCAGATCTGCTCTTTTATTTGACTTAATGATGTATAATGCATTGCTGCCCTTTGAGTCCTCTTTAACACAGCCAGGCCAGGCTTTATAAATGCCACTAGGGGGCAGCAGCATCTCTGCAAATAATTAGATTCCCTCATACAGCAGGAATACATAGGCTTAATTTTATCCTAGCAACATAACATCTTTTCACTTTAATACATTAATACGTTAGATGTCATATCCAGACAATTCCTTTGTTGTGATAAACTCTACTTGACTGAAAAAAAACTTACACAGGAAACATTTTCAATTCCGGACAGCTGCTTGTTTTCACATTGGTGTTCTTACATCACTGTTTGTCTGCCCAGCACAGCCTTTGTTCTGAGTGTATGGCGGCCTATCTACACTCTGACCCTATTCATAGGTAACCCTGTGGCATAACACAGTTTATGCAGAGCACCACTCTGCTGCCACATAATACAGCTAGAAGGCCACTTTGAAATGTGCACCGCTTGGAGGGCTGGATTGCTCTCAGAAACTCCAACAACCACTATAATACAGAGAAAAGTCTTCTCTGTGGATGTTTTTATTAGCGTCTGAATGACGAATAATAATTGTTTTACTAATAGTGCCACCAAGAGTACCCATCAAGCAAAGAAACTTCCTGTTGGTTCTCATTGTCAGTTTAGTTGAGAATTTCAAGTCACTGATTACAGCTAGACATCGGTCAAAATACATTAAGGGTTAAGTGATTTTGCTGTCGAGCATCAAAGACATATCTAATGTCAGCCACCAAAACAAAACTAAACAAAGGGTCTTGCAAGGGAAAGCATCACTCAGTTTCTGATTTGAATTGATGCGCCACCATTTTGCATTTTAAACTGGACCCATGAGATGTTGATAAAGTGTTTTGGCGGGAAACAATGACATAATATGTGAAACAGTACTGGCCTTATATAAAAAGTGGATGCAACATCACAGTACTTCTAACCTGCTTTTTAAAAATTGTTTGCAGAGTGTGTGAAACAGCATAAAACAGTCTGCCTCTGTAATAAAAATGAGTGGGTGTAAAAGGGGGCCATGTACAAAGCCTGTGCGGGAGTCCGCTAAGAATGGACTGCAAACTGTACCTAGAAAGTCAGTATTATTTGTGTTGAGTGCATGGATGGATTTGTGAACAGGCCCAGGGGCCCAAAGTGTCAGGGCCCCCCTGTGGCTTCCACCTGCAAAACGTTACTCAAATTAACTTATAACGACCAGAGAGGGACTCAAAATGAGACACAAAGAGGCCACAACAGATGCAAAGGCACTGTGAAGAGACACATAAGAACCTCAAAAGGAGCACAACAACCCCGAAGACACACAAAATGACTACAGAGAGAGACAAATCAATCAAAACAGACAAGACAATGACCTAAAAGAAACACAATGACTACAAAAAGACACAAAACAACAAGAGAAAAAAGGCAAACCACCACAAAGTCTGTGTGTCTCACTGCTGTGTAGGAGGGGTGGTGGAGCCTTTTTCATATCTGTGCCCAGGGCCCATTGTCCCATGAGCCACCCATGGTTGTATGGATAAGTTTCATTTGTTCTCTTTTCATCAGAATACATACACTTTGTGTCACCGATTAAAAAGGGGAAATGTACACGTATGAATGTTAGACAAGTCCTGTTGAATTTTATTAAGCTTTGCCAAAATACAATCAACATGTGAGTGATTTAAACTTAGTCTGGGGATGTTTTTGTTACCTGGAAATGTGGAAGTCATTTCCTCAGCCGATTAGAAGGAGTGCGTAAAACTTATTTAAAACAGAACCCTGAAGACACCACTAAAACGTGGCTTTTTTTAAGTTTGAGTAAAAAAAACCTTTACAAACATCTGTTTTCTTATATGGTGCAACAAACACGACAACCCAGAGGGCTGATTCTCATGAATGCCTCCGACTGTTCACTACAGCACAACATCAGACTTTTAAATGTCCAGGTTCAAATTTCCGTTCCTCGAGACATAGCTCCACTGTGCATCACAGTGTATATGAGAAACCACATGAACAGACACATTTTTATTGCTAACACTGTTCCTATTGCACAAGCACAAAGAATACATCCATTGAAAAATGATTTATGCAGACTTGTCTGAATTCCGTCAAGGCGCATTGCAGTGTGAAAACATTAAAAAAAAAAACTCAACAGAACACTTGGTTCATTTGTCATTCTGGAAAAGTAACAGTCTCATATACAACTGACAAAAACATTTCATGTTAGTGTCCTGCACCAAATAAAATATTTGAGAAATGAAATATGTCCTTAAATATCGCAGCTTATCACGAGTCTCACAATTGAAATTCACATTCTTGTTCAGTAGTCTTAATTATTTACATACAAGCGAATAAAATCCACATGCTACACTGCACTTCTTCACATCTTTACATCACATTAGCTTTTGTTCTTTCCTACATCTACCTCTTTTTACATTATAATACATGAAGTAATAAATATCACTGTAGCAACATGTTGACAGTCGACAGTCTGTTTCCAAAGTACTGAACAAAAATCTCTGGGTGGCCTTTATAAAACTGTCCAAGCAGCCGTCTTTTTTCTTTGGCCGAGAGTTTAGGATTCTCGTGTACTGTCCGGAGTAACGTCCAGAGTTCTTCTTTAGTGGTTTTTTGTGCAGTTTCTGAGTAGGTCTTGGCACTCACTCTTGTGCAGTATGTTGATCCTGCAGGAAGGAGAGATTGGACAAACTTAAATGAAGCCAAGGAAGAGCTTGTCTCCATTTGTGACAAGGCATTTCAAAGCAACAGATGGTGTAAGATCAACACTGATCAGCCAAAACATCAGAACCACTGACAGGTGATGTGGATATCATTGTTCATCTTGTTCCCATGAAATATGTAATGGAGACTGCTTAACATGCACCATCCACCAGACGCTGTTGCAGACCAAGTTTGCCCCCAGTTCTCAGGACAATGTGCCATGCCACACCACAAAAACTTTAGGAATGGCCCAAAGAACGTGGCAAAGATCTCAGGGCATCACCCTGGCATCCAAATTCCCCAGATCCCAATCTGATTGAGCATCCATGGGACGTGCCGGTACCTGTGTCTGTGCCTCAACAGGTCAGATGCCACACCACGGTTTGGACTTGGCTCTGACCTGTCAAGGCATGGACATAGGACCTCACAGGATCTCAATCTGATCAAGCATCTGTGAGGTGTGCCAACACCCCGTCTCACAACCCCATAGGACTCGAAGGATCTGTCTCCAATGCCCTGGTGCCGGACACTACAGGACACCCCCAGAGGTCCTGGGCCAAATCCGATCCGTGGTGTGGCCTCTGACCTGTCGAGGTATGGACACAGGACCTCTAGAGGTGTCCTGCAGTGTCCGGCACCAGGGCATTGGAGGCAGATCCTTCGAGTCCTGTGGGTACTGGCACGTCTCACACATACTTGATCAGATTGAGATCCGGGAATTTGGAAGCCAGGTTGCTGCCATGAGCTCTTGCGATGTGGCACAGCCCATTGTCCTTCTACGGGGAGGTACTGCCATCGGGGAGTGTTGTTGCCCTGAGAGGGGGATTTGGCCTGTAACGTTGTTTGGGTGGGTGGGTTACGTCAAATGGCATCCACAAATAAATGGCAGGACCCAAGGTTTCCCAGCATACCATTAGTTGGTAAAGAGATGATCAAGGTTATTCACTTCACCTGCCAGTGGTTTGAATGTTGCGGCTGATTGGTAAATATGTACAAGGAAAAGCCACAAACCTGTGATCACATCTGGATCCTTCCCCGTCACAATATTCATTATTCTGTCACTGACCATCTTGTGCAATGAAACAGGAATCTGGTGCAAAGAGAGCAAAATAAAACTTTTAATATGAATACATTAAGTAGAATTATTATGTTTACGTAGTCTGTGGCTGTTGAATGTCTTCTCTTTCAAGTAATATCTGATGTAAGGGTGTACAGCCTGTGTACAGCAGCATTTTATCAACCCAATGACTAAGTTCTCTCACAGAGATGAGGATTGTTACGTCCCTCCCACAACGCCGGACACACACGTCACACACACACACACACACACACACACACACACACACACACACACACACACACACACACACACACACACACACACACACACACACACACAGATGAATTAGGAACACTCACTTTGAACAGATCACAGTGGTTATCCATCATGAACAGAACCATTAAGTCCACCTTTCCTTTGGAGAGTCTTCTGCTGAAGACGATAGCACTTGAGAAAGACCTTTTCACCGCCATTCTGTTCTCAACCTGACAGAAAAATATTTTGACTTAACAAAGATCAAACACACACTTGCGCTAACTCACATGAGAGGCAGATGAGCGCTCACCTCTTTGTGCAGTCTGACCTCCTGTGGTTTGGCTGCGACAGCCATGAATCTCAGGAGCCTGCGTAGCTCCTCCCTGCTGCGGGAGTCCTGCAGCTTTAGGCTCAGCTGCAGAGCCTCTAGAGCTTGCTCTTGTTTGCCATTCACTGACAAAAGACCAGAGAAAATACAGGGATGAAAATGCTGAGCTCTGAGAAAAGCAACCCCTGTGATTAAACTGGCAAGGGCTGCGAAATATATGAAACCTGCCTTTATGCATCACTATTAACGCCTCATCAACCCTCCTGAAAACAACAGGACGCCAAAGTATAGCAGTTCTTACCTAGTAGCTCCGAGATGCCGGAGTGGATGTCAAAAATGTGGTTGCTGAGCAGAGGTGGCTGTTGTATGTGTCCGTAATGCTGAGCCAGGACCTCATAGAGCAGACTCTTACACCTGAGCAAGTCGTCAGCACAACTGGCTAAACCTCGACTGACCTCCACCACCAGTTCGTCAGGCAGAAACTCTAGACAGTCCACTGCCCCCGACATCCACTCATCAGCCCTGAGGGGAGAGGAAAGTGTAATGATTGTAAACACAGCCGACAGACAAAAAGAAGGTCCAGATAAGCTCTTGGCTTTCAGTGATTTAGAGAAAACTCGAATGCTTCCAGTAAGCATGGATTTGGTCATTTGCAGGTGAAAACACATGATCAGATTACTTTTTTTTAATCAACAGGGGTAAAAGAAACATTTCATCATGACTATTTACACAAGAAGCAGTAACAACACCACATTATAAAAACACTAATACAGTAATACTATTACCAATAAAAGGCAGCAAAAGTAAAAGTACCAGTTATGCAGAATGGCCCCTGTTAGTCTCGTATTATAATTATATTATTCGTTCATTAACATGTAAGCTCTAGTTTGTTTAATATAACAAGCAGATTTTAATTGCCTCCTAGTTAATCACAGTGACACTCAACTTAAAGACTGAGCCGAGTGGCCCGCCGACCATTTTCTAATGCACAATTAAAACTGATTCACACTGGGATTTTTTGTACTTTAAATGTAAATTGCTTGTTTATTAAAAATAAAGGTGCAAGGGGAGGATCCCTCAGAACCTTCAACAGAGGACCAGGCTAAGCCCCAAATGTTCTCAAATCCTAGATGCACCTCTGCATCTACCTGACCTGTGCAGGGCTGCTGCGAGGGATTTGTCTCATTTATTAACTTTATCTGAAAAATATTACCAGTGCTTGTTAATTAACTGGCCCCTGGCCTACTGTCATTTTGCAAAAGTGACCTCCTTGCAAAGCAAGTTGAGCGTCCCTGGTTTACTCTATAATGTAAAACTGCATCATATTTTATAAACTGATCACGTGTTTTGTATTCAAAATCTTTATCTACACTGTAAGTAGCAACTATAGCTTTTACATAAATGAAGTGCAGTAAAAAAAAAAAGTACAATAAGAGCCTTTAAAAAGCAGAGGAAGATAGGTAAGTACAAAGTATTTAATTGTTGATTGAGTATGTACATATTTATTTACCACCACTGTATGCAATGTTTGTTTTACCAGCACTTCAGTGACTAGCCAACATTTAAATGGTTTTTTATCCTCGCAACTAGCCATCATTTTGCATTCAAATCAGCACATCAGCGCTTTAAAAGTTCATATTTTCCTACAAGTTAAAGGCAGGGCAAAACACAAAGTCCTTACATACATATCCTTCATGTGATTTTATGAGAGGACTTACTGTGCTTCACTGAAGGCCTTGAGGACCTCTCGGTCTAGGTAGCTTGATGTATATAACAGGTCCGAGTCACTGTCCATGCCATTCAGGGGAGGCCTCGATGAGTCTTTACCCTCTAGCAGCTTCTCCAACAGGGGGAGCTCTACCAGCTGCAACAGCCTAAACACCGCCTGTTGGTGCCACACCTCATCCACAACTGTGAAAACACAGTTAAAAGCCATGAGGGTGATGAGTACACAGACACGTAAGACACATAGTGTGAGTGAAAACACAGCGCCCATTTACGTCATTCTCTTCAGACAGAAGACCACTTACGCTCTTGTGAGAGGCCGAGATTGATCATCTGTGGGGTGATAGTGGAGCTCAGGTTGAGGTTTCCCAGCACGTCCTCCAGTGCTTTGTCTGTTTTTGCAGGGGAGTGGGTGGAGTAGCTCAGCACCCCTTGTCTGAAGAGTCACATAATAACAGCAATCAGCGGAAATGATTGGAGAAAAAATACATACTTATTACAAGAACAAATTCAGCATCAGGCTGCAATGTTTTCTAGTAGCTGTGATTCAGTGACAATTTAGTGCTGTTGTGACTCTGGTCATTTCATATCAAACAGGCAAAGTAAATGCTCAATTTCCAGCACCGAACAGTTTATGATGAACATTAAATAGGACATGTGAAGCCTTTTCTCTTTGTCTACGTTATTCGAAAGAAGACTTAAATTGGGCCCACGTTGCAAATAACATAAGCCTTATTTAAACCGTAACAGCACATGGCTCCTCTGAATCTTTCATCTCTCATTAGCGAGGCCTGTTCTCTGGTGCAGTCTGGAGCCGTCACTCTCACAACAGCACAAAGTGCTGAGGCCATGTGTTCGCACCTCACGGGTAATGCATCCTGTCTGTCTTTGCTTCATGCTCGACAGCCTCCCCAGAATTTAACTATGCTGCCTCAAAGTACAGAAGAATCAACAGAGTTTAAGGGAGTAGGCCAACATATTTGGAAATACTTGGTCACATTCTTGCTTAGAGAGTTTCTGTTGTCATCTCTGTGAGGTTAATATGAAGCTGCAGCCAGTCAGTTAGCTTAGCTTAGCACAAAGACTAGAAACAGGGGGGAAATGGTAGCATTGTTCTGTAACAATATCTGTTTACTGCCACCTCTAAAGCTCACTAATTGATTTGTCATATCTCTATTTTAAGTCGAAGACACACTGTAGATTTACATGGTTATGTGCCAGACTATTTCATGGCTTTGCTAAGTAAACCTCCCTGGAGTCTTTTCATCACCCTCTGCATGCTGCCATTCATTTTTACACTGTTTTAGTATCATATACAAATAAGATATAACATGTTAATTAGTAGCTTTAGAGGTAAGAAGATACCTTTTAACCTCTGTTGCAGCCATTCCCCCATATTTCCAGTCTATTTCAATTTTAAAGCTACTTTATGATTTTGCAATTTAGGATTTAGGGACATCTTGGCACAAGTGGTGTATAACATTTATACATTTTCATTAGTTTATACTCACCTGAAAATAAGAATCATTGTGTTTTTGTTACATTAGAATGAGCCGTTAATATTTACACAGGGAGCGGGTCCTATCCTATGGAGTCTGCCATGTTCTTTCTACAGTAGCCTAAGACAGACAAGTCAAACACACCACCATAGTTCTCCTACATGCTTGGCACGTGGGAGAAGTTTCAATTCTTTAACCTCACCGCTAGATGCCACTAAATCTAATTTAAAGCCAATTTTTGTGGTGGCCGAACCATGGAAAGACAACATTAAGGTCTGTCACTTGATGCCATGTGGCCGAAAAGACGTTTTCCCATTGACTTACATTGTGAAAGAGATGTCTGTAAATCAGTGGATACATTTTTAATCCCAGCAAAATGACTTATTTCACTATGGGGATTTGATCCATTTGCTCCAGTAATGTCTGGAAAGTCTAGAAGAGCCTACCATTAAAACATTTTTTATTCACATTCAAGTTAGTAGAAGGTTAAACTGGAAGTTAGAGGCTCAGCTTGTGAGAGTCTGTAGCGTGCCTGCTCTATGGGTCGCTACGATGCAGAACATCCAATAATTTCATACCCAGAAAGTTTCACTTTTTTGTCTTCATGCACAACTGAGCAACTTTCATAAGATTGAAAGGGCCCCGTCTCTGATGCTGTATCCGGTTCTCTTGATTGCCACACACTGGTAATTAAGGGGGTTACTGGAATTTAACAGTATCAAGACATGACTGCAGGATGGGACTTCAAGAGCCTGTGGTCATGCCTCACTGGTTGTCATAGGCACCCACTCTAGAGCTATACTAGACGGGGGATTAACTCTGGAGGAAGGAGAACAAAGAAAATCAAAAATTAGATCTGAAGACGTTGTGACTTAAGTCTGTACCTTTCACGTGACGGACTGTATCCATTCTTGTTCCTGTTCATGCTCGGTGAGTCATAGCCGCTCTCGATGGTGGTAGTGGAGTGAGACTTGGTGTTGGTCAGTGGTGATGAGGAGCCAGTCGTCGCACTCAGGAACCTGTACAAGCTGCAACTACTGTCCTCGAATGTGGCTCGCTTCTTTTCCTTCCCAAATACTTTAACGCCCACCGGCTCAAACACCCTTGAGTCCATCAGGGCCTGGCAGAGACGCACAGCCTTGTAGCGGGGCACCGCCTCATCACCGAAGAAGCGGTTTAGTGTGATGTGTGCCAGCACCACGTCCACGGCCTCTGAGCCCAGGAAACAGTCATGGTAGGACTTGAGGTTGTGGCGCCGGCGCTTAACCTCTACATGAGTGTGGAGGTTGGAGATGATGCTGCTCCAGATGTAGGTGGCACGGAAAGGTTTCCCAGCCATGCCTGGTGCTGATGGAGGAGAGAGGAGGGAGGGATGGTGGGAAAGACAATCAGAGGCAAAGGAAGAAGGATTAAGAATTAGTTGATCAATCAAATAGCAAATTGATAGGAAATGTATCAACAATTTCCGTTGAGCTAGTTGGAAGCTTCTCAGGTGTGAGAATTTGCTACTTTACTGTTGATTTTATCATGATAAATTTACTATCTTTGGGTTTTGGACCGTCGATCACATTAAAATTGACCAAATTATTAGGATACATAATCTGTATAATTAAGAAAATAAACTTGAATACACACAGACACTGTAAAAGCTCTACATTTCTTACTCAGCTTTCCTTAACACAAGTATTCTGGATGATCCAGTTGTTTCCACAATCGACATTCTCAGCTTTGTCTATTGTCTGAGCACTTTCTCACAAAATACAGGAAATGGTGCTTTGTGTCTTTACCAAAAACACACTCCCTCTCCTCTGTGTAATGTCACAGAATCAGTTTTCATGTTACTGTATGTGGGTGTAACAGCTCAAGGGTCCAGGATCCTCTCACAGGGGTGCATCTCGCGCTAATGCTCCAAAGCTTTGTTCTAATTCACTTAACAGATGTTTAACACCTCAGAATCAAAGGCTGCAGTCAGTCAGTGTGGGTTAAAGAGACTGAGAAAAACAACATTATCTGTGCCTGATTTTCTTACCGTATCAGACACCCGATGCTATCTGTCTACTCACGTTACACTCAATCACACACCCACAAGGAAACGCAGACAATGTTCATATTGACAGCCTTCTATCATAAGAGATATCCTCATGTGTTCATGTTGTATTTTCCACTGGACGGACTGCATTGCCACCAGCACGAATCACTCTGTGATTCATGCAATCAAACACTGAGACACATCACAGTATCTCAGCATATCTCATCTGTGTTTGGTGGTTCTTTGTTGAGGAAAAAAATGACTTTTGTCATCCACCGCAAACCAGACCAATGAAAGAAAGCAGAGCTGGCCTTAGTGGGTCGTTAGTGCGGCTTTCATCTCACAACAGGAAACATTTAAGGCTCGTTGAGCAAATGTTAGGGGAGGATCTGAGAGGCTCGCCAAGGCCTGGGAACATAAATCAGGCGTTGTCGGCAGCAGACCAGGCTCCATGTTATGATAACGCAACATGACAAATACTATTACTGACCCATCTGTAAAAGTTGAAGACAAAAACGCTCGGGAACGGTGCAGCAGCACACAGATGTTCAGCCCACTCCTTTTCAAAGTACAACAACTCATACAGAGGAAGGTGTGCGGGAGATATCACTGTGATCTGCTGATTAATGGGATACATCTACATCAAACTGCGTCTGCCTCTGGGGGAGAAGAAACTGTCCTGAACTGGGGATTTGCATATCAGGGGAGAACAACTGGGGCTGCAGCGGCTGTTTGAGGAAGAGCACCTTTCAACAGCTTGTATGCAGAATAGGAGTTATAGGAATTACAGTAGGCTGATGATGTAAAGAATTCAAATGTTTCTATCAGACTGAAATCCTTGTACAGGAGTTAGAGCAGGACCATCTGGAGACTCCCATCAGGGGTCCCTGGATTACACAGTCACACAATTAATCCGGATCTGATCAATATCCATTAATGCTTGTTAAAAAGGAAAAAAGGAGTGGGGGTCAGGTGCGGGTCAGAACAATCCTGGGAACCTGGCTGAGCCCTGTCACCCCTTGTTGCTTGAGCCAGGCTGAGATTTGAGCCCAGTTTGCACAGCTGACGCCAGACTTCTTCCCTGTGACTTTGGTCCTCTTTATAAAACACACACAGATTGACTGCAGGATGATGAAGAGAGGGGACTGACCTGCAATTCAGCCTGTGACAACAGTGCGCCGTGTGTTTGCACACATCAGTGGAGGTAAATAACCGCGGAGGGAGCAGCGCAGTCAACACAGGGGGATCTTCCTCTTGAGAACACACTCATAACCTGAGCTGTATTAAAGCAAACGCATGGAGTTAATTTCTGAGCCCTGTTGCCAGACAGACCCTGCACCAAGCCCCGGACTAATGATTTCAGGCGGTGAAAATGCGCTTTGGCACCATCAGAGCAGCAGGTTGATAACAGCCTGTGGCAGATACCTTTAGCTATTCCTCCAACATGCTGAGACTAGAAAGTTTAACCGATGAAGCCTCGGGGCACATTATGAAGAAGCTGAACCACCATTGGCCCGTATGAATTTGAACCCTCGTATCCTGTGTGCTATAGGTAACCTATGGTGGCCAATACACACGCGTAATTGCCCTGTTTTACCAGTGTTTTAACACAAACACTGGAGACTGCTGAGTCGACTGATGACAAATGTCAAAGACCTTCAAAGCTGCTATTATTCGACTTTTAAAACTCATCAGAAACGTATTTAATAACAATTAAACTTTAATACACCCAGTATCCTAAATAATATCTAATAGATATACTTTAAAAAATGTCACAAAAAGCCCAAACAATGGCGATATAAATATTTTAAGCATATTTTATAAACACAAACACTCTTTAGTAAAAACATTTCGATGCGTATTAAACCCCTAGTCCTATTAGAAGTGGTAACACAAATATTAAATCCGAACTAGCAGCAGGCGACACATGGAAATGTAATTTCTTTAAACACCCCATCTCCACACAGCAGGTTACACAGCTGAACAAGCCAAACTCTTCAGTTTATATAAAACACTGCTGCAAATAAACAACATCCAGTCTTTAGTTTATCATTTTAAAGTGAGTAAAATTGTATTACCTGGTGTTCGGTGCATGAAAACTTCCTCCAGTGACAGTACAAGAAGCCATTCAGACCATGTCCTTGGTCTTCAATTCACAACGTGACGCACGCAACTAACTCCAGTCAACCCCGAAACCGTCCCCTCCTACTGAGATACATTATTCATGAGCCAATCACCGCCCTCCCTGGGTATTATTAACGTGATAATGAGCCTCTGTGTTTCCCTGAGGTCTGACAAAAGGCACATTAACTCACTCGTGTTTACATTTGGGCATTTCTTCCTGAGCTGAAACTGTAAATAAGGAAAAGTTACGGTCAGCCAAAGCTCCTCCTGTGGATTGTTTTAACTTTACAGGCGGCACAGATTATTTTCATTTATCACATGGAGGCATTAGTCATTAGAAAGCAATGTTGAGTAGCCACAGGCAATTGATTATATATTTCCTCCTAAATTTTACTTGTCAAATCAAAATCTTTCAGTTTAAAGGAAATGGTAAAAATCCAGGAAGTTGTCAGATAACCTTTCACTCACACAGCAACACCCTAAAAGCCAACACTTGAAGTAAATCTGGTCTGATAAAGACCCACAGCATTAAACAGCAGCCACCAGAGGCAGTTTGAATGACTGACTTTTACAGGATCCACAAGGAAACACAAAATATGTGAATGGAAATGTTTTGGGGAAAACAGTTTCCTCTGTCCTTCAGCCAAAACAAGACTACGCTGGAGTGACACAGACCTTAAATACGTGACTGCAGGTGCTGTGGGTGTCAAAGTGATCCAACCTGGGGTCATCTATACAGACAGAAGGTCATTCCTCAATACCGCCATCGTAAACAAATGTACACAGCCCAGAGTAAACACACAGGAGCTGTGGTAGGGACAGATTTCACAAAGTGAGCCTCTGACCTGGTGCTTTCTTTCCTGAGGTGTAAGCTGACAATGGAAAAGCAGTAAGCTGACACTGTAAAACCCAATGTTGGTCACTCGCTGAAAGAAGACAGCGACTGTCATCATGAGACAAAAGTATGGTGTAATGGGGTGAGGCGTGCAAACCGGTTTGATTACTGTCGTCTTCACCTCTCACATGAAGAAATGTTGTTTTACACCAGGTCAAGTGAGAATGTGCGGGCAGTAAAGCAAAAAGGAAGAGATGTCATTTGATAAGAGGAGAGCTGTAAGCAGGAGGTCAATAGTTTGCCTTCACAGACAAAGCACAGAGGGACATTTTTTGTCTCCCTCACTTACTGTTGACCTGCAGATTGATAAGCTGGTGTAAAGGGGGACTGTGTTAAAAGGTCCAGTGTGTAGGATTTAGGGCCATCTATTGGCAGAAATGGTGTATAAAATGCCATTAGTTTATAATCACCTAAAAATCCAAATGTCCGCACTTCACCGTATTTGCAGGCTCGTTCCCAGGAAGTCTGGGAGTGCCGAGGGCTGTCCAATCCACAATTTATCAAGTCCACAAGGGGCCTCAAGCTGACTTTCTGCAGACCTCCAGAGAGTCTGCTTGGGGTGCAGACTTAAGCGGACTTCACTGATTTAATGACCCACAGTTCATTGCAATATGGACGTGACGTTGTGGCTTTTTCAATTGCTGAAAAAAAAAACCCATGTTAACGTGTAAAATTTTTATTGATAGTTATAGCCTATCAAAATGCTGCTTGAATTGTGTAGTCCAGAAATAATATTCAACCACATCATGATACAGAAACATTTGTTTTTGAACCCCTGTAGCCTGCTATATTGAGATGTATTGATACATTTTTGTTCAGTCACAAAAAAGGCTCTGCGAGGGATTTATATCTTATTATCTGCGGGAACAGATGAGTAGGCACTGTTCATCAACTTATGTGACAGAATATGAATATGACAGCAGTGATAGCTAAACGTTTCCACGGCAACGAGTAAAACAGTCTCGAGGCTTGTCCATCGGCCACTTGCAGTCTTTGCCCTCCAGACTTTACGTGATGACAGTAAATACGTCACACTACGTACAACTGAAGTTGGCAAGGGCTCGGTCTGCGAGCTCAGAGGGTGGAGCCATACAGAGCAGGTTCTCTTCCACTGAGTCCGCCATGTTGTTTCTACAGTTGCCCTGAGCAGACAAGTCAAACACTGGCTCTAGACAGGGTTATTGCTGTTGTCGTGTTGGCTACTGTAATTGTCCTACATGCATGGCACACGGAAAAAGTTAAGTTCTGCAACCTCACCATTAGATGCCACTAAATCCTACACACTGGACCTCACAACAGCAGAGCTATATCAAAACATCCGTTTACAAACTCTCCCACAACTCGTGCAGTATAATCCAAGTCTCATTTATCCAGCTGTACGCTCAGTACTTCCCAAACACACGCATTTGCACATGGGCCGCCAAGAAGTGGGTCTGCGCTGTTTATGCGGAAGTATTTTAACTTGCAAATACAAATGTTTAGGAACTTTGATCATACGGCTGGTTTCAGTCTGGCCGGTGACCTTTTTTGCATCCCTCTCCTAGTGCAGTCTAATAAGGTAAAAAGAAAGAAAGAGCAGGCAGGGCAGACTTAAAAAGATCAATCATCATTAATCAGACCCAATTACCATGATAGCTAAATACAGGAATGAAAATAGTTTAATGACACACTATTATTCCAAAACCAACATCCCATCATGAGGACAATAATACTTTAACAGCTTTAATGCAATTTAAAAGCTGCTCCAGTAAAACTCCATTTCCCCGATATAAAAACAGCATGACATCATATCTGAATGTTATCTTGTTTGCATTAGATCACAAAAGTAAACCCTGCAACAGTAACACTTGACATTGTCGCCACAGTGAAGTATGACTCATAATCTTGTCACTTTCTGGCATCAGACGGTCTCTGAGCGCTGAATCCACAGCAGGATACTCTGTTGGAGTTTTAATGTGCTGTATGTGTGTGTGAACTCACATTTTCTGCTGCTGTAAATGATGTAGAGATATTTTGTATTTACACAGCCATCGGGGCCAAGCAAAGGTAATAAAAGAAAGAAAAACCACACCTTAAATGAAAGGTAACTGTGCATTCACCTGGAGTGATTTGGTCGAGGGCCTAACTGGTTTTACAATTCTTCAAAAGAATGCATTATAGTCCAGTGTGCTGGTATTTTGTAAGCTTGTCACGACGCTGACTTCAGTGCTGCAGCAGGAAACATGATTTACACCAACACAGAAAATGAGACGGCGAATGAGAGAGTGAGAGCAGACAGAGAGCACTCTGGTTAATAGAATCAGAAATTCTCGTCCACAAGGTCAAAGTGATATTTACTCTCCTGCTTCTCTCCATGTGCCCGGAAAGCCCTGCATATTTCCCTTTCTTTCCCCTTCAGACTTATCGGTCAGGGATTGTTGGTCAAGTCTAGTTTGCTTACAGTATGATGATGACGAAGCACTTTGGTGCCACTAAAAAGATATGCAAGTTTCTGTTTAGGGAATAACGTGGAAAAAATGTCTCATAAAGGAAGTACTCTGATTCTTCAAATAAGGAAAAATACCAACACCACAATGTAATATTAATCCTTAACAAGTAAAAGTTATGGATTAAAATCCTGTTTGAGTAAAAACAGATGCATCAGAGTGTAACAGGGTGTGTTTTATCAAAATATTTAACCAAATTCTACGGTAATATTGGGCATCTTTTTCTTATTTACACGTTGCAGGTTAAGTATGAAGGTAGGTAGTATAACGGTACTCCTGTGCAGTGCTAGTTTTGTTGTTGTTGGAATATGATTATTAGAGTGAATTAGGTTAATCCACATTTTGCCAACAGGTAAATGCAACTTAAAAGTAAAAAGACAGTATCAGATTTAGTGGTAGGTTTAAACCCTCCTCAGTCTACTCTCACTCATGAAGGCAAAGCTTCCAATTTCCTGGTCCATCTACATCCCAACTCTCACCTGTGGTCATGAGCTCTGGGTAGCGACCGAAAGAATGAAATCCCAGATACAAGCGACCGAAATGAGTTTCCTCTGTGGGGTGGCTGGGCTCAGCCTTAGAGATAGGGTAAGGAGCTCGGACATTCGGAGGGAGCTCGGAGTAGAGCCGCTGCTCCTTCGTGTCAAAAGAAGTCAGTTGAAATTTTTCAGGCATCTGATCAGGATGCCTCCTGGGCGCCTCCTGTTAGAGGTGCTCTGGGCATGTACCACTGGTAGAAGGCCCTGGGGCAGACCCAGAATTTGCATTTACTCCAGCATGTCTGTCAGCGTGAGTTTTGTCCAGGTACTCCAGCTTTCTCCCACAGTCCAGACATGCAAGTTAGGTTAATTGGTGACTCTAAAATGGCGGTAGGTGCTAATGTGAGTGTGAATGGTTGTCTGTCTCTGTGTGTCAGCCCTGTGATGGTCTGGTGAACTGTCCAAGGTGTACCCTGCCTCTCGCCCAATGTCAGCTGGGATAGGTTCCAGCCCCCCCGCGACCCTCGACAGGATAAGCGGTTATGGAAAATGAATAAATGAATGGAACCCAAACTAGGGATCAGGACCCATCCTTTAGGAGCTGTGAGAAAAATAAGGTAGGGCAGAAAAAATCAAAATGTAAATAGTGTCTCAGATACAAATCTGTATTCAGTATATTCATTTTTTGTGAAATATTTGACAGTTTTACAGTTTTACCTGTTTTGGCCAAAAAAATTACATAAATGAAACTATCTGAGAAGTTTACAGGGGAAAAATGGTGGAACTGGTACACATTTAAAACATGACCAGAGGCTCTGACCAGAATCACATGCCAGAAAGTACTTGGTTTAGTTTATAAGCATATCATACAGTGTGTGTATGTGAAAAGTGTGAGTAACTAGACCTGCTGAATGAATGCAGTGGAGTACAAAGCACAACAGTTTCCTCTAAATTGAAGTTAAATAGGAGTGTGTATGTGACTGGTTAAAGCAGCTTTAAAATGACACCATCACTACACAGTACATTAAGTTTCACCACAGGGCATTTCCAAAACCAATAGGCAGTGAGTGTTTTGCAGTCTTACCCAACACTACCCGTCTCACATTCTCACGCTGCCTCAAGGGTCCTCTCAGTCTGTCTCCCACATATGGAACAATGCAGTGCATTAAAATTCATATGCTTTTCATCTGGAGAGCAGACATTCAGTATCTGTCTCTACCAGTTGTGCCCGTACTGGAATCTCAAACGCTTGCCTGACTGGCCGTCCTCCGCAACTCCAAAGGACAGAGGACAGTGGCTTTCCTTACAGAGCTGTTGCTGCAGCACAGAGACACTTTTGTTGTTTGGGGGTTGCCAGTAATTTTGCATTGTGGCTGGACTGGCTGGACAATCATATTTTATTCAACGAGCTCAAGACCCTCTCAGACGACACAAAGTCAGCCACCCATTCACTGTGAATAGTTTGGTCATGAGAGCATGGTGGGCGAGCATCACGATCATATCCTCCCCACTCAAGAATATGAGCCAATATTAACTGCACAGTCCGACAAGCAGGTGACGTTTAACACTGACTGACCTCTCCGAGCTGTGGGCACAGTTTTTTGAGTTGGCAAAGCAAAGCTGTAATTAGTATTAGTCAGTAAATGAGTGTCTGATCAGTGTTTATTGGATTTTCCTAGGACGCCAGGACTCGCTGTTGAGGCTTTTGGCACTATGTCACTGACACAATAACAGAAGAATGATGGATGACAATCTCACACTGCACCCACTCTCCCTCCCTTAAACATCCAAGACAGCTGTCAACATAGCCTGTGAAAACACCAAGGACATCGAGCAAGTTTTATGTACCAAACGAACATGGTAATCCCTCGAGCTAGGACTTTTATGTTGCAACTGCATTTTCAAAACCTGTCACATCACATAGGATAATTTGGAAAAGGTTAATCACCTCAGACAAAACATAACAGAGCAAACATCTGATACATGCGGCACTTTATTTACAAACTGCATCTGTAAAGAACAAGATTGTTTTTTTGATAGCATAAAATTGATAACTGACTTATAAAGAGTCCATTTTGGAAAACTGTGAAAAAACAATGAAAAAGTGTCTTAGAAACTGTAATGAGAACATAACAATATTTACTTCTGTGAAAAATATATATATCTATTTGTCATAAAATGTGGGCTATGTCTGTAAAGGAGTATAAAGACAACTTTTATTTGTTTCATTTTACCCTCAGGTAAGTCATATTTGATTAACAAAATTCATAAAAACGCAGTACTGGAACGGCACTGATCTGCATCTGATAAGCAAAAGGGCGTTTGAAGCACAAAAGTTGAACCACAGTATAGATACAGTATATAGTTACTAAATTCCTCCGTAAGAGAATCGCTGCAGTTCCCACCTCCCTGTTCTTTTATACAAAATGTACATTATATATATAAGTTGGCGCTCCATTACAAAATGGATGTTTTACAAACAGTATATAACTACAGTTATACATAATATATATAGAGTTTTATTTTTTTTTTTAACAATAAATCAACTTCTCTGGATGTGAGTCTATGTATCAAATGATGGATGAAGGCTTGTTATAACTGTAGGCAATCTGATTTCTGCGTTTTTATTACTGGCTGTGCTCTACTTCCTATGCCGATTGCTCTCTATCTAGTGCATACTCACTGGTTATAATCTGGCATTTAACTAAAAAAAAAAAAAAAAATTATAAATCTAAGAAAAGGCCCATAAAAAGTGAGCTTGTAACTACAAAAACCTACAAAGACTAGGAGAAGCATTATGTGGAAGTCTTCCAAAAAATGCTCCCAAAACCAAAGTCCTTGTCCTCTGTTGATCACGTTACTGCTTCCTGCTGGGATGCAGTGATGCAGACTTTTACCTTTACTGCTGTCCCTCTGTTCACTCGTGCCACTTTAGGCCACAGGCTCCCCCGAACGTCTCTAAGGTAAGACAGCTGACAGGTCCCTGATTCAGAAAGGAAAGACTCACTCCATCCTTCTCTGTGTTGCCAGTTTGAGCTGGAGGCATCCTCATGTTTTTTTAGGTGTTGGACTTTGCTGTTGTTTTAGCCAAGCGTGTCAGGGCTAGATCATCGGCAGGCCTGCTGCACTTGATTGATTAGCTCCCCGAAGCGATCGAAGAGCCCCTCTACCCAAGCTCCATTCTGCAGACACTTCTGTACCGTCTCCTCCTGCCCCAGATCCCCTGTCTGCACACGCATAGATGCGATCTGGAGGGTAGAACCACAAACAGTGTGAATTTAAACCTACAAAATATTACTCGCCACAGAGTAAAATCTACAATGAATCAGCACCTTCACAGAGAACACTTCATTTAAGTCACAAGCTTAGCATACAGGTATACAACAACGTCTCACCTCGTCCTTGCACATGAGGTACGTGTGGTACTTGTAATGCTGCAAAGAGTGGTACAGAGAGAACCACTGAGTTTTCTGCTGGTCCACTGTATACTCCTAAAAACAGAAAAGGCAGAGCAAAAACTTTTCAGGGACATTTATAACTAAATTTTTCATATCTGGTCCAATAACAAACATGACAGGAAAGAACAGTGACTTCAGTGCTCAACACAATAGAGAAATGAGTAAGAATCACAAAATGGTGTCACTGTGCCCTCTGCTGGACGTACAATGAGAGCACAGTGAATTCTGCCAAAATACGATCTTGTCTTACCTGTGGCACTTTGTTAGGCACCTTGTAGGGCTTCAAGGTTTTCTTGTTGTAGGCCTTCCCACTGAGACGCACCTTAAAGGCAGGAGTCTCCCCGTCTTTCTTCAGCTCAGTCACCACTGAGATCTCCGGGAAGCTGTCTAGCGCCGTCTGAAGACACAGGACAAGGGAGTTACTTGGGTTCACAGACAGCAGACAATGTTCTGTAGCTTTGCTTTTCTTTTTCTTGTCAAAATTGATTCAGGGTTTGTTTGTAAGTTTGACATTTAACAAACAAAAAGGAAAAAAAACAAAATCATACCCACCTTAAGAACCTGCCCGATGTGCAGTTTGTGAAGCAGCCGTTTCCTGTTGTCAGTGATCATCCCATCCACTCTTTTCATATGTGGCAGCAGCAACTCATCTGACAGACAAATTAACAAGTCAATATGGCTCAAGTCTACTACCTGACTCACCTGACCCTTGTTTTTGGATTTTTTTCTTACAGCTTCTATAAAGGAGCTCTAAATCACATTCAGGGCATCAGTTAAGCAGCAAACCTGTATCTGCTATGTAAAGATATAGCAAAGTAATGGCATCCTGAGCAGAGGACACAGTCACGTTCCCTGTGTATGTGCGTTGTAACCCGAGCTTCTTTCTTTGTTTTGGCCGATGCTCCAGCCACGCATGCATGTTAGTGTACTCATGTTAATGAGTCCCTGTGTGTGTATCCCACTCGCTAGTGTATTGCCACCACTCTGCACTGTGCTCATATGGCGGTTACCATTGATAACGCTGCCCTGACCACCAGTGGTGGGCCATGGCGTCGAGAATAAGCAGCACTCATTCTCCGTTTCTCCCACAGTTAACACTGTTAGCTCTGTAAGCACTTTTGCTGTTGTTAGCACAGTTAGCTGCTAGCTGCTGACTTAGCCACCTCCATGTTGAGAGCTGCGTGCAGACAATCCCAGCCCAGACTCTCAATTACAGATACTCTCTGAGTGTTGCGTACAGCTTCTTTCAGCCAGTGGCTCAGCATCCAAACAGTCAATTCACTCACCTTTTTCCCGCTCAAGTGCTGTCATCACATCTTCATCCAAAACAATGCTGATGAGCAGTTCCACAAAGCTCTTGAATGTCTCCTTCATGGTTCGTGTGTTGAGTAACCGCGAAGCAAATGGCACTGGAGGGTTTAACTCTACAACAGCAGAGTATGTGTGTGAGAGATCAACGATCAGAAAAGCACAAAGAGGCAGTGAGACAGTGGTAAGAGATTTAGACGACAATCGTATCAACTTAAATCCAAACTAGATTTAATGAGAAAAGTCAAAAGGCCTTTTCACCATCATCTTCACCACCCTCTTCTGCAGATGATCCCGAGGCAGTCGGTGAAAACTCCTCCTTCCATTTCCTCCTCTTTTTAGGTGGGGGCTCTGCTCTGGGCTTGAGTTGTTTGGGTCGAGGCTTTTGGCTTGGGGTGACTGAGGACTGAGGGGCGGCTGACAGGCCCAGCAGAGTTTTTACCTGAACCCCCCTGGGAGGCAGAACAAAGAAAGTTACACCACTGAAGAGTCATGTTTGGGGGGGGGGGGAATTACATCAATCAACACTTTTAGCGTACCTTAGCGAGTTCATAGGCTTGCAGCGTGGCTTCCGACTACAAACTCGTACATACTCCCTTTTGTTTACTGTGTCCAAGAACTTCACATATACCCTCTGGTACATGGTTTTGGCATCACCAAAGTATCCAAGATACTACACACACAAAGAAAAACAACATGTTACCCGTCGCAGAATTTAAAAAAAAAAAAACATCTGAATGATCGAATACTCCTACATGTAAATATGGGTTTTGGCATGTCTGCATTTCCTTACACTGTTAGTGGCTGAGAAGACTCTTTTCCCATCCCTCAACTCAGGCACGAATTTCTGCAGCAGAGCCTTCTGGACTTTCCAGATGGCTGGAGGCTCACTGCCTGATCTCATTGTCACCTGGACACATGCAAACAATTAATATTCAACTACCAGTTTACACAAGATCTGATATGACAACCCTAAATTTAGCTCAACACCAAATCCCGTATCCAGCAGGATTCTTTTTCCATCCTCGCTTTTCAAAGCTGTACCTTTAAGCTTTCGATGTCCTCATTCCTGACAACAAACTCGTCTCTCTCCCGGTACATTCCCTCCCCTCCGCTGTCCGACAGCTCCTCGTCAGTCAGACCCTCGATGGCCACACTCGGCAACTGCACAGCCAGCTGGCCTGGTGGGGTCTCTTTAGACTCCTCTTTGGCCACAAACACAGGCCCTAGTGAGGGGGCGTTTGTTGTCTGTATAGGAGGAGTTACTCTCGACAAACAGGTCTCGGTGACAGTGTGAGGCATGGTGGGAACCTGGTCTGGCTTCATCATCACACTGGGGATTTGGTTATCTGGAGAAGGGTTGCAAATATACAGTGGGGTGTGTTTAAGAAAAACATTTTCAGAAAGAAACAATGAAAATGACACCTTAACTAGACTCCTCATATGTACAATACATGAAGAGATTTCAGACAGCATTCTCCAAGAGACAAAAACACATACAATGCTTATCACATGATATTACCAAAAGAACTGACAAGTAAGGGTATTGTTGATGTCAAGTGTGATAAAGGTTAAAAAACAGCACAGGAAACAGAATACTGCTGATGTTTTGCATGAAACAGGGAACAATGAAAATGGAGAAACAACATGAAACAAATGTCAGTGCCAGCCACACTTCTGATAAAAATGTTTCAGACCATTTTTCAGGTAAAATACCTAACTTGTGCCAGTTATTGCAACACAAAAAAATATATATAAAATTATTTATATTATTGTAAATTTATTTTGTATAAAGTGAGGATTCTGACTGATCGGACTCAAATAACCTGTGTGGATTTGTTATCATTTTCAGGTGGTATAAAATACATTATAATCAAAAACACAATTAATAGATCAGACATGTCCAAAGTCTGGCCTGGGGGCCAATGGTGGCCCGTGGACCAATTCAAATCAGCTTGTCTTTCAAAAGATATTAAATGTGTCCCACACCTATACTAGTCAATCCAGCATGTTCACTTTGCATTTTGTCCTTTCACCCAACAACAGCAGGACTATTACACAGTTTGTACATATGAACCAAGTAGTAACTACGCAACATACGTAACTACGTTTTCAGGAGTGTTGGAAAGTTGAATACTTTTTACTAAAACATGGAACAGTTAAGTTTGTCTCATTTGTATGGGACTTCTTTTTTAAATAAACTGTATGATGTGAGATACAGCTGGCCCCCACATTTTCACATGATCTCATCTGGCCTACATTCAAAAACATTTGGACACCTCTGCAAGAGATGAACAATAATATAAAAGATTTTAGGCTGGTGTTGTGTTTCAGCACTTTAGCTCTTGACAAGCTTAAGCAGAGAATCATTACCTGTCCTGGTTTTCCGATCTGAAGCCTCATCCAGAGCTGAAAGCGCTGAGCTGATGCTGTTCCTCAGGGCCTGGTTCTTCCCAGTGTTCTCCTCCTCATCGGAGCTGAATGATGGCAGAGTCTCCAAGTTCTTTTGCAAATCCTCATCCAGACGCTTCTGTTGGGAGCTCACTCCTTGGCTCTCCTGGGGAATCAAAGGCCCAGGCAGAGTCTGCAGTTTGGGAGGCAAAGAAGGCAAAGTACATGGCAGTGGTTTCGATGTGGTGCAGGGCTTTCTTGGGCGACTGATAGTTCGTGTAGGACTTGGAGAGTATTGCTGTTTGGGGCCAGATTTGATAAAGTCGAGGAAGGAGCCAATGAAGCCTGTTTTGACCTCTGGCTGCTTCTCTTCCACTTCACGGATCTTCTGTCTGATTCTCTCCTGCTGCGGACAACCATCATATACACCCTGTGAGGCAGATGGCGAGCTGACGTCACTGCCCCTGGAGTTTTGCCGCTTGGCCTGCCCACTGCGCTTGGCCTGTCTGGCTTGTCCATTATCCTCCTCGGGACCACCTGGTTTGGTCAAGGACTTAGAGCGAACCTTCTTTTTGGAAAAGTCTTCACCGCCTGGGGATTCCATGGAGCCATCCTCTGTTTTAATGCACTTTGAATTCCCTTTGATTCTGCTGTGGAGACCTGTGGGGTCATAAACATGTCCTGCTAAGTGATAGTCATTCTCAGAGCTCCCTCCATCTCCATTTGTGTCAAGCTCAGAACTGTTGTTGTGAACAGGCTGACAGTCTGCAGCCATCTGAGCTCCATTTAGTGTCATGGTCATGTTGTGGGTATTAGTGTTAGTCATGATTGGCTGTTGTGCTGAGGAGAAATTAGGTGACATGTGCCTTATATCCACAGTCTGGAAGTGACCTTTAGAATCAACAGGGCTTGCCATAACTGCCATTTCAGCCTCAGCAGAGGATGTAGCTTTGACAAAGTCTTGTGGTGTGACGCCACAGGCTGCCACCGTAGCAGCCAGGATGTCATCGACATTTGACAAAATATTTCTGTCATCTGCAAGTAGCATCGAGTCTGGGAAGCAAATGGAGTTGAGAGCAAAGTGGTTCTTGGCATCATTTGGTTGCTGATTTGCCGACTGGCTGTAGTGGTGTTTGGAGGAATCAGGGCATCCTGAGCTCTGTTCAGACACTACCGTGCCCTGCTGTCTCTGGGTTTCGGTGACACTGGGACCCAGCAGTTCTCGGCCCATCTGAAGATACTGGACATGAACAGGGCCCAGATCTTGGGTTTGCTGGATACCCTGCACTGATACCACCTTTGATGTGTTTTGACTGTGGTGAACAAGAGGCTGCTGGAGCAAAATCATCTGGTTGGGCTCGAGGAGAACCTGAGTGCTGGGGACAGTGATGAATTGGGTGTGGGCTGCCGGGGTCTGGCTCTGGGATTGAGTATGATTCTGGTGGTTTTGATGATGTGGCTCAGTAGACTTGAGTTGGAGAGGGTGCTGCTTGACCTGCTCTGAGCTAAGGGGTACATGTGAAGATATAATACTGGAATTTGTAGTTTTTGTGTCGACAGTTTCCTGACCATTGGCACTGCTTAGATGAATGTGTTGTTGGCTCAGAGAACCCATTCTTTCGTCCTTTATCTGTGCTGTGTTTGTATGACCTAGTCCCATGAGCTGGTCATCAGATCGCGAATTGCTTCGGATAACACTTTGAGTTTTGTGATGATCGTCCATTTTTGAAACAACATAGATGACATTGTTGTGAGCAGACATATTGCTAGCTGCAGCAGAGGCTTCCATCGATGCCTGCTGGAGAGCATCAATGTCCTGGATAGGCAGCTCTCCAAGTTTCTGTTTGCCGTATGTTGGCTTTATGTCTTGTATTGAGGATCTGATGTTATTTTGTAAGGCTTGAGCAGTTGAAGAGTAGGTAGGCAACGGTGCAGACAAAACATATTTATGGGGCTGTGTCTGCTGCTGAGACAGTGTGTCATGTGTTTTAACTCCCACTGAGGCCTGCATGAGGGTGTAGTCCTGCGAAGAATTTGATGAGGGCAGACTCCGCACACACGTGGGCGGGTAAGAGGAGTTAAGGTTAAGGGATTGTCCTGTGGCGTAGCTCTGAGTCACCGAAGCTTGCTCCTGTGACTGAGATGTAAAAGTCACGTTTGAGGCACCCTGAGAGTGAGTGGTGGGGTAGCTCTCAGAGAGATTCCCCTGACACAAGCCCTGGACCTGGGCTCCATACTGGATCTCCTGCTGCTGGCTCAGCCCGGGACTAGAGGAGTAAACAAGAGTCTGACTAACAGATGCCACATTGTCAGACTGGCTAGAGAGGGAAGGCAGAGTCTTGTAAAGGGGGGAAAGTTTGTCTGAGGTGGAATGGGAGGGCTGAGACTGGGTGTGGGTGGTGATATAGGTTTGTGACAAACTACTGGACATAAGGCTGGATAGCTGTACTGACTGCTGATTAGCAATCACCGAGTTCTGCTTGTGTCCTGGGGAGGAGTAACGGTCAGGAGACCCTCCTGTCAGGTTCTGAGAGTGCTCGTGAGTCTCCTCACCCCCAGAAGGGTGTGGAGCTAATTTGGAAGAGTCTTTAGCCTTTGGCACAGAAGTGGACGAATAAGCTTGAGTTACTGAGGCTGTTTTGGGTTGTGGAGCACGACTGACCCCTTGAGAGGTATCTGCTCCTGTGGAAGGGCTGCAGGACACCGGGGTCTGACGGGAAGGGTCCTGCTGGTAGGACACATCAGCTTCACTGGCAGAGCCAAAGTACCCCTGTAAGGAGTGCTCTGCATTGGGCAATTGCTCTGAGGCCGCATGGCTGCTGGAAGGCCTCTGGTGGTGCTTGATCACACTACATTCACGCTGAAGAGCTCTTTCAATAGAGCCTGAGAATACTGTGGCCCCGTACGGTTGTGGGGCACCATGAGGGGCAGGCAGGGCAGAGGGTAGCAGGCTGAACTGGGGCTGTAGGAGGTGGGGGGCTGACTCCTGGGCTGATCGGTAAGTAGAGGACTGGACAGGCAAAGCCGAGCCCAAAGCAGGGGCAGGGAGATGATTGAAGGCCAATGCAGTGGGAAGCACAGTTTGGCTTGATTTGAGATGGAGAAGGGGGTCATGGTGAGAAAACAGGCCATTGGTTGAAGTGCTGAAGGCAGGATCCTGGAGTGCCAAGGATGGGTTGGTAGCATAACTCCTGGAAGGGTAGGCACCAGTGTGCTGATAGGACGACAGAGCAGCAGGAGAGGGGAAAGTGGCAGTAGAAGGCAGAGCACCAGTCAAATACAGCTCTGTGGTGGAGGCGTTGGTACCTGCACAGCACAGAACAGACAATGTAAGGACAGGACAGGCAACATGACTCGATATAATCCAAACATAATGAATTAAATTGTACTCAATGGGCAGAACTTGTGTTTAACCACAGTTATGCTAGGGCTGGGAAATATGGCTTACACATAATATCTTGACATTTTTATGCTATACTGACATGAACGATAACTGTTTAATTTAACCCTTTGATGCATATGATCATTATCGATGTGATCATTTCAGTAAACTTATCTGAATGTAGAAGGAACACAGCTCCTATGT
The DNA here is from genome assembly GCA_035609425.1 of Epinephelus awoara. Classification (NCBI taxonomy): domain Eukaryota; kingdom Metazoa; phylum Chordata; class Actinopteri; order Perciformes; family Serranidae; genus Epinephelus; species Epinephelus awoara. The sequence goes on from CM069294.1 coordinate 26,587,594, forward strand.
GACATTTTAGAGGGCTTTAATTTTGAAATTCAACATCAGACTGTCCTGATGTCCTGTCCTATTGTCTGAGTGACACTCACTTTATTATTTAATACTTGATTGTTTTATTTGCCTATTTTTATTTGTTATTGACAAACTGACTGACTTGTTCACCAGAAGGTCACTTTATTCTGAAATCAGTTTTTACATGCTCTTACCGTAATGTTTAGTATATACACATACAGAAAAACAATGTGGGAGCTGGTTTGACCGACTTTTTCGAAGCAGAGGCTGGCTCGACTGCAGTGTTCTGTACTAGGTGGCGTTTTACGAAATGGCACAGATTCTTGGGATTGTTATCTTTATCAGCAATCATTTAGTAGCATATTTTGTATGTTTCACGTCTGCCCTCCTGAAACAAAACCACCTCCAGATGACAGACCTGCTCCAGGATCTTCCTCTATTTAAAATTTTTAAACTGACTTTAAACTAATGGGCGTGGTTGATCATTTTGTTGTGTGTGTGTGTGTGTGTGTGTGTGTGTGTGTGTGTGTGTGTGTGTGTGTGTGTGTGAGAAAGAGAGAGAGAGAGAGAGAGAGAGAGAGAGAGAGAGAGAAGGGGGGGGGGGGGGGTCTACTGTACATAAATAGGGCCTGCTTTTAATGCACATGTTTACAAAAATGTGCAAGGAATATCCTAATGTCTCAATATGGTAGTCTGCTGTATCACATATGTAATGACATTTGAGTGTATCAGATATGTTTGATGCATCGCCCACTGCTACGCTATGCCTCTTATCTTCAGGAGTTAATTTCACATCTGTCTTTCATGAGAAAATATGATGCAGAAATAATTTATTTGCCAGTGAGCCCCATAGATAATTTCAGAAGTTATATATAAACTGTGTCGTCTATTCTCTATAAGGGGTAAATGTAAAATGTCTTGGTCTAGTACAGTATAATAGTGTTCTGTTCTTACCAGCAGGCCATGATGGGGGTCTGAAAGGAGGAAGCAGTGAGGCACTAACAGGACCAGCCTGAAGGCTTCTAGATTCCATGGCTGACAGGAAGCTCATGATTGAGGTCTCAGAAGTATTACTGCTCGAGTCGAGTGCTCCTAATGATCAAGAGAGAAAAAGAATGATGACCACAGGTAACTAAGAAAACACAATCCTGTGTGCAAAGTGATAGTGATATTTACAAGAGCCTGAGCGATAAATTGGCCAGGCCGATGTATTGGTATAAAACAATACAAAAATTAGATTTGTAATGGAACTAGTTTAGCAAGACAAGGCTTGTGTATTATCCAGACACAATAGCACTGAGTAGAGGTGCAACAGTTCACAAAATTCATGGTTCGGTTCGATATGACTCAGGTGTCATGGTACGGTATGTCTTGGATACAGCAAAATAGAAATGCCAGAAAAACTTCCTTTAATTTTAGTTTTTTTGGGTTTTTTTTAAATTTTATGTTATATTAATTCATAATTTGAGATTTTTCTTTTATGTGTTCAAAGCAGGAATTACCGTCTGGCTGAAATGGGTTTGTGAAGAAATACTGTTATGTTCATAAAGTGTATATGAAGCTATAAATGTAACAATCGACAGATAGATTTTCTATCTCTGGTCTGGTAATGGCGTTATGGGCGTCAGTAACCATACTGCAATGAGCTAGTTTAGCGTAATGTAGGGCTGTCAAAAGCACCATGAAACTGAGTTCGAATATTTTCAAATCAATTTAGTAGAGTTCGAATAATATTCAAATTTATTATTAATTTTTTTATTAATTTATTATTATTATTATTTTTCTTATTAATTTCTTATTATTATGCGCGCACAGACACAACCAACACGCATCTAGTGGAACCTGGGGGTCTGCGTCCCTCTCTGGCCCGGCTTGTGCGCGAGCCATTTCTGCCCAAACGGGATTCGCCTCATTATTAATAGTATGAATTATTAATGATATTTGAATTATCAAATGTAGATTCAAACTTATAAAAAATATATATATATATTCGAATATATTTTGAACTTCGAATTTTTTTTGACAGCCCTAGCGTAACGTGCCTCTCAGTCTGTCTCACTGGAAGAGAATGTTTTGGTTTGGGGTGGGAGGGTCAGATAGCACGTTGCATGTTAAGTCGAGTGAGCTGCCTTGTTGAGCACAGTGGCATTAAGATTTAAATTTAACACAATTTAAGCTGTATATTTAATTTTCCCAATGTAACAGAATAGTTCAACGAATCATTCAGTTTGTAATGCCTACTGAACTGAAAGCCTTGTACCTGATTGTTCAATACAATAACGCAAATTGTTATATCCCCAAGTGATGAGTTTTTAAAAATGTAGTTTTTCAGTGTTTTGAGTGTCACAAAGGAAATTTCATTTACATCCACTCTTTTGATTAGTGGCACAAGTCACAAGGTCATATTTCAAATAAGCAATGCATATAAAGCAAAGATACAGCCATGACTAGATGCCACCAAGGAAGAAAGGTCATTGTAATTTGGGTGAACTGAACCTTTAAGAACACTGTGAATAGCATTCATAACTCACCTGCTGCAGCAGGAAGGTGTGATGTAGTGTAGGTGGGAAGCTGGTGGGTGGAAGTGTAGCTTTGCCTCTGGAGGAGCTCTGCATCAAGGTGTGCTGCACCATAACTGGAACTGCATCGACACACAAACACATAGATGAAAGTTCTCATCTTCACAAGCAGCGGTGACACACCCAACTCGGTAAATGACTTCTCTCAACACACAGCGTGTTAGTTTTCAAGTACCGATTCTGTAAAGTCTTTGCTGGCCACTGACAGACAAACGGCCTACTTGCAGAAAGCGAGCCCTGATAACTGAATGAAGCATGCTTTGAGAAAATATGCTTAATACACGCTACTTAAGTCCGTCACAGAAGGTCAGTCAAGTTATTCATACAAAACACAGCACATCGTTAAGGCTACTATTATGAGCAACACTTATAAAAACAAGACAATGATTTGTGTGGGGGGAAAAGGACCTCTTTGCCTCACAATGTTAGCAAAAAACATAAAAATCTACAAACATTTTGGCAATATTACTCTGAGTGGAAATAACTAGCAGCCTAACAGGCTATGGCATATTAGTTCACCAGTAACTGTTGTTGATGTCCAAAAATAAAAGATAATTGCTCTACTTAGTGTGTGAGGAACTCTGATAATGTTTACCTGAGCCAATTACTGTAGGGGGGAAAAAAAGTTTAATATCTGATGCATTACATCATATTCTCTCCAGGGAAAACTCGTAGGAAACTAAAATAAAATCGGAGGTAATCAGACGCAGCCATCCTGATCTGAAGTGTTCCCTTTTTGCCAGAAGGTAAACATCTGTGGAAGAACACAGTGCTGAAAGGGAGTCATCAGCCTCTTTTTCTGGTCCCTTCAACAGACCCACACACACGTACCAGCAATCTTCTGTTATGTAACTCTTCTTTTCTGTTTGACTATTAAGTAACATACACCTATGCTCCATTGATGGAATCCAACACAACAGATCTGCCGCATATTTACATTTCTGAGGACTGTGATGTTTGCTTGTTGTTGACAATGGCAGAAATGTGTTAATTAAAACAGTATGTTTTCTAACCGAGGTTGTAATGGTGGTGTTACACTGGACTGCATTATATTAAAGTGGAAATAGACAAGATTTTTGCTTTTATTTATCATGCTGATTGCATAGTGTAATGGCTATAAAGTAATGACACAATCGGCGTTTAGATCGACTTCCTGTCAGCCTCACTTTCACTACACAATTCTATCTGCCCCTGGGTACGATCCCCTGGGAAAATTAAGGTCCTATTTACGACACAAAGGAAGTGCGTTAACCATTGCACAATCAAAACCGGAAGATTAGGGCTGCACAGTGTAAGGAAAATATGTGATATCTGCTTACGCTGTTGAATAGCGCCACATCAAGACAGTAAAGATATTACTTGCGATAAAAAAAAGATATTTAAGTTTACTCAGTTCTGCCTTTCTGCTGCTTTAGTATACTGCTAAAATAAAACAAATTGCCTGTGGATTTTTAAAAAAAATTAAGGGAATAATTTCCTACATTCTTTTACTGAACAAACTGCACATTGAAGTCAACACAAAATACAGTTCAGTTCTCTAGTAATATGTTATATCAACCAACTAAAATAAAACCCTGAGTGCAATATTGCAGTCTTTTGTGATGTTTATTGCGCAAGTTGACACTGCAATAACATGAAAAAATAATCAAAAACTATATACTGTGCCACCAACCACCAGCATTTTTGTTCCCCACGGTAGCTATCCCCAGTTACCAAAGAGTATCAGTGGAGTTACTATCCCCGGCAGCAGAAACGCGGACATGGAAGTGACTGAGGGAAACAAAATGCAGTGTGTCCCTGTTGTTGGTAGTTGTTCGGCTCTGGGGAAAAATGAAAACAATCAGTGTGTCTTTTTGACAGCGGCAATGACAACACTTAGAAACACAAGTGGGATGGGAGGAATTAAATGTTGTCTGTTTCCACTTTAATATGTGTTTCTAATGCTTCCCCACCCCTTCCAGAAAAGTTTGGATGGGGTGGGCACAACAATTCAAGTCACACCTCTCAACCTCTCGATATACAGTATTATAATACATAACACCACGCAATAACATCACACTATTATCGTTGTAAAGGTGGAATAAATGGCTGAGCTGTTGTGCTAAACTGCATTAGATTTTTAGAGGTGTACCTAATAAAGTGGCCACTGTGACAATTGATATTCATATTCATATTGTCTTAATGAAACACAACTGTTTCTTTTATAACTCATCTGTAATGGCGAGAGGACCATAAACATTGATTTCTCGTTCATCAATCGATTAAGTAATAATTTATACTGCCTAATAAAGAGCATCATATTAATCTGCTCCTGTCTTTCTAGTTATTCTTTAGGGAGGGTTTCATGTGAAACAACTGAAGTGATTTATTTGTGCTGCTTGTGAGCACAAACTGATTTATTTGTAGCACATACTACTATTTTGCCATCAAGCATGAAGCCTTTTTTTATAATTGCAATATGGAGTAGAGCATAATACAACAACTTGAGTTTAGCAAAGTTAGAGTTTTACAGCTTTGGCATGTTTGCTGTTACATCAGCTCTGTTTTTATCTAATGGAAGTTCAGTTGTATTAGTTAACATAATGTCCATGACAGCAATGTGACTTAAATAATGATATAAACATGTGCAGACTTCGACACGTCGCCTCTTAGCTCTTAGATAACAACACCAATAGCTATGCACTACTAATTTGAGGTGCCATAACTGACATGACTAGCATCGGTAGCTACCTATCATGTTAGGGCTTTGGCGAGCACCTGTGGGTGTATAAAACAGGCCGATAAAATGCTAGTTAAAGCTGTCTAGCTGGTTAAACTTATCAGAGGTATAAAATTATCTCCCTCTCTACTTAACACCAACTCTGCACCATGCTGGGGAGGCGGTGTGCTAGCGAAAACTAGCAAGGTGGGAGACAGTAACAAACGGCTAATGAACCACTGACAAGTCAAAGCCCCAACAACTCCGATCAAATTCCGATATCTGTGAAACCCCTCCAGTGTTCCCGATAACAAGGACCTCTGCACTTTTCTCCACACGCAAAGCTAGGCCCCTCCATCACCGAGATTTCCTTCGTAAGGTGCCCTCTCCTTCATCTTTTACCTTGGCTTGACACTAGCGGTGCTGCGGTCATAGGCCCAAGAAGCTACGGTCTGTGCTGGTGGGGCCAGCGCGTCCGCGAAGCTGGAGGTCGGGTAGTTTCTGTCCATCATCCGGTGAGAGATTCACTTCCCCGGCGGAGCTTCGTGGAGCAGCGGACACACATCGTAGCAGCCCGGGGTCCAACCCACCGACCGACCGACGGACCAGGGTAGGCAGTCCCGACAGAGCACCGCACAGCCCTAAAAACCGAGATATATCCTCGATAAAAGTGAAGCTTCAGCCCTCAGAGTGTGTTCGCTGATTTTTGTTCATCCCCGTCATGGAGAGAGTCAAGCCCTGCATGGTTTCACGTACCCATGTTGGTGGATTTCCCAGGATGCACCGCAGACTTTGCCTGGAAGTTTTGTAGTTTTCCTTCCTTCCACCCAAAAGTTCAGCTTCATCTCCAGTCTGCGTATTTATTAAAAAACATCATTTGAAATACCCAAACTTTATTCCTACACTATCACAGAGCCCCAGATCCCCATGAAATAATTTATTATACCCAGACTTGCTTTGGATAATATGTTTAAATTGTTACAACAATATCAAATTTATCCTCAATGAATTAAATATTAATAATATTAATAATGTTGTGGATGTCTCTGGAGCCTAGAAACTGTAAAATATTTGTTCCTTTTTTTTTGTAACTCCCTTTTATGAGACTTTTTTTATTTTTCAATAACTTTTGTGCTTTTATCAGCAGCCATATTGACAACCATTATATGTCATTTGGAAAAATGTACCATATGGCATCCTTGTAGTAACTAGGCTAAATCTTTTCTTTTTATTAGATTTTAGAACAAACGCTGCAGTATATTACAACTAGGAATGAATGAATACACTTTCTTGGATAATTTTAATGGCAAAATTTCACATCAATACCATAAATTTACTGATAAAAAGGCAAAGCTTCTTCATTTTCACAAAGGATGCCAAACAGTACATTGGCTTGGAAACAGAAATGCAAAATGATTATTCGGGCAAGGGTATTATCTCCAAATTATATAAGCCTCTGAGTCTTCTGTATTAAAAATTGAATGCCTGGAAAGAAGACCTAAAAGAGGATTTCCCTTCAGAGGACTGGGAAGCAGCAAGTGCTGAAGCATAAACACAAACTGTTAATACTCGGCTCATATTGCTGCAACATGACTGGTTAATGAAGACATATGTGACATCAGAAAAATTAAACAAGTCTAATAACACTGTCCCAGACCTGTGTGTGTTTGGTGTGGACAGGAGAAATGGACCTTTTTTCACTGTGTCAAAGAGTTCTGGCAGGAGATTAAACAAGCTCTGGAGAATATATTGAGCATACAATTAACACAGGACCCAAAGTTTTCATTCTTGGTTTACACCCTGACAAACATCTTACATCCAAGAAAGATATTGCTGTCTTTAATCTCTGTCCAAAGCTTGCAAAAAGACTTATCTCACTGTCTTGGGAAAAGAGCAGTATACCAAAGTTCATTAACTGGATTAAAGAGTTCTCCATAACTCTACCTCTGGAAAAGATGTCATACATCATTTAAGATAAACAAAAATCACTCTTTGGAGTCATTTGGGGTCCTTTGCTACAATATATGGAGAATGTTGATTTATGTATTGTGATGAATGCAGTGGTGTGTTCCATGTGAACTCTGTGTTTGAGTTTAATACAAGGTACAATCAATGAAACATGACATGAATATAACAATATGGGAACCCTCTTTGGAAAACAGAAACCTCCTTTTAAAATGACACATCATTTATTATTGTTGTTGTTGTTTGCATTTTGTAATCTTTAAAATGTCTGAAATGTAAGGGAAGACGTTGTTTTGTTGTTGGACAATAATCTCTGTGCTTTCGATATGTCTTTAGCTGAGAACACAGTTGTTTCCCAGTTCTTTAAGGTATCTGAAAATTACTTTGGCTTGATTTGTTTTCTATGAATCCAAAGGCTGTGAAAAATAATTGAATTTTGTTTAAATCTTATTATACAACATTCTCCCACAAATAAGGTTCAGTTCATGTAGTTTTTAGCCTCTGAACAAAGTGTCGTACAGTACAATAAATGTGTTCAAACCTGATACAGTGACACTACACAATGATAGCAGTTGAGTCTAAAATCTTTATACAGTTGATGTCATTAACTGCAGTGTTCAAGTTTGTGTTCTTAGGACCTGTAGGGTAGGACCTGATAAGTATAAAAAAAACTGAACATTGTCAACGATAATAAAAAAAATGTCCTCACAGGAGATAATAAAGTCTCAATGTCCTTTAACAAGCTGATGAAAAATTCCCAGTGTCTGCAAATGAGTACTTCCTGAATAACAGCGTCTTGTTACTTTTTGTTTCAACCATTGCATTTGATCAGGCACTTTACTTTACAGGGTCTCAGGAGGATATACAATTTTCATCTACTATGGCCCAACTAAACCCTTAAAGCTGATCATATCTACACAAAGTCTCAAAGTGAGAATCAGTACAGAGCCACCTTGCACACATGCACACAACATCACACACAGTTGAAAGATGAGACAATAGTAATTAAAATATGTATTTTATTAAAACATCTATAAAAGATTTTCAAGTAGTTATAATTCAGATCAGCTTCAACACAGCAGGCCCTCAACACGTTCTCATAACATCATGATGAAACTCTATAATGGTAATTTACAGGGACATAATAACTTCTTTAACCTTGTTTTACTGTATCAGCTGATGGCGATGAGACACCAGCATCCGACAGGCTTGCATAAGGCACAGTTGCCTGTTACTGCTGTGCCACATCCCAACTGCTGAACTATGTTTTAGCCATCACATCAATCACAGCTATATTTCTCAGTGTAGAATTGTAAAATATTCTGCTGTGTAAAAATAAAATATGGTAAATCTGCCTTTCCATTTCTAGTACATTTAATAATTAACCATAATATATTGAACGTAAACATGACTTCACTTATTATAAGAGCACATTTAAAGAGGTAAAAGATGATGATATGAAAGTACAAAGTGAATCTTAACAAAGCAAGCTGGTAGGCCAGTACACCAAGAACACTTGTATTATCCTTATTATAAAGGGATTTTCCGTATGGCGATATATAATACCATCACGCCACTGAAATCAGTTCGGCTGTTACTATTTTTCCTTCTGAGGGAGACAGGGAGGTGTACGACAGCACAATCAGTCTGTCTCCCTTAAATTACGAGTAATACTTATCGTGTAATGAAACATAATCATACTCTCACTGTCACTCCTTCTACGCATGCTGTGCCTAAAGCAGTCGCTCCTTAAGGGCCTAAGTACTCCAGCAACTTAAATCTCTCAGGTCCAAACACAGTATTGAATCTTCATTTTCATTATACAAAAAGCAGCAAACTGTGTAAAATCTTATTCAGCACAGGGTTGAGGTTATATTACAGAGCATAATCACACATGGGAGAACCTGTTCTCCCATGTGTGATTATGCTACAGTAGTAGAGGCACATTAGAAGGGGGATTACACTGTTAAGGAAAATGTAAACCAACAAACCAGAAAGGTTAGAGATGCATTAGTGGAGAAAGATGATCAGGGAAATAAAAAAAAAAAAGGCATAAAGAAGTGTTTTGAATCTTGTGATGATGAAAACTTGGTATACAATGCTAAGCAGAGCAGCACAACCTAAATTGTCTGCTTGATGCTGACGCACATGCGGAGATGCTGTCCCGAAGATACTACCGCCGAATAGTTCCAGGTTGTGAGCTAAAAGCAAAAATAAGAGATATTACACAAATATGTTTGAATGTTCTTTCTGTGACCGCATCATGGGTTGTGTACGAGAAAAACCTGAACAGTGAGTTGTGATATAACTGAAAATATGAATGCATATGCAAATACCCAGGATAGGGAGGAGGCGGCGCATCATGTGGCCCACTCTTTGCGATTGCCTGCTCATAGGAAGGCAGTCCCGGGGGGTCTATTTCCTCCATAGGGGGTGGGGGTACAGGTGGGAGCACAGGTTGTAAGGACACCTCCTCCAGCCGTCGCATTATTAGAGAAGCATTACTCCTCCTCGGTCGCGCCCGAATGGAGCTGTGAGGGGAGTGTAGACATACATGTGTCATTGATATGTGGACAACATAATGCCTTTGAGTAATAAGGTTATGGTGGAACTTTATTCTTTTTATACAACAAACTGCATTTGAGAAGAAGCATTAACACAGTTTCAGACTGCTAGCCCTGCACCTGCTTATGTGTGCTCACCTTTTTTCTCAGATAACGTTATGCGTGCTCACCATATTTTTTGATCCTGACATTAAGGAGGTCTGTACCATACGCGGAATTATCTGAAGAGGTCTCTTCCCCTCCAAAATAATCAGACCTGATGATTTTGAACCATTAAAAACACTGAATGAAGCAGTTTCACATTAAAAAAATCAATGTTTCTGACACTCTTGTCATGGAGGGGCCATGCCACGAATTACAGTGGCCTACGTGAAAACTTAAATGTCCCTATTTAGAGCTAGTGTTTAGTTTGTCTGTTCTGGGCTACTGTAGAAACATGGCAGTGCAGAATGGCAATTTCTGTAGACGAGGACCCGGTCCCTAAGTAGATATAAACGTCTTATTCTAAGATAACAAAAACACGATTCCAATTTCCATTTTACACTAAAGAAAACATACTTATTATATTCCATTTCTGCCGATACATCCCCCTTAATCATACACACTGAACCTTAAAACAATTAATAAAAGAATAATTTGCAACTGTGTTGATGATAGTCTCATCATTTCAGGTCATTTTCACTTTGATTCATCAAAACAAATAATCCTAATCAAGAAAATAATCTGTAGATTAACTGGTATATATTGTAAATTAGCTGCAGCCCTCAACAGGTAAGAAGAAAAGATACTCAACAGGAGCAAATTACAAATTAAAAGATACTCTAACTTACTTTGCACGGCTGAAGTTGTTCTTGCATTTTTCTTGACAAAAATACCAGATCAGGAGGCCAACGATAACAATGGCCACTCCACCAGCGATCAGTCCCACCAAAAGAGATGTCACATCAACCCGGGAGCGCTTGTCCTTATCTGTGGATCATCACAGACCAAATTGAGTCACTGGTCAGCATGTAATAAAAGGTAGCCAGCTGAAAATCACAGAGCGGTTGCTCTTTTTCATCAGATATTGTTTCTAAAGGCAAAAGATACCAATATACAATAGTTTGACTTTCTGTAGCAGCAGATATACAATTATCAGATCTATTCAGAATTCAGTCCTCATTGCTGATGCAAAACACAGGAGAGTACAGAGGTGATTTGCACCTCACAATTGGAATTTGAGCAATAGGTTGCATAACTAGCAATAATTTTCAAAGCTGCAGTACGCTTTTAAACAAGTGGTGAAACTGGTTTTGAAAGCAGCATAACATAATTGTGCTTGCTACAGGCAAGGCACAAGTGTTCCTTAACAACACATAGCCTACACCACTGGTTCCCAACCTGGGGGTCCCGACACAATAAGGGGGTCACTAAAGCTTTACTGGAAGCTGTGATGCGTTCTTGATTTTAAGGGGTGTAAATATATTAAGCAGGTTCATGGCTCAGGGTTTTGTTCATTGCTTTGAAGAAAAGTAACTGACATTGTTATTTGTTAATGTTAAGATTATTACTTAAGATATAAACCTTAGGGCACAGTGAAGCCCTGAACACATGCTTTACTCAAAGAGCCTTCACTCCCTGCTAAACAGCCTCCTCTTGCATTAGAAAAGTACCCAATTAAAACAACCGAAGAGCTAATAGAACAATGGCAAAGCATCAGGGAGAAGACAACACTGAATTAGTCAAAAAATAGGGCTACTAAATATGTGAAATTGTTAAAAATTAAAATATAATACATAACACGGGCAGAAAATTGAATAAAAAGTCATTGAAAATGTCAGGAAAACTAATCAACTATGCAATGTTCATAATAATCTTCTCAGCATTCATCCAAATCTCTCATTTTACACAGTCTCCCTGCTGTTATTGTGTTCAATATCTGGGTTAATGATACAGTTTATCAGTTGTTCTGCATTGTTATTATGCAAATATTACATTAAATATCCATAAAAGATGTCTCTTAGTAAACAATTTGGCACAATATATTTGATAGCATGAATTTAAAATGATCTATATAACAAATGAAGGCATGTATCTCTTTCTTTCTCTTACCTGCATTGTATTTCTTCCAGAAATCATCCTGCAAAACAGAGCATCATGGTTAGTCTGTCCTCTGCTGTACGGCCTCTCTGTTAGTGCTCATGAGCAGCAGCCCACTGAACATCACCACTTAACTGTAGCCGGGATGTTTTCAAAGACCTCCCTCGCTTCTTCGTAATTGCAGACTTCTTCATAACACTCCCGCTCCAGATTTCCAGGGACGAAAATCTCAAAGTCAAACCGGTTGAACAGCAGATGGCGACCCAGGAACGAGTTGGCGTCCCCCTCATCTACAAACACTAGAGTCCAACAACAGGTGATATGATCAACAGCTGAACTGATACACCTGAATGGTTGAGGTTGATCAATCTCTACAGTATCTCACCTTCTTGGTCTTCATGTTGCGACAGTAACCTCCTCGTACAGGCCAGATGTCCACATGACAGGAGTTGAAGGAGTATGAACAGATGAAACAACATGGTCACGCGTGCACCTGCGCGCGGAAAGCGGGTGGGGCATTAATAGGTGGTACAGAGGGCAGAGTACCATTAACAACACCTCTGCAAACCACTATCTGTACACTTCTATTAACCACCCAGCGTCAGATACTTGTCTTGTACTTTACCTATGATGTAAAGAGGCGCATACTGACGGGCAGAGTTCAACAACAGCTCAGGGAAACAGCCCGAGGAGTGGTAGGTACGTGTCCCAGCCTCGGCGCTGATAAGACGACTCAGGAAGCGCTCAGCGGCAGTCACAAACAACAACACAGCTCACCAACTTCCTCACAACAACTTTAACACGGCTCATCGTTTAAATACAGAATACAGTGCACTACAGCTGTGGCAGTCCATGGAGAGCCCAGGAGGGTCCCGGTGGGGTAAAAGAAAGGTTTTGTTTACTCCCAACAGATGTGGCCTCGGTGACTCCTCAGCTACCTGCGCAGACTCGACCAGTCGATCACGTTTACCTGGATACTGTGATAAGTTCAGTGAGTAGAGTGGCCGCTAGATGGCAGCTCAAGCCAGGAAAGTGAAAGTACTTTCAGCAAGACTTTTCACACCTAAGTATAAAATAGCATTACTCATGCATCATCTAGCTTATGACTGTGAGTCAGATGCCACAACTGTCCTCCTCCCAGTGACAAATCATTGAGGCCTTCACCCCTGATCATACTGAGGCAGCACTTACTGTGTGTATTTTGAAAGAAATACTTCACCCACAATATGACCATTTGCAAATGTTACCTTGAAATCATGTCCTTGTAGGAAAAACATATATCTCTGCCTTTTCATTATAGATATTTAGCGGCTGCTTTTTTTTTCCAGGGCAAATTTTTAAGTTCCACAGTTTAAAGGAATACTTCACCCGCAAAATGCAATTTGTATATCAATTAGTCATTTAATTCAATTTTATTTATAAAGCCCAGTATCACAAATCCCACCTTGCCTCAGGGGGGTTTACAACACACTTCATTCCTCTGTCCTTGGACCCTGACAGCGGGTCAGTCATGCCTTGTTACTCTGAATTCATGAAGAAAAAATAGTTTTCTTTCACATATCTCTGCAGAAAATGGTGAATACATTGATTTATTGATTGATCGGGGTCCATGTTTAAGAACCAAAAAAATCTATCAAAACATCTGGTTACAAACTCTCTTTCACCTCCTGCAGTATAAGCTGTTACTTTATAGCTGTGTTTATGTCATGTTTAGCTGGTTGTCTTATTGTATCTGTTTTTAAATGCACTAATGAAGTGGCAGCCGTAATCTCATTATATTTAATATATGAGGACAATAAAGCTCTCTATTCTAGTTTTGTTGTTGTTAAACGTGGTCCCCAGTCGATCAATAAATGATGTGTTCGCCGTTTTCTGTGGACGCATGAGAGAAAAACAAACATTTCTGATTAGACTGATGTGATGGTTTCATGGCTTGTGTTTTGTCATGTAACCTCTGGGTGATTTTCCCGGCTAAGATTTATTAGGATATAAAGAGCCATCCTACTTTAATGACACTTAAAGCTTAAAGGGTCATTCTGTCTCAGTATCAATGCTGTATCTTCACTCCTCGTGGGTGGAACCAAATAACTGTTGTAACACGATGCTATCCTTTGGGATCTTTGCATCAGGACCCTTTTAAAAACAACAAACCTTTATGACCTCTCAGTAGCTCCGCAGCTGATGAGTCCATCACCATGCACAGGCCTTGTATGGGAAAAAGTTGTGTAATGGGTTCTGAAGTCATTCTGACAGAGAAGAGCTTTCTGTGTTAAAATACACTTACTCTGACATTTTCCACCACAAAGAATGGTTACTATAGCAACTTTAGAGACACCATAAACAGCTAAACACCCAGCAACACAGCAAAGATAAAGCTCCCCATTCTGCCTGGCAAAGCATTCATAACAGTGTTTATGTTTTACACTCTCCGTGTAAATACACATATCTGTCTGTGAGCCTCTGGGCCTCTGGGTCGATGTTTATGTAACACAGAGATAGGATGCAATTGAACATTATCTGGCTGACTACTGGATGGTGCTAATTGAAGGGCACTGAGAGCCCATCTCTCATACTTGGCTACGTCTCTGGATACCGTCAGGGTCTGAGATTTACCCAGACGAACGTTGATATGAAGAAAATGCATGACACAATTGAGAGATTCTAGACTTTATCTAGCCTGTGACGTCAGATGATATTGCCACCTTACACCACATACTGCCATATCAATGTTTGTAATGAGTAATAGTGTCTCACTGCTGGGGAATCCATACATCAGCTCACATAGCAAGGTTGGTGCTCATGCACAGGAAGGTGTGATCAGTGGTGAAGTATTTAAATCCATCACCTAAGTAAAAGATAAGTAAAAATACTGTACCTACTTCTTAAATTAGAAGTAAGTAAACCTGCTTTTCCACGAGCATAATGCACTTAAAAGTATCATAAGTAAAAGTGCTCTTTGTGTAGAAAATAATGACCCTTTACTGTTGTAGCTGGTTGACACTGGAGCTAGTTTTTGCCACTTTATGTACAGTTAGGTGGTTTAGTCGTTCTTAACAACGGGTCAAGCTCTGTCCAAAGAGTCACAAAATTAATGAAGTACTGGGACATAATTATTTGGGTGAGAACAAAGAACTAGAACAAGTTTTGCTGTTCTGCAATCTGTAAATGTAGTATAAATTTACCTTTTTGGTGAACAGTTATGTAAATGAAACCATCTGAGAAATGTAGAGAGGACATCTTCGTGGAACTGTTAACAACTCAGACATCTGAAATGTGAAAATTCAATATTAATATTAATATAATATTAATATTAATATAATATTACTTTTTTAAGATTATTTTTTTGCCTTTGGTGACAGGACAGTTTGAAGTGTGAAAGGGGGGGGAGATAGAGGGGAACAACATGAGGCGAAGGGCCACAGGCTGGAATCAAGCCTGTGGTCAATGTGGCAAGGACACTGCCTTCGTACATGGGATGCCTGCTCTATACCCACTGAGCTACTGGGTTCACCCTTAATCTTAAAAGTAACTATTGTTCATAGCTGTAAAATAAATGGAGTGCAGTTAATATAAGACAATGTATCCGTCTGAAATGAGTTGAAATGGAAGTATATATTAGCAGAAAATGTTAAAGTAAGTCAAAATTGACCTGAGCTTCATGTGCAAACGAGGCTCAGCTCCCAAACGGAATATCAACTCATTTGCTTTTCATCACTGAACAATGCAGGCCTACCTCTATCTGACTGTGATAAGAAGAGGTTGTGAGGCTTGCACAAGATAAACCAACCACAGCGCACAGTATTTACATCTGGGACATCTCATGTGACAGACCATCTACAGAACAGCTACTAAAATCCAGCGAGACAAATTACAGACAAGAAGACAGAGACATCACTTCTACAGAATGAGAAAAGTAGCTGTGAAGCCATTTCTTTGCAGAGAAAAAGAACATATACGGAGCGATGGAAACCAAGATATGTCTTCACAAACAATGTGCTAAGCCTGAGTCACATTGGTTTCTATCTGCTCTACGCTCGGAGCTTGCAGGTGGCTGTGATGAGGTTATGCTCCTGACAATGTGTTCTGTGATTTACACTCGCTGATAAGAGTCGGAGATGCTTGCTCCCTGTGGACAACTGGACAGAAGTGAGCAGTGAGCCTCCGCAGACCTCTGGTATGATAGGAAAAAGAACACACTGCAGCAATAAATGTGTATGCCTAATGTCAATTTTATCAGTGGAAATATTTTAGCGTCAGAGCTGAAATGATCAGATTGTGTTGGAGTGGCACATCATTAAAAATCAAACGGGCTGAGCTGTGGCTGAATTAGTCAAAGAAAACGCTGTGCATTCGGGGTGGGGGTGGGGATTTAAAGAGTGCAATGTCAGTAGTCTGCACTTTGTCAGTTTGTGCTGATTTCATCACCGCCCCAGAGGGAGAGAACTCCAACAGACCCCTTTTACACCTAATGCCTGGGCCATATATCATTAAGAGTTCACATCCTAATGCTTTGGACCGGTGCCTGAGAACAGATCTCTGCGCTGGATAAATGGCACTTAACTTTACATCAATGGGCGAAGGAGAGGTAGACTAAAAACTGGAATTTAGCAGCCCTTGTTTTCCCACTATTCAGACACATCAAGAGACATTGAGTCATGCTGACTGCAGCTCAACAGTATCTTTTAACCCGGTGGACAGCCTCAAATTTGTAATGGCAGTGAATCAGCCTGCACCACAGGTTTTAAGCGCTGATGCTACAGTAATGCAGCTCCGACCCCAGCAGACAGGGTCATCTTGAGTTCACATTACTATTGTCACCTCTCATGTGTTCCCAGACAAGTGACCCTCTTGTTGCAGGCTATTTCTCACCCCAAGTCACAGCTCATCTAATACTGGCATGCCGTCCTCTAACTGAAACCAGATGTTGAGAGCCGCTGGAGGACGAGCCCCCATTAAAGTCACTGTGTGGCTTACGGAACAGATCATATGGCAACTGGTGGGGTAGTTGTCTGAAGAAGACTGATGGTATACTGTATGTATTATCCATTAGCGGCATAGCAACGTTTCTCGTGTGTTATACAACTAGCAGTGTTTGTGACAACTTCAAAATAACTCTAGCAATCTTTAATTATTAAACAAGTAAGGGACATTCACAGGTGATCTCCATTGTTCTTTTATTGGATGAATATAAAAGCTGATCAATTCAGTCTGGGAACTTGGAAAGCAGATATGAGTAGAGGGCCAGGCAGTCTAGACAGTTGGGTTAAGGTGGAATTAAGAAGAAGGTGACAGGGCTTGCAGGCTGGTCTTGACGGCTGCAAGGTTGGCCTTCCAGGAGCTGAGGCTGTCGTGCAGCTGCTGCCACTGCTGCTTGCCAAAGGTGCGGTGTGTGCTGTGGCTGATTGAGTGGAAAACAGAAAAGCAAGAATGTTAAATTAACAAAAAAAAAAAATGCAGGCCAAGGTCACATCTCACAACATTGAGAAAATAAAAGAGCTACAGCACATGCAACTCTGACGAGACATGCCATTGCCTGTATTCTGTATTAAGGCGTCAAATCACAGCCATACAGAGGCAGAATCATGTGAATTAAAATGAACAGAAGGAAATCTATGAACAATGACACTTTTTCTATTTTCGACAAAATGACACATTTCTCTGCAGACCAGAACAAACAGCACCCTTAACCTTGACTAGAGAGACCAGATAGCTTTGCTCAGATTCAGGAATACATACTCATCCATATACTAGTTATTTAACCAATCCTTGCAGCCATGTACACGCCCATCATTAACAATTAGAGAAACAATGCCAAAAGATCAAATGGACAGCTCCACAGAAGACAAACACATCGACAGCAGTTCAGTCTGTGAAAAGCCCCTCCTTTCCATGCACACTCTGAAGTTCAAGTTAAAGAGAAACTGCTGGTTTTTAACCAGCTCTGTGTCAGCGCAGAGTGGGCAGATGAATGGCGTTTGGCTTCCCCCCCCCCGTGTCACCAGCACCCAGAGCTCCCTGCCCATCCCCCAGGAGAGGTCCCCCTGATCATTGATGACCCGTTTCGCATCCCCTCACGGTCAGTCAGCTACTGCAACAAATAAAATTGAAATCTGGGGGAAACAGTTCTTACCTCACAACAACTTTTCGCTGTGTCTGGTCGATTTTGCAGTACACCATCTTGGTCCGAACAGCTGGAAAGAAAAAGCAGACAGGAAGGGAATAAAGCAGCAGCAAAAGCTCAGACAGAAAGCAATAAAAACACCAGCGGTGTAACTAAGTGCGTTTACATACAATACTGAGGTGCTTGTACTTTAATTGAGTATTTCTATTTAGTGCTACTTTGTACTCAAACTCCTCTTAATTTCAGAGGCAAATATTTTACTTTTTACTCCACTACATTTATTTTAAAGCTTTAGTACGATATTTATCAGATCAGATTGTCAATATAAAAAAATATAAATCAACAAATACATTTCAATGTGTTAATATGGATTAAACTACCCAGCAGTATATTAAGTAATCAAAATTACCTTTACCTTTAATAGCTGCAACATGTAATTGATGAACACAGTAAGCATCAATAATTATAATCCAATATACTTTATTCTGAAAGGGGACAGTCTTCATAAAGAGTACTTTCACTTGTAGTACTTTAAGTACATTTTGACTCTTAATACTTTTATATTTTTACTTAAGTAAAATTTTGAATGCAGGACTTTTACTTGTGAAGGCCTTTGCACACAAAATCCGTATCGTAATCGTATTTTTATCCAGAATTCTTGATCAACTGAAAATAAATACAACCTCATGTAACGTTTTTACACAGACACTAAAACTTTTGTCTGTCATTTAAGTTTTTGGAATGGGTTTAATTTTCTGCCTTTTGTTCACATCCGTCAAAGCAACAACGGCAATTAGACAAACAACACATATGATATAAAATATATATATATAAATATAATAGATAATTTGGATGGATAGATAGATAGATAGATAGATAGATAGATAGATAGATAGATAGATAGATAGATAGATAGATAGATAGATAGATAGATAGATAGATAGATAGATAGATAGATAGATAGATAGATAGATAGATAGATAGATAGATAGATGACTTATTTTTGCTGTGTTGACTATTGTCATTTGTGTAATCAGTTGAACATTTTATTCACTGCCTTTTAATTGCATTTGTGCTTTGGCAACACATGTTAAATGTCATGCCAAAAAAGCCTATTGAACTGATTGAATTGAAAGAAAAGAAAGAGGGAGTGTGTGAGTGTGTGGAGACAGCTCAGCCTTCAGGGAGCCACAGTACCAAATGTGACACGTGGGCAAAGAAGACAATAGAATGCGTTGGACTCAGTGTGCAAGGCTTCTGTGTGTAAGATTTTTTATCAGATGACAGACTAAAAAAAAATTAAAAAGAAAAACACAAAAATACAGACTCAGAGTGCAAAGGCTTTAACTTGCCTACTTTTAGTGTTTTTACATCGTAGTACTGCTACGTTTACTTAAGTCAAAGATCTGAGTACTTCCTCAACTAATGATAAAAAAAAAGCTTTAAGAGAGAACACACTTGGACAGTGAAAACAGAGAGGAAGCTAATCTGAGTCAGACACTACTTTAAATGCTATACTTGGTTGTATGCCATTCTTTCATTGTAAAACCCTTCTGGTGGCTTATATGATCACCACTGCATTCTTTCTGGTATGGGAAGAAAAGTCAGAAGGATGTGTCTGTTTGTTACCACTGTTCAATCAATACACCTTTTTCCCCTCATTAGACACCTAAGAGAAAATAACAGCAAACTTAACAAGTGTAGACAGCAAGGATTAATTTGAGGTGAAGTGCTTGTACCGTCAATGACAAAGGCCTCAACGTCATCGGCGCCGATCTGCAGCTCCTGTTGCATGGTATCGAAGGAGATCTCCTTGAATTCCACAGCCATGCCCATGAATGTCAGCAGACGCATCTTGGACATGTTTTGCTCGTGAGACAGGCCTGGAGAGCAACACGCAGGGATCATTAAGCACAAAGCGGTCACAGTCGATTACTCTGGACTCGGGGAGTTTCCCTGTGATAATTGTTTCTACATTTAGGGGCATGCAGTCAGGGAATCTACTCATTAACACAAACACCACTCACACATTGTCTGTTTTGAGAGTCCATCCTACACATGCTTGTAATTACACCAAAGCCTTTGGTAGTGACAAAGAGACACATTGCTGACACACACACATTCCTGCACTGTGTCAACAGCACACAGTTCATTGGCTCCATGTTCATAAGAGTTTAATACAGGAGAAGGTGGTTCAGATGGTCTTTGAGTATACTTTTGTACTACAGAGGTATTTATACAAAACAACATGCCTGGTAATCAAATTTGTCGTGCCATAAGCTTGTTTTCCTTTATTAGAGATTTTGACATTTTCCCGTATCATAGCAACAGCAGTTCTAATCCCAATAAGTCTGTCCTTACAGTGAGACAGGCCTGAAACGGTTTAAACACTAGTTAAAGTCAAAGAAAAACTACAAACTACTTTAGAGAGGGTACTCCCTTGATACACTCTTACAGTGGCAGCATTATACCACAAAACAGGTTTCTTAGTAAGCATATCACATCATAGTACACTTAGAATATGTCAATACTGATTTATAAATATGGTAAGGAACAGGGACACATTTAAAATCACTCAAGATCTACGTGTACACTAAGGTTGTAGGGTAATCAGATTAGTGCAGTACATGTTAATTTGTCCTAATTTATTCATAGTGTTCTGCATTTTAAACATGGTCATTTATGCGTGTTTGAGTAGAGGTGATGAAACTTATGTCTCAATTCATGGTTACTTACCAAGAGAGTCAATGAAGTCTTTGTTACTCTGGTAAAACTTTACATATGCTGCTAGCTTTCCGCTCACAAAGATGGTTAATAGCTGAAAAGAGAGTCAGAACATAGAGAAATGTCATTTTAACACTCTAGAGACAGAGTCACGTCATTTGTGTCCATACAGGCTCAAATTGTAATCATAACCGTGTCCAGAGTAAGGACAGGAGACAGATCACTGGCTACAATGCAGAAATGTTATCCTTGAACATAGGGCTAAACCTGTGGTTCCCAACTGGTAGGTTGCAGGTCCATTCTTGATGGACCGGAAGTAACTCACATATGTTGAGTTTGTAAAAAACACACTTTACTTGTTAAGTACAGTGAATTTCCAGCACAGTTTTTATTTTGAAATGCAGTTTCCTGTGACAATGGACAGCTACTTGACAGAGACCGCAAACTACCTCAAAGACATGGCCAAACACAATTATGATGCTGAATGTATCAAACTGTGTGGACCTTGAAGTAATGACTGAGAAAAAATCTGGATCGCGTGGATGGACCAGCTGGGAACCACTGAGCTCAACTATTAATACCTTTAGAAATTCCAGTTTGGTGACCCATGAAAAAGCTTAAAGAAACTGTGCACACACCCTATTAAGAAATATTTTTTTCATTGTCTCAACCCGTTTCGCTGGTATTGTACAAACATTCCTGCTACTCACCGTTCAACCTTTATAACTGGTCACCATTTAAATATTGGGTTGTGTTTGCCTTAGCTGTCACAGAGACTACACGTCAAACCAACACAATCATAAAGGCTTTCACATCAGTGTGTGTCGTAATTATAATCACATGACCTAAGTGGGCATTCTACACATACAAGATTAACAGGGTTGGTGGCATGACTGATGGAAAATTTGTTTTGGAAAAACAATGCTTTCCGTTTGCTTTGGAACAGACAGAGTGACAGATCACTAAATTCAATAATACATATTCTTCCTCTTACCTGTAGCGTTATTTATCAATCTAGATTGTTTTGGTGTGAGTTACTGAGAGAGATACTGGCAGTAGAGATGTCTGCCCTCTCTCTTATATAATGGAATTAGATGGCACTCAGCTTCTTGTGCTCAAAATGCCAAAAAACATACATCTGACCAACTCAACAGCTATGTCTCTTTCCAGAAATCATGACCCAGTTACTCAAGATAATCGGCAGACCTTGTTGTGAGCAGTTCCATGTACAACCTATTTCCTTTCTAACGAACTACATCCACCAACTGTTGCACTGTGCAGAGGGAGGCGTGCATCGACTCACGGAAGAGAGGCTTGTGCGCATGACAGCACAAAATGTAAACATCAATGCCATCCTCCTTGGCTGAGCTGTAATGTTAGCTAGCTCAGTAGTGCTAGGTGAGCTAGTAGTAGACACGCGTACTTCTGAATGTTGGTATGGTTGGCGGGTGTAGTGCAGTAGAAAGAGAATAGTTTTGATAGGAAACCTCTCACAACAAGGACTTTGGATTATCTTGAGTAACCAGGTCGTGGTTTCTGGAAAGAAATCCAACACTCAGCAACTCACACCAAAACATCTAGACTAATAAACAGCACTACGGGTAAGAAATGTTTTTGATTTCAGTGTGAACTGTCCCTTAAATAAAAGTGGTGGGAACCTTAGGGTAGATGTTTCTAGCAAAAATATGACAAAGCCAGTAACGTTTTTGATATGCAACACCACAAGGCACTGTAAATCCCTCAGTTCCACTCACGTCATGGATGAGTTCTCCCTCCAGAAAGCGAACAGGTTTCAGGATGAGCAGGTGGTCAATCAGGAAGGTGTTGGGGTCTTTGAGAGCACGGACAATACATCTACAGATAAGGGACACAGGTGAATGTATGTATGAATGTATGTACATTATATTGAGGCTTAATGACAAATGACAAACAATGTCTCCAGGTTTACCTGTGGGCATCAACACGTGCTTGTGAAGCGTTGTCTTCTGTGTAACTTCCCAGCAGCTCCACCATCACTTTAGCTGCAGCGTCACTGTGAAATGAGTAGACACACTGTTGAAATCTCAACTGTACTGGGATGAGCTGCTTAAAGGATAACGCATAGAGTCTCAGGCCTGGAGGGATGTACATGCATAAAAACAAATGTGTACTATTTTTTTTCCAGGATGTATATAAATCCTAAATTCTGTGTATTCATGTCCCTGCATCTGTGCATACCAAAACACAGATTTTACATACTGGACCCTGTATGTAGCTACCTTTTTTTGCAGTCAACCAATGCTTCATACACCAGCCTCAAGAGTGTGTGCTTCTTCTCTGTGTTCAGGTTCCAGTCGATAATCCACTTGCGTACCTGATCAGCAGCACAAACAGGCATCATAAATCAACTGTACAGGAAAAAATGCAACATGTAGAGATTTGAAAAATGTGACAGGCACATTTTTTCCCCTTTTGCTGTCTCTGCAGCTTAAAGTAAAGAAATGCACAATATATACCTGATCAAGGTCAGTGGGGATGAAGGCGATGGCATTACAAGTTGCAGCCACCTTGATGAGGCTGCAGAAGACAGTATACCTCACTGGAGTGTTCTCATCCATGCCGTGGAACAGGTTACTCAGCCTGTGACATCAAAAGACAAACTCAAGTGTTTGAACAACAGGGTTTCAGCCAGTGTTTTGCAAGCAAGGCAGTCTGCCTGGCCTAAGCATCAGGGAATTTTTTTTAAATATATTTTTTAGATGCTTTTAAAGTACAGTAGTAGCCTAGAGACTATAAACAAACTGCACTCTGCTAACGTTAAAAGAAACATCAATAAAGATTAAACTGAGAGCACAGGAACACACAGCGTAGAGCTGCCAGCCTCTGACCTCACGATAGCCGCAGCAGCGATGGCAAATTCAGCCCAAGTCAAAGAGGCTGAGCTTGCTGGTATAATGTTAACATTTACATTTAGCTGACATTAGACTGGTTAGTGTCAACGGTAATACTACATTTAACACTAGCTAACGAGTCAGCAGCCACTGTTTGTAGTGAGTGAGCTGACAATAACGTTAACTATGCGGATTCAAAACTGCAAAATCTTCAATTATGTTAACCACTTAGTCCTGTTCATCCCCTATGGGTCATACGGTTGGCTGCAATAAGATCTCTCCATCACATTTTGGCGACATGCTACTCCTCTCCCCATGAAAGGTGCATGTTGTCCAGTAAATGCACCAGCTAGAACAGCCCTGTCTTGCATTATGTGGGTCCTGTGCAAAATCTTCTTTTGCCCCCCATCTCCCCATAACTCATTAGGGTTGGGTACCGTTCATAACTGAACCGATACGGTACCGGTATCTGGAATTCAGCACCAGTACCAAACGGTACCTTATTTTGGTACTTTTTAACCCTATGGGCCCTAGGCCTTTTTGGGGTATTTTTACTGCCTTTACTTTTAAGCTCATATTACAGTCATTATAAAGGCTATATACACATGCTATATCTTGTTTTTTTCAAGACAATCTGGGCTAACCAGATTTGCCATCATTCCATGTCTTTCTATGTGCCTGTATTTTAGCCTTGTACATGGGGCACCTGCTCTACCACTAAGCCACCTACGCCCCAAATGATATTTGTTTTTAAAGGCAACACCTGCTTGCCTATTGATGTTATTAGCAGTATCCTTACATTATGCTTGCAAGAACAGCACTCTTATATTAACCAACATCAAAACAGTGTCCAAGCATGTCGAATATATACTTTATCAGATTTTTTGAAAACAACAATCACAAGAAGCAATGCTGTGTATACATTAAAGGGCAAAGAGTGAAAGGACTCACAGCTGCATCCTGAGGGAGGGTCTCTCTCCTTCGCGGAACTTCACCAGTTTCTCACATAGACTTTCAATGAGAGCCTCCTGCTTCTCTGTCTCCAGGATCAGCAGCAGGGACACGATGCTGTTCATCACACTCTCCACATCTGCAGAGAGATACAGAGAGAGGCTCATAAGTAATGAGGAGTGGTATCAAAGTCAGTTG
This sequence comes from Epinephelus awoara, assembly GCA_035609425.1. Classification (NCBI taxonomy): domain Eukaryota; kingdom Metazoa; phylum Chordata; class Actinopteri; order Perciformes; family Serranidae; genus Epinephelus; species Epinephelus awoara. The sequence goes on from CM069294.1 coordinate 26,612,346, forward strand.
CATTAAACATATAAAAGGTCTTATTCATGGCACATTTGACATGACACAGCAGGTGTAACTAATAGCAACTCCACTGTATTTAGATGAGCCAATTCCAGGGTCCTGATATTGTGCATAATGAGTCTGGGATGCCTAATAACACTTAGCAATAATAAATGCTACTACTGGTGTGCTTTTCCTACAAACGCAAGTCAAAATACCTGTTAATGCAAAGAGTCCATTGCACGTTAATGCCCATTTCATGAAAAACTCACAGTGGGTGAGAGGCATGGATGCTCTTCATCACCACCTACCTTTATCATCGTCCTTGAGACATACATCACATGCCTCGATGATCTGAGCCAGATCTACATGAAGTCCACCTTCAGAGTTCTCCTCTGATATTTCAGCTCCTTTGGCCTTGAGGTAGGCTCTCAGCTCTGAAGCCTGTGACATTAGATAATAAAATACGTAGCATTAGTGGCTGCATAAAACCCCAAACCACAAACAGTGCCACGCTATACATATCTAAATAAAGTAAAAGGGTAACCTAGATTATAATCGTTTATCATAATGTGTCATGTCTTTTGTTCTGACTAACAAGAATAACTGCTGCTTTGGGTGCTTGTCATTTTTTACGTCTTTGTTTATTTGGGTGTCTAGCTATGACATTAGCATTGTTAGCTAACCAACGTAAAACTCAATGGACAATTGTGAGTGTTAGCCGTCAATACATTGACCTGGAAACGAAAAGAAATCGCTTCTCAACAAATTTCCCCCACGGAGCATCTAAACGATAAGTGAAATCACATAGTAACTGACAACCCGCTTCTCCATATGTCACATTATCACCATGTAGCTAACGGTCAGCATGTTATCAACTGTTAGCATGTTAGCCAGCTAGCATGCTAAGTTATCTGGTTCGATAGTTTCATTTTACCGACTCATCCGCAGGCGGGACGGTGCACAGTGAGTTTTTAAAGACACAAGTCATACCTGGTCCTCTTCCGTAATATCGATAAATGCCGGGACGCTCATTCTGGGTGATTTTGTGAGCCTTGAGGATAAAATCCACGCTCCCACCACTGCTGACCTGAGCGGAAAAGAAAAGGCGACAGTGCCGGTGAAACTTCTTCTACTTCCGGATCATGTTTTTAAAGCGACAGTAACCTAAAACCGTCGGCTATCACTGGCTGTGGTGGTGTAAGTCCAGCTCCATGAACTGTTACTTTTGAAAGCTATATGTATTTATAAAACATATTAATATTTTTACAGATGTGTTGACAAATGCCTGTGAGTGCTGCAAAACCTCAGCTTGTTCACCTCTTCCTTCAGAGTTCAGACAACCTCCTATATTTTGTTCTCGCCCAGACTTCTACCACCATATCCCAATCCTTCATTCTTTCTTACCTAGATATCTGTCTCCACTCTGGGAGATTAACCCTGGATGTCTTGGATGAGAGTTACAGAGGTGAACCTGATCCCCAGGAGAGGTTATCTGATAGAGCCGCAGTCCGTCTGTGTGGACCACCATGGCAGCCCTGGCCCAGAGCTCTCCAACCCGGAAACCCCGTCAGTGTCAAAGGGCAGCACTCTTCCACCATACACCCGCTGACCTATGGGTGCGCTTGATGGGCCTCTGTGCCATGTGGGATCCTGTGTATTGTTACCATGGCAGGTCACTTGGTGATTGAGGTGAGTGAGGTGAAGAGGGTAAGTGGAGCAGGAGGTCACCCTAAAACTATGTAGTCAGGTTACTAACATCTGAGGTGTTGAGCAAACTGTGTCCCAGGGTGAAGACACTGTGGAGTGTTTTCCATTTCGAGGCCGCACCGGAGCTCGCACGTCATCTGTCAGAAAAAAAAGTGGATTTTAGGGGATTCATAGACTACGGAAACACATTGTGTCTTGTAGAATTCTTTGACAGTCTGCTTGCCACATATTTCTCTTTGCGGTTTCAGTAAGGGGCCACAACTGTGTTGCGTTCTGCAGGATAAATACCTAGAAATAGTGTGCTGAAGGGAAATGCCTGATGTGTGTTTCACCATAGTGCTGGTATGATGCGATGCGTCATTCTGTGGGGAAGGAAAGTGCCTGGTACCAAATCCCACCCTCTGTCTCTCCCTGCCCTCGTATGCTGTCATGGCAAAGAATTTATAGCTGCTTCTCCACAAGTTTGCTTGTGTAACTACAAGGCTTTCATTATCTGATTAACAGCTGTTGTCAAGTGCCTGGTGTATTTCAAGTTTAGAATAAGAGTTTTGGGGGCTTTGAAGCCCCAGGTGCATGTGAGACAATGTTTTTGTCTCCTTTAAAAGGTCTTTAAAATGCCATGGTGTGTTAGGATGCTTGATAGCCTTTGTAATATTCATTGCAGAAGTCCTGAAAATCACACGGGTACTGGACAACAGTGAACCTTTAAACTTAAACGAGACTGTACCTGGTACATGTATTAAACTAGGATTAAGTCTGTTTTGTATCATTCTTTATCTAACCCGGCAACGTAGTTTTCAGAACATGTATGTGTAACCTAGTAGCAGACACTGCCCACGTTCAGCTTGCACTGATGTTGCCAGAGTGTTTTATGTTGGTGTGTGTGTGTGTGTGTGTGTGTGTGTGTGTGTGCGTGTGCGTGTGTACAGAATTCAGTGGAAGAGTGTTGGTCATTCTGCTTTTGTCATGCAGTGTGCTTCTCGAGGTCAAGTTCTTCGAGGTTGCGAAATCATTACAGATATTGCCAAAGATTATTCATATCATCTTGATTTTGCAGGAAAACCTAATGTTCTATGTGAAATCCCAAATTTTTCTCAGCTTTGTCGTGACAGAGTCTCATCTGTCACAGGAGAAAACTGAACATTTTCCTGAAGTGTAAATGCTGTAACTTAAAACTGAGGAAGGGACAGGCTAAAAAAAACTGTTTTCCTTGGTTTCCGATAGTGAAATGTTGATGCACTAGGTTTTAACTTAATGTTTACTGGCAAATATACTGCATTTAGTGTGTCGATCACACCTCTTTATTTGTAAGAACATATGATCTAGGAAATATAGAAGTATAGTAAGACAAACGGCCAAAATTAATATCAGTTCATGTTAATCTGTAGGTCTGAATTGTTTATGTTGCCAATATGTCTATATTGACCTCATCCATGTCCGTTTGATTGGATATAGCGCATGCTCTTCCTAAACTGTTGGCAAATTGCCCGCTCAGCCTCCTCAAAGATAAATGACTGTGTGTTAAGAGTTAGTTGAGCCCAGGTGTCTGCTTTCTCCCTGTCAGCCAGCCAAGTGGTGAGTATCCATGTAAGCCCGTCTCATGGTCATCATCCAACATGGCGGCCTACCTTCCACCCACTAATTGTCTGGTTCCCACAGTGCTGCCTGCCTCCACAATCTCTGAAAAATCCCCTTGCTCAGGCTCATCTATCAGCCAGTGACCTTGTCAGGGTGCATCGCATGAGTAACTTCCCTGCTTCCCTAGGTGGAGGGAATTGCTTGTTAATTACTTATAGGCTGACCCACCCTCCCCACACACGTATGCACGAATACCAGAAACAAATAAGCAAACAAACCGAGGTGTTAAACAGAGGTCTATAATGGTTCACGGCGTGCAAAATCCCATGGGGTCTTCTGATGGACTTTTATTGTCCAAGACTGCAGAGATATATTACGATCCCTTCACATGCTACTTGTTTTTTAATGCAGCTTTGATATTTTAATATGCATGGCTATCATCCAACAGTTGATAGTTAAAGATAGGTTTCACAGCATGACTAGGTATGCTCTGTTAATTGCTTGTACTACACTATCTCAGCTCGCTTCTCACATACGTCTAGATCAGAGCCAGAGAGCCAGTAAACACTTATTGATACAAGCGTGGTCATGCTAAGAGCAGTGCTGACTTGTTAAAAAGGTGCAGTTGCTGTCATTGTCTCTGACCTTACTATCCACTGTCAGCTGTACACTTAACATTACCCCATTGTCATTTTCCCTCTTTCTTTGCATTTTTCAAGTGACTAAGCAGCTGAACAGAGTCATCGACTGAATGTGTAGTCAAGCAACAGAAAAAATATTAGCAGCTATTTTGATTGATCAGTTAGTTGGTAAGAAGTTGAGTAAAATTGTTGCAAAATTCTATGAAATTAAAGACAAAAATTTCCCCAGTTGTGACGATTTGCCGCCTTTCCTTGTCATATATGATTAGGGGTGGAAATCGAGAACCACTTCCAAATTGTCTGATCCATCAGAGTCATATGCCTCTGAGCATATCAGTATCTTTTATTGATGCTGACATGTTTTTCTGACAGTTGCACATTGCTAAAACTAAATAAATAAATAAAAAAGATATGCCAATATCATGCGTCTGTACGCTGCTGAAAACTTGACACGAGAAAGAGTCATGGTAGACATGGTTAAACAGTCCAAAGCTTGGGCGTCATTTCACTAAGAATGACAACAACAGTGCTGCTTGTAATAGTGATCAATTCAAGCAAGGATGGGAACACCGGTAATATGATGAAACATCTTGCAATGCAACATGAACTTGAATTTCAGGAATGACAAGTATTTCACACTCTACGCACGAGTGCCACTGTTTCCCATACAAGCAGTACGTCCATTAGCGAGGGTGAATATCCTATGTTACATAATACTAACATCAAGCAGCCAGGCTTAACATTTTTTTTCTTTGACTAAGGAAACAATTAAACAGTAGCTTTTCTACAGTCACATGCATGCATTTTTTCTACTCTGTCTCTACAGACTTAGAGACAATAAAGAAGTTGCGTTGACAATGAAAACCTTTGTAGGCCTGGTTTTTTTTCCACACAGAAAACTGATAAGGAATCAATAAGAGAATCGATAAAAAATGAAACTGAGAATCAACCATGGCACTGTTATCAATAAAATCTTATAAATTCTCATTCCTATATGTGATAATGAGTTAAATATCTTCTGCTGGGATGACAAGACAAGAAATTTGATGGTATCACTTCAGGCTCTGGGAGCAATTTTTTCACAACTTTCTGATATCATAAATAATAGGCAGGTTATTTGATAATGAAAAACTTTCCATAGGTGCAGCCCTAGATAACATAAACATTTTGAATGTTAGAATCAGGCTGCATGATTTAAAACAAACTCCCCAGTAGAGGTTTCGTACTTGGCTACACTGTACCAGCCTTATACACTGAAAAACTCAGGCATCACCAGAAGAAGAAGCTTGGTACATAAGCTGCCGCCGTTATCTCGCCATATCACTTAATGACCAGCTTCATATCACACCAAAGACCCCAGCAATCAATCAAAGCCAGTTTGCATTTGTGGTGTTGAGCTATCTGAGGTCGTTAATCCCCCCCTTTGTGGAATGTGTGTGCTCTGTTTCAACCTAATGGCAGCGAAAAAAAAAAAGCTACAGTTTTCCAGGAATTCTGACGTTCCTGTCTGGATAGATCGAGTCACTGCTGTGGAACTGCGGCTCTGTTAATGATGGAGTAGTCTCCTGTCATCAGAGAGTGTTTATATTACACACACACTCACAGGCTAGCAGCAGCACTAGGACTTTAAAAAAGGCACAGTCAAACAAAGAGTCAAATTAGTTTCAGTTGGGGATAGCCTGCATTGCACAATATTTGGCTTGAAGCCATACATGCCAGATTTCAAATACTAATTAGAGGCATGCTAAACTGTGTGACCCTTTGCTTCTGAGATACCATTTAGACTGTTTCATTAGTGCTGATAAATATGATGCTGAAGACAGAGAACAGGCAACCATTAAAACTTTCTCAGTAATGAATGTAGCTGCTTAGACAAAAAAAAAAAAATCAAGATTAATGTAATTTTTCTCACAAAAGATGTGTTTGAAAGGAATTATTTTAATTAAATCTACAAAATGATATAGCCTTGCCTTTCAAATCAAGCAAAGTTCAATGAAAAAGCCACATGTATTGTCTAGGATTGAGAAAGTTGCAGTAAAGCGGCATTCCCCTATAGTCACAGCCTGTGCAGACTGTGTGGCAATTTTCATATTTTCCCATCACTGTGCACATCTCAGAGTCATCCCGTAAACTTTTGCTCGTCAACTCTCAGAATCAGGCTCCAGGGTATGACAACAGACAGTAACCGCTAGAGATATCTGAAATGTTTTCTGATGACTGCTTACACCACGGACACAGCTGCTGGGGTGTGACAGCACAGAACAGGCTGTGGTTTACAGTAAAGAACTGATAAAGGCTGGCCTTGTTTCTGACACACAGGCACCTGCTGGGATGAGCCATAGGTTGTTCTGCAAAATTCAACAATGCACTAATAACATCACTAATATGGGGGATGTGTTTCATTAATAAATTGTATATAATTACATTGAATTAAAGTCCATAACTGACAGAGGGGGAAATTGATTGTCTTAATTTAAATGTTGTAATTTATACTGGCTGCCTGTAAAAAGGATGTTTTTTTCCTCGCTGCTGTCGCCTGCTCAGTTGTACTCTCTCAAAATTATTAGATAATATATAAATACTGTTATCTATGTTTTCCTTTTAAACAGCACACCCTAACAAAACGTAACTACCTTGAACCTTGAACTGACCCTAACAAGACAACCCAATTACCTGAATAAATGCTGGCATTGTACATTTATGAAAATCGCAGATATGTCACATCGGAATGTTTCCTATGTAGCAAATATGAATGAACTTAATTTGTCTTTATGTTTCCACTTCCAGTTTTTAACGTATCCTCATACTATGGCTTGTATAACCTAATATCTTATGAAATGCACATATAACAGTCTGTATGATATCTTACAAGCTAGCACCCCACGAATGACGCTACGTTCTTCACGTAAAGCTACGTACTTAACATAAAGTTACATAGGTTAGGTTTGAACACCAAGCTCCTGTGTTTGCTTGACCCATCCACCACCCTAACCTGCTTACCTAAGCAGACTTTAATTCTTCATACCATTTACTTCTTTGCTCCTGTCAGCGCATTGGTCACATGATCACAGCCGTCCCGATTACATGGGTTATACACGAATTACTGGCTCATGATTTCATGGGTTATATACAAATTTTGGTGCATTGCTTTTCATAGATACACACACAAACATTGCACGAGAACAGCCAGTTTTATTTTGTGACAGCACTGTGGTTAATGTGTCATTAGGTTTTGGCAAAAAAGACAAAACACTTGGTTAGGGTTAGGAAAACCTCATGTCTTGGCCTGAAAGACATGTTTTGTTGCAACAACTGCTGCTGGAAATGTCCTGATATGTTGTTAAAACACATGACTAGACCAGAGCTCTGCTGCTTGACTGCTTGGTAGCTGTCTGGCCTGGGTGTGACACCATCCACCACCTCCCTCTCCTGATGAGAAACTCAGCTCAAACACGTCATCAAAAATATTTTGCCTTACAAATGGTGATATGATGCATATGAAACGTACAAAAGTGGTTTGTGGTTTGCAGAAATGTACAGTGTTGACTGGGGTGACCAAAAGCCGTGACTGATACACCAAACTGTGATGCTTGTTTGTTTTTGCCACTGAGCTCCATTGTTGTCAAAAAACTATTAAAAATGCATCAATGGGCCACACTGTTGGACACTAGTTTATTTTGAGTCAGCCCCAAAAACAGCATCCTGCTGCTGTCAATGCTCATACCAAATGTGTCTTAATCCACAGCTGAAAATAGTCCCCCAACAAATACACAGATTATTTAGCTTTTTAATAAATTAAACTGTATAAAATACACTATGAAAGTTAATGTCTTTAGAAGGAACCAGTAGGCTTGGGGCTGAGTGCCACAGGTAGGTATTGAGAGACGGACTTTGTTGTTTTCAGTCTTTTCACAGGATTGTTGACAATGTCAAAGATTTAGAATATTGCCAGCCCTCTCCTTTAATGGCTGTCTGTATTCACTAGTTGTTTTTGGTGTTTATATTCCTTTGTCTAAGATATCTTCTGTATCTTCTGAATGCATATGAATACCGGAGAGGAGGGAATCTTGGGTTTGGTGATAGAGGGGAAAGGTGATCATCAACAACACGAGGAGAGCGGGTGTGTGAAAGATCACTGGACCAGTGTTGTGTCTGACACATGAACCATGGAAATGGCCGCTCTCCCACAGATCTTTCTTCTCTGTTTCTTATCTCCAGTGTGATATGCAACACTTTGAAGAGCGCTCGGAGATGATACGAGAGAGAATTAAAAGCTGCGGATTGTTGTTTTTTTATGTGGGTCATAGGGAAGAGGAACAATGTGCATGCTGTTTAGAGCGCAGTTTGACATTGTCCTCAAGAGAAAGTCATTTCAGGCACGATATAAATGTTTCCAAATGTATCCTTAAATGTGTAAAGCAACAAGTGATGATGGCCAGCATGTTCAGATTTTGTTATCTCACAGAGCAGAAGCCTGGCTGTCACAAACTTCCAAATAGTGCTCTGAGAAAGTGTTGAGGGAACACAGAGGAATTATTGTTCTGCCTGAGTTTTGTTTTCAATTGTAAACATCTCCTAGAGGCCACAGGCAGATAGGAGGGAAATGATGAAACATTACAGCACAGCGCTGTGAGCTTTGTTATCATGTTTGTTTTCATGCCCACGCAGAGAAGTGAAGGACTGAGGCTTTTTTTTTTACACCACCATCAGCACATCAAAATAACACCTGCTGCAGCTTGGCAGTCCTCTCGAAATCATTTTAATACAGATTATTGATATTTTAAGGAAAGAAGTCATGTCACTTTAAAGCACTTTGATTTAAACCGAGGCAGCTTAATAACTGTCTATTTTCAGATGCAGAAGCATGATTACAGATGTTTATTAAAATGGAAAAAGTCATTTCTTTTTCACATGCTCTGCCAGGACGCACGTCTGTGTAGTTTATCATACGCCTTCCTGGCTGAAACAAACCCTTCTCAGATTCCCTCTTACTGATCACGCTGTAGAAAGTTTGAGCCTTGTTTTATTTCTTGTTAGGGGTCAGAGGCAGTATTGACCATTTCCCTTCCTGCGCACAGTGATGTTGTTTTAAACCCTGAGTAAACCACAGATTGATCTCAAGAATGGGTGTATTTGGGGACTGCCATCCGTCATAGGGGCTGAAAGGGTTGTTTTCTCCCGGGCCCCGTCACCTTTGATGAATCCCCGCTAAAGACTCCGCTGGGGAAGGCACGGCCGGCATTTGCCTTGGCTCAGAGGCACTGCATTTTCTTTCAATCTCTGCAGATACTTTTAATTGTGCCACAACCTTTTGTACATGTAGCTCATTACTTTGGTGTGTGTTTGTTTGTAGTGGGTGGACCACTGAAGGTTTTTCCAAACCGCTCAGGGAGATATTAATTCTCTTTGCTACTATTTTGAATTCAGCTACGTGGACATCCTCGAAATGTCTGGGTGTTCCTCAGGGGTATGGGTCTGCCTTTGCACTCATTTATTTCCCAGAATAGAGTAAAGTCAGAGAGCACTTTATCTTCTACATAGTCACAAACCACCCAGTTAAATCTGTGTTTACCTTGTAGGAGCATTTGTATGGAAGTCATCAGATACACTCCAACTGTAAGACTGTTATGTATTCCCTTGTTTTTCAAAAACTGGGAAAATAAACAGCATTTTATTGTAGTCCTAGAGGAGTTAATCTGGCAGTAGGCCTCTTTTTTCGGCCAATGTATCATGTCACAGGAATGGGGGTTTGTCTCCGCTGTTGGTATTGGTCAAGATTACTGGTTTTGCACCAGCGTCCTAAATGCTCTCGAACCACTCACACTATAATCAATAAATGTAACACTGCAGTATCTTCAGGGCTGCAGCAAGAAAAGGTCAGTCGCTAAAACCACAGTTAGAAGGGCACTGAATGATCAGTGACATGGTGCAATAATTAACGCCACCTCAGCAGTTTACCATCTGATTTCATCACTCTCACAGTGACTTCAGACTCTCTCTCTCTCTCTCTCTCTCTCTCTCTCTCTCTCTCTCTCTCTCTCTCTCTCTCTCTATCTTTTTCCCCTTTTCTTTGCCTGTTGCTACTGTCCCTCCCCACACCCACCACTTCTTTATAAGTTGAATTGGGGGTCACCAGCGTTCTCTGGAATCCTAGACTAATATTCCAGATGGTGATGACAGGAACTGGCTAACACTCTTCACCACGCAGCGTTGTCCCCCGGTCTTTCATGTAAATTTGGAGTGAAATTTTTAATGCCATCTGGACTTTAGTGTGTGTTATTGAGTTAAGTCACTCTGTAAAACAAATTCACAAGTGGATAATTTATTATTATGTGTCATGTTGTGGACTAGATGTTAAAGATATCCAATCAGCCATTAGTTCAGGGGTAAAGCAAGTTATTTTAATTGACAGCTTGTATTTGCTTTCTGCTGTATTTCTGTCATAAAAAGAGATTTCTTCCTAATTTTCATTGAGTAAAGTCCAGCAAATGCAGATAGACAGTTATGACTTGGCCATCTATTCAGTATTTCAGAGTATTCTGTCAAAATCCAAGCTGTAATCACTTATTAAAATCTTAGTATATTGACTTTTACAGTAGTGCAAATCACAGCTTAACTGTATCTGACTGTTACGCTACACCAAATTTAGCACAGTATAATTTTTAAAAAGCAACTTTGTCACTGCTTCAAGCTTTCAAGGAAAGGAGGAACCCGACCGCTGATCTGACAAATATTATAATGTTAAAAGATCCACAGCAGCTGTCTTGGATTTATAGGCATATTCCAACTTACTGCATTCCTGTGTAGCTCCACATTGAGTTAAGCTTGAGCTAAGGTCGAAACCTCTATCTCTGAAGCACTCACACACACACACACACACACACACACACCTCCCCCTCTCCTCGACTAATAAATAATTATCCTTTTGTGTGATGTGGCTTTGCTCCAAGGCCATGCAGTTTATGCGAGTTGCTTTAAGCAAAACAGTGCTATTCCCAAACTGGGACAATCTAGAGCATGTTTTGTTTTTTTTTGCATGTTTTACCATTTTTAAATTTTGAGTACAATTCATTAATCTGTGTGATTCAATCCATTCTTTTATAAACATGCTCTTGTCTCTGATATATTGAACAAAAAAAGTCACTCAGCTTTGTAATATGAAAACACATACGCCTTTATTACCACACACCTTACCAGCACATGTTTTGGTAACTTCTGACTCTGACACTCCTGACGTCTCTTGAGTTTATATTGCTGCCTCATCTGTTTGGTAACTCAATTTGAAAGTGGGAAATATTTTACTAGACAGATGAGTCAGAGGAGTCAGAAATGATGATGTATGTCTCCGGTCAATAGTTTACATTTAAAGGACAACATGTCAGGTTACATCTTAAAATATTTTTTAAGCTTTGAATATGTGTCATACACATTCAGATATGCAGGATTTTGACACATATACTGAAAATAGAATATTTTAGTTTAACAAGTCAGTAAAAGAACCAAACATTTGATGATAATTTTAATGTACGCAGACATGGAAATCTGCATGATGAAGACTTTTACCCTTTATTTTCTTACTTACTAACACTCATGTAGCTGTTTCATGCTTTTTTTTAATCTAACAAAAACACCGTTTCCCTCTTGCACACACTCATTTACACACTCTTACACAAACATTCAATATGAGCAACACTTGAACTTGAACAAAAAATGAAGAACAACACCCGCTCATGCAAATGTGACCTTAGTCAGAATCTACTCAGAAGTGCAGTCTGTGCAAGGCAAGGCAAGGCAAGGCAAGGCAAGGGAGTCATCTTCTTCTCAGCCTCCTTTGCTCCTCCCCCTGTCCAATGACTTATGCAGTATTTGAGCCTTCAGGAGAGAGTAAAGAAAGTCAGACATTATAGAGACAGAGGGACAAGGCACTGTTATACTCACAGACTCCCACTCCTAACCCACTGCAGATTCCCAGGGAGCTTGGCGTCCAGATTTTGGTCATTGTCACTAATTCATTTATTTTCGTCCTTTAGTTTGGAAGAGATGGCTTATTGTGACAACTGATGCTTGTTTCTGCAGAAGACTTTGCTCCATGCTCATTGCTGGTGTTTTTGTCAACTTTCAGGAGACTTTAAAGTTTATTGCTGTGTAACTTTTTAATCTCCCAGCTGCATCTCCTGCGGGAATACATCACACCTTCTTTGGACAGTCTCGACCTGCTTTCACCAATGCTGACCGAACCGTGTGGAGCCATGTCGATGGGGTCAGATGTTCGAGATCTGACCCTCTTATCTCCAGCATCTACTGTGCCGTCCTTAACAGGAGCCAGTGGTGGCTGTGGGATGTCCGTTGGTGGCAGCCAGTGGCCACTGGACCTCCACCCTGGCTCCCCCTATAGCTCCCTGCCCTCCCACCACTCCCTCATCAAGCAGGAACCAGGCTGGGGGGCCGCTGATCCAATAGATGACCCCCACTGTGGACTCGGGGCCTTCACGGTGCACTTCTCAGGCCAGTTCACAGGCTCGGGTCCCTGTAGAGTCGGGGCCTTCGGAGAGCCAGCTGCAGCTCAACCGAGGATGTTTCCAAATGGCACCTACCTGCCCGGCTGTATGGACAGCCCTCCTGCACCCAGGAACCAGGGTAAGCATCATCACCAGTCCCCTCTCTATCCTATCTCATCACCTTCATGTTGTGCACGGGGCGTGTAACAGGAGGATAAGTTCTTTTCACACACTATAAAATCCAGAATTTATTACAAGCCAGTGTTTTTCTACATTTCCTGCTGCATGTGTTCATGATGAAGCACCATGTTTAGCGGCTGTCAATAGTGTTGTGTCTGAGCAGGATGTTGTGCTGGGTCATTCTGTCCCATGTCAGCAATAGGCTTGACAGCTTTCTGGTAATGCTCTGGCAGAGTGGTTTTCCGTCATTGGCAGAGTCACAACAACAGTTTAGGCATCAATGTGGGAGTATTATCGTGAAGGCAGATGGGGGTAGATCATTCATAAGGTTTTACCAGATCTGACTGCTGCATTTTTTTTTATTTTTCCATTTGTCAAATACAATAACGACGATAACTCTAATGCTTCCATTTAAAATGCAAGTACCTTGAAGTATTTTTACATACACTGTAAGTTAGTAAGTCAGGTTGGGTCAAAATAGCACCAGCATAATAGATTAACTTTACAGCACCCAAAAACTATCTAACAAAGGGGTTCTTTTGACCTGTGTTATTTATTTATTTATTTACATTATTGTTGGGTTATAAACCCAAACAAAATATGGTATGGTTACAAACTGCTATAATCTAGTCTCTCTTTTTAGATTTACATGTTAGTATTGTTATTGATTGTTGATAATATGTGTATCCCTTGCAGTTTTGAATGCCATGCACGTACATCTAACAATAGATTTGTGACAGTTTCATGATAAATCTTGAGCTTGTCGAACAGTAAAGCGACAGTAAATATGCAAGCTGTAGAGAAAGAACCTGAATTAATCCAGTGACTTCAAATGAGCCAAGGACAGGAGGCAAAGATACTGAAAACAGCTGACTGTAAATACATGACCTTGATGTTTTGAATTTTAGAGGTTTGATTTTATTGGCCTGTACAAACTTCATCCTTAGTGACTATGTGTTTTCTTTAAAAAAAAAAAAGAAAAAAAAAAGTCCCTTGGCCACAGTTGCTGTGTTGACCAAATAATTTCCTCTATAAAAAAAAAACCAAACAAACAAAAAAAAATATTGGGCCAAGATCTTCATTCCCAAGTATGTCTCTAGAAGAATTCCCAAAACAGAAAATTACGAATGATGAGCTGTGAATCACAAGTTAGATTTACTCCAAAGTATACTCCTGAGGGCTGAAATCAAACCCGGCCGCTGCTAAGGACTCATCCTGCATGCGGCGTACGCTCTTCCAGGTGAGCTCGAGGTCGCCCCGGGAGGAGGTCAGGTTTAAAGGTCTGCTGATGTGACTCCAGAGTCAGAACGCAGGAAGTCTTGTATGCTAAGTGAAATGGTACTTCGATAATGTGATTAATACACAGTGTGCTCTGCGGGATGCAGGGATTTAAGTAAGAACTTGTGAGTCATTTTTCCCAGAAACTTTTTCAACATCCCTCTCGGGCCTGACTCAGGATATAGACTATTCTGCTGTTCCGTTGCTGAAGCAACAGCTCTGGGTCCCTGTTAACTTCCTGTCAGCTACTGCATTAACAAACACACCAACAGGAAATACAAAGGAACATGTTAAGATTGTGTATGTTGTCAAGTTTGAAAAGCAGCCTGTCTGCGCTGCATGTGTATGTAAAATAATAAATATGCCTGTATGATCATTTACACACAGCTTTCTTAAATACAGCGGCCTTCTTTAACTTTCTATCTACCTATCTATCTAATCAAGGTCACAGTTTTTGCCAGTCTTCAACTGTGATTAATTAACTGATTCAGCACACATGCAATTCATTACTTCTCAACCTTGTTTTTCTACTGCGCATTTTCTACAGTAGCTCATCTCAGCCCATCTGTGGTGTGTTTGCCAAATTTCTTTTTCCACCTGCCATAAATATTGCAACCACAAGGCCAAAGATAGATGGGGGGAAAAAGAATATGTTACAAGGAAAGAGGATTTAGTAGTTTGATGGATGTCTCTCTGTGGTAACCCTGCCAGGGACTAAGAGCTACTACCAGGAGGGATTCAGATAACTGACCAGATACTGGAGACTTTGCAGGCTTCACTTGTGAGATGCTAATCTAATGACTCGACCAGGCAAATAAGATCATTTTAACTTTCCACTGCTTGTCTTTTTGTTTTCTCCTTTCAGGTTACGGAGCAGTGGGTTTAGACAGCAACCCCAGTTATGGTCACACTCCCTCCCATCACACCCCCCAGCTCTCCAGCCTGTCCTTCAAACACGAGGACACGCTGTCACCGCCAAACAACATAGGTAACTGTCTGCATCCTGACACCTTTTCACTAAGTGGACCCGCAGACTGGAAGACTGTCATGTCACGGCAAGGTTATATAAGTAACCCGTCATTTTTCATATCACCACAGAATCGCTATTATCCATTTTTCCTTCATCTCTCTCCTTCTCTGTCCGCACACACGTTTATATACGCAGGCATATATAAACACAACCTCCCTCTCGCTCTTTAGGCATACGTATGGTTAATGACTCTGGAAATGATAACTTGAGGAAACAGCTTTATGTGACTCTGCTGGAATGTCAAAAACTCTCTGGGGACAGATATACTATATGAACCTGAAAAGGACCACTGTTTCTGATTGACCTGTTCTCTCTTTGAAACAAAGAGCAGTGCAGACGTGCATGTACAGTGTGCATAGGCCTTTAGATTCATTTTAAAAGTATGTATTTGTTTTGTAGTTATACGTGAATGTGTTTTGCTTTTGATGCTTTAAATGTATGTTGCTCATAATACATCTGTACTGTGGCAGATATTTCTATATGTGACACAGACATTTTTTGACACAGACATTGAAAAAAAATAGAACATCAGGGAAATTAATAAGAGAAAATGAAAGGGCAAAAGCCATCGGGGCTCAGTACAAAAACAAGAATGAGGCGAAATTTGCATTTATCATATTCTCTTATTGTTTGTTATTTATTTAATTAGCTACTATATAACATTAATACTAATACAAATGCTACTGCTACTACTAATAATAATATATTTTGCCTAGGTCTCTGAATGTGCTAGGTTTTGCACTGCTTCCTTACTTTTTTGTGAGCAATATGAAAACAAAAACAAAACAAACAGACAACAACAGCCAATACAGTGACCAAAAAAAACACGACACAGACTATGGACACAGCACACAACAAGTGTGGGAACTGGACTCAAACAAACTGAAACAAGCAACAACAAAAAAGCTAAACAAGTAAATTTAAAAATTAAAAATCTGTTTAGGTGTGTGTGTCTCTTAGTGGGTTGAGCAAAGGGGGGAGACGGTGTTAACCAAAGAATGACATAAAAAAAGATGAGAAGAGACATAGAGCGTGAAGAGACAACATAAGCACCACGCTCCTTTAGGGTGTGTTTGATTGAGGACAAAGAGGCATAGGGTTGGACCAGGGGCAGGTCGGGATAGCTGGGTCGGGGCAGGGTTTTATGTATTTATTTGTTTGTCCTTTTGTTTTCTTTGGTTTATCCCCCCTTTTAGCATTTACCATTTGTTGATTTCATCACAAGAAATTTTTTTTTTTTTTTTTTTTTGCTTCTTCCTCCTCAAATATGAATATTTTTCATTTTTTTGTCCTCTGAGTGTAGGTTGAACAAAACAAGCAGTTTGAATATATGCCATATGTCTATGGCCTCTGGGAAAAGGCACTATTTTCTGTGATGTCATAGACGAAACAAAGGGCATAGGTTTTGTTTCAACATTTGGGGGGACACATATGAAACAGGGAGGCTTTAGTCCCACCACTAGAAAATTTCAAGCATCAAACACTTAATATCCTGCATGCTGGTCTATATTTATGCTGCAAGTTGTGCATTTTTCTGCATCAATTTATGGTGTAAATGTCCTTTACCTTCATGTTTTATGGGTGCGCGTTATTTTGAAATAACTTTTATTTTCTTTTTTATACTCAGTTGACCAGCAGTACCCAGCTCCTCCTCCCATGTTTGGTTGCCACAACCCTTCAGAGTCCTGTCCGAGCAGCCAAGCTCTGCTGCTGAGAAACTACAACAGGTACAATTATTTGTCCACGCATGCACTTAGTGTTGCTTCATTTCATCCCTGCTACCTTAAAATCTCCGCTCGGTACAATCCCTTCTCCCCGAAGACTCCTCACTCATCAATTAATGTCAGATTCTTTCCACTAACACCACATGCAGCTCGCTCACTTGCTGGTAATTTTTAGAAGTGTGAACTCTGTCTGATCCTGCGTCTGCCTCTGCAGTGTCTGGATCCTGAATCCTAATTTGTTCTGAGGTTAAGTGCTGCCCACTGGTGCTCAGCAGGCCAAAACAAACACTGAGTGATCTACTGCTGATGTGTTTGAGTCCACCCTGAAGAAAAACCAGGAGAAAAGTAAAAGAGACAAGTTCAATGAAAGGAAGAGTTAAGCGAGGTAGTTAAAGCTGGGAATCTGCTCCTTTTAACCTCTGAGTGTGTTTACAGCTTGTTTTCATGTTGATGCAAAACATCTCAAAGGGTAAATTAGGACGAAAATTCTTTGAATGCCGCTCTGCGATGTTGTTGGAGAGAAAGAACATGTGCAACCCAAATACGGGAACAGAAGTTGATAAGAGGAAGGAAGACTTTGCTGTTGTTAGAGCTCATAGCATGAACTGGAAACCCTCAATCAAACACAGAGACGCGCACACACACTCACACACACACTGTGAATATATGTCAGATATCAGTGAGTCTTTCCACAGTTTAACATAGCTCAGGGCTGATTAGCGAGCCATCCCGATCCTTCCCTCAAGGACTTCTCAAGGAATGCCGTCCAGAATTCCCCCGAAACTGGTTTCCGCCTTAATGATACTGAGGACAGAGTGATGTCATGCACTGGTCCACGGTGTACTAGGCACGGAGGCACTCACCCCCACAGAGTGCACAACCGCATCTCCAAGTGTGTGTGTTTCTGTGAAATGTGTGTGTGTGTGTGTGTGTGTGTGTGTGTGTGTGCAGTAGTGTGATCTGCCAAGGTAAAGAATGGCTCAGAGCCCATGTTTTTTAATGAAGCCAGTGAGGAGTGTGGTGGGTGGACAGGATGTGTTAATAAGCGATTTGGAGTTCCCCCTGAATGAGACGTCTTCATTATCCATACAAGGGAAGAGAAATGACAGCAAGAATGCAGTAACATAAATATTGTCTGCGTTTTCTGATTTCAAGATTTCCTAAAAAAAAATGAATGCAGTATTTTCCCCTTCATCTGCCATTACCTCAGAGCTGACCTTGTTCCATTGCCTTTTGATTTATTAATGTCTAATATTTTTTGTTGCGTTGACATTTCACGAATCTTTTTATTTTTCTTTACCACAAAGTTAAAATGCTAATGATGGTTTTGTGTGTTCCACTCAGTGATAACCTGTACCAAATGGCATCCCAGCTGGATTGTGTAACATGGAACCAAATGAACAGCCTGGCATCTTCAATGAAGAGGTGAGCCTTTATTTTTATTTTATTAAAGTAACACGCCCTGTTCTTCAGAGCCGACCAGTTTTCGTGGTGGTGCAGAGGAGGACGAAGAGGAGGATTTGACCAGATGGCTGTTGGCCTATTGCCTAGGGAAATCAGGAAGTGGAGAAGAGCGTGGTCATGTGTGTGTATATGTGCGCAGTCTTGTGCTTCTAGTGTATGTTTGAAAGAGTATTTACATTTTTCTTTTTGGTTTTAGAGTTCTGTCGCGTAAAGGAAAAGTAAGTAGGGGTGATTATGAAGTGTGCGTGCTGTAGAGGAGAGGACTTTTCTGTATTGTTTCACGAAAAAATAAGAATCAGAATCAGACCAAGATTTATAACCAAGGGATCTTCTTGGGTTTTTGGTGCATACATTAAACATTCAATAAACGTATAAAAGGAAATTAAAAAAAGTCAAAGTGCTGCAACAGTCAAGAACATACATAGAAAATAGAAAACATGAAAAAGATACTATAACATAACAAATATGTACAATGTGGCTGTTTCAGAATGAGTTTTGTGCAGGATGTGTAAAAATATTAATCAGGGGATGTGTAAAAGTTCACAGTAGAGCAAAAAATGAAACTCTTAGCCTTGATATTGATTTGGACTGGATGAATACAATCTGGCTTGTGCCTGTTCTGTCTATCTCTATCTGTCCATTAACAAATCTATCAAACAATTTCATTCGCTGAAACTGTCGCATTGCACTTAATATTTTTAGCATTTTTGATTGATGTCTTAATTTTCCTCCCGCCCAGCAGTGGCCATCCACCCAGCTATGACAGCGACCCACTCCCGCCTCCACCCATGCTCGTCAGTGCCCAGTACCACATCCACACACACGGTGTCTTCAGAGGACTTCAGGTCAGTGAGCAAGCACAAAATGTATGTATGCAAGCACAAATACACACACACACACACACACACACACACACACACACACACACACACACACACACACACACACACACACACACACACACACAGACATTCAGTAAATAAATGAACAAAGGGAACTTTTCTGCTACAAAGCCCTCTGACCTCTCTCTCCTAAAGGATGTCCGATGCGTAACTGGTATCGCTCCACCAGTGGTAAAGTCAACAGAGACCAACGAAAAGCGTCCATTTGTATGTGCTTATCCAGGCTGCAGCAAGAGATACTTCAAGCTGTCACATCTGCAGATGCACGGCCGCAAACACACAGGTGAGATGATTTGATCTATATACCCCTATATTTCTTTTTATCTTGCGCAGACTTCAGACTGCTGCTTTTCATAGATTACAATGGCTAATTCATACAGACTGTTAAAGTTAAATTTGAGAGAGAAACAGGTGTTCTAATACCAAAGTTTGAATGTGTGTAGACACTGATAAAGTTGTTGATTCAGGTGGTTTACTTTGCAGGAGAGAAGCCGTACCAGTGTGATTTCACAGACTGTGGACGCAGATTCTCTCGCTCAGACCAGTTGAAGAGGCACCAGCGCAGACACACAGGTACACCAGCGTCAAGCTACTGTATGAGTTCCCTCCAAGGCCGTATAGCAACCACTGAGGACATTGAAGTCATGACCTGTGAATTTACTTTTTTTTTGTGAATTTGGACATTTTGGAAACCTGGGGAGTTTACATTCCACAATAGAAAAACTTAACATAAACACAAAGTGGGTATTTTATAGGCAGATTCAAGTACTTTTGGACTCAGTACGTTTAAATTTTACTATTTTTTGGCTAGTAAATAAACACTTAAAGGATTTATTATTTCCCTACAAGAATTATATCCCTGGCAGTGTGGAGAAGACCATGAAGCCAAATTTGGGATATAAAATAACCAGAAAATGTACCTGAACACTAACTTTTGAATAAAATACGATAAATCTAAACAACAATCAATTTAGTGATTTTATTTCTGAGAGTCTGATCAAACTATGAGGGATGGGTTTTTGGAATCATGTTACAAAACAGGAGTAATGTTATAAATTATAACTTCAAAAACTACCTCTCTGACACAGGCCAAACAGCAAATTGATGTTAACTACAAGTTTCTGTTACCATAAAATAAATAATAAATCAGGGCTTCAGAACAGCTCCTGAGTCCAAGACAAATTTCAAGGGGGGGGGGGGGGGGGGGGGGGGGGGCAATAAAGTATATCGCATTATATCGTACTGTATCGTATGTATTAATAAGTGTGAATTCTAAATTATTTGAATTTAAAAAGTGAATTTTTCTCTCATAAACCAAACACAAAAACATGTTGAGGCTGTAGAATGTCTCTTTTACTTTCAGTTTCAGTCACAAAATTGATTACTCCATCTAACTAAGGCAATATATTTAACTTTTGATCCTCACCTGCTCTCTTCTCATCTCTGTTTCTGCCACGACAACAACTGTTTGCACCTCTGTGTAGGAGTGAAGCCCTTTCAGTGCGAGACGTGTCAGAGAAAGTTTTCACGGTCAGATCATCTTAAGACGCACACTCGGACTCATACAGGTAAAACAAGTGCGTATACCTTTATTTTCTACCTCTCCATTCTTCTCACAGTGAGATTTTTTTGATCAAGACCATCCCCTTGACTTTAATTAATCTACAACACAAGTTCCAAAGAATTGCCGTATTCAATCTAAAGCAATGATTTCTTTTTTTTCTTCCCTTGTTTTGTCCCCTCCTTGTCAGGTGAGAAGCCCTTTACCTGCCGCTGGTCCAACTGTCAGAAGAAGTTTGCCCGCTCTGACGAGCTGGTGCGCCACCACAGCATGCACCAGAGGAACCTGACCAAGCTGCAGCCTGCCATCTGAGCGGTGAGAGGAGGAGGAGGAGGAGGAGGATGGAGAGGAAGGTGACAATATGTTGTGCCAGCTAATGGAGAAAGACGCTGGAGCCTGGTCAGCGGTTATGGTGCCTTGCCAGATTCGTTGAAGTGGTGAGCACAGCTGATGCCTCCCTCTGCCAGCGGACATCAAGAGACTCGAGATCTTCAATAACTAGAACTCGTTCTGGTTATCTGACATAAAAAACTCAGACTGAGAGGGTACCATACCACAGTGATCCTGAGCCAAGATTTTTTTATGTGAGATGAGGAAAATGTTCATACACTATTTTGGATATTTTAGTACACTTGCACTGGCTTTTTTTTTTTTTTAATTGTTAAAATTGTGTCACCTTGAAAATGTGCTGGATTGTAAACTGGATTTAGGAAATGGACGATGTGTCATTTTTGTGTCCATTACGTTGAGATGTTTTGCTTTGGGAATGTAAATGTCTTTATATTCTTCCAGCATATATACTCACTAACTTGCTTTGTATATATGTGGTGTATTTGCTTACCTTTATAGACATTCCTTTTGTATTTTTTATAAGTTTATAAAATGTTCATTCACGTTGTTGTCAAGAGTAATAGTGTGTGCTTGTGTATGTGTGTGTGAAAGAGAAGAGGGGTTGGTGTTGTCAGGTTAAGAGGCCACCTATGAGTGGTGGTGATGGTGTTGGGGGGGGCGAGGAGGGTAACAGACAGTAAAACAGCACCCCACTGCGACTCTGACAGGGTGCAGGTCTCACCCTCCTAAATCTCCGACACACATCTTCATAACTAGGAACATCTGGAGCCCAGTAAATCTCATTAGAAAAGACACATACCTCCATGTCAGCTGGCTGTACTTCATTGACTTCCCCCCTCTGAATAGGCCGGGCCTCAACATGCACACACACACACACACACACACACACACACACACATGCACACACACTCAAGCCCCATTTGTAAATAACAGCCTCCAGTTCTGAATGGCATTTTACATCCTTGAGCCACATGATGGCAGTATCAACCTTTTGAGCCCAGCAGATGGGACTTGAGCTGCTGCAGCTGCTGGAGTGTGACTGAACCCATCATGCTGCTCATACTTTCACACATCAGTCTTCATATAGTACATGTCCACTCCAGTCTTGCCCTAAGTGGCCACAATAAATATGTTAAAATCAAAGAAAGTGAGAAACAGGAGAGGCACGTTCAGAGCATGCTGCGGCCCATCAAATATACATGATGTGGATGGAGTTGGGTGTCAAGCCTATAAGAGATGAGATGATTCAGCTACAGCAGGTATGTGAATAAAATATGACTCGATGCGGGAGGAATAGAGCTGCAGCATGGCTCTGTGGGCTAATGATGTCACATACCTGGAAAAAACAATGTAAACACGCACATGGTATATTTAGCTGTTGGCTACATGTTTACACATGAGAACCACAATCACTGGAGGCTTTCACTAATACTCAGACACACAAATACAGTATGTACACAAACATATTTAGACATATATTTGTATATAGTAATGCTTACACCATAAATGGATGAAGAAAAGGTACGAAGTGATGCAAAAAGATTCACAAAGATTCTAAATTTTCTGTCAGAGAACTCCCCATTTCACATGTGCCCCCCCTAATGTTGAAACACACACACACACACATATCTGCTCCTGCACTGCTGCTTTCATTTCTTCAGCATATCCTGACACTTGCCAAACTAACAGAAAGATTAAAATGCCGTTCTCAAATTCAGGGTCACAGACGGCTCATTTGAAGTGGTGATTCAGGTTGTTTTCCAATCCACTTAATGGCTGCGAGGTTGTATCTCTGTGATGTTCTGTTTTTTTTCTACTTCTTAATCCAATGCACTTTGATTAAGAAGTACTTCTCTTTGTTCTCTCTCTGCGGGGGCCCCGGGAAGCGGAGGAAGATCAGAGGGACAGCGGAGTTGAACATTTTACTCACTCCAGTTCACTCTTAACTGGAGACTGCCGAGGCTGTGTGGAGCGTGAGGAACCCGTGTTTTAAACATTCTCAGTTATTACTGCCATCATTATCACACACACTCAAAGAGGCCTCAACCCTGCATCGATCCACCTGATCTTCATTCCTTCGATAAATTATCGCTGATTGGAGATGGTAGGAGGAAAATAACTCAGTCCCATTCTGCCAAACATTACCACCGATCTGAATGCATGAACACACACATAGATATACGCACACACACACACACTCCCATGCACACACGCCACCAGATGCCCCCTCAGCTGTACTGCTGGCTGTTTGCCTTTAAGGGGTGTCAGCGTGGGTAATCTCAGGTGACGTACACCTGGTAACGCACAGCCCAAGACATCTGTAGGACAGCAGGCCTGCTAGCTTCACAGCCTCCGTATCCACGTGCAGCCCCCCAAAAAGCTTTCTTTTTGAACGCAAGTGTGATTTAACCTCACAGTCGCGATGAAAGCCAAAAAACAAGCACAGTTCATTCCATATATGCAAGTTTCAGCCTTTTTCCCCTTATGCTAATGAGTCTTTTCACTCACTTGGTCTGATAAAGAGTGAGATTATTCATCAATATGTCTTTCAGTGAAGTCCCAGGTGCACCCGACATCACTATAAAGCTCTGGCTGCGTTTCTTTGGGCCAGAAAGACGTTATTTAACCTCCGGGAGCAGGAAAGGTCAATGAACATGTAGCACACAGAGGCCTCTATGAGCCCCAAGGGATTGTTAACAAGGTCAAGGCCCCAGAGAGGAAACCAAACGGGGTTATAAGGAGGCCTGCATGCAAAAACAATGCTGCACCAACAGGAGGCGCTGTCAGGGGCTGCTGAAATGTTAAGTGAAGCATGTTCTTAGTTGTATTCCCAGACAGCATCCCCCCTCCCCTCGGGCTGGCTCTCTTGTGCAGAGCTGCTGCTCCACAGTCTGAGGGGCCTAGGGGTTCTTGGGGGTATTCCCTCTGGTAAAGCAGGGAGCCTGAGGGGCTCCGGTGTGTGTGAGCTCTGGGAATGCAGAGGCCTTGGGGGCCTGGAGCTCAGATGGGGCCTAGAGGGTAAACTTTCTCACTCAGGGAGCAGAGATGGAGCAGATACAGAAAGACAGCAAGGGGAAAACACCTTGAGAGGAGTCTGTCAGACATGCAGGCAGCAGCCGGGTAGATCCCACGAGGGTACACAGGCACAGAAACACAAACACACACATGTACAGTATGTGAAACCCAAAACCAATATGTGGGCCAGCAAAGAGAGGAGGATAGAGCTTTTTAAATATTCTCCTCTCTCCTCAACCATACTGTCTTTCATCTTTTCCTCTCCTCTCCCTCCTGCTGTCTCCTCTATTCCGCTGGAAGATATTAACGCCTAACAGGATTAGATGTGTCTCTATCATGTGAGACACAAGATCACAAACCAACCCAAGCCCCCTGGGGAACAGCAGGATGGGAGGGATGAAACAAGGCCCTCGTCTCCCCTCTCCTCCCCTCCATCCCAAAGGTATCCAGATGCTGGGACATGGGGAGAGAGGACCAGAGAAAGGGAAGAGACAAATGTTGACAAATGGAGCGAGAGAGGTGTTTTGTCCAAAGACATCAGTCTCACTGGGATAGCATTTTCTCCACCCTCACTGTCATGAAAACAACTCCACTGTGGGCCACTTTGCCCGTCTTTTAATTAAAACTTGAAAAGTTTCTCTCTGCATATATCATTATAAGATATGCAGCGGCCTGTCAGAATGAGTGGGCGACTAAAGCAGCGAAGCAGCTGTGTAAAAGCTGTTAGAAACTGATTTTGAGTCAATCTGACCTCAGTCCAGAGGGCTCCCATTACTCCAGAGGCAGTTACAATTAGTTACCAACTCACTAGGTTTATGGTTCCTAAATTGAAATGTATCGCTCTTTAAAGCCTTCTCTCTAATTGTGTAGTCATTAATGACCAATTCCCTATCTACACTGCGTTGATGGGCACATAAAAACTCATGATGATAGACGAGCACAAGTGCAGTTGTTAAAAAGAGAGGAGGTTGTCTCTTGTTCTGTCTCATCGCCACTAGGAGGAGTAAAGTCCTGTGATGACGGAGAGGAGGTATAACCACTTTCTCGGAGATGACATAAAAGATTGATGGATTCCTTCAAGCTTCATTGTCCAGAAGTAGAAACATGCGAGGCGCTGAATTAGCCTACATTCACATGACACGCACATACAATCACACAACTTGCACAAACACAGAAGGAATGGTCTGTGTAGCATCAGGGCTGTCGCCAGTGTTTCAGAAGAACTGAGGTCATAGGTCCAAGTTGTCCCAGTGCAGCCCCTCAACCACACACCTAAAGAAGATTTATCATTTGGATTTTTCAAATGAACTTACTAACATAACTCTAAAATATATTTTTCATAAATCTTTTCCCTACATGATGGTCTAGATTATGCTTATTCCACACTGGCAGGAGTTTCTGTTGGAAAAAACCTAAATGCTAAATTTATTGCCCTCAAGTAGTCACATTTACCTACACAGCCTTAAACTATTTCAACAACTTCTTTGTGTGATTAAAGCGAGATTGAAGATGAAGTATTGTTTATGATATGATGATTTAAGAGCTACACTTTTTATCAGTGGGCTCCTCTGAATGACTGATTAATGAAAAACAAATTGAGGTCTGTTTTAATGGGGAACTATTTGAGGCAGATTTTACATGGAGAGTCTGGGACAGGAAACAAACTTCTGTGTTTGCAATGTGATGTTAAAAGTTATGTTCATATCTATTTAATGTTTTACCTCTGCAACAGTATTTTGTGGTGTCTTATACATCCATGTGGGCTAGGCGCTTGTGGAACGTGAAGTATTAACTGGAATCGGCATATGAGAGACCCTCAATGTCAGGGCAGAGGCTTCCTTTTGAGATTAGATCAGGTTTGGAGGTCCTGTGTCAGAAAAAAATTGAGCACCAAACTCCTAATTACCTGCAATCTGGTGATTTTTATGCACCAGTTTGTGCCTTTTCTGCATCATTTTTATGGCATATTTAATTTTGATGATGCAAATATTTATGGGGATGTGTCCCCTGCAAAATCTATACCTACGCTGCATGTGTAAGTTTGGGGCTGTAGGCTGTCAAGTTCTCCCTTTCAGTTGGTAAAACTAC
The DNA here is from genome assembly GCA_035609425.1 of Epinephelus awoara. Taxonomy (NCBI): domain Eukaryota; kingdom Metazoa; phylum Chordata; class Actinopteri; order Perciformes; family Serranidae; genus Epinephelus; species Epinephelus awoara. The sequence goes on from CM069294.1 coordinate 26,638,348, forward strand.
CACATTCTCATAAACATGACAGAGGACTTCATTTAACAATTAGTGATGTAGGAAATATTGATACACCTGAGTATAGCAATGTCATGTTTTGTGATACTATATTAGTTCTCAAAAGAACTGTATGATTTTTAATTACCAGTTCACATGCAGTGATTGGTGGTGGTGATTCAGATTCTGTTGGTTTAACCCCTGAGCATTAGATCCGTCAGTGTTGTAATCTATCCAAGGGTATAACTTATGTTTGATAATTGGAGGGAACACAACAGGGATCTGGGAAAAAAATTAAAGTTATAATCCATTTTCCTGCTTTTCTACATACATACAGACTAACGTAACTAAAACAAAATCTGGGAAATAATTAAGTTGGCCATCATGCTGAATTCTGCCAGAATAGTACTATATATGCTGAGGATGCTACTCCTCTGTGGCAGTTTTTGGGACTATATACATGGCTGGATTATGGGAAAATTGGCCCCTGGGCACAGGTGTGCAAAAGGCCCCACCACCTCTCCTACAAAGGAAAAGGACACAGATTTTGTGGCGGTTTTGTCATTTTTTTTCTGTTTCTTTTTGTGGTGTCTGTCTCTTTGGGGTCATTTTGTGTCTTTTCTGGTTGTTCCACCCCTTCCTGTTGTCATTTTGTGCCTCTCTGCAGTTCCTTACCATCTTTGTGTGGACATTTTGAGTCTCTCTGTGGTTAGTATGTGTTAGCTGGTCAAACAGTGGCGTATTAAGAATGATTTTTCTGATTAAAAACATTAAGAGTTTTTGAAAGTGGTGGTAACAAAAACGTGATTTATACCCGTCCCCAGTAAAAATGACACCTCACAGTCTATCTCCAGCAATGTGACACTTCCACTCCAATGTAACAACATGTTGCGAGCATAAAAACAAAGAACAGGGGCCTATGAAACAGGCACCTATAAAGGGTGCACCTTGCTTGCAGTATCACAGTATATTGCAATATATTAAATCATAACCCCTGTGTTGTGATATGTATCACATCACCAGATTCTGGCCAAAACACACCCTTAAAAACTGCACATATCTACTGGTGTACTGAAAAGAAGTAGTAATCCTGCTAATTGTGCTGGTGATAGCAGTAATAACAATGACAATGTTATTATTCTGAACGTTATATACAATAAAGAATAAAAGTTCCTTTGGGGGTGGTTACAGTACTACAGTATGTGTTTGGCTCATTCAAACAGTTTCAGCACTAAACTAAACTAAAATCTGACTCTTTATCCCTTGAGCTGTCACGTTAAGGCAAAGAATCATATAAAGTTGTTATACTGCTTGGTAAATATCAAATGTTTTGTCTAAGCAGCTCGATAATGAACAGAGATTGGACTGTTTTTTTGGCTATTATGCATGTTATTATATAACAGGCAGAAAGCCTGTTATGAAAGCCTCCGCACAGGATGGGTCAGATGTCCCAAAGATCATTACAAACAACACAGTGGGCTACAAATCCCCAGAGAAGAAGGAACAAACACAAGAGATAAAAGACAAAGATGAGGGAGTACGGATATATTCAGATGAAAAATAGGGCATCGTGATGATAAGAGTCAGAGAGGAGCATGGGAGCTGAGAGGGGGGATGCACTGTATAGTTTGTTATGCAGGCAGTTTAATTGTAGCAGTCATTTTGGGCTTGCTGCTGTTAATTGCTGATATGGAAATGGCAGTGTACTATTAAAAAAGAAGCTCTTTAAAAGGAGATTGTTGGTGGACGAGACTAAGTGAAAATTATACTGGAGTGGGGGGCTTATAGTCTTAGACATTAATATTCTACACTTTATGACCCTCCTCTCTCACTGTCTCCGCACTGTTCTCACCCAGAGGGCTCATTATTATCAGTGGAGAGGGGTTGATCTACGCAGACACTCATATGAGAGCTGTCTGAAGGCATTACTGTACACACACTCCCCCAGTGTGAATGATTAGGAACCTATCATAAACAGGAGGGGCAGGCTGTTAAACATGACCGCGAGGCAGGCTGCACACATAGTCCGTGTGCCCCCATCTTGCTCGGGCAAACACACATTTGGTTCTTTTACATCTCCGTGCACCACTAATACTCATCCACCTTCACTCACACGCTGGCCCAGACACACAGATGCACCCTGACACATGACAAACCTCATATGCTATTTGGAGGAAGTACATTGAGCTACTTAGTGTTTTAGGCCTCCCAATTATTCAAATGCATGACGCAAGACTGACCCCACACTCTTTAGCAAGGCAATAGAGCAACCATTAGATTATCCGATGGGCATTATAAAGACCAAAAATAACTAAAAACTTCAAATGTCACTACAGGCAACACCTCCACTTTGAGTGTTCCTCAGACCTAGAGCTTTTTGTCAGATGAACAAAGAGGGAATTCATCTGAAAATTTGTATTCTTGGACGAAGCCGTGCTAGTGGAGCAACGCCAGGGTTTGGTAACCTATTTCTGCAAATTTTTCTGAAATAACCATTGTCATGTCGCCCTCTTACAAAGTTATTTAAACCCGGAAAATGTCAAAGAAATTTATATACAAGTCAAAAATATCAAACAGGACCTGAATATTAAATAGCTTTCCAGACATTTTTGGCTTCTTGCAGCCCTGGTCTGAGTGTGTTTGAAGAGGGTCCTACATCACAACAGAATAACACAGCCCACACATACATCGCCCTGTCCCTTGTTCCTAATGAGCTTTATCGCATTGGTCCCGCTTGACTTGTCTTGCTAACTGGCACACATATATCCATATGTTCCACATGAGCAAGCAGAGGGGACAGGCTGGGTGGCAGAGCTGCTTTCTCAGTTACATCTGAGAGTTTTACTGCAACAGCCAGCAGCAACAGCAAGTCAGCTTAACTCCATCTCCTCTGTGCGTGTGTGCGGGCTGCAATTAGTCATGAGAAGTGTTAACAGCATCCGCTTGTTCCTCATGTTCAATGAGTCAAAAGTCGAATGCAGACTCGAACGTTTGATTGGCCCCTACCCGATATAGCTACGTGAGATACAGTATGCTCATGTGAAACTTTAAGCACATGCAGCACATGTATACAGTCAGAAATGTCAAATGAAAAAGAAGAGCTGCCAAATCACTTGTCAAATGCACAACAATATGGGAGCCTGACGTCTTTACACTCTGTTCAGAATGAGAGTGAGTATTAACAACAGGAGAATGAGGAGGAAACTGTGAGCAACTAGCACAGCATATCAGTCTGGAGGACTGAGACTGTGTTTAAAGTATTACATGCTGTAGGCTTGAATCTGATTCCTTAAGATTTTGATATAACAAAACACAAAGTTGTATTTAAAGGTCTAGTGTGTAGCGAATAGTGGCATCTAGTGGTGAGATTGCAGAACTGAAACCTCTCTTGTGTGGCAAGTGTGTAGGACAACTACAGCAGCCAACGCAGACTCTGGTGTTGTCTGCGTTGTGTTGATATGAAGAGGCCCAGACTGTGGATATCTTTGGAGGCGTTCTCAGTTTATTCTCGACATTCTGACAGCAAGAGGTAAAAACAAAATCCTCCGTTAATTACAGCCATATCAACTGTATTGTATAATATTGGGTTGTGGAGAAAATGCTTTTTGGGGATTTTTTTTTCCCACTGAAATACTGAGAGTGGCCACTGGGAAAAACTGGAAGTAATGCTGGGGCCTGATCTGGAGTCAGTGTTTGATTTGTCCGTTCTAAGCTACTGTAGAACAACATAGCGACCTCTGTGGAAGAGGACCTGCTTTGTATGTAGATATAAACGGCTCATTCTAAGGTAACAAAAACAGAACTCTTATTTTCAGGTGATTTTAAACTATTGAAAACATACAGTAGTTCTGAATATTATACACCATTTCTGCTAATATATTACCCTAAATCCTCCACATTGGACCTTTAAGACTACACTAATTCTTTAACTGGATGTAGGGCTGTATTAGGCAGATTAATATCACTCATGTAAGTAAGCTAAATATGAAGGTACTGCCAGCAGCCAGTTAGCTTAGCTTAGCACAAGTATTGGAAATGGCTCATCTGACTCTGTCCTAAAGTTAATCAACACATTACACCCAAACTGTTTAATCTGTACAAAAACCCAAGTTACAGAAAGTTATGTGCTGGACTTTTTCTTGGCCAGGCGCAGGAACTTCTGTGAGTCTTTGTCATCACAGTGACATTGCCACACTTCCAGTGGACACAACAGGAAGTTACCTTTGGACAGAGCCAGGCTTGCTGTTTTCTCGTTTCCAGTCTCTGTGCTAAACTGAGCAGTTGCTTAATCTTCTTTTCTAACATAGCAAAAAAGTGCATTTTCCAAAATACTGAACTATCCCTATTAGCTGCCCATCATATTTATGAAGTCTCTATCCTCAAAAGAGATAGATTTACAAATGCAATGATGAACTGACACACAAAATACATTTCTTTCTTTTATTTTGACACAATTGGAGAAGGAGACATGTTGATGGATTTGTGCGCATGTGTGATGTGGACTATTAATGCAATGAGGTTTTCAACAAAAAAATAAAATGGACAGAAAAAGATGAGAAGGAGAAAAAAGAGTACGGAGTGACAATTTGACTAAAATTACAAATTTTGGTCGTAGTTTCATCTTTTCTTGAGTTGCATAGTTCTATGCACCTGTTATACAAACAAAGTGAAAAAAAAAGACAAAAGTTGAATATTGATGCTCCAACACACCAGGCTTACACAGTATATACAATACCAAATGCAGTAAAAAATAAATGCGGTACACCTGATACAAAAAGATGACCTCTGGAGGATGTAACAGGGAGTGTATGTACTCAAACCAATGCACTTTTACAAAAACAACCTCAATTAAATTAGACAGTTGTAAGAGTAAAGCTCAAATGTAAATTCATCAAAGGTCTTTAAAATTCTAACATGGAGCATATTGTTGGCCTGAAGTTTACCAATAAATACATTTCAAACTAAATATGAAGAAAAAAATCTTTCACAGGCTACACTAAAACCAAACGCGTGCAAAAACCATGCCAATAAACAACAGTTAATTAACACTCATTAAAGCACTTAACTAAAAACAAATCATATGGCCAGGAAAACTGTAAACAAAGAAACATTGTGAAAACCATCTCTAGTTGAACACTTCAGTCCTCTCAAACCTAAAGTTCACAAGAGATGTGATAAATAAATAAAATCAGAATAAATGTTCTGCGTTGTAGTTTCACATTAACATTTATATTTAAAAAACAGTTTCACTATTGACAGTTCACCTAAAGCTCGGCATTCAGCTTTGACAGCTTTATTAAAGACTATCTATACAGATCTCTGAGGCAGCGGAGCCGGCGACGCGGCTGGAAGGCACCATCGATGGAATTGAAGTCCACTGGGTCTGGCTTTGCTCCTGAATGTCAGAAACAAAACCGACGATATGAAACCGAGATGGACCCTTAGTGTTAGTGGTAGGACCGACGTTTGTCCCTCCTCTTGTCTGGTGTCCACAGTGTTGGTTCACAATCCAACACTCTGACATCTGTCTACGAGGAAAGGATGGAGTGGTGGTGTGTGGTGGTGGGAGGAGGTGCAAGAGTCTGTGATTCTGTCTTAAAAGACAAAGATGTTCACCAGCCCTCCTAACCAACACACACACACACACACACACACACACACACACACATCAGAAGCTGCACCGTGAGCTCAGAGCTCGTCGTGGTTCTTGGTGAGGTCCTCGCCATAGTTGGTGGCCTGGCTTCCCACAAACATGTTCCAGTTTTCAAGGATTTCGTCTTTGGTGAGCATCTGGTCCTGAGGAGGGAGGACAAGGGAAGTGTGAGATAAATGAGTCTTACTGTAACAATATTCATATCAAAATATGTGGGGGAAAAAACCCACATTTTGTTTATCTTAGGCAATGGCCACAGAAATGATGATAAAATGAAAGTTGTATATTTTAAGTTGTAAGTTTGTGTAGAAACTGGTGTTGAAAAGGGTCTGTTTCTAGAGGAAGACCTAGTGTTTAGGTAGTGCCGCACACAAATACCACCACATACCGGTGAATTTAAGAAGGTATGAAAAAATAGATACTGCATAAGCCTGGTGTGGACAAGACCCCGTATACACAATATGACAGGGAATGGATCTTAAACATGGGGATTAAGCTTAAAAAACAACACACCTTGTCCTGGTCAGACTCGTACACCAGATGTCTGGCCTCGGCCTGGGCGTGGTCGTAGTCTTGTGGCATAATCCAGTGGCGAATCTCATCCTGGTCCATCTTGCCGTCTTTGTTCAAGTCTCTGAAATCAGAGAACTGTTCCCTCTCGGTCTTGACCCAGTCCGGCTCTGGACCCCCCTCCTCATGGGCAAACATGTCAGCTGAAACAGTCAACGACAATGGAATTAAAAAATGTACAGCAGTGAGTTAATGTTTGCAGTTAAACAACTATGTACTAGTTTTATCTTTTTATAGTTTTATCGGTCAAATAAACTTCTCTGATCTCTACTTAAATGACAACCACAGTGGGCAGACATATTCACACACAATAAACACAACTTTGATTATTGTATCAGGTCAACAGAAAACATCCAGAAATGAATCACATGGACTGCAGCTCAAAAACCAACACATGAACAAATCCTACAGCACATATATGCATGTTACAAGTGGAGTAAGTCAAAGAAAAGTAATGGATTTTGCCATCAACAGCTGTGCTAATAACAGCTATGCTAATGCTGCACAAATGTATTTTCCTGTGTCTGTGATGACTAGCCTGTTTTGCCCTTTTCCATGTCAGAGGTTCACAGTTAGGAATGTCCATGTTTACTACATTTACTGTATTCTCATTTATCACTTTATGCTTCTAGTTTTTACTGTATGGTTTTAGTGCAATAGACAGTGTATTGCTAATCTTATAGGGGCTCTGTGTGAAATTTGGAGTATATGAGTTGTCAAACATGAAGGTGGCTGAGCCTGGGGCTGGCAGCAAATGGTGCTAGCTCCATAAACAGTGTTAAACAATGGCAACAGTGCTGACGGAGCTAATGGTGTTAACAACGGGAGATAAGGAGGGTGGGCGCTACACTCCTGCAACAATGGCGTCCTGATATCAGCTGTAACTGTTGCATAAGTGCAGTAAAACCTGCAGTGACGAGCTAACCAGTGGGACACAAACATGCACTAATACGCACATGCAGCTGGACCTTCAGCCACAACAAACAACAGAGAAGCTCGGATCCCAACACACACAGAGGGAGCATGACTTTATTCTCTGCTCACCATTACTCCACTATATCTTCACACAGCATGTAGTGGTTTGCTGCTGTATTGATGCTCTGAGTGTGGCATACAGAGCCTTTAATTAATTTGACCTAATTAATTGAATGAATTGCTTAAACTTACCAATATACTCATCTTCATCCACGTGTCCGTCACCATTCTTGTCAATGTCCTCCAGGGTTTCCTGCATTCACAATGAGTTAATGATGTCATTAAAGGGGAGACAAAAGGGTCAACAATAGTGAAACTTGCACTTTGAGTAATAAAAGAGAAACACGTCGCCCCAGGCGGGACGAGTGAATGTATGAGGGTCAGCTTACAGCTGGGCTGGCAGACTAACACTACAATTACAGGATTCCCTGCTGATGAGAGCCAAACCCTCGACATTAAAAGATAATACACACTTTAGCAAACGCCGGCTTTTTAAGCCCTGGTAGATGGTAGATCTCACATCCTGTGAATTTACTTAAAGGCTTGCCGTGTGAGCTGATCATTAACCACACATACATGTAGACTAATTGCAATGCATCTGTGCATAACACACGCATGCAGCTACACAGATTGAAATCACTGTACGCATCTGTACCTGCAGGTGAGATGCCCTCTCTGAACCCTGATAAATGATTCATAGACATGTAGCTCCTGTGGTCTAATAGCTGACTAATAATAAACAAGAACATCCATTTTCTATACCCACTTAATCTCTGAGAGCTTGTGTGTCAACAAGAGGGGATGTGTCCATTAAAATATAAAACATACAGAACACTATAGACATCTGTAAACATCCAAAGTGAGAGATGTTCTGTACATTTCAGAAGCATCACAATCACAGTACTCTATTCAGGGATAGATACGACTTCAAGTTCAGTCAGCAGCATTCTTGTCATAGTTTATCACAATGACCAATACTATACTAAAGAGCTGGGTTAATAGACTGAATCCCCTATCATGAACCAGAAATGGGTGAAACAACTAGCTACATCTTCACCCAACCAAACAGTTGGAAGTCCGGTCCAGAATATTTGACAGGTCATACCATAATTAACCTGGACAAACAAACAAAATGTTAAAAAAAAAAAAAAAAAGAAGATTATTCTGTCGGGTAAAATATTCAAAGCTCCGTCAGAAACTACTCTGAATCTAAGGTTCCTAAAAATATGTTGCACAGCCACTTTCTTATGTAAAAAAACAGTACGCTACAAACAAGAGCAGCACAACAGGACATGAAATGGGGGAAAAAAATTTGCTCTGGTGAAGAGTGGGACTATTAATCTCTAAATACACTCTGTCATGTTTATTTCAGTTTCTAAATGTGCCGGTATCGTCAAGCTTGGGATCCTATTTATTTGATTTGTTTTTCTTTTTCCCTTTTTTGTTTCTGTCATGGTGAGGTTATACTGTCATGTCATCATATTGTCATGTGTGTATTTATCATTTTTTAATTATTAAAAAGAAAAAAAAGGTAAGCTAGCATAATAAATTAAATGTCATGTGGTGTTCAAAAAACACATTTATCGTTGAGATAAATGTGACATAGTGTCTTATTTTTTTTCACCAAATACCTTGATATCGATATTGCGACAATATTAAAGAGTTGCTGGTGCTTTAACAAAATATTTACAGAATAAGATTTTTGCTAAATAATCATCAGTAGAGTGGATATAATGACTAAGGGGTTAAAAGCAAATAATAGAACAGCTAAAACTGCCTGGTAAGTTAAGGAAATTACATCACTTTACTGTAAAGCAGCCTTGAAAACCAGGAAAAGACAATATCAAAGACAATATCTAGTCTCATATCACAGTACTGATATAATGTCGATATATTGCCCAGCCCTCATGTGTAGTGAAATAGATTTAAAAATATATCATCCAGCCCTACTATACAACTGACCTCAAAGTCAGAACGCCATCTTTTAGGGAAAGCAGAAGAAGCTCAGTGCTCTACACAAGAGCGCAAATAGTAATAGACTTTTTTTAAATTGTCACTGGAGAATGGCACATAATGTACACACAACTTGCTACCACTCCCTGATGAGTATTGAGAGATGTTGACTGAACAAACAAATCAAAAGCAGAAAGGTAACCAACATACAACTGGTAGGTTGGTGTCTCTGTGGCTGGGTTGAGATTTTAATGATATAAACATCTCAGTAAATATAACATGGTGTCACTGTATTACACAATAATTATAATCATTATTACAGGAATGAAAACATGAACAAAAGTCTTCCTTTTGAAACTAAACAAAATAAAGGTGAGACTCTTTGTCTGCTTTTACAATACTGCAGATGAGTCAACAACTAACAACTTTCTCGGACGAAATAGTGGCAACAGTTAAAGTGCATTATAGGATAGGCCATTCCAAAGAGCTGTGCTGTGATACACCTAGGGAACACTAAGGAGGCTATATAACGAAGAAAGAAACCTGTCAGTGTTTTTTTAGTTTACAGTGTAATGCAGTGGAGGTCTCTGGCCTCTGAAAGCAGATCACAGCAACAGCAGCCGATACCAGTAAAGCCGGACATGAAAACAGAGTGCTCTGTTATGTGAATGAGCCTGTAGGTGCACAGTTGGCACTCAGTGAGATGACTTCATGTCCCTGCCTGAACCTGCAGTACATGCTCCATTAGTCATCCGTCCTGCTGGCCTACAATCATGTCCTTTCTTAAGCTGTGAAGTATCTCTGTCTTTTCATTCCTCATATGACTACATGAAGCAGCAGCTACTTACTGTTGTATGGTTGTGTGACAGATTGCTTATAAAGAAAAAGGAGTCTGACCACTGTGAGAAACAGGCTGAGCATCAGCCAGATTCACCACAATCAGTGAAGACGCCACCGGCTGAACAGTTGGTAACATTTGATGACGTCAGAAAAATGAGAGATTAATAATTAACTCTGTCAAATGGGTAGTACAACTTTTATGAACAGAGCAGCATAGTGCATCCCTGCTAACATTTGCCACGCAACTGTTCCACGAAGCCAAATTTATATTTAAAGATCGAGTCTTAAATGGGACAGTTGGTCCATCCCACTGGACCTGTTCCCAAAAAAAAAAAAAAAAAAAGACAGAAAGTCAATCATTTCCTGGCCTAGTTAAAAATTCATTAAGGAGTTATCCAAATGTAGCACATTCATCCAAACGGCCTATCAGATAAAAGACATGGAATAGAAACTCAAATCTGTTCCTGTAATTACATAATATCTCACAGCAGACAGACAAATTATAAAACTATAAATTCAGGGAACTTTATTTTCTCCTACATGCAAGTCTGAATGTCTGACACTGAGCTTAGCGTACACACAGCCAGACAGCACAGCCCCTTTCTAATCATACTTAATTACCATGAGGTTACAGAGAGCTTACCAGAACCACAGTGTCCCTCATGTGTTCAAACTCCTCAGGGTGGAGGAAGGATGTGAACTCCTCTCTGTCTGCTGCCAGGTCCCCGTCCATATCAGCTGTTTTAAACCTCCTCTCGTCACGAGGGAGCATCTTCTTGAAGCTGAACTGGTCTGTTGCTTCCTCAAACTCCTCCGGGTTGGCTAAAGTGGGGAATTAAATCAGGTTACTGTCATGTGTACGAATACTTATTGAAAGGAGCAGTGTAAGATTTAGGGGGATTTAATGGCGTCAAGCGGCAACCTTTGCGACGAGATGCAACTTCTCCAGGTTAGAATTCCCTCAGTGTTCATCACTGAGGAGGTTTTTAATGGGAGCTGAATTTGTCGTAGAGGTCTCTTCTTCTCAAGAAGAAATGGACCAGGTGATTAAAACTGGTAAAACTACTGAATAAAGCAGCTTAACCTTACAAATCAGTGTGTCTTTGACGCTGTTTGGCACATTGCAGACAGGCAGCTAGCCCAGCACCTGCTAATGTGTGCTCACTTTCTCTCTCTGATAACTTCATGTGTTCTTTTCTTATTTCTGATCTAGAAGTTCAGTGCTGAATTATCTGCAGAGGTCTCGTCCTCTCCACAACAAGCAGACCCGGTGATTTAGACCAGTAAAAGGCTTGTTGTGATTCTTATTTTCAGGTGATTTAACACTAAAGAAAACATACTTACTACCCAAAAACTTCCATTAAAAGTTAAACACCAAGTCCCTTTTACTGGCCTGTTGTGGCTGCGCATTTTGAAAAATAAAGGCTTGTCCTAATTAGACGTCTGGTCTGGTTGCCAAGCAGTGCATTTTCTATTCATAGAAGTTCTTCAGATGTATAAAAGTGGGTTGTTGGTTGCCTCAAATTATGTGTCCATTCCTCGATTACCCTGTAAGTTATTCATATTCCTTTAGTCCATAAAGGTCCTCAGATCAAAAGAATCTAAAGGGTTTTTCATGGAAGTTAATCCAAGTTGTGATTATTGTTTTAACAGGATAAAGTGGTGATGTGTGGGTAAGCTGGGTGCCATAATTATTGAGTGCCATAACTCACTCTCTCTCTGATGTGCTGTCTGTCGGGGCTAGATCAAATGAATGATTCAAAATTGATATGTTTTCTGAAGCCTAGTTTTTACACTAGTTAAAATAAACAATTTGATTGGATCCTGATCTTTGCTGAGCAACAGTTTGTGTGAAAGGAATTAAAGGCCCGTCCCAAATATAGGCCCGTTGATTTCAGCAAAGTTTTACAGTATATTACATATTGTTTCTGCCATTATATCCCCCTAAATCCTACACACTGGACTGTTAATGGTGTACTCTATGTAAACAAAAAAGGCATATCATGCACAAACCAGCAAAACACACATACCGAGGTAGTATCCGTATGTCGCTTGCTTGTATTCATCCCATGAAATCTTGTTGTCTTTGTTCAGGTCATAATCTGTCCACACCTTTGCCACATTCTCATACACGTAGCGCTTCTGCACACGCTTTATCCAAGTCTTGAGTTCGGCTGTGGTGATGTAGCCATCGGCGTTGCTGTCTATCCGGTCCACAATTTTACTGTAAGACAAGAGGATAAAGACAAGGCACGTTTCGTATGTTTAATACCCAAACATGACGGTAAAGATCCGATAGAGGGACTTTATTTTATTTTCAAGGATAGCTGACACAAGTCAAATATTTGCACTGTCTCACCTCAACACACTGGGCTACTATTCTTACCAGCGGGCAGGAGACAGAACAAATAAATAAATATTTGGTAGTACCACTTTTACTACAAGGGACGTGGCTTCAGTGTGAGACTGCTCTGTTAGGGAGGAGCAGGAAAACCCATTTTAGTGAAGAATGCAGCTGGGGTGTATTCTTAGAGTAGGTTGCCACGTTGTGATGTTACATGAGTCCTCCCACTCTCAACACCACAGGAAAGAGTTTTCTTTGGGGAGGAAAGCCCTTTTAGGCCAACGTGTGTTACATAGTGCCAACTTGTCACCCAGGCACACAAACAGACCCACGTAGCACATGAAGCATACGCTGCAGCCAGTGGCAGCAGCAGCAGCAGCAGCAGCTCTATATGAACACTGTCTACTGCCACACGACTTCACTCTAAACTTCATCACCTACAAATGGTTCTTTAATGACTATGTATAATTAAGATTTCGGCTTGGCAATTAACTGTATGGAGAGTGTGTGTGTGCGAACAGTGCGCAGTAATGCACCGTTTTATCTGGCCTTGTAGATTCTGCTGGCATGCACTTCTTTCACAGGCACTTCTGCTCATGTTGTTAAATGTTTAATGTCCTTAGCCTGAACTGTTTCACACGCAACACACTCCAGCAGCAGAGGAGTGAGTGTGCGTGATTTGCAAAAACAAAAGCAGCCTGTGACAATAACACCAGGACTGACATTATGATCAGCTCATGCGTCAGAGTATTGTGCGCTTACCCGAGCCTGTCCTTGCTCTCCTCGGGGGTGAGCTGGTCAAATGTCCTGGCCTCCTCTTTGCCAAGGAAGGCCTCATGGTCGTACTGGTAGCTCTTATTGTCTTCATGAGCTTTCCTGCTCAGCTCTGGGTCATGAAGAACTCTCTCTTTCCTTAACGTTGGCTTACCGTGCACCACAGCCGTGCACAGGAGCGCAGCGCACACGAAGCTGGAGACGTCCATCAGTGAGGGATGAAGATGGAGGATCTGTTTCTACACAGGCCTGTGACACTACAATGCAGCAAGCGGCTGTGGAGCCACTTTCACTGCTCGCCGACACACACTAACCTTTCCTCCTCTCTTCGGCGGCGGTGTGTAACAATGCTGCAGCTGCGCAATAACCAAACCTGCAGTGAGCACCTGAGCCTGCACACAGGTCAGCTGAGAACACCTACAGTCCTCACTCAAACGGTTTTGGGCAATCCTGTCCCTCTTTTCCTGAGGGAGGGATGCAACCAAACCGGGATTTTCTGCCGCCTTACGTACAGCCAATCACAGCGTCCGTTTCAGGCAGAGCCCAGCCTCGTCCGCTGACAGGATATCTGCCATTGGATCACAGGATGTCGGTAACACGAGAGGGGTTCAGGCGCCACGTCGCACGCTGACGCCAAACTGAGCTGGCTGTGGAGTCAGCCTGGGCCAGCGTGACACAAGTGAGGAGGGAAATATGAAATTGTTACAGCTCGACAGCCATCAGAGCTGCTTCAGTATCATGGTCGCGTCCCTTCTCCTACCAACATGCATCCGCCATGACAGTGTGGCCGTGCGTAAATGTCTCGAGCACTCAGGTATGTGCACGTGTAAACACGGTTAAACCCCCCACTGCTTTAATTACTGTGTCACCCACAAATATGCAACCATGAAGAGTCTTGTCTCTGCTGCTGTTTGTTTTGTGATGTTACAAACAAAGCAGGAAATTGTTAAAAACAATCAACAGGGCACCCTGAAAACGGGGTGTGCGCATGTTCCCTAATGTTTGTGTGTTTGAGGCGCTGCTGTGGGCCTTCCGGACAAAATGAAGTGAGTACACTAATGTAAATGATACTCCACAGTACTAGTAGCACACCATACCATCTAAATAGGGAAAAGCACAGGTGAAACTGATAACATTAACAATGGCTTAGTTCCATTAAATGTCCCAGTATGTTATTCCAGTGAACCAGCATAGACAATACAAGGCCCTACCCTGAGTGGAATGCAGCCCTCATCAGTGTTCTTGAACACACCTGTGATTTTCCTACTGTGACAAGTCAAAATGTCTGCTGTGAAAAATGGTATCTTAGTTTAGGGACTGCGGAACATTTTTTAGGAGGGAGAGAGTCAGAAAAGTAGGATGGTTTTGTATATTTTTGTTTTTGCGTAACAGATGGTATTTTTGAGAGAGCAGGGGAGCGCCTTTGAATTTTTTCTTGTCACAGTTTTCTATTTTACGAGTATTAGGTTAGATTTCTACAGATTACGTGGAGATGCAGTGTTAAGTTTTTCGATGGGGCGCTGGTGATCGTGCTGTGTTACCTGTGCCTCGTACAGTGGTCAAGCAACAGTATTTTGACAAATAAAGCACGATAAACAACATGGATCAATATAACATGGCAGCCTAAGCGGCCATACACATGCCGCCATTTCTTTCTACTTTTGGAACACAGCAGCGTGCATCACATGTCATGACAAGGACAAACCACTCACAGTCAATGGTTGTCTTTCCCTTGTTCCATAAATATCAGTCTAGAGAAGAGGTTGGGGCAGGGCTGCTCGAGCCTTTTAACTTTCAGTTATGATACCGTACGTGTTAAGGTAGCTTAGCAACCTCAGACGCAAGCTGCTGCCACGCTCTTGAAAGCTGGAACAAAAAAGGCACAAGAGTAGCATCCAGTGCCTGACCTCGTGTTTTCCAGGTGCTTCAAACAAGCAGCATGTGTAAGGCCTCTACGGCTGGATTACAGACCATATGCACTACCTCCACTCACATACCCGGACACTGTGCACCATCTTGTCTTTGGACTGAGTGTATACACTTTGGTAAAAGAAGTAACAGAGCGTGTATCTCACAAGATGACACCCCCGTCCCACACGGCGTGACTTACCTCCACATCCTCTATTCTGTTTTACTTTAACATTGAGATATATGTCATAAAAAGCCTGGACCTGCATCAATTTCACTCTGAGATTAAAACTGTTCAAGTCACCTTTTCCTGCAAAAGCCACATCAGCTGTGTAGAGCAGGAGCAGCGCTGGGCTTTGAAGCCAATTTTACATAGTGGCTAAACAGGTATTTACAACTCCCAGGTCTGTCAGGTGATGCCATGAGGCCCACTTAGACTTTTTCCCTGAGACAAAATGACCTGTTTAACTATCAGAATGTATTCCACTCGGTCCGATAACATTTTGAAATAATTTCTATCCTCATTCAAGTTAGCAGAGGGCTACACCAGAAGTTAGCCGCTTAGCTGCTGTAAGTCTCTAATGCGCTGGCTCCCTAGGCCCAATGTTACGGGAGATCTGGGTAATTTCATACAATGAGAATTAAGCTTTTTTGTCTTTATGGCTACTGTGCAACTTTCATGAATGAAACACTGTATCCACTGCTCTTAATATATGTATGGGGCAGATTTTACTTTGCACCACAGACTGGGAGTGTTTGCAGCTTTAGCTATTTCTGGTCCACCTTGGTGAGCACTGTAACTTACCCACTGTGATTAATGTCATATTTGCGTCTCCAACATTTCTGCCATGTAACTCTGGCATTGTTGGATTTAATCGTAGTAGATATTAAAACATCTGATCGTATTCATGTTTGTTGTTATTTGAGCCCACAGTGCTCCTATCAGATATGACAGATGTGTTACCAATGCACCACAGGAGTTCAAGAATACAGTAGCTTCATCAACACTCAGCCAGCTGAACCATGTCATTTCAATGCACACAATCAACCCTTGCATGTAGTTACTGGTACACCCCTTAAAAACCAACATGTCTCAGCCATAATCATACCAATGCACAGCCATGACTACAGCCACTATCAGTGAAAACAACAGCCAAAGCTGTGTTATCCCATGACTATAATCATAATCACAGCTGTAGTCTGTCAGAATCAGCCCACAGTGCAGAGGGCGAGGTTAATTAGCTCTGTTAAACTCCATTCTCGCTGGACAAAAACCCTACTAACATCTGGCTTTGTATTGAGTAGTAAAAGTTACAATTGGCATCCACTCCCGGGACAAATGTCTCTGTGATAGGCATTGGTATTTATCGGCTCCAGCTCCGATTGGCTGAAATCGGCAGCAATGAAAATGCGACATCTAGGTGGACATGCTTATTTTGGCCCCCTTACAGGCATGATGTAGTGACATGCCGCCACAGATACCTTCCATCTCTGTCCAACCAGCACTTGAACATCATTTTAAATTTAGATTTTGAGAGAGAGACTGAATAAGAAAAAAAAATTCTGGAAAAGTGTATTTGTTGTCCATCTATATGCGGGGGTCCCATTGGATCTTGTTTTTTTTTTACAAATAGTTCATGGGACCAGGCCAGACTTGTCACTACTTGGTACCACCCACAGAGGCAAAATTTGATTTGATATTTTGAAAAAGTCTGTACTTCCCAGACAAAATATCAACATAATAACCCTCCCCAGGTGGCAGATTAGTCCCAGGTATCAACCTTAAATGCCATCAACCATTAAAACCAAAGTTACCGTACTACTTGTTTACTTGTCTCGTTACTATATTTGAAAAGAACATGTTATGTCCTGGAACTTATGGTCTGCAAGTGTGTAGAGACCAAGCTTCCAGACTGCTAAGCCTTGCAAACAAACTAAAGTGCACAGAAATATGCAGGTTACAAACTGTAGCAATCAGTGGGAGGAGAAGGAGAATGTAGAAGTCATCACAGTCGATAATAATAACGATGAATAAACAGGATACTTGAGAATCGATTTAAGAATGACATGATGTTTATGGTGATGATAATGAAAGGTTAAAGAAAAAGGCAGAATTCTTCTTTTTTTCAGTGTATGACATGTTTAAATAAAGTAAGCAGTGGAAGTAATTTTTCATTGTTTAGATCCACTGTTGGCATCATTAAATGTTGATACTTTTGCCATGGTTGAGTTTAGGTAACAAAGCACATGGTTTGTTTTCAGAAAAAAAGAACAGGGTTTGGCTTTATTATCTTTCGGGACATGAACACCGCTCTCAGGGTTGAAAGTTGTTGGTTGTTGGACCCATCCACCACCTCTACAGCCTGTACTACTGCAACTTTCGCTACCTTAACTTTCATTCTTGTCCTGCCGCGTTTCCCCTGATGCCACTGGCTGCCGTTAGACTATGACAGCGACTGGCTGTATATCATGCCGCTGTTAAAGGATGGTTTTTTTCATCAGTGTCTGACACTGGAAGTCACTGACCAAGCGCCTGATTTTGACAACTTTGGAGTGAGAGTATGTTAAACTGGTACCAAAGAGATTTTTCCACTTGGTGCTACCAAATTCTGGCCTGGCCCATGGACTAAAAATGAATTTTAAGATTCAACAATTTTAGCCTCTTTTTACCCTTACATGAAAAGTATCGCAGTCAGTTCCACACAGTTAGGTATAGAGATTTTAAATTTGGGGCAAACAATGAATCAAAAAGGAGAACACCTGCACACTAATGTCCTGTTGTACTGTGTATTGGTAGATACCCTGGGTCGAGGTACCGGGAGAGAAAAAAGTTGTATCGCTGCATCCTGGTAGACAAGCATGAGTCGTGGTACATGTGTTAGAGCAGAGGTGTCCCTGTTTAGTTAACTTCATGCTTGCAACATAATGTTTTAAAAGAGAGACACAGAAAGAGTTTGCATGGGGAGGGGGTGCGATCATATCTACATGAAGAAGATTAGAAGAATCACATTACTCAGATGCATCTCAACATGCTGTAATGTGGAGGAGCAGACTTTGTACCCTGGAAACAACTTGCTGACACTGCCGTGCCTAATCCTTCGTCGTGGGCAGGAGAAACATGTACTTTGCCATTCATCAGTAGCATAATAAGCCAGCACATGGCACTTTGCTGTTTTGCATAAATAGTACACCCCAGTTTATGATTATAAAGGGGCCCTGGGGCTAACTAGCCTCTTTATTCAATTAATGAATAGTTAATGTATTTAAATTAGTCCTGCCTGGTCAATTTGAATCAGTGTGTTGTGCAGACATGAAAAAATACAAATGTGTTTTTTTCCAGGGAGATATATCTACTGAAATTTACAAAACATGTATAAATCAACATAAACTTTATATAGTGTGGTCTATATTAGAATTAATTTCGTCATGATATTAAACATCAAGCTTGATCTACAACAAGAATTTTTTTTTATTAATAATATTAGAGATGTTTTAAACTTCTGCAACTCACTTGAATTAAAAATATACACCATCTTATAGGTTTAATCCCAGTTAATAGTGGATGCTTGTGAGGCAGAGCCTGTGTGTTGATGGTTATTGAGAAGTTAGGATTAATATCAAACAATAGCAGCATGGCTGAACAACTGCAGGCATTAACATGTTGGAGAGGGAAAGTAGATGGGAAAGAGTGGCTTTCAACATGAATATTTCACAGAGGAATAGAAAGGGGAGGAGGGGGCTGCAGCAGCTACAGGGGTGTTCAGTTAACCATGAGATTACACACCCTGCAGAAGGCATTTGGTTAATGTAATTAAGAAAACCCTATGGTGGGAGACACAGAGCATTAGTGTCCGGGATATACGGTTCTGTTGTGGTCTTTTCCTGCCCCACGCTCACAGCCACACACTGATTCAGTTTTTTTTTTTTTTTACTTTTTTTGTGCAGGGACAGCTTTGTAGTTTGTTTATGCGTGAAAAATTCATCTGAACATGTGAATATTTAAGTGCTTATGAATAACTGAGATCTTACACCAATTTATGGAAGTGAATTTGACTGTTACCAAAAAATTCAAGACCTTTTCAACTTATTGTTGGTAGAGTACAAAGTGTCTGAGAAGAAATGCATCTCATCTGAGGATAAATGTAGGATACTCCAGCAATGTTTCATGTAATATTAGTAGAAAAATAACCAGACCTTTTAAGATTTTTGGGCAAATGCACCGTTGTGTGTGTAGATAAAGCCCAAATCACATAGATGTTGCTAAGGCCGTTCCTCAACTTCTTCCTTTCAAAGCGTAGTTTGTTGCTCCGGCATCTGACCGATTGAGGTCAACTTAAAGGGAAAATTTGCCACCTTTTATGTGGATGTCCAGTCAGCGTTGATGGCAAAGGTAGTCGAGTGAAGTAGTAAATTCGTCAGTGCGTGCTAAATTGACTCAGAGAGCGGAGTTCACAGCTGATAAATCTGTTTTTCCTGCATCCAGCGCCGTCATTTGACATGACTTTGATGTAGTTGGATGCAGGAAGAAATACAGGCTGGTTTTCACCTCCAGGCAGCCAGGGGGCGTGCTCTGATTGCCGCTCCTCTTTGCTTGTATTGCAAACTAGCTACGTTTCCAACAGCGAAATGGCAGCCCAAAATGAATGCATATGGACAAGGATACGTTTTAGTGTTCTGGCTGACAGATATTCAGCTGTATTTATTTGAGCCAGAGTATACGACCAAAGTAATGCATTGGAGAGAATATGAGGCCACAAGAGAATATGACCAGCAGGGCTCGCTCACTTGGTCAAAGGTGTTCTGAGACCTTCGTCAGGATCCTGAAGATAAACTGGACAAGACAACCAAAACCAGCAGGACCAAGTGGACAGATGACCATTGAGTGAGGATTTTTGTCACCCAATGCTTTGTTTTGGCCGACAAAGTTATAGCTGTAGGCTAATAATGGCTATGAGCGTCCACAATCAGGAGTACTTTCCAGTCAGTATAGCACGCACTGAAGAATTTATTACTTCAAGGGATTACATTAACCATCAACACTGAGATGGCAACAACGTAATAGGTGGCAAATATTCCCTTTGAGAGTGTATTTGCCCTGTGCCATCTGGCAGCTGCAGCTCATGGCAAAAAAAGACAAAGTGGGTTCATCTTCCTGTTTCGCTTCTAGCTGCCCCATTGCAGCTTTAAACCAGAGAGCAGGGAGGAAAACGGTCCACACTTATAACATGGCTTTAATGTTTAATGAAAGCCTCATATATGATTGATCTGTGACACAGAAACTGAGCACGATGCCAAAAATGAGGGTAATGTTAAAAAGGTATTGTATGTTCTGAAATGTACTCATACCCAGAAGGTCCCTTTTGCAGAATAATATTTGAATTGAAGCAGATCAATTAGTCGATCAACAGAATATTTATCTGCCACTATTATGTTAATAAATGTATGATTTTAGTCATTTTTCAAGCAAGAGAACCAATATTTCTTGGTTCCAGCTTCTTCAATGTGAGGATTGTATGCTTCTCTTAATCATATATGACAGTAAACTGAATGTCTTTGGGTTTTGGCTATGGAAAATCATACAGCATTTTTACGTTTTTCTGGCGTTTTATAGAGCAAATAGTAAATCAGTCAACAAATTGATCGATTAATCAATGTGGAAAGTAATTGTTAAGTTGCAGCCCTGGATTTAAGAGAAAAATTCTAAATAAAATGTGCCTAAAATGTATCTTGGATGTGTCAATAAAAGTGCACGGTAACATTTCCTTCAAGTTGTTGAATGAAAGATGTAAACAGTAGAGTCAAAAAAGCAGATTAGACTAAAACAATTACTAGCTGACCAACAAACAGTGAAGCTTATTGTAACTGTGTGTTGATTTGTCCAGGGTCATACTCATAGGTGAGAGAATTTGGTACATTTGCTGCTGTTGTGAATTTTATAAACTGCAATGTCATTATTTCTTAATTCACTTTCACCCCAATTTCACCAAAGTTCCGCCATTATTTTAACAAATTGTTTGGGGTTGCGGTGTGTTCGTGGGATTTCCCACAGCTGTTCCTTTTGAATATTTGTTTTGTGTCACCTTCCCTACAACAGTTTTCCCGTCAGGTTTTTTTGTTTGGTGCAGGAGTTGAACATTGATATGACTGAACAATAACGGGGAATATAGAGTCTCTCATCACACAATTACTCTCCACAGTTTCCCTCTCCCTTGTGAATTTTCATAGTTATAATAACTCACCGCCCTACTATTCTGGATAGATTAATAAACTTCTCATTGCTGCCACATAGGAGAAAAGAAACCTTTGCTCTGTTTAATGACAACTGTAAAGTGGAGGCAATCATGGGATGCCTCCCATGACATTTCCCCGTTCCTGTCCGCTCCACTTATCTTAGACAAATGGCCGTGCCAGGCCACTATCGAGATGAAGCGTTTTCCCCGAGTCATTACGTCTGTCACCGGGGCCATTTCCATATTGAAAAATCTGAAACAATAAACGACGCCTGAGCCTTTAATAACTGTGAAGGAATCATATTTGGAAAATTGCATTGAAGCAATAACCTTTTCTCCCTGTAATTAGATGACAGAGAGGTCCTGGTTTTAATTAAGTCAGCAATTTATAGTCGCACAGCCATACCTCAGCGTGCTGATTAGTATAGGAGGGATCACAGAACAGCGTTGCCTCAATTTGAACAGATTTGATCTAGTAATTACTGTGTTATATGGCAAAGGCCGCAGCAAGTCTCAGGCTCAAGACTCTGGTGATGCAGTGCTCCGTGAAGCATCGCCCTTCCCATCGTTACTCGAGCTGCAAATATGTGGCGAGCAAGTGTCTGTCTGAATAGGTCTTCAAAGGGGGTCATCAACAGAGGACATAATGTTTGAGGAGGCATATTAAGGTGGAATTGTGAATGTGAGGCCCTAAGTGTGTGTGTGTGTGCGTGTGTGTGTGCGTCAGAGGGGGGGATTTGTTTGGGCGCAGCATCATTTATGCCGCATCTTAATTGATCCCATTGGTCACTGTTAAACGTTAACATTTGCACGAGGGGGCAGAACAGTTAAGGATGCTGTTTTAGTGCTGTGTTAATAAACATGGCAATTTACTGTCAATTTATGTCCTGACAGGTCGTAATGAAGACCATGAAAAGAAGATTAGCTGGAGCTGTTACAGCAGACCGTCTGGGGACCGTCATCATGAGACTGTGGGGACCAGCGCTTGTTGTGTGAGCTGGCACCCCTCTGGCTTTCTGTAGCCGTCCACATGATTGACATTAATGGTCCGGTTTTGGGAAAGAATGGTAAATTCGTGTTCCCTCTTTTGAGAATATGACATTTATCACATTATACAGACATGCATCTATAGGCGATCAGAACAATAGCACATGGCAGCCCCCTTGACACATCATTAGTGACATCAAACAGATGCTTGTGATCTGTGCCGCTAATTTCATTAGCTTCTCCAGCTAACCACAACAGTGTTACAGTGTGGTAAAGGCCTGTGTTGCATGTAAGGAAAAGTGCAAGAACTTAAGAGAGATTTTTGGATTCCTTGCTTGATATTTGGTACTTATTTGCATTTCTTTTCTAATATATGTGTTAATTTTGTGGCCTACAGCATCAGGAATAGGCTAAACAGTCATCCTTAATGGGGAGCAGGGCATACCAAATCATGTCCTTCAACAAATTTGACTTTACTGTGACACTTTACGAGGGTAGGAAGTCTTTAAAACTCAACAGGAAGTGCACAAACCAGGTAGAGATCAGAAGAACAGTGCATGTAGGCTCCTCTTGATGACCTCTCCCAATCTAAGCAATGCAAATCCCAGAGGCCTAATGGGAGAATGGGGTTAATTAATCCCAGAGGACATCTCATATTGAGTAGAGGGGCTCCTCAGCGCCCTAGATCTCCCCCGTCATAAAGGTCATACTTCACAATAAGACAATGCATGTGTTGTCCCTCTGACTGCTTCTCAGCCTCTCCCCCAAAACATCTACTTCCATCGCCTTCCTTCAATCAGCGTAACTATATGGCCCGAGAACAAACCCTGGAACACACTGGGACATTAAGTGCTAATATTAAATGCCGTCCCCGGGCTTTGAATCATCCATAGATCTGTGACAAAGTGGCCTTAGAGGCGCTGGAGTCTGGTGCTAAATGTCTGCCACTGGCTAAACATCATTTGAGTGCTGACGTTAGATGCTAAAGACTGTCTCTAGGCCTTGGCTGCGTGACTGCGGCCTGTGATTTATGGGTCATCATTTGGGTGACATTTTCCTCTGGACCAACACTCGAGTCAGTTGGCGTTACGATACTTTCTTTACACCTTCTCTGCACAGTGGCATGTTTGAGGGAAACTGTGCTCAAGTGTGCGCACGTGCCACAGACGCCATTTCCAGCCTTTGTGCTGTCGCTGCAGGGTTGTTCTGTGACAGAGGACACTGTGTAGCCACAAAGACCTTAATACTGTGTGATGTAAGGAGGTTTGTCTGCATAGTCTAATGACCCTAATTCTTTTCAGAGCACTGCATGAAGAGATCAATGTCGGATCAATGCAAAATTGTGCTATAATTAAAACGCTGAACTCATGAGACTTAATATCAACTCTCTATCTGTACTACATCTTCGTCCTCACTGTAGGTGATCGACACCACCTGCAAACTCTTTCTCTGTATCGTCTGAGTTGATTCCCCACTCCTCCATCCAGCAGATAGGATGGTGGTGGAGCAGTTTTGGCTGCAGAAAGAGTGTCTCCCCTGGGCTGCAGCGCAGCTCCTGTCCCCTTCTCTCCCTGCAGCTGGAGCTACCAGAGCCAGATGCTACGTAGCTCCACCACCCTCTGTCCCCCCTTTCTCTCTTCCAGGAGGATGGTGCCCAGAGAGGAGGATGACAAACGCCTCTGCCTCCTCTTACTGACGGATTTGGACGACCTGACTCCAGCCCCGCACTGTTCCAACCGCCAGCACAAGATGTTGACTTAATGGAAGGGGGTTGGCTGTGGATTGGCCCATATGCGTTTGTATTGGGAAAATATGGCAGGGCGGTGTGTCTGTGTATCTGTGTATTCAATGGGATTGTGTGTGTGTTTGCGCGTGTGTGTGTGCTTCTTCACCTAGCCCAGACTGCCTACATCCATCATGCCATGGCGCTCTGGCAGAGAGTGGGACTCAGACAGCTTCACTAACACACGGTCAGTTAAATTGCCTGTTAAATTGTCCTGGTCCGCAGCTATCTTAGGTGTAGATAAAAACACTGCACTTAAAGCCTGCACTTAAAGGCAGAAATTGTCAAGTAAATGCCAACCTCCCTCCATGCATAGAGAGAGACGAGAGAGAGAGAGAGACAGAGATCCTCTAAGGGAAACACATTTCCATTACAAGACAAAATACTGCAGCACACATACACAGTGTGTCTATTGTAGATGCCACAACTGTTAAGTCATTTCTTAAGCTAAAATATTTCATCAAATAATGTAGTTTACATTCTGATATTTTGACACACAGAATATTTAAGTATATACTCCAAAGTCTAAAACTTTTTAATCACTTTGGAAGATTCACAAATTTATCCAAAAAGACAATATATTGTCCGTATGAGCTCCAGCCTCACCTGATCAATGGGCAAAATTATGCATGAGCAGCAAAACCGTAATACCTCTTCATCAACCTTCACTGTGCTCCCTTAATGATTAAAATGACGGTCTCAATCCAGTACGTTTGACATTTCTCTCCATGCAACCAGATGGAAAATTAAGCCTCATTCTTTTAACATTACTGGGATATTATGGATAATTGCCTGAATCCTACTTGTGTACCTGGAGCAGAAAGCTTGAGAGAACTGCTCTCCTGTAACCAGTGAGGCAGTGGGAAAGAAAAGTGTGGGTTTGTTCAAGCCTCTGGTCAGTGATTGTCAGAAAGAAGGGAAAATTAGTTATTTTCCCACAGAGATGTTGATTTTTGTATCAATTTTGAATTTAGACATAGATTTAGATTTATAAGATTGGAAAAATCTATTCCGAAAAAACTTTGTTATACTCTCTGCTACATCACTAACTAAAACGTAGCATAATGAAAAGATATGCTGTTAAAAATAATGAGAATAAAATAAAAAAAATCACACTTAATGATTTGAAATATGTTATAGGTTTTCCTTTGGCTCTGAATTTGGCCCAAAACTCAAAATGGCAACCTCTGTGTGCATTCAAATAAATTTTTAAACACTAATGTGTATTAATAATTTACACTAGTCATATATTAATGCTTTCTAAAACTACTTTTACTATTTCATGGATCACAAGAATTACCTGTGAATCATGTACACTGCCAGCGGGTGATAACCTGACACTAAAATTTAAATAGTTACAGTCTGTTGACTCACATGACTGTGTTTTTTTTTCTATTATGCCCAAAAATAATCATAATAGACCCATAAATATGTAAAGCAAACATAAACATATCTATAACATTTGTTTAATCAGATAGTGTGTCAGATGTTATACCATATTTAATGCCACATACTGTGACATTTATAGCAGTATTAGGACCTTGGTAAGTAGATGGATGGACGTAGTCTGCCAACATAAACACAGTGATATGAGAGGTCGTCTCTATTGACACACCAGGGAACTACATACATACATTAACTGCACCAATGAACAATGTGTGACACTGACAGTAAAGACATCAATATGTGTCAGCAGCCCATGGAAAGCCATGGAAATATTTTAATTTAACAGCTACAGTGTGTAACATACAGAAAACCTGATATATTTGATCAAAGCAGTTGTCAGTACTTATAAAGTTACATTTGTTCTCACTCATTGTGATGATTTATGATGGAGAACCAAATTATTAATGTCATTAATATAAGATTTTTATTAAAACAAGGAAACTATATGACTTTAGAAGATGTCAGTATTAAGATCAGGAATA
This sequence comes from Epinephelus awoara, assembly GCA_035609425.1. Taxonomy (NCBI): domain Eukaryota; kingdom Metazoa; phylum Chordata; class Actinopteri; order Perciformes; family Serranidae; genus Epinephelus; species Epinephelus awoara. The sequence goes on from CM069294.1 coordinate 26,664,281, forward strand.
AAACTTTATGGCCAGAATCTGTGCCCCCACCTGAGCCTCAACACACACAAACATAAAATACTATCCAAACATTTCTCATTTCATTCTATGACGTCATTAATGACCACAAATCTGAGAATGGACTCAAACAGTGAAAGCAATCATTCATCAAACCACCTCACCTGAACACAAACACTGCCTGGTCACCTTTTGTTCAGCAGAGCGCAAATGAACCCAGCAGCATGTTCCGATATTTAACTCCACAACATCATCACTCAGTGTGTGTGTGGGTCTCTGTTTGGGCGCTAGGGGGCAGAAAAGCTCCACTAGAGGGGATGATGGAGAACACAGTGGCTGAGAAGTGCTGCAGCACACCGGCCAAGTTTTCTCTTGTATGCCATCATGTGAAGATGTTTTTTTGTAAGATTTTGGTTTGCAGTTAGAGCTTCAGACATACGTCAATCTGTTTTTTTTTTTATCGTTCATAATGACCTGTTCATTGTAAGCATGACCTGCTCATTGTGTTTGCAAAGATCACGAGATCACTTGTGTGTGTGATTTAAGTGACTTCTTAAATATAAGTGCACTTAACTACACAGCAGTGCAATGTGAAAAGAGGCACACCACATTATAACTATAAATTCGGTTTCTGTATGTCAAAGTTGTATCACAGCTGTAACAGTGTATGTTTCTACAGGGGCTGATTTTCTAGCTGTTCTTCTCGCATGTGTTTGTAGGAGAAAGGTAGAGTGATGATGGAGTTTTCCCACTGGAGTGTTGCTACTTTGGGTCCACCTGATAATATCCTCCCTCCCTCCCTCCCTCCATCTTCGTTTGTAAGACTTCTCCAAAGTCTCAATCCTGACTCGTTTTCAGGCCTGCTATTTGTTTAAGGGGAGATGTGGCGAGGTCGAGATGCCAAAGTGCACCCTTCTTGTAGGCCCTCTCCATTGGTGGCTAAGCATGCAGGGAGCTGTCTGTGCGGGGGATTTTGGCTAAACGTCCGCCCATCTGCTGGCCCATCTGAAGAGGGGCAAATCTTAAAACTTCCACAGTGCAACTTATGGAGGACGTCTCTTAAGTGTGTGAGAACGCGTGCGTGCGTAGCAGACAGAGGGGATAAGTGTTGGGGAATGATTGAAGCGGATGTGATGAATATTCATAACCACACACGACAGTGTTATTGTATTTTTTTTGTATACCGAGGTCTGCGCGATTGATTCCAGGTGCACTTTTACTCTCAATGTATGCAAAATAATCTTTTTTTTTTTTTTGCAGGTTTGGATTAGTAATTAAAATAATTTGCTGCCCTGTTATTACTGCGGTGCCTGTACTGAAACCTGTCTTTTACTCCGGATCTTTCATGTTTGATTAGTTTGTTACATCAGCGTAACTTTTGCTCAGGAGACTCTCAGTTGGAATTAATTTCCAAATCGTCTGGACAGCTTGAGAATCATTACCTTAGATAAATATATTACTGGGCACAAAAACGGAAGAATATTTTAATTTAAAATCCAAACGCGACTTCTTAGAGTGGAATAATAGTTAATGTGTGGCACCAACTTTTACGCGCGCGTTCAACCGCACTCCTAATGATGATAATGTCGAGCCCCCGTCCTGTTTGGACCCCCAGATGACGGGCTATAGTGCGCAGGCATCACGCTAATGCATTGTGACCGGGGGCTCTCTCCTGCGACAAAACCCCAGAGCTGTCCTCAAATCAATACATGTCAACGAAATATGAAAACAAACACCCAGACTCTCCTCGGTTAATGGGAATGTGCCTCTGATCCCGAACGAGGGGTTAAATGCTGTATTGTATAGCGGAAAGTGTAAACTAACCTGGCTGTACCTGCCTTGTTCATGGCACCTTTACCTTTTATAATCTGACATAAATATAGGTTTGATGCGTAAACCTGAGACAGAAAATGGATGTTTTGCGAATCATTTATTCCTGTTTATATTTCATGATGATGAGCAACCGCTAATCCATGATTATTTATGAATACATACATCTATGCATGGACGATTGTGCGCGTCTTGGTTTGTGAGCTTCCCTTTTCTGCACCAACGCAGGAGGAGGGTTGCATCTGTTAGGGTCCAATGTTAGTCTTAATTACTGGCCTTCATGTTCTCCATGGCCCTCAACCGTCTTTAATTAAAACCTTGATTAGGGGGGAGGAGGTCTCGGGCAAGACTATTACCAGATGGGTTTCCAGCAATAATAATAAAGACTTTATCCGCTGCCGCTGCTGCTGCCTGTGTGCCATAAAGCGCAGAGCTCGCTGCCCGTCCATATCAAAGCACAGCGAGCAGAAAGAGGCTGTTAATTACGCCGGTAATTACTTGTCTAATTACGGTTCGTTTGTGATTAGATTTAGAAACGTTTCGTGGTCTGTACAGAGGCTTTCTGTCGCCAGTGCGCAGGCTTAACACTGTATAGGCTGAAATGTAGTGTGTATCCACAGCGGGGTGCTGCTGAATAACCGGCCTATAAGGGATGGAGTGAATAAGATCAATAGTGAAGCACTGACCCGAAAGTTATCTTTATTTCTCCCACAGAAGTCCTCAATAATCTATATGTTCAAGGTACAACAAAGTGCCTCCCAGAGTAAGTCACAAACATATTCGCTTTCCTCTCTCGCCTTTTGTCTGCATGATGTTTTGCACATTTCCCCCCTCTAACCCTTCCCTTCAGAGTTTAGCAGCCTTTAGTGAGCTGTCTTAAAAGCAGTGAAGAGGTCAGCTTGTGTCACATTTTAACGACGAGCTTTTTCAGGACCTTTGAGAGTCTCTGAGTTCCCGTCTAGCTCACATTTTCAGTGTTAAAAGAACATTTGCGGGGGAAACACACAAAAAAGCCAAATCAATAATGCATCCTGACATATTCCGCAGAATTGCATATTAGCGATTTAAGATTCGCCACATTATGAATATATCTTGCCAATGGTCTGAAAGTCATTATGAGTGCGCACAGGCGCGCCGCCGCCTTTATATTCAAGACAGAGAAACTTGCAAATAACAATCAGTTCAATTATCCTCAAAATATTTACTCCAGGATAGAATTTGTCATCCAGACACAGAGAAGGAGGGAGGGGACAAGAAGTGATTTCTTGCTGCACTATGTGCGTCCATTTTCCAGACGGTTTGTCGTCGTTATTGCCTGATTTAGTGTGTGTTGTTTTACATAGCCCAGTTATCTGTGTGAGTTCACGTACAGCGTTGTGCCGCTGCATCCATTTATACATATCACACAGATCTGCGATGAGTTTGTCACATTTGGTGCTTTATGTTCTGTCTCCTCTGTTGCTTGGAGCTATAGGCTTGTTTGCAGAAGGCCCTGTGAGCAGCCCTGGCATCACATGCGCGTTTATTCGGATATTTTAACATTTGTTGCAGTATTACGCGCGGAAATAGGTCTCATCCATTGTGTGGCTGGGTGCTACTGTATGTGGCCATGTGTGCAGCGGTGCCGACAGTATAATTACCTCTCCTCCTCGGATCCTCTCTAGCTGCTGCTGCTCCTCCTGCAGCAGGTGCTCCGGCCTCTCCGACCCTGCACAGAGAAGTGCCAGAGGCCAGGTGATGGCATTAGTGAAATTATATCTATTTTTACGCGCACATCCCGCCCCCTCCATCAGGAGAGAAAGGAGCGAGGGACCGAGCGAGATCTTTACAAATGCCATCCCATCACCTGTCACTCACCGGGCTTGTTGAATCGTGGGGAGGTGAGCCCCTATGCTAAATAATGAGTGTTTACCATCACAGTGGACGAACGATCCGGATTACCTTCCCCCCTTTTTGACACACACACACATATATTATTTCAATTAATATAACTGCAAACGAGGCTGTGGGGAAACAAGTCTTACTGCCATGGTTGAATACAGTATGACGTTAAGTCCATGCGTTGACCTAAAGTTGCTTTGTGTCAGTCAAATTTCTGTGTTATGATTTTGTCCTCACTTTCCCCAGCTCATTTGAACGCAACATTTGCTTATTTATTCATCCTCGGGAAAAAAAAATGCTGATCCCAGACACACTGAGTCAGCTGACTGATTAGACAGAAAGCATATAAACCTGAGAGTAAGAGCAGATCATCACGGGTCTTTATAAGATAGAATAATAAAAGATTATCGAATAAATTAATAGATATTACCAAACAAATATGAACTGAAGTCTCCAATACAGCCCACAGCTCTGTTTAGTTAGAGCCCAGCGTCAGCCCTGCCCTGGGGATTATGTATCATGACCAAAACTACCATACCGTGTGTTGGCTATATCGCACACCATGAATTACACAGGAGAATGCACAACCTCAGCGCTCAACGTTATTCACAAAAATCAGACAGATCGCAGCCCCTACACAAGTGATGGGAAACCCTGTCGGTGCAGAGCGTTGCAGAGGTTGTGACAGTTACATTTCATCTAAACATTTACACGTGGAAAAATAAGTCATCAAAATGTTGTTTCAGTCCCAGTCTCGGTTGGATTTGAACGCCAGACCTTGGCATAATTTAGTGACTGAATAAACTCAGCTAAGGAGCCCAAAACCCTGCACTCATGTTGGAGCATTGTTCAGGCTCAGAAGAAACTAAGAATGATGTTAAATCTTTAATGTAAAAGCTTAGTATTTCTTCTTTGGGGTCCTAAGATGAAAATAGTACTCATTACATAACATACATAACAAATAAGCATCAAGAAGCATCTGCTCATTCTGACCATATCTGTGATTTGTTTTTGGCCAATTAACAGGTGATTCTGACATGTTAAAATATCCTTCAACTGTTGCAAAGATGTGCTCTGGTAAGACCTTTTCACAAACTGTGACCACATGTTGGAAAGTCAATTTAGTTTTAATTATTTGCCAGTAAACTTCAGTCTAATTGCTCGTTGAAAGTACCAACACAAAGTCCAAGGTCGAGACGGTCTGTTAAGTACAAATCATAGGTGTTATATAGATACAATCCTCTTCGGTGGTGCTGAATCCAGGCCAACACCCTTTAGCTGATGCGTAATTTACCTCGCCGTGCGTAATTAACTGCGTCGCCGCCAGACCCCGGTATGTGTAACACTTTATTTTGAACGGTGCAATACGTTTCCATTAAACGTTATTAAAGCGCAGGGAGTGACGAGCTCTCATTTGTCTTGTCAGGACATCTGACAACCTCGTTAGCTCCCATTTTCCCCTGTCAGCTCACAGCGCGACACGGACACTGACTTCAGCCACTCCTGGCAAGCGAGTGATAAATGCGCCTACTCAGCCCTGCGCAAAACAGCAGCATTATTGTTGCCAGCACGAAGCATCAGAATCAATCACAGGCAAGTCTGCGTGGCAGGTGTCACTCTTACGTTTTTTTTTCCTTTTTAGATCCAGCCCACTGTCAATCTTTAATCTAATTTAAAGGGTCATAGATTTGGGGCATAATATCCCCTCGTTTGGACTTTCTCTCTCTCTCCAGACTCGGAGGACTGACCATGTGCACCACCGCTGACACAGCCCACATTTAGCGCTGTACACAGGCCTCACTGGCAGATTAGAGGTGTCGCAAATGGAATTGTTATGAATATTTGTGAGCAAATGGAGGATCTTGTTATTTTGAGGGGGAAAAAAAGAAAAAAGAGAGGGGGGGAGAAGAACACTTAATGGCATGGGATCTTTCCGCTCGCTGCACTTTCAGATGCAATTGTAGATCGAAGTCAGACTTGTCACGTTGAGCCAAAGTGAATTCCTAACATCCAGGACGTGCCTGTCTACTCCGGACAAATTGCATCCAATCACCCCGGGGGAATTCGGCTAATGTCTCGATCCAGGGCCGGGGAGCATGGAGAGAAAACAAATCAAACTCTGCACACAGAGCGTGTAGGGCTTATTAAAACATTTCACACAGGGGGAGAGAGAGAGAGAGACGAGGAGTATGTGTATGTGTGAGTGTGCGCGCGTGCGTGTGCAATGTGGGGCGTGTGTGTGTATGTGGGGGTAATTAGGCTACATTATCTTTGGAGACTGTATCTTAAATTGAAAATATCAGATGACCAATCTAAACATCTCTGCACACGACATGCCTGCTGTTTGAGTGGCAGCAGGAGCAGGCCTGACAATTTTGCCCACTCCACGCCACATCAGGCTCCACTCTGACTAACTTTGTCCTCTCTTTACATTTCTTTAAAATTATTATAGGTCTATTAAGTTCCTCTTGAGGCGCAAAGACAAAATAAAATGCAAATTACAGCCCATCACATCATTCATACAACAAAGTTTCACCCAAACGCAGGCCCTATCTCACAGCCTGTTTTAAACCTGACGCTCAGATCAAACTTACCTCCTCGTCTCCATTGCAATTAATCCTAATTTAGTTGGATGAAATGCCCCCTTTGAACAGCAGCATCCACTCCGCGTGCACCCTCTGCTTTCTGGTAACGTGCTCGGTCCCCTGGACATTTTTCTCTGTCTGCTACAGCGGCAGTAAACAATAAGCTCATGAGGCGTAGGCTATGGCAGCATAATGTTCTGCATGGTTAGAGAGGGGAGGTCGATCATTACACAATTTGTTTCAAATTTGATCAGTCAGAGCGAGCGAGGGATTGGCATATCCCTGGCAAGCGCGCGCAGGGGTGCTCCCACAGGTTTAAGATTATTTCCCATAAGTTTTATACATGTTGTCCACGCAGGCCTGTTTACATCCACGTCAACATGTAACTCAGATTAATGTCACACGTTTAACTTTTACTGTAATGTTTGCTAAATATGCATCAGCAGTGGAGATTGAGATAACATGCAGGCTGATGTTTGTCACCACGAGTATTTGAGTTGCAAAATAAGTTCCATATATTCATAAAAAAAAATCAGAAACAACTGTCAGTGTGGTTTAGTGTGAGTGTGTGTGTGTGTTAGAGAGAGTGTGTGTGTGAGGGAGAGGGGGGAGAGGGGGAGAGAGAGGTGGCGTTGTGCAGCAGCGTGGTGACGGCAGAGGGAAAACCGGCTGGACAGATTTGCGTTTACGCCTGATCTGCTTCTGGAGAGCGGGGCTGTGTGGGAAGGGAAAGGGAGCACCTGGCCCGACCGCTGTATCCCATCTCGTTTTATTGACAGCCTGATAAGCAGGGACCAAGCCGTGCGGTTTCCAGCGCGGATGTCGAGCACCCTGCTGCGTTGCACAGTATCAAGGCCTCTTAATGGCTGTCCCTCCAAATAATGGCCCAAACACAGCCAGTCCTGACTGGCCCGTACCTGCGCTGCCCCGGTCTCTTCCTGAGAGACAGGCGGCGGCGCGGTTGCCCATTTACTCACCGTCTTGTTCAAATTGACACAAACATCAGAGGTTGTGAAATAGGATTGGAGGCTTTTAGCCCGCCTTAGTAAAAGGCAAGCCAAAGCCCCATTACGACAACTTTATAGGGCTGTAGAAATAAAAACGTTTTAGCGCAGGCTGAGGGGAATTGTCTCCAACATAACTCATGTTTATGATTACTATTCTGACTCCCTGACACAGAACTGTGCCAGGGTGACACCAGGGTGACATCAGGGTGACACCAGGGTGACATCAGGGTGATACCAGGGTGATACCAAGGCTTTGGGAATGTGTCTGGACCTACTGCTCAGATATATCATGAGGAACCGTGAGAGAGGCATTTTCATAGGTCTACTGAGTGGGACTTGCCTGCACCTGTTTTGCCCACACCTGTTGCACACTGAGCATGCTCACATTAAAAACACAACTTGTTCATGTCTTATTGTCACTGCCTGTCCTCTGTTAGTTGCTTGCTGTAGAGGGAGAAATGCAGCTTTCAAAAATCCATTGTGGTGAATATTTCATGTCTGTCTTTATCTTGCAAAATGTCTCCATTGTAAAACTTTACAACTAAAAAAGGCTACATCATTCAAGTCCACGCTGCGTGGAGTGAAAACGCGTTTTATTAATCTGTTTTCAGTTGCAGGATGCAGGACTTTTATTCTAAAAATCACTGGACAAGCATCTTGTTTTGTTTCAAAACTGGCACGACAGGGGACAGAGTAGATAAAATAAAAACTAAAATATAGTCAAATTAGATTCAATTAAATGAAATAAAAGATAAAACATGACGTGGCCCTGCAGAGCGAGGTGTTAGCTGTCAGTCCCTGCACACAGCAGATAGTGGGACAGTAAACAGGCCGGTGTGCTACACATGTATACGCTACCTTGTGCACTTCCCCATTCTGTGCTCTGTGTCCTGTCCAAGGTATGACGTCGACCCGTCGCTCCAGCCAATCACTGCCAACTTGAGGCTGATGCTGAAAGGAAAGTTGCTGGTAAGAGCCGCAGATTTTTTTTCCCACTCTCATTGACATTTCAACTCCACGACGGATCCAAAGGTAGATAGATTTTAATCGGGACCTATAAGTTTCTGTCGCTGTGACACGGAGGAGAGATCCGGGGAGGGAAGAAGCGACTTTTTACGCACAGGATACCGGTCACACACAGCTCCTGCCTTTGATCCGGTGAGTTTGGACGGACTCTATTTCAATTTCTTTTTAATATTTAAAGCTCTTATACGTTTGCAATTCTCCTTTTGGGTATGCTTAGACTCTGGGAACGTGCGCGCTTTTCCTGATCTGCTCCAAACTTTAACAGGTGTAGAGAAAGCAGAAAGTTGCACGCAGAATGATGCATGGGCAAAGTTAGGTAAAATTACGGGTTAAGTGCTTGCACGTTGCTCTGTGTTGCCTACAGGAGGTGTACACCCACACAAAGTTGAACACAGCGAAGTGACTTAGTTTTTGTTGTCATCTATCTCTCTCTCTCTCACACACATACGCATACAGCGTGTAATTAGCGATCTTCACTGAGGAATTAAGCGCACGTCACTCCGTTAAAAAGCGCCTATTATTGTGAGCTTTACGCCGGGGGGAAATTAAAGGCTTCGACCTGTACAGTAAATTGAATGCGTATGGGGATCTATTCAGCTCTGCTCGATCCATCAGCGCGGTGGAAATGACGCTGTCCATCAGCGGAATATTTCACTTTGCTGGCTGCGCTTATTCATCGCGCTGCAATCCACGTGCGAGTTTTGGAGAAGCAGTTTAAATATTTTTGGCTTTAATGTGGAGTGAAAGAACTGAATGACCGTGTTGTAAAATAAGTTTTCTAAATTTTGACTCCAATTTGCAGAAAAAAAAGAAAAAAGGAAAGTGTCAAAATTTAAAGTAGTACAGCTGAGCATGCAGGGAGATGACATGTGCGCCCTGAGGGTTTTCACATTGATGTGGGTTTATAAAAAAGAGCATGTCTCTTGTTTTTTCTTTGTTTGTTTGTTTGTTTTTAATATATATGTTTATATGTTTAGTGCCACCTCCAGTAAGATGAGATTTTATATGTTGTTTTTTTTATCTTTCCAAAGTGAAGGACAAAGATATAATCTGATTTCCAAACAGTAGCTGGGAGACTTTAAATGTCTCAGGTCCAGGCTCTTGTATGTTTGGGTCCAGTGTTTCCTTCTGTCACGCTTGCCGAGCAGCGCTGTGACACCATTAGCCCCGGTGTTTATCCCAGCCTTCAGCCTTTTGCCAGGAGAGGGCTTCTGTGGACTGTACACCTTCTGTGGGCTGCACGAGAAATCCTCGATCCTCTGCGTGTTTCTCCACAAAGTTCAAAGATCGTGCACCTTGCATGAGTAAAAAAATCCTAAATTTATAGTCATGTATTTATGTCTCAACACCTCCTGCTCCGGGAGGAGGGGGGATGCCCAAATACACTATATTTATATGTAGACCTTAAATGTGACGGGACATGTTTGAAAAGCGCCTGTGAGACAAATGTTTCTTAGAAACATAGAAAGGCAGAATAAGGGCCATCTGCAAATATTTCTATTTTCCCAGACGGAGTTATGTGTCTTTATATGTACTTAATGTGCTTAGAAATGAGTGGACATTAATGGTGTTGTCTGTTCCGGGATGCGCCTCATGTGCAGCACGCTTTTAAAAAATAGGAGATTGATGAAAGATCTGCGCAAAAGTCAAACAAGCATGTGATTGTTTAATCATTGTTGACAAAAACAGAATTGCACGCTGTAAAAAGTGCAAATAATTTATGCAAATAACGCAGCGACGTCCTCATGAATCTCTTTGGAGAGAATAAAATCTGACAGTCCGGGGCTGTGTGATGAATGACAGGTCACCTCAACAAGAATGCTGCTTAGGAAATACAGGTTGACATTTTGTATAGTGATCAGTGAGATTACAAAATTGTAAACACCGATGAAAAATAAAATAAACATTGTTCTAATTGTAAGCTCATTTTGATTTGATTTTTAAAATTGAATTTGTTATTGAATTTTTTAAACCTCATTTATTTTTTTAATAGTGCTTCCAACAATATTTTCAGAAATAAAATTACCAGCTAATAATTAGTAAGTTTCCTTAGAAATAATAATAATAATACTAATAGTAGTAGTAGCTAGTAGTGATGATAACAATAATAATAATAATAATAATAATGAAAATAATGGATCATTAATTGCTTAATAGTGCTTCTACAATAATACCAATAAAAATAAAAATAAATACGGGGATGTGGATTAATGCATTAATTTACCTTTTTAAAAAATCTACATAAATCAGGGCGATTCAGCTTGGTCATCTTTTATTAGGACAAACAATCTTGTCACAATATTGTAACAATTTTAAATAGACCTCCCCAGATGTCCTGCTATATAGAAGGTGAGTGAACTATGACCTCCAGTGGGGGATCATCACAATGGCAAACAAGTGTTAATGAATACAATAAAATAGAAGAGGAAAAAAAACAGGTTTTAACAAGAACTAAAATAATTGGAGGCAATATTTCCACCAGTTTCATACTTGATGAATTTATCTGGTGTAAATGTGTATCAGCCTGAGGAGGATAAACTGTAATCCCAAATAAAGAAGTAAATTAGGGGGGTTTAACCTGCACTGCACCCTCCTCCCTGTCCCAAAAACAATGTCACTGTTTTTCACTGGAGCTCCCCTTATGCTTTTTCTTTCTTTCTTTCTTTTCTGTCTTACTTTTTTTTTGCATTTAAAGTTTCTAGATGGGTACAAATACCACATTGCCTCAGGGGAAAATAGCGACCAGATTAGGCTTTCTTTTCAAGGCCTGTGGCATTAGTTGCTGCTAATCCGAATTGGGCTAATTGCTTTCCCAACATCGGCCTATCCCGTTTTTTTTTTAAACAGACTTCCACAGCAATCCTACCTTACAAAACAGAAAACATATAAATATATATACAGAGAAAAATGTATCTTATAACAGTGTTGTTGCTGGAAGATGGAGGCCTGCTTGGCATTCTAGTGAAGGTTGTGAAAATGAAAGAAGAAGAAAAAATCTCCCGAGAGTGAAGACAACGAATTAGCTCCTGGAGCGGATTTACAGCTTAACCAAAGAAATCAATAACCTACTGGAGGTATTGTTTCCAAAGAAAACTACTTGACACACTCATCGGGGAATCTGTCTTTTCAGCGAGGGCAGGTTAGTGGTGTGAATTTTTGACAGCTGCAGTCTGTGACAAGTGAGTGGCAATAACATTTGCACTACAAAGGTGGGCTATAACCACAAGTAGTTTGAATAAAGGGATGAAGGCTGTTTTTTTTTACTTTTCTTCCCCCCCCCCTTATTTTTTTCAGTTTAGATCATATTTTAACATTAAATTGGACGAGATGTCATCAGGATCTTTTCAGAGTTAAATATTTCAATTATTATTGTTAAAATTAAATAGACAATTCTGAGCCAACATGGTGTCACTGAGGCTGACCGACACGAGGACGCATAAACACTGCAGGGGTTCAGACTCTTCTTTGGTCCTGTATTCAACTCTGCATTGTGCATTTTAAAAAATAAATACAAACACAATGTTTCTAACTTTAACTCAAGTGCATCCTCTCTGCAAAATAAGTTCAATCCATTAACCTCTAGGAAATACAATTAATTCTGATTTCTGTTTTTTGAAAGTTTAACTCCACCTTCAGCCTGTCCACTCATTCAGGTTTACAGTAAATCATAACCAACACGAGGTCCCATCATTGCACAAAGTCCAAGCGGGTGGGGTGACTGGGTGAGGTGGGTGGGGGGAGGAGGAAGAGGGGGGGGGGGGGGTGTTTGTGGTCTAATGCATGTCTAATAGGGGGGTCCTTGACGTGAAAATGTTTGGGAACCCCCCTTAGCTGATATAAGCTGCGGCCATTCACGGTAGGCCTATAGGCTGAGCCACCAGTCTAAGTGAGTAGAAACAATGCAGGAAGGAGAAACAGATGAATGTGCTCGTTTAGTTTACGGGTTGTTTGATGAAGGAGTATTGGCCAAAGTGTTGTTCCTCACCGCGGGACCCTCGGTGACAGTTTGAGCCGGTCCTCTCAGCTCATTATCTCGCCGGCCCACTGAGGGCCCCATTCAAGCCGGGCAGTCCCCTCTCTCTCTCTCTCTCTCTCTGCCTCTCTGTCTCCCCCCTTCCTCCCTCCCTCCTCTCCGCTCTCTCTCTCTCTCTCTCTCTCTCTCTCTCTCTCTCTCTCTCTGGCAGCGTCGTTTGTCTACTCATTGAACCCATAGTCAGGAATGCGATGGTTGTTAGGGAGCCCTCTTTCACCTCCAAAGTGTTTTATTGATGAGCTCTGACTTCTCCTACTTTTTCACATGTCAAAGAAAGTCAAGTGTAGGCCTCCATGACTTCATTTCATGGCCTCCCCATCCAAAAAAAAAAAAAAAAAGCAATTTCTCTCCCCTCCCCCTGCGTATGCTTGTCCCCTCTCTCTCCCTCTCACTTTGCCCTTTCATGCACCCCCTTTTCTGCTTTAGTTTGGCTTCCACATCCATACAACCCTCATTCTCTCCCCTTCGGGTTCTCCTCCTTTTGGAGTAAGCGACGGGGCTCCTCAGTGCTGAGACTGGTGCTGCCCAAAGCTCCGGGTGTATGCTCAAACACGGGCGCAGAGGGGTTGCTTTTGGGTGCGTTGAGGTGTGCGTTAATAGCCAGTCATTCAACCGGCGCAGTTTGGGAGCGTGTGGCCATGGCTACACAGTCATTTGCTTTACTTTATTTACGCGTGCTATTTGCTGTCAGGTCGCAGGAGTGACGTCGCCGCGCCTCGCAAATGTGTCCATAAAAAGCACCGGAGCTTGCCTAAAGGCTGCGCTCTTTACGCATGGTGTTCTTGTTGACAGGAGGGGTAAGGCTATTCAGGGGAAGGTGATACCCAAAAAGAATCAACAAAAGCACGTGGTGGACATTTGTGGCTGTGTTTTAGTGCAGGGAAGGTCAAAGGCAAAAGATTTTAAAGTAATATGCTTGCGTTTGAAGCTTTTAGTGTAACAAAACAACAACAACTTTCCCCAACTCAGCTGCACTTCCCATGCTGCACCAGAGCTCTCCTCTCAGGGATGCATTTCTAATTTAGGACAATATAGAGTTAATTCATGTGCTGGTCTAATTTAATCTGTATGCTTTTAAGAGGAAAAGTGGTGCTTGAACATTTAGTGTTTTGTCAAAGTGTAAATTGTTATCTGTCAGTGATGATTACCGCCTGCTGGTCTGCATTTGACACGTGGCTGCAGAAGCCACAATAAACAAATAAACAAACAAAAAAACTGTGGTGACATTTTGCAAAACTTTTCAGCACAGCAGCATAATTACACGCGTCCATGTGGCATTAATACCATCTTCCATCTGATTTATAAAAAGCACGCTGCTTTGTTAATTTTCATGTCTGAGCTCCAACATTCACGCGTGCTGCTGCTGCTGCTCCACTGCCACTTCCCGTCCCTCCTTGCAGCACTAGTTAGCCTCAGGTTGGAGCTGAACATGCCTCAGATTCCCTGCGCGGACCCAATTCAGCCTGGAAGAATAGAGCCTTCCGACCAATGGGCATTTCCGAGGCAGTTGCTTTGCAATAGGGCAATATTCAGCAAGTGAGCGCAGGGTATTTGCATGCGTGGGCTGATTAGTGGGTTGGGGAAGACGAGACTCTCTCTCTCTTTCTCTTTCTCCCTGTCTCTCTCTCTCGCGCGCGCTGTGGCTCGGCCCTGTTTCCCGCTTTGGCTGTGGTGCAGGGGGAAGTGTTTATATGGGGGATGATGACAGAGGTCGGGTCGCGCTAATGGGCCAGTGAAGAGCGGCGGAGGGAGGCGAGGCGAGGCGAGGAGAAGAGAGGAGAGGCGCGCACGGCAGACCAGGAACACATACATTAATACACTTGTTCCATCACCAATCAGCATAGGTGTGTTCATTCTCTTACCCCCCCCTCCTTCTACCACCACCACCACTCTCCCTCCCCTCCCCTCCTTCCCCCCTCCCCTCCCTCCCCCTTCTCTCTCTCTCTCTTTCTCTTCCCCACTCTCTCTCTTTCCGACTCTCTCATTCGCTCTCTCACACGCCAGCGCACATCCTCGCCAAACTCCGTGCGTCCTGACATCTGAGTTCACTGTCAATCTCTGTCCCCTTCGCAGGGATATCCCCTCCGTCTCCGCCGAAGACCACTGGAAACTAATTTTTCCTCTTCTAAACTTCCCGAGAGAGACTGATCCTGGTCGGCTTTTTTTTCCTCTGTCTCTCTGTGGTGTGTGGAGAACTAGGCTGCACAGCCTATAGTTTACCAAGGACTTTGACAACGACGCAGGATGCCCCAAAAAGGTGAGATCCTAATTTAAAGTTTGCCTGTGTTGCTAAATAATAGAATTATTATTGTTGTTATATTTCCAGTATTTATTATAATCACATGTATTATTGTTGTGTAATATCATAGTACCATAGGTCATTTATTCTCGGCTGTATAGGTTGAGGGTTCAGCGGTGAGGTTGTGGGTGTTTTATCGTTTGGACTGTGCAAGCCTGTCTCCTGACTGGACACTCTCAAAAGTGCGAACAGCCTTTAGCGCCTCTGTCTGTTTTATCTGCTCGATTTTGTTGGTGTGTTTAGGCCCACGGATAGCTTACCGCTTATTTATGACAGTAAAGAGTAAAAAGTCACGTTGGGCCAGGACAGTGATCATCGTGGAGAATGGGGCGCAATGACCCGTTGAGGAAAGGTGTCAGATTGATTCATGCAGGCGAGTCACCCAAGCGCCTTGTACCAAAAAAAAAAAAAAAAAAGAGGCAAACTCCATGAAGCAGTTGGGGAGGAGGAGGCCCGATTTAACGTGTTTGTGTGTCAGAGGAAAAAACAACTTTATTTCTAAGCTGTTTCCTTTAATGACAGCGGGTTAAAGTATTACATTTTAGCAGTGAGGCTGTGCAGCATTTTAAAACAGTCAGACACTATCTTTGACAAGCCAACAGCCTGTTATAGTAAATAATGTTTCAGATAATTTCAATGACAAAATAAAACAAAATATACGGATACAAACTGCTGCTGCTTTTATTTAATTTCGTCAACACAGTCAGACAAAAAATGAAATAAAACATGCATTGATTTCCTGCAATTGTGCATTTTCTTGTGTAATGTTATCCTAATAAATAAATAAATCCATCCTAAAAATATAATAAAATAAAACAAAAATAGCAAAAGGCCTTTGCTTTAATAATAAGTCAACACACACTAGAATTTTTGATCATTTCACTTCAGATTAAACCTGTTGGCCACATGCATACTAATAATTTATCCACTAAATGTATTGTGCAATATGCAGCACATTTTTAAATTTATTTCTACATATATATATATATATTCTCTGTTAGCCTGCATCTTGCACCGGGGCCATTGTAGCCAAGGCCTCCATGCAGTATTTCTGCATATGAATGTTGTGTGCGCGGCCCGAATAAGCATGTTGAATTAAGACATTGTTGTTACGGATTACTAAAGGAAAAGAAATGCAGATTAGATCGTAGTTAACCTCGGGAACAACAACGTTTGAGCTTTCGACCTTAAATAAATGATTAACCACTTGGACCTTACAAGGCTAAAAGCTACTGGCTGCAGAGCATTTTCAAGCTGGTCAGGATTAAAAAAAGGTTGTTTTTATATTTATTATTTCCCCACATTGACATCATTGAGTAAATAATACTGATAATAATAATGATGTGTGAATTAGTTGCAGATTGTTTGGGTAATTTTAGGTTATGCTAAACAGGCTAACTCGGGCTATGTGGGCCAGTGTGATGGAATCTGAATTTGATTAATGCAGCCTATTTGTTAAACATGAAAGTAAGCTACAATCTAAATGCAATGGCGGCCCCTGCGTGCGCGCATCCCCACACAAACCAGCCCAGGACTGAACACAGCCTGTTAGAGACGTCGCTATCAGGGCCATTTTGCTCTGCACACAACACAACTTTGCATGGAGGGAGAAAACCCGAAAAACTTCAGACTTCTCCCTCCCTGGCCCCCTTTTTATCTGTCCCCCCAGTCAATAGCTTCTTTAATGCATTTGTCTTTTCCAATTGAGCGCCCTACTGCGCTGTTGTGTCTTTAAACCCGCTTTACAACCCGCACCAGCAGCACAAAATAACCACCAAATATTTGTAACAAGAAATTACTTTTTAAATTTTTTTCTTCTTAATTAAAAAAAAAAAAAGCAGGAGCAACAAAACCACATTCACGCACAAGCGGCACCGGGGTCACGGTCGTGTGTGTGCGTATGTGTGTGTGATGTGTGTGTGAATGGTCCCGGAGGGGGTGGATGCATGCCTCCGGCTCTTTGTATTAATCTGAACTTGTTGGTGTGTTTAGTGGGGAAGCTGTGTGTTTCTAGTCGCGGAGGCCGAGTTTTCGCCCCGGGTTTGAGGTATACGGAGGCAGAAAAGGGGGTGCATTGTTGGGAGTCCAGCAGGCTTTGTGCACCAGCTTTGTACCCCCTCCTGGTCTGGACTTTTGCAGAGCAGTGAGGCGAGGCAGACAACGTGTGTCACTGTACAGTTTGCACGATAGGCTCCACAAGAGGAGGGATATCAAGTTAGAAAATATAAATAAAAGCCTCTTGCTGTGACTATAAGAGCTGCTTTATGAGCCTCGAAAAATAGTGCTGTGAAATAGTTGCAGGCCCAAATTTCACATTTATTTCTGATGTTCAAATAAGCTTGTCCCCCGCGCCTCAGTTTTCATTTCCTGCTTGGTAGCAACATTTAGGTTAATTGTTAAATGTAGGGCACAAATACAGTGAGTGCATCAGTATAGCTGTGGCTGTGCTAATGTGTTGTTTTGCTTTGTCCTATAGGGAGACATTAAGTAGTGAAAACGGCAGATGATTGACTAAATTGTAATAGAGTGGACAGTCAACTCTGTTTCCAGGCAAGTTTAATTAAAATACATACATACACTGAGGATGTGAAAATTCATTATGCATCAGTAATGTTTTAAGCACAAAGATCCGCAGACATTATAATCGAACGATGCAGATGAGAAACTTTATTTATATATTTTTTTAAAAAAATGTTGCAAATAAATTGAAGTGTGATGAAAGAGATGTGTACATCATGATGCCAACCAGCTTTGTTTTTTCCCCTCTTGTGATGCTTAGAATACCACAACCAAGCCACGTGGGAGTCTGGCGTAGCCTCAATGATGCAGAACAGTAAGTTGTTTTCATATTTATAGTGGTTTTATTTGTGTGTGTGTGTGTGTGTGTGTGTGTGTGTGTGTGTGTGTGTGTGTGTGTGTGTGTGTGTGTGTTTGAAACTTCTGATTACAGCCACAAAGTTTTAATGTGGTTGCATGGAAGCAACACCCACTGACATTATGCACCGGTTGTTATAGCGCAGTAAGTTTAAGAACACTTTAAAGGGGAAGGGAAATGTACGTGCAGGCATAAATTTGCATGACTTTGAGGTGCAAGGGGGGGAGGAAATATTCTCAGTTATTTGATGGCCGTTTCATTGCTGTTAATTTATTTTTTTTGTTGCTGCAATGATAGGTAGAGAAGTTATTATTGAACAAGTTAATCACACGTCGTCCTGCTCCAGAGAGAGAGAGAGAGAGAGAGAGGGAGAATAGAGGGGGTTGGGTTGAGAGGGAGATTTTTGTTTCTGCTTGAGTTGGTATTAAATAATTGCACAGCCGTCTGCATTAGCGTTAGAGCTGGCTGCCAGGCTGCATACAAGATTAGCTGCGTAGAGAAGAGCCCTGCATGAAACATGAGGAATAGCAATAATGTCTTATGTAGATTAGTCCATATTCTTTACGGACAGACAGCATGAGCTAGAAAGAAAATGCTCGTATTATAACCGCAGGCCTCACTGTTAGGTGCACAGCGGAAGATAAATATTAACAACCATATTGTCGTGGGTGCCAATCAAAAAAAAAAAAAAAGCTACATGAAGTTGCTTTATAGGCCTCTCTGTGTTTAAAGTGGCCCAACATGAGTTGCATATCTGTCTTATTCCTGGTGTGTGTTGAAACAAAAAAGGATAAACATGAAACATTTTCTCTCTTGCTGCTGGACAAGAGGTGTATGACATCTGTGATGAAGGTGTGTGGGATGATTTTATTATATTATTCTCCATATACCTTGATGACGTGTCTGTGCTGTAATCTGTGCGCATTTAGTGACTGATTAAAAAAACAACATATGTTTGAAACCAATGTTGGACCACATGACAGTTGGATCGTTTGATGTGTGGAGGTGTGACAACAGAAATTCTTTCACAAGCTGCTGGCATTACAGTTTTATGTTATTATTTTATAAGCCGCGGTGCTGTTTTTTGTCCCTTTTTTTTGGTGCTTGCCAGTGTTCCATTATAGAGATGATGGGTCCTTATCAAAGCTGTGTACAATACCCAGTGCTCCTGCTTTGCAGCGGATTGATGATAATGGGATGCTCCCATGGCTTGGCGTGTGATGTCTGGTGCGAATTGCCGAGGAGATATCATTGGGCCCAGCCCTTTGGGTTGTCTAAAGGTCGCGGCGGCCTCGGTGGCTTTTGTGCTAATAACTCCTGGGTGTATATGGTGGGGAGCGTCCAAATTGACACCATATGTTTTCCTATTAGTCGACTTGCAATAGAATACAAGGCGCATAATCAGCGCCAGCGGGCGAGATCGACTCTGGGCACTTGAGGGAATTGTGCCATGATTAAGACTTAACCTTAGGAGAGTTTGATTTTTATTTGATGTCCTTATCTGACGGTTTTATCGATCCGGAGGATTTATATGATAGCTATAAATCAGAGGTGACGGAGCAGCTCTGGAGAAACCCGCAGAGCAGGACTGCTTAATGCGGGCAGGCCAATTTCAGCATAAGAAGTCTATTAATTCCACTTAATCCTGGAATTACCAAAGAGCAGGAGGGATGATAATGGATTTACTATCAATCAGATCCACGCTGGAAGATTATTACACACAGCGGCCAAAGGGGATATGTTACTCAGTTAAACAGGTTTATTTTCAATCATCTACAACACACACAGGCCCCTTCTGATCATTGCTGTAAAAATAAGTCTGCAGTTTAAAGCAGAGTCCTGTGACATATTTCAGAGCAAAGACGCCTACCGATTGCACACAACAGGACTGCAGTGGCTGTGAGCATTTGTTGTCAAATACAAACAAGGGGGGGAGAAAAAACTGCATGTCACTTTTAATATGTTAAGAATCCAGGCGCGCCCTCGTTTGTGTGACCGCGCGTAGCCCCTGGCCACCTTAAAACGAAGTCTCCCTCGGAGGGTAAACGAGTAGCGTCCAATTTTGTCTGAGTGGTATCCAAATGCAGACAGAAAGGGTCGTTTTATCATGCTACTATTTGTCGTGACGATGCGATTTTCAAAAGCAGAGCGGTGTCATAAAGTGACATGCCTGCCACAAGTGCTCCAACTGATCTTTTCAATTAGCCTCCCATGCATGATCCGAGGCGACTTCCGCCTATTTCCAGAAATTAAGCTCAAACTTGACGTGCAGCTAGCTTTATTTTAAAGACAAATGTCAGGCAGGCTCATCATATTTTCCCCCTCTTCTATATTTGGAGCTTATTTATTGCTAAGGAGCCTCTGCTCCCGGAGTCAATGCACCGGGCGGCAGCGCAGGGGAAGGGAGCGGAGAAACAGAGAGCAGCTCAGGCACTCCGGGGAGTCAGCTCTCCCATTTGGCTTCAGGTTTGCCGGTTTATTCTGTGCTTTGCTGAGATTCCATGCAACAATTAAGGAATAATTTCCAAAAAGCTATCTTTTTAGACAACAAGCAGTCATAAGAAAATGCTATTTAGAGCTAGTATCCAGTGTGGTGTCTGTCTTATTGGTGCGTAATTATGGTGTGTTTTGGAGGATTATCGTGGACAGATTTAAAGTCACTTTCCAAATAGCGATGCTTTTGAATGAAGGATAATTTAACACTTTATTTCAGATCTTGTATTTTATGTGGTTGTCGGTGCTGCTGGTTTTTATTTTGAGGTTAGTTAATGAGTGAGGTGCTGGTGTTGGTGACGCGCAGCTGTACATGAAGGCATGGATAACGGTGCGACTGTTTTGATAGCGAAGTTTGCCGGTTTCATAAAAGGTTGGTTGAGTTTCCTCGGGGTAAGATGCTGATTTAGTTGTTCATTTATTATCTTGAAAAACATACTGTGATGTTTTGGTTTAGTTTATGCGCGGCTGTTGTCGTTTAATCCATGTTCTGCATGTGTTTCTGAACAATTGCGCACTTTCAAGTTTGTCTTCAGAGGAGGAATGCACCGAGCGGTGTGACAGTTTCTTAAAACCCTTGTTTTATGAGTGCACTTGGATTTAAACCCACCGTTTTAACCAAATGACAGTTCATATTTTGAAGTCGATTGCAGTAAAGCGTGTGTACTCCTGTATGCTGTCTTCATGTTTCATCTTTAACTCGGTTATCCTGAGCGCTTCTCACCATCTTCCTCCTCATTGAATGAAACCCATTTGATTCATCACATGTCTTTTAATTAGAGTTGTAATGCGAAGTGATGACTCCGATGCTTTTGTCTCCATGTAGGTCACAGTGGCGTAAACCAGCTTGGTGGTGTGTTTGTTAATGGTAGACCGCTGCCGGATTCCACCAGGCAGAAAATAGTTGAACTTGCTCACAGTGGTGCTCGACCCTGCGACATCTCCAGGATACTGCAGGTGACAATCACACTCCTTTTTGAACAGAAAACAGGTTTTATACAGACTTTGTTTTCAATGCATACACAGTAATTTAAAATAAAATAAAATAAAATATGGAATTCATAGCGGTAGGATTTTTACATTAAATCCACATTTCATGTAGCCTAAATGCTGAATATTATGATTGTTTTTAAGTCAGTAAAATAATTATTTGCTAATGACATCATTCCGTTTACTGGATATGTAATAAGGCCGACAAAAAGGGAAGTATCTGCCTGCTATTATAAAGAATAAATCTATTGTAGGAAATGCCTAATATACCATTGAAGGCATATTTTTTGTGTTTATAGACCCATGATGAAGTCCAAGTGCTGGACAGTGAAAAGGTGATAATTATTTGACGCCATCTTAGAAATTCCGTTAATAGTCGTAAATAATGTATGTCAATTGTGTCTTTTGTTTCCTATCCAGGTATCCAACGGCTGTGTGAGCAAGATCCTGGGCCGGTATTATGAGACTGGCTCCATAAGACCGAGAGCAATAGGCGGCAGCAAGCCCAGGGTCGCCACTCCAGAGGTGGTCGCGAAAATCGCGCAGTACAAGCGGGAGTGTCCATCTATCTTCGCGTGGGAGATCCGTGACAGACTTCTGTCAGAGGGGATCTGCACCAACGACAACATACCCAGTGTAAGTGTGCTGACTGTAAGTTGTGTGCATGATTTAATTTGCCACATGAAATGACTTTTTCTTTTTTCCTCATGCACTGGAGGAAAAGGAGATGGGCAACCAACCATTCAGTCTTATTAAACACACTGCGTTTCAAAGTGTGGGGCGCGCGCATTGCTGCATATGTGATCACCCAAACATACAGTCAATTAGGAGCAGCTCGCTGTCCATTTGCGCGCTTTGCAGGGACACCACATTGTGCGCATTTATTATGATTATTATAAGGTTTGCATGCGTGTGTGAGCTGCGCGCTCCGTCTAATCTTTACTTCTATCATATGTAATTTGTCATTCAGGTGTCATCGATAAACAGAGTCCTCCGCAACCTGGCTAGTGAAAAGCAACAGATGGGCGCAGATGGCATGTATGACAAGCTGAGAATGCTCAACGGTCAGACAGGAACTTGGGGGACCCGGCCCGGCTGGTACCCCGGAACATCAGTGCCAGGGCAGCCCAACCAAGGTGAGCCTCATTATCACACAGTGGCAATAAAGACACCTTGACGCACGCACGGTTGTACAGGTTGTAATCAAAGATGGACACAGCCGGACGGTAGAAAGAAAATCTTTGACTGTTTGAAGGTGGTGCATCACCACAAAATGTCAGGCTCCAATGTGAATAGTCTTACAGCTTACTATTCCAGTGGTTCCGGTCCACGGCTCTGTTTGCAGGCAAGGTATTGTATTGGCATGCTTTGATGCCCTGAACAAGACCCCCAATTAAGACTAGTCGATTAGAGGAAGCCATAGGCCATGCATGCAGTCTGAATGCCTCCACTGTCCCAGACATGGATGTGCGTGACAGCGGCTTGTCCTTTCAGCAGAGGTGTCCACCCAACAGCCTGCATTTCCCTCCCCTCCTGATGGGGAGGCAGAGCCGGGGAGCTGTGTGCGGGGATATTAGTACAAAGGAATGTTTTCCTTCACACGCAATGATTGGTTATGGGAACGGTCCGCACTACGTGTAATTGCTCATTAGAGGGGGCTTTGTCTCTCATTATGGCAACATGCAGGAGTGTGGAGATGGTGAGGCTGCTGTGGAAATGTTCCACTTCAGAGGGTTTCCTGTCGGCCTACTGCAGGCCAAACACTGAGCACTATTGGAAACACCACCTTTGTTTTAATACGCTTACTTCTTAAATATGCACGCATTAAACAAATATGACGACGACGCATTGAGTTTGATTAATATGCATCAGAAAGGGGGGAACGCAAGTGCTGGAATTCAGTCGTCGCAAATAATAATTTGCATTTGTTTGGTGACCATTTGGACACGTGGGGCTGTTATCGACGAGCAGTAAAGCGGAAAGGATCATATTAACAGCTAAATGGCTAACTTTATTTTGCCATCACAATAACATTATCATAATAATAATAATTATTATTGTTATAATTATAATTATTATTATTTTATATAATAAAATTTATTGTGATTACCCTTGGTTATTATTGATTCACAATTAGGGGAATATTTTATGATTATTATATTAATTATTATATAAGTAATAATAATAATAATGCTGCTAAATTATTTATTGTCTTTTAATTCAATGCCTATTTAAGTAAAACTGTTGTCTCAGGGGAACGAAAATATGTTTTCCATCCGACAGCCGAGTAAGCAGACAGAGGCTACACGGAGAGTGACAGGGCCCCAAAAAGAAGACAACTCTATCCAAAGAGGACCGAATAAAAAACTCCTCACCGATTTTGTCTTTTATCTCTTTCTCATTCTCACTCGCTGGCTATATGGCTCTAAATCCCGTCTATAGGATTTAGTCTCTCACTTTCTCTTTCAGTTCTAAGCGGTTTCTCAAGAGTGTTTTGATCCGGTCTCAGCAGCTGAAAGGTGCCGCAATTGGTTCGGTATCTCTCTTTTTTTTTTTTTTTGCTGCTTTTCCGCCTCACTGGCTGAGACATCGTGATACTAAAGAATGAGTTTATTTCCCAGCGCTTTTATAAAGAAAACAAATCCCATCCTAGCGTCAGTGGGTCTGGCAGACGGATAATAGCTGCACATTCACTCCTTTTTATGGATTATCCGGAGTGAAGAAACAAATAGCGTGGATACAAACTATTGGCCTATAGAAGAATACTTTTGTCTATTTTTTTTTGTAGAAGCGAGGGGAAATTGTCAAGAAAACATGTCGCATCCAGTGAACCACGACTTTCACATTTAGACACAGCAAATATGTTTTCAGGCCTGCAGCAAAATCTCATATAATCTTTTTCCCTCTATAATTTCTACATCTTTGGCACTAGACAAAAAAAAAAAGTTTGCACACCCAAACTTTATTTTTTAGGTGCTTTATGGACACATTATCCTGATGCACCACACTGCACCTGTTCCACGCTCTCTTGCCCTTGAGCAAGGCACTGACACTACGCCAATCTGGTTAAAATCATAAACAAAAATCTGCATACAAAAAGCTGAATTCCCCCTTCATGAGTTCCACTCACTGCTCCAGACAAACATCCGTGAGATATTACATAAAACACCCTCTTATCAACGCACCCCTGCTTACTTTCGCATTAACTTCTCGGTGTGATAATGATGTCCAACAACAAGACAGACATTAGTCGATAAGCCTCGCCCTGCAACTGAAGGGGCAGTGAATAGATTGGCCTTATTTTGGTTGTTCAGGGGGTTGCATGCTCTCTCCTCACTCATTTGTTTCCAATTGAAGACAGAAATCCTGACTGGCGTGTAGCTGGCCGGGGGACGTGATTAATGATGGTAGTGGATAAGGGTTAACACACTGGACTCAAAGCTCTGTTGACTGGGATCCTCGTGCGCACAATGCCAAAGTACTATAGCCTGTGCGCCTCCAGAGAGAGAGGATCCTTTTGTCATCTCCTCCAATGGCCCCCCTCCCATATATTACACCCACCGAGGGCTCACTGCTCGTCCCTGGCTGTGTCCATAGTTTAATGGTTTCCCTTACTCCTGAAGGCATTGTATCATTCTGAAAAGCGTCTTCTCCTATTCAAAAGTTGGTGGTCACCTCAATGGCTATACCAACGCCCATATGGGAACGACCATTGAGGCATTGCTCTGCCCTAGAAAAGGGGGCTAGAGAGTTTGGGGTTTTAATACATTTCATAGGCTCTGAAAAGAGGCTCGCCACATCTTGTCACATTTCTCTTAACCTTTTGAGAACACACGCCATTGTTGGGCAGCGATAAGTACGCGGAGCATTTCCCTCGCCGGCCTGTTTTTCCCACAATATTTTATAAACAGTTAAACGGCGAAGCCCTTTTTTTCCATATTGTCCCCCTTTTCACGCAGGCAGTCGTCTGTGATGTGGCAACATTAAGAGGAAACTGCAATAATTCCTCTGATTTTGAATTTAATCAGCCATGATAGGAGCTTTAATTAATGATGTTGCACCGCGGTCTGTACAATTAGCTGCAGGCAGATACAACACGAGACCCCAGAATTAATTATTCAATTAGCTTAATTGAATGTATATTTTCATTAAATGCTTTTTTTTTTCTTTCGTTTTTTTTTTTTGTAACTGCAGACGGCTGCCAACAACAAGACGGCGCAGGAGAAAACACAAACTCCATCAGCTCGAACGGGGAGGATTCAGAGGAGACACAGATGCGTCTGCAGCTCAAGAGGAAACTACAGAGAAACCGCACGTCCTTCACACAGGAGCAGATTGAAGCACTGGAAAAAGGTCCAGCAACCAATCAATTATACATTTATGACAATTTTGTTATTAGTAAAAATACCCAATTTGGAAAGCTACATTTTTATTTTATTATAATGATCAAATAAGAGGCCTAATGTCGGACATGACGCTTCGATTTAGGCACTTGACAAACATTTATTCAACTAATAGCCCTGCAAAAAAAATTAAATTACCCTCCACTTAATTTATTACTCATTTCCTAGCACTTTTGTTGACCCTTCTCTTGCATTACAGAATTTGAAAGAACCCATTATCCAGATGTTTTCGCGCGGGAGAGACTAGCAGCGAAAATCGACCTGCCTGAAGCAAGAATACAAGTGAGTGATCACACCTTCTTAACCCCCAACAAATATGAGAAAGTCTTAAAAAGTTGCACAAAAAAATGCATGAAAAAAAACCCTAACAATTATCCTTGATTGCAGGTATGGTTCTCAAATAGAAGAGCAAAGTGGAGGCGAGAGGAGAAGCTGCGGAACCAGCGCCGGCAGGCCAACAACTCCTCCAGTCACATTCCCATCAGCAGCAGCTTTAGCACCAGCGTCTACCAGGCCATCCCACAGCCCACTACACCGGGTAGGTCCACCACAGCTGGATAACACTTACACCACCCCCCCCCCCCTTAACAATAGTATTTTATATGACATGAAAATAGAATATGTCACCTATTGTTGCGCACAAATGCTGCACACATTAATTTAGTACATTAATCACACTGCATTATTACTGCAATAATGTAAGTAACAACACATTTAAATGTCCATGACAAGATCCATGTGAAATATTACTAAATGTTATTATGTGTCAGCCTGCGGATTAATATAAAAGGGGGGGAAGAGGCCTCGGTGGCTGTGCGCTCTAGTTCACATGAAGAAGCACCGGTGGTTTCCTTTTGATGGATGATTGAGCAAAACTTCTCAGCTGACTATCTGCGTAATTACCGAATCAGGCACGAGGGCACACCGGCAGAGCTGAAGCTCATGCTCACAAGTCAATCACCTGAGACACACACACACACACACATACACACAGTGTACAGTATGTGTCCGGGCCTATCAGCCTGTCAGATAAGGCGTCACCTCACGCACGCACTACTTAACGCTAATGAGACGGTCTCTCACACTGGAGGACCGTGTGTGTGTGTGTGTGTGTGTGTGTGAGTGTGTGTAAGTGCGATTTCAGCGGGTTTTAAACACGTTTTCATTTTCATTCACAGTGTCTTTCACCTCGGGGTCAATGCTGGGTAGACCTGACTCTGCACTCACAAACACCTACAGTGCGCTGCCCCCCATGCCCAGCTTCACCATGGCAAACAATCTACCTATGCAAGTAAGTACAGACCATAATGCTCTCTTGTCAATGATGTTTAAAGACATGTGATATTTCTATGATAAATGATATGACTGTAAGAGTGGAATCAAGTACACCATGAGTTTTTAAAATTGTGTTTCGTGGCCAAACAAAAAAAACTTAAAGGATAGCTTTATCAACTAAAAATCTACATTCAATTAAATCAAGCCTGACAGTATTAAAGACTACAACTATGGTTGGCTAAGCTAATGTAACGTTCTCTCCCCCCATCTATAGCCCAGCCAGACCTCCTCTTATTCCTGCATGCTGCCTACCAGTCCGCCTGTGAACGGGCGGAGCTACGACACATACACGCCCCCTCATATGCAGGCACATATGAACAGCCAATCAATGACCACTTCTGGTACCACCTCAACAGGTAGGCAGAGAGTTCAGCATGCTTGGGAATTAATCATAACCAACTAAAAGTGCACTCTTTGAAATATCTGCCACCTTTCCTGTAAATTAGGGGGTACTACATAGCCATCTTTGATTCATGCTCTGCTGCAGCAACTTTTTCCTTTTCCTCTTCCGTCCATATGAGAAACTTCATGGTTCCAACGGATCAGTATCTCCACATTCCATATCATTTTCCCCCCTCTGCAGTTGCATGAAGCTCATTTCATTGCCGCTCGACGCCATCATGTCAATCCTACAACTCCAGCCCATAGTTTAGTTCCACCCCATTAGGATGCTTTTACTGAGAGCCATATATACCGGTTATAGTCATGAAGAGTTAATCATGCATAACCACATTTCCTCTGTGCTAAATTGCTAATTAATTTGATTCATTTGCTGTTCTACTCTCTCTGTTTAAATGCCATTGCCAAAGCCTCAATTTATCGAGCTTGCAAGCCTTTTACTGTGCAACCATGTGCAGAGCATTGTGACTCGCTGCAGCTTCACTGCTCCTCCACCTATTTGCAAGCGTTTAAGGCAAAGCGCTCTGTGTTATGTGGCTAACTAGCGTTAGCTGTCACACTAACTGTGCATGGTGCATCCACTCATCTAATTTAGCATGTTAACATATGGGGCTTTATTTTTTGTTTTTTTTTTACATTTTTTACTGACATCTCTCTCTTTTTGTCTCTGCAGGACTCATCTCTCCTGGAGTGTCTGTCCCTGTCCAAGTCCCAGGGAGCGAGCCTGACATGTCTCAGTACTGGTCAAGACTACAGTAGAGAGAAGAGCTACTTCACCCTGTAACCACCCACTCCACCATCGCCCTCCGGCAGTGCTCCTCACACATACACGGCACAGGAGAGTAGAGAAGGCGAGAGAGGGTTGTGAAGAGGCAAAGGACAGGAGAGGAGAGGAGGAGAAGAAAGAGAGAGACTCTGGGAGAGCCTTGGGACGTCTGGGCTTTGTTTTTCCAGTGGGACTGTGTGCTGTTCTGTAGCTCTAGGCACATTCAAACGAGGACTTGGAAGAGAGAACAACGATGGAAAGACAGAAAAAAAATGGACCTCTGTAAAGTGCCCGGTGTTAAATTTTTATGGAACAAAAACTTATCTGTTTTTTTTTTTCTATTTCCAACTTCAGTCATTGTTTCCTTTTTTCTCTGGTGTGTTAGTAAATGGCCATTTGTATGTTAATATGAAAAACCAAGATCAAGTACTGATAGATGGACTGCTAGAAAACCATGTTGGTCTTGCGTTTGTTTGAGAGAAGGAGAACCTGAGAGATTCTGCCATGACTATCTTTTGATCTGCTTATATCGAGACTTTCTACCAGCCTTTGCATGGTCTCTGGACGCTGTTGCATATCATTAAAGACGAAAAGCTGGAGGGAAGACTCTTACTGTGTCAAAAAAAACAACTATTTATTGGTCTTATTTCTTATGAATGGATATTTAGCAGAGGAAACTCAAACTCGATCCACCCACTGAGGCTGTGGTCTCGACTCCTCTGATGTGGGCCTGCATTTGCTGGCTTATTAAACATGGATCACTATCAACAGCTCAAAGCGTGCATAAGACGGCGCGGGCAAGCGACACAAGTTGGACCTCTTGCTTCGGTGGTTGGATTGACTCTAGATTACCACGAAGAACATTAAATGTGGAAAACAGGTGTAAAAGAAAACCTGTAGTCTGTAAATGGTAGACTGCGTCTTCGATATAATCCAGTTTGTTTATGTCAAAATGTAAAGTACTTGTCTTCCCTAGAAATCTTCCAGAAAGATTTCTCCAATAAAAGTTGATTTCATTTATATCCCCGAGAATATTCTATAAATGTTCCATGCATCATGAAATACATTTCTTTAGGGTCAGGTACAATTTGTCTCTTAGGTATAGTTGTATTATAGTGTCCTATGGTCAAAAAAAAATTTGTGCAACTAGAAATATTTAATTCCTATAATTATGATTAAACATTGCTTGACAGAGTTTTAAACTTAAGTGTTTGGCAGTTGTTTACAAGTACATATCAGATTTAATCATTGTTGATTGTAAAACAGACCAAAGCCTTTGTATTTCATCTAGTACACAATGTTTTTTTTAAAGATATTAGTCTTGTGTTGCAAAATTTTGTAAACACGTTCTGTTCGATTACATTGGCTTCGAGTTCGTGAGACTGCAGTCGAACCCCGCAGTCCTTATTTATAATTGAAGACCATGGGAGGGTTTTTCTAGCATCATCTGTCATGCTCTTTTGAGTTTTGCATTTTTATTTCAGTGTGTACGTAGAACATGGACACACACTGGGTTTACGTCTGAGCAATGCTTCTGAGATAAAACGTCTACACGCTGTCTCTTAAATATTTCAATTTAATTTTATTTAAAATGGAGCTTTCTAAATGTATTTTGTGAAAACTATAAAACATTTTGTACAGTAAAATTGTGTCTTAAAGAAAGCCTTTTTGCCTGTTCAATGCTGTGTCTCGTACAGTGTCGGTCTTTACTGAGCCAGTAGAGACGAAAATATAACAAATTTAAACAAATATAAATGCTGACAAATGCTAGTACAAGGGCTTGTAATACACACACAACACTTCCAATTCCCACCAAACAAAGGTGTCCAAAATAACAAACCTCTCTTGATGTATGGGCTGAACCAAGTCGACACAGACCACACAGCACAACACCGCCGCACAATGAGAAAGGTCAAGCAATTCACCATCACTGGCTCTTGTTGTAGTAGAGTTACGATGGTATGAAAAAAATACAGAACCAATGAGGAGGAGGGAGCAGAGGAGAGAGGAAAAAAAAGTCATGGAATAAAGCAGTCAGTGCCTAGAGCGAGGCAAAGGAGCGATTGTGTGGCAGAGTGAGTTATTTTGCTTCACTTGCTGCCTCAGCAGGGGGGTTGTGTCTGTGTGTATGTGTGTGTGGATTCGAGAGGGTGTGTTAGAGGGAGAGGGAGAGCATCTAAAAGGAAAGGATGTCCAGGAGAGAGTGAGGTCAGGTAACATTCACACAGCATGCAACAGCACCAAACATCTTGCTAAACTGATTAATTGAATTTACACGTCTCACTCAGTATTTAATAGTCCAATCAGAATTTTGAGGATTGGGGGTTAATCAGATTTTTAAGAGGATTCTTTTTTTTTCTGCCCGGGGCTAATGCAGTTTCTCTATTAATTTAATCCAGTTTATCACGCAGATGGAAGAATTCTGTTTTGAGAGCACGGGGGAAGAGAAGAGAGAGCACAGGCTGGGCGACTGCGCCGACACAGAGGAGGAACATCAATAATTACAGAGAGAGAATGAAAGAGAGATTCAAAATGCAAGAAAGACTGCAATTAGTGGAAGTCTAAATAATACACAGCTTCAGGATAAAAAGGTTTAAATGTAATTCTCGCTTGGAAACAAAGTCAGCCAATATAAGTTTCTGGGAAAAGTTCCTGAGAACTTTTTGCTCTTTGATCTGTTCTTTTTTTTCTTTTTTTTTTAATGAGACACAACAATTGTGACCTGGAAATCCGAATTCCCACAGCAGCCAACAGAAGCTGACACTCTCCTTTATAGAGTCAGCAGTTAAAGTTCTGTGCTTTGTGTGTGTGTGTGCTTTAAGCAAACACAAATTAACGTTTCCCCCTCATCACTGTCAATACATAATAGTCTAGCTTTGTGTACTTTGTAAACTGTATTTGACAGACATGTCATGAAGATATATTCATGCTATATTAAACCAAGAATTGGCAGAGAGAGATCCAGTGTGGTAAAAATGTAATATCCCACATTGTGTTACTTGAATAGTGCTGTGATGTGACGGCCATTCAATAATACAGTTCATATGATGAGCTACCGTAGGAAAACAACTTTGGATGGGAACCAATAGGGCATGAGCGGCAGCTGCCAAAAGACACGATTATAAAAGCGTATTCTCAACACTCGGGCCTGTGGCTTTCTGTCTTTGCTAAAGGCCAAGAGAGGCATTCAAGAAGTGGGTCCTCTGAAATGTGCCAACAGCACTGAGTGTTCATCTCATGTGTTGTTGTCACAGGTTTCATTAAGATCAAATAGAAAAAAAGAAAATACCTTAGATGTAATATGACATATGTATAGTTTCCCTTGGATTTAACACTTTGTTATAAAATCATAACACTATACCATGTTATAAACCATTATTGAGATTTGAGCAATAAGAAAGAGTAAAGGGTAACACCACCTAAATTAAGAATTCCAGTATATTATTTCCATGGCCCAGAAAGGTTCAGTCAATATCCGTGAACATGAGCTACTCTCTCTCAAAGCCAGAAACCAGAGAAGTGAGTCTCAAACTTGTGATGTCATCAAGTATAAAGTCTGGAGCTGCTCAACAGACAATGAAAGGGAGATGGATTTTGTGGAACCACACAATGTTTGTTTTCTTTTTTTATACCCAAATGAGCATTATTATATTGTAGTGTCCTCAGATGTGAAAAAGAAAATGCATCCATATACTCAGAACATTCCCCTCAGTGCTCTCAGTGTCATCTGTAACATATTTCCCGATTCACTATCTATGGAGCAGCTCTAGACTTTATAATTGATGACATCACAAATGTAAGTTTTAGCACTCTTGATTTGGATTTGGCAGATAATTGTTCATGCTCACTGATATTTTTGTACTGTTTTAGACCAAAGGAATTTAATCTATTTTAAAAATGGGTGTAATCCAAAAGAAACAAACAAATAAAAACCATTATGTGTGAGCCGTCCTAAGTGCATCATCTGAAGGCATCCAAAGAGCCTCACATCATGATTTCTCTGCAAAAAAACATCCCATTCAACAGGAGAGAATACATTCTTGACCTCATTGTTAAGTTCCAGTTATTGTGTCATTGTGTTCGGAGGCTTAAATTAACTGAGATTTCCTGGTAACCTGAATTACTTATTGATACTCATTACAGAAGCATGTGTGACTAAACATAACTCACAGTATTATCTAACCACGTGCACCCAACTTCATCAGAGGGCAGAACACTACTGAATTCATACCCGTATAAGAAGTTGTTTTTTAAATAAATGTTATTTATTTTAATCTTGATTAAAGAGATTATAGCGGATCCTTGGTTGAACGTGAGTGCTGAGACTAGCATCCATCCACTGAATTCTACATGTACACAGAAATGTGAGGACCTTCATTCTATATAATGTGAATTAAAGAAGCTGACATTATAAAACTTTTTTGATGGTTTTAAGTCTTAGAAAATGATCCACTTTCTGAACAGACTGAAGAATAAGTGAAACAGCACAGTGGTGACATGGAGACACCGCATGTGTAAACAACAGACATGCCAGTAGCATGTCAACATACACAAATGCCAAACTGAATTTATTCTATTTTTAATCCACTTTAAAAGTGTACCCTGAATATGTCAGCTCTTCGACAACAATAACTTGGAAAACAGTTTTTATCTTGACAACTCCAGCTTTCGTTCACCTGTATAAGTGACCTGTGTGTGTCATCTCTCTCTCATACACCCGATATAAGAGCACTCCATTCATGCATGAAACTGTCAGGTAACACTACCCTCTCCCAACACGTGTTGCAGATGGTTACCAATACTGCCAGTTTTCGCAGGCAAAAATATTCAAACTGGCATCAGCGGCAGACTGAGGAAAACAAAAATGAAACATTTAATTTTTCATGTTGTTTTTTTCTCTGTTTCTCCATGTCACCATTTGACCTAATTTGTTCTTTTGGGCTTGTCATGGCAAAGCAGCTCATCCAGCAAACATGCCTGATGAGGTGTGAAGCCTGCACCCAAATCCAGCTCTCCTACCCTCTGCCCACATTCCTGCTTAGCTCTCCAGCTTACTGGAGGTAGACGTCACTCACCGGCACAGTCTCAGGGTCAGATGGAGGCATCCCTATCCGAACCTGAAACCAGTGATGCAGACCAGAGATCAGTCATTCATAACATGCTAACTTTACATCCACTCACAGGTAGTACAACTTTCAGACAGGTGTTGAGACGCTGTTAAGTAAAAAAAAAAAAATAAAATAAAGAGCATATTTTGTGTACTGTGGGTTTATTTTCTTTTATTTCTCTAAACAAAAAAACATTTCATTGCAATAACCAAGAAAATAAACCACTATTGTACATGGTAAACTAGTCAGGAGTGGCCACTTGTGTTTGTACAGTACGCTCGGAGTTTGGGAGAATGCAGTTAAATTATTTAATGTTTGCCATAAGAAAGAGTGTGTGAAGACTAAAAAATATTTTATGATTATACTTTGCTTGTAATCAAAATCCTCGGAGACAGAGAACAACAAAAAACAAACAACATGTACCAAATCTTACGTAACCCCTCCATCTTGGATTTTAATTGGGTTAAGTGCCAGTCGTTTACCTTCATATAACATTTCTTTGCAACTTACAGTGGGAAAAAAAACAAACTGTGGGTATAAAATCTTGACCAATTATTTAAGCTTATCGAACTTCTGATTACAGAACTTGGAATGTGCAAATATCAGCTGTCAGAGAAAAACAGAGTGTACTGTTGGTTTATGTAAAAACTGACTTGAAATATAGGATGAAATGTGTCCGTTAGGAGACGAGGTACTGTGGATGTTTAGATCTTCACCCCTGGCTGGGACAGTTGGCAGGTGGTAATGGCTGGCAGGGTTATTGAGGTTGACATTATGTGAGAGAGGGAACAACCTGGTCACCACGGTAAAGAGGGCAACGCCGCGGCATTCCAGGTGTTGGCTGCCCGTGGCGACTGTGTGGGAGCTCTAGAAGTCCAGGTGTTTGTTGCCGGAAGTGCCAGAGCCACAGGCTGAAGCCACCACGGTCGCTCCTGCCAGCTCCCCCCTGCTCACACGACTCACCGTCTCAGACAAGTCTGGAGGCAAATGAAGTCTCTACAGAAATCAGAGAGAGACAGAGAGAAAGAGAGAGAGGGAGGGCAGAGTATTAGATCAGCTCGTATGGAGAAAAAAGAAAGCACTACAGTGGATCAACATACAGTAGATGGTACACTTCAGTGATGTT
Organism: Epinephelus awoara; assembly: GCA_035609425.1. Classification (NCBI taxonomy): domain Eukaryota; kingdom Metazoa; phylum Chordata; class Actinopteri; order Perciformes; family Serranidae; genus Epinephelus; species Epinephelus awoara. Next base: position 26,698,434 of record CM069294.1, read on the forward strand.
TATTCACAGAGAGCCATGTTGGGTTGAAATTGCATTAGATGCTTCAGCACTCCCCTCATTGTGGGGTAAACCTGCTAGCGTGCTGCTAAATGCTTCAAAGAGCTTTAGGTCTGTTACAGCTCACAGGGAATATGTGTGTGAGAGTGTGTGTGAGGTAGGGGTGTTTTGAGAGGATGTATATGGGACACAACAGGGCGCCTTTATGAGATGGAGGAAAGAGAAATACTGTTCTTCACTAGAATTAGCCCGTGTGTGCAGGTTTTTTAAGACACAGGAAAACCTGTTAAGAATAGGTGATAGATTCATTTCCTATTGCCAGTAGACCAGAGCAGTATAAATAGTTCTGCAGTAGACAAGTATGCCTTTCTGTTTTTGTTTTTGTTCTTGTTAGACATGATGAATGGGCTGGAAAACAGGTTAGTAAACAGTAGAAAGCAGTATGGCCAGTGAATATCTTACAATTATTGCCTCTATTTTATCTCTTACTCATTCAGTCTCAAACTCTGTGGCAAGTGATTTTGAACGATGTTTGAGCGTTGCAGATGGACGGTATTTTGTGACAGCCCATAATTGCATCACGCTAGCAAAGGGGCTAAAATTAGCCCGTCCATCCGGGTGATGTATTTCTGTCACTACTGATCAGAGCTGAAGCTGATAAATACCTGTGACTACTGCAGAGTCATTTGTCCTGGGAGTGAATACCAATTGTAACATTTCCCAATCAAATACAAAAGCCAGATGTGTATGGGTATAAGTGGTTTTTTTGTCCAGTGTGAGAAGGGCAAAAGTGTGTGTTGCGCATGCAAAATCTAGCTGTGTTTGCCCTTATGTTGGCTCACTGTGTTTGCAGCACAGGTGATTATGTTCAGCTAATACCAGAGTCATTAGAATCAAGTCTTTTAGCTGTTTCGTAGTAAAGCTTGTCTATGGAGCAGCCCTGTGCCAACTCAAAGCACAAAGACGCAAAGAGGTTAATGAGGGCCACTCATGTAAAGCCCCCTAACACCAACACGCTAACTACTATAAAGCTTAAGAGGGGCTGCGCAGCCCTGCTCTCTCTCCAGAAGCAGCTAAACAGGCCCGCCAATGGCACTCCAGGAACAAAGTCTTGAAGAGTCTTGCTGAGAGCGTGAGAGGAGGTGAAGTATCTCCAGAGTCAAGTGTGCGCCCGACAATGGTGTTGAGTAGCATGTTGCTCAAGTGTCTTTCGAGGAAGCTGAATCAGAATACAGGCATCCAGGGCACAAGAGACGTTAAACCCTGTAATTTGCCCCTGAAAGAATCTGCCATGACATCTGACACCCACTGGTCAAAGCCTGCACTCCCACCCCACCCCAGCCCTCTAAACCTCCCCTGCCCACCACATCCTTGCCCCCTCCAGACATGCAGCTTTGGGAGAGCCCTTCCACTCCCATAGATACTTATCTTTTACTTAATGGCTAAGTGTTTAGGTACAGGGTTTAACATTGCCATTACAAAGAGATAATTCAGGACTACGCAACACTCTCTACCCCTCTAGGGTAGACTACTTCCTCCCTTTGCTTAATACTGTTTTTAGGAGCATTGAAAGGCCTCAGTGTGAACTGCAAGAGTTTTTACATCACTGATGTTCATGTCTGATATGAAAGCTTGTGCTCCTGCTACTGTGGCAAACAGGTCAGAGGTACGTCCTGCTCAAGTGGTCTCCTCTCTGTTCAACTCACTGTCTTTGTGTGTGTGTCAGAAGACCGTTTGTCAAGCAAGTGGAGGAAACAAGAGGAGTACACTTCATGCAGCCCTGCAGATTATCTGGGGCAGGTGAGCTCTGAGACATTGTAAAGAACCTATAATTTAATGTAAGATGGTAAAGGTAAGGTTACAAAGGACTTATAGAGGCATGGACGGAAAATCCCACTGCGAGAGAAGACGAGATACATAATGAGCATAAGCTAACTCTACTGACTACAAGAGGAATGATCGAGTTGGTAGAAACACACATGATAAATTAGTTAAACTTCTTTCTGTGCAACTCTTTCTCCGACTCCCTCCCTCTCTCACATGCACACAAACATCCATGCAAACTCATATATTGGCCTTGAGGGGGCCTCCAGAAGCTCCAGCTTCCACCCCTGCCAAACCTCACCTGTGTAACCTTTCGTGTCTTCAGCTCACTCGAGTGTGATTGAAAAAGAAAAACAATGCATTGATCAAGCCTGGACTCAGTCCTGCTTAGTGCACTGCAGCGGAAACACGGTAGAGAGAGGGGTAGGAGAAAAATCAATCACATATACATCACCCTCAGTGGGTGAGTAAAAAAAAAAAAAAAAAAAAGACATCACACCGTTGTCTGGCTGTCACGCACCCACGGGCCTGGCTACACCGTGTCTGTTTGGCTCTGAGCTCCGTGAACCCACTGAGCATGTGCAGAACGAAGGTCAAAGCAATCCAGAAGTGCAGCTCAGCTCCTCTAACCTTTGAGTTCAGGGGCAGATGAGAACAATCAATGCTAACATCAAAGTTGGAGGGAGGAGCAGACAAAACCAATCGATTGGTTTGACACAGGGAAAAGGGAGCCTGGTAACAGTCAGCTACCACCCTGCACATCAGTGACAGTCTATATTAGACTTGTTAACTATTATTGGTTATCAGGGCCATGAAAACTTACTTCATATTCTATTAAACTCCAAATAAACTACTCTCATATCACTGTCAATGCAAGTTAGCTGGATGAAGACAAACCAAGAAAAATATTTTAGTTCATTTTCATCCCGTTTTGAAATTTACACCCAAAGATGTTCATGGCAGCCAACTGCAGGGCTGCCATGAACATTTGAATTGACACCAAATGAATGGAGGTCAGTGTAGGACTTCGACAGACATAACCAGGGAGGCTCTGAGTCTGCTTCCCTACGACCTGCACACTCCATGATGTAAACAAGGACATCCGGAAAACCCTCAGAGGCATAGTGGGGTGTATGTGTGTGTGAAGTCTTTCTCTGCTGCCTGGCAACCTTCACGAGGGTGGAGAAAGAGGAAAAAAAAATAGGAGGGGGGACTGTTGGATGGGAGTGGACGGCGGGAAAATAGACCATTGGCTGTGGTGCATTGGTGGAGGGTGTTGGGGGGGCGGGGTGGATGTGTGCCACAATGTTAGTGCGAGTATGTGTGTGCGACCGAGTGTGTGTTAGAGTTGTGATGTTAGTGTTCCCTCCCTGGTGGCGGGCAGGGGTAAAGGTCTGTGCTTCAGCTCCGCTCCACAGCCAGAGGGGCTGGGGCCATGCTGGCAACAGGGTGAGGGGTGACAAAGCTCCAAACGAGCGCTAAGCACTTGAAATGAGCCCTCAGGGCCGGCCCACAGACTAGCTTTGCCTAAGAGGGTTACTAATATCACCCCACAATGGACAATTCCCCTCAGCTTACTAAACACCCCAAAGACCCGGTTCTTAAGGAATATGGCTTTTCATAGTGTTGTAACCGGTCATTCACAATCTCAGCATATGGCAGTGGCTGTTCAGGGATATCACATCAGCGTGTTATGGCTCAGAAAAGCCATCAAACCACAGTTTTTCTAAATTATAGTTTGGTTATGTAAGTGCATTATATTCCAAGATCCAAACGGACCGATTTTTCCAACTGGAGCTTAAACAGGACCTGCTCACACAAAGCAGCACCATCAAAGGCATTCCACTGGTGGTAACGGCTTGCTAATGACTGGAGTATTAGGTGCTAATTTAACGAGTCATTTCTTCCATAGAGTTTTAGCCACACTTTCAAATGGCCCGTGTCACTGTACAGCTTAGAACTATGGGAAACCCAACACCTTGTTGGAACACATGACGACCGGTCTGGCTGTTCCAATCAGATTAGCCGATGTTGGAACATGCTCATGGAAGTGACACGATATTTACCATAAACACCTACTTAACACAGTCATTGTTGTAATTTGGTCAGCATATTATAAGCTCTATTAAGTCAGTGAAATGAGAGAAACCGAACATTGTATCACTAAGCTGAAGTCATTACAATCACAGAGGAAATGTCGACAAAGCAATCTGGCTATATGCTCTGAATGCATGAATGAGAAATTCCAGTTATCAAATTGATGCAGAACACACTATTATATTCTTAAAAATATAGTTTGAATTGATTTATATACCACAAGTCCAGTATTCATGGACAGTGGTCACCTCAGAGGTGATTCCTTTTGCCAATTCCATTTCCCTGAGCAGCACAGCTGCAGTGCAGCCACTGTAAACTAATGGTGCGACGTCTGTCTGTGACACCAGGTCAATGTCCTCCATTTCCAGTCCCATTTCTACAACCAGCCAAGGGTCAAAATGGTAGCAGAATGAAATTGGTAGAAATTTCCCAGACTTGCTGGTCTATCCAGTCACTAAACCAAGCTAAATCACCTCCCAGTGCTGTAATCCCTCACACCTCTAAAGTTACACTGCATTGTGTGGGAAATCATTTGCTGAACCTATAGGAGCTAGTATTAAATTCAGCACACCAAAACCCACATAATGAGGTGATGTGCTTTTCTATTGATGAGGCAAACTATCATCACATTCATGCTGGATATTTCACTGAACACTTCCGTTACCCTATAGAAAAAATGCAGAAACAGTCCTGTATAAATCCCATCACTTTTGTAATTCTAGCCCACCTGTGCCTAACAAAAGCTGAGAAGAAGCTCTTCCTTCCTCTTTTTTTGTGGTAACAAAGAGTGCAACACAATCCCTGACCTCTCCCCAAGAATAACCTGTTGACTAGGGAAGGTTTTATCCCTCAGACTTTTGTCATTTTTAGAGTTTGGAAGAAGTTTTTTCATTCATCTTCCTTGCTGTTTTTTCACATATATGATTATTCTTTTGTCAAATACATGTCAAGACATTTATCCTACCCCTCTCTCTACCGTGGAATTTTTACCTTCTCCCTGCTACCCTATTAGCAGTTTGTAATGGTGGTGATTAAGGAATTTAAACTTATTCAATCAATATAGCAGCAGCTCGAGTCCAGTATAAAATTTAACATAACATGTAGGGATGGGTACATTTTCCAACTCTGTCCCTTCAACATGTAAATTATGTAAATTTAAATGTTTAGTGAGTAACATAGCAGCACAAAAAGAGTATAAGAGTAACAGGAAAAGAAAGAAACAAAGGTAAACGACACCGGAGCTCCTCTCGAGTTCCTTTTTGGTAATTGGGTGATGGTCACCTGCTCACCATGTCACCTGCTGCCTGATCCAGGATAATCTGAGAGGCAGGCATACAGACAGTCAGGCATACTGACAGATAGACAGATACAGACACAGGCTCCTCATCTCTTCTGCTTCATGGCTAATGCATCTGACAGAGTAGGCAGCAGGCAGGCAGAAGGATGAGTAAGCATTTTGAGTGTAATTATATTCCCAAACACTGGAAGAATGGGAAGGGACTAATAACGGCCTGAATTTCATTAAAAGTGAGCATGTCCAAACAGGAAATTGATTAGCTGACAATATTTCAAGGTTTCTTAATACCTAATGGAATGCTTATTGCTGTTCTCTTGAATAGCTAGCTCCTCACTTACCCTTCACGCTCCACAGACTGATGTAAAACAGCATTTGATAGTATCTGTCATGTTACTAAACATGACATGCATGGGAATCAGTTAGCTCCACGATGCTTCTGAATAACCAAATGGACAAACAGGGGCCAAAGTGTAACTGCGCTGTAACACAACAACTTGACTTGTTATCTCGGCCGTCATCATCTTCAACTGAACCCTCCTCTGGGGGCCTCCGCGCGGGCCTGTCAAGAGCTTTGACAGGGGCAGCGGCGTGGGGCCATTTTGTCTCTTTTCAGTTTGGTTTTGTTTCTCTTTGGAGGGCAGTGTTGGTATGGACCGTGGGCGTTGTAGGGTGAGGGGGCAAGGGCACGTTGACCCCAGTGGTGGTGGGTAGTTAAGAGGGAGGGGGTTAGTTGGTGTTATGGACTTGGGCACAGTCAGGGAGTGCTGGTCCGCCCCTGGAGTGACATGGCGCCTGGGGAGAAAGGGAAGGGGATGTAGGGCGTAGAGTACAAACATGTCTAAGTGCTGCCTTCACTACGGATAGGCCCATAGCAAAGAGTGCGGCTGCATGGGTTATGACAGCATATCTGGGGGACCTCTTGTGCCCTCCACCCCTCAAACACACATTTTACGCCTCAAACCATGACTCTGATATATACGTACATCCTCAGGTTAAAACATCCACTGACACTTTTGGTAAAAGCAGGTTCTCTAGTGCTACATAGATGCCCTGCTATAATAATCACACTTGGGAGAAAATGTCTGAACATACTCTTTTTTAAACTTAAAAAAGGCACAAGGCTAGAGCTTGACCCACTATTCAACTATCTTTAGGAAAAGTAGCCAATTTCTTTGTCATTAATAGAGATTTTAGATTAGTTTGAGCATTTAGGATTTTATAAAATGATCATGCAATGTGCAAAACAGTATGAGAAATCGGCTGACTAATAATATTTGAGCAATGCAAGTAATGGTTTTAAGGAACAGTTTTTTAAGACATGATCTTATTTGCTTACTTGTAGAATTAGATGAGAAAATCGACACCACTCTCATATCTGTCCTTTAAATAGAAAGCTGGATCAAGCAGCCAGTTAGCTTAACTTAGAATAAAGACTGAACCAGGGGGAAACGGCTGGACTTGCTCTGTCCGAGGGTAACAAAATCCACCTACGAATATCTGAAGGCTCTAACACACCAAGCCGACAGTCGACTGTTAGTCAATGTCCGGCTGTTGGTGAGCGCCTGTTACCCTAGTTTTGGTGCCGTATTCTGTAATGTTGGCACTAAGCCACCTGTGTTGGCTTTTTATCGGCTGACTCAGCATGTTTAATCGGTGTCAAAGACAATGGAGTCAGTCGGTGAGTGAAATCACTCTGATTGGCAGTTCAGCACAGTGCAAAAGAAGAGAAACGGAAGTGAGGAAAGTAAACAAACATCTTAATTTTGTGCTGACAGTCTTCTAGTTTGGCTTTTTGAGTGACAAATACAGACTACCACCGCCTGCTGCTATGGAGAGTTTTTCCACTTGTGCAGGTGCAGAATGTATGCACTGTTAGCCATTGGCTGTTACTATTTGACATGAGGTGACACAACAGTTGGCCTTTGTCAACACTAATTCTTTGATGTCGGTTTGGTGTGTTGGAGCCTTAAAGCTCACTACTTCACACTTTCTATGTGGTTTATTTAATCCATAAAAATTGAAGTGTAAAAACAACAACTTGTGGTTTTTCCTTGAGTCTCTGCTGAATGCCTGGCAGCCTCACAATAACATCAAGATAGAAAGAAAATAAGCATAAATGTCAAAATATTCCTTTAACATCCCTGTCCCAACTGGCTCTGTTGCTGCTGTAGTCACCAAAAAATAAAAGCCAGAGCAATACCAAGAATATTTTGTCATGTATTATTCATTCTTTTTTCTGTGTTGCACTCAGTCTACAAGTGCACACACCCATGTACAAAAGCAGACAGACAGACACACACTGCCACTTGTCTATGCATGTGTCACACAGAGGTATTTACAACATGAGCGCACAAAGCCGACCAGTACAACTAGGGTTCCCTGAACCCAGCTCTCCTTCCAGCAGAACACCCTATTTCTCCTGTTGTCTCCTCTTCTGCACTGTGATGGAGTTCAGGCAGTTTACAGGCATAACATTTGGCAATGCGAAAGGTCGTCTGGAGGTTACTGTGTCAGCCTGGGTAAGTGGCTGACCCCTTGGGATGGGTGGGGGCGGTCACACTCACTGAGGAATGGTCTGCTGTTGTGCTACTGAACGACCAGGACGTAACAGGGCTCACCAGAACTGTATATACTGGGACAGAGGACAGAAGACGGCAACATATTGTCATCATTTGAAATATTTCCAGGATCAACATGAGGATGTTAAAGCTCCCACCACAAGTCTGTGAACCTCATCTCCCAACCACCTGCTTTGTGGTACTGCACAGAGTTTAAAGGCATTGTAAGGGACAAGATTCACACTGAGAGAGGTACATAGCAGAAAAAATACAAACTGTCTTATACCTGTTTGGTGCTGCTCACTGTTACATTCTTTAAACGTTCAGGAACATGTACTCAACTTCTACAACTTGAAATCTTCAGGTACTTTTCAAGCAGTTGTCGTCATCACACAGACAACTAATATGTACCAGAATTCATGGAGCTAATGTCTCTGAGGATTTCTACGCTACCAATCAGCAAAGGCGGAGTGGAAAGTAAACAGAAATATTGCAGAAAGTTGAATGAAAATACACTTTCTTTGTAACTCAAGACAGGAGGAGATTTATTAGGAAGAACTTTCATCTTTACGCCTACATGAAGTGAAGGGGACAGTACGTGAGCGGCTTGAAAGCATTTAATGTTGACCTGTTGTGACAGTACCTAAGAAAAATGTGTGCGCATCTCAACCATCCACAAAACACTTGCAGAAGATAATGTGCTGATGTGTTTGTAATACTTTTGATGTCTTTGTGGTTGTACGTATGCGGGAGAGTGTGTGTATGTTTGCATGCATCCGTGTCTGTTAGTCTGCCCCGGATGAATAAAGGGGGGTGGGTATAATCCATCACCAGTTGATAGTCCTGACAAAAAAGGAGCCCTTTTTGCTGAGAGGACAGCCCTTGTGTGGACAAAGACCACCATACTGGGGACTTCATAGGACCCAGCTGAAAAGGTGTTGCCCAGAGTAACCCCATTCACATTAACAGGCATGCTGGCCAAAGCCAGTCATTACTGCTGACTTGGACCAGCCGGGCCACACATAGACCAGCCTAGAGCCTCTAAGGCCATTCACTCCACATCAGCCCACAGGCAAACAGCCTGAACTCTGCCACTGGGGAGCATCTAGAATTGTTACCATTCTATTCGACTGTCCGTCTTGAGAGCTTCAATATATGCAGCCTTTGAGTGCATTAATAAAAAGCATGGATATACAGTTTTAAAGTGAGAGAGTCTTTGCCTATTCATTAAAATGTGCCAATAATGTGGCTATTTATAATTGGTTCAGTATACAGTCAATTAACAGCTGTTCCAATACGACATGTAGTTAACAAACGATAGTAACTAAGGAACTTCTCACAGACATTTAGAAATTTAGTAAGAAGAGAGACATAAGAACTTCTGGTGCTACCAAATAATACAAACAACTACTTTCACAAACACTGTTAGTGTTTCTGCAGACCACATACATGCTGCCGGAAAAAATCTTGAATTGTGTAAAATGATAATGTTGTGGAGAACAGAGCAGAGTGAATACAAAATTGTTTGAAAACACAAGACACATCCATCCACTTGTCGTCCCCCTACTGCTGTTGTTTGTGAGACTCTGAAATGAGGGTCACCTCTTTTAACGTTACACATATGAGAAAACAGCTGATGTGCTCTCTGTGGACTTGTACTGGAATCGCTGGGGGCTGAAAATGCTTCGTTCCACTAATCTACTGAACTCCAAACGGCACTCTGGAAAACCCAAATCTGACCTATTCTCTGTCTCCACTCTGCTGCAAACTTGCAGCGCAGCAGAGAAAACATGCAGAGATGGCGAAGCTGAGCCAAGAGGCACAAAATACTGAAATGTTGAAACATTTCAAATCTATTGTTTGTTGAAACAGCAATTTGCATTCAGTGTAGCTACTTATGCATATTATGCATTGCATCCTTTGACACACTTCAGTCTCCTACCCCCTCCTTCTCTCTTTCCCTATTTGTCCTCCATCCTCACCCCAACTCCACCTCTGCTCTCCTCTCCAGTATGCTCCCTGTGGGCAGGTGGTTGTGTAAATTTAGCCACAGCTAGGTGAGGTGCTTCCTGGGTAGACTGTTGGCAAAGCCACCTTTAGGGTGTTCAAGATGTCAGAGGGAATGAGACATCACCTCGGCTGCCCTGTCAAAAAATTCACCACCTTCCATTTCCCCCGTAACCTCTAGGTCCTGGAAGCACTGTGGGTGATGGGGAATTCTTGTTTTGTGTTTTCTAATTTTGCCTGAAATACACCAGCCATTACCTAACCTGGAGCGCTGGCTGAGTGTTAATTGTGAAGCATTACTAAAGCCATTAAAGCAGTGAGCCAGGGCCTGGGGAGGATGCATGCTAAAGTTAAAAATCAAGGAGACAGTGCTAAATGCATGTGCTACCCTCTCTGCAAATGACCCCTATAAAAAGTGGCACTGCAGACAATGTGCGTACATGTTAAAACAACGACGAGAAACGCAACATATCAAAATACTAAAGCTGCTTTTACTCAAGTAAAAAAAAATACAGTGGCATTTTAATGACCAGAATTTACAGAAGGTATTTTTTTAGAAACTCCTTCACTACAACCTATTTCTTTCTGTGACCCATTGGGCACTTAAGAATCATAAATCAAATTTGGTACTACTACATTTTTAAATTACTCTAAAGTGTTTTAGAGATGATTGGAAATGGAGGAATAATCAACACCATATCTGCAGGCAGTATGCTGCAGTAGGAGCTTCCTTAGTAAGGTGATTATTAATCGGTGTAAAGATGACATCCCTTTCCTGATTTCACAAAACTGCATCTGAAAATACGACGATTTTCGGTCCAAAATTCCCTCTGAAAATTTTGCTCAAAATTCCTGTATTTACTGAGCTTTTAATTGGATGGTAGAGTTTCTGGCAACAGTTAAAAAAACAAAAAGAAGTGGAATCATTTCTGTGGTTGGGGTGGTTAGGTTTATTTGCCAAAAACCTTTGATCATAAAACCACAAAAGCTTGAGGAGACTAATGAGTAAGAATATTAGTTTGACGGTGTGTAATTACAGTGCAATTATGTTCAATGAAGTAGAGTTTAAAAAAGAAAAAAAAAAGTAAGGGTAAGTACGGAGATGGCTTCAGAGGGCTGTTGAGTTGAAAAGAATAACAAAATTGGAAAGCGTTCCAAATGTGACTATCAGCTTCTTCATTCTCTCCGATGTCGAGTTAGGCGTTTTGCTGGGAAATGGGCGGCCTGCCAGATTGGGGCCAAGTCAGAGTTGTCAGGGGATTACAGTTCTGCCTTGCTCACTGCAGGGGGTGCGGAGTGGGCCTCAATTACCCTGGAGCGGCGTGTTTGATTTGGCCCGGCACTTTTGGGGACAGACCAAAAGCTGAATAATGCACCATTAGCAACTCAAAATCCTGCCCTAAAATGAGTCCACTTATGCATCACATACAGTAATTGTGTGTCTATCAAAGGCTGGCAGGTCTACACCAATTACCCTGATAACAACAAAACAATCTATGCATAATATTATCTGCTGAACACCTGTGGGCAGCCTCAAACATCCAAGCTCCGTGGGTTTAAAACTTCTACATCTCGTTCAAAGTGTCATCAGCACATCACAGTGAAATGAAGTGTCAACTTTAGAGTGCTAAAACACGAAAATGCAGCGTTGCTCTGAGATAATATGGGGGAAAAAGTGTGATGGTAGAACTGTTTATGTTTGTATTCACAAATATGTGAGATGGCAGAAAGAGAGTGTGAGAGAGGAGAGAGGAGAGAGAGGGAGAGGGAGATCCCTCTACTCTGGCTACAGTTGGAGCTGTGCAATTGAATTTCACAGGATATGAGGCAGCAAATGGCATGTAAAGGCTGAAGCGTCAGACGGTTGCTGCCACACGGGCCAGACAGATAAGGGAGGTGTAAGTGAAATCATTAGGTAACTCTGCAGGACATCAGGGGCAGTTTGAGGTTGGCAGGGGGCTATGAGAGCCAGAGGTCCTCCTTGAGCTCCATTGAACACCCACTCAGCCTGATATACATGCACTTACAAACACACAGGGAAAATCACTTATACAAACACAAGCCGCAAGACAAACAAGGACTCAAGACAGAGACACGCCAACAACCAAACGCTGTTTTTTCCCCTCTCCACTCACAAATACAAGCACATGAACACACACACAAGGATATGTACTCATGCACGCATACACATACACACACACCACTTCAAACTGCAGACGCCTCATTGAGGTATCAGCCCCAGTGATTGTGTTTGTCCACCTGGGTATGAAAGAGCCATTCTGGCCTGTGTGGAGGAAACAGCAGTGTGGTACAGCTCAAGCCGGAGCCCAGCTAGGCTACGTCTGTCTCAGGCTCTCAGGGAGGGGAGCAGCCAAGTGTGGATGCACCTCATTACCTCACTCATCCACACACCAATTACCCCTAAATAAATACACCCAGCCCACAGGCAGCAACAATGACATCCAGCCTGAAAGGGAAGAAAGGACGCCGTTCAGAAAGCATTTGCACGCACAGAAAAGTGCTGTTGGATAATGATGAAAAAAAGTACAGAGAAAAGAAGCAAAAAGAAGGACATGCAGGGGGCTCCAAGTCTTTTAAAGAGCTCAAAGACGAGACAGAGAAAGAGAAAGAATGAAACAAACACTGAGCAAGCAGAGTGAAGTGATTCAGAAAATGATAATTTCTTGCTAAATTTCACCCAACACATCCGCAAATGATTGTTGTGGCGGGGGAGGGGCAAAGTTTAATTGTTTTAATGCATGCAGCCATGAGATAGCTCTGCCGCCGACTAAAATGGTGATCGCTGTAGAGCCGACACATATTTGCATGTAAGACGGACCGCTTGGGGTAATGGTAACAGCAGTGTGTCCGAAGGCCAAAGAACATTGGCTAAAAAGAGAACCAACTTGCAGCCAAAGATCTCGTTCCCCAGAAACTCAGACAAAATATGGCAGGTGGCATGAAATGTGACAAGGAACGCTCCGAAGGAATACACTTTCTGGCCGTCCGCAATCTGAGAAAACATTTTAAGCTGTTAGCAGTGAAAAGTCTCTGTAGCTGGAGTGAGAAGGTGAGCGAAGGATGCAGGAAAGGTGTGTGGCAGAGAAAAGAAGACAGATGTGTTTTCAGGGAAGGGGGGCACAAACGAGGAGAGGAAGCCAAGAGTTCCTTCATGCCCCCTCCCTCTCTTCCACTCTCCCACCTCCCTCCATGTGGGATCTTTCTGCATGAGTGACTCTGTCATACCTGGGGGACACGACGGTCTCTCTCTCTTCCTCTGTCTGTCTCCTTCTCCCCCCAGTTCCTTCCTACCTCTCCTCTTGTATGTCTGTGCTGTGACTACAGTGAGCCAAGCCTGGTTGGTTGTTGGTTGGCATTAAGAGGATTAAAGGAGCAAGTGACCAGCTGTATGAAATATTATCATCATTAATGTTATCTTAAAATGATTAAAACTAAAGTCCATAATATATAAAGTTCTAACTCTGAATCAAGGAGCAACTTGTCCAGTAGATGAGCCACTTTTCTCACAGCACCCAGAGGCAAAAGAGATGATTCACTTCCTCCTCTGACACCTGAACAGTCATGTGATGGGTGCAACTGTAAGTCGCTGAGGGTGGCGTGTAAAGGGGTGCATCAGGATGTCGCTCATGATAGGCTGCTCTCCAGTTACCTAGATGTACAAGCACGTCCCAAACTTGAAAATAACCCACGTGACCAGGGCCGACCGGTTCACCTGACCAGAGGCAGATTCCTCGTTAACAGAAACAACGGCTGGGAACGTGTCAGATTTCCACGCTGTTAATTCGGTGTAACAAACAGAAGGTGATGGACGGAGTGGAAGTGAAAGGAGCAGGTTTATTAGGATTCCTTCCTGATGGAGGGCTAATTGAGGGAGGGCACGCCGAGAACGTCTGGTGCCACAGGTGGGTGGAGTAGCGTTGACATGCTATGGCAGCATAGTCAAGATTCCTGCTCAACCCTCCGCTGGAATTAGACTGCATGGGAATCCCAGGCTCTGTCGCATGAAACACAAAAGGCACGGCCTGTGAAGACCTACTGGCCTTTAACTCACCACTGTGTCTTTCACACAGGTTCAGCTAATATGACCTGCAGCTGGACCTGAAAATAGAAGGGTCCCTTAACACTGTTTCCCTTCGTCCTCCCTACTTGGCTTGGATGTTCCTCCTGAGAGCTCTAGTGTTTTTTAATTTTCAGCACCCTGCAACACCTACACATGCTGTTGTCAAACCCTGCTGCACCTTTCTCACACACTAATATACTGTGAACACATCTTAAGGCTTCCTGTTTTTAGCTGATTAAGGTCTGCAGGCACACACACGTTTCAATAAATCAGCACTATCTCAGAAAGCAACAGAAATGCCCCAGCGACTCATCTGAACCTCCTTCGCAGAAAGGTTCGCGTGACCTGTGAGGTTTCACACGCTACCTGTGCCTGAGAGGAGTGTACAGGACATATGCAGATGCCTCGAGTACACACCCAGAGATGCTTGATGATCTGTGCAACCCACAAACATAGAAAAAGAAAATCGTTGTGCTTTTGTTTGCATTCATCAAAACATGTCCTGTGGGCAGGACCTGGCACGCCATCCAGTACTGTCATTTTACACAACAATTGGAAATGATTTCAGTCGCTCGTGATAAACTCATAGCGTCTGCGGTTTGGAAATATAAACTTTCACTCAATGAAATTTTTTTTTTTTTTTTGTAGCTGTGAGACCATTGACATATGGATAATACAAGTACGGCTTTAGTCCAATGTTATAAATCCTTAATATTCTGAACACTGCACAGTCTGTTGTGCAAAATGTCTTTGCCATGATGATTAGCCCATGACACATTATCATGATTTACAATAATTCACATTAAATGGATTCTGATAAATCTGGTTTTTACTAAAGTACTTTCATATGTGTGCAAATGCAGAGGACCAAAAAGTTAAAATGAGTTCAGCTTTTGCAATGTAATCTATCAATGCACGGGGTTGGTGAATCAAATTTGTGCAAGGAAACATTCTAGGTAAATTATTTTGCAACATGTATAGTGTCATTTTAAAGTTTACTGCACAGCTGCTGAGATGGAGGATAAACTGAGTGTCACTGTGACAACTCTTTTTTTTTTTTTTAAATTTTATACAGGTAAATCTGATACATATAAGATTTGTGGCAATGTGACCTCTGTGACCAGTCCCATTACTACACATGTGACTTTAACATCACTGCATCACAACATGAATTATAATTCTTCCCTGGTGGTCTGATGCACATAAGAGAGACATCCTCACGGAAAGTTATTAGTCGAGTGTTTGCTCCATTCTACTTCCTCATGCAATGACGTTTCATTTGCTTTTGTGTGAGCATGCCACGTGTCGCATTTTATTATTGTTCTTTGGCACATGCTTATCAATTCAGCAGCATGACCTGTTCAGACAGGTATTGGTAATGCTTGTGGTGTGAAAATAGGATTAGTATCCTGTCTGACATCTTAAGTGTTGGAGCTGTCAGGATGCATAGAAATAAAACATCCTACATATAAATGCTTAATATACTAATACTAATATCATACTTTTTTCCTTCTATCAGTGAATGGGGGATGTTTTGAATTGTTATTTGCAATATATGTGCATAAAAAGGTGACTTCAAAACGTATTATAGTACTTATGTATATTGAAGTACTTGCAAGGCTAAGTTAGATGAACTGTACAACAATTTTATCACCATTAACGCACACTGTAAAAGCATGTCATCCATCTTTTCAAGAGAACCCCCCTGAATAACATTACTGGGCTGTGGTAGGCACACTATGACATAACTTAGACAATAGTTATTGTAACATATGAGTGTGGAAATTATTTGTATGGTGTCAGTTTAAAAGTGTGCAATGTAATCTAACAATCCTACATTATGACCCAATCTTAGAATTAGCAGGACAAAAATGAGGCATCCCAGTTATATGGGCCATATACATTGGCAAATACACTTCATCTGCCAAATCCCTAAATTAACACCTTTTTTGGCGAGAAAGCTCCATTTGGAACACGTCACACAAACACCACAGCTGGCATTCAAGGGTAAAATTAATTACTTCAGATACATGTGCTTCCTCTCAAAGTGGCAGACTTATTTGCATTGAGGAACATTCAGCAGAAGTAATCGATGCACACACAAAATACGGCCACCCAATGACCCCAGCCCCGTCTCAAAGTCCCTCCCCGTCCCCGAAGCCCTGGCGGCTCACCCATGCATGGAGGAACAAACACAGGTAGCGAGAGCAAATCAGACTGCAACAAAACACAGAAACATGAATGGGAAGCATTACAATGACGGGCTGGATGCAGGACAATGGGCCCGACATTAAACAAACGGCAAATCCCAGGATGGGCTGCGGGAGTATGATACAGATTACAGGCACCTAGTCCCTGCCTGGGGAACAGGGGAGAAGGAGAAAAAAGGACACAATATTGCAATCTGACAGCTGACGTCTTCATATAAATGTATGAATTTACATTCCAATTAGAGGAAATTTACATCTTAATCACAGCGAGCAGTGTGTCGGTCCCTCGGTTAGTGTGTTGCTACGGTAATGAGGTGGGATGCTGCTGTGCTCTCTCATCCAGACAGTGATCTGTCAGCAGACGACACCTCCCTGTTATGAGAGAGCTGCACCCTTAAATGCAACCGCCACCACAATCCGGTAATATCCGTTGAAATCTGTCTTAAATACCAACAAGGTGTGAGCTGCCACCCGAGGATAATATGCCAAATATGGAGTTTGAAAAACATCAAACATATCTTAAATACAGTGCACTGAACCAGGAGTGTCTTTAACTGTCACTCAGGTGACAAGCTTTCAGTACTCTATGGCATTCCATTTCTAATTTCCATACTAATAATGGGTATATTATCTTTAATGGTTTGACTTTGTTTCGCGGCATTTGAAATGGATGGCGAAGCCGTCTGTGGAATTACTCAAACATATCATGTCATCAGATCACATGCTGCTCTGGTGCTAACAAAGGCAAAGTGAATGGGTGAGATGGAAGGATTGGGAATGTGTCATCAGTATCCCTCTGGTCATCATTCACATCAATGTAAATCACAGCATCCAGGCTCAACCTCAAGGAAAGCACATAATGAGTCGGTCGGAGGGCGTGTGTATACTTGTGGGGAGAGGAGAAAGGCAGACAAGTGCAGACATTTGAGAGGAAACGTTAAAAGTCTACTGAAAGAAGTTCTTGTTCAAGTTTGTAAAGTCTCTTTGAGGACACTTGTTGTGGTTTAGTTCAATTAGCAGACAAGAGCTGCTGGTTTGAGGTTTTGGAAGTGAAACCACACAGGCAAGCCTGAAGCCTGGGTGGGCAGGGTCCTTTTATAAGCTCACATCGGAGGGAGAATATATGTCACAATGCTGTACTGATATCAATTTTAATGAGACCGGAAAAGGGACCATTTAATGAAAAACTTCAGCATTGAAACTTTGCTGAAATAACTTCAATCCAGTGAAATCATTTACTTGTAGAGCAGCGCTGATTGCTGACAATGCAATCAGGAGGAGCAGATTAGCTACCACCACATAGCAGAGCACATAAATCAGTTTAACACAGTCCTTTGCCATCTTCACGCTTGACTTTAATACAGGGATGTGTGAACAAAAAATTGGAGGTAAATGAGGCATGGCTTCTTTATCACCCACCTCGTAGCCAATCAGGCCTCTCCCGTCAGAGACACTGCTCTAATGGCTGATATCTATGGAAGCAGCCTATTACTGGATACTGCCCGTAATTAAGACAAGTCAGATTGCACCAGGCCAGTGCCTCCTCTCTGATATGTAGGCTGCCATTAAGGCCAGAAGTGGTGATGCGTTTGTACACTGCATTGAGAAAAGACAGAAGGCTCATGTGTTTACAAAAAAAAAAAAAAAAAATTCTGAAAAATGTTGCGTGTCCAGAGTAGGTTTCAAATGTGTCCCCAAACATCACATGGGGTGATATGTGGGGCGTGGCTGGGATTCCACTTTAGCCTGCAGGGTGTTTGGAGAGGATGCCGGGAAGCTGCACACCCTTTGGCACTTATCTCGCATATTCTAACCTTGCAGATTGATTCCCACAGCAGTGCTGCTGTGTCTGTGCACTTCTGTCCGGCCATCCAAATGAGCTTGCCTATCTTTTTTTTTTTTTTTTTTTTTGGGAGGGGCAAATGAGGTTCAGCAATTGAGTTTAGCTTGAATGTTCACAATGATTACAACATCTTAAAACAGGCACCAGCTTATAAGATGCCAAGCTGACTTTGTGTCTGGTAGCAAATGAGGTGAAAAGGTTGAATGTGAAGGCTGTTAAATTGGAATAAGGGCTCTGAATGTAGGGAGAGCAACACTCACTTAAAAAGCTCACTATGATTAAAAAAAGAGGAGTAGAGGGAGGGAGCGTCCGACAAAAGAAACAAGAGTGAGGGGGAGGGAGGTAGAGGGAGTGAGTTTGAGATGGGAAAGCACTTCTTTCTGTACACAGAGTGACCTAACACTCTGCCTACTCTAATATTCACCACTACACATGCTTTTGTGCGCTATTCTTTGCCCATCCAAGCACGCAAACCCTCCTCTTGATACACACACTACTCATCATTATACAATTTCACTAGCCAGTTATCCAGGACTTGCACAAGCATTAACACTCTTGCGAAGACTCAAAAACACATACCGAGATGTGTTATCTATTGAGGGGCGCAACTAAAGAAATTCAGTGTACTGATTTAATTATAATTTTGTGCATTACATCTCCTGTCTGCTTGCAAGACTTCTGTCGATGCAGAAAGCTCGAATGATGACTGCTGAATGTCAGAGTGTTTTTAAGGATGTGCATCAAAGGAGGCTGTTAACTTTCATGTCCTGTGAGATTTATCTGGAGAGGGACGTTCAGTGCGATCTTTCCTCTTGTTGAGGTAAGCAGGTTACTTCTGATATGAGTAAATTAACTCACTCAAGAAGTAAAAACTTTTATATCTGCATCTGAGACAGAAAATATTCCCATCATAACTTCAATGAAACAAACCATACTGAACATCTTCTAACTTTTTTGATCTTGGCAATTAAGCTGAGGAGTGCAACTGTCTTACTTTTTGTCAAATAAAGAAAAGTAATAAAATTGTAAAGGCGTGTAAGGACACACCGTCAGGATTAAATGCATGCTGATTACAGGCACACAACACATAATGCATGCACACACACATTCACAGTGGGTGATGAAGCAAGCGTACGTGACGTCCCCATACAAACAGTCTGTGTAAGTGAGCGTACAACATCAGGCCATCAGATCACTTCCCTCTCCAAACATGAAGCCTTTAATAGATGTGAAACTCCAGGCCCCGGATCTTTTCACACCACTGAATCGCAACTCACACAGAAGATCAGGAGGCACAGGATGACAGTGCAAAAAAACAAAACTATGAAACAGACTCCATACAAAGACGATATATTTATGATGAGGGGGGGGATCAAGCAGAGACATACCTGATCTGATCTGATTCATACAAATCTTTCTGGACTTGACAGAAAATATACTTGTCTGAGGGGGGGAAAAAAAGATTCATAAGAATCCTCAGACTAACATATGGAGTAACCTTTGTGGCCTTCCGGGACTTGGGGGGTGGTGGTGGGGTTATGCGGGGGGGTCTAACGCTCCGAGGACCGTAGGCACGCTAGGGAGAGGTGAGCTGTCACCCCCCATTACGATCACTGCCTGAGCTCAGAAAGGGGGAGGGGTAGGAGGAGAACAGGCGAAAAAAAAAAAAAAAAATACTGGTTCCTCGCTAACCGCCATCTAGAGCCATCCCCGGGCCTCAGAACCCTCAGTCTACAACTGCCTCCTGGGAAACACTTGCACGCAAGTCCTCCTCATCCTTCGCTAGTGGTGGGGCATATTGTGTGTGTGGGGGTGAAGGGAGGGGTTTCTGCGTGTAGAGTTGGGCTGTGTAAGCAGAATGTATGGATTTTGCGCAACAAAAGGACAACTGTGCATGTTTTCTTACTTGCTTCAGAGTGAGGGGATACACTGCAGTTTAGCTGGGTTAAGAAACGGGAGTGATGCAGAGAGAGACACAGAGTATCTCAAGGCAACCCTTGTTGTTATTAAAGTTTAAAATGAGGGCAAAGAAAAGGCAGGAGGTAGCTCAGGGGCTCAAAGTGATAAGACTCCCAGCGGAAGTGCTTTTGATAATCAATAACTGACAGAATTTGTATACTTCAAAAGGACTGCAAAGTCATTTTCAAAATGATGTGCAGGATGGCAGTGAAACTGCTCAGAAATAATACTGGCACATCAGCCCGAGCACGGCAAACAGACAGTTTATTATTGTACATACAACATGCTGCAATATTATATGCCAGTGGATAAGAAGCTTGCCTCAGATTTGACCTTTTGCTGCCTTTTGTGTGAGTTTGGGTGAGCACTGCTTAGGCGCATTCTGTTCCCCAGATCCCACTCCTAACACCCCTGTCACTCATCATCACT
Source organism: Epinephelus awoara (assembly GCA_035609425.1). NCBI lineage: Eukaryota > Metazoa > Chordata > Actinopteri > Perciformes > Serranidae > Epinephelus > Epinephelus awoara. The sequence continues at coordinate 26,718,736 of CM069294.1, forward strand.
CATCATTGTTAGGGACAAAAGGAAAGTTTGGTTAAGCCACACACTGGAGTATTCTCCCACCCAGTGCCTCCCCCACCTTCACACATTCACGTATGTGTGTGTTAGGTAGCACGCACATGCACACACACACACACACACACACACACATAGAAAAATGCACAAAGAAAATTGTTCTATCTTTGCCACAAAGACACAAGACCACCATTCACGGATAGGGTCGCAAACTTTTCGATGAAGCGCCATCACCTTGCCCTCTAACTTGCCTTTTGATGTGCGGGCTTGTCCTTCTGATGGCCCTCTGACTCATCTGATGAGTGTAATTAAAGTCTATTCAGAGCTCTATATGTGTCCTAACTATCCTCCATCATCTGGCCCAGCCTTTCAATAGCCACCTGTGAACTCTGAAGGACAGAGACACTTGCCCTCATAAAATTCATGAGCGCTGCCACATTCAGCGGCCAGCCAACTCCTGTCAATGGCCAACACCACTTTAAACAACTCTGTGTTGACTGTTGGGTGAATCCTTTTTAAATACAGCCATATTCAAAGTAGCAGGGGTTAAGTAGCTCCCGTGATTAGCTGAAACAAATGCCTTTATGGTGTGCTTGGAGATAAAGAGAAAAGAGGATCAAGACACCCAATTTGTTTTTGTCAAGCATGGACTCATCGAGGGATTGCTGACAAAGAAAGCATTTAGCAAAAAGGCTAAGTGTCCAAACAAATGAATGAAGTTAGCACTCATATTCTGTTGTGAGGAATCTAGATATGATGGACTCCTCACAATGAGATGACATTAGTCTCACTGCAGTAAGAACTGAAAAAACAAGCTTTAAAGAAATGTTGAGATGTCATTGTCAGCCTTCACAGACATGCCTGAGTACTGTCATACAGCATTATTGTTAAGGAGCCAACTGTATGCTGCCTCAGATTCTATCTGTGATAACACATTTGGTACTGCATGTTAATATAGGTATATAGGCAAGTGTTGCTGATGACAAATCTTTATGTTTACAATGAATGAAGTGGTACTTGTAAATGCAGCAGCCATGGAGTCACCATTAACAACAACCCTTAAACCAAACATAGTTGTTGGTTTAGGAATGCAGGGGACATGTAGCAGAGGACTTTTATTTTGACAATGCAGGGGACATGTAGCAGAGGACTTTTATTTTGACAATGCAGGGGACATGTAGCAGAGGACTTTTATTTTGACAAAAGTTAAGACATTTACACCACAAACTGACACAGAAAAGGCACAAATTGGTGTATAACAAGACAGAGTGCAGGAAATAAAGTGTTTCTTGCACAAAATTTTCTGGCAGAGGTGCCAACCCTCCCTTTTGTATGTGTCTCCCCCAGTGTTGACACCTAAACCTAAACCTTGCAACCAGAAAAGTATTTTGTGTATTTTTGTGCATATTTTTGTCAAAAGATAAGTTATCTCAGAAAATGGCTGACACATTAAATTTGTTTGTTTTTTACCCAACTTCAACAAATACAATATCTGTATAATAAAGGATGTGTCACCTGAACTCCACTCTTTACAAACTGGCGGTAAAAATGCCCAAATTTGTTGTCTGCCAAACTACAAACAATCAGAAAATTAGTGTGGACAGCACCCCATTAGACACATCATTTGTGTTTTCAAATGTGTTCACATTACTGCAGCATAACATACATAAACACTGAGCAGACACACAGAGAAATGCATACACACTCTCCTCCTCCTGACCCCCCAGGACACTGAGCAGGGAGAGTGTGGGAAAGTTATTTTTAGGACCCAAGCAGAGAGCCTTCCTGAGTTTGATGCTCCTGCTCCGGATCAACATTCCACCTTTGAACCACTCCGACCATGGAGCTGTTTGTGCCCATGATGGCAATTTTAACTTTCTCTGTGGACCAACAGCAGTGAGGGGACTGTTTCACTTTGGCTGGTTTAGAAATACACCGGCCAAAACAGGACATGCTCTGCCTTTTTTTAAATGTGTTCTGACAATTTTAGAATAGACAGTGTTCAGAGCATTAAACGTCTGGATTACAGACTGAAATCAATGGCATCAACCGTCAACTGATTTCAATTGTGAAAATACATGAAATCAACTAACCTATGCTGACAGATGCGCAACTCACGTACGCTGCAAAGTAAAATTACTGTTTTTGTCAATGGAGTTTAGTGGCTTTGAGATAACAGCTTCAGTTCCCCGTTGGGAAGGGCTGTCTGACGGCAAGGTAAAGCAGTGAAAATATTCTAAATATAGCGTACACTTCAGCTGATATTGATTTTTTCATATGGGCCTTTTCTACTTGTCTGAAAATGAACCAAATGAGGCAGTGTTTGCTCAGCGATGTTTCATTTTATGTATGTGACGCAGGGATTTTGGACTTTTAAATACCGACATGTCGCTTTTTAAAAACATATGCATGTATGCAAATGCACATGTCCTGTTTTGTGTAGTCCAATATACAGAGTGACTTCTTATTTGAATGTCGATTAAATGACATTCAACAGATATATTTACCTTTGTTGTGGCATCGTGTGTGTACTAGATAATGAGGAAAACATTGGGAGTGCTGCACTTGGTCAATAAACTTGGTGAAGTAAAATATCAGGTGCTCTTCAAGGTCAGGGCAAGTACTTGAATAAGAATGAAAACAGTCACTGTCCATCTAACTTGCAATGGAAATCCATGGTGTTACAATCAGAGTGCCTCATACGCCTGCCTACCTACACCATGGACATTCATGCAAGCAAGCTAGCCAGTCATTGTTTTTTATTCTTATATATTTGCTAGTGTCTATTAACAAACAGGTCAAAGTATTAGATTAACACAATCAAGGATCAAAAGAAAACAATGAATTATGCTTCACACAAGGAAAACAGTAAAGGTTTTACCACTCTGACAAATAAACAAAGAAAGTGTTTTTAAGACTTGCACAAAAGTACATGGACCTAAGGCAAAATTAGGAGATAACCATAAAGTGATTCAGAAGCCACGGATACAGTGAAGACCCAGTTTATAAGCACCAGGGGGCCTATGGTTCCCCAGTCACTACCATTATGCTAATGGCGAGCCCTTTCTGAACACACTTACACATACCCTATAGTACTACAAGACCCCATGGATGTAGGGTGGCATGCAAGTTACAGCCTCTTTCCCTTTCTCTCTCTAATGGGAGCTGAAGACAACTAGGGCTACTTTAATCAGGTCTGAGTCCAATGTGGCCAGTCTAGTCTGATGGGGGCTGAGTGGTGCATGGACCATGTTAAGGGTTCACTGCTCACTGATGAAACAGCTTCACTTCCAGGGCGAGTTTGGGCAGACCGCACTCTTACTCAGTCTGGCAGGAGGAGCACATGTGCCCTGTTTTATTTTCCTTTAATACTGCCCATTCGCAAGAAACGTTTCGGCATTGTGTTGATATAGTATCGGGGGCAGCACATTTGGCAAAGTCCCAGATACTCTCTCACTGTGCTTGGACTCAACTACAGCAAACACAACTGCTACTTCTGTTTCTCCCTAGGCATACGACAATAAAAAACTCACTGGGGATTATTTTAGTCAGTGTTTTTACTTATTTCTGAACCTTGACCTTATCAGGTCAAGCACATCCTCCATTAGGCATTTCCATTTGTGAAATGGTTGGGTTTTCTCACTCAAATCAGATTTAACATAGATCACTAATTAAGAAGTCCATGCTCTTATCACAACACCACAACAAACAAACCCCAAAACATGCAAACGTTTGCAACCCCCAAACACCAAGGAATCAGCACAGGGACCTTACAAGCTGGGCCTTTTCAAACACACATGCACATTTGCAGAATAGATAACATCCCTGTTAAATAATAGATGCAAATATGATGTATGTTGTGAATATTGTTCGGCTGAGGGGTCCGATCGCGTGCCACTGACTGGCCTACACCGGGCTCTCTCTCCCTCTTTCTTATACACGCACAAACCATAAGCACACCTCATTCCAAAATGCGACAGAGGCTGGTGTGCGCCAAGGGAGGAACTATAAATTATTCAATCAGAATATTATTCCAAAAGGTCCATTCCCATCTGATCGTGATTCCCAAGGCAGGCGTAGGAATCACAGGCAGATGTATGAAGAACCTAAGGATTTTTCTTGCATGCTTCTAATAGGTTCAAGACATCCAGTAAGCCCATTGTTTGTATTTAGTTTACTCTCAGTCTGCGAATAGTCATTGTGATCCACTAATGGAAGTAAATATTAAATGACCCAGTTCAGTTCTTTCTCCATATGAGTTCTTTTTAACATTGGCTTTTCTCTGATCTTTAGTACCAAGCATTATTTGAGACATGGGGAGGCAGATATACGACCAGGCATGGAATACAAACAAACATATAAGCAAATACGCAAACAAGCCCTGAGGACCGGGTCTCTGTCTAACTCATTCTGCATTCTACAATTCTTTCTTTCCTTCCCTTTTTATTTCTCTCTCAATAAGACGGTGTGGTGCCTCTGAGGAAAAGCCCTCATTTTAATTAGACCTGACCTGAGAATCACTTAACTGCTCCTCTCCGCTTATGCCTCCCCCCTCCTCTCCAAGCCTTCGCTCTGTTCCTCACATAGGTCCATTAACACCCTTCCCTCGGCACCCACAGGCTTCAACAGGGGGCAGACACAGGCGTTGTCTTAAAGACGTTTTGAGGACATGCCAAGAAACATTAACCTACTCCATACACCTCCCTCGGACTCTTTCAGTTCTGCTTCCTCTTCTCCTTAAGTCTTCTTCTACTCAGCATCATCATCCGCTTCATCCCCCTTTTCTGCTCCCTATTTGCTTCCACAGATTAAAAATATACTCAGCTGGCTGATGCCAAGTTCATGTCATGTGGGATGGAAGGTTATTGGACAACTTGAGACGGTTTATATGAAGGTAGAGTTGGTTGTGTGAAGGTTAAAAACACAGTGCATAGTCAGTTTAGCACTATATCTATTAAATTAGTGTTTAATTACCTTGAATGTCGGACTTTGGCTGACATAGCATCTGTGTTTGTTTGCTTTTTTAGGTACTCATTTGTGGGTCAAAAACAGCCTGGATTAAAACAGTTCAGGGGCTGTGTCGGTGGGGGTGTATTGTTTCAGGTACTGGTGAGATGACAAAATACATTCGGGACATCCAGTTTGAGCAAAAAATCCAAGATTTTTAAGGCCTAACAAATGCCAAAACACTGCACAGCAGTTCATTATACCCTGAGGAAGGTTTTACAACTCATGGCAGCAATCATTTTTCTTTCATTGTGGCAATTGTAAGGTAAACAGCAGAAATACAGTGTTAATGCTACAAAGTAACATTAAAGGATAACTTCAGTATTTTTCAACGTGGGTCCTATTTCCCCATGTGTATGTGTGCGTATGATTCATAGGTACAACTTGTTCCAAAATTGTTTGAGTACTGAGGGAGGCGGATGCGTCCCGTATAAGTTTGCACATTAAAAGTGCTTTTTCGCCACTGACTGGTTCAGATCGCCAGTGCTATCTCTGTATCTAGCATACTAAGCGTTTCCCTTACCCTTCACTTGCTCTGGGCTGTGACGTCATCTCGCGCGAGCTCTGCTTGTTGCTGGAAGAAAACAGAGGAGCCATGCTGAGCGCCGCTCCGAGTGGTGCTGGTTGTCCCGGAGTACAGCTGAGAGTTTTACTGCATCAACTGAAAACAATGGTTCATGTTTGTGTTTATCTGAATTGCAAGAACAGGATGTCGTGCAACATCCCGTACAGCTTTCATAGGCTGCCTTTGTCGGACGACGAGATGCTGAAGTTGTGGCTAGTTGTGCTACAAATGGATGCTAACACTCCTGTCCAGACACCACAATCGGGTCTGCAGATCTCACTTCTCCCAAGATGACTACTGCCAGCTGAAGAAGAGAAGACATCCAATCCCGAAACACCTCTTCCTCAAGAAAACGGCTGTCCCACGAGTAGAGAGAGCTACAGACACAGTGGAGCAAAGCTCGTGACATCATACAACCCAGAGGTAAGGGAAACGCTTAGTATGCTATTTACAGAGATAACACTGGCGATCTGAACCGGTCAGTGGCAGGGAAAAAAAAGCACTTTTAATGCGCAAACTTATATGGCACGCATTTGCCCCCGTTACCGTTTTAGCTTGTTTCGCGGCTCCCGGTTCCATCCGCCTCCCTCAATACTCAACCAATTTTAGAACGAGCTGTACCTAAGAATCATACTCACACATACACATGGGGAAATAGGGCCCAGGTTGAAAAATACCAAAGTTATCCTTTAAGTTGGACATCGCGGCTCCTAGACATGCTGCATTTCTGCAAAAGTTGGGCCAGGTTCAACTCATTTGCAAGAAGCTTTCTGAAAAATGTTCTTGTTAATAATTCTGACTTGGGTGATGAAGTGAACTGTATTTAGAAGTCCAAAACTGTGAATTATACTGACCTTTATTTATCAGTGTGGCATGAGGCAGTGAGATCCTCGGTCTGAATCTGCCCCAGGACCTTCATCAAGTGTCACCCCCCATCCACCCAGCTTTCTCTTACTGAATCTCTCCAGTGCTAACTTAAAAATTATGCATTAACATCAACACAAAAATCAAAGTTCCCAGGCTTAAAAGTTTTCCTTAAAGCCAATCTATGCATCCAGACTATAAAGTCAACCAAGGGGCAGAGCTCAGTCAGTGACACCTCCAAATAGCCTGCTAAGAGAAGACTAATTTGACACAAATCCCCGTCTTATACTGTATTTGACCCCGTGACCCGCCTCTGGCACCCCGGTACCCCACAGGCACATTGCCTGTCAGTTTAAAGGGTCAGACAAAGGTAAGGGGAATGTAATTGCGTACCATCTGCATTCTTCAGAGCTTCATCCTCAAAGCATCTTGCATTGTGAAAATAGTGACAGAAGCCCGTGTCGGCTTAGTATGCGTGAATGAGAAAATTCCCGTACATATTGCGTGTCATCTACGTGCATACATTTCCCAATAAGTATGTGCTTCTGCCATTGCATGAATGTCAATACCTCTATGTGTGGGAGTAAGCAGTGTTTGTATATGCGTCTGTGAGTATGTGTTAATCTCGTCTAAACACCTAACACTCCCCTACCTGCTCAGACAGGGCCATGGGTTAATTCTGGCTTCAGGCGTCATGGCTAATAACTGCTCATCAACCGCAGTTTGAACTCTTGGAAATGTCAACCATTGTCTTGAAAACCTTATCACGGAACAAACAGAACTTTGACGATGATGTAGGGCCGAAAATCAATGTACTAAAACCAATCAAACTGGGAAAAATCAAGTATCACAAATAACAGAATACAAGAGCACGTCTTTATCGACAAAATCTGCACTCTACGTGCTGGCAAACAAATACTTTTCTGCGTTCCTGAGGCGCTAGGTGATAGAGGCGTGAGTCAAACAGCAGTTAAGAAATTAGTTACCAGCATGACTTCATGCACAGTTGGGGTGACATGTAGCTGCCTGACCCAACCGGTGAGAAGCTAGCGCTGTCAATCACCTGTCGTTCATCACCACCTAATCACAAATCAATCCAGATAGATAATAAACAGAATGAGGCTGCATTTGCTGCATTTAAAATATGGAGTCAAAAGTTGAAAGAAGTTCAAAGCAGCAGGAGAGGTGATCTGTCATGACCACCATAGATGTGTGTAAGAAAAAAAAAACTGTAAGGACTTCAGAAAAAAAAAACCCTCAGTAAGAGAATGCTGTATTATGTTGCCCCAGGCAGAGGAGTCCTGTAGCTTGAGTAAATGAGGTGATTAGCAGGGATGGTGTGAGCTGTCACACATCAGACACTGGGCTTAGAATCCAATCACCATCTCATGTGTCAATCAGTGGCCCACCGAGGCAGTTAACCAACAGGTCAAACACAGTGTATGATGAGCCACGTATTCGGAGCACAACGGTAGCCTTGCATGCAAAGCTATACACAGGTACACTGATACAAACCAGCCTCTGCAACCACTGACAAAGAGCCAACATGCACTCATACCTTTGTGACATCTCCATCTAAGGTGATGTACAGAAATAATGACAGCCAATAAGAGTGCCAGAGAACCCAACACGAGAACACAATTGTGTATTACAATGTGTGTTTTGATTGATTTGATGCATGACTGGTGATACGATACAATGTTCTCTGGGAATTTCCCTGACACATAAAAATGTGTCATGGCCAAGGACTGTGATTGACATTTCATATTATGTACTCCCTTGTGTCAACAAATGCAGCCATTTTTGTAATTTGAAAACTCCTCTGTGGACTGGATTTCTTTTAATCCTAAGTGTATGAGGGCAGTACAAGAGTATGGTTACCATTCAACAACAAAAACTCCAATAAAGTTCCTTAAACAAGGAAGGCAGACAAAGCTTGGTCTTTACAATGTGCTGCTGGGATATATGACACAGTATCCAGGCCCCACAGAGCTACAGGGATGCTCTAGGCCTCTGCCCCCTGGCCTGCCCAATACAGAGGCCTAATTAAAAGACCATTGAGGATAACCACCTTGACTTTTACGGACCATATAAATCTATACTGGAGTGGCCCATTCAGGGGGTCAGAGAAAGGAGGGGGAGCGGGCCACTGCAGACAGAGGAAAGGGTTAGAGAGGATGGTGAAGGCTGGCAGAAAATGAGAAGGGGTTGACCGTAGGATGCGGAGAAGGTTCGGGAGGGGGTGGGCATTCCTCTCCTCCCCCTCACCTCCTGCCTGAGACAATAGGACTCACTAAGAGCCAAGGACCAGAGGGTGTGATAAGGTAATGATAATGTAATGAGGACCAATCATGAGCCTGAGCTAAGAGGAGGGCCCCTTAATTTGTCTCTAGAGTGGTAGGTCAGTGACAGATTGATTGCTCTGAGTGAGAGTGATGATGTGACACATGCAAAATGGATGCGTCTCTGACAGGAAGAGAAAGAGAAAGAGGATAAGAAATTATAAATCAAAATGAATGAAGAAATGGAAAGGCTATGCAATCCTGTGCTGTATGTGTGTACACTATATTGTGTACAGGCTCAAAATGGTCAAGCTAATTGAAGGATTTTAAACAATAAGGCAAATTTTAAAAAGTTCTAACCATCCCTCATAAAAGATGACATTTTCTGCGTAGAACCGCCCTCGGTCCTCACTCCAATGTGACCCAGAAGATGCAGCAAAGGCCCTCTGGATATCTCATTTAGAGTCGATGGGGCATTTGGGGCAATGCCCCACCTGCTGGCAGCAGAAAACAGTGCCATTTTAGAGGTACTGGCTAATGTAGGAATTAATAATCGCAGATTTAATGTGGAGTGGTTCTACAGGAAAATGTGGCCAGTTGCTAGCTTGTCAAAGATGGTGCTTTATTCCTTTTCGGGCGTGTGTCTGGTCTCAGGATATCAAGTATCTTTCCAATGCTCTTTCTCCACCAAAATTAGCATGTATGTGCAGTTTTTTTAAATGTGGGAAAACCTGCTAAAAATAGGCAATAGACTCCTTTTCCTTTGCCAGCAGACAACAGCCATGTACACGGCTCTACAGTAGACAAGAATGCCCTTCTGTTTTCATATGACTAGATGAACGCACAGGAAAAAAGGGTTAGTAAACAGTAGAAAGCAGCATGGAGGACAGGGAAAATGTAAAGGTGGTGATTTCTGTTTTGTAGGTGTTACGTTTTCATGCTCTCTTTTAAACTTAGTGGAATGATGTTAGAGCTTGATGGACAGAGACGGATGGAATTCGTGGCAGAACAACATTTCATGATGCTGGAAATGGGGGAAAAAAAAAAAGCATATCCACCTGTGTGTCATGTTTCCATTACTGCCAACTGGAGCCAATCAGAGCTGGAGCCGATACATACCCATGACTACTGCAGAGTCATTTGTCTGGGGAGTGAATGCCGATTGTAACTAAACACAAAAGCCTGATCTTAGTGAGTGTTAGTGTTTTTCTTTCTGCAGGGGCACAAGAGGACAACCAAACATGAAAGCAGGATCAGTCATCTAAACAATGCTGTAAATTTGGGCTTGCAAAGCAGAACAATTATAGCTACCAAGACTGACAGGTTATACAAACAGGAAATTGAGCAGCATAACTAGCAAGCTGCAGAGAACAGGTATGTGCTTACCTTTATTAAACTGTGTAGGAAAATGTAAAATGGTGTTACGTGCAGACTGGCTGTACCCTTTAATTTTCCAGTGCATATCTGAAACAATGTGAGAGGGCAACTCAAGGCTCCGGAGGGATTATGATTATCAGCCAGTTTTAAAGGGTTCTCTAGCATGATTCTGAGTAAACTGTACATACAAGGTGTACAGGGAGAACCTTGCTATGCCAGTGGCTGAGACAGTGTCTGTTACTGTGCAGGTGGATGAAACGACTGATGTATTACACAAATCCCAGCTGGTGCCTGTATTAAGATACATACAGCCAAACAATACAGTGAGAGAAATGTTTTTTAAAGATTATGGAAGTTCATGATAAAACCACTGTGGACCTGTCAGCACCATCAAAAGTGTACGGGACACACTGATCGCACAAACATCTGATGATGCCGCCATGATGAACATGATGAAGGACACCCATCCAAATGGCCATTTTGTGTACTGCTATGCACTAGAGCTCAATCTAACCATGGATGATCATTTTGAGGGTGTTTTTTTTTCTCTTGAGGGTGACCTAACCACCTCAGCCACCTTCTTCCCCAAGGTCCCCAAAACCAGCTGCAGCTCTCGCAGAGGCAACACAAAGGACACCCCCAGCTGTTATAAAGGCAGCTGGAGTCAGCAGAGGCTCTTGTTCGGTTCAAAGGGAATATATAAGAGAAAATATTACAACAAACTGAAATGCTGGCTGGGCAGAAGAGTCACCAATACCAGGTACGGATGAGGCATGCAACATTGTCATCTCACAGGCTGAGCAGTGATTTTCAAAGAGTGACCACCTTGTTGCTGCTTAACTAGTTGACAGCTCTTTTTTTCTCTGAGTTTAATTTTTTTAGCAGCTACAAAATCAACGCAATGTAGATGAAGATTTCCTTTCTCATCAAGTGAGTAAGAGATTTTAAGTTTATCTTGCTGATATAATATGGTTTGTATGTCCTTGCCCCCTCCTATTGCTATCCTTCAGCAATGTTTGCGGAGTCAAAATATCATTAACTGCTTGTGGATTTCAACCTACAAATGCTTTTGATCACACTGCCATTCAATGAGCTTACAGGCTACAGTGCAAGGTAAAGCTGCGGTCCACTGCTCCTTTTCTCACCAGGTCACCAGGCTGTTGCCAACTAGGGAGTGAGTGAATGAACACTGACCTGCCAGATATAGCACACAGCACCTACCGCACATAGCTTGTTCCCTTTTGTGGCTTAAACTGTTTCTGATGGTGTCATGGATGGGCTGGTAGGACATTTGACTGAAGCTACTGATAGCTGATTCTTAATGCTTTTATTATCTCAACATTAAGATTTTTTTTAAAAATTCATATTTCTATAAAATCAAAAATGTCCATGCATCAGTGTTTTGAATGATAATTAATTAATACTCCTTTAGTTTATAGAAAAATGTGAACGGCACCTTTAACTTAAACTGCCATTACTGTTTTTAAACTACATATTCATGCATATTGATAGAGATTTTTTTCACTCTGTTGCCTCTTGACACCACACTGCAATAAGTGTGGCAGCAACAGTGAATAATCAATAGCTTCACCTTTGATTTTGACACCCAATTGTGAAAACAGGTTGGCAGAACTCGGCTAATGTGAGAGACTTCTCATTATTATCAGCACTTCATTTCAGCACTGCTGTGAACACAATGAATGGGAAAGAATGTGACTTAATAGACAATTACTTTACTTCTAAATTCGGCTCATTGTAGGTTAATGGCAAGTTACTAAAAACATATTGGATGCATAAAATTGGAGAAACAAATGAAAACAAAAAAAAAATCTGCCTTTGATTGAGAGGCAGCATTAAAAATAACACACAAGGTTAGAACCTCCAACACTATGTTTTGTTTATCAAGAAACCCTGGCTATGCTAAGTAACCTTGACAACTTACCTCAATACTGAACTGTTTTCTCTTTAGCTTGAAGGCCAGGTCCTTGTGGTCAGGGAGTTTACTCGCCAGACAGTTCAGGTGAGGTACTTGGCGTACATGTAGCAGACCTGTAAAGGGCAGTGAGAGCAGATTAAAATTGAATGGGCTAAACAGTCCTTAAAAAGCACAGTAAAAGGAAGCAAGTTATTAAAGTAGAACTGCTTGAAGACATCACCTTCGGCTCTGAGAAATTACACAGGGTATTTTTTTTACTATTTTCCGACATTTACTTGACAAAACGATGAATCAAGAATAATTGGCAAAATAACTGATCATGAAAATAATCGTTAGCTGCAGCCCTATTTCAGACATATTCACATTGTGCGTGTTTTAAGTTAAACCATGTCAATAAAGTACAATCTAGACAAATCTTGTTAAAATAATGCAACTTATAGATGATTAATTTTTTTTTGGTCCAAAGTTTACTTATGGTACAGTTGAGTAAAAACGAGCAAAAGGAAATGCCAAAAAATGTCTTTATTGTTTATTGTCACGATCTTTCATTCAAGATATTCACAAATATATAACCTTTAACTGAAGTAACACAACTGAAAAAAAAGCTTTTGTCATGAAACCAATACTTTTCTAAAAAAAAAATGTCTGCTGTAATTATTGGCACCCCTTCATCTAATATTTTGAGCAGCCTGCCTTTGCCAAGATAACAGCGTTGAGTCTACAAGGTTTAATGAAGTTGGTGAACACATGGAATGGGATCCTCCATACAGAATCTGTCCAGAGCCTTCAGATTCTGAGGTCAACACTTGTGGACTCTCTTCTTTAGCTCATCCCACAGATTTTCTTTGGGGTTTTGGTCTCATCTGACCATATAATCCAGTCCCACTGAAAGTTCCAGTAACCTTTGGCAAACTTAAGTTTGTTATAGACTGACACCAGTGACTTTTTGCGGCACCCTTCCAAACAACTTGTTGGCGTCTCGTCTAATTGTAGTTTTGGAGACATTCTGATCCCAAGACTCAACTTAGCTCTGCAATTCTCCAGCTGCAATCCTTGTAGATTTTGCCTCCTCCTAATGGTGTGTGGGGTCAGCAAACACGCAATATGTACATTATCGTTGCTCCTGTTTTAATGTTTTGTAGGGCCTATGTGTTTTCTGTAGTTGCCATCAGTTGAAAATTTGCGAAGTTGGCTAAACTGTCACATTCACAGAAATGTTTATTAATGTCCACTGTCCTTGTAATCTGAAACTGTACAAAAACATTCTCTTCCGGGCTAATTCTCATGTAGCTTTAAACTTCTTAATTATTGCCCTAATAGTGGAAATTAGTATTTTCGACTGTTCAGAGAGATATTTTTTTTATGTCCATTTTCTGATTGGTGCAGCTCAACAGCTTTTCGACGCATATCGTTACTGTGTTCTTGGATCTTTCCTATAGTGATGAATAACAAAGGGAATAAAGCCTGTGTTGCCTGATATTTCCACCCCAGTGAAACAGGACGTCATGGTTGACCAATTAAGAATTTCTGTTCAAACAGGTAAACCTAAAATTGTAAAATATGAGTAATAATATACTTACTAGATCTACTTACACTCATACTAGATTTTAATCACAGGATTTTCTATGGGTGCCAATAACTGTGGCACTTCACTGAAAAGGTAACATTTTTGTGAGTATTTTGAGTGAAAGACGAAGAGGATCAGCAGCAAAGACATTTTTTCACAGCCCGTTTTGCTCAGTGTGCCAACAATTCAGGAGGGCACTGTACAGATGATTTGTTTGTTGTTTTAATGACAGGAAATTTTTATTTAACTGGGGCCACTACAAAAAAAATGAAGTAATAAAACAGTATCCCCCTTTTCTGAAACAACTTTTGTGACCATCTGCACAAAACTCAATGTTATATTTGTCCTTATTTGATTTGAAGTAGAAAGTGTGTCTGTCTCTTGAGAGAATGGAATGATTGTAGTAGGACAGGCTTTTGCAAACCCAGTACTTTCCAGACATCTACAACCGCAGCACAGTTACAGTAGGTAAACTAAAAAACGTGGTAGTATTACAGTGAAATAAAATGTGTGACTGTTAGGGTAAGATAAAATTACAGAAAAAAAGCACCTTATCAAAAAACCATAAAGTTTGCTATAGCAGCATTCCTACTCTTTTCCCTCTACAGGCTGGAGCATGGGTTTACTGTAAAGGAAATTTGCCAATTAAAAGAGACATTACAGCAATGAGGGACAGAACGCGGACATGCAGGCACAGGACTCCTGCAAGGATAGAAGGAAGCTTTGGAGTATTTTTTTAACTCTTCGTTTCCTGTCACCGCGAAGTTACATTTTCATAAAACTGGAAAAGTACTGTAGAAGTGGGGTGGTATGGATTAGCGTGAGAGAGAAAAGAAGAGACCGAGGGAGTAATGGAGAAAGGGAGACGGACAGAGAAAGTGGGGGATGGTGGTTTCTCTCCTCTGTGCACTTGGGTGATTTCCCCTTGCCTGATTTGCAGTGACAGGCTTCCCAGCATGCTTTGAGCAGCCCTGAACTGCTGCCGCAAACACGCACGCACGCGCATCCGCACGCACTCTCACACTCGTACCAGATGCGTTTGCACTCATGACCACACATCACAACAATCATGCACATAAATGTATTTCATAACCCAACCAGAATTTCTCTGGCTGGTTAAACAAGAGGGCAAATATATTCGTGAACAAGAAATTCAAATAATATTAATTGCAAATTCCAAAGAACATTTTTGTACTACAAAATTATTTAAAAAAATGATGCACTACGCTCATATGTTGAATGGGTTTACATGCCACCCACCTTTACAATGCAGAGGAATGTGATCACTATGGGATGTGTTATCTAAATAAAATATGTTGTTGGATGAAACCAAAATATGCCATTGAATGTTTTTACTCCTCATCCCTTCATCTGTCACAACCGGGGCTGTCTAACCCGAGGAGGGGAGGAGGGAGGGGGGAAATGAGAGGAAAAGCGCAAGAGTGAGTTGGAGAGTTCGAGAGGCACGGCTAAAAATACCCCACTCGCTTAAACTGACCTTTATGCGTGAAGAGTGTGATAGAAAAGAGGGAGGCAAACGGGAGAAAGAAGAAATGGTAAAACCATAGAGGAAAAGTGATGGTGAGGACCAAGAGCAGAGACAAACTGTGTCCCCACTCCCCACTTCCTTCTTCATTTCCGTCTCTCCGACCGTCCCTTACTGGTGTCCTCTTCTCCTACTGAAAGCCTTGCCCTCCATTTATTAGCAGAGCATGCTGGCCATGGAGACATTGAGCGAGGGATGGAGAGATAGAGGCAGAGAGGAAGAGAGAGTGATGGTGAGAATATCGATTCCCCAGTGTTGGTCTGCTCTGCTCCAGAGCCTCAGGGGTATGGGACTGGGGATGGAGAGGGGGCGAGGCGAGAGGGAGAGAAGGGAGAGAGGCTCTGCTGGAGGGGGGGAGGCAGGGATGGAGGGGGTGAGGGTGCGAGGGAGAGGGGGTACAGCGTGGCAGCTGAATCCCCCCCGGCCTGTCTACTGAGGAGCACGTCTGATTGAGCAGCAGCACACTAACACGCACTGACAGCCTGGCCTGCAAGGGGGCTGCCCTGCCTCCATCCACAGCCCAGCCCCAGCCTTAATGCACTGCTTGTGTGTATATGTGTGTGTATTTGATGGAAAAGAGACAGAAAGATAAGCGAGTGTGTGTGTTCTTACCATGGTAATCTTTGTAGAGTGGGTTGGTCTCTCTCTCAGAGCCTTTGAATGATTCCAGGGCTATGGCATTGTCACATAGCCTGGTTATGCTGCCCATTAGAGCTCTGTCCTGTAGGGTCCAGAGAGGGAGAGAGAGGGAGGGAGAGACAGAGAGAGAAACATGAGCAGGTAATTAAAAGCCTCCTGACGGGCCATCAGTGTTGCAATTAAATTAGGTCATCATGTCCCGTGGCCAGGTCATTTCTGCCCATGGCTTAGGTGAGGGTGATGAGGTATAGAGGGGAAAGAGCCCTGATAGGGGTTACACAGGTGATGTCAGGGCAAGCAAATGGACATACAATTTACATCAGGCATACATTTAAAAAAGGCGGCATGGGAAAAGTCAATGGCAACACACTGAAAATATTTGAAACAACTTTTACAAAAAGGCTCCCAGTTGGTGCACACTCTCAAACCTGCACACAGCAGGGGAGGACAGAGGTGAAAAGGGAGAGAGCAGCAGAGGCTCGATGGGGAGAGCTCCCCCTACTGGTTAGGTCAGTGACTTGACAACAAAGAGGACACATCAGGGGCGAATACAGTACATAGCAAGAATGAAGGCGAAATATACAAAAGGGTGGAGGCAGAGGGTAAAGGGAGAGGAGGGGGGAGAGAGAGGGACACTGGGATGGAGGGAAAGAGGGAGTCCTGCATTATTAATCCCTTTGCCTCTTGAATCATTCACATCCTTCTCTCTGTGTTGGCTGCCACCGCCTAATGCAGTTTTCATGCCTTCATGTCTTTTCCCCACTCTTTCTTCTTCCTTTTCATTTTTGTCCTACTTTTAAAGTATGCATATCCCACCAGTCAGGACCACCAGCACTTACAGGGTATCTGAGGTCACTGAAAAGCAGCAATTAAAGCCAGTGTAAGAGTTAGGCTACAACAAATTATTCAGAACACTAATGGTACAGTAAGGCCAATAGTGTCTGTGCGAGTGCGAGGGTCTGCTAAAACTTTATCTGTGCTAGTCTGTTAGGCCATAATAATTCTTCTGTGCTTACTTAAATACAAAGATGAGTCTCTTTGGCAAACACTCAGAAGTTTCAAAGTCAGAGGAATCCAAAGTGTCCACACAGAGCTGCTCAGTAGGACTGACGTCAGTAAGACAAGCACGTGCTCCACAGCTCCTCGAGTTTTTAGGAGGTGGACATCTTTTTTTTTTTAATCTTATTTATAATAGATGAGGGACTCAAACAGGAGTCGCTTGAGTTCAGCAATGAAAGTCTATGCTGGCTAAATTAGCTCAGATTCCATCAGTGTAAATCCCACAAACACCCTGAGACTCAGCTGACAATCACTCACTGACAGGTCATAGGGAGAGCCCAGCGTTCATTTAACATGCAGTATTTTAACCTGACTAAACCACAGTTCTTTCCTGTAACCAGTCACTGATGAACCCCAATTTTATCACAGCTGTTAGGCTCAGTTGGTTTTGTTCGGCTGTATGGCTCTCTGTACTTGTGTATTCTTACCTGAAAATGTGTGTATGCTATGTGCAGAATATACCCAAAATTCAATACATAACTCTGAGGGAGGCAGATGCCTTTCAGTCTGTCTAATGTCTTGGGAGAGTAGAGTCTATATATGAGACAAAATAAATGCACATCACTTCCGAGGCTAGAAATAGACACATGAGTTTCTCTAAAAATGTGATTTAAAATAGGAACACAGGCACAGTTTCTCCATTAAAAACATCTAACTGATACGACAGTTATATTTACCAACATGATTATAAGGTTATATGCCTTGGTTTAAAACCTGGTTTAAAAACTATTTCACAATTCATAGTATTAAAAGACGTATTAAGAAAAAAGTACTGTTGGTAAATTGAAATTAACAACCACTCAGTTACATTAGCTAATTAGCCAATGAGGTCAACCTAGTATTTAGGAATTTAATTTAATAATTCTGATTTTATAAAATACCGTTTGTATTTCATGTTATGACTGATTAATCATTTTAATAAAATACCATGCCACCAACATTTGATTTGGCTTTACAAATGAATGTGTTATGTGTGAAAGTAAATGAAATATCTTTGGGTTTTGGACTGATGCACATCAAACTTTTTGGATATTTCGTAGACTTATGGCATTTTCACACCTATTATTCATTTGCTCTGGTCCAAATCTGTTGATGAATTTTACCAAGTTAGAGTGCTTTACCCTTGGTTCCGTTTCTTTTCATACAGAGAAAAATGCGAGCAAACCAAAATGCATCACCTCAAACCACATGAGAACATTCACTTTGCTTACTGGTCAGATGCGTCTGAGGTGGGAGCAAGACAGTAAATACAGGAAGAAGCTCTTGTGTTCTGGACTCCTGCACTTACCTCTGGTAATGAGAGAAACATCGCTATGCAATTAAACATGGTAATTATCTGGGCAATATACCAGAGAAACTATACCAGCAGAATGCCAAATGCATTTCAACAAAACATCTTGAAAACACTACACTGCTTCAAACCAGTGTTGCCAGATCTTGGGAGAGATACAAGCAACCAGGGCTATGGAAACAAGCCCAAAAGAAGCGACTATCATGCGTTTAAATAACTTATTAGACGGATATATATAGAGGAAGGTGACATTTAGAGAGCAAGCCCATAAGCAACTCCACTTAAGAAACAAACCAAAAATCGTGGTAATAAGCGGAACTGGCAACCCTGCTTCAAACTTAGCACAGGAGACGTGCTGCCTTCAGACGACTAACAAACAAGGGAGCTACTGCTACTATGCAAGCAGCTACAGTTAGCGTGCTCTGCCTCATCCTAGAATGCAAAGCACACCTGGCTACAGTAGCCGTTTAAGCTCAAACCTGCAGAGTACACCTGGTAGTTGGGTCAGACCGAGGTCACATCACGCTCCCACCACAAACAAACTCCTCCAGAGCTCATTTGGGACCAGACCGAGACCACCTCCTCTCTCATGTGATCGCAGTGATTACTGTGTTCACACCTGCTCAAACAAACTGCACCAAGGAAGAAAATAAACTGAAGAAAGCAGGTGTGAGATTAACTGATTAATCAATAAAAGGATCTGAAGATTAATTGATAATATAAATTATCATTTTACACTCTAAACTGAAATGAATAAAAGTAAACAGAAAGTCAATTGGATATTGATGGTATATTTCAGTAGAGTATTTAAAAGAAGTGGAAGTGTTGTAGGCCCGCTATCATGCTAACTCTGCCTGACCAGTGCAAACCCTGAGTCTAAATATTTGCATAGGTCAGGACATCACTTAGTCTGAGCATCAGGTGAGGTGTATATGGTTAAATTTTAGGGAGGACTGTGTAATTTGTGTTTGTGTGTGTTTACTTGTTGGGATGTGTATGGTGGCAGGAGATAGTATGATGGAGGAGGACCGAGCTAGGACAAGCCTAATTAATGTTTCAGATGGACTGTTGCACTGGGCTGCTGTGAGGAGGCTTTCAGTGAGTTGCTCAACTTCCCAAGCTGCTCAATAATGGATGGAGAGTCCAGTACGGTCTCGGCCAGCTAGCCCACTGCTACTAGTCTAGACAGTCTTCCAAAGGCCACACTCAGTTAACTAAGCTAATTATCTAAGCAAAGGCGCTGGCTGAAAGAGGCTCCGCTAACATGTCCGTTCTTAATATACCGGCATCACTGTTGTTATCAACTTAAAATGAGCAGCATGCACACCTTGGTGACCTCAGCTGATCAATTAGAATCTTTTTCATGACAACAACACCAAGTGTGATTAAACTAATCACAAGGTCATTTCATAGATGCCCATCTTAACAGCCTCTCATTACCTCCATGTTGGCTTCGTCACCCAACACCTGATTCAGTCCAAAATTTCCCCCTCTCCTTTTCTTCCCCCGCTCATTCACTTCACTCCCCAGGGTGGAGAAGGAGGAGGGGACAGATTAAGGGTTTGGAGGCCAGGCCAGAGAAGGACAGGGGGACCGCTCCCACCACAGCTGACATCTGCTAGTTAGCCACTCTACCTTTTTTGACTAGGCCAAGGCCGCTGTGCACTGAGTATATAGGCTTGGAGCCAGAGCATGTTGTGACAACACAGCTGTTCTGAAAGTTAAGCACTGACCTATATCTTTGTAAAAAGGATCAGAGACCATGCGGCTTCCACGCTTTTGTGAATGAGGACTATGAGGAAGTAGGATGTTTTAAGTGTAAGTGAGATAAAACATTTTAGTAAAAAGTCTCAGATGGCTTTTCTGGTGAGTGTGCCTCTATGGTCGACTGTCTGGGGGAGGGCTGTGGTTTGCCATATGCCTCAGCAGATGACTCCACCTTCACACTGAGAGGCCAGACTGTACACAGACGCATGCACGCGGACTCATACAACCCCCCCACCCCAAACACACACACATATACACACACTAACACAGCCAGAGACACACAACTACATGGAGGGATATTTGTAAGAGAATAAAATGCATACACAGGCACACACTCTCATTGTGTACAGCTTCAAGTAATTAAAAGCCCAAACAAACAAACAGACTTAGAGGCCTTTCAATGAAGTGTGCACTCGACTGGGTCTGTTGGGGGAGCGATGCGTGAGGAAGAGGCCCCCGCGCAGGCCTGAGTCATACCAGGGTGACACTGGACCACAGGGTCAAGAGGAGGCCCCACTACAAAAGACCTCAAACTTTGTTCCCCATTAATGAACAAGACAAAGAAGGAGCACATGGGCCAAACATCAACCCACGCACCAAAAATCCTAACTGTCTATTATCTGTAAATTCAAGTCAATTCAACTTAGGCACACAATTTATCCCTCCAGTGGCAACTTAAGGTAAGTGATTTAGGACACAACGGAGGAGCAAAGACAAAGAGGTGAAGAGGAATAAAGCAGAACCCATTGTAGTTATGACTTGCAAACCGCCCATGTCATCGTATTGGTGCAGTATAACTCATCTCAGAAACTCATAAACTGTTCTCGACTACTTAAACCTTACATAAAAAGTGTATATATATATGTTTTAAATTAGGTCAGCAAGTAAAAACGAATAATATAAGCTGTATTCTGATGTTTATTAATTGTGCCGCATTGTTCTCGTGTCAAAAACTCCCTTACCTGGATGAGATGTGAAGGCACAGTAACTACTGCGACTGACAGCGATGACCTCAGTAAAGCACGCAGTCCATAGAGAAAGGTAGTGAGGGCGTGCCCATTTCTAGGGTTGTCACGGCAACACAGGTCATCACCCCACAGAGCTGAGCCAAGAGAGTGGAGCCCAATTCGCAGGATGTTACGTGACTTTGACTATAAGAGAGAACAATCACGAAGAAGGGGTTTAGAAATACTTAAAAGAAAATGTGTACAAAAAGTCATACAAACATACACACACATACTAACGCAGTAACACAGTTTTATTTGATTTTAAGTTCTTCCGGTACATCTGAAGATTAACAAATTGCTGCTTTTGGATTGTTTTGGGAAGTATTCCCAAACTCTGGGAGAGAGCGACTGGACAGTCTGCTCACCAGCACAGACGATCGGAACACAGTGCCCAAACGTGACTGGACACAACTGCCCAATCACAGAGGCCATCTGACACACGCACAATGGACCTGTCAGACAGG
The DNA here is from genome assembly GCA_035609425.1 of Epinephelus awoara. Classification (NCBI taxonomy): domain Eukaryota; kingdom Metazoa; phylum Chordata; class Actinopteri; order Perciformes; family Serranidae; genus Epinephelus; species Epinephelus awoara. The sequence continues at coordinate 26,740,119 of CM069294.1, forward strand.
CTTCCAATATGGCCGCCACCCAGAAACCCCAGCACATTCTTGGCACAACAGTGATACTCTGCAGCCAAGGGGGCCTGGGTAAGGGTGGAGTGCCTTCCCTTGAAAACCCTCTCCCCACCACCCCACCACAAGAGATCAACAGTAACCCACTCTCACGAAGAAAAAGTGGCCAAACAGTGGTGGGATATATATCACCGAAAGTGAGAGAATGGAGGAGCCTGTCTGAGCTGTGAGAGGTTTTTAACCTTTACTACAATTGCCTTTTATTTGGGGTTTCTTCAGGATGGCTCCTGATTACTGAGGTGAGAGCCAAGAGTGATTAACAAAGCTCTGGCCTAAAATCTGCTCACTTTTTCCTTTTTTTCTCCCCCCAACCTTTCCTCTCATTTATCCCTCCGCCTCCATTATCTCAACCCTCCCAAAGTCTCCTCTACCCCACTCCCCATCGTTTCCTCTCCCAACAGTATGACCTAAGCTTCGTTTGGACCTGGATCAGAATCACAGGCATCTAAGAAAAATAAACCCCATTGTTTCTGGGAGTTTTCCACAGTTGGCTCATAGTTTCCCAAAGGACGACTCTCACACCGGACTATACATTCATCCTCCTCTACAGCATTCAACATCAGTGCTGCATCTCTATACCTTATATTTGCGTATTAGTGTTGTGTGTGCCTTTGTCATTATTAGATATGCCCTTTCTTTGTTTAACAGGCTTTGCCTACGCAGGTCTTGGGGGCCACAGAATTAGAATTCGCTTTCTATGTCTGCAGCCCAGCAGGGGGGAACACGACTGTTGCTGTGGCATCAAGAAGAGAGGCCAAACTTAACTCCTATAGTTTAGCCTATAGAAAAATCAGGGAACAGTGCCAGTTGAGTCCAGCCAAGGACCCGAGGCCAGCCATATAGACTACAGCCAGCCTGGGACCACAACCTAATCACCAGCCAATCTCTGCAGAGACTCACAGTCCTGCTGCTACCCCTGTCCCACTCATCTCAGAGGATTTCAAAAAAATAAGCTTTGGGGGACTAATCCTTGTTCTAATCGGTTATTTACATAACACAGTTTATATGAAAGCTGCATCATGTTAACAGTGCATGATGGCAGGTGAACAAATAAACATATAAACGCGCGCACACTGACTATCACCCATACTGGGCATTCTTGTGCCAGTGCCCATGCCGCTCTGTGCCGGTCTGCATTCCTGGACTGTGCCAACAGCATGTCAGGCGGCCACACTGCTTTAATGATGTCAGCAGTTAATCTGGCGTGTGAGTGACAGCGCTTGGGGAGGGAGGGTGGGGGGTACTGGAGGTAAATCCTATGTGTGACTGACAGGGGGAGAGGTGGCTCCAGGTGACGAGCAGAGGGGTCAACGAAAGTAGGTGAATAAGGCGCGGGAGGTGCGCGCACACAGACACACGCATGCACACACACACATCTACACTGTATATATATACATATATACAGGCACATCACAGCGTTAAGAGGATTACACCAGGTCCTGTGGGAAACAGACGCGGCCATGGATGTTTCTGGCATTCTGTAGAGGGCCTATGATTATTAAAAAGATGTGTGTCAAAGGTAAGACACACACAGCTGGGACACACAGGTGAGGCCAGCCCGAGCAGGTGACAGAGAGGTGAACAGACTCCAGAGAAGTGGTGGTTGGAATGTGACAGAAGAGCTCGGGGTCACAGATGCCGAGCTAGTGTCGCTCTTTTTAAAAATGCTCTGATGCATATCACACATAAATATTTAAAAGCACAATTGCTTGTCTGGGCTCATGAGTGGGGCTACAAGCACACATTTTGCAACACAAACACGTAAGCACTAGCCAGTCAAAGAGTTCACCTCTAATGACATTTGGTGAATGAAGAGGAAAAATGCACACCTGCCTTTTGTGTTGCATCACCGCTTGCGGCAGCTTACTACATGCCTACTGCATTTCAGCAATGTTTTAGTCAAACAGAGAGCCAAAACAAAAAACAAATCCACAAAACTGGGACACTCTGTTACTAATATTGAGTCAAATCAGTAAAAAAAGACTGATGGCATTTTCAACACTCCCCTCTAATTCCACTAGTTAAATGGGTGATGAGAGCAGATTTCCCTGCCATTTTAGTTGCAATCAGAGTTGTTTCTACAACAGTGATAACAATCCTTTCACAGCCGTACAGGGTCGGTAGTACACAGCTGTTCATTTTTTTAATGCTACGGTATTGAATCTGTACTTGGTATCAGCCGTTATGCAAGTTCAGGTACTGAAATCAGTACTGGCAGAAAACATTTTTTATGGCAACATCTCTAGTTGCAAATGTAAACGCACACAGTCCAAGTGTGATTGCTGTGAAAGGATGTGTTGATTTGCTGAAAAAGGTTTGACAAATTGGAGATTCACATTTTATACAGGTTGAAAATAGGTAGAAAAGCAGTCATTTACTTCTGGTTCTTACCATGGGGGCTGCTACTTCAAAGCCCTCTCTCTTTATGACCTCTTGAAGTGACTTCAGCAACGCAGAGTAGGACTCAAGCATGGTACTGTAAAGAGCACAGGACAGAGGAGAGAGTGGACGTAGTGGAGGAGACAACCAGAAAGAGAACACAAAGGGGTTACTTAGGACGTGTAAACTGTAATTGAAACCATTTTGATAAAACTGGGCCAAGCCTTTCACCGCAGTGGCTTAATCCTCTATGACTGCAGCATGTTCCTCCTGACTGTGCTTTTCTGGAGCCACTGAAGCAGACAGATGATCCATATCAAGAGATCCAATTAATTTATTTGGTTGATTAAATTACAACATGACTGGTTCTCTGTCAGCTCCCCGAGGATCTGATTGTGCCGAGACAGACAGACAAACAGTCAGATGAGATGTGCATATGCACAAACATACACACAACAAAGACGATAAGTGAGAAGGAGGGGGGGAATTAATGGGCTGATTTCTAAAATTAACAGGGAACAGCATTTTGGTGTTTAATCAGGGGTAAGATGTGCACTACTGACAAAGGCCATACAGTACCATCAGAGCAACATTTAGCAACAGTCAAGGGATGGATTACTGCTGAGCCCACCATGTGCTTATAGGATGGCCAATAGGAATGTTAACCCCATCTTTTTACACAGGTCCCCCAGAACGCCCCACCATTATAATGACCACTCTGCAGTGAGTCACAGTGGGCTGCTATGTCAGTTGTCAATTCGACCTGCAGGCTACAAAATGTGATACACATAGATTGGTCACACGCCAATAGCCCTGCATAAAGAACAGTAATACACACTCGTGTTGATTACACTTGCGCCAAATACATCCATGTACTCTATTTCAGTTATTCAGCCCAACAATGGTGCCTCCTGACCCCGCTGGGGCTAATGATAGAGCTGGTTTGGTGAAAGAGGGACACCTACCCTCCTTGGCCTCTCTGCCCATGCCCCTGCTCTGAGGTAGGGGGCTGGGATGGTTTGACACGCAGTTGAGCGGGAGGTTGCCTCTGGTTGGCAGCCATTGTGTGGGACACCATTGTGTTTTAGCTACCCCTACTGAGCACCCTTCATTCAGGTACCAAAAAGGTCTAGGTGCTTAGCTACAGGGGCTAGTGCGTCGGCTAATTAGGATCATACACGGGGAAGCTTCTTTATCTCGGTGTTCCTCTTTCAGTGAGGGAAGAAAGGAGGAGAGAAGGGGGATGCTTGGTCTTAAACAACAGGATCTGTATCACCTAGAGAGCAATTTGTGCCAATTATGCCTTCAAGTGAAACGGAGCAATTTAACAGCTAGGGTATCAACATGGGGCTGTGGACACGTGCAAGGGGGAGTAGCCTGCTTCGGAGTTTGTGTGGTACATGTGCGTGTGCAATATGCTGAGTGTGTGTGCGCGTGTACGTATGTGTGTCAGTATTGGGGGGCACAATGGTGCGGTGCAGGTGTAGTTTCCTGCTGTCAAAATGTCTGTAAGATCTATGACCCATTCAGACGCCACAACAGCACAACAGTACCACCATGTCACTCTTACTCACTACACTGCCACACAACACTGAAAACATCAATAGAGAAGATATTAAATTTGTTAGCTATTAGTAGATATTATTATGTTTTGAATGGATATTTTGTAATGGAAAAAAAAGCAAATACAGTCAACTTCACAATCCACACTTGTGAAAGCGCACACTTTAAACTGTATATCCACAACATCTAATGTGTTTGCATGAGAGCTCCGTTAAACAGTCTCTGTTTGCCAAAATAAAGGAAGAGGGATTCTATAAAGCCTCCTCCACATCCTCTGTGCTCCAGATTGCTGTATTTACCCAGTGTGTGTGAGTGTGCCTTCGTGTGCCCTTGTGTGTTCAACAGCACTCTCTGAGCAAAGAGCCTGCGTGACCTCTGAACCCTAAATACACTCAACGCAGGAGAAATCAAACAGACGCTGAGCAAACAAGACCCTTATTTGAATAGACATACACAACCTTTCCAAGAGGCTGAATGTCTTAGGCCAATGGCAAGCTTCTCGGAAGAGAGGATTTATATCAGCTGTTTAAAGTGTAAAAACACTGAGCTTTTAAAATGTATTTAAAAAACAACACTGTTTTGTTGAAATAAGATATTTCATTCAAATATGATAAAACTACGGATGTTTAAATGTCACCTAAACTGATTAATATTCATTTATATCTTGAAGCAAGGTAATAGATCTCAATGACTATTTATACAAAACTAAGAAAGTGTACTTTACTTTATTGGAGCTGAAACAATTAATTAATTGATTCACTGATATACAGAAAATTGATCAGCAACTATTTTGACAACTGTTACATCGTTTTAGTCATTTTTCAAGCAGAAACTTCACACATTAACTTGTTCCAGCTTCTGAAATGTGAGCATTTCCTATTTTCTCTGTTTTACATCAAAGTAAATGAAATATCTTTGCTTTTAGGACTGTGTGTCTCACAAAACAAAACATCTAAATATGCCAACCTGAGCTCTTGTTTCTACCTTGATGGGCCTTTCCTTTACAGACAAAACAATTAACTGAGAAATGTAAAAAGATAAGTTGATAATGAAAACAATCAGTTGCAGCCATATAGTTTATTAAATTCTTATGAATGAGTATCACAGTGCTCTACATGATACAAGGGAGCATTAAATCTAGAGTTTCTTCCTCTCAGGTTGACTTTTCTTTAACACACACGCTGGTTTCAGGGCTTATACAGTATGCTCTCCTTAAATTATGCTGGTCTGTCTGCATTGTTGGTTTACCTGTATTCTGTGAACGATGCCATGTTTGCTTACCTGTGTTCTGTTGAAGATGTCTTATTTGTGTAACTGTGTTTTGTGGATGATGTCGTGTTTGTGTGCCTGTGTTCTGCGGATGGTGTCTCATTGGTTTCCATGCATTCTGTGGATGATGTCTTGTCGTTTTACCTGTGTGTGGGTGATGGCTGGGTGGGATGCTCTGGAAGGTAGAAGCGGTGGCACTTGGCTGCCTGGCGAATTTCTGGCTCCATCGTCTTGGAGACGTCATAGTAGTGTCCGAACCGGGATGAGGATGCCAGGGCAGTCTAAGGAGGAGGTCAACAGGTCAAACTCATGTTAAAGTATATAAAAACCAAAAATATGTTTAATTAAAAAGCATTGTGTGTATCTGAAATCATCCGTGTCTGAAGATACTGCTTGCTTTAAACCACTTACAACAAACTGATTGTGTGTATTTAACTAATTTCAGCTAACAATAAAACAACTCATAAAGAAAATTAATCTTATTTGTCTTTCTACTATGTTAAATGACTGTGCTTCACTATACTATGGTAATGCAATTGCATTGTTTATGGGTCATTCCTCAACATTCCTAAAGCAGAGAAGTTAAATAACCACTACGACCACGCTCTTAATCATTTCTTCACATAAATGTCCACTTCTGGCTGTGAAAGCAAACGTGTCAGGGACGCAGGGGAAGGCGGATGTTTTCCTGCAGCTGAAAGAGAGAGTTTTAGCTCTTCTATCTCAGTGAAACCAGGGATTCCATTGTTGGAGGGGCCCTTAATCTACTCCTAATCTGGATTAGGGCCCCCGGTGTGTCCCTCTCCTGGCGGGACGAGGGGGTCAGCAGGGCAGGGGGGTCAGGGGCTCATCTTCTCTTTGTGAGCTAGGCAACCCGCTTAGCGTTCTATCCCCGCCCTGACGGCCTCACCTTTGATCTGATGTCTTCATCGGGAGAGCGACACAGTGGGCTATGCCAGGAGAGGTGTGTGTAAGGGGAAAGTAAGCGTTGACTCTGGGGGTGAATTTGGGATGCAAATCCTCTGGTGGGGCTTACTAGTGGTTTGTAAAGACGATTTTACAGGGGAAGGGGGAGAGGTGAGGAAAGGACACAGATATAAAGAAGTTTCCAGGGAGAGAGAAAGAGGGAGAGGATCCCCAGGGACACACTGTGTGCTGTTAATCCACATAGCGATATGGATTATAGACTGAAGGGGGGAGACTGCAGAGAAGTAGAAGGGGAGGGTCACCTCTCCTCAAAGCGGAAGAAAGAGTGTAGGGCTGCCGACCCTAGCAGGGGGAAAGGCAGGGATTTGGGGGAAGACAGAGGTGCAGGTCTGGGTCATAGGGTTGAGCGAGCAGACATGTCAATGCACAGGCTGCAAAGTACCCTTGTTTCCCAGGCTAAGCAGGGGTGCAGGCGTGTGTGTATGTGTGTGTATATGTGAGTTGGGGACCAGTGAAAAGCCTACCTATTGCCAGCTAAGTGTGAGTAATCTGGTCCAGCTCTGAAAGGAGAGGCTGAGGCCTCATTCACTCCACAAAGGAGTTTAGAAGCTGATGGATTTAGTGGTAGAGACAATTGCCAAACCACTAAGACCAGAGAGCCAGTGCTGTTCTTTCTCATAAAATCAACAGCGGATATACATGTTGAACTTTTAATAAAAGTAGTCTGATTATAAAGCTCTGCATATCCTACACTATATTCTAGTCTAAATATGCTGCCATCATGCTAATAACAGTCAATATAAATTGTAATTTGGTCACCCAATTACCTGTACTTTTGGAAGATTCTGATAGCGCCAGGCAATCTTCATGGCATCCAAACTGTCTTGAGGTTCACATGACAGCCTGGGCTGCTCCACTGGTTTGTGGATAGCAACATCATCCAAGATGGGAGCCGGGAGTTCCTACACAAAATGAGACAATTAATATAATAAGTTAAAATGTGCTGATTGTGAATGGTCCGAAGACATTTTAATTACTCTTATTGTTGTAAAATACCAAGCAGCAACCGCAAACTGCATTTCTTTCAATGGCCACTTGAGGCTGGCTCCAGAAGCCAGTCAATCCCCATGGACCCCCATGTTAAAATGCCCAACTTTACAGTTAACATGTTTACAGTCAGGTACAAAAATGGTTTTGGTCTCTAGAGCTTATTTTACTGTTTGTGACAACTGTACGGGGGATTATTCTTTCTATAACTCCCCCATTTGAATTTTATTAAGGCTTTAAATTAGGCATAATTAAGGGCGGGCCGCACTGAGTGACAAGCTGTCTGCCTCTAGTGTCCTCGACTTCTCAGTCAGACCCACCCCTCAGTCCTTCACAGCTCCAGCCTCTTGTCCAACTATGGTCAATTCTGGCTCCAAAAAGACAAGATGGCAACAGCTGATATGCTGAACTCCAGGCTTCAAATCACCTTTGGGTGATGTCACGATGGCTATGTCCATTATTTCTACAGCCTATGTGTTATATGACTTGTCACTGTTGTTATATGACTTGTCACAGTGTGACAAGACAGTACAGTCTTATCTATTGATGCACAAAGTGCATGCACTGAAGTACCTGCTTTCGACATTATCATGATTTCTTGACTGTCCTGTAAACAAAAAACAAACCTAGTTTCTTTAATTGTGTTGAAACAAGTGAGAAACCTCTGACAAAACTGTGAGATTTTTCCTGGAGAATCCTGATTCCTTGGTCACGTAGAAACTTAACTCAGTTTTTAATGTATTTTTTACATAAGCACATGAGCATGACAACAAAACCTTGACAGAGGAAAAATACTGCTGTGGCAGCAGTGCGGAGGGATGAATGATCATTGTAGTAGTGTGTCCTTGTTTCAAACACAATATGATCCAAAGTCTAACTAAACTGAAACTAAAATAAGTCAGACTTACTTGCTAAAGGTAAACAGCAGACTGTTAATTCAGATTGATGCACATAGTGAGAAAAAACAGCGAGCTTTCTCATAGGAGAGCCTGTTCTTTCACTGTGCAGTAATTTATTCCCAACAAAATGAAAAAAATCTTGCTAGCTTTGTTACAAAAACATGGTATGGGTGAGTGGGAAATCTGACTGATTAGGGTACACATGGGTTTATAAGTGCCTGAGGTATTGAAGCGCATGTGAAAGTGTCTGTTTTAACTTGATTTCTGCCGATAAGCTTGTTTCTTGGGTGCATGTTAATATAATGCAAAAAGTACAACCTCAGTATCTGAAGATTAGCATGCTGTGAATGTAGCTGTGAAAACACTAAATGATGTGATATATCCCCACTGGGAGTCCCCCTCTCTTAATAACCCTTTGATATGTAAAGAGAGGGTGAGGCTGTGACCCCTCCCACTATCAATCAGTGGGAGAGAGGCCCTCCTCCTGTATGCTGGGTGGCAGTCAGCTTCTGGAGCTTCGGTCCACTTCACAGAGTGATGCATCGGGAAACATTTCAACAATGCGACAACCATGCCACCCTCGACCTCTCAGATACCCCCGCTGACCCTGCCACATCTTGGGGAAAGCTGTGTGCCTACAATACCCACTAATTCAAGGTCTGACCAGAGCGAACCAGGCTGAATACTGTACAGTGGGAGCTGATTGGTATATTTTGACACAAAAAAATACTTCTACAAGTAGGCAGAATATTTCCAACATCTTCTCATGACTAAAAGGTAAACAAAAGTTTTCTAAAATGTCTTTTTGACAGAACAACAGTTGTACAGGGACGACGTTAAAGAAGACATATTGGGGCCATCTTTGTGGATGGTTTGTCAAGACTTGTAGCTTGAAAAAAAATACACAAAACAAATTTCATTCCTAAGAGCTTACAGAAAAGACGGCACCTCCTTTCATACCTGTAAGATGTCATCTGGGTTATCTTGAGCTGCCGCCACAAACAGTTCATGTCGACACACCACTCCTTCTGCCAAGAAGTACTTTAAGATCATACGAGAGTAGCTATCATATCGGTCCTCCTCTAAAAAAAGAAAAAAGAAAGACAAGAACAATCAGAATTTAAGTGCATGTGGAATACTTACAAACACTCTGTCAGTCAATGCCATCCTGCTAACAGTGTCTACAAGGCCTAAGGAGATTATTTACTGATGAAATAGATACAACATCTTCCCTATGACAAATATATCAACCTCAAGTCTATCATCGGATGTTGTCGCATTCTGACCATTCATTCAGACACCACAGATCCAGAAGTTTATGACCTCATCAGAGTTGTTGACTGTAATTGACGTAAGGACCATATTCGAGCTACCTTTTGTAGAGAACAGACGAAGTGGCAATCGACACGGCACAGAAACATGTGACCGGACCATCAAAGTGGAGCTGACATCTTCAGCTCTCTTGTTACGGTCTTCACAGTATTCCTGTCCACCTATCATATCCCCAACCAGCATTGGAGGTGAGAGGGAGGCACCTGTCTTAAGCACTCACCTGACACCTCACCCCGAACGCAAAGGTGCCCCAGATGTCAGGACAACTGACAAGAGGAGGCAGAAGTAGGATAAGATAGCGCCTGTCCTCAAAATGCTTCCTGACATCTGGTTCACTTGAATCTCTCGGTTTTTTTGTGTGGATTCTGATGGCAATGGCATCCTTTCATTATCATGTTTCTACTGCCATTCACATCAGATGTATTTATTATCATAAAAGTAGGTTAAAAGGCATATAAAAGTTATATGAGAGACTTTTAAAAACAAGTGGGGAGGGTAATTCTCAGCTTGGAGTGATGACATTATAGTCTCATTTAAAGGGATGTCTCAAACACTAAATGGACGGGCAAGTGATTCTAAACATTGAACATACTTTCCCAAAGGTAGCCTTTCTCTTTGTACACAAAGCAGCCACCCGGTCATTCAACACCCCAAACCCGTAAAAAAAAAAAGCCTGCATCATCACCATGAACTCCCCCCAGCAGGGCACATAACTCTACCCAGCATGCTGCTGCTGCTTCCTGTCACAATCATCATTTTGTAAGGATTTCATAGGCCTCTCCACACAATGACAAACAGTGGGCACAAGGACAAAGGCAGCAGTGACAGTTTAAGGTAGTGGGCATACAGCTGACAGCTTGGGAATGACATCCTGACGTGTCATCCTCAAACATCCGGAGAATTCCCCCCTCCCACGTTCCCGGTCTATGTCCTCACCTACGGACTTAGGATGGCACAGGAAATTCCATGGCTCTTCAATTTGTTGTCGGTGGGGCTCCCTGTTCTCTTATTGATGGGTTTCTAGGTCAGCAGGCCTTTGTGGCTTTCAGCAGGCCCCACAAAGACTCCCAGATGGGCCCTCTCAAGATGGGGCCTATTGTGGCTGTGTTTCTATGGGAGCCTTACAAATGGAACCTCCAGGAGTCATTAGGCTGTTGAGGCGGGGGGTAAGGGAGGGGGTGGGAGGTGGCGGGGTATACAAGCAACAGGGGGTGGGGGACGGTCATATCTTTGAGGTAGATCAGTCACTCTGGACAGTCATGGGATGATTTTTTCTTCTTCTTCTTTTTTTTTTTGCAGATTCTGACTAAGGTTTGGTAAAGGGGGGAAACGCCTCTGTCTAATTTGCCTTCAAACAGGGGAGTGGGAGTGCTAGAGTCCTGAATCATATCTGCTAAAGCTGCAGGGGGAGGAGACAAAATATCTAGGTCAGGGTGTTTTCCCCCTTGTATGAAACTTTGGTCAATATCATTTCTACTGAACAGCTCAAATTCATTTAGGACATACAGCAGGTAAATAAAATGAAAAAGCACGTGTTCTTTAAAATACTTGTATAGCCATTGTAATTACTGCTATATAGGAACTGCACTCATTAAAATAACTGAATCACCATTGTAAGTACTGCTACAAAAGGTGGGTTATACTAGATTACCGTTAAATGCCAATTAGTAGCATCTGTTGAGTCCCATATACTGTATATGTCCGGCATATCTCTATTGTTAAGCTTCAACTTGTGACCGTTGTTCTTCTTTATCAGATCAGTTTATTGGTATTATTAGGCACATGGTGTTATGATTATTAAGACTGTTGACATTAAAACATGCCGTGTTTAAACACACACAATGGCCTCTTTCGAATTCTTAGGTATCTACAATCGCCACTCGCAAATGTAAAAGTTACAGCTGAAAAAAATCCTGCTTATTTTCTTATCTCTATTGTTATCATTGCAATTTGTCATTGTTTTAACAATCATTTTATTGTATTGTGTATTGCATGTCCAGCACTAAATGTCGTCAGTTGTGTTCTTGTCTTTTCACTATGTTTACGTTTTATATTTTAATGCTACCATAAGAATTTCCTTTTAGTGGGACAACACAGATCTGAACTAAACTTTTGTCATGCAACCTAATACAACCCACCCCTAAAGAAGTGATTGTAATTGTGATTAAGTACCTTCGGAGTTGATTTCTTTTGACTGCATGTTGCTACACATTTTTGATTTGATCTAACTTTATTATCAGACTATTTTCTGAAATGTGTCTTGCATCCTAAGACATACACAGTTTTACATACCAAACATAACATTCAATCAAACAACAAAACCATACTACAAACACTACATATACCACCAAGCATTATAAAAGGTGGATGCAGTGCTCTCTATAGGCCTTTTTAACAGCAGCCATTTTGATTTGTCATGATAGGAAAAGCACAGGTGTTACTAATACCATGAATGATGGCTCTGTTCTATTTACAAGCTCCAGTGAGAGTGGCAGTCAGCAAGCACGCAGGATACAAGGATCCTGAAATCAAAGCTAAATGGAATTCAGCCATCATTCATTTTAATATTTACACCTGTGTTGTACCTAGTGTGACATATCAAAATATATTAAGTGAAAAAGGTCTATTACATCCAGTGTTCAACGCAGGTGCACTGAGGCTACTTAAAACCCAAACTCTGATTTCATAGTTTGACAGACTGAGGAACAAAAGAGTTCCTTAACCTGTTCAGCTGAGCCAGTGGGACTGTAGAGCCTTATATTCTTTAAATGAAATGTGGGAGGGGTCTAACATAGTAATACCAGCCAAAGAAACCTTAGGTGGAAGTTAAGTGTACACAGTCTGAAAACCTGGCAGAAGCGTTAGACCCATAATCTTTGAGCAGTTCTGCAGCAGTCTAGCCAGTTTAGTTTCAAGATGAACCAAGAGATAACTGTACCATGATTCCATACTGCATAACACTGTTTTATAGATTGGAAAAACTACAATAGGACGTGTTTGTTTGCTCTAAATGACCTCAGTCTCTTAAGAAAGTAAATGTGCTATTGTATCTTACGATAGATATAATCTATATGTGCGCTTCAGGATAAAGCAGCAGCAACAGATGCCTTAATGTTTATAGCTCAAACTGGGTGTTATGACACGTGGAGGATACAAGTTCACTAAGAGATCAAAAATTATTTCTCTCCAATTCCATTCACACCACTCCATTAATCTGTCTGTACAATATTGATGAACACTAGGATCATTCTCATCCTCATCCTCCAACAAAGACAACAGTGTAGTATGATCAGAAAACTTGTCTGAAAACTGAAAACAATATAAAAGTATTGGGGATATCAGTTTTACAATCGTCTTTGTAAAATGTGAAGAAGAGTGCTTACATGTCACTGAGGTACTCCTGAGATAGTAACCATGAAAGTAGAACATGTCTGTTTGACTTCAACTATCTGTATTTTATATGTGAGAAATGTGCATTACCACTGAATCACGTAAGGATTAACCTCTAGTTAAATCATCTTTGCCAATAGAAGCTCTGGCTGAATTGGGTTAAATATTGATTATTTATATAAAATCTAAATAGAGAGCTCAAGCTGTAGCTTTAGGCTTGTCTAAATGCTGCACTGCAACTTCTGTGCTGTGCTGCAAACTGGTGTGCAGTTTGCAGCACAGCTCCCCAACTCCCTCGCTGCTCCGATTTTACATCAACATCCATACCACAGTGCACTTGCATCATCATCTACGTGCCATTTGTTTATATTGTTGCTACAGTGTAGAAAAGAGCACCAATCAAAAGATCCCCAGCCCAGACAATGGAGTTGCACTTTGCATTATGCCTACTATTGTTTATATTTTTAGAGACAATGTCAAGAACGACCCTCTTGCCTGCCTTCCTACTTTATCATCAGTGGCTGTGCAATTCATAGGATAAGATCTGCACATGCTTGGCATGATTTCAGGAGACCAGCGTCATTGAGAAATGCCTTTGTAAATCCACTTGCTGACTGTTATCAAGTTCAGTGGCAATCCATCCAGTGTTTTGGGGTCAAGTGCACTCAATCTAAACATGGGTCCCTATGTGAAAGCCTCATTAGTGAGTTGCTGAATCACAATTCTTTCAAATGTTTTCATAACAACAGGAGTCATCACCCCATGATGATAATCCCTGAGTTTCTTACGACATGCTTATTTTTGGAGGAGGCATATAATGTGAGTCTCCCACATTTCAGGAATTATGCATACATAGGTGCCACGCAGGCACAAGCTCAGCTGTAATGTTTTCAAACTAAATGCACGTAGGTTATCTGGTCCTGTAGCTTTCCTCTGATTTAAATCTTCGAAGGTGCTCCTCACCTGATTTCAATTATTGCTTTATCAAACCCGGAGAGTCTCTTGGTCACTTGCAAACTCTGCCTCATTGTCTGCCACTAATGCTTTCCGACTGGTTAACAGTCCAGTCATCCCCTTCATAATGTCCCACGTGCGTTTGGTATTGTTGCTTTTAAAAGCCTTTTAGTTGTTGTCTTGTGTGCCCTCTTCACCTCTCTTACTTTCCTCCTTCAATCTTTTTCACACGCTTCAATCCTCTTGTGTCCCTGTTCTGGAAGGCAACCTGAATCATCATCTAAATAAATATGTTGTACTGTCTGACTATTAGACCTCATTAGTTTGTCCGATTTTTGTCAGATAAGTACAATGGAAATTCTTTCAAAATAGTTATTATTGTCATAAATCAAAACTATGCTCAAAACTAAGATAACCCATATCCAAAGTCCACGTTAAAGCTTTGAAATATTTTAACGTGTAAAACAATTAGGCCAGATTTAACAGTAATTATTTTGGGTACGTTAAATAAAATACACATTCAGTTAAACTAATGAAATGAACTCAAACATGGTCACCATAATAAGAGCTTTGTTCCTTCTATTAGAAAAACACAACAGATGAGAGATCTTCAGACAGCAGCCATACTGGGCTGATCCCCCTCTGGTTGACAAATCAGGATGGACAGCTCAAGACACTTCAAAGGCAGTCTGATAATTTTATGTCTGTGTCTCACAAACAGGCCATCACAGCTAAAGGGGCAGACTGTAGGAGGCGACTGCCTGAAACAAACACAAACAAACACACACTCCAAACTCCCCCCGATCCCACCCACACAACAAAACAGACACACAGACAGCTCAGTGCGCACACACACACACACACACACACACACACACACACACACACACACACACACACACACACACACACACACACACACACACACACACACCACTCTTTCAGAGACAAACACAAGAGAGCTCACACACGCATTTCACCTTTACTGTGTCTCTCATTACCAGATGAAACCAACCGTACATTGATTCACAAAATGGAAGGGAAGAACGCATTAGTGTATAATCACTGACTCCTGCATCGATTGGGGGGGTGAATTAAAGGGCAAAGCAATATCATCAGTTGGTATAGGCCTTTGCTACACACAAATTACAGCTTCAAGGGGAAACAAGAATACCTTAACCTTACTGTCTACTAGTGCATATAGCCTAGCCTATGATGAATGATAATAACAATAATAATACAGGGGAAGACATTTATGTCCCTAGAAAACCCACTTGCTTTGAATGTACTTCCGAAAACTTCTATAACACATCTGCAGATGAGCATATCAATTAAGGATCACAGTGGACGTGTGAACACCTGGGATTCTAACTAGAGACCCTCAGGTCATGAGTCTATTTGCCATTCTGCTAGACGGTGACACGCTAACCGCAAAAAGCCTGAGAACAGACAGACAGTATCATTAGCTGAGGCGCGCAGAAAAGTGCCGCTGAATTCAGTATGGGGTATACATTCGATTTTTGGCTATATATTCTCAGTGTTAGGTTAATGTAGTGTTATTTAAAATCTACACAACTTTATGAGTGAGAGAGTTGCCAAAAGTATAAGGTTATAATAAGGCTGTACTGCTTCAAACAAGAGCAGCATATATGCATCTTCCTGGCTTTAAGTATCTAGTATTGTGTATGTTGTATCATTTTTTACACCAATGCGCTTACGTCATCCAAGGCAACTTCTACTGTAACATTACTCGCAACTTTTCTCCCATGACTCATCAGAGCAAATTAAAGGACGTGGCTTGAGGTATTGAAACTTTACTTTAAGAACTATGATAAACACATCAAACGTGCTCATGAAGCCTAAAGGCAAAAAGGCTAATTGGAGTCAGGAAGAGTCACCTGATGTTGTGTATCGTGAACCATGGAGTCACACATACTCTATTTAGCACAGGTTGTGTACGGTATTGTGTATTATTTGCTCAAAGCTATTCTTGATAAATAGCTTTAACTCAAGATTTTGGCATCTGATAAAAAGTTAAGAGATCATTAGCAAAATCACTCACCAGAATATATAGTTATAGTGTCTACTAATAATACATAATGCTATCAAGTATATCAATTTCATGGAAAACAGTCACTCTTCAGGGGGACTTCATGCTGTATTAATGAGGTAACACAAAAGTCAAACCAATGAGGTCATCACACATATTTAATTATCCTGACTTTTAGGCTGTTGTGTCCAAATGCAACACCCTTGTCTCCGTAACTGACAGCTGATTGGATGGAACTTACAATTGATTCCTCACTGTCTTATGTCCTTGTGACCTGGGAAATATGTCACAAGGAGGTTATCATTCCATTTAATGGGACCTTTAAACCAGTGTTCAATTTGGCAAGTGAGAGGCTCACCTATGAGAAGTACTGTTCCAACTGCTAACCCGCCACCTGTTTTTCAAGACAAAAGAAGGAACAATATTAGTATTTTCATAAATATCAATCACATATTACATCAGCTGTCCACACGAAGAACAACAGCTACTACAATGACCAAAAATATATTGTTTTAAAATCGTTCTAACTTAAGTGGACAGCAGGGTCCACACAACTTAAATGACAACAATGGAGAACAAAATCATCAGAATCACTTTAAGAACAATTTGATGAACAACAGAAACACATACAGCCAGTAAAAATCTAACTGAAATTTTGATTTGTGTAATTTGTGTGTTACCATGTGTAATGTCCAACATGGCTGATGACATTGCAAGAGACTCATCATTGAGGTTAAAATAAAACAAATCCATTTGATAAAACTAATTGTCTTCATAAAGATGCTATCAGAAAGTAGGACATCTGGGATGCAATGGGGCTCATCCTCAGAATCAGTGGCAAGTTTTTTGTTGTGGAGTAGTAACAGCTCATCAATATCCATTTTCTAAGCGTCTGTCACAGCTGAAGCGTTACGCGCATGCCTGGCGCCACTGTTACAGAACATTATCGTTCACCATGCTCACGTCATTATTATTATTGTTACCATAGTTATTGTTCTCAATGTGGATGCTCAAATCTTTGTCATCATAGCTTTCATTTTTGGTGTATAGCGCTCTTTAAATAACCGTGAACCACTTCAAACCAAAGTGGCTAAATGAGCATTAAACTCAAATCTTTAATTTTGTTATTTACATGTGTGCTATTTCTTCTGTGGCATGATATTAAAATGTCTCCTATGAAAAAGGCCTACTGAAGAGGTGTCTAACACGTTTCCACACTGGTTATCGCAAGAATTTATTATTACCAGCTGCGACAGTAGGGCTGGCTTTGTTTTCACCTTGTGAGTCTGTTTATGTGTGTAGGATCACATGGGCTAAGTTTAAAGATTGGTGTGGTCTGAGCAATGGCGCCAGATCTAAGAAGATGGAAAGTAAGGAAAGGGGCATGGCCCCCTCACACACAAATTATGCCGCTGGCTTTCCGATGATTTCTGATTATTCTGATTACTTTATGAAATTCAATCAATACAACCCACAATTTCAGCTGGTTCTACTAGACCTTGCTTCTCTGTCGATATTGTTGCTTAATTACAACACCATTATGTTACAGAGAACAAGTACAAAATAGATCGGGGTATAAAATGCTTTTAAGGACAAATAAACAAGAAACCAAGCATGGTACAATGTTTTCATTGACACAACATTCATGTCAGAACCCCTAACATATCAGTTACATAAAAATTTTGCACCAGAAGATATATTGGCCCTTTTCAGACACAGGAAAACATACAAATTCATAATGTTTTATGAGCATTTCTGGGCTCACAACTGCATAAAGATGCAGGGAGATATGAGCCATGCAGTGTTACCTTTATCTATTGCTTTAAAATATGGCCAAAAATAAATACAGAATAACCCAATACAGTCTTTAAAAAGAACGCCTGAATGGAGATGAGGACAGGGAAAATGTTGTTTTACCTAATTCTGAATATTCCAAATGTATTCTCTCCTTAAGAACATGTTTGTTCACATAATAACAGTTTAGGGACAACCAGAGAGAAAATTTCCACATAAAATATTGCAGAAGCTTTATCATCTGTTCATCCCTGCACTCATGACATGTCATGCAGGGTTTGAAATTAAACTTTTCTTGTCCACCTCCCACAGTGGTTGGTTGATTCCAAAATCTACCAGCCACACAAAAGTTTCCCATTGTTTTTTGGCGAGTGAGTGAAGCAAATCTAGCAGCCACTTGCATATTTTACCAGCATTTGGCTGGTGGCTCGTGCTGATTTCAAACCCTGTATACAGTAACAAGTGTGTCAATTAATGATACACAACTTTTGCTGACTAGTTTTATGTTATGAATCATCAATCTCATGACACAACAACATAATCTAGTTGTCATTTTATATCAGTTCAGTGGATTTGGCAGCCTCAATATTAAAACATGGCATGCCAATTTTATCAGGACATTGTTTGAATGCATTCAGAATAAACACGAATGTCACATTTTTGGGAGTTTTTTTCTTGGGGGTTTAAATCTGACAGAGTTAAGCATGCTGCATTTCTGGCATCAGCTTAGGGAAATCACTAATGACAGCAACTTCAAGCAAATACCTTTCCGTGGGCCATGAACCATCCATTATAAATTATTAGTTAGAAAGTAGGTCCCGACTAAATAAGCCTGAAAGCAGCATAGCTCTGTGATGCTAACGTTAACTTTAACACTTTGAGTCCAAGTTGTGTTGCCCTGACAGCAACAAAACACCACATTGAGTAATTAATTCACACATTTCCTATTAGACAAATTAATAAAAACATTATTTTTTGACCTGACATCAATGTGTCTACCTGATATTACACTGAGAAACACAGCTAGCCTGTGTAGCTAGCAGTAACGTTGAGTCTCAACGGCAGACTGACCGAGCAGATAGTCGAGTGACGTGACACCGGTCGAAACTAACAGTTGTCCATTTTGAACCGAGGGTCTGGTACCAGGTATGGAGATTAACTTGCTCCTCGTTTTCTTCTGAAAACTCGTAGTATTGAACGGTGGACGTTCAGCCGACGGTTTACCCACACTGCTCATGGGGGCTGCCATACTGCTTGTAACGCGGTGACGCCTGTTAATGTTTTGGAGCGTGTTGTCCAATCAAAGAAGACCTTGGTGGCGCTCGACCAATGAGAACAGCGATTGTTACGGTGCCGCGGTTGAAAGCTGTCAAAGGGAATTTCAATTTGTTATGGGGAATGCATGGTCGGAGCATTGAATCAGATCTGTAGGTGAGTAACGCTAATGTATCTGATCATATATTTATCTTTTTTAAATTTATATCAGCTTATGTGTTCTTCACAGTGGCCAGCTGCTATTCTGTACCTGAAAAAGTCACCTAACGGAAGGTTTTGAGCCGCTATGACCTTGTTGCTTCATTGCATAATACTACAGACACCTTTAACTGTTGTACAGAAGCAGCCCCTTCGTTTACAATCAAAACCCATCTCTTCTTTAGCACTCAGAATAGAAGTAACTGCAATTAAAACTGTGTATTGATGCACGACGTGTAATAGTTGAACAAGCTGTCGGCACAATACAGAGTATATAACGCCAGGATACCATCCTTATCGTAGATGTAAATGAGGAGAGCATAGCCTACACATGTGAATGGGGAAACTGTGTTCAGTAAGCAGGAATCAGCGGTACACCAAATTGCTTCACTGCATAATAGAGTGCCTCAAATGTGACTGAATTTACTGATGAAATCTGATTTAACACACATAGCAACATGTAAATGAGTGACATCCCTCACACCTGTATGTAAAGCAGCCATAACTGCTAGAAAGTGGATTGTTTTAGATGAAGTCTGCATTTGTGATTTGCAGATGTACAAAAAAAGCAAATTACTACAGTATAAAATGTTTTATTTTTTATTCCAAATGTTAAACAAGAACAGAAATGCTTGGTGCCAGTGTATTAATGACAAATGGCAAAAGACTATGATGATGGCTGCAGTGAATAATCATAAAGGATTATATCACATTAACTACACTGATCATTTATCCCACCTCTGTTCAAATCCATTGCACTCCATTCTGCTCCCTGTTGAGGTTTGGCCTTTGTAAATGGGCCTTATGTAATGTGGTGTAATAAATAGGTCATCGATTGCAGTTGTACAAGTGCATCATAAGACAGAGCAGCTTCATGTGTCTCTGCACGTGATAGCAGCTCTATATAAATTGCTATGTACAAGTAGTATTTGTAGTTTTATAAACTGTAGTCATTTTAAGTTGTAGTCTTCTTGGAATGACTGATGGGAAGAGGGGAAACATGTTACATATCTGTTCTGTCTTAAGCAGTTTTCTATTTCAAATACACAAAAAGATATTGTAGACATAACCACTGTTACAGAAAGTATTTGAAGGAGCTTAGTGTAATATTCAGAGCATAAGATTCAGAATCTGAGCTGGGATTGCCTGCACACAACTGTTGACATGGAGGTGGTTAAGCAGCTAACATTTCCAGCAGCGTGAACAGTGCTAACAATGGCAACAGTGCTGACAGAGCTAAGGATGTTAACCAGGGAGGGAACTGGAGGGTGGGTGTTACGCTTCTGTGACAACTTTGTTCTGCCACCGTGGGTGAGCATGGCATTATTGTCAGCGGTAAGTGCTGTATAAGAGCAAAGCCAATGGATACGATTAGCTAGCCACTGCTAACACACACAGGGACTCATATGCACTAACATGCACACACCTCCGGTCAATCTACCACAACAACAACCAGGGAAACTCAGATTACGCCACACAAAGAGGAAGTGTTAATTCAGTCTCTGCTCTCGACGTCCATTATGCCACTTTATCCATATGTCGCAAATAGTTATTTGCTGCCGTATTAATTCCCTGCATATCACATGCAGAACCTGGGAGTGCAGTAATTACTTTTTAAATGATGTTCAATATTGATTTTGACTCAGAGGGGTCCAGAATACACCCTTATAGCTACAACATATTTACAATTTCATTGAAGATATCAAATTGGCATTCAAATTTGAGCCTATTTCCAACACAAAAGAACTGCAAAAGTAGATTTTATTTAAAATGATTGAGCACATTGTGACTATGCTTCTGGCTGACATCTCCAATGTTATCTTATAAAAACTTAAGTACTTTGAACTCATACATGAGTTTGTAAGGGAGGTTCGGCACTAAAATGTGGAATGTATACTGCAGCACTCTCTGCAGGAGACATTTTGATGTGAAAGTGGGGAAACACAGGTATATCATAAAATGATTGATATATTCAATTAAGCTGCTTTGATTACAGGGTCACTTTTACACTGTCATGGGACACTTGAATAGTACTGAGTCATCATTAGTATTATTAGTAACACCTGTGCTCATCCTTATATGACAAGTCAAAATGTTCGCTGTGAGGAAGGCCAATGGAGACCTTTTTCACTTATTACCAGAAGTCTAGATGTTCTGTTAGATGGGGCAAACTGCTGGCAGGGGAAAGGTCAGTTTCTTTTGTACTGTATAATGTCCACTGTTAATACTGGCTGACTGATGAGTGATCATTGTAATCCTTCAGACAGCTGTAAAACAGCGTTGTGTGGCAGAGAGAGGCCAGAGGCAGCACAAGATCACAGGATACTGTAAGGCTCCAGAGGAGGCAATAGCCCAACTGCTCACTTTACAAATGCTCTCAGCAGAGGCAGTCCTGCTGTTTTGACAGCACTGTTGAGATTTATGTGCGCTGACAGGAGACCAAGGGAATATATCATGACTGACAACACTGGGCATTGTGGAAAGCCTATATGAGACAAATAAGATGCGCTGACTGACCTGCATCTTGGAAGGAGGAGAGCCTGCTTCAGCAGTGCAACATGCAGGATGTTGGAGTACATTGCTCTGGAAACTTTCTCCACATCCTCTGAACAGTGCATCTAATTTCTAATTCTCTTAAATCCCAATTTAACTGGTGGGCTCTGTAGCACAGCTCAGTGTGTGGTATTGTAAACACAGCAGCCTAAATGTACAAAAATAACATAATTTTTGCCCTTTTTCAATGTGTCATGTGTGCATGTGTGTGTTTTTCTGCTGAGTTTTTGTCGGGTTTATCAGTCTCTGTATCTGATTGGGCTATATAATGGCAGCAGTCATAACATGTCAGGCCTTTCCTGGTCAGATTGTTTTGGTTTCTTCAGCTTAGTTCTGCCATCAGTGTTGAACTGAGAAAAGCAGTGCATGTCTTGTGTCCGGGGGATGTAAGATTGTCATCAACATGCAGTGTATTTGTTTTGTTAGCGCTGAAAGTAAAGTAATAGTCTAAGGGCACGAGTACAATGAGCGTAGGATGGGTTTTGTACACAGCTAATTTTGTCGAAGGATTGAACTTTTTCCATTTATTCAGCACCCCGTATTTTGAATAGCTTTATTTTGATTTGATTTTGCTGATACTGCATGAACTACAACGAGCCGTATTTAGCATGACTTATAGGGTAGAAAAAAAGACAATAAAAAAAACATAACATGGTTTTTCGTTTAGAATGAAAGGAAATCACATTTTTAAAAATCATAGGTTTGCTTTCAGGTTGAGGCTTCTGTCGTTAGCTCATGTTAAAATACATCAGGCTTTGTCATGAGCTGGTGAGTGCAAAACATAAACTCCTTTGTGAATCTGATACAACACCAGATAAGATCTCTCAATTCTCTCAGCACCAGGCCAGCACCACGCATTCGCTTGTGGTCAATACAATAAGGCTTAGTGGCTGATTTTTCCATTCTGTGTAATTGGCTGGGGACTCTGTCAACCCATACTTCCTCTCAATTCATAGCAGTTGTATTCATATCACTTGGCTATTATTTGCTCTGGCTGACCCATTGATTGTAGGTTTAAACCCTCAGCTCCTCAAATAGTAACCTCGCTCAGCTGTTTCACGGCTATGTTGCCGTTAGCAACGATGAAAAGAGCAATATGTAGATCAGTTGCTTCAATTAAGCCTCCGATTGAAGGCAGACCTAGAAGAGATGGGGGCTAGAAGTAGTACTCTGTGACTGGGACTTTCACATCTGTCACTCTCCATCCAACCAGGTGTCTGTGTCTAAATCAGCAGGATTATCTCTGATTGGACTGATAGTACAGACAGACCCCCCCCCCCCCCGGTTGCCCAAACCTCCTCCTTTTTATAGATCACATTAAGATCAAATCAAGGTCTGCTCAACAGGACTAATGCCCCACCCTCCCCTGCCTTCTGCTGCCCAGAGGAAGACATCAGAGGTGGGATTCGTCCCCTCTCTGGTGCTGCCTGCTCCTCCAGACTCCCTTCCATCTGGGATCCTCAGGGAGAAAAAGAATATCTGACAAGGGGCTTGTAAGCCTCTTAGCCCCCCTGTTGCCCAGCTCTCTCTCAGCCCATGTTTTCCTAATTTAGTTGTGTAAGGAGTCCACTGCAAGGCCCTCATGTGCTGTTTGAATTGTGATTCTCTTTGTGGTTCTAATAGACCGGCCATGTTTATCAATTAACACTATTCAGCCAGTGGCAGGTTCAAGTCTCCTGAGACCTATAGCGGTAACTCCTTTTTCAATATTTCCTTATGGCTTCAATAATGTGTGTTTAATTAAGTATCAGTTTTAATATACTGTTATTGACTGCACTCTCACTACATTATCTTTTCTTGCTTACAATACAAAAGTATTCAATACTTGATAAAACGCCTTGGAACTGGCTAATAGAGTAACTTTAACAGTAAAAAAAAAAAAAAAAAAAAGTCTGGTTATTATTTTTTTTTAAACAAAGTTTTTTCAATATACCAATGTATTTTTAT
Source organism: Epinephelus awoara (assembly GCA_035609425.1). Lineage (NCBI taxonomy): Eukaryota > Metazoa > Chordata > Actinopteri > Perciformes > Serranidae > Epinephelus > Epinephelus awoara. Next base: position 26,763,759 of record CM069294.1, read on the forward strand.
AAAATAATTTATGACATTAGCAATACTATATTTTAGTGTTGTCACCCAGAAAAATGGGTGTCTTTGATTCTTTTCTTATTCAAAGATAAATACAGCTAGGCTGTAACATGACAATGACAACTTTTTCTTTTATGGGTAGTAGCAAAAAAACAGCAGAATGACTGGAGTAAACATTAACAGCAAGAGAGAACCAGAAAGCACAGGTACCAGTTTATCGATACTGCGGAAAATGAGTACTGAAACTATTTTAATTAATCCGAATTATTGTATTATTTTGTAATATTGTATTGATAAATCAATGTTTTTACCAACACCACTATCTATATCTTTAATTGCAAGCTTTAGAATATGTCCGACATGCATAAAGATGCCACCAGTCTTGATAACATTACAATTTACTTAAACATTAGAATATTGCCAAGGTCGTTTCTTTGTTTTCATTCTGAGGACGCATCACATTCAGTGATATGAAACAACAATAACAACTTGCCCAAAGCTTATCAACTTTCCATTTTTTTGCGGATGTGTCTGTCATAGGGACGTTCAGGAAGCCTCTTTATTCATGTCAATGCTGATGGCAGAAATACACCTTGTTCACGTTTTATTTTTTGCAATGTCTCAAATCGTACACTTAAAATGCTTTTGACAGCTCGGTGGACACAGTGATGGGATTCCCCGCAACTGCTGCACTTTATGCTTGTAGTTATTATACTTAGTCATATGAAAGATACAAATTGGCCAATTATCTGGAGGAAGGTCGGGAGAAGAAGAAAAAAGCTCTTTATCAAAATGATCTGTAAATATTTGGTAGTTCCTTGTGTGAGAAGGTTCGTTTGGGATGTTTTATTTCTTTCTTCTTTTTTTAATTTTACATGTCTTGTATGCTATGTAGATGTAAGCCTGGATAATGTATGTGAAATTATGTGTTGTGTAATCCCATATAGGATGGGCCAGGTGTTGGCATGACACAAAAATGCAGATTCAGATACCTGAACTTGTGTATCAGCAAATGCAGAGTACCGATCTGATAGCATTGCCTTAAAAAAAGAACAGTATACTACTAACCCTCTATTGATATGAAATGACCCCTATCATTGTTGTATAGCATCACTCAGATTAAATCCTTTGTAAAACATGAACAAATACATAGAGAGAATGAATGCCATCCAACTTTCTATTATCCAGCGTAAAATATTGCCAATTTCTGATATTATCTAAGAGCTAACATTCCACTATTTACTGGAAAACAGTTATTCTTCACTGAAAGACAGCTGTTGCCAGTGGCTTCACTTTGTAACTTGCTGTGTAGGTTATTGTTGAGCGGTGAAGAAGAATTGATTTGCAGGAAAACTGGCGATTTATTCATGTGTAAAACTGCTCTAAAGTTTATCAATAAATTATATGGTATCGGACCAGTGCGTAGACATACTCGCCGATACTCCATCCATTATTTTAGACATGATCTGAGGTATTCCTGATACTGGTATCGCAATTGTAACAAATCTAACAAAATCAAAAAAGTAAATTAAATGGAATAATAATTAATGTAGTTTCTGTTGCAAAAAAAGTATTTTTTTTAATTTATCGACTTGTGATTTCTCTGTCCTGGGTGAACTGGGCTCCCTCAGTAAGAGGATCACAGAGTTAAACACACAATGAGGTGTTTCCATCCACAGCTATTCATTTGGGATCCCCCTCTTTTCCCCACTGTAGCGCTGCGCTGTGACCACAGGAGGCCGGTGGCCACAGATGGTTCTGCAGAGTGGGCTGTGCTGACTTTCTTTGTTTTCCCATGAACATGTTTGGCGTGTAATCCTGGATTAACAGAGGGACTTTGTGTTAATTTACAGCTGTAATACAGCATTCAGTTAATGTTGGTGCTCCCCAACACACACACACACACACACACACACACACACACACACACACACACACACACACACACACGGGTATTAGGGGCAAAAGATAGTGTGATCTGCCCGACTCTTTGCTCTGGGGAGTTAGAGGTAATAGAGATCCAATCAGATGTCTCTGTAGATGTCCACCTCATTCTGAATCCCAAAGGAGTCAATGCTGCTCATATATACACTTCCTATGAAACACATAGGTAATGCTTTTGTCTGTGCACAGTCACACCACATCACACCACATGCGCACACACACAGTCACACACTATCAATGACAGAGGGTGCCTCCGAAAACCAGGCGGCTGCATATGGACTCTCTTGATATCAGTCACTGGCCGTGTGATCTTGTTATGCAAAGTCCCTTAATCCCTACCTATGATGAATGCAGGCCGGGATGGAGGGGGGAGCTGAAACAGAGATATGAGGGCAGCTGTTAGGCAGGCTATCCACTGTGCTTTGCGAATGAGTGCTAGCAAAGATTCCCGATCCCCAGCCTAGCAGAAGGAAGAGCACATGTGAGATCATGTCTGAGAGTGCATTACCGTACCGCATTGACAGAGATGCTGGTGGAGGAAGCTGAGGGCACGACGAATAGAGCTGAACATGTCACCTTAGCGCAGACCTGAGATTCACATTAACCTTTAGACCACTTGCTTCCCAACAGAGGAATTACAGGGCCAGAGGTGTCGTTGTACCAGCTGTGGGAGGACTGAGTTTATAATTCCTGTGGAACAGAACAAGAGACCAGAGCAGAGTGTGACTGGGAAGGGGCACTTCATTTGGGCCCTGTGCTGAGCGTATATGTGTCCCCATTCACCTGCTCGAGCGCCGTTATTCACAGTGGCGGCAAAAAGCAGAGAGTTGCCAGGGGTGATCAGCGAATGGGGGAAAGAGTGGAGTAGCGGCACACAGGGAGGTGAAAGGATGGAGTTGGTCTTTTTGGATCAGAGCGGATGGTGAATGGGCCAAAGAGACAAACCATGCTAGATGAAAGAATAGATAGAGGGTTTAATAGGTGGAATATAGTTGGCATGAATGAGAGAGCATTGTGAGTGTGTGTTTGTATGTGTGTGAGAAGAGCGGAGGGGGGTAATGGGATTAGGGGTAACACCTTTGGCAGGGCTGGGAGAGCCACCTGACACCCGGTCTGTTGGGGACCTGGGGAGAAAGGGGGGGCGGAGGTGGTGGGGCAAGGGAGAAATTGGGGGTCTAATCCGTGTCCATCTTTGGGAAGTCATTCCCAGAGCTCTGAGGATTTGGGGCTTTGGTTTCCGCTCTACTTGCTTTTGTTAATAATACCCTGGGAGGGAGAGAAGACATGTAGAGAAAAAGAGGGAAAGAGACAGAAGGAATAAGGGAGACGGAGAAAAAGATTTCTTTACCCTGTGGTGGACTGGCAGGACAGCGGTCTGAGCTAAAAATGTTTGAAGTGCAGACTAACCTCTAAGCCAAGCTGTATTCTTTCCCAAAAACATACAGTTTTAATCTGTTTGCGTATTTGCATGTGTGTGTGTGCAGGTGTGCCTGCGTACACACTGTGTATGACAGTGTGTAAAGATGACTTACTTTCTTCAGTCCATCCAACAGGTTGCAGCTTGAGTAAAAGTCAATAACCTGAGTGTGGCTGGGATGTTTGCTCAGAAGACACACGGGTAGTCCTCGTGTGTGTTTGTGTGACAGAGTGTTTGCAGGGCAGGTGGAGGGGTGTCTTTGTGTTTCTATGGTGCTGACAGAAGTTGATAACCGCTCTAATGATTGTGGTGGTAGCGGAGGCAGCACAGTGTCAGGGACTAGCCGCAGACGGCACGGAGCTGCTTGGCTGGATGTGTCACAGCCTCTGTGTTTGTCCGTCACCTGAGCGCAAGGTGTTGATTGGTCCATCCTACACAGGATCAAAGGTCAGGGCAGTTTTCTGGTGTGAACTGGCCGCTCAGCCTCTGAGAATGAAACACCAGGGAATGTGCCATCTTAGCAGTAGGCCAACTGTGACAAGCTTGTCCACACCTTCAGAAATTAAACCCCAAACAGCTTTTGTTTTTAGAAATCCTGTAAAGAACATAAGCCTACCATAAATGGATCAAACACTGAATTCTTTCCTCACCACAGTATGTATAGAGCATGATAACTACGTACTCTGACATGTGTAACGTACGGTTGTGTTTGTGCTGTAGGTGGAGATGTTCCGCAGGGTGCTGGGGAAGACCTTGGGGTTTGTGGGCTACACAGTCCAGTATGGCTGCATAGCACATTGTGCCTTCGAATACATCGGAGAATTTGTGGTGGTTCGTATCAAGATTACAGAATTATTATCATTATTTCAAATTGTTTTAATTGATCTTTGCACAAGAACTAATATATTTTTGTTGCTGTTTTGCCTCAGTGTTCTGGTCCATCCATGGAGCCCACCATTGTCAACCATGATATTGTCTTCTCAGAACGGATGAGTCGTCAGCTTTGCAGAATACAAAAGTGGGTTCCAGTCAGTGGATGCATGTGCAGTAGGCAAAACGAGGACAAAGCAACCATGTTGGAATATGTATAGACATTTTACAATTTCCATTTTTGATTCACTGCAAGGTTTTTAGGGCGTTTGTTTTAAAAGAGGAGGTGAAAGAATGGCTAAAACAAGATATTTTTTCCATTTTACTGTGAATTACTGCACCATGACTTGTTGCAGAGTAAATTATTGAGTTGGGTTTTTTTTCCAGGGGTGACATAGTAATTGCAAAGAGTCCATCTGACCCACATATCAACATTTGTAAAAGGGTTATTGGACTGGAGGGTGACAAAGTCTGCACAAGTTCTCCGTCAGATCTCTTCAAGTCCCACACATATGTGAGTATGTTTACATTATTTGAGCCCATATTGGTTAAAAGTCATGCTGCTTTTCTGATACATCCTGTGATTACCTGCTTTACTGAGGAAGGCTCCTGGCAGCAGTTTTCAAGTCTCTTTGGAAGAAAAAAAGGTTAAAAAGATACAGTAAAATAGAGAATGAATGAAGAATGTGTTTACAACAAAATACTTGATAGTTTGTTTTCACCCTAAAATGAGAAACAGAATCTCTATGCATAATGCAAAACCGTCTCTCAGTTTGTCTTTGGTTTTCTTTGTGTGTGTGTGTGTGTGTGTGTGTGTACCGCAGTCTATAGACTATCATAGTTGTTTACATTTTAGACCGCACACATCCATTTTGTGTCATTGGTCAAAATATCAGCTTTTGACAACACCTATATTTCCTCAGAACAGTGATAAAACCAGAGAGTGAGCAGGGGTTCTGCTGCTGAAACCACTGTCATTGCTTTTCTATTACTACTCTCCCCAACGCCCACAGCTCAGGCCTGCAATCTCTCTGAAGCCTGTTAGAGTTAGTGCCAGCCGAATGGACAGACTGATGGGTGGGCGGAGGTGTGTGTGTGTGTGTGTGTGTGTGTGTGTGTGTGTGTGTGTGTGTGTGTGTGTGTGTGTGTGTGTGTGTGTGTGTGTGTGTGTGTGTGTGTGTGTGTGTGTGTGTGTGTGTGTACGTCCACAAAACAAAGGTTGCATTGCATGTTGCATGTTTTTGAATTTATCGTGTGTTTTATAGACTATGGGCAGACTATTGAATGAGTTCAGTGAGACATAGCATAAGGCCAAGCCTGTAAGTGTCATTCAGCAAATGAAACAGGAAATAAAGAGGTTTCCTCTTCTACTAGCTTCACCCCCCACATACAGACGACTGAACTTTGTGATACCTGACATCTTTGCGTTGTGATTCATGATCCCAGGATGAAGTGACAGATGTTTGAGTCTGAGTCATTTTTAAAGTTGCCACTAGGTGGATAGAGACTATATTTTTAGTTTGTCCATCAAGTTTAGGATGAAGCTCATTGACTTCCATTCATTTTGGATGTTTCTTCACTTCCTATCTCAGAGTCACCTAAACTAATCAATAGATGACAATATCTTGGTGGCACAGTGTTTTAGGCCACATTGTAAATCCTTAAAAGTGTCCACGTAGTCATCTGTTCCCTGTTGTTGATCAATCCGAATCAAGCTGCTTCAAACCCATCATGAATGAATAGTGACATTTTAAAGGAATGGTTTTGCTCGTAAACTCAGTGTCTTTTTAACAGGATTTTTTTTAATTGTGTAGGTTTGTCCAGTGTCAAATGTAACTTTTTAATCCAAAAAGGAACAACCAGTATCTCCATGACATTCATAAAAAAACATTGCAGCATTATGTCTTTCACCATACATATCAGGATGAACATGTCACTCTCTTTGCCGGCGAGCGCTGTGACAGCTTGTCTCAACTAAACTTTAAAGAAATCACTGTTATCAACTCACACAAATAAGACTGATATCAGTCATGATGTGAGAATACACAATAGTGTGTTGTATTATTTAACACAAGGGCCTCTGTTCAGTCAATACATGTGGTGGATCTAACAGTTCAGTTTCTTTTGTGTTCAGAATATGGCTGCAGTTAATTTTTTTAGTGTGTTTGGTTTAAATGATTAAAATGTCAAACACGAATGCACATACTTTTTTTAACAGTCCAAACAATATTCAGTTTACAGTGGTATAGAACAAAGAAAAGCAGAATATCCTCACATTTGAGAAACTGGAAACAGGATATTTGGCTTTCTTTTTTTTTTTATTAAACAATACAATTGTCAAAAGTGCTGCAGATTATTTAAAGAAACAATAGATGACCAAATAAATCTGCTGAACAACACAGTGCCTGTATACTGTATGTCACCACTGTCACATCAGGTATTGTGTCTTCACTTCTCTTGTTATATGTCATAAATGCTGCTAAAGAACTACTCATTTCTGAAGAAATAAAAAAGTATTTATTCCTGAAAATGTTTAAAAATCAAAAAAGGCTCCCGCACACTGTCTCACTCTTTTTCATTTTATTTAAGCAACGTTTCGGTCGGTGTGACTTTCATCAGGCATTTCAACATTTTCCTGAAAATGTTGAATTGTATTTGACCCATTGATATTTCAAATGGTTACAACCCTGCATGTTAGATGTATTCATTTTATCTGATTAAGCTATTGTTTTAAATGCAGTAAAATATTACAGAGCTGAGTGTGATAATTGTAAACCTCCAACATAAGGACGAGAAACTTTACACCAGTGCAACACATGTATCTGTATGTATAGAGAGGCAGATAGAGAAAAATACTGGGAGCATTTATGATCTTTTTTTAGATGGGACAATTCCCCTTTTTGTGACTGCATTTACAGGCATAAGCAAGTGAGCTCGTGTGTTGTTTGTTGGGGTGTACATTTTAAAAAATACAGCAAATCTTGCATGCTCTAAAATGTTACAGTTGTCAGCTTCACAAACAAAGCAGGTGAGATGGAGTAACCACCAGGCTTGTCCTCACAAACTGATTGTCACTAAGCATTTTTTTAATATCATGAAACCTAATATCCACTGGCTTTATGTGACAGCATCGGAGGTAACTGAGAAAATACCCCCTGTTAACATAAATGTTTAGGCTCCCTCAGGGAGTTTTTCCCCCAGAGGATGTATGTGTGTTTGTGTGTGACTATTAGGGTGGTGTGAGGCATTATGGGTGGACCTGTAAAGATGAATTTTGGAAGGCAGTGTTAGACCCTGTCATCACCTCCTTTTTTGCTCTGACAGGCAGGCAGGTCCTCTCCACCCTCAGAGATCCAACAGCAGACTAATTGCCCTGTCACCTTTTCGGAATCATTTCTGTGTCTGAGCTATTGTGTCAAAACAATGACACTTGATCCCTAATATTATAGCAAAGAGCGGCAGTGAGAGGGTGACAGAGGGAGAGATGAAACGTCCGCTTGTGTTCTGTTCTTTGCAGTAAAGATAGACAGAGTAATACGGTGAAAGATGAACTCTATAAGCCTGTATGTATTTAAGCTGAACATAATTCACCGCCTCAATCATGTTAACGTAATGAGCACTGTAATGGTGCGGCTGTTAAACAACACACCTCCACGGCGAGGAGAGCTCCAGTTTCAGTGCCTCTCGACACGTCTCTGACAGGTACACAATGCCTCGTGTCGACCCAGCCTGCAACCACAGAACGTGTGCAATGTCTGCCGTCCATCACACCAGAGCCGCCGGCAAACTGCACATCTAAACACTACAACTCTGTGTTGGGCCTACCTGGATCTTTGGAAATCTCTGCGGTTGGAAACATCTGCCGATGACAGTTTTATCTGTTTCACTGTCAGAATCACATGTTGATACTGTTTATGTGCTATAATGACTCCACACCCACAGAAGAGCTTCTTAAACACAACCGTTTATGTGCATGCAAAAATGAAGTCACGCTGATGGCTTTGTGGCTATTTACAGGTGCTTGAAGCAGCAGTTGTCTCTGAAAAGCAGAGTCAAGGATGGTGCATTATCTGGTTACACCGCTGCTTTGCATCAGCCTAGTTTTAATGCAGAGCTTCGCCTTTGACTAATTTTTTTCTCCCCCCTTGTTCGCACACCTGCGTCTTGCAAGGTGATATGCATAAGCTTTTATCCTCATGCTGGCCACAGTACAGTAGATCACGTTTCAGACCTCTTCACTCTCTCACTTTTCTGAAATACTCCTTGAAGTACTTTTTCTGTACCCAGGCTCGGGTTTCTCTTAAAGGTGTGTTTCATGGGACTCAAAGTCAAAGTGCAAGCTTTAGCTGTTGTCAATTGAATTGATTGACCTTCATGGTGGTATTAACAGAGGTGGGACCAAGTCATTGTTTTGCAGGTTACAAGTAAGTCTCAAGAGATTTTACACTTAAGTCCCAAGTCAAGACAGGAAGTCCCAATTTAAGTCTCAAGTCCTAAACAACTCATAATGCCATTTGAAAAACAGTGTAATATTATGTCAAATTTACAAAAATCATAAATGCTTTTTAGAAAAATTTTTAAAACAAGTTTGTTAAAAAAGTTAGTCAGCTGTCAAGCTAATGTCAGTTAAGCATTAGCTGTCTTACCATTTTGATATTAGCCTGGACTTTGTGCAACTTCAAATGTCGAACAAAGTTGGAAGGTTGCATCTTCATCAGGGGCGAAAATATAGACAGTGCAGGCTGTGTGGCTGCACTGGGGCAAAAAGGACTTGAATTAAATTGAAAATGGTGGCATTGGCTACATGAACTATTAAAACTATGAATAAAGTTGTTTGTTTTTTAAAAAAAAAATCTGTCAAAAAAAAAATTCTTATTTTCTTTAATGTTTTTGTCATATACAGGTATGCAGTGATTATTGTTGGTAACATGTATGTTGATGTTCTCTAATGTCAAGTGTCTGTTTGGTCATGTGACAAGATGATACAATCCAGTAGCTAGTTTAAGTGCAAATCTGTCAAGCTGAGCACATCTGCAAGTCCAGCGAGCAGTCCTGCCTTTAAACCGTAAAAGCTGCAGTAAGAAATTGAGAAATGAACAGGAGGAAAAAAGTAGCAAAGCTCCCTAAATTGGTTTAATTTGGCTTTTTTTATAAACAGTTGTCAGTGGTGTGTGTGTGTGTGCATAACTGGTAACGGGTGTGCACTGGGGCTTTTGGTAACTATCTTATGCCACTGGTCTACATCTGTAATTTTTGACCCACGTCTTTCGGTTGACCGCCACATAAATTTTCGACATGAATGAAAATATCTTTGGTATCATATTTTCCAACTGGTGGTCACTAACATAACCTTTATTATTTGAAGGTTGCTATTGGAGCAGTTCTAACAAAGTGGATCTGGGCAATTGAGTGTGGACTTTCTGGGAATGAATAGTGTTCAAATGATAGTTGATTCAGGAAATAAAAGGGAATGAATTGACAAATAACATACTTTATAATCTCTAGGTTTGGGGGAAGGTGTCAGGTATTTTCAAGTCAAAAGGTTCAAGTCTGAGTGAGGTCAAGAGTCCTTAAAGTCCAAGTAGAGTTGCAAGTCTTTTTTGATTTTGTCAAATAGAGTCTAAAGTCATCAAATTGGTAACTTGAGTGTGACTCAAGTACAAGTCATGTGACTCGAGTTCAATACCCAGAATATTACTCAGGCTGGATCCATAATAGATCAGAAGGGATGATAAGAGCAGTTATGAAATGCTTCCTCCCTTTCAAGAAATTAAGTTTGTTCGGGCAGTGGTTTCACCAAAATCTGGACAGACCTGACATTTCTTAACCAAACCTCTACATCTTTAGGAAGAGCACAATGAAGATGATACTTTTTCATGGAAGATGAGGAGAAATGGCGTTCTGGTTTGGCAGATGACAAACGGTGGTGTTTCTTTTTCCTGTGCTTGGGAGCCAGCATATGTTACCATGTTAATGAGGTGTAATGGTGGGAATCCAGCATGCTGACATATGGTTCTCAGATGACTCCTTTAATGATATTCATTTGTGTCGTCGTTATTCAGTGAGTTGTTTACCTCGTGTTAGGTCAACATGTCACTGGCTCGTGATTATGTCACATCATCTGTCTCAATTATCGAATATGAAACGTAAGGCAGCATCCCGCAGTTGGACTGAAGACTCCAATCAGAGAGCAGGGTGATGGGACTAAGAAATACGAGCAGAGGCGAAGACTTGACGTCACCTCAGCGTGGACAATATTCTGCTCCTGTATTCGTGTTATTCTCTTTCCTCTGGAAGACTTTTGCCGTTAAAAAGTTAGGCAACACAAAAATAGACTCGTGGATTGTGATGCCCATTATGACAATATAATGTGTTGTTGATCCTGTCTGCACATATAGGGGGGACAGCGCACTTAATTAGGGCCTTGACAAGCCTACTCTCCTAAAGTGATGAGATTAATCATAATTGGTGTCACTGTGAATTAGAGCCCGCTTGGATGACCGCCCCACTGGCAGGTCGGACCGCGGTGGAGACCCTTGGACACTGCTGCTAGCCGCAGCTTAGCCCTCTCTATCTCCCTCGTTCCCTCTCTCTCTCTCTGCCCAGCTATCTCAGGCCCCTCTCTTGCTTTGCCCTCCCTGGGTAAGAGGGGAGCAGATCTCAGCCAACAGCCTAATGACCCCGTTTGAAGTTCTTCTAAATCCCCCCCGACCCTGCCCGTTACCCATGACCCCTCTCCTAAGACGGTTCGGGGTTAAAGAGGGACAGGCAGGTTGACGTTAAGATAGGCTGAGGAGGGAGGGACGGCTGAGGCGAGTCGTTGGGGGTAGGGGGTGGGGTTAAGGTAGATTCTCGCTACATAATGGGTCAACTCACTTTTCCATGTTTAAGTTAAGTAGTACTGCAGTTTCAGAGATGTTTCTGTTTGATTCCTTTGTTGTTGGGTCAAACCATCTTCATATTAATCATTTTTCTGCCCTCTTTCCGTGTGTGCTGATGTTTTTAGGTTCCAAAAGGCCATGTATGGCTAGAAGGAGATAACCTTAGGAATTCCACTGACTCAAGGAGCTATGGCCCAATTCCCTATGCCCTCATCCGAGGGCGTGTTTGCTTGAAGGTAACTAGTGAGGTGCACTGTATGTTGTCATGTATTTATTTATTTTTTTTAAATGTGTTTTTCATAAAATCATGAAACGACTCATTAAATCTCACCTATAGGGGCTCTAACAGTCTTCACTTGGTTTTCCATAAATCCATTATGGCCATTTTTTAAGCATAATTCAATGACGTGAGTCAGTTGGAAGTTCAAAGCAAGTGTGTCTGATTGACCAAAGCCTGGACAACATATTGTCTAGCTTTCCATTCTGCCGTGTTGTCATGTCACTGGATGTCATAGCAACCACGACCCTGGAAACAGGTCAACCAACCTTCTGTCCATCTGATTGGACAGCGGCACTCCACTGGAGGCCCTATTACGACAGCTGATGAAATAACAAGATCTTCTATGTAGTCAAACACATCACTAACAGCCACATTAGCGAACGTGTCCAAGATGTGAGATAAGGTGTCAGACATAATAGAAGTCCCTTATTTATTATTCTGCGAGTCTTATCTCTTTTTTAACCCATTGTTTTCTCTGTACCCTTTGTCCCACACAGCTCTGGCCGCTGCATAGTTTTGGGACCCTCAATGAAAGCCCAACCAGACGGATCGTTAAAACTCAGAGTGACTCAGACTCAGACTGACTCATTCACTTTGTTTGTACTGTGCGTCGCTTTTTTTCCCAATCATTTTTGAATAAAGCTGATATTTATTTAAAATGGTATTTTAAAGAGTGGTTATTCTTTAATCAGGCCAGTATTTCAAAGGGGGAAACCCCATGCAGTCATACATCTATAGATTAATTATATATGTTTTTTATCTGACTAGGACTTGTTATTTGGGGCTTACAGTGTGTTGGCTGTGGCTGCGCAGCACTATAGGAACAGATTTGTTTGAGCAGCAAGCAAAGCTGTGTCTGTGGAGCTGTGGAAAAGTGGCAAAGATGAGATGCACATGTTTTTTTCTGGTTTACATTGATTGTGCTCATTCAGTAATAAAACAAACAAACAATTAAGTTTTAAATCAACACATTAAAGTCTAAATCACACCCAACAGAACATATCCTAGAATGGTTACTTGTGGTTTAATTTAATTGGTTTAATTGGCTCTGAAGTGCACCTAAACTACACATTTGCTGCACAGTTATACATGTCTTTTAAACAGGAATATCTGTCTAAATCTATAATCTGTGACCTTAAGAAAAAAGATGTCTCATTCCCTTAAAAAAGATATTATTAATTTCATGTTTACCTTTTCTTAGTATTATGGTAAAACAAAAGCTCTCTTATTGTTTAATATTTTATTAGGCTGCCGAGGCAATTGAAAAAATGTTAACATTTCCCATTTAACCATACAATATTAATAAGCACTTAGTAAGGGCCTCACTCACCACTGAAAACATTGTGTGTCTGTGTGTATATGGAGCCAAACCAGAGTCACACACTCAGTATGTTACATGCACTTAAGACACAGCATTATTGTCAGCTTTCTGTAGTAACCAAACGTCATGTAAACGTGGTTTCTGTTATCTGGGTGAAGAGGAAATTGGTAAACACAGCTACTTTAGAGAAACCTAAGTTCTTGGTCATATATACGTTTAACCAGGTTTCTAACAGGGTTTTTCTTGGAGTAAACATACAGGAAAAACTGTTCTCTGTCGCTAGAGAGCCTGGAGCAAAGCATTGTGACTTAGAAAAGCAACAACTCTGACCAGAGGGGGAAACTAAGCTGGTTGTGATATCATATTTTTCATCAGCCTGCACTGCAGCCCCTTCCTAAGGCCTGCTCATCCAGCTCAGACCATCCTGGACACAGGGACATAACAGCACATTCGCATACTGAGCTGTGGAAGCTCAGCTGGTCATTCTCCGAGGCATAGAGGGACTCTTCTCCTTAGAGCTCCCCAGGGGAAGTGAGTTCCAGGCAGCCGTGGGTCCCTGTCCAGCTGCTTCCTCTGTCTGGAGGGGGCCAGAGGGTCAGCGACAAGGCTCCCTGTGACACTGAATTATCTGCCTGAGTGTGATTGTGCCTGCTGGGAGGGACGCTCAAGATTGTGCGAGCGTCTGTGTGTGCATGTGTGTGTACATATGAAAAAAATATTTATGCAGGGATTTGCTTCAAGCACATCTTTGTTTCTCAAGGTTTAATATTCATCTGCTGCGTGTCAACACGGTGCCAGTGTTCAGCTGAAATGCTGACACAAGTAATCTTAGCGTGCCCCTTTAAAGATACTGCCCCATAGAGGGAGCTCTGACTGTTTACTAATGTAACTCAAGCTCTGGTGGATGAAAAGCTGCTTCTGATTTAAGCAGTGTTAACAAGGTTAAAGCTGAAGATTGTGGATTCACACCACCTCGAGTTTAGTACAAGGGTCTCTGTCTTTGTTTTTCTTCTCAAGGGCAGACAAAGTCCAGCATCATGCCTAACCACACTCTCCTTATATAGTACCAAAGTTTGATCTGCATATTATGTGAAGTACACAGATACATCCTGTATGTTGCTTTCACTGTCGTACTTTGAGTTGTGTCAGGGGACCAGAGTTTCAAAGAGATGACCAGGCAGAGGTGTATATCATTATCATGCTGAGTGGGCACAAAGCTGGGAGTGAGGCAGGAAGAGATAGAGATCGGAAGAAACGGACAACAGACAGCTGTGCTGAGCTATGCAGCACCACAGAGTCAGGCTGTGGGCTGTCAGCAGGGCTGAGGTGTGTCTGCTGCCTCCGTCACAGAACACGGGGACAGAACACAAGTGTATTGGCTTTATGTTGCAACAGTATGTTAGCTAGATAGCTGGTTTATCGTGGTCAATATCTGATGTTACATGGGCATAAATATTTATAACATAAAGTTACATGAGTAATTACTGTGGCAAAGGACACTTGAATTTTTCAGTGTGATTTTGAGTCAAATATTTGAGCATTTTCAATATGTAATGGAAATAAATGACAAAGTAAAAAGCTACACTGTAAAAATAAATCAGGAGGTTTAACTTTAATACTAACGTTCAATTGCTGCCTAAATATTTAAGTCAAATCAACTTGCATTTATTAATTGTTTGAGTTTAATCTGCTGAGTTTAGTTTAGCTTTGGATTGATAGCTGCAAGTTCACTTGATTGTGTTGCACTTGTTGTTTCAACTTAACAATGAGTTCAAAATATGGAAAACCTAACATGCATTCTGCTCACTTCTCCCAATAAGTGATCTCAACTTAATTTTATTAGTGAGTAAAGATAAACTACAAGGATGCTTTGTTTTAACTTACAAATTTGAGTTACAACGAAAGACCATTTTTGAGGCAAAAATGTCACTTTTTATTTTTTGTTAAAAATTAACATGTTAATATAAAAGAACCAGTCACACTTATACACAACCATCTGTTTACTTGCATACAGGCAGGCCTCAGATTTGTTTGTTAAAAGGCTCCTCCAGTGTCTAATATTGTTCTGCACATATAGTGTGTCCTACATTGTCGGAAACATGGTGGAAAGTAGAAAAAAAATTATCAGAACCTATACAGCAGAACCAGAGTTGTCATCTTTTTTCATTCTTCTTCCTTGTCAAAATTTGGCAGCCATATTACCCACAAGGCAACTCAACCACTGACTGTTCAGTCAGACATTCACGTGTTATGCTAGTTGCGACTAATGTCGCTCTGAGCCCTTAGCCTTAAACAAAGATTAGAGAGAGAATAAGATTAAGAGATACATAAGCCTGGTAATTTTTGCAGTGTGTCTCGCACTGTCAGCACTTTCATTTTGGCTGATCCAGGATGTTGAATAGTCATCAGTGATGGCAAAGTCCATCAGTGGGATGAAATCACTGTGATTGGCAGTTTAGCTTAGTGCATGAGAAGAAAAACGGAAGTAAGAAAAACCATCTGACTAAAGTCAAGAAGGCATGAGAGAAAAACAGACTTGCTATATCAGGTTCTTTTTTTGCCTTTTGAGCTCTTTAAAAGAAACAACTCGTAATTGGCTCTGTTATTGTTCACTAGCGCAAGGTAAATATCCTTTGTTCTTTCAAAATTAAGATGTGTTCTTAATGTGCTAACTGGCTAGCTTGGATCTTGAATCCATCCTTTGTTTCCGGTTTCCTTTTTGGAATAACGAATACAGACTATTGCCTTCTGCTGGTTTTGGAGAATTTGTGCTAGTTGGCTGTTGGTTGTAGTCTTTGGGTGACGTGAGACAATGCAACAGTCAGTGTTTGTCACCGCTAGTTTGTTAATGTCAGTTTGGTGTGTCCAGGCCTTAACTCCACACCCCCAGATTTTGTTTCATTTTGAAACTTTTAGTCTTCAGACCCGACTGACCCTGCTTCAAGTGACTTGAGGCAGTTCATCAGACTTCACTCAGCTCCCTCTGGAGGCACAAAAGGCTTTTTACAACTTTCTTCACATATGCAGTTGTGCAACAACACTCGTAAACAGATTTTCATGTATAAAATCATTAAGTTTATGGTGTATGTAATGAAAATTACATTAAAATTACTTTTAGAATTTTTAGATTAAATTGCTTTCTTTTGTTTAAAATGAATAATCTGTGGTGGGGAGGTTTGGCACCTCTCACTTCTCATGCCATTTTGCATTTGGCTATAACTCCAGATCCAGTTAAGTAGCATTTATGACTTCCTTGGTGTCCAAACCCTCGGCAAACCAGCCTACAAATTCTTTCTTTTGTTGCTTCTCTGCCACAGTCAGTGTGTGTATGAGCCTTAAAGACAAGGGCTTCTCCAAACTACTGTAATCATCCTAAAGTGACAGAATTAGCAGAGCAAATTACACTGATAAAGTGCTCATTATGTTAAGTTAATGAACAGTGGCTGTAGGTTTATTGTCTTGGGCTTGTTTTCATATGTTTACCAAGAGCCACAGCGATGAGTCAAAAAAGCAAAGTTATCAGATTTTTGTTGAATAATTATCAAATGCTTTCTCGGCAATTTAGATATTCAGAGAAGATCTGAGTAGATTTGGACGTAGTAGGTTTGGACGTTAATTTCACAATGTGCACAGGACATTTTGATCAGTGTATTACTTTGAGAGGATGATGATGTTTATTATTATTACTATTATTATTTGTGGTAGTAGTAGTGGCAATAGTAGTGGAAGTATTATTATTATCATTATCATTGAAATGTTTTTTTTTTTTTTTACCTCAGCATGCGATCTTTATTCTTACCCTTGCTACTGTATTTCCCAAAACTGTTGCACAAACAAAATAAAGGAGTTAAGCAAGAGGAAGATGAGAAATAACTGGAGGGGGCAGAAGGGACAAGAGGGAACTGGAGTGGAGAATAGTTGAATATGGGGCAGAGACGGGAAGACAGGCAGTATCTGTTTGCTTGATTCCTTAGTTCATTTCAGGTTAAT
This sequence comes from Epinephelus awoara, assembly GCA_035609425.1. NCBI lineage: Eukaryota > Metazoa > Chordata > Actinopteri > Perciformes > Serranidae > Epinephelus > Epinephelus awoara. The sequence goes on from CM069294.1 coordinate 26,780,459, forward strand.
TGAATCCTTTAAAAGCTCAGAGACACGTGAAAGAGGAGAGCGGGAGGTATGGGTAAAGAGAGTAAGAGAACCGCCCGTCACTGGTAATGGCCTGGTTTGTTTGTTTTCATATCCATGGTAGGGAACGTGACCCAAAAGTAAACTTGGGTCAGGCGCTGCAGCATTACTCTGACAGCCAAATGTCTCTTTTAGTGCAGTCTGCAAACAAAAATATCTCTGTCCTAAAGACGCACCACCAGCGGGGGGTCACTAATGAAAACTTATGTGGCCTTTATCACGCTAAACTTTTGCTTGTCAGTAACTAAGTCGAAGCCATATCAATCACACTGCTGCGTGAATTCAACCATGCCTCAGTTCTCCTCCTCCTCTCTTTGCATATTTCTGTTCTGTTGATGAATCCTGTTTTCTTCCCTCACTCTCCCTCCTCTCCCATCCACTCGTGTTGCCGTTAGCTGATAAGGGAATTGCTCCTTTCATTGACGGATCCTTTCATTCGCTCCTTTTAATCAAGCCTGTTAGTACTTCTTAATTAAGACATCACAGTCGCGTTTGATCACACTTGCTTTTCTGTGTGTGTGCGTGTAAGAGAGAGGGAGGGAGCATGAAAAAGAGTAGGGATACTCTACCAGTCCCTATTCTGTGTGTGAAGATGACTGAACAGCTTCAAGTGGGGCAGATACACCTCCTCCAACTCTGTTCTGCCAGCCCTTGAGGCTTGTGGTGTGTACATCTCCCAAGCCAACAGGCGTCAACCTCCAGAGATCCATACTAGACAGATGGTATTGGAGGCTGGGTAGGACGGCTATCGAGCTCCCTACTGTCAGTTTGTTGTGATGATCACACACACCAGGCTGTCAATACTCACAGTCCACTAATCAAAGAGGAGGGGGAAAAAACAACCCGACACAAAGACTATTTAGAAGGCAAAACTAAACTTTTGCTGGATTTCATTAAAGAAGTGAGACTGTGAACTTCTACACACCAGAAGTTACATTTGTGCATGTTTGCTTGTGTAAACACAGTGTGTGACGGTGAAGCTGAGGGTCTTGCAGGTACATTAGCCTGCCTTTGGCTTTAGTGTTTTTTCCCCCCCTAAAGGCAGTCAACACTATTCTTCCCTTTAATGGTGCGGGTGGGTGGGAATATGTTTAAGTACGAGGCGGGGGGGGGGCTCTGCTGCACATACAGTACACTCACTGAGGGTCCTAATGGAAAGCTATGGGACCTCTATCCTCAGGCAGGGAGTGATGCATAGAGGGGAGTGTGGGGAGGGGGTGACAGAAGCCTCAGTCTGACAGGCCTGACCTATATCCCTCTTTGCTTAATAGAGAGAGAGAGAGAGAGTAATTGGTAGACACACATTTGCAGGGGCGCTTTCTTTCTGGATAGTGTTTTCTGTGGTCGATATATGGAGCAGGAAGCGAGGGTGTGGAGTTTCCCTCGTCGCTTCTGTCTCTTGTTTGACACCTTTGGAAAAGACCCAAGTTAATAAGACAAGTCTTGTCTTGACACACAAAAAAATGTCTGTGTCATTAGCATGATGCACAATCCAATGGCTGCATAACCAAAAACGAACTAAACTGTGTGTCTGTCTTTCTCTCTGATGGTCAGTCAATTAGTCAGTCAGTTGGTGTGTGTGTGTGCTTGTGAGTCAGAGAGATTAAGGTACAGTGTGTGTGTGTGTGTGTGTGTGTGTGTGTGTGTGTGTGTGTGTGTGTGTGTGTGTGTGTGTGTGTGTGTGTGCGCGCGCGCGGTCCCCCTGGCATGTCCTGGATCCTGTAGCGGGATACGCAGCCCTTTCTGCCTGGTTTACTGATGGGGGCTGTTCGGCTTCCAGACAATTTAGCAAAGGAAACTCTGCACAACAAACATAAACAGACACAGACTGATCCAGGCAATAACAGAGAGAGCATACACAAAGAAACACACAAACACAGACAGTGACACACGTGTAGATATGCAAACAAAAGACATAGTAATTATCATACATGAAGGGCATGGATGAGTACGCACCACATGGATGATTCAGATGACACTTTGCCACCTACCCGAGTCCCGTCTCTTATTCCTATACAATTGCTCTTTCTCTCTCTTTCTCTCTCTCTCTCTCTGTACGCTTCCCCATTTTCTAACTACAAGCTGAAGATTCTCCTCTCCGGATTAGCGCTCGCAGCTTCCCTTTCTCTCAACAAGCAGCCCATTTGCCCCTAAGGTAGAGGAGGGCAGGGGCAAAGAAAGGGAGAAGAGAAAGGAAGGAAAAAAAGAGAGGTCAGGATGGAAAACAACTTAGATCCTTAGAGCGGGACATGGGCCCGAGTGGTGATGGAGAGCTGGCATGGGGAAGCAGAGCATTGCGTGCGTGTGTGTTTGTGTTCCTCTTCGGTCACTGTAGTTCAAAAGCTGAACCGCGTCCAAGCCTTGGTAATGATGCAGCCGGCCACAACAGACTACAATAACCAACAGTCTATGGCTGGCCAATTACTGTCCGCCGCAATTATATTTCCAATTCAGAGGTAACAGGGGAAAGTGGCCCAACTCAACTAATCATTTCGAGCAATTACTTTTAAAACTAATTAGAATGTCAGGTTCGGCTGTGCGTGCCTGAGCTTGGGGGAGGTTTTTGTTTGTGTTTTTGTTGCTGTTTTCACTTTGTCAAATGGGTGGACTTGAAAGGAGAGAGCAAGAGGAGGGGGCAATATCAGCAACAGTGCAAGCCAAACATCAACCACAGCCATGGATTGAGAGACTTGGTCATTATGGGAGTTTGGTGAGTCCGGGGGAATCCATTGTGCAAGAGAGAATGCTGTGTTCATTCTGTTGATGTCGGGCACTTTGCTCGACTGGTTAAAAGGAGTTCTTGGTGATGTCAGCGGAAATGCTGTGAGAGAGCAAACAGCCCATAGATCTGCTGAGCCTCTGAACTGAAGAGAGAGAGACGGATGTGAAGGAGACACTTTGTCATAGAACATCATCAATCTGTTTTAATGCCAGTTGCAAAGAAGACTTTAAAGGAATTCTTCATACACACAGTGATCATTTGTATATTAATTAGTCATGCTGTGTGAACTCTAGATGATTTGCTGTTAAATGCAGTTCCCAATCAATAAATAAATCAATATGTTCGCCTTTTGTTAATGGAAGCTTGTGAGAAAAACAAAGTTTTCTTTCCTACTTGATAAACAAATTGTCATTTTGTGGGTGAAGTATTCCTTTAAATGATTTCAAGATCAGCCGAATGGAAGGTTGTCCTGCAAAGGTCACGTACCAGTGAGTTTGAGAAGATCAGAGTATGCACGACACTTGCATATTAAATTATGCACTTTACCTGGTGAACTCCCAGGATGGCCCTGTAAACAATGCTCTTTAATTATTGCAAGAGTGCATATCAGTAAGGCTGAGTCTTTACCGCAGTGGCCCGGTTTCGAGCTCAGCCTTGGCCCTTTGCTACATGTCCTTCATGTATTGTCCCTATCTAAATAAAGCACAAAATGTCTAAACAACAATTTAATTGTAGTGTTAAATGAGTTTGTTTGTATCATGACAATGTCATGAAATCGAGTTGTGTGCTGCAAACATTTGTTTTAAAAATGAAACAAATTAAAACATAACCAAAACCTCACTTATAAAAAAATGAAGAGTTTAGACTGATTAAATGGATGAAAGTGGAACACAGTTCTTTGCTTTCAGCATCAGTTAGATTATGTTATGTGAATTTACATACATATACAATATTATCATTCTATTTAACATGACAGATTTGCGAGATCCCTTTGACTGCACAGGTATGTAAGTCAGTGTTGTTGTAAAGACCACAGAAACCAAGACCATTTCTTGACCAAGACCAGGGTGTATCAAGACCTCGAGAAGACTGAGTCTTTTAGGGGCCGAGACCGAGTCAAGATCAGACCGGACCAGACCAGTGCGAGTGCTGCATGAAAATGCAGCCCTAGGCAGACCTCAAATTGATCTGAAAGACCCACATTCTCAGAAAAACACCCACAGAAAACAAAAGAAAATTCCTCTTCATTCACCTCTTTGCCATATACAAGTTGTTTAAGTGTACCACGAAAAATGTCTTGATAAAATAATCAAAAGACATTGCAGAGGAGAATAGTGTGGGAGTTTTCCTTTGTTTTCTATGATCAAACAAATTCAAACAAACACTAAGGAGATGAACTTTGCTCCTTTTTTTGCACAAGCAATTGGTGATATCCTTGTAGTTGTGGTCTTGACTGGTCTTAAAATAAAATTCTGAGTCCTCTTTGTCCGAGACAGAGACAAGACCTAGGAAAAATATGGTTGAATCCAAGACAAGACTGATAGAAGTTAATTAAAAACAACATGCAATAATTCTGATCACTCTCCACAGAGAACTGTTGTACTGTATGTACTCCTTTCATCCACTCAGAAGTTCTATATTGAAAGCAACTTTACAGTAACACTGGTAATGAATGAGCCACGTCACGTCACAGACAGAGAGATTTAACAGACATGCTGTGCAACTGACTCAAACTGTTTAAAGGAGCATTTCCAAAAGCTGCTGCTTAAAAATACGACAGCGCACCAGAGTGTGGGTGCATGTTGAATGTGAGTGTGCCAATGTTTCCAATCGGAAAATCTGCAAGATGGGCTGTGTTATATATTTTATGAGTCTTGGGGTTTCTTTTTATACCATACCACTCCCAGACACGCAAATACCTGCTATACATACAGCTGCTTAAGACACACACACGCACACACGGTGACTTGTAAATGTAAAAAGCTTGCTTTAAAAAGAAGTGCATGACCCACCTCAATAAGACTGATTCATCCAATAATGCACAGCGGTGTTACGGCAACTCACGCAAGTCTGGTAGACACGTGTAGTTATTCAATGTAGATAATAAAAATATTAAATATTGTTGTTTAATGTGATTAATTTGCATTCTTTGGATGATAATATTGTACATTTTATGTAACCTTCCTGGTGACTCTGTCATACATCAAAAAAGAGTTTGTTAATTATTCTTGTTTCTTGCTTTGCATTTCACGTCCATCATAACGAATGCACTGTAGATCTTACTGTTTATTTTAATCCTAGAAATTTGCATTATTCAGTGTTTGCTTCGGGCCATGGGTGTCCAAATATACACACATGTACACGTGCTTTACACAACCAAACACAAACACACATAAATGCCTCTGGTAGCTGTCATAACAGACAACCCCTGATGGAGTGATGTCTCATTAATAGACAGCTCGCAGCAAAAGAATGGCGTTACCTCTCCCACTTTTCCCGGGCCATGGTGACAGTCCTGCTTTTTTTCAACAGGCAAGTGTTTTCTTCCCTGATCCGTCGCTCAGACACATCCTCACTGTAATGAAGGGTTGTAAAATGTAGTGGCATCTAGTGGTGAGAAATGCAGATTGCAGCCGGCTGAAACTTCTCCAGGTTAGAATTCCTTAAGTGTTCATTGTTCAGGATTAAGATTGTGACGTTCAGGAGGTTTTTACTAGCTGTGGAATTATCCGTAGAGGTCTCTTCCTGTAAAAAAAACATAGACTTGGTGATTTAAAACTGTAAAAACACTGAATAAAGCAGTTTCATATTAAAAAATCTGTGTATTTCCAATGCTTTCATTGAGGAGAGGCTGCTATCTACAGTGACAGGCTTGACAATGCGAATGGCCCTGTCTAGAACCAGTGTTTGGTTTGTCTGTTTCTCAGCTACTGTAGAAACATGGCGGTGCAACATGGTGATCTGCATAAACGAAGACCTGCTCCCTGTATAGATATAAACGACTCATTCTAAGGTAATGAAAACACAATGATTCTTATTTTCAGGTTATTATACACTTAGGAAAACATAATTATATTATATTATTACTGATATATCCCCTAAATCCGACACACTGGACCTTTAAGGTATGACAGTTAACAAGTTGTTATCAGCCAAAGGAATTTAATCTACTCCACTCCTCTGTAAAGAAGAGAACAAGTTTCCTGTTAGATCACTGTCACACCCTAATTGACTAAATGTTTTAGGAAATTCAGTATGACAGCATGGAGTCCAATAAAGCTGTTTAGCCTGAATACTCACAGTGTGAGGCTCTGCATGTGTGCTGTATCGTGTTTCTGAAAATAGTTTTATTGTGAAATGAAATTAACAAATTAATCCATCTTTTTTTGTTTTATACAAACCAGGTATTCAAAGTAGCAAAATATCTGACAGTCCACATGACAAACACCTTCCATGTGGTGCCATTTGAGATGATTTGTAGCATTTACCCAAAGTTCATACCTATGTTTAATTACTTTATGATCAGTGCCTTTTGTTATGTCAAAATTCTACTTTGTGTAAAAAGAAAAGGGTTCTGTTATCTTCGTAGAGGTACTAAAACACAAAATACATGCACTATTTGTGCATGGAATAAATGGAGACTTGAACCTGTTGAATGAACTTGTCTTTCTTAGGTTATTCAGCATTTATTTCTCCAACATTATTGAAACTGGTTTCTCCTATAAATGTGGAGGTCTTCAGGTGGGCACTTGTATCAGTTATTGTTCGAAGCGTCAGTCAGTCACAGAGTTACCTGGTAATTCATTGTTCATCTCTCTTCTATGCAGCTTATTTGTTTTTGTTTGTGTTTTTTTTTTTGTAGAATTGATGGATGGATGATTTAGACTCAAAGTCACAAATTAAACAAATTGTGAGGGGAACGCACTTTATTCTCATAACAATTTGTTTCATGCCATTGCACAGTCGTGTAATTATCATTGTGGTAATTAGTAATTAGGTAAAAGGGATCCACAATTGTTGATTGTTATTTGTTATCTAATGCACTAAGGGACGAGAGGAGGAATAGTTGGACAGAATGTTCTGATGTTTGCATCCTACTTTTGTGTGGCTGTTGTCTTTGCTGATATGCAATTAGCTGACCCATTAAAATGCCTTATTATTTACAGCTACACATCTGTAATTGATGTTTGCCTTCATTGGTGCCCCGACCGATCCTTGTTGGAGCATCATGCTCATTATGTTCACTGCGAGGATCTCCAGGCTGGAGATTAGAACCAGAGTTTTCTGGAGTGTGCACACTGTGAAGGAGAGGAGTCGAGATGGAAGAAAGAGAGACACATAGAGAGGAGGGGCAGAAGCAACCAAAAGTGGAAAAAGAGGAGAGGTACTTTGATTGACAGTTGTCTGGCCTGGTGCCTGCTGAGGTTGTTCCCCCCGTCGACTGCTATTATCAGCAGAAGGACTTCCCCATCGCTTTGGCAGGGACTGTGTCACCCCTCTCCCCTGGAGGATGCTATCCTATTTGGGAGGAGATGAATAGGGGTCCCCTCACCCCGTATGAGGTCTCTCTGGACAGAATCTTTACAGAGGGAGCACAGTGGAGTAAACAGGCTTTATGTCAATACCAGCATCTCCGACATCATAGCAACCACTGGCCCTCCAATGGTCGGGTTTCAAACTGGTCCATTTGGAGAATATGTGATGTTGCTGTGGAAGAAGGGCCCATCTAAATTACTCTCCTCCACTTATTATTTTACAAGTCTGAGATAATATAAGACATTACACAAAAATCCTTAGTAGGCTTAAAGGAGTAGTTCACATTTTCTGAAGTGGGACTGTATGGGGTACTTATCCACGGTCTGTGTATTACAACAGCAGATTTCAGTCAGCATGCGCTCAGTTTGTAGAAACAGCAGATCGCTGACAAAAAAGCTAAGCAATGTATTGGTTTGGACAGGGGCAGTAACAAAACCTATCTTAGCCACCTAAGAAAATTTCCACCTGAAAACACAGTTTAAGTGCATGCTATATTAAGAGTATTTTCACCACTTAACCTTCTCGTCAGACAGACTGTTCTGGTGGGGAAGCCCTTAATAGCTTCAGTTCCCCATCTCTGCTCTTGTTAAAGCCACCAGACTCTATTCAAAGAAATAATAATATTGGCCCGCTGAACACAGAAGCTCCTGTTCCACTGCTGCCCCAATCACTTAGTTAGTTTTGTTATTCTGTGACTTTGGTGAATCTGAACTCACCCTTTTAAACACCAGAGTCACACAATAACACAAACCAACTGATCGAGGCAGCAACTGACCAGCAGCTCCTGTGTTCAGTGATGTTAAATTACTGTTTTTCTCAATGATGTCTGGCTGTCGAAAGAGTCATAATGGCTTCAGTTCCCCATCTGAAATGGCTGTCTGACGGCAAGGTAAAGCAGTGAAAATATTCTACATATACGTAGAGTACACTTAAACTAATATTGATTTGTTTTATAGGTGGGGCTTTTTTAGGTGTTTTGTTGCTGCCCCCACCTACAGCTGTACATTGCTCAGCTTCTGTGTCCCACTCCTGTCTGCTCTGCAAACTGGGGTCATGTCGACTGACGTACTGTATATAATACAGTGACTATGATGATGATGATTTTGATGATGATTTCTTTATTTTGTTTCATGTGCAAAAACATGTGCCTGACCCTCATAGGTTTGCAAGACACCATAACAATGATGTTGCCATGCACAGTCCAAAGCACATGTTATTTTAATGCTCAGTCTTCAAACAAAATTCTTTGCCTTCTGTCCCAGGCCTGAAACAAAACTCAAATTTTTCATGATCAACCAACCAGAAGAAATCAGCTTAAATAGAGGTCATTTTGCTGAAAAGTACATCCCTTATGTCTTCACATACAGAACAGTAAAACAAGAAAAGACCCTCATTCCTGTGGGGTGGCATGGATAAGTACCTCATACAACCCCAGTTCAAAAAAATCTGAACTATCCCTTTAATACACTATTTGGAATAATTAATTAAAAATATATTTATTGAGTTTCTGACTCAAACAAGTGTTTATAATTTCTCCACCTGTGGATTTACCGCAACACTGTTGTCAGTGGTTCAGAAACAGGAATTACAACAGCTGTCTGTCACGATGAGGTTTAGCTAAGCTCAAAAGGTATGAGATCTTGAAAGCAATCTTGGAATTAAAGTGCGGTGAAAGGGTGTGAGACTACATAGCCGAGCAGCTCGGTGTTCGTTTGTGTACCGAATGAGTCATTATGGTATGAATTTACAATATCTTGGTCAGCATTAGTCATTCAGTTATGGTAATTAAAAAACTCTTTGAGTGATTTTGACATGCAACTGATGGAACAGCTTGTCACGACATTTGTCCCCACTTTAGCATTTAAAGCTGCGTGTCTGAGAGTATTTGAGGTGCGCTGTTAATTTCTAAAGGAATGCAGACAGCTCACAGACAACACACAGACAGCTGCACTGTTGGGTGATTGGCATGTTCAATGCACTGTGTGTAATACAAGTAAATCCTTCACTTAGGCAGGTGTGTGTGCGTGCGTGTGTGTGTGTGTGTGTGTGCGCGCGCACGCACGTGTGTGTGTGTGTGTGTGTGTGTGTGTGAGTGTGAGAGAGAGAGAGAGAGAGAGAGAGAGCAAGAGAAAACACAAGAGACGCTGAGAGAAAGAAAGTGTGTGTCTAGGTGTCATGGACAGGTTTATTAAATTTTGTTCTTCTGACAACATCCCTGCAGCGGTGGGTGTGGAGAGCCTCTTGACTCACTCTTAAATTTACATGTGTTGTTCTTTCTTACTCTTGGATCTGCGGTGAAAAAGGCCACCAGGAGGGAAAGTCTCAGACAGACATGTGAGCGCATATGCTTGCAGTTTCGAAGTCCGTATCTAATATTATCAAACATATGATTTTCTACCATTGAAGAGCCATCTGGACAAATGCTATGCTTTTATCTGCAGTATTGTGGCCCTAATGTGGTTAGTGAGTGTGATAAATACAGAGGACAGTATCCCTGGTGGGAAACTATAGAGATGTATTGTACACTTTATGTTTACCAGGACACCTGAACCCACTCACCTATACTGGCATCTCAGCTCTCAGCCTACAGCAGCCTATAGCTGACCAGATTTGGATCAAGCAGCAACTCTTTTTCCTACACACACACACACACACACGCGCGCGCGCACACACACACACACACACACACACACACACACACACACACACACACACACACACAAGCACACTTCACTTCTTCACTCTCAATTTAACCCTGGTGTGTGATGGGGCCCATGGTTAGGCTCCTTGCGGGTGTTAATGGCCAATGGAGCAGATATCGTAATGAGTGATCAATCTAGTTGCTTGCCGTCACAGCAACACATTAGCCATTCATACAGATTCAGTCCACTCGCCCAAGCAGAAGATCTGGATGCATATTTAATGTTTATCTTTTACAGATCTCGTTTAAACGGACCTGTTCGTAAAGCAAAGTCTTTGAAAAGGTGGCAAAGTCCATGTGAAGCCAGCACCCGCCCAACGGAATCAAACAAGTTTGCACTGGATCTCTAAGAAGTGATGCTCCTCTTTTTAATGAAGAAGCAAAAAAAAAAAGAAATGAAAAAAAACTTCTGCCTCTGTGAATGATAATGAGGTGATTATTACGATCTGTTGAAACTATCTTGCAATTAACACTAAAGCTTGCAAAAGGTGCATTACATCAATTAAATGAGACCTAAAAAAAGTGTGGCAGGAGATGAAAGAGAGCTGATGCATATAATGTCAGGATTGAAACGCATGAGGAGAATCACAGCAACCCAGGGAGATCAGGAGAGTCGCTGAGAGTGTCTGCTTTTAAGTACCTCAATCATGCACCTGTCACTCCGTTTCCTCACGTAGACATCAGTGTTTACCAAAATGAGGGCTGACAGAAGACATCAGAGCTGCTTTGTGTGCAAACAGCTTGTGCGGACAGCCTCATGGAGCCAGCCACTTCTCGCACGCTGATGCATTTTTTAGGTTTTACGATCATGCAAGATCCCATTTAAAGCTATCTGAAGCAGGAGAAACTTACACTTGTCAGGAAGTCATTTTGTGTCAGTTTGCTGAGACAGCACGGGCACAAGACATTTGTGTGCACACTTCTCCTACCATGCCTCGCTGGCAGGCTAATTGTAATTATTATCTCAGGCCAGTGAAATACAGTATGAAACACACGAGGGTATCTCTGTAAGTTAAAATAACCCTGAATACATTTGCAATGGAAACCCCCATTTCCGAAAGCTCAACAATTGCAGCATCATGCATCCCAAGTCACCCGAACAAAGTCTGAAAGCAGGTTTCAGGCAAGGCTGGTTCCAATTCAACTGTGATAAATGGGCAGATAAGACAATCAGTGCACACCGTGACATAGCGCAGCGTTAGCTGTCAGACCAGCACTCTGCTGGGGAGTCCAGGTGCACCCACGGCCCTGCAGCCAAGGAAGGAGGGAAGAGCAAGGGCACGAGGAGGCGTCTTGCAGCCTGTGTGTATAAATACCCAAACTACAGTATAAAAGGTAACTCCACTGTCAACCACGTGCGTGTTATTGAGGCCTGTAAACATGCAGTGATAAATATTTTTGGGATAATTAAAACCAGAGTGTATTAAGGACTTATATCAAGATACACTGCTCATATCCCAAAAGCCAGGATGGAAAACAGGCCTGCAGTTGAGAAACCTGTACCTGTGTGAAGTGGTGAGTTGGCGCGATACCTAAATACCATTTGCCAGTGACTGACAAATGTAAACTGTGTGCTTGGCTGGCTGAAGAGTGTATGAATGGGGGCAGGCTGTTTGAAGTGCTTCTGGTGTATTGTTGTGGGAAATGTCTACATGTGTACATGATTCACTGTCTCCAAAGGGTGCCAAGGCACAGCAGGGGAGTGCCCACGTTGCAGTTCTCTCATCTCCAGGATACAATAATGAGTCTAATTGTGTGTCGCTCACTTGTACACACCATGCGGCTGTTATTGCCTCTTTTTCTAGCTTGCTCTCAGTGTCGGAAACAGGCGCCGCTCCGCACGCAAAGCTCCCATCAACCTAAAACCAAAACACCTTGCTCCATATAACACACGCCTGAAATACTTCAATGTAGATGAGTTCATGGATGCGATGATGCTGCTTTTATTGCCCTCAGCACTGTGATGACTTCACCTTTGTGTCATGTACAGTAACTGCTGCATCCTCATGGACAAAGTATTTTTTATGTTGAACAGAGATTTAACAGAATGACTTTTTTTTACTCCACAAGGTCAGGCTGGAGTTTCATTAACACAACATTAATTGGTAATATATTTCTAAAACATTGGTTAAAAGATGCTTCCCTGTTAATGTGGAGTTCAGTGGATGTAAGGTTGTGAGTTTTGTGTAAATAGAGATTTTTCTGACAACAACTTAAGCTTTTTGCAGGATCAAGCACACACAGCATGGCCCTGTGGCAACTTCTGGGACATGAAATATTTCATGTAGTATTGAATATTTTGTGCTGCACTCAGAGAGCAAGGTGGATGATCAGCTTTTAGCAGCAGTCATATTTTACTGTGGATGAAGACATGAGATTTTTTGTGAAGTTGTGCAGGCTGAAGCACAGAGAGACCAGTTTAGGAGGTTGATATGACAATACTGCCACCTAGAGGCGCAGGGAGGACTGAAGCAGGAGCACTGACTAAACCTCTTCTCCTGCTACAGTTGATGACAAAGGCCAGTGTTCAGCTAAATGCATGTGTAGCTGCCATTTCACGGCATTAACACCATATCATCAGCGTGAATTCGAGGCTATATTTGTGTGCATTTGTGTGCACCTGCATATGCTCACCTCTCTGTTGTGTTTATCAAAAGGATAGGATAGAAAGAGGCATCTCTAGCTACATTATGGTTACATCAGGTGGGTCATCCACCGACTGTCATCTCCATTGAATCCCATCTGGCCCGCAGAAGTAACCCGGCACATGCTGACCTGCTCTCATTTGAGATGCGGGACATGACTATAAAGAAAAGGAGAAGCGGAGGAGGAGAGAGGGCTCACCTGTGAACCAGAAATGCCCCGTTCAGGTGGGACCTGTTTTGACCTGTTGCCACGGGGACCCTAATATAAGAGGTGAAGGGGGGGGGAGTGGCCATCTGGTGTGTGTTTGTCAGTGGATGTGTGTGCTTTTGTTTATGTAGCTATCAAAAGGCATTAAGAGGCCAGTGGATTTATTTTTTTTAAGCAGCTGTTACCATAAACAACATGAAATTATGATAAACAATTTGAACTTGTGAAAATATGCCATTGTATTCATAATGAAAACACATAGCATACAACTTGATACATACATTTGACATCTTTATGTGATACATTTTTTAAATGTATGTAACTCCCTTAGTAATGGACAGGCATGAGCACATGCTTCATTTTGGCTTTGGAGATGAAACATAGGGTCTTGGGGTCTTCCAGTAGACATTTTGAGCATCAAACACTGATTTCCTGAATTCTAGTGATTTTTATGCACCAAATTGTCCCTTTTCTGCATCAATTTGTGGTGTAAATGTCTTTAATTTTTCATGTTTTCATGTTTTTTATAAAGGGGTACAAATGCACATATTCTAAATATCAGGAGGGTTGTGTCCCCAGCATCCCCCCAGATATCTTCGCCTATGGGGAGTGGACATATGTAAAACTCAGCTCACAACATATAGAGCTTGTCATTTAAATCTTCAAGACTGAGTTGAACTGTTTAAACACTAAATACTTTACATCATCTTATGTGTATTTAGATTCTGAAAAACTGAATCCGATATTAAACTGTGATGGGAGCTGAGGGCTGTGGAGTGTTTCAGTAGGCAGGGTATGAGTAAGGGAGCACAGACGGAATATAAAGCTGATGAGCTTGCCTCTTTAACCATGTATTATTTCATGCAACCCTGCTTGACACGGTGTATCACAGCAAACATGCTGTAGCTGTTTATTCTGTGTGTCATTTGCATTTAGGTGATATATGAACCACAGATGTGGGGACCTGCAGTGTAGACAAAGTGTTTGTGTGCATATGTGCATAACCTTTGACCTATTGGTTTTTTTGTAGTTCTAGTTTAATCATTAGTATACATTTTATCATCAGTATTGACTTTGCCATAGCATGATGATAAATTTTGGAAATCCTCTGACAATGACAATAATGTGATCCTCTATTTCTTACAGTCAAAGGTCGGCTGCTTCCACGATTGTAACAATAACAGTCACAACAAAATCACACAGACTAATCTCAACCATAACATACACAGACTCAGACAGGGAATGACCTTTGTTGTTTATACGGAGGAGCTGGTTGTCTGACAATCCACACTCGCGCACGCAAACATATGAGCATGCACAAACATATACGGACACACACTTACCTCTTGAGAGTATCTGAAAAAAAAAAATCTAATTGGGATTTAAATTGGTTAGAGGCCTGGGGGCCTTGTTTGGCTGCATGGTTTGTCTGTCCCCTGTTTCTTTCTCTCTAAGGTCATTTAGAAAGTGCTTGTTTAGGGATGAGTGATTAGCGGAGATGTCCACGGGCTTCCTGCTAATCTGAGGCTTCCTGGAAAGGCAGGGTAGACCTGCTACAGTGGCATGGCTGAACAGCGGAGGCTCCAGGGGCTTTGCCATCCAATACAGTGGGGATTCTGCTGTGGTTGTGAGCTCAGTGAATCAGTGTCATGGAGGCTTTTGTGTTTAAATGGCATGTGTTGTAATGCACACATTAAGAATTAAAGTCTCTAAGTTGAGGTATTTCAACAGTATTTCATTCTCTAACCCAGACCCTCTAATACCAAGAGACAACATGTTATCACATTTAAACGACGGCATTGAACACACACACACACACACACACACACACACACACACACACACACACACACACACACACACACACACACACACACACGCACACACACACACACACACATTTATGCACACGCAGGCTCGCACATGCACACAAACAGACAAGCATTCGATGTAACAAAGTCCTCTGTTGACCCTGACATCCAATTTAACAAACACCAGTTTAAAGTCCTGTTGACAAGAAGCAGGAAGCGAGAAGAGAAAGAGGATATGACATGAGGAGAAATCGGCTCCTTCTGTTCCTTGTCACTCCATATTATTGAAGACTTACCCAACATGCACCTGGGGGAATCAGTGTCTGTCCACCCGAGTCTCTCTGTCTCATGTTGCTCTGCTTCTCTCTAACACACACACACACACACACACACACACACACACACACTAACGCACACACATATTCCCTCTCTTTCCTCTCTCCTTCTTTTCCTCCCAGTCTTAATCAAATGTGCTCCTACTGTACACTCTCTTTTTTTTTTAATCTTTTTTTTTTTTTTTTGTCTAAGTGTTTGGGCTCCAACGGGTCCAGTGTGGGCATGTATGTCAGCCTGTGTATGTTTATACATATGTGTACATGTGTGAGCAGATGTTTGCTCGGGGCAGTCTCGCATGTCCGTCCCTGATAGCTCAATGGAAATGTGGGACAAACTTGAAATCACAAAAGAACTTTGTATTGAGATGTATTCGGCACACATCACGGAATAACTAATACAGCTGCGATCAGCTCATCTCCGTCAAATCACGCTGTCCCCATTTTTGGCCTGACTATTCATTACATGACAATTTATTATAATTTGCATTATTTCTATGTGTTCAAGGAGGAGGAAAAATACATCTGTTAATAGTGCAAATCCCTTGATAACGTCCCTGCAGAATGGGCTTCTCCTCTCCATCTGATATTAATAGGTCTTAGAAACACAGCTATAGTTATTACAGTTATTTATATATTTTACTTCACAAAGCCGACATACCTCAATGAGCACCAAATATATTTTGTCAAACTCTTTAATGGTAATTTAATGAACCGTGACCTTTGGATGACAATTAATGCCAGATGTATTTTCACAATGTTCATTTATTACTGGCTAATTTTACCTTGCCTGCATTTTTTTCCCTCCTGCGCTGATATTCATGCAAAGTCTAAATGAGCTCTTCATCATTAGTTAGCCTCGCCAGGACAAAGGCTTCCATGTCCACCTCCTGGAACAGTATTCGGAAATCCAGCTATCAATTCCTAATGAATATGTTTATGAAAAGCAGAGATGGTAACTTCCCTTTTTTATCATGAGTGATTTTGATAAAGACGATAACGCCGGATGGATGACTTTATAATGGGGGTACAAACATATATAGCTAGATGCTGAGATGTGTGTCACAAAGATTACTTATATTGCTAATGAACAAATGTGATTCTATTGATTATTTCCTTGAAATAATTTACCCAGGACCAATCAATCCAAGATTCTGGGCATCCTCATGAAGTGCTTTTAATTTATAAGCCTTATCATAAGTCTGGAACAGTTTTTTTTTTTTTTTTTTTGGATCAAGTGAGACAGTCATCACAAGATCTCAGAAATATCTAGTTTCCTCTCATTCCTTTTTCTCCCCCCACTACTTCTCACTATGTTTCCAGTCTATCATACATCCCCCCCTTACTGGGATCAGTGGGGCCATCACGCGCGCACCTTTGATGTCTCCCAGAGTTAAGCTGGTTTTGAAGTCAGATTAGTGAATTGTAAACACCCTTTTAGACCTTCAGACTCTCCCTGCAGAATGAGGGAGAGTGAGAGAGAGAGGGAGAGGAAAGCGAAAGAGTTGTGGGATTAACCCGTACACTACAGCTCAAAGGTGAGCCGATCCAAAACCACGCTCCATATTGCCATGTGCAGAATCACAAAACTGAGGTGTTCGACTCGTTTATCATTTGCTCCTCTCCCCCTGTCTCACCCTTTTTCATTTCATCTTATTCTGGGGGAAGCTGTGGAAATGGCTGGATTGAAGCAGACAGTAGATATGTGTGGGAGCAAGAGTGCCCTCTCAACTCAGCACACACACATGCATACACACACACATATATACACACGTGTACGGAGAGAGGGCAGTGTTTTTCAGACGAGAAGCCCGTCTGTCTCTTTCACATTCCATTAGTTCCTGGAGCTACATCAGAGGGCAGAGAGAGCACACAGACATTCCTGCAAGACGCAGATGTCAGGATCAAAAGTCAGACTGACTCCTGTACGCAGCAGGGGAGAAAGACAGAGAGGAAGAAAAGAGAGGGAGAGAGCAAAGGAAGGGAAAGAATGTATGCTGGATATGGGGAGGAAGCGCGGCTGCATCTTTTTGAACATCCCGTGTGTCCAAACCCATAAAAGCATTATGCTCTCCTTCAACAAATCCTCCAATTTTCTGCAAACAAAGGCCTTATCCGCTGCCTTGTGTTTCCATCTACACCTGTAATGCTTTGTGTATTTACTGCTCTCAGGGCTATTGTTGCTATTGTTACTTACTGCTCTCTCGCTGCCAGGCTGATGGGAAACCATGCACCATGCTGCCTACATCTTGTGCCTTGTTTCAGTTATTAAAAGGCACGGGACCAGATGGTGTGTGTGCGTGTGTGTGTGTGTGTACGTGTGTGTGTGTGTGTGTGTGTGTGTGTGTGTGTGTGTGTGTGTGTGTGTGTGTGTGTGTGTGTGTGTGTGTGTGTGTGTGTGTGTGTGTGTGTCTCCAGGTCTACACTTTGGCTCCAGGCTCCTCCAGAACTGGCACAAGCCCAACTGGGTCATCCATGCAAAGACTCTCTCTCTCCTCCTCACCAAGAGCGCATCTGTGTAGGCCTTTACATGGGGAATGCGTGTGTGTGTTTGTGTTTGTGTTTGTGTGTGTGTGTGGTTTAGTAGAGATAGAATGTGTTATGGAAAGGCAGAGGGGGGTGCTAGGCAAAATACGGCCGCTCCTCAACAAAACATAAATTCTGGTCTGCATATGTCCATCTCTCCTCCTGGGTCTCTCAGTCTCTCTCCCTTCTCTGTGTTTACTTTCCATCTCATTTGTTTTTTTTATCTCCTCCTTCCTCTCATCTCGAGCCAGCAGAGCAGCCAGGTGAACACTCAGTCAAGTGATCAAGTGATGCTATTTTTTCCTGTTTTCACAAGAGAACTATAGGAAGTGGGAGAGACAGAGGAGAAAATAAAAGAACACTGAGGGATTAGGAGGGAGTCAAGGTGGGTAACAGCGAGCCGCAGACATATGTGCAGGGACACTGAAGGTAATGGTAGAGGATGGGAGGGTAAACACTTTCAGCATCGGGGCTGAGAAAAAGATGGGAAGACAGAAGGAGTTAAGAAGAGCCATGGGCCTAGTAGAGCTGTCAAGACGGCCGGGGAGCTGCGGGACTACAGACTGTCAGGAAACATCGTGTCCCTCCAAGAACAACCAGAACTCGTCTCAGCTCACAGCTTGGTTGTGATTTTACAGATCTGTCTTTAAGTAGCGAACAACCATTTTAATATCTCCTCATAGATTCTGCTCAAGTACGTACATGTCACTGTTGCGTTAAGCGGGCTTGAGATGAGACATCGGAGACATCTGGGATTCAGCTCCCAGCTTCGCTGCAAATCTTTTATCCATCATATTGTGTGTATTTCAGTTATGAAACAAAGATTGAAATTTGGCAAGCAAGAGACTGCCTCTGCTTGCTTCAAGCAGTGCTTTCACTTCGTGTAACCTCCAAAAAAAAGTACTTTATTTGAGTATTTCCATTTTGTGCTACAAATATTGTACATTTTCCTCCCTTACGTTTATGTTAAAGCTAGGATAACTTGTTACTTTGCAGATTCATATGATTCAAAAAATATAATTAACAAATAGTATCAGCATCAGTAATTGTAATTTAATAATATATCATAGACTACATATTATTCTGAATTTGGCAAATCTGCATAATGAGTATTTTTTACTTTTTTTAAAAAAAAAGTATATCGTATCTTACCGTGGTCTTGTTACTTCTCTGTTAAAGGTCCAGTGTGTAGGATATAGGGGCATCTATTGGCAGAAATTTTATATAATATTCATAACTGTGCTTTCACCAGTTTATAATCACCTGAAAATAAGAATTGTTCTGTTTTCATTACCTTGAACAAGCCCTTTATGCCACGAGTGGTTCCTCTTCCACAGAGTCCACCATGTTGTTCTACAGTAGCCCAGAATGGACAAACCAAACACTGGCTCTAGATAGTGCCTTTTGCATTGTTGTGTTGGCCACTGTAGGTCTTCTACATACAATTTACCTTGCACAATAAAATGTATAAACAGTAAATATATAATGTCACATATAAGGGATCTGCAGGGCTCGACTCCTGCCTATTCTCCCACCTGTCTCACTGCTAATCTCGCCCTCCACCACCTGCCCCTCGGCCCGCAGAGACAGAGAGCACTGATTACATTAGTCCTCAGAGGGCTGACCAGATCGATACAGAGTCACTGTTCAATCCAATACAATCACAGCCACTCGCTAATGGGAGGGAGAAAAGATGGACGGGGAAAAGAGAGATGAGAAAACTGGTAAAGCTCTGGTCTGTGTTTTTTTTTGTCAAAGTGGAATTGTGTCATGGATTTGTCTTTTGTGGACCACAGTTACTGAGAGCTCCATTTTTTCTTGATCAATACTGCATCATGATTTTTGGCATTTACTGTGCACCGACTGTGCCAGTGTCCCTCTTTGCTTTCATGTGACGATGTGTCTGTCTTCCACACTGCCTGTCTCTGACTATCCCATTGTCTATCACCAGCTCTCTTTTTTTGGCTCCCTCTTTCTCTCTCTCGCACATCGCTGTTTAATGATGGTAATTTTCTACCCAGGTCCGAGTGTGAGCTGATGTGGCGAGGCTCTTGGCCCCCCGCTGTTCCTGATGAGGCATGATGGGAAATTACCCAGAGCTCTCTGTTGTCAGATTGTAACTCACTGTTTGGTTGTAATAAGCAGGCAAACCCCTACACGCGTGTTCACACACACACATGTATGCAGACACCTCTGATTGTGTGCATTAATTACACTGTGTGAGATCACCACGGTGACCACAGCTGTGTGGGCCACGCCTTGCTTTCCGGGTCACTTGGGTCATCAACTCCCTATAACAGCTACAGCACCGTCGCTGTCAGACAAAACAGCACATAATGAGAGTTCTCCTCGCTGTGCTTGCTGTTCAGATACCACTCAAACACTCTCCATCCATCCATCTATCACTTCCTTTCTTTCACTTCCCTCTCCATCCTGTCGCTCCCCTCAACATTTCCAGGTTGTCGAAGATGTGTGTGTGTGTGTGTGTGTGTGTGTGTGTGTGTGTGTGTGTGTGTGTGTGTGTGTGTCTGTGTGGCCGCCTGCGGTTTATTGACTGACGTGGCCGAGGTACAGGACTCACTGGGGCACCACCGCTGGGTGAGTGGATGGTGGTGGAGAGGGCGGAGTGCGGGGGGGCTGCCCCTGTCACTGTGGTGTGTCACCTCTGCAGCAGTGCTGTCACCAACAAATGGAGCTGTAGTGGAACCCTGTAAAGAGAGTCCTGCTGAGGTACTGTTTGAATCAGCTTGGGGCCAGTGGGGGACTGCAGGTTCTGTTTGATCAACATCAGCGGATGTTGGGAGGATGTCCACTGTCAGCTTAACTACAAATGACCATCCACAGTCAACACAGACAGTGGGTATTTTGTTGTAAGTGGCAGTATATGTAAGTGGTTTAAGAGAATTGCACGTCATATTCTTAGAATACGGCTTCAGATCAAAGTCAACATGTATAATTAACTGGTGCTGTGTCCTTGATTTGGTCTGAACAAGGAAAATTTCAAAAAATCACTAAGGTCACTTGCAGTCAGCTGTCTAGTAAACCTGTATCCATAGGTGTAGATTTCGTGGGGGAAGAAGGGGACACATCCCCCTCAGTGTTTCAAACATGTGTATTTGTATCCACAGTAAAACAAAAACATGAAAGTGGCTGCTATTTTTATGAGATTAAATACATTTCCATCACAAATAGATGTAGAAAAGCTAAAAATTGATGCATAAAAATTCGCCAGAATGTCGAAAAATTAAGTGTTTGCAGTCAGAATTTTATAGGGGAGGACCTAAAACCCCCTGTTTAATATGTGCCACCCAGTGTTGAAATGAAACCTACGCTCTGGCCTGTATCAAATTTAGTCTGAATGTGAGAACACAAGCACAGCGGAGAAGATGTCTGGCCAAAGTATTATTTAAACTGTCCACCTATCAAAGCTGGCACACGACCCACCTTCAACATTGCAGTGTGGTTGAAATTATGTCAGCTGATGTTTCAACTTTAAAACAACATTTAATTCTGATGGTTGGAAAAACGTTAACAAAATTCTCATAAATCAACATTGAAATTTCAGAAATGTTTCAGTGTTGAAACAATTTTGAAACAACATTTGAAGTTTATGAAACAACATTGATTCATTTTTTAAAATCAAAACATAATTCAGCAGTGATTCAGTCATGACGTATGACATTGATTCAACAGTGAACAACATTAGAATGCCAGCTGGCTTGTTTAAAGGGCCCCACTAGACATGCTTAAAGACATATAAAGCTACTCTCTCATTTAAATAGTATTTTGTGTGTATTTTTTGTTTAAAAGTCTATTCACTTTGAAGTCTCGGTACATGTGTGCAGGAGCGCTCACATTTTTACATCTCACTTGCATTTTGGACCGTGGTTGGCTTCCAAAGAGGTTGAGATGTCACAAAACAGTGCTTAAACACACATGTTTTGTGCTCAGATTAAAGGTGAGAGCAGCCGAGAATGGTGAAAAGTGTCAAACTCTGCACGTATGTATATCATTCTGTACACTGAGGATCAAACATCCAAGTGATGAATCTAAAATCTAAAACTAAATCTAAAATATGCTGAATACTAAATGCTATACATACTGATATCATGATGATATCCAGTGCCTTAGACATGCAGTGGCTTTGAAGCATATTAGGAACATTTCAAGAAGTGACTGTTTAAGAAGTCGGAATTATGATTGAATCTGAAATATGATATATTCTAAAAATATGTCCGCTCATGATGATAAAGTACTTTAGACAGGCACTGACTTTAAATCATATTAGGCGCATTTCAAGTAGTCCACTGATGAGGTTGATGGGGACAGATTTTCCTAATTACAGTAAAACTATGAATGATAAACGATGCAGACAAAGAGGATGTTTAATATTCAAAAGCAAATGTGTAGATTGTTGCAAACACAGCTGGATTACATAGAAGATTTTTTATAGTATTAAGAAAATGTACCGACTGTATATTAGATGATGTAATTATCTCTTCAGATGATCCATCCTACTGTGATGCCTCACTCTGACCCACAGTGAATCTCCACATCACATCTTTGATATATCTGTGATATCTGTATCATATTGAGGGCATAGTAATTACATTTCTCCCCGCAGCGCTGGCTGCCATGCCCAGCACCTCCCTGCATCGCTGTGGAGATACCCTTCTGAGAGAAGCTTTGGCTAAAGGATAACGGTCAGCATTACCACTATCGTAATGCCGCTGGCTGAATGTGGGCGAAATGGCATGGCCCAACTAAACTGGTGTGACTGAGAACGGTCTAAGATAGGGCAAAATCAGTCCTGCTCTCACACACATACACTCACATCAACACACACACACACACACACACACACACACACACACACACACACACACACACACACACACACACACACACACACATACCCAGGGGCCAGGAGCTGACAGTAAATAAAACCAGAGTCCCTCCTTAATTAGCTCTCTGCCCGAGGGTGAAAACACAGAGAGAAAGTGTGTCAGTCTCTTCCCATGTTGGACACTAAGCTGCCACCCCGTCTCTCCGACCATGGAAGCCAAGGAGCATATCAGCACACTGGTTTATGTGCAAAAGTAGCTAAATGGCCTTTATTTAATCTATTTAAAGTCTGTGTTCCTTCCTTTGTCTTTTTAATCTCTTCATTGTTATTTTGTAATTGTCGCTCAAGACAGCACAATAAACTGCCTTATGCAGAGACAGCAGAAATACATAGTTAGATGTGCACTCTAATGGCGTCTAATTAGACATAGAAATGAAGCGAATTTAAATGTAGGCCAGAACGTCATGCGATATCTGAACTCACTGAGGTGAATATTATAAACGCTGATTAAATTTAACAATTACAAGGTAAAGTCCATCTCTACCTTTGTGCATCAGTGATGCCTCAGCCTCTCACTACAACCTAAGTTCATTATGATATAAAAATGAGAGCTCTTGTCTGTGAATTACTGACCCTCATCCACATTTTTAATATGAGCATGAAAATAATTATCTTTAATTTATCTTTAATATCTTTTAGTTATTTTGCTAAATTCCAAATGAGTATACTGGATATTTAATACTACTATCTACTACATAGAATACAGCTAATTATGCTATGTTGGAAATATATTTTATATATATGTGAATGCTTGGTGCAGTTGTGAGGGGAAGCTCATGTAGCTGGTGATAAGGAGCTCTGATAGCAGTGCACTACTGACCCCTGCTGGTGTGATGTTGTCCAGAATAAAAAGGAGTCCAGTGGGCTATAAAGTCAACAAAAAATCATTTTTGTTAGACTTAGAAATATCCGCTTTTTTTCAGGACTTTATCTATACTTGTTTTCTAACCTGAACAAATTGTGTTGGATTCATGTACTGCACATTACACGAGATATTTCCCAGGAAACATAAATCCATACTACTCCATTATCTTGCAGAATACTTTAAATCTAATTTACCATGTAAGGACTGCTCGATTTTATTATTCATATTTTTCTAAGAGGGACTCTTGCCGATATTGAATGATTAACTGTATAGTTAAGAGACAGGAAACATGGAAAGCAAGAGGATGGAGTATGACATTCAACAAGGATCTCAAGCTGAAATCAAACCAAGGATACGGCAGATATTCTTCTCCACGAGGCAACCAAGTTAAATTAATTTAATCTCTTCACCTCTACAACACTTGAGACATCAAAACAAATCTCAGCACAAGCACACAATACATTCTCCCTGCCAAACAGGCTTGTGTGTCACACCTGACTTAACTGAGGCAGGGGTCTGTAAGAGCAGCGGATTTACACCTCGTTGCCCATCCGATGTCACTAAGCCACGGGTCAGAGGGAGGAGGACACTGCTTGTAAGTAAGACATCTGGGGGAGAGAGCAGGTTCAGGAGGTTAAGTCCATCTTGTAGCCGACAAAGGCTGAATCAGAAGGGACACAGAGGGGACTTAAGGCTTGGTTCATCATTCAACAAGCGGGAGTGGATCATCTTAAAACACGATGAGCCTGAGAAGTATGAGCAAATAAGTTGTGTCTGAACAGAAGTGAGGAGTTTCTGCTCTTCAGCTTGATGATGTCTCAGAGTGCATCCCCTCCTCTGATCACAGTCTGCAGCTGAGTGTTGTCTGAGACACATTCTTGCAAGGAAAGGCCAGCAACAGTATGAGATCAGACAAGCACAGGACACACGTCATTAACAGCGCATGGCAGTGGCCCCGGAGCCATGGCTGGCTATGAGTGGACTATCACTCGCCACTGTAAGGAAAGGCCCAATTAAGAACATTAATTATGCTTCCTTGGCACTAACTCTATCACTCTCTTTTTAGCCCGGAGAGCATTTAAGTCCGAGGCCAAGGCTGCACGCTCCCTCTCGTGCCGTAATCCAATCTAGTTGAGGAAGTTTGTCATGTTTAGTAGAACTGGACTTTCTGGGATGAGCTGGGATATCCAGATGGACAGGGTAGCAGAGTGGAGCTCATCCACAGGGTAAGGATGTGAAGTCGCACAGAAAATGCGGTGTGATCTCAAAGACTGATTCTACAAGGTTCTTCTAATGCACTGTGAAAAACCTGTGAGGGAGGCGGATGCAACATGTTTCACATCAGCACGCCTCACAGCTCTTTACTGACACAGAAAACGCTAAACTGATACGGGCTTGATGTCAATTAGAATTTCTAAATACAGTGAAAGCGAGGAAACTGTGGAGAATGTGTGCAGTATTGTCTCTGTATATACTGACATTAATTACAGGGAGTGAAATGTGCTTTTACTGTTAACGGCCCCATGCTGCCTGAGGCATGCTGCCTTAATATATAAAGGCTTTTATTTGTGAGGGGTCTTTCTTCCCTCAGACTTAGTTCCTCTGCCCCTCTGTTCACTAATTAGTAACATAATCAGGTTTACTTACTGTCACTGATTAGCTTGAGTGTCTGTCCCATTAGAAAAGGCTTCAGTCTTATAACTACGCAAAAACTTTGGTGATTTTACGAGGGTGTATCTCAACATGTAACTTATTTGCATTGGAAAAAGGACATTTGACTGGTTTGTAATGCATCTCTGCATGAGGGCAAATGACTTAAAGACATGTACTCAAAACATCACAGCAGTCTAATGACAGGAAGTGGGGTTAATTTGTGGTTAAAACGGTTAATATGGGACAAACTGAAATGAAAAAGATCCCAAAAATGTTCTCTGCATTGCATGTGAAATGTTTATTTGGGGCCTGGATAACTGAGATGATGCCGTTCAAACAGACATGTCCCACAGAGGGCCAGGAGTCTGTGAGTTTTCACTACACTACGTTAGCTGATTTCACTCATCACTTCCTCCTCTCTGCTTTAAGTTATGCTAATCATCAGATCAGCTGGTGTAGTGTTTAACATGGAAACCTCAAAACTCTCTGCCCTCTGTGGTTGTTCATTCCTGTAATAGAGCACAGAGGAGAGCAAAATGCAAAAAAAAAAGAGATCACGCCTTTTTGACTTTTGGGGCTGAGAATCTTTTATGAACTGAACTGACACAGTGCAACATATCTGCAAATATGGCAGGCCCAAGAGTTTCACATAGCATGCAAACGGAGGTAAACAATAGTGGGGAAAAAATCATTTGTACTAATGACTGCCTATATCTCTCATGTCACTTGTTTTCTGAGTTCAATGCCTCAGTCAGTTGATTCTTTGTCCTGGCAGCCTGTCCATTTAGTTTAAATACACTTGCAATGTTGGCATTACACTATCCAGTGCCAACCTGTACTATATGGCCGCCAGCTTACTTTGCTGCCATGGGACAGATTTCAAACAGAGCGCAAGTTTTTCCAGTGTTGAAAAGTTTGAAACGTGATTAGATTTTGTGCAGAAACTGGCTTCAGCAACTTTTCTGGCAAGACAATGTTTGGCGACTGGAAAAGCTCCTTTTATTTATTTATCCAATTTGCAATAAGCATTAAAATGTGTGGATTTAATCCTTTGGGCTTTTACATTTATTTCTAATCACAAATTGTTTCCCTAAGTGACACAATGATTAGTGGATTTTACAAAGCATGACAATGTGTGTGTATAGAACTTTGTGTCAAGCAAAAATTGTTTAAGAAACATATTGTCCAATCGCGATCGATACTAAAAATGTGCTGGATGTATACTGTATGTGCTGACAGCCAAAACTGCCAATCTGTAAAGGTGATAGAAAGGTCACACTGCAGTTTTGTGGTGATATACAGTACCTTCAGAGTGATTTTTCCCATTCAATCAAGATCAACCTGCTCTAGGGAAAGTGAAGTTTGACAAGTATATGCAAAAATACATGCATGTTTTCAATATTTACTGTAATTAATTCAGTTCATCTCCTTCAGTGAATGCAGAAACAGACGGCTGTCAGGAGAGGGTACAGATGACCCCAGCCCAAGGTCCAGGTGGGGGCCGGTGCAAAGGTCTATGCACCACTGGTGGTGCTGCAGTGGGTGTGGATGAGAGGCCCACTTCTGAAAATGTAGTCCCGTCTCCCCTGTCTATATTTCCTAATGGCTGGCCTGATGCTGTGCATCCTCCATTTCCCCAAATTAAAGTTTAAAAGTTTTTGTGTTGATCAAATCTTAATGTCCAATACTGTCCCAACCTGCGGCTCCAACGACTCACGCAACTCAGTCATGATCCTGCTCTAACGTATTACCAGACCTCAGTTTTCATGGCCAACAGAACATTAGCATGCTTATTGCTCTCACCGATTATCCCCACTATGTACGGTACATTAGCTAACTGTACGATTGGCCAACCCCCTGCCTGCACAATCAACAGAGAGCGTGAATGAATGATCAGCCATTAGCAGGTCGGGTGTGAACTGTGAAAATGGGCTCTCACACCAATGACTGCAGGAGGCCTTGATTTGCTTTAGCCTAGCCTAGCATCCTGCTAGCAAGGCCCTGCACTCGCTTACACTATGGCAGTGCATCAGCTACAATTAGCCTGCTCTTGCCCAATGTAATGCAGTGGAATACAGACAAGTGTAGCGTACTGAAGCCCAGTCTAGTGGAGTGCTGTGTGCAAGATCATAGTAAGACTCCTTGCTAGCATATGCTTGTGTTTAATGCAGCGACCTGCTTCTGCATGGTGAGTTTACACATACCCTGCAGTGAAGGTAGTGTGTGTGTGTTTGTCTGTGTGTGTGTGTGTGTGTGTGTGTAATATCAGTAATCAGTGTACCTCAAACAGGCAGAGTATAACTAGGCCTGGTGTGGTGAGAGTGCTGTAGACCAGCTTTCTGCCAGCCCATGTTGACTGTTTCAGCTGCTGTGTGAGTTTGTGTGTGGTCGTGGATACTGAAATTGGAGTCCCCACCTTCCAATGCCACCAAGACAGCCAAGGCCCGAAAGGTTAAGGTAACAGGGAGAGGTGTGTGTGTGTTGATTGTTCCTCACAGTGTGTCGTTATTTTTTAAAGCAAGAAAAAGTTCCTCTGGTGGGGGAAAAATGTGATTGTTCATGTGTGTTTTGTTCTTTAATTCACCTATGACCTCAGTGTGAGTCTCAGTGTGTGTGTGTGTGTGTGTGTGTGTGTGTGTGTGTGTGTCTCCGTGTGGATCAAGCAGTGTTCGTCAGGTCTCTGTGGATGGGATGCTATTAGAGTTGTCAGCATGAAGGCAGCAGCATGTCGAGGGTCAGAGGAAGATTGCAGATGGACAAAAAGAAATCTGATGGAATGCAGCCAAGAGATCCTCCTAAGACGCCATTTGTCAAAATAAATGTAAAAATGACATGAGGAAATACAGAGAAATACACTTAAGAGGAAGTTAAAAAGTTGTTTACTATTTAATTAGTTAACTTGCCTTTCTGTAAAATTAAAAATGCTTAGGAAAGTGAGAAACTAAGTTTCACTCTGGTTTTCAAACTCCGTCATTATTCTCTGAGATATATGTGCATGGCTTAATAATTGAAGTAAGAGATAAAGGAGATGGTATTTCAAAAAGCTTGAGGCAAAGATGGCACATTAGTCACAACAGAGAAACCAAGATACTTCTGATTGTGGACAATTTTCCTCTTTATCGAGTTTGACAGTGTCGAGGCGCGGGAATGAGACAGGCGAGAGAGCGTGATACCGTGTTCCAACCTCATGCTTATTTGGTTTTTCCACTTTCACACCCCAGTCTAATTTCACAGTACAGAGTCCTGGCTGCATGATGGGCTCGTTGTAGTCCCGCGAATCAGTGGACCAGAGTGGACCCAGGGCCACTGACTGAGCCCACGGCTCACCGATATCAGCTCAACACGCCGACGCCTGCGTGTGCATGGTTAATTTGGTTGTTATTGTCGCTTATGTGTGTCCCAATGGAGCCGAGGCGTGTTGGTTTTCGCGGGCCAGGTTTTAGTTCCACTCACTAGTCTAAATGCACACATGAAGGCTGATGTGAGGTCCCTCTGGGCCGCTCCCCTCTTCATGTGTGACAACCTGAAACTCTTATCTGACAGTGACTACATTAATTTGGTATTTTTCATTTGATTGATAGAGATGGTGATGTGGATGAGATATTTGTGGTCAGATGGTTTTATTTGGGAGTCAAAATCAGGCTTGTTTGCTTATATGTGAGGTAGAAAACACACATACTGACCATAATATAGGTGCATTGACAATGAGTATGTCTTGTCATATAAGAATGAATCGACTAATTACATATAAAGTAAATAAACAAAGCTTTTCAGGGAGATTTTTGTCAATATTCTGTTCTGAGAATAATGTATGAGCAGCCGATGCAAGACACACATAAAACCTTACATTTCACAGTCGAGTGGCTCCTCTGTATCTGTTCCAGCACTGATACTTAAACGATAACCTCTATGTTCTCTGCCACTGAGCAGCCTAAGGACCTTCAAATCTTTATCCCACTCTGCCATGCTCACATCACATCACAGCGCTTATCCAGGCTCCCATATCCATCAGCAGACACAAACATTTCATTATCACTCTAAATCAGTGGCAGATCACTAATTCATCCCTCACACACTCCAATCCAGACTGTTTTTTAACTAGCAGCACCTAAAGTTCTCCCATATATTAACATCTCACTGGCTCGTCTCTGGGATGTGGTCAGTGGCTGTGTGATATGGACATTGTGTGTGTCGTCGCCAAATAATGAGTAAGCTTTAATACAAATAATGGCTGAGCTTTACTATTAAACTCTCACACTAGGGATTTGTAGATTAGTGTCGCTTTTTGATCTCATATCCTCGACCCGCTGATGTGGCATCGTAGACGCCGTTGCCCTGATCTCCATGCAGGCTTGATAATGAGCAACAGGATGGGTGCAACAAGGGACCACGAGACAAATACTGGATGCATGTGCTGTAAAGTGTAAACACTCTTAACTGGATTCACCTGATTTGTGCCGGTTTATGCCTCAATGTGCCGAGCTGCGTTAGCTATTCAGCACCCAGGCTCATTATAAGACCTAATTCAATTGACCTGGAGATGTAAATACATGTGTATGGAGGTATAAGAGTGCCAATTAGGAGTGCTGCGACACGGAGCTGCAGTGATTTGTCATACCGTGAGGGTAATCGCCACAGAGCCTTAAAAGTAATAGTGAGAAACTAAGGCAAGAGCATGTTTTGTAGTTCCTTTTCGGAGAGGGAGACAAAAAGAGAGAGAAAGAGAGAGGGGGGGTCAGTGCAGGCCCAGCTAGTGTCCCATGCTTACTTGGGTGTAATGACCCATCAATGGTGACATCTTGTTTCATCAACTTCTGCTTCCCTTCACTTGTCTGTCTGGGCCTGGTCTCTCCCTTTCTCTTGCCCTTCTCCCCTCCTGCCTCCTGAAATCCATCTCCCTCTCTCATGTTTCTCTTGTCTGTGTAACTGCCTGAGAGCCTCAGCTAGATGTAAAGGATAACCCTGAACCATGGAGGACAACCACATTCAGAGCATGTGATTTTTTATGTGAGTCCTGTTAGGGCTGGGTGTAAGGGTTAAAATCAATATCACATATCTGCGTACTGTGAAGTATAACTAATGCATGTGTGAAATCAAACTACATCTAATCAAACTGATATATTGTTTCCAGTGCTAACATGAGACAGAACTCTTTGTACATGTAGAACACAATCTTTGAGAACTCTTCTTTTTTTATTAAAGTTTTCCTGAGAAATTAGTCTGGAAAACAGACGTTTGTGTAATAACAACAATATGACCATGCTGTCACGATAAAATCAAATGTAAAGTAGATACATAATCTTTAATTTAAAGCTGTAACAGTCGATAATCTAAATACTCAGATGATTTATCAATTTATAAAGAATTTAAAAAAAATAGCAACAATTTGATAAAAATCCAAAAAGCGTTCCTGTCATAAAATAAAAGTTTCAGTTTCTCATATGTGAGTATTTGCTGCTTTCTTGGTTTCCTATAACAGTAAATTAAAAATCATTTAATTTGTCAGACAAAATAAGTATTCAAAGACGCCACCTTGGACTCTTGGGAAAGTGTAATGGATTATAACAAAACCATTATTTTCAGATTAATTGATAATGACTATGATTGTTAATTGCAGCCCCTTGTCGTACCTCCTTTTTTCACATTTAGCACCTAAATACTCTGTTTGCTTTTGTTTAATGGCCTACAAGTTTATTATTTCAACTTGACTTGGTTATGACAGACAGGGAGAGAGACAAAAAAAAAAACACGACATATGTGAAATGTATTTCAGAGACGTATAGTTGAATCCCAAAGAGGGTAAACAGAGGTGAGAGTGGTGTGAACCAAAAACGCCATAACAGCATAAACTGCATTCTAATGTTCTCTGTCAGAAGTGTGTGTGTGTGTGTGTGTGTGTGTGTGTGTGTGTGTGTGTGTGTGTGTGTGTGTGTGTGTGTGTGTGTGTGTGTGTGAAGAGGCAGGGGGCCCAGCTGACGAGGCCTCTCACTGGGACACTGGCAGGCCTAACTCGCCGCAGGCCCAGCCCTCAGCTCTACCTCTGACAGGCTTCATACTTATTGCTCAATGACATTCGATGTTTTCCTTCAGTTTGCTGTAAGATTGATTTCCCAGATATGTTTGAAATATCTCCAGAGCCCTAGAGCAGGGTGACTGGCACAGTGGCACCGGCAGAGAGAGAGGAAGAGAGGGGTGGGGGTGCAGAGGGGGAGATGTTGTGTACAGGGAAAGGAGAAGGAGAAAGAAGTAAATACGAAAAGCAAATGCGGACTTTCAAATCGACAGATGAGCTGTTGTTTACCTGCAGAATGCTTAAGATTACATTCAGGGTTCACCTATTATTTTTTATTATCGATTACTTACGATTTTGTTTTCTTTGGTTAATCATTAAATTGTTTCACTCACCATTCTTCAGAAGAAATGTCTCCGTAGAAAAAGTAAACTTTGTATAATGATAACAATATGACCATGTTGTCTCAATATAATCAATTTAAAGTAGATACAACATCTTGAATTTAAAGCTGAAACAGTTAGTCGATCATTTCTGCAGTTTTTACACAGATTCCCACATTCACCAGTATTTTCTTTAAGATTTGTTCTCAGGTAAGAACAGAATCTACGTACCCTCAAGAGCACTCTTACGGACAGTTTGTGCTGATGTGTGTGAAAAACAATTGGTAATTGTGTTTGCTTCAGTTCCACAGTTGTATAATAATGTAGAATTTGAATTACAATAGTATTTCATCATGATTCATCATGGTCTTCTACAAAAAAAACCAAACAAACACATACAGCTTGGGGAATGCTGCGTCACATGTCTCTGTCCTCAGTCCTTTGTGCTACAATAATGTTTGAAGTTTGTTGGTTAGGTCAGGCTCAGGTAATCCATTATCACATGATTTTAGCATCCCATGCATCTTTTTTTGTTATCTTATATCCACTCCTGACCCTATTAAATATGCGTTCATTTAGCGTTCACTTTCTGCAGAAGCACCTCCACTTCAGATCTACTGAAGATTGTTTTTTATGTTTGGAGTCCGCTCCTCCGCTCTCTGCAGACTTATGGTTAGGCGTGCTTGATCTAATTCTCTCAACTTTTTCTTTTCTTGTTCCTCCTCTTGTTTTTCTTGTTCCTCTTCTTCCTCTTTTTCTCCTTCTTCTCCTCTTGTTTCTGTTTCCTTTAATGTGGATTTATGGGGCAGTTACCTATGCGAGTTAGGATCAACCAGCATGCACTTCCATCTTATGAGGACAATTGGGATTCATCACTGTAAGATCACAGCTGTGAACAATTCTGCAGTTATTTCTGAATGTTATGTAGACTTTTCTTTGTAGTGCTTCTAGTAGTCAAGAACTCCACAGAGCACCTTAAACATCTTAAAATTTCTTCTTTTGTCAGACCAGCAGTCCAAAGTTTTTTAATTTACATTTACATTAACTTCAGAAAAATCCTCGTTTCTCAGAAGCTAAAATAGTGAAAGTTTATAATTGTTGATTAATAAATGACCTAAATGACTGATTGATTAGAAATAAAAAAATGTTGATCAGTTCTGCTGAATAAATCAATTAATTGACTAATTATTTCAGCGGCAATTGAGTTTCTTGCTTATGTTAGACTGCCAGTGTCCTCAGATTCACCCTGCGCTTCACTCTTAGGGTAATGTGAGTACAGTAAGTTCATGATAAATTGGGGCATATCGATGCATGACCTACAGGGGCCTGACAGTTCCTTTGGCGTGACTCCTGCTGTGGCATCAAGTTCATCTCTGTCTCCTCAGTTGTTTATTTTGATTGGATAGGGCCTCATGATGAAATGTTCCCCTTTGTGAAAACGCACCCTGGGTGCGTATTACATTATGTCACGCCTCGTCACTGAGCATTTGAGCACATTTACTGCTTTGTTTTCTTGGGAGCGTGTAGGGGAGGGGGGTGCACATATCTACTGTTTTAAACTCTTTAATGCAATTTAACAATGCCACATATTCTTTTCACGTTTCATTGGGGTCCTTTACGTGTGAAATTGCAGAGGCTTGCCCAGCCTGAGCGACACGGCACAGCAGAGGCAGGGTCACAGCAAAGCGCCAGATGTGGGAGGGAGAGCGAAATTAATTGCTACACATTGTTCAGTGGGTGTGTATGCACCTTCAGTGAATTAACCGCTCTCAGGGTGTGACTGTTTGAATAACGGGAATTAGGTATGAGGCCTCTCACTCACAGCTGAAGCCAACTGCAGGCATTGCATCCAATTAGCTTATCTGGCCCCAAATTCACATGCTTAACTTGTCGTTTGTTAGTGCATGAAGAAGGAAAACACTTTTGTCAACAACACATCGTATATAGTTGTTGTCTGGTTTTCTGTGCAGCTCTCACGCATCCAACACACCTCCCTAAACTCTTGTTTTTAAAACTATTCTCACATCTTTTAAGACAAAGAACGAACTAATTTAAAGGTAATTTCACATTACTGATGAGAATCATTAAGCCACTTAATTCAGGTGACATATCCAGACAGACAGTTTTAATAGTGATGACCTGAAAGCTATCCATTAGGTGAAAATGGCAAACCAATTAGAGGGACCATCACTGTGAGCCCATTAATGTGAATCTTAATGTTGTCTGTTCAGTCCTGTATTCCTATCAGATTAGACTTCACAGTGTGGTTGAGTGCAGAGGTAATGCACATTAATGACAGTTGGATGGCAGACATCAGGAGCATATGGTGCTCTCCTATGGCCATTACCAAGTTCGTACCATCCCTTCACCCATATGGAGGATGACAAGGAAATCAAATTCACTTTAAGACAGAATATTACTTTCGATGTAATTCAGTTTTAGTGTAGCTGTATTGTACGACAGGACTGTATAACAACTGTCCACACTATTACGTAAAGACCTAGAATATCAAGAGTGGCATCATATTTCTCTGAGGTCTACTATTACCCTCTAAGCAGTTCACACTGACCCTAACTTAAGCTGCCAGCATCATCTGTATCAGAGGGACTTGCGGTGGTGTGCCCACCCTAATCGTGACTCTGGCGTAGCGGCATGGAGAGCTTCTTGTATGCCTAGCCCAGCTCAATAGAGCACCTCTCCCCTCCACCTGCCCCCTCCTGTCTCTCCATTTTCCTGGGCAATAGGAGGGTGGAGGGACGGAGGGTGAGTTGGGGGGATTTGATGGAGAGGTGGTGGTGGGGGGGCACTCTGCTTCCCCTGGGGCTGCCTGCTGGAGCGAGGTGACCCAGCTTGTCGCTCGGTGACCTGTGAGAGGGACATTATGAAGTGTGAGTGGCTGTCACCCTAACCGCTTGTGACAGCACGGCTCCCGGCACAGCTGTGCCAGCCTGCCCCAGCCAGAGACCCAGGGCCCACGGAGAAGGGGGCGGGAGAGAGGCCGCTTTGGAGAAGGCGCGGACTGGGGTGGGGTGTTTCGGAGAGTGTCTGTGGTGGGGCAGGAGGGTAGGAGGAGAGGGAGAGACAAGGTGAGGGTGTTCAGGGCCTTTGCTCTTAGTGGTGTAATGACTTCATTGATTCTGGTGCTTAAGGGACGGCCTTGCGGCTCTGCAAAGTCAAAGCAAGCACAGTTGGGCTTTGAGCAACAGAGTGACATAGGGATGTGACGGTAGAGGTGTAAGCGACCAGCTGTTATCCTTAAAGCCAGCAGGGTTACACATAGCCTACATACAGTATTTGACATCTGTATGATGTGCCAAAAATAACTTCCTGACTTGTCTTTTGCTTGTTGTCAGTTTCCCCTCACAGTCAGAAGTGTTTCCTCCTCGTCAGGCTGAGTGCAACACACTCATTAGGATTTTGTTTTATTTGGTCCTCTGCAAATCTGTCTGATTAAGGCTCTTTTCTGTGGCTTTTGTTGAAAGTCAGTGGAGTTCGCCAAAAGTAAGGACATGTAAGGAAAGGAGGAATTGCACCAGACCTCACCTGCAAACACAGTCTACCCAACAGGACAAGGGATACATAGGATTTCAGTTATATATTCTAAGAAACAAAAACTGTGTATTTGCAACTTTCAAGGTATTCCATAGAGAACACCTGACACATAGAAGGAAGTTTGAAAACGTTTATAGAAAAAATAAATTTAATCTAATGAACTTGTGCAAAACTTTTCTTAAAAATGGAATACATCACCTGCAAAATGACCATTTGTATTGCGTGTTATACCAAACTCATTAAGTAGACTTTGTTTCTCCTGTATGCTTCCAGGGTGAAGAGAGAATCCAAAAAAGCAAACATTCTTCATGAATTTAAGTAAACGAGATCACTTAACAACAGCAAAACATTTTGAAAACATCCTTCACAAACTCTACGACAACTCCTGCAGTATAATCCAAGTCTCATTTATCTAACTGTAAACACATGCATTTTGGCTCAAATATTAAGATTTAAAACATATCAGCACAAACTGTCTCATGCATGCCCAGTAGTGCCTTGGTGTGCATTTGACCTCTGTTCAAGCGCACCCCATGTGCACATGCATGCTCAGGCATGCTCAGGGCGCACTGCACTTAGGCATTAATGTTATATATCAGAACATATTTGCAAAAATGCATGTGTTTGGAAAGTACTGAGCATACCACTGGATAAATGAGACTTGGATTATACTGCGCAAGTTGTGTGAAAGTTTCTAAAAGGATGTTATTATATAGTTTTCCTGTTGTTAAAAGTGGTCCCTATATGACTTAAATTCATGAGGAATATTTTCCATTTTTGGATTCTCTGTTCAAAGTGGAGGCATGTGAGAAAAACAAAGTTTACTTTACAAATTCAACGTAACACGCGGCGAGTAATTGATATACAAATGGTCACTTTAAAGTATTCTTTAGCTTAACCTTAATCAAAAAATGTCACCCCAACCTTAACCTAAGTTTTTATGTAATAAATGTGAAAATGATCAGTGCAAGCTCTTGTCTTGCATAACACACCACCATATCTGTTTAAATAAGTTTTGCTACATTTTGTTGTAGATAGTGACAGATCTATCAGGGAGCTTAGAATGAAGGGCACACCATCCTGGATGTGATTCATGCTCGGTGATCTGCTTCATCTGGCAGTGCTTGTTAAACCTTTCTAACCAGCAGATAGAGCTTCACTTGTATCCTTTTACAAACGTACATATGCAAACTGTAAGTAAAAGTAATTCGACAATTTTAAGACAAGACTTTTAATAATTAAAAGTTTGTTTAAATAACTTCAACTTATTACGTGAAAAAACCCAGCATCGATGTTTGACACTGTACATTGCAGCAACCCTACTTCCTAGAGGATGAGCACACGCTGTGATTTTCTTAAGCAGGTCTCTAATTTCCCCCAATCACTGTACATTGCAAAAAGTGTTATTTACACATGGATGAGCAAACCACACAGAACCTGACTCCTCCTGAGATGTTCCCAAGCACCAAATGAGCTCATCTATTTTCTCACAATACAGGACATCTTATTGCTCATTTGCCTAGCATGACAGTCTAGGTTTTAAGTCTGACACCATTTAAAGGTCTAGTGTGTAGAATTTAGTGCCCTCTAGTGATGAGGTTGCAGAACTAAAATTGCCCGGGTGTGACAAGGGTGGGGGAGAACTATGGTGGCCAACACGAAAACATGTAATCGCGAATGGCCCTATCTAGAGCCAGTGTTTGCAAGGGTTTGTCAGTTCTGGGCTACAGTACAGCAACATGGCGGATGCTGTGGTAGAAGACCCACATCTCATTATGTGGTAAAGAAAGGACAACAATTCTTATTTACAGATTATAAAACAAAGAGCATTGTTATGAATACTATATACCATTTGTGCCAATAGATGCTCCTAAGTCCATAAATTACATCAACAACAAGACAAAATGGTGCACTCTCACTATGATTTAATGTTCTTGTATAATATGTTTATATTGTGTCAGCTGATTAAAGCTGTAGTAAGTTTACACCAGGTAAACTTTAAATTAAATTTAATGATTTGGCAAACCAGCCCTAGTGTGTCGATAATGTTTTGTGGAAGGTCATTAATGAAATCTTTCATTTCGATTCACTGACTAATAAATTCAGTGTTGTGTATATGCACTATTTTCACAAAGGTGAGGATTTTCTAATCAATGGGAGGTAATCATAGAAATGTTTTAAGTTCCTCAGATTTGATTTAAAATGTAATTTAATTTTCTGTAGTTTAAACTGTTACAGATGCAGTGTAGGTCGAGCACTTGAGAAGTAATAAGTAATTGGGTAAGACTTAATTTGGAAAGTCCGCCTACAGATAGTTTATAGCTTATTAGTTGAGATTCAATGATTCAGCTGTTTCGCTTTCTTAAAATCTAACTTCTGATTTTATCATTGTCTTGTATGAAGGGAGACCGGCAATTAAGAATTTCATTGCACAGTGCAAAGCGCTGAGTTTTCTAATATGACAATAAACTTCTTGAATCTTGAATCTTATTTTGCAGATGTTAAACAGATTATATGTGACAATTCATGAACATACCTACGCATTCTCAAAATAATAATGTTAAACTTGAACTTATCACTCAACCAATGTAAGTAAGCTGCTGAAATGTAGGCAGGCTGTCCAAAAAAGTGTTACCATGTTTGGAATTAGCTCAGCTGGGATAACTTTACATGTGCTTGTATTACATTTGTCACATTTGCAGTGCAATGAGGTATTTAATTTGAAAGTTTTTTAAAGGAGAGGTACTGATTAAAATAAAAGAAAATGCAAAAAAAAAAAAAAAAAAACCAAGAACAGAAAAAGCCTAAGGGGCCCTAATATTGGGACTCTTCCACTAAGTGTAAAAAAATAAGAACTTCTTTCGTGGGGTTGTCTTGCAACCGCAGCCCTCCTGTTCCTCTCCCAGTACGTTTGTGTCCCTGCTCTGTCCCTAACCTTGCCACTTTATTCCACACTTCTCCCTCTCTCTCTGTATCCCTCTGTCACGGCTGACCTGCGTCCGCTCTCTGCAGGGCCTCTCCTGGTAGCGCCCAGCTGGCGCACTGCGAGTCGGCTGGGCAGAGGCAGGAGGCAGTGCCAGCTCTACTGGTGCAGAAAGGGGCACACCAGGCAGGCAGGCCCAGTGTCAGCAGCAGCAGCAGCATGCTATCCCCCGGCTGCCACACTCGCAACACACACATATGTCTGCATATATATTGCTGCGACCCAAACGCGTGCACACCGGCATCAGCCGACCAATGCCAAATAGGTTTGGTCCGACTGGGACCTAGTTAACTGGGACAAAACATTTGTTTACACACTAGACTAGTGCAAACAGGCACACAGACACATTGAGCCACACACACATTCACATGGCGGGAGATGTCGAGACATTCACATGAGGGGAAGCAAGTCTTTGGTCATGTTTGCGGACTCCTAAGTGATTAGCTTGGCAATCCTGATGCCAGCTCGCAGCCTGTGATCCCCTGAAGGTGTCTGAGCAGCACAAAGCATGTAATAGAGCACATATTGAACCACACGCGTGTTATTGGCTTGTAGTCGTCCTCAGGGTCGACACTTGAAGCTCCTTGTAATTAAGAAGATGGAGACCGGGGCTGCCGCCTGCAGTTACCCCGTCACGTCTTCAGCCCTGGGTATTGCTGTGCATTCTCTGCCTACCGATTCAACTCGACCTTCCTTTAGCAGCAACTTTATTAACCCAAGTGAAACCCTGCTGCCCTGAGATCAGACCTACAGTAATTAGGATCAGCGGGGAGAGGAGGGAGCGTGATGCACCTTGACTTTACATACTGTAATTTAAAAACTGGTGAACTCAGGTGGCCTGAATTTAAATGTCAAGAAATATAAAAAATAATGCAACAATATTGTGATATGTATATATGAGACATGAATTTCAAAAGCAGCCATAGTGAGAGTGATTCAGACTCAGGCAGTCAGATGGGAATTGGTTGTCTCTGCACAGAAAAAGGAACGTGCTGATTTGCATACTGTTTGATTATCGGAGTCTTGAGTATTCAGCCAAACTTCCTTATTTGTGTTTGTTCCCTGTGTGTGTGTGTGTGTGTGCGTGTGTGTGTGTGTGTGTGTGTGTTTTGACCTCTTTCACACAGAGAGGCCCCCAATTGTGCTCCAGTAGCCAGCCGAGCTCAGTGAAGCAGAGCCTATATGCTCACTGGCATTTCACACACCCAAACGCGTGCATGTAAACACACATGAATATCATTTATCCAGCTGGGGTCCCATGCGACACACACACACATACAGTCACACACTCACACGGACATCGGTTTAGATATGGGAATAATGGTTGGGGTCTCATCCCCTAATGTATGCCTTACGTAGCACCTCTGTGTGGCAGGAAACCCCTCAGCCATATCTCCACTGTTACCTGTCCAACTCTTGCTTGACTCTGCAGGTCAGCCCACCCTTTGCCATCCCCGGGATTTTAGGCGCACTTCCGTCTTAAAAGTTGTACACCACTACCTTTGATAATCAAGATAGAACCTAATTGAGCTCAACCATGCAGAAGATGCTCTCGCCTTTTCGTGCACGCACACTTTTTGAGGAGACGGGGGCCTATACTGTTTCAGCTCATCCAACTGTGAGATTCTCCTTTCCCCTCTCTAGTCCTGCCATCATCTCACTAATGGTGTTTCTATCTCTTCTCCATAGGAGGTAAATGAAGCTTTTAAGCAGGGTGGAGGGAAGGGGGACCACTGCAAAGATTAATTGACTTTCCGCAGAGCTTCACTTATCCTCCACTGGCACCTTTGACTTGTGAGTGTATTTGTGTTTGGATTACATGATTATATCACCATTATTGCGGCAATTTGTGGTTCGCTCAAAACTGTGCCAGGAAATATCAAACTGTGTCCCATCAACCATTTCATCCACAGTGGCTGCTTGGTACCTTTATGCAATTAGCGCAAATCTAGGTGGCACTCCTGATAAAAATATTTTGTGATTATTAATTATTAATGTAATAAAGATAATTCTGAACTCGTCTGTTCCTGTAGATTTAAATGTTACACAGTTAAATGGTTCAAATAAAAAAAGTCGCAGTGAAACAGATTAAAATTAACGTTGACATGTATGTATAACATCTTCTCTTTCTTGTTTTTATCCCATGACCGTCCGTGTCTGTCCCTTTTTAGCTGCTACTTATTTGGAGAACATATGATTCTGAGTAACAGATCACAAAAAACAGGCAGCACAAATGTGGGTTAAGTGTGCAGGTGCATGACATCTTTATCACTTTGACAATATATAGAAAACTGTGCAACTAAATTAAAAAAAAGATACATTCAGAAATACATTCACTTACACTTTTTGATACACACTGATGCTGCATGTCACACAATATGCAACGTGTGATTTGTTTATTTTAGTTTCAACATTGTGATTGCATCAGTCTGATATTGCTAAAGACAGTAACCATCCTCATGGCAGTCATTTACCTTTAGCGTTCCCTAGAAACTGCCGTTATGTTCTGGTTGTCAGGGACAGTGAGTTTAAGAGGCACTTGCACTTCACAGGGTTCATGTGTTGTATTTGACTTGCAGCATTTTTGGTTCCTTTGAAGTTTATCTGTTTGCAGTGTGTTTCTTAATGCCATGTGCTGTATGCAGTTTATTACTCACACTGGAAGAAGCTGAACTAAAGCAAAGCTGACCAGATGGCATTGATTTACTTTTATTTAATGTACTTGCAATTCTTTAAAAACGGTATGTGTGTGTTAATTCTGTACCCTGCCATATTAGAAAAGGTACCTGTTTGTGGTAAAATAACTACAGTGTAAATTCTTTCTTAGCTCCCACCATGTTACCCTCTTCACCCTAAGAGAAAGACAAGAATATTCAAGTTCCTCAATAAGGAAAGGATGAGGACATTAACTTCATCATTAGTTCAATGCCACTATGATTATACCTGCATAACCTGGTACAGTGATATAATTAAAAGAACAAAAGACAGGCTCAAAAACGCTCAGAATAAACTGATAAGGGTCATCCTTAACCTCAGTCCAACAACACATATTATCCCAATCTTTTAAAAAAACGTTGAATTATCTCCCCGTTGAAAGTAGAATTCAATGTTTAAACTTTATATGGTTTACAACCATAATATAAACCTAAATAGCAAAGGAGGGAGAAGCACATCCATCTACATGGGGAGGAGAAGTGAAATAAAATCCCAAACTAAATTAAACCTGTCCATTCTCCAAACAGATTTTAAAGACAGCTGAAAAAATGAATGCTGTGTACGTTAGTAAAATGAAACACTTTTTTCTGGAACAATTCTTAGTTTAAGACTGGAGTATGGGTTTTTATTTTCTTTATCATAGCTGTATAACATTGATGTTTTTTCTTCTATATTAGGTGTAAGAGTGTTAAAATGGGGTATCAGTAGCATGTACCTGTCCTTCCTTTCCTGCCTGCCTCTTAGCCTCAGACTTGAGGACTGCAATAGAAATAAGTCATGTGGCTTTAATGTGATATCCTGATAAATTATGCACTTCAATTTATCAAATAAAATTAATCAGTCAATCAATCAACTTCACATCTTGCTCTCGTGTAACTAAATGTATGTATCAGTATGTGCTGCACCATTAGTACAAAACCTTGCACTGTAACTGGGTAGACTTTTGCTGTTCACTGTGGGCCTCGACAAAGCCTTTCTGAAGTTTTGTAAGAAAGTTAAGAAATTCTGTATGAACAGCAGAAGTTTTTTAGAAGTTTGCAAATTTGCGATGCAGTTTCCTGAGCAGAGCACTGACAGCTTAAATGGACTTGGGCAGGAATCAGACAAGAGGTGCGTACACCATATTTAAAGCTCCCAGCAATTTCAATTATGCAACAGAGATCTCTGTCAGACATTGTCATCACAAAGCAAGACAAGCATCATATAGACACAAACACATCCATAACTCAGGTGACTGTGACCTGCATGATTGACAGCTTCAGTAGCCTTATTGCAAAGGATGTGTTGGTTGTACATGATGTTGCTGATGATGACAAATGTGTGACACAGCTATACTAAGCAAGAGAGGCTCAGAGACCTTTTTTGCACCAGGATTTATCTATAAACTTGTCTTTGTAAATGGGGACTGAACATCTCTTCACACAGTTTGTATCAGGCAAGACGAGCTCTGCGTGTTTTATGTGAGTGGTTGAAATGCTCTTTGCTGACTATCAGTGAGGCGGGCTGTGATGTACTGATTGTAGATCGAGGACTGTTCTCTCAGACACTGAATAAGTATGGTCTTGGACTAAACAGACGTACAGTAGAATCTCAATTAAATGTTCAGTCTAATCCAGGAAAATGTTCAATTGTTTGGCTGCGTGTGCGTGTGCGTGTGTGTGTGTGTGTGTGTGTGTGTGTGTGTGCGCGCGCGTGCAGAGTGTGATAGTGAGCAGCAGAAACTGCAACCTGAATGTCTCAGACGTTACTCGGATCTCACAACATCCTCTAGTTTTCTTCCTCACCTTCTCTACCTACATCACCTCACAGGCATGCATCACCCTTTGGGCGTAGTATATCACCAAATCAAAGGGTGTAGTAAATCACCCTTTGGCTTGATACATGATTTGTCATTGTATGTGTGTGTCTCTTTTCTATATCGCACACACACATACATATGATGAACATTCAGTTCATATCTTGTGGAGACTGAAGTAAGTTTGACTTTGACTCCGAACACTGGTATGGTGAGAGAGAAGAGCCAAATGTGTGAATGCACAAGAGTTCGCTCCCCACCCCCATCTCCCCCGCTGTAAACTCCACCACCCACAGCTGCACGCACTTCTCCTGTCACGGTGATAATCTCTTTGTCAGGAGCCGTCTGTTAGAGATTTGTCCGTCTGATTCGGTGAGCGTCCGAGTGGCAGGTCTAGCTGTAGTGCCACAGGGTGTCCGTGTGTGTGTGAGTGTGTGTGTGTGTCTGTGTGTGTGTGTGTGTGTGAGTGTGTGTGTGTGTGCACCCAGTGCCATAGGTGGTGGGATCTCCGTCCCTGTCAGAGTGTGTATGTCGCTTGCCTTCAGAACTCTGTTTTGTGACAGACGAGGAATGTTGAGCAGAAGAGGAACAGATATGTTTATATTTTACATTTAAAAGCCAACTTGTACAACTCCTCATGGTTTAATTGCATCCATTTACTTATGCTGTAGCCAGCATGAGTGGTGATACACCTGTGACATCCATAACAAAACGTTAAATATTAAAAGCTCTTAGCCACTTCACAAAAAATGTGAAATTGGAGATTGTCTTCCACTAGATGGCTCTGCTTTCTGCATAGAACTATGTCTAATCACATTGTTCATAAATTAATAAGCAGCACTGAAAACTGTTTCTCATCTGGTTATTTTAAGTATAAAGTGATGTCCAAGTGTTCAAGGAAATAGTCCAGTAATATTGTTTTCAGCAGTAGTCAAGTGATATATTGCATACGTTTTGCAATATTCCTAGCTATTGATGTGCAAAATGTTCATAAGCATCATTATTTTGTGTATTTTAGTCTTTAATCCAGCCTACTATAGCGTACTTGTATGTGTATATGTGTGTACATTAGGCAAAAAACTGAAAATTTCTATGTTCTCCATTTGTAGAACATGTTTTTACTGTCTGTACCGAGGGTGTGTACAGAGTTCGTACAGGTTCACTTTTAGTATATATTAACATATCTTTTTGGCTTTTCTTTGTAGTAAGCTTATATTGTGTTTTATAGTGCTTGTTTTAGAGCTGTGCATTTTTATTTTGTATGTTTGTTCTACAGTATGTTGTCTGTCTGTAGCTTATATTGCTGCCTGTCTTGGCCAGGACACTCTTGAAAAAGAGACTTTTTTTAATCTCAAGAGATTTTTCTGGTTAAATAAATGAAAATATAACATGATGCATGCCATCTTTGTGATAACCTTAGGACGATGTTTTCTATGACCTACTGTGATAAATGGTAGTTGTTGGTCTGGTATGTTGGATGCAGTAATTAGCACTTAATGCTTACCTACAATGTTCTATATC
Source organism: Epinephelus awoara (assembly GCA_035609425.1). Taxonomy (NCBI): domain Eukaryota; kingdom Metazoa; phylum Chordata; class Actinopteri; order Perciformes; family Serranidae; genus Epinephelus; species Epinephelus awoara. The sequence continues at coordinate 26,824,380 of CM069294.1, forward strand.
TCCTGTTCTACAGTGAGGGAAGTATGATTGTCTCTCTTGGAGTATATAAATTGAAATGTGTTCTAGGTGATGAGTTGAAGCTTGTTAGTTGTGGAGTTGCTCCGTATAGCTGCCTGCATACTCTACAGATTGCTACCAAACATTTCTTCACTGGATCTGATGGTGTTTTTGTCTTAGTTTGCAGAAGCACACCTTCCATATGCTGTAAAACTAAAGATCTTTTCACTTTCTTCCCTTTGCAGAAAGGTGCTACGAGACAGCACTTCCAGAGTGGGTAATTATTAAGTACCTTGCTTAAGGACACTTTGGCAGTTTGGCATTACAGGGACCTGAACTGTCTGATTAAAGGATGGCCAGGTGCAGACCAGGCTTCCTGCTCATTATATTATAATATGTTACACTGAGTTTTAATAAGATGAGAAAATACATTTGGAAGTTTTTCCCTTCATGAAAGATAATATGAATTCTGACAAAGCTGTAATTGTTGGGTTGAGTTATTGTTTCTCAAAGCTCTTTTTCTTTCTTTTGCCTTTCATCTCTCCCCTCCCGACACCTTCTCCTTCCTCTATCTGTTGTTTGGTCTCCTCTTGTCACTCCACTGCAATCATCCTCGCAGGGGGGCTTGTCATCTGTATCTACTCATATCCTACAATCCGTTTTGCTCTGAGCACTACTGCACTTAAATGTCAGGGCTGATGAGCCTGCCACACCCACCTGACACATCAGCTCAGCGCCTGCTAAAAGCTTTTATGGAACAGAGTGCGAGCCTGGTGGTTGATATAAATTAAAGTGTTCTTTGCTTCTTTTTTGGGAGGATTATGGCTCTAAAGGGACAACTTCTGCTAAGAAATAGAGAAGAGAGGGAGTGAGAGCGTAGGCTATGATTGGTTGCCATCTAGTGGCTCGCTGCCACATTACCATGGAGAGGTAACTGAACACTCGCCACTGAAACTACATTACAGTTCACGCTAATCAGAGACAAAGCTGAGAACATACATGTGCTCTAACTTTAGTTAGTTAGTCAGTCCTCCTCTTTTTAGAGTTTAATTTTAAATGGAAAACTGTTTCAAAATAATTATATATCTTTCCAAAAAATACTCATTGTTACTATTTTGTCAGGGAAGTTAAAAGTATTTTATAGTATTTCAAAATGTTTTAGTGTTTTAGGCTAAACCTTTTCCTCCCTGGACTACTAACATGCATCAGTATCTTGTGGGGAGTTTTTTGTGTGCAATCAGAGTAGGTTACAAACATTTGGGAACATTTCGGCAATCCATGTTGGTCTCATGTTAAGGTTTCAAACATACTAAAATACCCTCACGTAGTTTTTAGTGTACTAAATAGCATGTTAGTATGGAATTTTGGATGCAGACCCTGTGTATTAGATACTAAGTACACTGACATGACAGCTGCACAGACTGAACTGAGCACAGTGACCTCTACTTGACTTTCATGAATGTGAGTGTTTGATATTTCAGCATCAGTGTTATTGCTGATTGATTCCTGTGTTATATGTAAAGGCATTTTAGTGTTGTCTACTAATCTGTGCCTGTCTTTAACTCTGAATTTGCCTGGTGTAACTCCTCAGAATCTATATTTCATGCTCAAACCTCCTTGATAACATACCGTAAAACTTCAATTAAACGCCTAGTCCCAATTAAAGGCCCAGTCTCTTTTACTAGCCTGGTGTAGCTTAGTATTTTGACAAATAAAGGCCTGTCTCAAATAGACCAATTAGAGGCCTGGTCTGGTTGCCAAGCGGTTCATTTTTATAGAAGTACTTTGGATGTTTAAAACCAGATTGTTGACTGCACACTTGAGCTGATGTTAGTTAGCTGTTTAGATCACACATACAAATATAAATATGAAAAAACTTTTGTCAATATGGATATACTACGTATTGTTATTTTGGTTCATTTCATTTTACTACAACCATGAGCACCAGAGAAGACTGGAGCAAGTGGTGACTCATTAAGTTATAAAGTGTCCATTCCTCCATTACCCAGTAAGTTATTTAGATTTCTTTCATCCGAAAGGGTCCACTGATCAAAAGAATCAAAAGTTTTTTTTGTTGTAAAAATGAATCCAAGTTATGAATAGCATTTAAACTGGATAAAGTGGTGTTGTGTTGGTATACCTGGTATGTCGGGTGCCATAACACATAATTGATATAGATTATTTGTGGCCTAATTTTCATTAAGAAAATATTCATACTGGTTCAAATAAACAATTTTATCGTAATTACCATTTTCCTGAGCAACAGCTACGTGTAAAATAATTTAAAGACCTGCCTCATAATGCCTCAAAACCTGACCTAATGTTAAACACTGCACTGTACTGAGACCTTTTTCACAGATGGCATTTTGACATGTCACAGTAGGAAATACATGTGTAAATAATGAAATAAATGATGTCTGAATTCGATTTAGCTTCTTCAGCCTCAGTTTCAGGGTCTTGATATTGTGCATGCTGGTTTTCTGTCACACTGTTATGACTGTAACAGAACAAAGTTGTTGTTAATGCTGTTAGTAATACCTGTGGTTTTCCTACTATGAACAGTTGGCTGTGAAAAAGGTGTGCTGTCATCTAGGGATGTGAGTTTATTTTCTGTGGTGCACTGTGTTAATCTCCAGGTAAGAACATCAACACAGATATAAATGAATAAAACCCTCTTTGCTCATTTCAGTGCCGTTTCCGTTCTTTTCCTTTATTTGTAAAACTTTGGCATTCTAGCCAATAATTTCAGTGATTTGGCCAGGTATAGACAGTATGTACACTCTGAGCAATAGACGCACAACACAATAGAATATGTACAATCTCTATATATCTGCAAACACAATATATACAGTCCTACTGCTTGCCGATAGTTGTACAGCACGATATGTACAATCTAAATTAGTAAACAATATTTACAGCTTTACCTCGAACTTGTGGTTGTACAGCACAATATCTACAACCTTATCTGCATACTCATAGTAGCGTCAGGCCCTGCTCCACCTCTCACAGTTGTGCAGCGCGTCACAACACACACAGCCCGTCTGTTGGCAAACATAATATGTACAGAATTATCGTCACAATATGTTTTTGTTTAACCTCTGACCAGTAAGTATGTGCATTAATTGTGGAGCGTCTTAATCTACATTCCTACTGGTGAATTGTACAACACAAAGTGTGCTACTCATGTCTGCGAAACACCCTGTTCAGTCTTACCTCGTATTTGTGATTGTACAACTTATTGGATACAATCAGGGCAGCAGCAATAGACAGTATGTACAATCCTCTGACACAGTGGTTCTCACACATTTTGGCTTTCAGACACTAACAGCGAACAGAAGTGCACTGGCAGCTACTGGACACACTCGAGCGCACACTGAAAGATGATCTATCACATTGAATGCTGAGTTAATAATACAAACTAGTATAGGCTGCAGAGTTTTGCTATGAGTTCACCAAAGAGCAATATGACGCTCTCCAGGTTTCCCTGCCTCTACGACTACTCTTAAGCCAAATGACATTTTTTAATATGTCGTGAAAAAACACAACAAACTACGTCCAACATAAACACCTTCAAAGCTCACTGTTCCATCTGATCTGAGAAATGTGGTATCGATACATTTAATGTTACATTTTACAAGAGTCAAAGGCTGTTTTTATGGAAGACAACAGTACATACAATGAACTTATTAACCACATTATGAACAATAAGACTTCAATGGCATCAACTCAATGATTCCCTTTGGTAGGATATTTACATTTTTCACATGCATAAGTGTAGAATTCAGAGGACTGATTGGAGGAAACAGAAATCATAATCAGAGTGACAGTGCCTCAGTCAAATACATGTTACTGCGACATACTATATCTATTGTGCGATACAGTAGAGCAATGACTGTGGAAGACAGTATTAATGTTTGGCATGAACTCTGTGACGTACATGTTTGTGCTGAATGTAAAAAGTAAAGTATCTGGCACTGAGTACTGCTGTTTCTGATTTTGGTGACCAGACTAATTTGTCCCACTGTTAGCTTCTATATTCGTCTGTGTATATTGCACTACAGCTCTAGTTATATTCTGACACGTAGGACCAAAAAGACATAAACACTTTAACATATTAGCTGCAGATCAGTTTAATTCCTGGCTTTATAGTCATGACCAAACTATGAGAAATGTAGTCTGAGAGCCAGGCTCACAATTAAAGTGAAAATTTAGATAAATGTTTTTTCAACCAATTAGAATCAAGGGGGACTCTCAAACTGAGCTTGTAATACCCAAAGGAAAACTGAGGGACATCCAAAGGATTGAACAAGGCTTCTGTATGATTGAATGAAACCCTCTGTGTTCAGGATTAAGATTTTTACTGTAATAATGGTACATTTCTTCAGGCCATAGGGTTCTGATCAGATTCAGAGTCATGTTATGTGCAGGTGCCAGCGAAGACTGTTATATTGCCAAGTACCAGATTGGTTTCACATTTAAAGGGTTTAAAATTTACACTTTGAATTGAGGGAACTGAAGCTAGTCCTGATGCCGGTGCTAACGGACTGCTTTATTGTTTAGTTAATTAGACTTCATCCCTTTGCTACATTCAGTTTGTAGGCCTACAAGCACTTTGCACATGCTTGAGTACGTCTTCTTTAATTTCAGGGGTCTATGATTCATTTCTTTAAAATTTTGGGGCTACTCCTTTTCTTTAGGGTCTGGATTAACTTTGGGACTCCCCAATTTCTTCATTCCTCGCCGCTGTGCCAGGCTGGAGGACTGAACAGGCTCCAGGACTGGAGCCGGAGCGCAGCGCCTCAGAGCAGAGTAGGTGGCAGACAGTGCCCCCTGGTGGAATAAGAGGAGATCATGTCATATCATGTTAATACTGGTCTAATCTGTCCAACAACTAAATAAATGGCAGACAGCGCCACCTGATGGACACACAGAGAAACACATAACATCTATTTATTTTTTGCAGTCAAGACATTAAAACCACTGACAGGTGGAGTAAACAACATTGATCATTGTGTTACAGTGCAATGTTCTGTTGGGAAACCATTTATGTGGTTGCCACCAGACACGCTTTACCCACTTAAACACCGGTGCAGACCAGGCAAGCCCCTTATGGCAACAGCACACCCCAGTAGCAGCGGCCCCCCAACAGGTCAGTGTGCTGTGCCACACCACAAAAACTGCTCAAGAATGGCCCAAGGAACCTGACAGAGAGCTCAAGGCGTCAGCCTGGCCCTCAAATTCCCAATCCGATCAAACATCTGTGGGACGTGCTGTTACCCCACCTCACATCCCACAGGACTCAAAAGATCTCAAGCTAACGCCCTGCTGCCAGACACTATAGGACTCCCCCCAGAGGTCACAAGTCAGAGCCAAGTCTGGTTCAAGAAGGACCCACTGTGGATCGGGGGTACCTCTGGAGTACCAGCACGTGCCTCAAATGTTCGATCACATTGGGATCTGGGGTATTTGGAGGCCAGGTCAACACCATGTACTGTTTGTCCTGTTCCTCAGGTCATTACTGAGCAGTTTTTGTGGCGTGGCACAGTGCATTGTCCTGTGGGGGAGCCACTGTCATTGACAAGTATATTTTGTCTGCGAAGGTGTTTGGGTGGGTAGAGCACGTCACATAGCATCCACATGAATGCCAGTACCAAAGGTTTCCCAATGGAATATTGCACTGTAACAAGATGATCAATGTTATTCATTCACCCGCCAGTGGTTTTAATGTTTTGGCTGATCGGTGTAGATCACACACTGAGGCCACATGCAGTGAACAGCATTAGACAAATTAATCTTGATTTTGCCTCCTGAAACGGCAATTGTTTTCTTATTTGTGTGTACACCACTTCAGATTAATAGTTAAATTTATTATCAGTTAAAAAACAACAACATCTGTAACTCTGATTAGTAGGTTGACAGACTGAGGAACAAAAGAGTTCTTCAACTTGTTCAGTTGAGCCTGTGGAACTCTAAAGCTTCTGTGTGATATCATTCTCTTACAATTAGGACGGAGTGTCCACAAATATCAGGTCTGATGATATTTACTGTAAACACACATGCACACACGTCTGACCTTGACAGTGAGAGCATCTTGTCTGGTGAGAGCTCTGTCAGAGAGCTGGTCTCTGTCTGCAATCCAGGGGTGACGAAGAACCTAAAGGGCATCACAGCAAAGGTTATTTCCTAATGTATTTTGTAACATACTTCAATACTGAAATCTGGAGTATTTTAAATCATTTTTCCAGTTGACAAAAAAAAAGGAATTAAAACCTAGTATCAATGTGACCTACAGTGGCACCATCTAAAATAATAATAAAGCATACTACGGACTAAAAGTACCTGGGGTGCAGTCAGGCGCTGGTGAGGGTCCACATGAAGCATCTTGATCACAATGTCCTGTTAAACACATGCATGGGCTTATTAGTAAAATAGTATATATATAAAACAATACCAGTATCATGACTTAAGCAACACAACCATTGTATGTTAATCTATCTCTCTAAAAAAAGAAGAAAGTAACCTTGGCAGCATCTGACACCAGGTCCCAGTTCCCTCCTGTGGTAATGAATTTCCCGCTGCCAATTTGAGCCAGAATTTCCTCTGCTGTGTCCTCAGAACTGCTGGCAAACGGACTGAAACTGGGCCAATAATAATAAAACTTTACAGAGAGTAATTCAAGGATCAAGTGAATTACAGTAACAGAGAATGAGTTAGACCAAAGGGAGCCATCTAAAATCTACAACTGGTGTGAAAAGAAAATGCTTGATGAATTAAACCCTCTGACATTATAAAAGCTAGTCACAGCAAAAACCCACTGGGGGAAAGATGAGGAGCAATAACCTTTAATTTGTCATGGGTAAAATACACATTAGCTCTGGTTCTTGAACCAGATCTGTTCAGGATTCTTGGATCCTTGGTGCCATCTAGTGTACCAGCCTGCATTTCCAGCATGTCTAAGCAGAACCATCATAATCACGGATGTGTCATTAACAGCAGTCATTGCTTAACACACAACAGAAGTAAACAGTAGAAGCAACATGTTGGATCACATTGATTATCTGCTAACTTTTGTTTTGTTATTGTAGATATTTGTTTTTATCCCAACAGGCATGGACCAACTATTAATGATAGGAGGATGATTTCTGGCCCACTAATGTCATAACAGTTTGCACTTCAGGTCAAGGAAAACCTACTTTTTTTGTTCCAGCTGGGAGCCAACTTTTCAGGATCCAAAACAATTTATTTTGGTCAAAATGCTCCAAATGGTTTAAAATAAGGTGCGTGAGCCAAAACAGAACCTGTTCCATGTTGGTGGAAAGGCGGTGTTATTGTTGTCACTGATATTTCACCAGGGGAGTTTATTTAGAACAGTGTTTCTCAAGTTCCAACAAGGGGACTTTAGAGCACTAGTTCCCAACTTGGAGGTACCTATCCCCGTCAGGGTGTCCCCAAAACGTCACCGGGGGTTGCAAGGTCTTCTTGATTTTAAGGGGTATAAGAAATTTTTTTTTATATTTATAAAAATATATAATATATATATTATACAGTAGGCCTATATCTCAGCATTCATTTCTGGGGTGAAAACTAAATGAAATTGGGAAATTATTATTTCTAAAGTTTAGATTGCTTTAAACTTTTTAAGAAAAAAATCTGACAGGATAAGGGCACAGTGAAGGCCTGAACACACCCTGAACACACTCTGCTTAATAGCCTCATCCTGCGCTAGAAAAGTAACTGTTTAATACAACCGACGTCCAAATAGAACAATGGCTAACTGTCAGGGAGAAGAAAACTCTGAATTTGTCAAAAAAGAAGCCTATTCGGTAAGTACTGTTGTTTAAAAAAAAAAGAAAAAAGAAAGATAATATAGAAAGAGTATTGTCTGAAAGGTTCCCAAAAATATCTGGGAAACTCATCTCTGATGCAATAATCAGAAGAAATAACCAGTTTAAAATGTATCCAAATTACTCTTTGTACACGAATCTGTAGTTACTGTGGTAACTATTTGGATTAATTGCAGTTATCAAGTGTTATCACCGTAAAATGCCACAATTTTCTAAAAACATTTTGTGCTGGTTTAGGGGTATTGGCTGAAAAAATATTTAAGTGTTGAAAAAGATTGAGAACCACTGATGACACATCCTGTTTACAGCAGCAGGGGGAGTGTTTACAGTCTTAAACTGACCCAGCTATCATGGTGTAGAGCAGGATCCCCAGGCTCCAGATGTCACAGGCTGCATCATAACCCTGTTTCTTCAGCACCTGCACACACACAAATAAAACACACTCAGTAATCATTTCAACAAAGTGCCTATGTATTTTTGATAGCTGTTTCAAATGTGTATAAAGGTTGGTGAGATATTAGAGACTGATTATGTTTACTGTACCTCAGGAGCCATGAACGTGGCTGTGTAACAGGGGGTCATCAATAGGCCATTCTCAGCCCTGAGCTGTTTGGCAAAACCAAAGTCACATATCCTGATGCACTCTGGGAGTCCACTGTCATCAGCATAGCGAATGTTACTGGGCTTCAGGTCTCGATGCACGACCTGAAAAAGGGAGAGACACACACACATGTGATTCAATGGTCAATTAAACTGCTTCTTCAAAACCGAACACAGACACAGAGTAAGTGTAATCAAGTGTAAATGTCAAAAAAAGTTTTGTGTTAAAAGTTTTCACAAATATTTTTTACCCCCTGTGAATGTAAATATTCCACAGTCTTGGTCAGCGTGCAGATGATGTCTGACGCATCTCTCTCTGTAAAATTTGGCACCGTCAGAGCTCTGTCCAGCAGCTCGGCCCCTCTCAGTAAATCCTGAACCAGGTACACACACTGGCCGTTGTCAAACACCTAACAGCCAAACCACACACACAGGATTATAACACACACACACACACACACACAGACACACATGCACAAACACTTATTAAAATTTTTTACAAAGATGCTGAGGAGGCTCTTCTACTATGGCTTAAAAAACATTTACTATGTGGCACACTGTGTTGGGGTGGGTGGGTTACACTTACATCTTTCAGGGTAATAATATTTGGATGCTGTCCGTATCTTAACAGAATCTCAATCTCCTCTGCTGGATCTTTCCTTGCTCTGTCAATAATCTGTCACGAAAACACAAACACACAGGACATGTTGAGAAAGACAACTCAAAAATCTCAGTTTAACACTGAGCAGACACCAGACACACAAAGCATGTTGTTTGGGTGATTTTATTTATTAATCACAACCTTTCCTGCAATGCACTTGAAGCCTGTGATACATACATGCAATCAGGCCAGCTGTTTGTGAATACAGGCAGGGGGACAATATTTTTAAAAAGCTGGTCACGGAGGGAATCCCTATACATTTTTATACGTCCTGCGATATATAATCCAATTTATCATTTTTCCACATGTATTTTGTATCTACTGTTAAAAACACTTTCTAATGTTTTTGTATGTCTAAAGAAGCTCTTGTAAAGGTTAAGTGGTCAGTACCTTTACTGAATACTCCACAGCAGTAACTCTGTGCAGACATCTTCTGCAGACAGAAGTCGCCGTCTGTCCAACTTCCTCCTTTAGCTCATAGACATCACTGAAGGCCAAATCACCTTGGAGATGCTGCAGGGAACACAAAGAATCAGACACACAGTCTTCTGTTATATTTCTCTAATATCTGTCATAGTCAAATGTGTTGTATATTAGGAGAGAGAATAACTGCTTTGCTTCAGCAGTGAGTTGCTGCGGTAGTGTAGTTGGGGGTGATTTATGAGGGTAATGTTTAGAAAGGTCAGCGTAATTAAATAGCCAATCTGTTAATTATCCGCTCTGTTTATCTGTCAGTTAACTCATAAAACAAGGATCAATTCAGTGCTTTATTTACATGGTTAATTTGTTATCCAATCAGTGTGAGAGTGCATCGTTTAATTAGATGTGGGGATAGGACATAAACTGCCTTCTTAAAGACACAGACCTTTGCTATGGGATCGATGTTGTTCACCTCCTGGCGAGAGGGCGCTACCGTAGCAACACTGGGCTCCTGACTTTGATTCGTTGCAACAAAGCTGAAACCACGAAACAGCTGGTGTGTGTTTGCGCTGGGAGGGATGCCGGGAGAATCTGGTCGGGCAAAGACATAAACATGTGCACACAATACTACGATTATATCTAATGAAAATTACAATAAGATATTATTTCTCATTGAGTTCAAATACATCGCTAGCTATCACAGCCACTAAATGCATTTCATTCAATAATGGACTTGTCTTATTTCATCAAAACACACATGTTTATATATAAATATGTGAGCATGAACGTGTATGTTTTTGTGTTTTTCAGTTACCAGTGGGCGTTCTGGAGGTGAACTCAGGGTCAAAATGGAAAGTGTCTTCAGGTCGTCCAACTGTGGGTTTGAACGGAGGCCTCACTTCCTTCCTGTACAACTTCTACAGAAAACAACAACAAGGATCAACATCAGCACTGAACAGCTAGTTTAACCACAAAAAGAAACATGATCTGTGCAAATTTACAATACCATGATTATGTAAAAGTACTGCTTATGGTAAATTAAAAGTATAAACAATACATTGCTCTCTTTCCTTTAAACTGTTGTATTTAATAGTCGTCGCTTCCAGTGAGCAGTAAAATATGAGGTTGTGTTGTGCAGCAGTTAAATGACATATTCATGATCCACCCAAATTTGTTTCACATTGCACAGCAAACTAATCATACAGAGATGTAAGTTGTTAGTGTGCACATGTACTGAGTCAGCGATGACACAGCCTGACATTGAAATTTAATGTGGAGGACAAAGAATAGAGCACAATCAATAAGAAGAGAATAAAATAAAGAATGATAAATTGGCAACTCATTGATGATGAAAAGCCCTAATTTTATAGACGTGATAAAAAAAGACACCTATATGATATGTAACGTACTGTGATGCCAGGTAAAAACTCCACGCTGATTATATAGGAGTACGCAGAGCATGCACATGGCCTGCAGGTGTCACCATTGCAGTGTGAGTTGTTGCCGGCTGTGAACAGTCTGGCAGCTTCTCTTTGAGTAGTAATCACATTAAAAGAGGCCACCAGCATTGGAGTTTTTTATTTAATTGTTTTAATCTATGGTGAGACAGTTACCAGAGTATCCTCCAGTCCGCTTGACATAATTCCAACTAAGCTATTATTTGAAGTAATGGATTGAATTGGGCCACATTTGCTTTCAGTTTTGAACAGCTCATTGTCGACTGGCTGGGTGTGTCCCAAATACTTTAAAACTGCTTGTGTCCAACCAGTCCTTAAAAAACCTGGGCTCGATCCTACCCTCTTCGATCATTACGTGATCTCTAAATTGCATTTTATACCTAAAATTCAGCATGCAGGCATGTGTTTAATTCATAGACTGTACAAATAATGGACTAGCTACCATAATGTCACGTATTGGTTTGGTTTGAGTCTGGCGTTACAGGCTGTACAGTAAACATATTTATTTCTGCTGTACATTTGGGCATTTTCACATGAGTGTCTATGGAGATTGGCCGGCTTCTGGAGCCAGCCTCAGTTGGCCATTCAAAGAACTGCAGTTTATGGCACCTCATTTTTTTTTGTCAGCCAGGGAGGTTGCTGTTTGGTATTGTACAGAACTCAACTTAAATCATTACATCTGTTTTAGCCTCCTTACATTGGCTCCCTGTTTGTTTTTGGATTTAGGACCCCATCGATTACCTTTAAGGCTGTTCATGGTCTGACTATAAGGTATATTAGAAGCTGGAGCACTCAGTTTAATTTTGGCATCACTTGGCAAAATCCCATGATAAACGTTGAGCATATTTAAATTCAAGTGGACTGGGAGAAAACTAGACTTTTGCACCTCTTCTTGGCCTAAATTTTTTTCATCTAGCCTGATGAAAAATCATAGGTCATTTCAGAGAGAGGGTGTTCGTATTGGCTGTCCACAAGTGCAGATGAGTGTGCACATCCTGTCAGTGAAAGCTTAATTTAATGGCGAAGAATCCTGCATGGGAAGTTACTATTCTAGCATAGGCAACAACTGCCTACACTGCAAAACAGCCCTTGATGGACTGATGGAAGATGGACCTACCAAAAAGAGAGTCTTAGAGTGAGTCTGACAATAAACAAAATAAATAACTTGAAGAGAAAATGTTGCTAATAGTTTAGCCCTTTGCTTACAGACTGCCAGTCAGCAGCCGCAGCAACACAAATCCAGCCAGCGCAAATATCCGCTCCGGGGGACCGGAGAGCCCTGACTTCCCATCAGATCAGTAGACTTTCTGTTGTTGCCACTACACAAGTTAGACACAGTGCCAGCCCACTATGACACCTGGCACTGGGGACTCTGCCAGCTAAATTCAAGCCGCATTTTTCGCTTCTTCCAGAATTCTTCCTACCCCAGCTTTAATTTCTGATTAAACTGATATGTAGTTTGAGATCCTCGGTCAATGATCTTTTATCTGTCCCGAATGAAAACCAACTCAAAATGACCTGCTTGAGTAAATAAGGCTCTCCTGTAGTGACTTCTTTTCAGTCTCTTCTAAAACCAGACTTTAATCAGAAAGCATATTCTGGTTTGAAATAGCTGCCTCTTTATTCAATTGGTATTGTATTAGTTTTTAGTATGGTTATTTGTTTGTTATTTGAACTTAACATTTACTTTGCTATCTTATTTCATTTTTTTCTCTCAATGAAATTTAGTTTGTTTTACTCTGTGTGTATTATTATGTGTTTTAAAGTGTTTGGTCTCATTGTAAAGCACTTTGCAACTGTGTTTTTAAAGATACTATATAAATGAAGTTATAGTTTTTTATTAGCACTATGCACACTTGTACTTGTTGCGATTCTTTGTGATGCGTGGCTGCTGAGGAGGTAAAGATGCGCATTTTGTCAGTTCGGTCAGCTTGATGAGAGAAATGAAAGGCCGAAGGATCACAGAGAAAAGTCAAACCAGATTCTGATGGACAACAGAGGAAGGCATCCTGCCTCATACAGTGCAGGGATTTAATTAGCATAGTGTGGAAGAGAACGTAAGCCTCTTATTGATAGCTTGTCACATCAAGCCAGCAGTACCATCTGTAAATGGGAAAATGTGGTGTTTGGCAGGGACGAGCCGGTGGTAATGTAGCGAGGAGTACAGTGAGAGCCGGTGGTGAGGGCAGAGATTAGTGGGCATGTAAAGCAGATAATAGTGGATTTTGTTAGAAATGAGAGCTTCACTACTCACAACAGCAGATAAGCAGGAGTCACAAGCCTTCTGAGCATCTCTTATGAAAAGGAACGGGTGCAACAGTGTGCACATGAGCCCTCATTACACTTACTTGTATTTACAGAACATACGTATGGTGTTCTTCTTGAAAGCATTGTCTGTTATAGTGATAAAGATTACTTATAAAACTGAAAGTTCAGTAAGTAGAGGATATACGAGGATATACAGTAGTTACATAAGGGCTTTGCTTTGCATCACTGTAAGCTTGTTACGTTGCTCGTAAGGGTCTGCAGCAGAGGGCTCCTGCAGCATGAACGTTACTCACATGCAGCCCAAGAAGAGGGTCTGGGAAGGTTTTAACACGCAGTGGTTGTAAAACTTTCAATTTCTCCAACCAAGAACAAGCTACGAATTACCTAATTCACTCTGCACATGCTTAGTTTAGTCCTTATCCCTCATGTGAGAAATTAGCACCCTGTGGCAAACACAGCCAAGTTTATGAGGGAAAAAATTATTTTGAGGTAAGAAAGTTTATTTTAACTACATTTATTTTTGTTAAAGCATTGCCTGCTTTCATGCAAGATGTTAGTGCTAATGTCTCGGCTGTTAGATGTAAGGAAAGTTGGTATGCGGCTCCAAGAAAAAAATTAATAACTTATCCCAAGCTAAATTTTAATACACTTGGCACACAAACAAGCACACACAAGTGCAGTACAGACTAGTACAAATACACGCACACCAATTATATTAAAAAGTCATTTAACTGTTGAATAAAAAGCTCTCAATGTCTCAAGTTTCTGCCATAATCTCTATTTCATACCATTATATTTCTCAGCAGGCTATGTCACAACTGACCTTGACTATGGAGTGAATTGTAACATTCCACTCCTTGTGTTTGGGACTAAACCATGCATTTAATAGCAAACAGGGGTTGTATTTTGGACACACTGGCTTAAACAAGCTCCAAGATACAGATAGAAATGTCAAAAATGTTACAACTATCCCTGGTTTCCCCTACTGTAAATAGACAATTTGGGCATACAGTTAAACTAATGATCCCATTTAAGCAGTGCACATCCAAGGAGTGAATGTCAAGGTTAGATAGTAGTGATAGCACAGGTAATGTCTGTAAGCACACCATGTGTGTATGAGCAAACTCACTGTGAAGGGAAGGCTACAACAGATAAGAAGATTATTTAGAATACAGCTGGGAAAGAGAGGCCAACAGGGAAGTTCAGGATTTTGCCACTAAGCAAAATCTCATTTTAAGGATGATTCATGATGTGGGTAACTCTTGAGGAAGTGAATGAACAACTGCAGGGTTTCGATGACCGCAATGTGATTCAGATCTGTTGTTCTTAGAATAAATGTCTTTAATCTGAATAGTGCATCACAGAAGGGCAACTTCCAGGAAATCAGTTTGTCACATGATGTGGAAAAAACTTGTTATCTTATGACAAATGTCTTTGGGGGAAAGAAGATTCCCCACAATCACCCTCACATGAAGTGTACATGAACTGTGAATATCAAATCACTACACAGTATGTGTGAGTATCCAGGTGTAGTTGTTTGTAGTACTGTAGGACAGGTACTCACAGACCTTTTCCCTAACTGTGGCTGACATACAGGCCAAGATCTTTTCTCACTGTCTCCAGCAGTGTTTAAGATATACTATCCAGGACTGGTTACTGTTTGGAAACACATGGGTTGCAATGGTACACTGATTTTAGGGTTTACCGTGTTAGCAGAAAATTGACAGTTATCAGAATGTGTACATTTCCTGACCTACAGTGTTAAAAAATACATACAACCTGACGGAGAATCTCACCTGCTTGTGAGCATCTCCTTTCCGCCTCAACTGCCTGTCAGACTTTTGACACATACTTCCATTAAAAAAGTTGTTTCATGTTTAAATCAATGTAAAGTTTTTGTTGAACCAAAAATACCTCTGTTTTCATTGCTTAAAGGGTCATTGTAACCATTTTTCTGGTGCTGTGTCTCTTGAATATCTGCTGCTAATCGTTTGGCATCTGGCCGCTAACTGTTTGTAAAGCCCTGACCTCACCTGAGCGCTTTGGGGGTACACCGCCATAAACACAAAGTAGGAAGAAAATTAGAAAATACAGGCGGATAGCAAAGCCTCTGCAGATAAATACACTGCCACACACTTCAACTGGGTCAGAAGTGATGGCTGAGAGGGATTACTTCTGTACGAGTTAATACAGTGTTGTTTTTTGTTTCAGAAAGTCCTGCATAGTACATCTTTAACAACCCAACTGTGTTTCACCCCTGCTGAGTCTCTGATCACATTTTTAGTATACTGTGTACAGCATGTGTATAATGCCAATGCTTATATAGGTGTATATAATACATTAGCAGTTAACAGTATGCTTGCAAATAGCATCTTCCCTTGCAAAAATAACTGCGATGGACAGTTGACGACAGAATATTTTTCATGAGCCGTACTTACATTCCAGTCTATCGATGCAAAGAAGCGATGTCTTTTTATCTCCTCCACTCCATCTGGTCCTGCACCTGTCAGTCACACAGATTCAGACAAATTGAGAGACAGCATGGCAAAAACCGCTATCACTTAAAAACTGAATAAAACATGCAAAGAGCATAAATACAGTCAAGTCTTTTATTCGCACCGCCAAATTTCCAATGGACCTCTATGATGGTTTGGCTGCTTGGACATTTGTGACATAAATGGTGCTGCTTGCTATTATTAGCATACAATAGGAAGACGGTGGGAGGTTGGAAAATCATGCTGCAGCTTCAGTTCTGCAATAGTTCAAGTGACATTTTCACAGCATTACTGCGCACTATAAACAGATCTACTGTGAAGAATATTGTTTTACTACATTAACATAATGTTTAAGAGCAGTAGCTTCCCAGGCTTGTATGTGCAAATTGTCTCATGTTAATCAACTCAACTGTTTTGCAAAGCCTTGCTATCATCTGCAGCCTCAGTGTCCCTCATATTTTGCATCCCTCCAGGTAAGAACTGACCTCATTATTTGGTCATTCAAAGCAGTAAAAAAAAAAAAATGCACATGTACTTCCATTATTCTAAAAACACACCTGCCAGTTGATTTTCAAGTTTTACGTATACAGTACCTAGTCGATTAGCAGGGTTCCTCTTGAAGAGCGCTCTTAATAAACTCTGCACTTCAGGACTGAGGAACTGAGGCATTCCCAGCTTAGCCCTGTACAGAAAAGACAAGAAACAGGTTTATACAGAGGTAGATGTTTGGTAACACTGGGATAAATCATCATCATAGTGTTGGATCAGTTTAACTTTGTTTTCTCAGCAACAACTTTATAACTTTGTTTATTCAGGTATGGTGGGATATTCTGAGATTGATAATTGCAGGTTTGTATAAGCAACGTATCTTAAATAAACCATCACAGAAAAATAAATTATTAGAATATGAGACTGAATATAGAACATAGAAATGCAGTTGAAAAGACAAAGAGGAAGCTGTTCAAGGGAAGAACTTAGGTAAGACCAAAATGCAACATCCTGTACATACTGTACACTGTTACAAAACTAGTAAACAAAAACTAAGAACAAGACACAAGTGAATTCATCAGTAACACATGAGAAAAAAAACATAACAAGGCAGCAACTTAAAACATACCCAGACTACAGGGATTTGGTCATAAGTAAAAGGCTTTAAATACAGTGAATGACACAGTTCGAATGGGTCTTACTTTAGAATAAGCGCCATTGTTTCCTTCCGATCTTTTCCTTGGAACGGTAATGATCCTGTCAGCATCTCAAACTGGAAAAAAGATTATAAAGATTGTCAGAACACCTGTCAGCTGATCAATGGAAAGTAATGTAGAGGTGGATGGTACACACAGTCCATATTCAGAGACAGTGCCTTTCAAAGAGCTGTCAGAATTTTCATGAAGTTGTGACGTCACAACTATATTATATACACTGTTTCAAATTTGAAACACAAACAACCTGAGTGGGTCCCTTTGTATTTCCCATAGACCGAATCACAGTGTTTATTTACAATAACTTGCGGGCAGAAAATCCTCTTATCTTAAACTCAAATGGCGCAGAGAAAACCCTGCCTCAATTAGTTAGTTTTTAGCCACCCAGTGTGCACTATATTCAGAATATTTTAAATATTTTCACCACTGTACTTTGCTTTTCCGACGGGGAATTAAAGCCATTATATCAAAGCCACCAGACTCTTACTTGGCAGAAGAGTTGCTGGTCTATCGTGGCACTTATTGGTTAATGTGTAAGATAAAGCAGAGCAAATATTCAAATATACCACACACTTACACTGACTTGGATTTTTTAGGTGGATACAATATGTTTTGCTGGGGCCATGTCCAAAGCAGTACATTGTTAGCTTCCATGCCAATAGATTTGGTTTAACAAAGATAATGGCAGAGCAACAAAGTACATAAAATAAGCATAGTAGAAATGTCAGATAGGTCAGACCACCATGTTTAAATATATATCTATAAATGTTATGGTTGAAAATGACAACAGAAATCCTGAATTTGCACATCTCCACAACTGTAATCAACTGCCAGTTTTCTACCCAAAAGTGACTGCTGTTAGTGTGATGTTTGGGTGATTCATTCTATTGGAAGATTTTTCAGTGTAAGTTGACAGGAAGTAAATGTGGAACCCAGCTGGAAATTGCCGCTACAGTGCAGTTACAGTCATTCACCTGGCTACAATGATGATGCAGATACAATAAGACCGAGATGTGGAAGATCATGAAACACTTACAAATCAGAGCAGACGAGGGTTTTTTGGGTTGGTGCACTAAAACTGAGCATTTCAGACAGAGGGAGAATTCAGGTATATTCAGGCAGACAGTACGAGAAAAATAATGTGCTTTTTGAACATTGAAGCATGTAAGCAGAAACCTAAAATACAAGTATGAACCTGAAATTGAGCAGAATATTGGACCTACAATCTATCAAACAGGCTCCTTCTGCTATCGTGTCTAGGTTTCTGAAAATCTGTGTAGACCAGAGGGAGTGTGTTGAAATGTTAAGCTATGTGTTTGTCAGCTGTTAGCGAATGTTAACCTCCTTTTCAGTATTAGTAAAATAAGCCACCAGGCAAACAAAACAAGCAAAATCCAACAGATGCACGATTACAGAAAGTGATGGGACCTAATCTGCCAGATACGGTAATTAAGCAGCTTTACTGCCAGGAGAAAGCCAAATTCAGAAATCAGTACACTGGCACATTATGTAAGCGCTGAGTCTTTGGCTCATATGATATAGTAAATTCATGCCTGCTGTTCTTGACAGCACGATCGGACAAAACTTGCAAGTCAGTACAAAAAGCGACTCTGTACTCAGATTACAAGCACACATTAAAAGTGGCAGGCAGTCAAACAGGCTGTCAAAGTAAGAGTCTGTTTTAAGATGAAGCGATTCTTACCATAAGCACCCCGAATGACCACCAGTCAGCACTTTGTGTATGCCCTCTCCTGTTTACAACCTCTGGAGCCATGTACTCTATTGTTCCACAGAAGGAATACGCTCTTTTATCATGGTCAATGGCCTCCTTACTCAATCCAAAGTCTGACACAGAGAGACAGAGAGAAGAGCGACAAGATAAGCAACAAGACTGACATTGAGTAACAGAAAGAAATAGGATTGTTTGCAGCTGTATGCACTGACCAGTTATCTTAATGTGTCCTTCTTCATCCAGGAGAATACTGTTGGGGAAAGAAAAAACATTAGATGCTGCTTTAAAAGATAATCTACATAAAGGGTAAAAAGAAAAAGGGGTGGCCTTTATGAGATAGTACTTTTCAGGTTTGAGGTCCCTGTAGATGATCCCCAGACTGTGTAGATGGTCCAAAGCCAGGGCCAACTCTGCAAGGTAAAACTTCACATCCTCCTCTGTAAACATTACCTATAACAAATGAAGACATGTGGATGTTATTAAAAATACCATAAACAGAAAAAAAAAATATTTTTAAATATTTAAAGAATATTTAAAAAGCAGCAGGATGGCTCACGTTAGTATCTAACTCTCAATAACATATATACATCCTTTACTTAAGTAGGTCACAGTGAGATTAAAATCTCTTTCGTAAGTGACACTCAGCCAACGCAGGGTCATATAATAGCATCAAACACACTACAGGGCAACAGCATCAATTTATAACAGCAACAACCGATACAGCAAAAAAAAATAACAGGGCAACAATAGTTAGTCGTGTGTTTGTTGGCAAATTGGCAGCTAGCAGTGACCGCTTCAATTATCATCGTAATCATTGTCACAACATCCCCATGTCAAAGTATTAAAATTGACAAATTATTAAACGTAACTCTTTAGAAATAAGCACATATGCCTGTTCTTTGCAAACGTTACAACCATTAAAAAAAAACATAATACTTTTGTAGATGTTCTTAAAAGGGAACCACGTCAGTTTTCAAAATGTATACATGTTTTTTCTATGGTCGTAGATAGTCCACAAATATAAGTTAAAATGAACAGCTCTCCCAAATCCAAAAGCTAGAGTGCTAGAATTCAATTTTCTTATGTCATAGGGTATAAAGTTGGGAGCTGCTCCATACAATGCATGGGAAAATATGTTGTAGATGACACTGAGAGCACCCACAGGAATGTTCTGAGTATGTGGGTACATTTTCTGTTTCAGACCTGAGAACACTACAATAGAATAAAGCTCATTTGGGTATACAAAATAAAACAAACATTCTCTAGCTCCACAAAATCAGACTCCCATTAGTTATCTATGGAACAGCTCCAGACTTTATTTAAGATGACATCACAAGTTTGACACTCACTTCTCTAGTTTCTGGTTTCAAAGAGAGTAGTTCATGTTCACAAATATTGACTATTGAGGTGGTGCTCCCCATTAAGTGGTAAAGGTCTCTTGGTGACATTGTGATGCACTTAACTAAAACCTTTAGCAGTGAGGCTGCAGAAAGTGTGTAGGAGACCTGCAGTGGCTGACGCGAAATTGCATACGCCCCTATCTAAAGCTAGTGTTTGGTTTGTCTGCTCTAGGCTACTGTAGAAACATGGCAGATTCTGTGTAGGAGGACCTGCTCATTATGTAGGTATGAACGGCTCATTCTAAGGTAACTGAAAGCAAAACAATCCCTATTTTCAGTTGATTATACACTAATAAAAACAGTTATGAATACCATATACAGTTTCTGCCAATAGATGGCCCTCAATCCTACACATTAGACCTTTAGGAAAAAACTAAATAAAACTGCACTTTCCTTTAAAATCTTTATCTAGCAGAGCACGCCTCAACCTCACCATACTTGTGTGGTACTTGTTTACTGATGACAGTAATAAAGGCATGACAGTAATAAAGGCCCAAGTCACCTAAACACAGTGTTCATAAGGAGGATGATGGCAGGTATATTCACTCTTGGTGATTCCAAACAATTGTTATACAGCCCACAATAGACCGTGAAAAGAAAGGTTTTTCTTTTAGTGGAGATGGAGAAAGAGCCAGGGAGCGTGTCAGCAGCAAACCTACCTCCTTTGACAGACGAGTGAAAAGGTCTCCTCCTCGGAGGAAGTCTAGGATCAGATAGAGCTTTCCCTCTGTCTGGAAGGCTGCACACACAAACACAAGTTTTACAGAAGTTATATGAGGTTACATTGCTGTGTTGGGGCTATATGTATTCTGCTATTTTAAGGATGTATTTAAAGTAACAGTGCATATAACATTACATTCAGCCAAGAACTTCCCCGCTAATTGTAATTCCAACTAGTAGGCTACACACAGACAAGTTGGCCATCGAAAAGTTATGTAGAACTTTTTTTTTCTGCTTTTCTCTTGTCAATGAAGAGGGTACATGGGAATGCACTGTGATTTCAGAGAGACAGATATTCAACATTAACACCCACACAACGACCATCAGACAGTCATACTTACCATAGTGCAGTTTAACTATAAATGGATGGTTCACTTCTGCCAGAATGTCTCTTTCCATCTTAGACCGCACACGATCCCGCACTGAGAATAAGATGGTTGGACAAGAAGAATTAGTTTAATAACATAATATAATTTCTACCTGGGTGCAGTTAAATCACATCAAGCCTCTATTAGCATCATGAGAATGCTTTATGTAGGATGAAACTGTATCCACTTAATTGAAACATGTAAATTGAATTAAACTCATCCCAAGATGCAGTCTCGTGGAAACCACAATAACGTGTTATTGCAGCATCTGTCTTCTTGACAAGATGAGACCAACAACTCAAATTCAAATTCAAGAGGTGCAGGTTAAGAGGATTAAAGCTTGTACAAAGACACTAAATCAGCCCATGCCTGACATCTCAACCTGCTTTTAGAGCACATCCCTGTTTACAATAATCCCATCAAAAGTACAGAGTAACCTCTTTTACCCAAAATCCTCCAAAATGTAGGGCACTCTGGGAACTCTCACAACAATACATCTCTTATCATTCCTGATCATAACAAGTGTCAGTCTGAACAAATCACCACTCAGCACCCAATAAAGAAAAAAGTTGTTGTTGCAGGGTAAAGTGTCTCAGTCAAGACTCAGTGATATATTCCATTCGATATTAGATGCTACAGGCATGCAAATAGGTTTAACCACGCAGTATTTACAAGTAGGCTATTACTTGAAAATAAATAGAAACATAAACATGACAAGAAAATCGTCCTCCCCAGACATTTTGAGAATTACTTCTCAAGTGCAGCTATATCAAAAATGGATCAGTTTCAGTTTTACCTTTCAGTGTGGCTTTCTTGAGGACCTTCATGGCGTACAGCTGTCCTCTGTCCACTCCTCTGATCTTTCTCACCAGGAACACCTGAAATGAACACCATTATTATCAGGTTTAGAGACAGACAGCTTTATAAAAGCTTGCAACAGTTTCAAAAATGAGTCTTATATTAAAAAGACCCCATGCAGCAGCATTAGTTAAAAAAACAACTCAAGTAACAAGTAGTTTATATTGACGTCATTCAGGCGAAGCCAAAAGAAGAACCTGTTTCAATGTGGAGAAAGTGTGACACAAATCTGTTTATTTTTTATTTTATTTGTTTGTTTGGTTGCCCACACTGTATCACATTTTGGAAGGACTTTCATAACTATATGTCGTACAAAACAATACATGCAAGTTAAAATAGTTATTTTAAATATTATGCTAACAAATTCTGCACTAAATTTCTTAATTCAATCCCATTTTTGTAAGTTATTTCTACTTAAAATTGAAAGCTATTAGAGTCTCTTAGATTTGCAACAAATAAGAAATCCATGTCAGTAGCTGATATTTACTCAGAGATGTTTGATGAAGTATGCCAAATAAATGATTCTTATTTTTTATGTATCATTATAATTACCACTTATTATCATTTGTATTATCTTTATTGGCCTATACATTATTTACTGCTGAAATTAATTTCCTTTATTTATTTATTTATTTACAATTAACTGGTATGGCTGATTGTTTATACATTCTTATAATTAAATTCAAAAATCCAGTTTCATATTTTGTAGGTTTACACCACAGCACCACGCGCACCTGTTTCTAAAACCACGCCCATGTGCTGCCGTTACGTTCTTTATGTTAGCCTCAGATGCTACAGTAACCTCCACACACGCAATTTGTTGGCGACCGAGCTGAGTTTGGTAAGTAAATACAAGTTCGCTACCACCACTTGTAATTAACAAACTCAGTAAAACGCGGTTTCACTGTGACAGGAACAAGAACTATGAGCTAAAAACGGTAACAATAACAGAACACTAAGCGCATGCTAGCTAGCTATGCTAACATGCTAACCGTTCCACCCCCTGTACAACCTGACCTCAAGTGCGTCCTGCCTGTGGCTTTGGGAAACGCATCCAGCCGACAACGTCTGCTGTGGCTTCATGTCTACCACACATTATTACTGCAATATTCAACAGGGCCTTTACAAAAAGTTATGGCTGAATTTTAAATTGACTGCATCAGTATGTTATGCGCACCCGTTGCCTTTAAAAAGAGGCAAATTCTAGCTAAAAATGCAATATCATTTAATTAAAAAAAAACCTTCACGGGGAACCCTTTAGTCGCCGTTTGCGCTGGGAATTATTAGTGTGTGACACACCAAAAGCTCTGACTGGCAACCAGTGTGAGGGATGATAACAATTAAAAGGAGAAAGCTGTGAAGATGACCCACCACTGAAAGAAAGGAGGAAAAACTGTAAGGAGGCAGTATCAAGAAAGCTACCTGTCATATTGTTTTAATTATTTTTATTGTCTTATGTTGATATGAGTGATATTAGAGTGATAACACACGGTATAGAAGCTACAGTATTGTGCACAGATGTAAAAACAGATGTGCCTTGAAATTTTGGCTTGCCCTATTGTTAAAAAGTTTGAAAACCACTGCTATTCACAGTAATGATAATAATGATAATAATAAGCCCTTCCCATCCAGTCCCCACTCTATTATAAATGTCCTATTTACTGGTTATTTAGAGAGCCTAAAAGCTTCTCTCAAAAGCTGCTGTGCATCCTCTCCAGACACCCCCCACAACATCCAAAAACTGCCTTGCCTCATCTATGATTATCTCAGTTTTCTCAGATTTTCTGTCAAGAATCTGGCTCTTTCACACATTTTCCTTCACAATCATGTGACATATATGCTGCCTTTGCTGCTCAAATTTTGCACAGATCTGGCTGAGCTGCTTGCTGCAGTGCCTGTCAAATGGTGTGAAGGCTCTACCTACTCAGTGCACCGCAGGTGTATGCCGGTATTGTAATGGTGTGGACCCACTAACCCAAACAAGGCCCTGACCTCAACCTCGTCCAACACCTTTGCATGGACACCTACTACTGGTCAAACATTAGTGTCCAACTGAGAGTCTTTTGTGTCTGAATGGGGGCCAATACCGGCAGTGTGGTCCCAGACTCTTGTGGAGAGATTTCCCAGAGGAGTGTGGGCTATTAAGCACATGTAATGCTCATAGTTTTGACAGAGGTGTTCAGCAATCATGTGTGTGCACATACTATTGGCTATTTAGTGTAAGTGTGAAGAGCAGATATTCTAGTGAAAGACTTTTGCAGTCACGTCTTACAGACAATCTAAGTGGTGTTAGTACTATAGATATGTAGTTAGGCTGCCCCGCTGTTGAGCTACTGGGTCGGACAGGCAAGTACAGTAAGCTTACAGGTAGTTGTCAGCTTTGGGCCTAGTGTCATGGGCTATCAATTGGCTTCCAGTGTAAACACGAAACTTTCTGTTTAACAGAAAGCTGATCCAGTGGACTCAGGAGAACTTGCTTTCTCTTTTATTCTCCTTTCATGAGTTGTGGTTTGAGATATTTAGGCTTCAGTGGTTAGGGTTAAAATCTGAATTCTGTACCTTTCCATAGGAGCCCTGTCCCAGCACCTTAAGCAGCTGGAACTGAGAGGGGTCTGCTTTCTCACAACCCTCCTTGACATGGTGGCTGATGTCAATCTCCTTAAGTATACTGTCATCCTGAGGAAAGAGAGTGGGACATCACTATTTGTTTGTCATTTAAAGAAAGAGATATAAAAGACAAAAATTAAGAAAAACTTAACATCCCTCCCAAAGGTGAGATGAATTACAATTAAAATATTGCTCATGTAACATCCATATCCATAAAACAACCCTCAGAGAAAAAGTTAATCACTCCTATAAATACACACAAAGCCAGATGGTTCTTTATGAGCCATTATGTTATTGCTGGAAAGGTATGGGCTGAGGTCACTGGCAGTGATGCATAGTGTAAAGCTGTCTTTTTCAGCCTGTTCAGTTTGCTCAACGAAGCAAATGATCAGCTGCCAACCCGAGGCACGACTGAGATTAGTCAGTGTGACAATATACTGTAATTCTGTTAAGTTATGTAGAAGTTAAGAGCTTTACAGTGTCAATCAAGTATGAAATGCCAACAGGAGTAAGTAAGTCTGGAAAGGTATTAGTTGTAAATTCGTACACATAAATTACATTTTAAGTAAGTAGCTGTGGTCCTGCTTTACTGACGTTTTTGTTTCTCGGGTAGTAGGCACTGAGACACACAGCTTGACATGGCTAAAAATGGTAGAAAACATGTTAATGGAAATACTGTTATCATATCCTCTAATTTGATCTGTTGGTTTGACCAAACATGCACATGGTAAAAACAGGAACAGGGCTGGGCCAGTATTTTCTGTGAGCAGTGAAATAGGGAGTTCACTTTTCTGTTTGTCTTTTAGTGTGTCTTTATTTATTCTGAACACACTCACGTACACAAAGGCATTTTAGTTTTATAAATATGGTCTGTAGTTTAGCTAAAGCTTTATCTACATAACGTACAGTGTTAATGATCAGGTAAGGTTTGTAGAATTGACAAAGATGTCTGCCACTCAAAACATTTTGAGGCCTTATTTGCATTAAATCACTGCAGCATAGTGTTTCTATAATGGTGGAAGATCTGTCCTTCTGTTTGGAATTAGAATAATTTCTGAGACTCAAAGTCCATATAAAGCTAAAAATAATCAAGCTGTCACTTAGATCTGTTTCTGCCAGGACAGCAAGTTCTTTGAGACTATCTCTGTACTGAGAGTGTTATTGAGTATCACAGCACATTTGCTTCTCTGTTACAGTTTAGCCAAGTCAAAAGCATGCAGCAAAGCAAGCCATTTGGTCTCAAATTCAGCTGTTGGGATTTATTGTAATTACAACAATAACAAAATCTGCCAGAGGGAGACATAACTCTAATTGTTCTAGAGCAGTTTCCCTTTTATCAGAAATATTGTAGAGACCAAGAGTCAGAATCTCTAGATTGATGCAGAAATGCCATGTAATAGATTCATATTAGAAACATGAAATAACCTCACCCTCTTTGCAATTCCTTTTGCTCTACAAGATGGAGATAATTACTAAACTATACTTTTCTTGCAGTCTAGATCCCTAAGGAAGTGTAGAGCCAGGCTGAGCCACACATTCATCCTCAGTAAAACGAGGGAGGAAACAAACCTGACAGCATATCAACTGCTGATATGGCAGCACAGCAACAGTGCAGATCCACGCCCCACCTAACACAGTCAGTAATGTCAAAGGATTTTCTATCACAATATTTTACACTGGCTTCGACTCAGTTTTCACATCAATTTATGTAAATTCACAAAATGCTACTTATGAGACTCAAATTCTGGTATGTAGAATTATAATAATGCTTCATGTAAATCACGTCATGCATAAAGTTTATTAGAGTAAACAGCTTTTAAAGGGACAGTTAACCCCAGTATCAAAAATTCATATTTTCCCTCTTACCTGTAGTGCTACTTATCAGTCTAGATTGTTTTGGTGTGAGTTATGTGTAGGAGATATTGGCCGTAGAGATGTTTGCCTTCTCTCAAATAGAATGAAATTAGATGGCACTTGGCTTGTGGTACTCAAAGTGCCAAAAAATACTTTTGAAAAACTCAGCAGCTATGTCTTTAGCCAGAAATCATGACTTGGATACTCAAGATAATCTACAGACCTTGTTGTGAGCAGTTTAGCTAGCTCACCTAGCACCACTGAAGTAGCTAACTTTATAGCTCAGCTGGTGGGGATGCAATTATTAGGCTTGTTTTAAGATGAACTGCTCCTCGCCCAGAAAGTGGACGAGATCAGGCAGGTGCTGCAGGGGAAGGTGATAAAAAGCAGCGGTCAAGTCTGACGGTTTCCTGACAGTTTGAACAGGAAGTCACAGAAACACTCATCCTGTTGGATCTGATTCTGATTTGAAAATGTTATTAAACCCATATATCAGTTTATTTGCAGTCTCCAATTGTTTCAGTTATGACGAGTAGCCTGTTCAAATGCTTTACAGGCGGCCACCCTCAAACTACCTTAATAAATTAAAAACATTAATATTCAAACAGAGGAAAGAAATACAAGACAACAGATTATATTAAAGGTCAGTCATTTTAAGAACCCTCACATCTCCCTTACCACAAGTCTTTGTGTTGCTGAATACTTCAATGATTAAAACAGTCCAGTGTTCAAACAATAGACTATGTTTAGTTTATGATCTGTATTATGAATTTATTTAGTCTCTGACTACTAAATGTCATCATCAGCCCCACATTAAAACCAATCAGCAGTTAGATCAGGTGAGAGCCAGGCGTTTAAATCATGCCCCAAGTCTTGCAGTTGGTGGAGAGAGACTGCAGTGCCCGGCTCTAAAAAATTCCACTGCCTCAATCTTGTGAGAGTATTGTTGTCCACGTCTGTATGATGTCAGAGCGAGTCAGGATGAAGTCGGACACAAATCAAACCAGCATGAATTGTGTGTGCTGATTATCGGTGATCGGCACAGGCCTGGCTTGTCTCGAACGAGCCTAATGTTTACATCTCGCGCCGTTACAAGAACGGGCCTCTGGTCCATTCGTAAATGCACGCTTCCTTTCTTGGCGGTTGTAGTTTGTAAGAAAGAAAATAGTTCCTACATAAAAACTATGGATTACCTTGAGTAACCGGGTCATTGTTTCTGGAGAGCATCATCTAAGTAGTTCCATTGTATTCCAAAGAAGGCAGACACCTCTATGACTATTATGTCCAACACTCGGCAACCCACACCAAAACAGTCTAGACTGATGAATAACAAACATGTATTTTTGATTTTGGTGTGAACTGTCCCTTTAACAGTAATTAAGCTTTTCACACACTAAAATTGTTAAGTCATAGCAATTGTAGTATAATTTTTTACACAACAATCACCTGCTGTGATCTCACTGACTGGGGCGTGGCTGTAGTGTAACATGCTGGAAAGTTTCAGCCCATACAGAGTAGTACAGTAGCAGTTTGCCCTTCGTGATTAATTGCTGTTTTATTCAGGACAGCAGGAGTGATGTCCATCGACCAGAGG
Source organism: Epinephelus awoara (assembly GCA_035609425.1). NCBI lineage: Eukaryota > Metazoa > Chordata > Actinopteri > Perciformes > Serranidae > Epinephelus > Epinephelus awoara. The sequence continues at coordinate 26,852,457 of CM069294.1, forward strand.
GAAACAGGTACAAGGCCTCAGCACCAGCTTCTGGGATGCTGATCTATAACTGACCCTGAAATTTGACCTTCTCATGAAGAGGAGGGAAGTGAAAGGAGATCTTCCCCACATGGAGCGTCAAAGCATCAAGTTACAGATGTGGAGAGTCAGCCAAACAGGTAAACAAACACAAGCAGACAGACACTTGCCAGCCACAAAGACTAACAGTCAATCACACAAACAGGTAGATAGCCTGTCAAGATGATTCATCAGCACCTGGTCACAACAGCAAAGACCAGAGGAGGGGAGAGTTTCTATTTATATCTCCAACAAACAGGTAGATGTGCTGCAAACAGCATACTGCCTTCCTCTCCTCCCTGCTGGTTTGTTTGGGCTATAAATAGACCTCCACTGCCGTGGCCGTCCACTGAATCAATCTGTCTCTATCCATTTATCTATCAACCTGCCTGCCTGCCTGGCTGCTTGTTTGCCTGATAGCATTTTTGTCTCCCTGAATATATTTTCATGCAGCCCGTCTCCCTCTCTCAGTCAAAACACAGCGTCTCTCTGCCCCTCTGTGTTCTGCATTCTTGACAGACAGGCAGAGGAACAGCTGTAACGATGCTGCAATGACTCCTGAACCACTCCACAACAAACCAAATCGCACACATTCTTCCCACACCCATTCCCATGTGCAAGGAGGCTCTTCACACAAATCCACATCTACTGTTGATATGAGACGGCTGCTGTTTTGGCCTTAATATTCACAAACACACACATGGTGCAACTGTGATGCAACCCCCCCCCCCCCCACCGCCCTTCCAGCACGCACAGATTCACACACATGTACTAATCTGTAGTTGGTAGAAGTTTGCACTGCTCCTGGGTGGGTGTCTGAACAGCTTGACTAACCTCTAGCTGACAGAAGCCTGTGTTGTTCTTGTTCCTTGCTGCCTTGTTCTTCAGGTAGATAGAAAACCATCTCCGCACTGTGAATTTTCGCGTGCTGGTATCCATGGCAACAGGCAGACCTGTGCATCTATCCCATAATGATGAACATCTCCCTGCAGGGGGGTCCTAAGGTAGAGATGCAGAAGCAGGGCTTTTTTTTTCTTCGGTTATTTATTTGTCCCGCAGTTTATCCATTGGCCCATCCTCAATGCAGTCGTCGCTCTTTAGTTTTCCCATCATTCACATTCGCCGCTCGTCTGTCTGGATGTCGTGTCCCCCCTCTGTCTCTCAGACGCAGTGGACGCCAGTAAGCACGCAGTCAGAGTTGTAACAGAGCCGTTAATCTGCGCAGACAGACAGATGGGTTGACGGATGGGGCAGGTGCTGCTGGGTTTGGGATTGTCTTGTGTTTTGCAGCCGGCTCACTGCGTGAGGCTGCCGGGAGAGGTGACGAATAAATCTGTTCCGCTGAATCAGGAGAGGTGTGTGTGAGCTCCCTCTTCACATCCCTGCCTGAGCATGTGTGTGTTCATCCCCTACTGCCTCCCTCTCTTTCTCTCGCTCTCTCTGCAGAAGGGATTGTCACCAGTCACATTGTGTGCCGGCGAGCTCCCGACCCCTCCCTCTCTCATTCTCCCCTGTTCCTGTCCCTCACCTCCCTCCCTGTTTCTCCCACCAGCATACAGCAACAGCTGGCGAGGTCACATGGTGTAACCCAGCTACCTCTCTCTGTCTCCCTCTTTCCTCTGTCCCTTCCCTTTAGCTCCTGCCTGACACCCGATAACACACAGGCTGAATGGAAAAATGATGACAAATGACAACATAAAGTAGAGTGTAAGCAGGATACCAGCAGAGGTCTGTGTGGCTCTGAGTCAGTGTCATTCGCATTCAGTTTTAGGACAGCAATCAATGTTACCATCAATAGTGGTGACCGAGGCAAGGACAGCGATCAGAGAGTACAGCATGATCTGGTTGATCACTGGGTGTGTGAGTGTGTGTGTGTAGGTATTTGGATCTGTCACATCAGCAGCTTTGCAGAACTGCAGTGTTACATAACCAGAGAGAGAGGGAGAGAGGTGGAAATAGAGACCAAAGGAAGTGGGGAAGATGGGGGGGGGGTTATTTGATGGAAGCAGGGGTTAAAGTTAGGGCTGCTGCTCTACCTGGGTGAAACGCGGTAACTGAGGTGGGCTCAAATTTATTTCTAAAAGATTTCAATTCCTTCAGACAGGATAATTCACCTCAAACACTCACACTATGATCCACAAACTTGGAACATCACTAAAAGCTGAGCTCATAGTGCTGTTTTTATGTGTTTGACAGGATTTGGAGCACATTGAGAGTATAGCTGGCACATAATTTCAGGGCATTTAAGCACTATTGAAAATGTAATCAGATGTGTTCATTCAATCTGATGTACTGTGTTGTGGGAGGAGATTCGGGATTATGGACTGGTGTCTTTGTCCCGGGAGGATTATGGCTCTGTAAGGAGATCACGACATTAATATTCATACACACTGAGTGGATGTGGACAGATAGAAATAGGCGTAGTACTATTACGATACTGTATTATATTACATGCATAGACAGGCATTTTGACAGAGGTTGAGATGTGCACTTATTCTCAGGCAGACAGTTCTTCTATGTTTATTCACCTGGCTGTATTTATAGATTGAATTCTCTCAACTACATAAATAAAAAATGCAAATAGATGTACTTTAATTAATACTGAATGTTGCATAATAGCTCACTGATGACTAGAATTCAGATTGAATCAATATTGAATGTTTTATTTACATTTTAAAAACGACAGCACAAATGTTCATTTCATTCATTTCCCACCACAGCATTTGTTCACTGCAGCTATAACAATAGTCATTTTACCTTTCATTTTACACTGAATTGATCTATTTAAGCACAAAAACAGCCATAGCCAGCAGCACCAATAGAAACAAGTCATTGTACAAATCAGTTAGAGATTAAATAGTGTTTACCAAAACACTTCCTATGTCACTGAGAAACAAGTATTTGATCTGTACAGGCCGAGAGCATGTGTGGCAAACATGGTGCGCCATGAACTCATGTGACATCTTGTGAAATGTATTGTTGTACGTGTTGTGAGGTTTCCATAGAAAAATACTTGGCTTTTTGATATCTACTTAAAGTGAACGGTGTAGGAGACACTAAAGCATTTTCTCTATAAACTATGTACTATATTTATTTCCTAAGCTCACATATGTGACTAACAGTCCTCTTTTAGCATCAATTGACAGACCGAAGCAGGCTGTCAGCACAACACTCAATAATTGCTTGTGTACTTGGCAACATCAGGGTAGCTAATGATTACTACCACTAGTTTAAAATGCCTCAAAGATTGTAGATGTTGTTGACAACAGCAGTGTTTGTTTAGAAAGTCTGGCCATTGCCCTGAAAAGCTCTCATACATATGCATAATACACAATATTATTAACGTAGTGATTTAACAATAGAGAACACCAGCTATGTTGATGTATTGGATTAATTTCATTATCATTATGCTAAATAGCATTTATTTAATACTAAAATGCCAATCACTGCTGCAGAAAAGGGATAGCACTTATTGTGTAGAACATAGGCACACAAATTGTGGTTTAAAATATGTCCAGCACAGTTACAAGATATACACAAGGGTTCGACCTCTGCATATAAGTCTGTAATAATGAACGAATCTGGCACAAGGCTGCACTCATTTGCAAAAAGGATACAGTAAATAAACCGCCTGTCTGCCTGCCTGACCTGAAATCACCATGATGCCTCCTGTTGAGCCGTGGAAAAACAACATGCTGTGCACTACATGGGATTCATCTGCTAGCAGGGGTCAGGAAGGGACGTAATTCCATTAAAGCACTACGTAGCAGTGCCGTTTGTGTCCTGGTTTTTGTAGGATACAATAAAAAATAAAAAATGCACTTAAATCAGATTTTTTTTCAAGTATCTGACAAAGCCAGAATTGCTGTTTTGATATACAGCATAATTTAATTATGATGTTTATTATAAGGCCTGAGAAAAGCACGTATGTGCATGCTAGATTACAGTACAATTGGTTGGCAAACAAATACATTTATTTGCATGTCTGGTGTGTGTGAAAGTGGGGTTGTAGTGTGCTGCTGCATTTCAGTTTCTGTTTTGTTGAAGAGGTGGGTAGTAAACTGGCATATCATGGTCACACACGTTGAACCCAGACACCTTGTCAACAGCAATTTCATTGTCCCAGTCTCCCTTAAATATTGTTTCCTTGTTAAGATGTTTCTCACAGTCCAGGAGGGTGAAGTCAGGGTCAAAACAGATCTCAATCTGCCCCAAAACCTGGACGTCAGCATTCTGTCAAACACAAAAACACACCATTTAACAATCTAAGTGATGATCAGCCAGCATTGGAAATATAAGAATCTTAAATACAGCTATACCTAACACAAAAAGTGCCTAAATGTTCCTGAAAAACAAAAACGGCAAATTATGATTTCATTATCAGACTGAAGGTGTTTTACCTTTGATGGATGGGCACATTGGATCTTAGGCGTGACCCCATAGAAGTTTTCTATGACTCCCTCAATTTGTGAAAGCTACACACAGACACATTAGGAGCAGAGAGAAGAGCAAACGTGAGAGGGATTAGTTGTGACTTAATTATTATGAGGCAATTTCATGCTACAAATTATTCCCAACATAACAGTGATACTTAAGATGTAAATATGGCATAATTTGATTTTGAAATATAAATAGACCCACTGTGTAGTATTTTTCTGAAGGGGTGATGTCAGACTTCTTCAAGATGCTACAATAACAGAAACACAAATTTCCATAAATTTCTATTATAGTCTTTGAGGTTTTGATGCTTTTATACAGACCAACTTAAAAATAATTGTACAACAGGAGTCAGTTTCTGTGAACTACACTGTGGAAGGCAAACATGGAGTGATCAATAACTAGGGTTGCAACAGTACGAGATTTTCACAATACAATAACCATTTCAGGAAATGTTGCTGTTTCACTGTATTACAAAATGTATCAGTCAGAATGACCCTTAAAGAAATGAAAACAGAAGGGTTATTTTTGGTTTATCACAAGCTGTTTATCACTATGGCTGAAACTTAAAACCATTTTCAATATGTAAATAGTCTTCCTTTAGAAAATAACTTAAATAAAAGTGAGATTCTCCGTCCATTAGCTTTTTTTAACAAAAATATCATAGCTAAGCAAATGTACATGGTATGATAACTGTCAACTGTAATATCACGGTATACCTTGAAACCTGCATATCGCTGCAACCCTATCAGTAACTTTTAAGACAATTCTGAGAACTTAAAATCAGTCATTGTTTCTGTAGAAAGACGTGTGTGTGTGTGTGTGTGTGTGTGTGTGTACTATACCTGTCCAAATCCACTTTATGGTATAGTTCCAGTGCCTTGCTGAAGTATTTATGTTGACTATTCAGCGAAGCTGCTTTGGCTGCACATGTGCCATGTTTGTGCCACTCATACTTCCTGTTGAAACAGAACAACAAACACATAGTAATAAGCAGTAGTTATTATCTCTGTCACATTACTTGCATATCCACAGCCACTTGAAGATGCACTGTCAAAAAATACAACCAGTGCAGCAGCAGTTGGAAGATACATGAAAGATGATGTAGTAGCAGTGAAGTACTATAGTATATTAACTAGAAAGCACACAGTTAAAAAGTGTCAGACAGATTTAACACGCAATAAAGAACAGGAGGGACTGATACAATACCAGAATCCAGCAGATGAGGGGTTAAGTAAGTCAGGCCAACTCTTCTTCATGTCTGGAAGCAGGTCCTGAAAAACAGATTTGTTTTTTCTGTCAGTATACAAGCTAGAGAGAAAGATTAGAAAATCATTAATTACCTTCCCAATTTTGGTATTGCCAAATTTTACAGTCTGTCTCGGTTTCATATACGGTTGCACAATTAATCAAAAAACGATGGAAATCCCAATATTACCAAATGCATTATCAAAACTGAAGGAGCTGCAATTTTTTTCATTAAAGTTAAAAAAAAAAAAGCACTGTGTTAGTACAGAGAGGCAGCGACCTGCAAGTCATATTCCAGACATTAGGGAACATGCTTGTTTGGTAGAGACCCAGCAAAAATCAGATCATTGCCATTTTTTCTTAAATCTTTTTTTTTTTGTTGAGAAAATGAAAGCGCAAAAATAAGCATTCCTACTACAGTCATGACTTATATCACAATGGCATTATTTGTCAAAATCATCGCATATATATTTTTTGCATTAAATTGCAGCCCTAGTTTCATGTGCTTTAGATAAGAGCGTTTCATCTAGCTTGTTTCTTTTTTGTCCTTCCAATTTTCCTTGGTGTAAGCTAGTGTCTGTTTATGTTCCTTCTTGATAAATTAAACTGACTACAGATCTATAGAAAGAGAATAATTTACTTTTATGACTTTTACACACAGTTATAAAGACACACTCAGGCTGAACAGTGTTGTACCTCTATTTGAGAAGAGTTGAAATGCCACGATGAATTGCAGTCGATCCCTTTATCTGGCCTGGAAAACAAAAAGATTCAAAACATCAGATCGTATTAGATTATTATTAAATATTAGGCAGTAACTGATTCAAAGAGCTGTTTTGCCATGCCTAGCATTTCTTTCTCCAAGTAATGCACAACTAGTTCTTTGCTGTATTTATTCTTAAACTATATGTTAGGAGTTAGCAGTTTATTTACTATGTAGGCTATACCAGGGTGTTTGGAAATCCAAATGATCTTTTTTTAAGTAGTGTAAAAAATACTGACACTCCCCTTTTTTATTGAAGTAAAAAAGAAATTCTGTATTGAGGTGATGCAGTGCACAGCATGCAGCAGCCCCACTGCTGTTTTTTTTAACCACACAAATAGCATCATATTCTTTACATCCTCAAAATGTCTGAGAAAATGACATCAAAAAATAGATACTGCCCAAGCCTACTGCATCTTTTTAACACGGTGTAAAAGCAAACATTTTAAGACAGTACATTTACTCTGAATATTTTTTTAAAGGTAATACATAACAAGTAGTTATTCAGCAAGATCTGCCACTCTGAAAAAGAGAAGACAACACTTTTATCTGATTAAAACAGACACACACATACCAGAGTCCATGAAGTGTCCAGTAGCTTAAGTTGGGATGACATGCTGGGTGTTCCATCTGAAATATATCAAAATGACTACTGTTATTCCATCTGGACACACAAGACTTACACTGAATTCCGTTTCTCACTAAACTCAAGTACAAAAATGCAAGGATAAAAAAAAGGTTGAAATGAACACGAAGCTAGTTGTGGAGAACAGTTACACAGGTGGTGACTAATGATTAATTCTATTAATTATCAGTACCACTTGCAATGGTGTACTGTTTGTACTTGACAAAGGACTTAAGTGACTAATGAAATGAGGAATCACTTTAGAGATACAGTATGTCTTGTTTATTGTATTTATATTGCCAACCACCTAAAATAAAAAAAGTTCTTCATACAGAAAGGTCTAAATGTATATCTCCTAAGTAAGACCTTGGTGTGTCGAAATTTCAAACCTCTGCTGAGAATGTTAGTTTCTCAATAATTAAGCAAAATTAGACTGAGAGCAAATAAGGGGCAAAACATTTTCAAGCCCAAACAGAGAGTTGTCATACCAAGAACACAATGTTACCAATACTATGCTTCTACCACACAGCCAGGCACATGATAACAAACACATGACACATGACAAAACCACATCACTCTAAGGTTTAAACCATCAGAGACGTTCTCAAAAAGCAAAAACAGCAAGAAAAGTGTGTTAAAAAGCACTAAATAAGGGATGTGTGTTTTGTATTGTGACTTAAGGTTTGGTTAAAACAGCATCTTCCTGTGTTGAAGAGAATCTTGCCTAATCAAACCACAGTGTTGACACACAGCCAGTCTCATGACTCAGACAGAGACATCACATGACATTTAAGGGTTATACACTGATGCAGTGATAAAGTATATAGGTATCATTCTAGGGCAATATAAGAAGAGAACATTATCTTAACACGGGATACCATGTTGTTAATCAATTTTTGAAGAAATACTGTCTGTCCATACTACCCTTAGTTTGTAACAAGGCTATTTTCATCTTCTTCTTCATCATCTGCTGGTGATGAAAAGAATCTAACCAGATAACAACATAATACTTTGGCTAGGCCCACGGATTAGGTTACTGCTGGACTAAGAATGCTGCATATGTGAAAACACACTAAAGTTTAGGGAAAAAAGAGGCTCTTGAGATGACTGTGAAAACCAAAACGTGACTCATCAACCACAGGCTGCTGATAGTGCAGATGCTTATCATGGTATATTGAAAACCTTGTTTCTCATCAACGACTGTGGTATTTATTCAGTTGAACATTAAACTATTGATTTAGGGACTTAAGTAAATAACAGCCTCTTTTCACCCTGCAAATGAGAAAAAAATGTTAACGGTGTAAAAGCTGAATCTGGTCCAATGAATCACAGTGTGATCTCACAGCTTTCTTATTGGGAAAAGCACAAGTGGTACTAATAACATTGGTGACGGCTCTGTGCTTTTCAACCAGCTAAATAGCAATCGTTAATTGTATTAATTACACCTGTATTTTTGTGAATCAGGTCTATTGCATTTTTATAGTCAAAATAAGGAAAAAAGAAAGGCAGGAAGAAACTTACACTACAGAAGGTGGTTGGCCAGTGGTGGGTCAGGATCAGTTTGGTCCACATGTGTCTGAAATACACACACACACAGATGCTACTTTCTTAGTCAAGTCCAAATCGTTTATTATTTGAAAATAATGCTAAGGACACAACGTTATGTATAGGGAGTGATATGTTAATTTAATAGCAGGGTTCATTAGGCCATGTATTATCACATCGATCTTTATGTACAGTACAGGGTGTTATTTTTGCTGTACTTACGGAGGTGAAATCACAAAGGCAGATGACAGGGCTGCTGCCAGGCAGAGCAGAAGAGGGGCGCAAAGCCTCATGTCTGACCTAAAAGAAGATAATAGATTTTTCAATCAACAGCTGCTTTTATGCAGAATGCAGGGTGCGTTCTGAATCGCATACTTTTTCTTTGTACTTTTAGTATGTACTGTAGCTGCCCTTAAAAAGTACGTACTGTTGCATGCGGTATGCACACAATGGGGACATACTACTTTCTCATGACATTACAACCTGAACTTTGAAACTCTTGCTTTTACAAAATCGTCACTTATCGAGTTCACTTGAGATGGAGATCAACCCAGAGAGCTCTTCTGTCATTACGGTGCAATGTATGTAGTTTAACATAAAAGTTAGAACTGCATAACATATGATATTTGCAACAGTGGAATTATATCTGCAGTTCTTTGTCATTGTTAATTTCATAGTTATGTCCTTTTGTTGTTTGTAATATTTATAGACCTTTTCAAAATTGAAAACATAGATGCTCTAAATGGGTCCAAGTGTATTTCCTGTTGGAATGTTTGTTAATGCTGTAGCTGATAGGAAGTAAACAGGGACCAGAGATGTTGCCCTAGCAACAAAATAGCAATGAAACGGTCTATAATTATTTTGTTCACTTAAACAATCAATAATATTCCCATTATTAGTATTTGAATGGTCATCTGCCTTCTGTTCCTGGGTCAGTCGATGTGACATATCCACTGTACAGAGGCTTGCATACTGCAAAATCGGAACAGATGTAGTAGGAATGGTATTTTTGACATAGTGTATTTGACATATTATGTTTTGGGACTTACTAACCCTTTAACAGGCATACTATATAGTATGGTAGTATGGGTATTGGAACGTACAGTTAGTCGTGAACATCAGAACATCCCATGTTCCTGCAAGACCCATATTACAACATTAAAACTCCATCCAGAGTGTAGAATTGGTCTAGTTTTTATTTATATAGCACCAGGTTAGAACAAAGGTTATCTAGGGACACTTTTAATATAGGGCAGGTCTAGACCATACCCTTAATAAAAAAAGATGATGATGATATGTGACTGGAGAATTCATGCATTATTATCAAAGAACATTTGATAATATTAAAAAAACAACAACCGTGTATTACACAAGTGGTAGATGTTAGACTGGTTAACTCAACAATACCAACAGGCTCCTGTGCACAGTGACTGACAAAAGGAGAAAAACGGGTAGAGGCTTTGACTGTGGCAAGTAAGTGGTAATTTAGACCTCACGTGACAGTTTAATTAGGCAATCGACAAAAAACAAAAACAAAACATAACTTCGCAACCTCTCCATCAAATACACAAACAGTAACATAAAATGCACCCATCTTACCCGGGCTCGTTTAGCAAACACTGAAAAGTCCCACTGCTTATGGAGGCGACAGGTGATCTCGTGAATCTAATCATCACAGGATATATAAAGAGATAAAATGTGCTGCTCTGTGACATAACTCAGGCTGAAGATCCCTCCTTCATGGTGAAACTGTCCTGTTTGTGGCAATACACGACAGGCGTCTTTCACACTAAGCCACCAACAATGCCAAAGACATATGTATGTACTTTTTACAAACTCGGACGCTTTTTAACTGCAGTGCAGCTCGCAGTGTAGCACCCGTTGGAGAAAATGGTGTCGAACAATAACGATATATCGCACTGGGAATTAAATACAACTCTAGTTAACAAACAAAGCGTTTTTCTGATGTTAACATTAACTAACCTCGTGTTAATCTAAAGCTAACGTTCGCAGCTACATTTGCGGTAACGTTAGCTAAACCGAGCTAAACAATCGAGACAATATCGGCAGTTGGACGTTAACGATTAACTTTAACCAGCTAACTGACGCTTCAGTTGGTTGAGCACAACGTAAAACTGAACGTAAGTTATAAACGAACACGGGTTGTTTTAAACAGCTGCCATGATTAAATTGGTCTCACCTCGTGCCGGATATGTTGCAACCAAGATTTGCGGTGGTTACTCAAACACTGCGCAGCTTTTCATTTATAAAAACCTAACTACACTGGTACATGACAGCTGCGGGACAAGGAGCAGTCTGTTGTTTATGTCCCGCAGCCGCTTCACTACCTGTCTGTCTGCTCAGCCAATCGGGAGCGCCGAGTACGTCATACGTCATCACGTGGTGGGATGGTAGGCTTGATCTATTGTTCGGGTCCCACCGGGTGCTCCTTGTCTTGAAGACTTACAATGATGATGTGAAAGTAGATTCGCTGATGTACTGTGCAAGCGCCCCTTTTGCGACTTATGATAATATTCTGAGTAAATACATTTTTAATCATAGTTTTTAGTTTTACAGTTTTTTGTTGTATTATATGTAATGATGAAGTTTAATAAGCTAAAATAAAGACTTATTAATAAACACCACACAGGCACTCGTATGTCTTGATGTTTTTTGTTACTAACTAAATTTTGATTCAACAAAACTGCGTTCTGATCATGAACCCATTTTTTAATGGTTTTGAGTGAACAATATGAAAACAGTTTGCCAACAGCAGTGCTCAGGCATTTGTGAAATTTGGAAGTGTGTCAACAGAGAATGGTGGTTTTACAGTGCTTTCACAACAAATTACTTAATTTATCTGTAGTCAGGCTTAACAACCAAACCACACAACATACATTATTCATAGTGTTAAATGAATATGTATTTTCTGGATGATCTAACCCTAACCCTGAGAGAGCAGACATGAATAGCTGGACTGTGCTCACAGCATACTTGGGGATTTGCTGTACATCTCTAATGTTACTCTGTGCATTAATGTCTTTACAGCTGCTGTAGTTTTTGGCAAGCTGCATCCTATATGCCTCTAAGCACTAAACAGAAATCATGTGACCTAAACAGAGGTTTATTTACATTATTTATTTAAAACACACTGTGCAATTAATGGAAAGGGACAGTAGATATAATTTTCTGTCAGAATGCCTCAGGTTCTGATCAGTGTAAGTCCAACATCAAAATATATAATGATAATTGATTTTTGTTCTAAATAGACAGTGAACTATATATTAAGTCCCCACATCATGCATCTTCAATTAAAGATAAATATTCAGTCAGACATTTTCCTCTGTAAAGTGCTCTGCACAAACGATTCATAATTTAAAGTTAATCGGACAGGCCTGACTTACTAAATGTATGAAGTGCCCAGGGGTTCCTTTTTAAATAATGACTCATTATAAGCCAATGTGTAAAATTAAGCATGTCAGGAGACTAAAATGAGAGAGTAATTAATCTTGCTATGTCTCCAGGGATTGCAATGTCAAAAAGTGTTGCCTGGAAGAGTCAAAATTTCATAATATCCACTTGGAAGACGCAGAGATTCATCATACAACAAAAGTACACTCATACTTTCAAAAACTGTTATTTCTTTCCTGTCCAACTTGCTGAAAATGTACCACCATCTCATTACCCTGGAGCCCTGGCTTACCAGTGTCTCACTGTCAGCCAGCAACATAATGTCCTAAAATTATCACTGGGCTTTGGTTACAGAGTGTACATCCACATGACCAACAGAGGGCTCTTTTGGACCACAGACGTCAGTTCTGTACACATTGTACACATACACAAGCAGGCACGCAAACACACACACAAAACAAGTAAAAGGACAAAGAGTAAACAAAGACTACAATAGTACACATAAGTACATTGACGCTTGCATGGACTGACTGGAGTTTATAAATATTTTAGCCATATAAGACGTTCAAGATTTATTAAGGCAAAATAAACCATATATAGGAACAAGTCATATGTCTCATGTGTCTGTATAGTTTTCAATGCAGAGTCCTATTGACTCTTGGTGACTCTCCTCTTAGACATTTTAATCTCTCAACAAAATGCTTTTAATGTAATTTGTATTTTAATTAGAAATCATAAATACTGTATTTTGCATATATGACATTATTTGATATTTAATCAATATTGATACAATTTCAGTTGTTACTGAGTTTATATGATGAGACTGGGACCTTGTAAGTCCAAAAACCCAAGCTGCTTGAGTTTGTGTCGCCTTGGTAGCATTTGTTCACACTCTTCTCTCACTCACACATCACACGCTCCTCCCTGAGCCCCCATCCTGTCACTCTCTCACTCTTCTCTTTCCAGTTTTTTCCCCAAGTGTAACTCCATGTTGTCCCATCCTATGATTTCGCCTCAGATGTGAAATGTGTTTCACAGCTCCTCCAGTGTGTCAGGAATAGTCTAGCTGTAACTGTAGCTAGTTTTATAAATAGGCCTTGGCCAAAGTTCAGCATGCAACACAGTGTCTGAAGACGCTTCTGAGTGCAGATGGAGAAAGATCTTAAAGAGGGACTTGGGAACTGTTTGAAATGCAGCTATAATGATTTAATTGTATATGAGAAACAGCTGTACACTGCAGATATACTGTATGTTGCAACATTGAATGTAAAGTTATTTTTCAGAGTTTAAAGGTACATGCTCTCTAAGCTCTGTAATGCTGTCTTTAGTATGTTTTATTATTCAAGAAATATGCAATTGTGGCTTTGAAGAAATTAAACTGACCAGTCTTGTCGCCATATTGCTGCCTATTCTGTGGAGCTAAAAATGCAGCTTGAACATGTGTAGCACCGCCCACCCATAACAGATTCTCTGCATTGTCTAGATCAGCTGGTATACTTGAATAACCAGTTGTTAAGCATCACTTGTTGCGCTAACATCCCAGAAACCAGCAATTGAGCCAACATACTCCTGCACCAAAAACTGTAATGGGCAAACCCTGTTAATCAAATAGTTGACTGGTTCTAGTGGCCCAGAGTCTTGAAGGATACTGGTTATATATAGGCAGCTCTCTCTCCTTATAAGGCCTCAGGGAAAGGCAGGTGGGGGTCGTTGGAGACGGGTGGTGGTTTTGTTGGCCTGGTACTTGGTTTAGGCTGACTCCCTGTGGATTCAGGCTGACAACCGAAGTCGCTGCAAAGGAAATCTCAAGGGGTAAGAAAACTGTATTTTTATTATCTGGTTTGTTTCTGTCACCTCTGTATCCTCAGCTTTTTGATCTACCTTTGTTTCAAACATAGGTGTTGCAGGTGGGATCAGTAGGGTGGAGGGATAGTGAGCAGATTAGGGCAAGACCAAGGGGTGTTGCGTGGCCCCTAACTGAAGCTAATAATACTTGAAGTGATGAATTACAGGATATATGACTTGTGAAGGATTAGCTGAAATTCAGTTTGTAGAAATGAGTTAACCACTGTTTTGAGATTTATGTCTGAAATTGCCTTGTTTGACACAGGAAAGATCGCTGTGTGTTTATCATAGACTGTTAATTGGTTAAAATGGATTCCCATTGGACAGTCAAATTTGGTAGGGACATTTGAGACTGTTGCTTCAGTGGACAAAAAGCTGATGTGTAATTCAGGGATTTATAATGTGTGGATTTTATTTGATCTTTAATTTTTGAATTAAGGAGCTAAGAATACAAATCAGCCATTATTATTCCATTGTATTCCCATTGTCACTAATTAGCACACAGCAAGTGTTTGTATCGAAATAGCAAGGGTTATTGCAAGTTGCAGGATTTTAGAGGTTTTATGGTTATGAATTTTAGAGGTTTACTGTTACAGAGAGAGAGGCTCGGGTGTCATTTGACAGGCGTTTGTGCTGTTACAGTTATGGCTGTACCGACGGAGGCAGAGAACAGCCCCAGGGGTGTAGGGCTAATGGGATGAGAATATGACCTACCTGCAGTGACCAGTTGCCTGAGGGCAGCTGAGTTTAATGTGGATTTTCTTTGGAAGTACAGTATGTTCCTGTGTCTGTTGGTTTTGATTTTCGATTTTGTGACATCTGCTTTAGAAGTTGCTTCATAAATAAACTTTACTTAGAAGGTATAACTGGAAGTTCAGTGATTTTAGTGGTGCAGCTCTGCGACTCTTTTGGACAGGCTGGCTACCTGATCCTTGAGTAGGGGTGAAGTGTGTGCAACCACAGAACATTTTCTATGACAGCTTAATAATTTGGGGGCTCCTCCACAGCACAGCCACGAGATTCAACCAGGCATTTACCTGTTATCATTGACTTTAGGTGTCAGAGGTTAGGGCATTATGATGTAATGTGTCTGATTGATTGGCAGGTTGATTGGCAGTTTTGGGGCATAATAAGTGAGTTAAACACTCTGAGGTTAATGTTTGAGTGATGTGGAAGTAGGAATGTCTTTGCCAGCGGAGCATGTCTCAGTAGCTTTCAGGGTTAGGTTGGGCTGGGAGATCCGCGTCATGTTTCACCTGACCTTATTTCTGGTCTCTGAGGACTTAGGTGATGTAAGGCAATTATGCTCCAACGCCGCTATGACTGCATGATGTAAGACAAAGTTATGCTCTAAGCACTGTAAAACGTATTTATGTCACACACACAGCAACTTAACAGCCAGTGAGACATGTGTGGCAGTATTTCCCTTTCTTTCTTTTTCTATATTGGGTAGTATCAGTGTTGTGTTCACACCATGTTACGTCTCAGTCTTCTGGCTAGTGCAGGATGTGCCATATGAACAGTAGAAATGTATTATCATAACAGCTATTATTTTACACACCAAATAACTGTTCGTGTTTAATTTAGTTACATTCACTTGTCTTTAAAGTGGAAACCGACAACTTTTCAACTTTTACTCCTAGCATTTCTAAGTGGTTGTATTGTTGAAGCTGCTGGCACAAAGACAACCAGATTCGGTTTTCCTCAGAGCCTAGCAAGTACAGCAACAGTGTCTTTTTAAAGTGGAAAATAACAGTGTTCACAATCCCCCACTGTATGTAAAACTAATAAATATACAACTGCCCATGCAGAATTTGGAGCTGTCAAATTAATGGATGGGCTTTAGTGCAGCTGTACTGTCAGTGGTTGTTTTATTACTGGTCCAACAATAGTCTATATCCATGCCTTTTTGTTTATGTATATTCACGTGTGTCTTTGTGTCTGCTGTGGTTAAGTTAATGTGGTGTCACCTTGTCATTCCTGAAGCTGACAGAAGGGCCGCTGTGTTTGTGTGTGACAGTGTCTCCGACTCCTCGTGTCCAAATTCCAGGAGGGCTTTTCTTTTAGCAGTGGTCGAGGCAGTAAACACAGATATATTGTCCCCATATTTTACACTACATGTACTGTTGCAAAGCACTAAGTCATAAATAGAGAGAAATGTAGGGCCTTGTATCTAAAAGCTCCAATCACTCCAAGTTAATCATCTCTCCTTCCTCACATTTGCCTTCATGACCGTGTCTAATTCCTGAAGTCATGTCGACAGTCCTTCAGAGTTGGTAATCTCATGTTTGTGTCTGTTGGCGTTAATGTGTCGCTGGTCTGACTTGTAAGTGGGGGGTCTACTGTACTTTGTTACCATGTCAGTATGTGTGTGTGTGTGTTACTGGTCCAACAGGTCAGTACCTACTGTGTCACCATGTCAGCGTTGATCAAACGTGGGTCGTACAACCATGAATACCAACACAAACAGAGGAAATATGTGGTTAAAGAGTACAGCAGGTATACTCTAAGGCTAATTACAACTAAAACATTAAACTAACAGCAGTATTGTATCAGTAATAAGCTTTGACTAGGTTAAAACAGTAAAGCTAACCTGGTTAACAGTAAGCTGCTAACATCAGAAGCATATTAACCCTGAGCTGGCCAAGCTTAACTTAAAAATGTTTTTTACAGTTGATGTCCCAAACTTATTTTGAAACTGATATAAAGGCTTTTTAAATTGATAATTATTGGCTATGTTGAGACAAATATAATTTTAGTATTTTTCTCATGCTTAAGAGCAGCTTTCCAAACTTTCAAGCAGCAAAAGTCTTACACTGATGCTTTCTCTAAAGCTACTACACAAACCATCACAGGAAGTGATGCGGACTGACTTACATTTATAGTCTAACTTGCCTAAATTCGATTATCTATACTAATTTTAACATAGACCTCTTTAGGAAGCTGTATTATGTGAAATGTTAAATTTTGATTGAATCAAGATCGAGTAAAACGACAACAAAAACACATCCTTAATTTTCCCTGTAGCAAACTGGCTGATGTCAATTCAAGATAGTTCAACATCACGGGGAAATAATCTTTTGCTAATAGATTTTCTGTCACATTGCTGTGATTTGTAGCTGTGAAAGTGTGTTTGTTTGTGTGTGCTGTGTTTCATGTTTGTATTTACCATTTTAAATTCTTAGTTTTGCTGCTGCTCACCTCTTATTGCTTCTTTTTTAATCTTTGTTAATAAGCAGCTAATGGGCACAAGTCTGACCTTTGTTAAAGGAGCAGTGTGAAGGATTCAGGGGAATCTATTCCATAAGTATGTTTTCATCGATGTATGATCAACTGAATCTAAGAATCCTTGTGATTTTGTTATCTCAGATTGAGCCATTTATGACTATGTAAGTAGTAGTGCTTCTTCCAGGGAGCATGCCATTTTGCACTGCCATGTTTATACAGTTGCCCAGAATGGACAAACACTGGCTCTAGAGAGGGCCTTTCACAGTTTTACATTACCAGAAGGCCACTGTAGGTTTTTTACACGCTTGGAGAGGGAATAGTTAGGGGTTAGTTATATTGAGCTGGTTGCAATCTGCAGCCTCAACACGAGATGCCACTAAATCTTACACACTGCTCCTTTAAATGAGGTCTGCTTACTAAGTTTGATGGAGTGTGCAATGACTAGTGTTGGATTCTTTTCCTCATGTAGAGGTAGTGATTCTGCTCATGTAGAGCTCATTTCCCTGACTGATTTCCTAATCCTTTTATTTTAAACTCAAGTAAGTATAAAGCTTGTATGTGTAATGTGCCCGAAGCACTGATTGACTGATTTGCTGGTCAAACATAAGTTTACTACTTCGTGCTCATTATGATCATAGCAGACAACAATTTCATGCACATTTAAAGAACCAAAAGAGATAGATAGATGATATCTTTTAGAGGTTGAGGTGAAAAACATGTGAAGTTCTTTTTTTCCCCCCGCAATTCTCCTCTACAGAGCAGCACACTAAAATTTGGATACCACCACAAATCTCACAGTAAATGCTCGTCATACCCCACATGCAACATAAGACATGACTTTTGGTCATCTTGCTCTTGTAATCTGCAATGTGGTCCTTCCAGCCTTGGCTTCATCACAGAGGTTCCCACACCAACTGCTTTGCTGGGCACTCGCCGCCATTTTGTGGTGACAGTAGTGGAATGACATCATGCCTGGAGACTTTATGGACAACAGTGATGCAAGACACAGACACAGAGCTTGACACTACTGACTGTGTCTCTCCCGCTGGCAATCTCCAGCTCTCAGGCAACGGGCATGTTGCGTGAGACTTCAATGCCTTAAGCCTGTCAGAAAAACATCCTGATTGAAAAATAAATTTAGTTTATAATCCAAATAAAGTAACAACAGGCACAGCAGCCCATGTTCTAGCAAGTAATAGGTATTATTGTTGGATCAGTACTGAGTGACTTTACTGGTGATTTCAAATTTCAGTTTGCTGCTCGGAGGAGAGAAGTCAGCTGGCCTAAAGAGTCTGCTAGAGGCCTCCATCTTCGCTCATAGACCTTTGATTATAATGGATAACTTCCTTTCTTTATTTACAAATGTGGAATCAGACTAAGTTATCAGCCACAGACTGCGTACAGCCTTCTCCACATATCAAAACTAACACACAGCACTGAAGCTTCTTTGGAAGCTTGTTTTTTGGGCTGGTAGGCACCTAAATACCTAAACACTCAACACGCCCCAATAAACCTTCAACAGCAAAGGCATTTTTTCCACACACATACTGTAGTTATGGTATTGAAACCAGTGAACCATTGAAACCCTTACATGAGTCTAATGTGAAATCTTCACGCACAGAGAATTTGTTCAATTCTCAGCTCGTGTACAAGGAAAACATTGTTCTCCTGAATCTGTGTGAAAACTGACTCACTGTTTGTCTGTAGTTCTGAGGCGATGGAGGAAAGCTATGAGTACAAAACCAAGGTTCATGTCCAGGAAATGGTAAGAATCTGTGAACTTTTCAATGACAGACAATAGTAGTTGAATCACATTGTTTTAAAAATGTTTATCTATGGTGTTTATATGTTAGTATTGTTTGCTTAGTATTGGTATTTTTGTTTCCCTGTTTAGGTAAAGACAAAGAGGCTGGACAAATATGTGCATGAGGAGCCTATGATCAGGGGACCAAAGTTCCTGGTCAGACTCAGATCTCACACCGTGTTTGAGAACACCCCAATCCAGTTCTTCTGTACCGTTGAGGGCTACCCCATGCCCTCTGTAACTTGGTGAGTAAGAACTAAAGACATGTTTTTCTTTTAACCGGGTTATGTAGTACTAAACTGACAAAATGTACCATTTAAAGGCAGACTTTATTTTTTTACAGTTACTCAACAGTATGAGACTCAACACTATTTCATGAGGATACGTTGGCCTATCATCGCTCTTTCCTCTCTTCATTTAGATTTGATAGCAATGTGATAGTAAATCTTAGTAGTGATGTTAACAAAGTTAGAAATGTCTGTTATGTCCACTTGTCTCGATGCTGGTGAGCTGTAATCTTCCTCTGTTTCAGGTATAAAGATGGTATGATCCTGGGAATGTCCTCTGGACAGTACCTGGTTAAAGCTAAAGGTGGAATGCACACTCTGGAGATCCCAAGGTACAGTAATCAGATAACACAGAATTATTTACCAAGTCCCCTGTGGAGTTTCTGACTTCTTGATAAGCAGGCTTTCATAAGAGAGGGGCACTCCACCAGTTTTATTCATGGAGGTCAGTTCACTTACTTCTTTGGAGGGAGCTTTGTAGAGCCAAATTAAAATATTTAACAGAAGAACTGCCTCATAAACTGCAGATATGGATTTTGAAATGAAATATGCTATTGAGTTGCATTATGTGTATGTTGGATGTATAATTTTTGAAGGTTAACCCACAGTAGAGATTAAACGTTATGGTATTTCAGCCTCTGAATCTTTTTTTTTTTTTTTGATATGACTTTCACAAGCCCCCTGACATTACGTATATGTGCACTCTTAAACACTGAAGTGACCCATAGCACCTTATTTTCTACGAAGCATGCAGAGGCTCACATGGAACATGAGTCACATTTGTGTCACCGCAGAGATCTGTCGCGGTTTGTGGCAGTACAGTGCACTATTAATGGAGCTGTATGAGACATTCAGAGAATATCTATGATTCAGAGACTGCACATGGGTCACAACATGGAGGTGGCTGATGGTGCAAGTGGTGCTAACTTAATAAACACTGCTAACGATTGTCTTACATTAGGCTTATTGGAGATGAGCCAGGCCTGCGCAGAGTTGACCACTAACAGTCCTCACACAATCCATGCCGATTAGAATTGTGTCCGATTTGATCCTGAATTGCTTTGATGTCATGCACACGAGGGCAACAATAACTAGATTTAGGCGGCTGTAGTTTTTGAGCCAGGTGCTGCAGTACCTCTCCACTGACTGTAAGGCTGAGGGCATGATGGGAAACACCAAAAAGAGCTGATTGACTCTCAGTTTTGACCAGAAAATCCCATTTTTGTGTGTAATTGTAATATTTAAAGCTCGATCGTAGGCTGTCAGTCTAAAGTCGTGCAATGAAGGTTTAATCAGTTGACAAAAAAATCTCGTTTGGCTGATAATAAAACTAGAGGTTAGAACATGGTGTGCAAACTACAAATGGATCTTCCTGTCGAAGGTTGTTGGAAACTGTCTGACTTTACTGCAGCTTTTATTTATCGCCACCTGATCTTGTCTACATTCCAGGTGAGGTGCAGTTCAACTCAAACGAGCCTATTGTTACCTGCAGGGAAAACTGAAGGATGGGCGCTATGCTTCCATAATGATGCCGTCCTGATATCAGCCTTAAAGGCTGTACAAGCACAGTGCAGAGCGACAGCAATTAGCTAGCCAGTGGGACAAACTCACAGGGACTCACATACACTAACATGTACATGAGGTCGACACATCTGCCACAGCAACCCAGAGAGAAGCTCTAATTACAAAACATACAGAGGTAGCGTGACTTCATTCTCTGCTCAGGACACCAATACTATATCTTTACACAGCAAAAAGTGGTTTGCTGCTATATTAATTCTCTGAATGTCGCATACAGAACCTTAAAAGGCAGCAATGCTCCAACAGAATTTACAATGAGAGGACTAAAATCTGATGTAAACAATGCAAGTGCCTCAGCAGTTCAAACTGACGTTTGCCAAATGATTAGAAAATACATATAATATAGGATACAATTCATATTTGTGAGAAACTGTTTGTGTACAATGAGAAATCCAAATGGTTGTCCTTCACTAATCATGTCCATTTACTGGGTGTAATTCTACTTGGGTCCCTGACTGGCTTATCACCTATCCTAACACTGCGTATTGAATCATCAGAATGTCTTTCTTGTCAGTCCCATAAGGGTCACTACACAAATTCAAATTAAAGTAATAACGTCAGAGTCAGCTGACTGACTGCTCTCCCTCCAGTCTTAGGAAGCTCAGCTGTTCCAAATGCTGACCTCGGTGCTACGTGATCCTCCAGGATTCTTTCAGTCATCACTCTCCGTGGATCCAGTCACCTTTAGCTCCTTCTGTCTGATACTCGCACACAGTTCAGCCAACAGCAATTACTCCCTGTAGAAAACTACTCCCTCCTAAGTTGTATAAAGCTCACAAGACTATTTGAAAGATAGCCACTAACTCTGAAGGCTGTTTGTTTTAAGTGAAAAACAAAATTAGAAATAGGCTGGAAGACCTTAGAGGATAAATCTCTTTTGAATTACAAATTACCAGCAGCTTGTCGTAACTTTAAGCCTGGCTCATGACAGACAGAGAAAATGCAGAATCCCTACCCCCCAACTTCTCAGCCCACAATCTTTGGCATTCCTGTAAACCCCCTCCAACCACCCCCTACCTACCCACACACACACACACACACACACACACACACACACACACACACACACACACACACACACACACACACACACACACACACACACACACAGCCAGCCTGCCAGCCAGGGTTACATTTCTGTGCATTTGAAGGATTTACTGAATGCTACTATGAATCAAAATTAGAATACATCTGCTGCTCTCTCTCCACTCCGTGCTGCAACTCGCAGTAGTCATTTCCTCCAGTTTTGTCAGTCATCTACTTATAACTACATCAGCCTGTGCATTCTGCGTGGGTTGAATTTCCCAAGTTAGCTGATACTGCTGTAATAAGAGGTTGTGGAAAGGTTGGTGAGAAGGGCATCGGGAAGAGACAGAGATACAGAGAGGGGGCAGAAAGATCAGGAGAGTAAAGTATAAAATTGAGAATGAAACAAGAGATTCACCTCGAGTTTGAGGTCGGTCTTCTTGTCATGAATACATGACATGCATTGACAGTGAGGCTTTGACCCCTGTAGCAGCCCTCATGTGCCTCTGTCTCACTACATCTCCCCAGTGTGCACCTTAGCCTGTAAATACAGTTTTCTATGTTGTCACCATCAGAGAAAAGAACTTGACTGTCTGGCTCAGACGATTGTGCAGTTCGCTTGGGGCTTGTTAACACTGTCCAACATCAGTGGCCATATGGCTTTAGAGGCAACAAAAGCAGCAACATCAGAGATTATCATTGGTATGCTTCCTTTAAAACATGTATACATCTACTTTACATTGGCTTCCATCAAGTTTAGGATGCGTTTTAAAGTTCTTGTTTTCACATATGGAGTCCTACATAGTCAGATACCTGTCCACATATCTTTCCTGTTCCATTCTTACATCACCAGTTGGTCATTTAGGTCTTCTGACTAGGACTTAGGGTGCTTTCACACTTAGTGCTTTGTTTCGGTTCAGTCGAACTCAAGTTCGTTTGCTCCCTAAGTGCGGTTCATTTGGGCAGTAGGGGTGCACACCAAAACAGCTGGGCCGCTTGTAAATGCTGCCGTGAGAACACAAACCAACTCTAGGCAATTATGCAACTTAATTACAAAATTAGTCCTTGATTCAGACCAAAGCAAGACAACTCTAGATCTGAAAGCACCCTTAGTGGTTTTCCCTCAACTTAAAACAAAGTTGTTTGTGCCTTTAAAGTGGTGGCTCTGACACTGGAATGCTTTTCCTTTAGATGTACTATCTGCAGTCTCTGTTGATGCTTTTAAAAAGCAGCTGAAGACTCACTTATTGAAACTGGCCTTTGCTTCACCTCAAGCTGTGTGGTGTCTGTAGTTGTAGGTCTGTTGTTGCGTTTGTGTTACGGTTTGTTTCTTTTTACTATTTTTGGCTCTTTTCAAACAATTTCACTCCTGTGAAGCACTTTGTGCTTTTGCTCTGTGAAAGGTGCTATACTAAATAAACTTTACTTACTTAATTTACTTGTGTAAGAGACACAGAAAGCGTTGTACAACATCCTATAACTTGACCACAGCTTGCATTTTGCAGCTTGTAAAATAAGCATTTCTGAAAATGTGACTGAAAACCACTGTCATCTTTTTACCAAGAAAAGACCATATTACAGCTTAGTGGCACCGTCTCGTGTCATACCTCTATTGCCAAGTCTCGTCCAAGCATCTATCCAACCTGGCAGTGCTGTAGATTCTTCTGTATATGCGAACAGGGATTTACTCAATCTTTACTCTGCCCACTCAGCTGCTGATTATCCCCGGCAACATAATGCAATCATGTGGGAAATTATTGCTCATTTGGTGCATTAGTTTCATACACATTGTAAAAGCAAATCCCTACTGGCACTCCTTCAGTGGTTTACCGTTATTCCTGTTGGAGCAGGTCCTTGTGAGTACAGTACATCTGGTATGTAGGCATTTAGTTTGTTTTTGCAGATGACTGTACACATTACTTAAGACTCACATAAACATCCAGGGCTTAATATGAGGTGACTAAGAACCTTGACCCTGACTAATGGTGTCATTTACACGTGTATGCCGCTTTAAGAAATCTTTTAACCAAAATACAGTATGATTCTTAAGAGAGTCTCGAAAGGTATTCTGACCTAGAAACTTGTGTTTTATTGTGTATTTATAGATGCACCACTGATGACACCGCCCAGTACACTGTTGTGGCTTCCAACTCCCATGGACAGGCTTCGAGTCAGGCCTCCATCATTGTCAAGAGTAAGTTCTTCTATGTGACTACCTTTTATCTGATGCTGTAGTGTGATGCTCATCGTACAGTCACACATGAACATGCTGATTTGCAGGTCTGAATACATTCCAGCCAGACTTGCAAAGTTCTGGCTGCCAATGGCAAGAGGTTATCTGTGTGTTCTATGAAAGTCTCAAAATATCTTAGGTATGGGAGGCCGTGTTTTCAGTGCACAATGGCAGCTGTTAACCCTTCACTCAAGATTAGTATTTAACATTTTTTGGACACAGTACTTTTAATGATAAACTTGATGAAGAGTTGTGGGACCAACTCTTACAGAGCTGAAGCTGTGCTTTATCACATGTTATCCTGGAAAATGTCTCCCACTCACTCCATGACGTGCTGATCAAACACAGAAGTGCATTCAGTGCAAGACTCATTTCTCCGAGATGCACTATAGAGTGCTACAGGAAGTCATTCCTGCATGTGGCCATCAAACTTTTATTAAATATTCATTGTATACATTAACAAATGGATGGCAGCCTAAATATAACAAAGTTTTCAAGTAGAAAGCATTTGTTTATGGTCATTTATTAAATATATTTTCAATAATTGCAGAAATGTCCTTTTCACCCATGTCTTTATTTTTCGTAGGGAAATATATTCCGACCCATAGTCAACCACAAAAGCCTTAGTGAAACTAATCGTTCACCCACATGTTCTGTGACAGTGTGCCAGCTATAGAGCCTTTCAGCAAGTACAGAACAGATTGCATTGTGCATGTGTTGTACTCCAATGATATGACACGATGTGATGCTATGTCCCAGCCTTTATTTAGTAGTGTTTAGTAGCTCCACACCTTCAACCAAAAATAGTCATCCTAGGTCACTTCTGGCTCTGAAAATCCAAGATAGCCACGGCCAAAATGTTAAAATCTAGGCTTCAAAATGGGAGTCCAGAAAACAAATGTGTGACATCATGAAGGCTACTTCTGTATTTTTATAGTCTATGATTGCCATCTGTGTGCCTGTTCACCAGTTTCTTACTGTTATTATTACAACTGTCTGCTGCTAATGATGAATGATTGTTTTTTAATCATTTAGGGTTCAAGCAGGAAGAGGAGTCCTGTTCATATGCATGGCTACCTTTCCTACGTAAGCATCATATTTACCTCCAGCTCTAAAAATGTCCAGAAATTACAAGCTCAGTACCTCGACTATAAAATATGTCTCAAGATGTTGCCACCAGCCCTGGTCCCTTCTCTCACTCATTCTCTGTTTCTTCCTTTCCCCGTGATCTCTCAGCCGCCATGCTTCCCCAGATCCATTACACTAAAATCCACATTACGTTTCTGGAGAAGTTTGGCCCAGTGTTTGCCTCTGAGGGAGGATCTGCCACGCTGACTGCTACCATGACCCTGAGTCCCAACCTGGCCAACCTGCAGCCTGAGGCACAGTGGTACAGAGATGGTAATGGTTATAAAGGAGCATTTTATGACTAAGTAATTACACTTTAATTGCTGGTAATATATACTGCTTGCCACAGCGAATAGCAGACCCAATCTAGTCGACATGCAGCCAGAGGCACAGCAGTGGAAAAATGGGAATATGTTACGGACACTCTTTTCATTGCTTATTAATTATAGTGGAAGAAGTTAAATAGACTCCAGCGATAAATCCCCAGTTCATGAGCTGTGTGTGTCTGTAGAAATTACACAAAAAGGTACCATGTGGGATAAAAGCAAATTGTAATAGTTTCAACTTTTACATTCAGAATTAGTCAAACCTCATGTATAATCTATAGAGACAAATTGCGACATCAATTAAGAATGGGGTTTTCTCAGAATTATGCAGGAAGGGACACTGAATTGATGATCCTGTCTCATTTCCAGACGAGCGTCTGTTTGACTCGAAATGGGTGAAGATTACCACTGGCAGAGGAGTCAGCACTTTGACTATTCCAAACCTGTACAAAGATGATGAAGGCCTCTACACGCTGCGCATGGTGACTAAGGGAGGCAGCGCAGAGCACAGTGCATTTATCTCTGTCGCAGGTAACGGAGAATCATATTGGGTTTTTATTTTATTGTTATTGATTTGCTGTTAACAGGTGCAACAAATTGTACAGAGCTCTGTTAATATACTGTTTCATATTGTATTACTTAAGTCTTGTTTCGATCAAGCAGTCCAGTTCAGTTTGTTACACATTAGACTGATTATTTTTCCATTGTCAAAAGTTGCGGATGTTGCAAATAGAACCACTCCATCCTGTTTTTCGTGTTGAGGTATCTAGCACACTGACCCAGTAATAAAAGGTGGAGTTAGTAACACTGCAGCCTGTTGATTGGTCCATAGGAAATTGACATTCTTGCTAAGAAAACAGTGGATTGTACCTACTGTTCCTACAGCGACAAGTTTACATACATTAGTCAAAAAATGAAAGAATCTTTGCTGTCTTCATCTTTACAAGTAAACAGTTAGCAGCCATAGACTGAGAAAATATAATTGAATTTTCTGTACGCCTCAAAGGCTATGGCCCACAGCTACCGGCAACTTTTAAGGAAGACATTTTTCTTGCATATTACCCAGTGCATACGTTGATGTTGTGAATCAATCAACATAACTTCAGTGTTAATATGAAAACTCTGACC
Organism: Epinephelus awoara; assembly: GCA_035609425.1. NCBI lineage: Eukaryota > Metazoa > Chordata > Actinopteri > Perciformes > Serranidae > Epinephelus > Epinephelus awoara. The sequence goes on from CM069294.1 coordinate 26,879,129, forward strand.
ATTCTGTTTGTTTTTATTCGCTGCATGAAACACACTTCAGTGATGACTGGATCTTCAAACGCTTAAAAGATGTATCTGAACTGTGAATATTCGATTTCCTCACTTGGAGAAAAACAAATGTTGGAGCATTATTTCTGTGCACTCTGGTGGCACTATATCCCTGCTAAACACTCTAGCCTGTTCTTTTATGCTCTGAAAATGCTGCGCATCCCTGTTCTGTGGACAATCAGTGAGTTGTAGATGTCCCTTTGCATCGATGGTGAAGAAGAAATACAGTGAGAGCTGGATTACCTTCTGTTAACAAAACCCACCTACATAAAAAGAGTTCAGTCTGTGGTGGACACTGAACAGATCTACAGTTTAGGTACAGTACATGTCTGTACAGGTTACGTAAGTTTCTAAGGGCACTGTATGTATAAGTGTTTGGTGGAAACGCGGCTTTGCTGATGATATGATTATTAAAATACCTCTGTGTCACTTCCTGTGTAGATGGTCCTCCCCCAGTCCCTAATGCACCTGGTGCTCCTATGGACATCAAGATCCATGATGCCAATAGAGACTATGTCATCGTGTCATGGAAGCCCCCAAATACCACCACAGAGGGACCAATCCTGGGATACTTTGTGGACAAGTAGGAGTTTCTGATAATAATCACCATAAATACATAAACTGACCAACATAAAGACTGATTACTGTAAGTCGTCACACAAATGAAGGGGTTTTTTTTGTCTTTAGGTACAGTACAGGGAATCCTTCCTTTTTCCTCTACACTTAACTACTCTACTCACGGTTCCTGTAGATTGTTATAAAGTCTTAAAAGACTTTGTATTCATTAATCTAAAAATAAGGCCTCAATTGGTATTGAAATGTCTTAAATCAATTTCTTAAAAGACATGGAAAGAGACATGGGAAGAAAGATTTGATTTTTTTTCTGCATCGTAAAATCTCAGTAACATCATCATTATCATCATTGAATCATTTGTAAGATCTATTTTTATTTAATAATTTAACAATTGTCTGTTGCAGTAATGGCATGTAAATCAGAATTGTGGAACCAACAGCACTCATTTTGTTTCTGGCCTGGATGCTCAGAGCATATGATCCACTGTCTCCCAGCTAGCTATCAGTGTTCCCTGGACGATTTGGGGAAGTGCAAATTTACTTAAAACTGTCTATATAACCAAGAATTTGCAGCATGGCTGAAACTGTTACAGGGCTCGGTGTATTTTAAAGTGTTTTTCAACTTGACAGAAAGCAAGGCACTGGAATCCCACATTCAGAGTGAGAAACACAAAATTGCCAAGTCATGTTTTAAGTTATAGTAAACATTTGGCTAAAATTGCCCCTAACCCCAATTGATGTGGGATCACGTTTTTGTTTTTTTCTTACATTTTTCGTATTGTGAAAGTGGTCTTAAATTTTATTGAGTGGCATAAAAAAGTCTTAAAAAGTTTTTAATTTAACTTGCCTTAAACTGTAGGAACCCTATTACATTACTGTGCTTCTCCAAGCTCTACTCTGAAAATGTTTAACTCCTTTTCTCATCTCCCCGTCTCTTTTGATCTTTGTTTGTAGGTGTGAGGTTGGAACTGAAAACTGGACTCAATGCAATGATCACCCCATAAAGATTTGTAAATACCCAGTGTCTGGGCTGTTTGAGGCACACTCCTACTACTTCAGAGTCAGAGCAGTCAACTCGCACGGCATCAGCAAACCATCCCGCATGTCTGATCCTATCGCTGCACTGGACCCCACTGAGTTTGAGAGGCTCCATGGTGGGTTTAACTGGATTAGTGTAGAGAAATGTCACCCCTGCCTTTTATATTACATCATTTGAAGACTTGAAGAAATGTGTCCTGTAGTCACTGACATGCTGAGTGTCTCTGCTGTTTTGGTATATTTGGATGGAGTCTATAGTTATGATTTCTTTCACTAACATATTATTAAATGTCTGTTTGACTTTCTTTCACTGAGTGGACACAAAAATGCCCTCAAAGTGATTTCTTCAGATTGCTTCATTTGTCAAACTAGAAGTCCAAAACTCAAAGACACTCACATTTAAGAAACTGTAACCAGCAACTGTTTGACATTTTACTTGAAAAATAACTGAAACGATCAATTATCAACAGTAGGTGATTACATGTTTTTTTCAATCATCTAATTGTGCAGCTCTACATCCCACATGCTCACTTTTTTATGTACAGTACTTAAATCTCTGAGCAGGTTCACAGGTTATTATGTCTACTCACTATAGATGAATACAAGTTATGTTGCTGTTACGTTAATGAGATGTGGTTTAGGTGCAGTTGCTGCTTAGCATCACGGAATTATAAAAGGCCTAAAATTATGGTTTAATGTAGATTACATTTTACTACACTGTTTTATTTCAGTTAAGGAAGGCAAGTTTTCTCTTTGTCTGTTCTATTGACATGGTCGACCAAGTTTGGTTCACGCTTGAATGATGTTCCTTTTTAGTGCAATCTTAAAATTGGCAGGTCCTTTTGCCATCATTGATCAAAAACATACATACTTTGATTCTATATTGTGAAGAACAGACATATTTTCATCCCAGCATGCTGATTTGATCAATTTTAAGAACCACAGAGCAAATCAATTTTAAGAACCACAGAGCAAAACAAACCATTTTACCAAATGAACATTGAATGAATTTCTATAACTTCTACATGAACATAGAGCAGATTGGTGAAAATTTTGTTTTTTATCTTCCTGTAGCCAAAAAACTTGGAGGAAAACTAGATGTCGTGTCTTACCATGATGAAGTTGAAGGTGAGTTTTTAATAAATTAACACATATCTATATATTACTGTATAATAGCTATAATATCCCTCTAGTACATTTGTATACAAAATAGGAGGAAAACGGTGTGGGTGTCTCATGGTGCAAGTGTGTACATGTACTTAATCATCTGTGTGTGTGTGTGTGTGTGTGTTTCTGTGTAGCTGAGGGAAAGCCTCCAGGTGCTCCATCAGGAATATCTGTCTCAGAGATAGACAGGACATATGTTGTTCTGAGCTGGAAAGGCCCTGCTTATTCCAGCAAGGCTCCCATGTGGTACTACATAGAAAAGGTAACAAACTTTTCCCTTATATTGTCACCAATGCTGCATTGAATACTACTACACTGTATATACAACTTGGATGTATGCTGCAAAGTTGTGTGTGCAAATTTATGGTACTCCTCTCTCTTCCTTAAAGTCTAGTATTACTTATTCAGAGGCACATTAGAATGATTTAAATACAGCAAGTGTGTTAAATGTGTGGATGACAAATTTGGTCCAACAATATTAATTTTGTCTGCTAAAATTTGGAAAGTCTACAAGACCTGCACAATTAAATAATTTCATCCCCATTCAAGTTAGTGGAACGCTAAACTGGAAGATAACCAGTTGGCCAGCAAAGTCCAGAGTGCATTTGCTCTATGGGTCCAACAATGTGGACGATCTGGGTAATTTTATACCGGAAGTCAAACTATTTTGGCTTTACGCACCACTGAGCAACTTTCACAGGCATGAATGGGGCCCCAATGCTGTACTAGTTCTCTTTACACATCCATGTGTACACTACTGTTCTTCACTTCTCTAGATTATATGATTTTTCGTGTGATGAAATAGCAGTCTGATGTCTCTTTCTGTCTCCCCACAGTGCATGGCAGAAGGTGGTGCGTGGCAGCGTGTTAACACCCAGGTTCCTATTCGATCTCCACGTTACGCCGTCTTTGATCTAGCAGAGGGAAAACAATACCAGTTCAGAGTTTTGTCTGCCAATATCTATGGAAACAGTGAGCCATCTGAGCCATCTGGACTTATTGAGACTCTGCAACTCAAAGGTCTGTTGTTGATGTCTTCAGTAGAATTAATCCACATTTTGAAGGGTAACTGGTATTTTTCAACCTGGACCCAATTTTCCCATGTTTTTCTGGGAACAAATGGAGACAATTAGTATTGAGCGAGGATGCTGCAGCAAGCACTGGCAAAACAGGCGGCAGTGCATCCATGTGGGGTATGTGCACACCGTCTGTTTACATCCACTAAAAGTGTCAGATTATTGTTCCAATTGTCAGACAACTTTGAACGAAGTGTGTTTTACAATTATAAAATAGCTGTTTATTTAAATGAAGTCTGTTATGTTTCGCCATAGTGATATCTGGTCTGTCTCAGGTTTAACAAAAATGATTTTTGCTCTTACACAACAAGGTCTATTTTTTGGGATCTTTCCGATAATGTTGTCAGACATTGAGAATAACAATCTGAGCTCGTCAGTGGCAAAAACAAATACTTTTGATGGACTTATATTAATGGTACACACATACTCCAAGGGGATAATTACATTGCAGCCTGATGTGCAGCTGCCAGCTGCAGCCCTCTCTCTCAATATTGGACCAGTTTCAAAAATAGTTGTCTTCATTAGTCTCAAAAAATATGGCAAATTAGGATCCAAAAAATACCCAAGTTACCCTTTAAGCTGGTGTTGCGTTTATTGTTATCACTTGTCATTTTTATCATTCATGTTAATTTTTTACATTTGCTATGTTTTGTCGTCAGGTGTGCCATCTGCTCCTGGTCAGGTAATTTCTACCAGGGAAACAGACACCTCTGTCCTCATCCAGTGGGCTGCTCCAAAGGAACCCAACAATCTGATTGGCTACTACATTGATCAGTGTGTGAAGGGCTCCAAGGACTGGACCTCAGCCAATCACAAACCTCATAGACACACCAAGTATGTTTTTCAGTCAAACAACGTGCCTTTCTATAATAGTTGATTATCTTATGCTCATGTATGTGATTCTGTCTCTGCAGGTTTGTGGTTAGCGGTCTGACCACAGGAGAAACCTACATGTTCCGTGTCCAGGCGATCAATGAGCTTGGTCTGAGTGATGAATCCCAGGAGTCTGCACCTCTGACTGTTAAGGCTGCCCTCAGTCAGTATTCATATATTTTGGTCATTATTGTCAATGATAATGGTGACAAGTGATGATTATCTGCTTTGTAATATCTTGCTGCTGGACTGTGTTGATCATTGTGATGATTGTGATGATTATTATTGTAATCAAAAGTATTAAAATTCAGTATTGCCCTTTCAGCCCCCCCCTCCGCCCCTTACGACATTGCATTGCTGAACTGTGACGGTCACTCAATGGTTCTGAACTGGAAGAAGCCTCTTAACTCTGGAGGAGCAAAAATCAAGGACTATTATGTGGACAAAAGACGCAGTGGAACAAGCATGTGGAGGGAGATTCACATCCCACCAATCTCTGACAGACTTTACAAGGTACATTGATGTCTGTTCTTAAGCTCACCTGTTTTCTGTTGTTACTGGAAGTCTACCTTAAAACATCCAAACAAACTGATTGGCATGTTAGTAACCATGGTTACCTTTTATTTACAGGTGGACGGCTTGACAGAGGGAGCAGTCTATCAGTTCCAGGTGTATGCAGCCAACTTGGCTGGCCTGGGACATGCTGCCAAACACTCAGCAGACTTCACCTGTGAGGCCTGGACTATGCTAGAACCTGGTTAGTAAATGTCAAAAACATGAAACCTCTACACGTTTAAAGCAATCATTCAAATGTCAACAAATATCTGTCTCTTCTCCTCTTATTCTGTGTGTCCTTCAGGCCCTGCCTATGACCTGTCTTTCAATGAAGTGAGGGATAAGTCAGTGGTGGTCGAGTGGCAGAAGCCTATCTATGTTGGTTCTGGACCAATCACAGGTTATCATGTTGAGTATGCTAAGACGGGCACCTCTGAGTGGACCACAGCCAACGAGAAAGCTGTCAGTCACCGCTTCCACAAGGTGGGGGGCATCTTTATTATGGTTCTTTATTTATTTATTAACTTTACTGTGTAAAATATAACTGTGGAGAAACTGGATGCTGGTGTTTATCATCAGCACTGCTGAATCAAGTTACAGCTATTGTATATCGTGCTCCTTATGCTACAGTGTACGTTGCTTATGCTCAGCACTATGCTCTGTGCTCCTGTTCACTATAATATTAAAAACCTTCATAAATTACATTTGAGCCTTCTATACCAGCATATAGTGTTGTGTTCGCTTTACTGCACAACACAGTGATACAGTTTCATTAAACTGTGTGACACTGACATCTAGTGGGTGAAATAAACAGTTACTGACTGAGCTGAGCTACAAAAGTAGATGTGTTTGGTTTTAGAATAAAAATATTAATAGCAATTAGGAGGCTTGTCTCATATGTGACACTGACAAATCAGTCAACAAAATTAACAATGTATATGTTTTATTGCTGTTAAAAGCAAATAATGTTTAGTGACCTCATGAAACATGAGTTGCAGAAGTTGGTTAACTCATTACTGCTCCTGTCACTATCTCACCTGCCAAATAAATTGTCAGAAATCTGTAACAGCACCCGTTTCTGATGTTGAGGAAATACATGCATACATAAAAAGTTAATGTGTAACTGTAACATGTAACTGTCAAATTTGCCCAAATATATGAATAATACACAAGGTTGTTTTCTTGTCTGTTTGTTTCCTAGGTAACAGGTCTGGAGGCAGGGGCCAGCTACGTGTTCAGGGTGCGTGGGGTCAACGCTGCAGGAGTGGGCATGGCTTCAGGGCACTCTGATCCTGTGACTGCCAGGACTTTGGAAGGTAACATTTATTTACAAACAGTCAGACATTAACACATTTGTGTCATCTTTAGTGTTTTTAATTTCTGAAAAGGCATATCTTTGAAAAGACACAACATACAGTAGTAAACACTTTGCTACATGGGAATAATGTGCTCTTTTTTAAAGTGCTGGAGGCAAAATGAATGTGTGGGGTGGTGCAGATAAATATACAAGAACCCACTAAAATCAACAGGGTTCCTTCACATTTTCCAGTTCAAAATTTTCACTCGTATTTCCAGACTTCTCTGTAGATTTTCAGACCATATTTGACATCTAGGTACAGATAGTTAAAATAAGTTGAAAAACAGTGTTAGTGCAGCCTTGTTTTTCTACTGTGACCAATGAAACAATGATGTACACTAGGGATGCACCGAATATTCGGTAACCGAATATATTCGGCCAAATATTGCAAAAAAACACACATTCGGTATTCGGTGGAATAAGTTAAAAGCAAGGCCGAATAATAGCAGCGTATTTTGATAACGCAATCAAACAGCGTGCCGTGACGGGCGGAGTAAAATGTCGGCAGTGTGGCGATCCGTCCATCACCGCACTTGCATTTGCAACAAAAAATAGTTTTGAGCGAGCAAAATAGGCTTAAATCATTCAGCACGCTGCGCGAGTACAGATGTCAACCACCAGCAGAAACGATAGGCAAATCCCACCGGTTGTGGGTTGAATGAGGGTCACAGACACAGGCAGTAATGTATTCCTATCAAATACAAAGGCCATCTGCTTACCGGCGACGGAGAAGTCGGCTCCAATAATATCCTCTTCTTGGCGTCATGACTGCCTAGTAGTACCTGAACAGCCGAGCCAGCTGAACACAGGTATGTGGTGTGTCAGAGGAGAAACGAGCCGTTCACATTTCTGTCACTGTGGCAGGTAACGGCCCACAAACCTCACCACACTTTAGGGACTGTTCTTTACTTATGGAGGGACTGTACTTTACTCAGGGGAGGAGGGTGGCTGGTTGATTCTTATTTTATTTATTTATTTTATTTTGATCCCCCCTATGTTAAATCACTTATTAATGCTGTTTTTGAAGTATGAATAAGTCACTAAGTAATTTATTCCATTGAAATATCATTGATGTATTATAGAAAAGTGATTTATCTTCTTATAAATGACAAAAGTCACATCTGCCTCATTTTCACTGTGGTATCGTGATACTACTCAGAACCGTGATATTTTCATTGGTATCGTACAGTGGGTCCCAATTTTGGTACCGTGACAACACTAATCTGGAGGGGGTTCATCTGGAAAAACTAAACAACGATATTCGGTATTCGGTATTCGGCCAAGCGTTTAATATTATTTGGCTTCGGCCCCAAATTTTCATTTCGGTGCATTCCTAATGTACGCAGCCAGAAAGTTATGTTTTCTTACACAGAATAGATAGTCATTTAACTTTTCTGACAACTACATCACTGCATAACTCAAAATGTTAAGGCAATCTTAATATTTGGTTATCTTAGATGCAGTGCTATTCAAAGATACAGACACATTTTCTTTCATACTAATTCGGTCGTGGTTTTCTGGATTTGATTCAGGTTATGAGGCACTTGGGTCGGAGCTGTTTTTCAGGCTGTGATACACAGGTGTAGAGCAGGTCTGCGCCATACGACTTGCCTTGCTTTTGACAGCATCAGGTGCACTATGGCCTGCACTGTCTCACACAGCGGTAAACATTTTGGCTGCGCTGGCTGCCTGCTCCAAACATCATGGAGAAGAAAAAAAAAACCACTCAAGAAATACTCATTTTTATTTATTTTTTTTTCAAAACAGGACAGGGGAAATAGTCTGGAAACAAAAATATTTTTCCACTGTCATTTCTTTTTTCCATACTAATCCAGAGCTACATATTACTTCAATCAAATTCCATACTTTTCCATACTGTGTAGGAACCCTGAATATATTAAATCTAAGGAAAATTCCATTTGTGCCTTTCTGGCAGACTGAAATGGGTGCAGTTTAAAAGAAAAAGCTCACGCTGTGTGTGTTTGTCTCTGTGTATTCAAGGCTCCCAGGAGGTATCCTGCGTTGTGGATGAGAAAACCGGTGACATTGTTCTGTCATTCGAGTCCTGCCAACTACACGAGGGCTCTCAGTTCATCTGGAAGAAAGATTACAAAGAAATTACAGATTTCTCCAAAGGAATTGAGATTAAGACTGAAGGCAGCTAGTAAGACTACTGACACACCCACACACAGTCACACAAATATTTGTGTTCACAAGTTAAAACTTGGATACTGTAAAAAAAAAAAAAAGAAAGTATCATCTGTCTGTCTCTGTCTCCATCCTGCCCTGCTCCGTAGTTCTAAATTGATCTTTAAGAGTGCAGAAAAAGAGGACTTTGGGACGTACTCTGTTTCTGTCACCCACACAGAGGGAGTGTCATCCAGCTACACTATCACCGCTGAAGGTAGGATTCACCTCATCAGTTTATCAGTGTGGCTTTAACCATCCAGCCAGATGCTGGCCTTTTAAAATGTAAAGAAATCCAATAAACTAAAAATTTCTCTGCAAATAAAACTATTGAATATGTTTCAGTTATTTGCAGCATAGACTGACAGATTATTCATTCCTATTGACATGCTGTAATTTGAGTTGTTGCTTTTATCTTTAGCATCTCATCAGCATTACATTAAATGGCTTTAAATATTTGCTTCCTTCATCTGTATATGATTATCTGTCATGCCTTGATCACTGGACAGATGTACTGCAACATCAAAAGCACCCTATGTATGGAAGAGCCAAGGCGATGTGTAGGATGAAATAAAGATGAAAGTAATGAGACAGTGCTTAATAATGTTCGAACTGGCATGTAGGCAACAAACAGTTTCATTACACATCTGATGAATACTAGCAGAGCATGCTGCTCACAAAATTTCTCCAAGCTTAAGGCAGTCAGTGTGAGTGTTTTAAAACCACGTCTTCATGGCAAAGGGCTTTCTGTCAGGAAATTTCGCAATATTTTCCCTGCTATTGCACCACTACGCTACTGGGCTATAATATTATTATTCAGTGAGCTTCACACTGATTGCTTTCCATTTGTCCTACAGTTTTTTCAGCCTAACCTACAATAATTTCCAAATTCCTCTTATACAAGGTATCAGAGGTACTTGAGAAGGCTCCGATCACCAGCCATAAAAATAGCCATGATGTATTATCTTCCCATTGGCTATATTTGCTTTGGGCTTTAAGTGTTTGTAGATTTATCAGCCTCTGTTTATCAGACACAATTGCAGTATTGACTTCTCCAACTCCAAACTTAGTACCTGAAGCACCTGTCAGAGTTTATGATAAAGTGACATCTATGAACAAACTGTAAGATGCATCTGAATTGCTTGTTTGTGCCCATGGTTGCATGAAATGAATAAGCCGTCTCCCTCTGTTTCAGAGTTGGCAAAGATGCTGGCACTGAGCTATGATATCAGACATCCAAGTAGGTACCTCTGGCTGACTCTCTCGATCTCTCATAATCTCTCTCTTTGTCCCTTTTAATCTCTCTTCTTACACTTTTTCTCTGCTGCGCCTAATCTCTTTTACCCACTTTCTCTATTTATCAGTTTCTCCCTTTCACGCCTTCATTTTGCTTTGTTCTGAATTGCTTTGAACCTTTCAGATTTCTTTCTTCTTTTAGGAGCATATTTCGTTTTTTATTTGATCCAAAAAGTCTTACCTGCCTTTGCATCACCTGCCTAACCACTATTCACCTCACCTGTTCTATAGCCTCCTCTCCTCTCCTGTTACTAATAACGTAACGACCGTTTGGTTAAGTCATTAGCACATATGTGGAATAATGTATTTGAACCCATAGCCTTCCTTTATCCTCTTCTCTCCTCTAGTCATCCCGCTCAAATCAGAGTTGGCCTATAAGATTTTGGAGAGAGGCAGGATGAGGTTCTGGCTGCAGGCTGAAGAGATTTCTTCCAATGTCACCTACAAATTCTTTGCCAACAACAAGGAACTGTCTGGAGCTGATGTAAGATACGCTGTAGTTTAAGGCATGGACACATAGTATTGAGAAAAGGAAAAAAATTACTTCTTCCACTGGCCTCAAGCTGAAAGGATTGTCTGTCTTCCCTCGATGCACACTGAACATGATTCATTCAGCTGCATGTTGCAACATTAAAGCTACAGTAAAAAAAAAATTCATAAACACAAGGTCTATCTTCAAGTATAATATTGGCCTCTTTTTCACAACAACCAACTCTATTTTTCTGCAGCCGAACAAGATGGGTCATGACGTCTCGACAGGTATCATTGAGTTCATCATGGACCATTTCACTGCAGAAAATGAGGGGACATATACCTGCCAGATCACAGACGGAGGTGGCAAAGGACAGAGTTCATTGGTTCTGATTGGAGACGGTAAGAGAAGCCAGGTCTAATTTTTCACTACTCCCTTTCTAAACTGGTCAAACCATGTACAACCCTGCCAGAAATGACTACCATTTACCACTTTAACAAAGGTGATCAGTGGCAGTGCTGCCCCTAGAAATTCTTATACGGGTGGCCACATGCAGCCACTGAAAATCTTTGGGTGGCACACCAAAACCAAAAGCCATGATTGAATTTCAGGAATTTAATCATGATGCTGTTGAAGTACACAGGCTCGCCGAAAACTATTTTTGATGCTGGCACAGTTAACATTATGAGCTCCACAACAATCCTGTTTAAATGTATTTTGTATATAAACATGTTAGGTGATTCGTTGTTCTTCAAATAGGCTGTCATGTTTAGGGGAGACTTGTGGGTAAACACAGAACTTAGATGTCTTGAGGTGAGAGTTCAGGACACCCCTTTGGAAGTGGGCATGCCAGTTGTTACTTTGCCAAAATCTAGCCTAGCTTTGGAGCATTATTTAGCCACTAAAGCTATTCCAGCATACAGTAGCTGATACCAATAGGTGCCGTAGGAGTCTAGTTTTATAAGATACCACTTCCGTCATGCTAGATTAAAAAATGACTGCGCCACAGCCTCTTAAAGACAGTAATGTCTGCCTCTAAGTGTTTTTGCTGGAGGTGGGGAATATTGTATGAGGGCGTTTTCAAATCCTTATTTTCCTCCTTACGTAACAGTGAATATGCTGCTAAGCCTCAGTCAGAACGAACACAGTCTGCTGAGACATATGCCGTATAAAGTATATATGTGCTTGACCTAACTGCATCTCCAGTAAAAAAAAAAAAAAGGACTAGATTATATAAATATATTCAGTTCATTAATGTAAAGGTGGTTTTGATGCTGCTACTGTATGTATCAAGGACGCGCAACGATTCAAATAAAGCAGCTTGATTTCATAAATTGTGATTCCACTCTCATACAGAGGACCATTAGCTAGCTAATCCACTGACAGAATCTATAGCAACTACTGGCAGCAACACTTTGATCTTTTAATTATCCTCTGTTTATGTGTATCTGTATGTGCACACAGCTTTCAAGGCCGCGCTGGCTGAGGCTGACTTCCAGAGGAGAGAGTACATCAGAGTCAAGGAGGGTAAGAAATACAAAACATCATCCACTCAGAGGCTTGTATGAGCTTCTACTCTACTTAGCCTGAGACCAGCTCGCCACCATGTTGCCTGGGAGACAACGCATCTAATAATGAGCGTACAAGAAAGAAAAAGACCTGCATTACTTAAAGTGGGAGATGAAACCGTCAAACTTAAAATGAACCCATTTGAAATGGCTCGCTACATGAAAACACGAGTCCCAAATTGAGAAATCTATGGAGCAGCTACCATATGGGGAGTGTAGATTCCATAGTGGTATTTTGTATAAAGAATTTTAAGATCATACGTACACATAATGCAGGTATAGGGCTCATACAATCAATTACAAGTCATTTGCTTTTAACTAACATCTTCTGAGCCTTTCTCTCCTGCCTTCATCCAACTCAGGTCCCCACTTCAGTGAGTTTCTGTCACTTCAGGTCGGAGACGACTGCTCTGTCACTTTGGTCTGCAAGGTAAACACCGCCAAACTCAATAATTATTGAATATTTACACTCTAAACAAATGGGAGTCTGACTCATTAGCCATTCTACGGAGGCTGAGTGCAGGATGTGAAAAAGCTGTGTAATGATAAGGTCCAGATTGAAAACGACCGGAATTACACTGTCAGGATTTGTTTTGGCTTTGTTAGCATGAAGCACATAATTAAGACAATTTGGAAATGAAAGTATTGTTCATATCCCTCGAGACAATCTGAAGCCGACATCTGTTTAATCTGTTTGTCGGTTCAGCCCAAACAAGTGCATTTTAAATAATGTAGAGACAGGACAGACATATGCAGTAAATTAAGTGGAGTGAATGTTGAGACTGTACACAGAAGACAAACTTTTTTTTTTTAATAAAGCATCAACTATTTTGCAGAAATATGTGTCAGTGATTAATTAGGGTAATGTATATTCTATGAACATGACTACAGGTCAAAGTTCTGGGGGGGTACAGTGTTTTTTTTTATCCATGACATGGAGTGAAGGAACTGACTTGCTCGATTTTCATCTTGTAATATATATAGTCTGAGGTACGAAGCTTTAATGGCACTGCTAACAGGTTTCTATAAGGCAGAACCAAAGTTTAAATACATAACATCTCTAATGGCGCTCTTACACTTCAAGTGTTAAATAGCCTGGGCCGCCATAAAAGATGAGGTGTAACACATCAGCTCAGGACTGATAAGTGACTCTTAGAGGCAGATTAATGGGGGAAGTGCAAAAATGCAGTTTTTGGGCTGGGTCCATCAAAACATTAATTGTTGCCTTTGGGATTTGATGATATAGAAGCTATAAAAGAAGCAAAAACCTCTCCTCCTTTTTAATGCTAATTATGTTTTAATAAAATGTGATTATGTTTGTTTATTGCAGGTCGCTAACTTGAAGAAGGAGTCAGTGTTCCACTGGTTTAAAGAAGACACTGAGATCATCCCTGATGTGAAGCCTGACCTGGCATCAGGAGTCTGTAAACTGCCAATTAAACTGGTAACTTCACTTTCTTACTGTTAATCTTATAAATGCTATGAAACAGTTTACAATACTACATACCAGGATGTAGCATGTAGAAGTTTCACCAAGTCAAGGAATGGATGCTATTTTTTTGTTTTGCTGACTGGGTACAAACAAAGCATTGGTGGGATGGGTATTTATAAATCCCAAATGTATGATTTTCCATACCGTCAAAAATACACACGCCACTCTTTCTATTAAACTGATACAGAGATGCAGTTTTGAGGCAATGTAGTACACAGCACGCACCACTTGAGGTCAGTGTCTATTGGTGGAACAGGCAGCTGAGGTGAGAAATATGGTGGCTGCAAGTAGTGGGGATAACGTTGCAGGACTAGTAAGAAGCCACCCAGCAACAGCAGAGAGAAACAGTGGGGAAAAACAGCATATATTTACATTTAACTTGCTCAACTAAGGGTTTATCTGGACCAAACCAAAGTTGGTGACTGCTGAACGATTGAAAGATGTCCAGTTTAACTTATGGAAGTTTGCACCGCGCGCACACACCTGTGGGAATATAGCAACAATTGCCAGGCTGACAGTGGCTGGCTAGAAAATTTAACATCTCACCCAAACCTACACCCTCGACTTGACAATGTCAAACATGGTGTCATGAAGGTATGAAAAAATAGATACAACTTTAGTGAAATTTAGTGTTCCTCTGAGGATCCAAAAACAAGGGCACTTTGTTCAAAAATAAAAGACCTCACAATGTGTTCAGATTCAGAATTCAACAAATTTGTGTTCCCTATATCCCCTACACTACTTTATGTGTTCCCTTTTTTGTTTCTTCTCCAGTTTTCACTGAAGACAGCAGGAATTTATAAGGCCACCATCAGTGATGACAGAGGAAAAGACAAGAGCAAAATTGACATCTCCGGAAAAGGTAAACATATCTGTCTTAATTTATCTCGCTGATTAATTACGGAAGTGATTCACTGACGTGCCGCCTGGCTGGTTTTCTAACTGAGCATAAACGGAAAAAGAGCTTGATGCTCATTAAAAAGTGGGAGACAGGAAAAACAAATATGATCCAAATGTAAAGACTGTATCTGTATACGGTAAACTAATGAATTTTTAAAAAACCCAACTTTGTTTTTCCAGCTAGGGTATAAAAATAGTTCTTGCCATGTGACAGCTCGCTCACCTGCTGGCTGCATTTATTCTTGAGAAAAATCCATTTTAATGTTCCTGTAAAAGTTGTTTGAAATAAGCTGGTGCTCTGTAGTGCTGCAAGTAATAATTATTTTCATTATCAAATAAGCTGGACTAATCAGGACTAATTGATTAATCATTTAGGGCCTTAAATGTAAAAGAAAAAAGAAAAGCTCATCAAAATCTTGACATCTTTAAATTGCTTTTTTTGTCTGTCCAGCAGTCCAAAACCCTAAGATTCCAAACCCTATGACAAGCTGCATATTCTCACATTCAAGATGCTGGAATGAGCAAATGTTTGACATTTCTGCTTGAAAAATGAATGAAACAAATAAGTGATTATCAAAATAGTTGGTGATTTATTTTCTTTTGATTGACTAATCGATTCATTGACTAAATGTTGCAGCTCTAGTACTCTGTAATACATTAAGCTTGTACTTCTTAATGCATTTTGATGGCAGAATTGAATATCACTGTCCTTTTAAGATCCCATTATATCCCCTCTTGATTAGAGGTTAGCAAGTATCTTATCAAACGTTAGCTGACAAGTACAGCTCTTCACAACTTTTCTCCATTTTACCTAAGTTGGGTCACCCCTGCAAAGAACACAAGTATTCAGTAAATATATTAATCATAATGGCAGCAGAGATACAGAGACAACACCCTGAGGATGAACCTCTCCGTACTGAGCTTTGAATACAGCCACCAGAGGGCAGCATCGTGACTTTCCCTCCTCTTGGCTCTTTCCCTGACCCCGTGTTTTTCTGCCTCTCTTCTAGTCTTTGACGAAGCCATAAACAAGATCAGCCAGCTGGCTGGTGGGTATCTGCCTTTTACACACACACACACACGCACACACACACACACACGCACATCAATTATCTCACTAACACATATCCATATTAAAAGCAGTACTAAACATCAGCGTCATCATCCTCTACCCACTGAAGGGATCAAGTGCAAATTATCTGAACACGACACAATCGCACCACATTGATAAAAGATTTAGGAGATCCATCACCAGGCTGATATATTTCTGTTTTTAAAATCCCACTGCTACACACACACACACACACACACACACACACACACACACACACACACACACACACACACACACACACACTTATCAGCGTGTGGCAGAAGTTGTCATGCTGGAAGCATTTGGCCATCATGCCATCATGTGGTGAAATCACTTTAAAATTCCACTGCGCTGTCACAGTGACAGTGTGGAGGAGCATCTTACTCCTATTTTAAGAGACAGTCACTTGACAGCTCTGCAGCAACTGTTACAGCAGTGGTTTCAGAGGAGAAGAGGGTTCATTACTGTGATAATGGGAAACCATGGTGATGTGACCAGGTGGATGACACACTTGTACACTTGTAATGTGCAGTGAGCAAAGTCCCACACAGACACAATGTAGTATAAAACTCCCTTTGAGGTATAATAGCTTTTTAGGAAAAAAAAGTTATTACAGCTTCTGATGTTTGAAGCGTTTTATTGAATGCAGCATACAAACAGGCTGCACTCTAAAATCTGCACTCTGCTTCATTAGTGCAATTCTGCTCTCCAAGCTGGATAAAGGTAACATAAAAAGGGAAGTCTTAAAATAGATGCTACAAATGGCTGCAGATGGAGGTTTGATTTTATGTGATTAATTCTGCGCAATAAAGTGCATCGTTCAGAGAGGCCAGGTTATCCAGCAGCAGATGGAAAATATGTATCAGATTCTCATTTCAAATGTGCCCCTCCATAACCTCTATCACCTCCATCACCCCCTCTAGGTGCCAGTGCAGCAGAGCTGGTGATTAACTGCACAGCAACAGGCATTCAGCTGCAGTGTCACATGAAGTATTACACCTCAGAGATGAACATCACCTGGTATCATGGGTAAGAAATTATATTTATAACACTACTAACACTGCCACCACAGCACCACCACCAAGTACTACTGTAAGGAGGAGGAAGAAGGAGAAGAAGAAGGAAATAATGACAATAACTCCAGTATTTGTAGTCGCAGCAGTGGTTTAGGAGGAATAAGAGTATTCTTTAAAGTTTGCCTATAAACATGCTGACCACAAACACATTATTCCGCTTTTCTCTCAAGTTAAACTGCCGGGAGTGGCAAAAACAATAAGCAACATAATAAAACTTGTGATGGCTGTTGGCAAGTGTTTTCATTATCCTGCTTATTGCAGTAAAATGGCCCTGTTTTGTGACAAAAATCCCACCCCTATCATTTTCTATAAAGAAGCAGGGTTTTTCTGCACTTAAAAGCACTCTGTCATACCCTGGAGATTTTAAAATGTGGAGGGAGAACAGAAAGGAGGAAAGACAGAGAAAAAAAATTACAAAAAGAAAAAAAATGAAGAGAAGCGAAAGAAAAGAGAGAAGGGTGACAGGGGGTAGTGGAGGCTTTTCTGTTATTCAATTATTCAAAGAACAAAAATTATGGAGATTAGATTTTTAACCTCTCCCTGTTCATTCTGTGAGCGAGCCACAGATAGCAAGAGAGAGAGGAATTGGTATCCCTATGCGTAACATTAGGCAGGCATGTAAACATGATTTTCCATTACCTCCGCAACAGGCTTCACCTGCTCACAAACACTACACACATAAACACTAACCTCTCCTCTGCTCTCTTCTCCTCAGTGAGACTAAACTCTCCCACAGTGACAAGATTGTGATTGGAGGAACCCCTGCTATGGCAACCATGGAGGTATTATTGTCTCCTGTACAGTGCTAAACAGTATAGGTGGATCATACATGGGTAATTTTACAACAGTAAAGCCCTGCGGGGAGTAGCAATGTTGCTTAAAAGTCCTCAGAGTGTCTTTGTAGAGGTGATACTAAGGCAGCTTTAAGACGAATGAGATAATCTCACCTTGAATAAAAACATCATACATTTAAAAATTCATTAAACTTAATTAATTAAGCAGCGTATCTTCCTTTTGCTTTTTGTCACAAAGCTTTATAACTGTAATTACCCGCTAGATGAATGAGTCTTTTTCAAACCATGAATTAAAGTAGAAATAAATAGCCCTACACTGATTAGTTGATGGGTTTTTTAATTGATTGATTGATTTACAGGTGATTGAGCCGGTGGACAAGGACAAAGGATCTTACTCCATCGTGATCACCGACCCTGAAACCTCACACAAACGCACAATGGACCTCAGCGGTGACGGTCAGTGCCTCCTCCTCCTCTCTCAGTGTCACTCACTCTTTTTATTGACAGTACAGTAAAAGCGGGGCTGGAAACAACACAGTCGCTTGCTTTTATGGAGCTCTTGGCTTCAGTCTGTAGTTTAAGACTTTGAAGTGATACTCCAGCCAAAATCTTTCTTTTGAGTATCAACACTCATCCCTGTAGGCTTGAGAACTGGCTGTAAAAGGTTTGCTGTTTGCTCTTGTACAAAAAAGCAGCTGTATTGAATTCATGACGGTTACAATGGATTCCAATAGGGATGGGTCTTCATGCAGGAGAAGTATCAAAATATCAAAAGATCAAAAAAATACCTTACACATATTCAGCTTATCTCCCGTCCTCCCAATATACTCACTATGTTCCAGTAATATTTTTGACAGTTATTGGCTTGGATGTCACATTACTCCCCAAGTTCTGAAACTATGCCAGATGTAGTGTATTTATATCTTTTTTTATTAAAATATGTTAGTTAAGCTATCAATTATTAAACACCCCCTCCAGTGAAAATTAAAGTTTTTAAACTCGTTAACATTTCCATACGGTGTTTTTTTCTGACATATGTTATAAGACATATCACGAGCAAAATAAGCAGTCAATGCAGTGACTGAGCATTTCAGCTTTGAGACAGCAGTAAACCAGTAACAGTCTCAAAAACACAGATTCAGACAGCCACGGTTTCACTAATCATATATCTAGGGATCCAATCCCGTCAACTTTTAAAACAAGGGGTGTCAGAGGAGAAGCTGTAGTATTTTGCATGCAAAGTTTCACTTTAACTGATCACAGCTGGCATCAGGAACAAGGTTTTCCTAACACTTGAAGTTCATTTTATGATTTTGCACAATTTCTACCTTTTCAATGTAATGGTGACAAGATCTACTGACTTGAATGAAAAATATACATTTTGCCAAAGTGAGCCTGCAACATTGACACATTTGTTTCATAGTTATTCATATTCTATCAATTTTGGACAGATATGGAAATATACAATTATCTATTTTCTGTAACCCCTTGTCCTGTTAGGGGTCACAGGGAGCCTGGAGCCTATCTCAGCTGACATCAGGCAGGTCACCAGACTATCACAGGGCTGACACATAGAGACAGACAACCATTCACACTCACATTCACACCTACGGTCAATTTAGAGTCACCAGTTAACCTGCATGTCTTCGGACTGTGGGAGGAAGCCGAGTCCCCGGAGAAAACCCACGCTGACACGGGGAGAACATGCAAACTCCGCACAGGGCTCCCCCATCCCGGGGTTCTAAACCCCCACGCAGGGGTTATGAATGCATATACATATGTTAAGGAATACAAGTCGCTCTATTAAAGTTGATATTAAAGGGATAGTTTGGGATTTTTGAAGTGGGACTGTATGAGGTACTATGGTCAGTGTGAAACTTTCAGTAGATGGCTCGTTATTTACAAAAGAAAAGTTTATTTAATGTCTAATCTTGTAACAGCACTTTCTGACCCAAACAGCGAACCTGTGGAGGAATACAGCTCGCGGCAATGGTGGCACAGTAATACAGAAGTTTCACGGTTGAGAAAATGTAGTGCCAAAGGAAAGGGCTGTCTGATGGTGAGGTAAAGCGGTGGAAATATCCTCAATATACAGGGTGTCTACAAGTCCTTACAAAGTCTTATAATGTCTTGAAATTAATGTTACAACAATAAGGCCATTAGTCTTAAATTTGAATTTGTTGAGGTCTTAACTACTGCAGACATTGTATCTGATTTAATTGATCTATTTCTTAATTTCTTTTTGTGAAAACGAGTGAAGCCTTTCTATGTTAACACACATTTCTTATGTTACAAGTCTTTAAAAAACTATAATACTGTCATTTTATGTCATACCTGCACTTACCTGTTGGAAAAATTTAGATTGATTTAACTCTACATATACACACACTCTACACTCTACACTCTACTACTACTACCTATTTCAAGACCACATATATACTACTTGCCTGCAATGCTTATCTGCGATGCTTAAATAAGTAAAAACATGATTTGTCTGAAAATCTGTCCTAAATTTGGTTAAAAGTCTCGAACGGGTCTTAAAAAGCATTAAATGTAACTGTCTGACACCTGTAGACACCCTAATATAGTGTCCACTGAAATTGATATGGAATTTCTTTAGCTAGGCCTGTTTTTTTTGTAGATAGCTTAAATACATTTCGGTGTCAACCCTTGTTCACAGCAATGTATTGCTGAGCCTCCGTGGCATAACTCGAAACTGGCGGTGCACCGTCTGCCATCTACTGAATCCCAAACTGTCCCTTTAAAGATGTTACTGTTTATAATAAATCTTATGATGCTGCTTGGTAAATTTAATATTCACAAATTAAATTTGCCAAGTCATCGCCCTGTTGAAAAGTTGTTTTTTTTTGATAGATTTGTTTATTTAAAATGCAGTCTCTGGAACATGTGACTAATAAGAAAAGTTCATCTGCCATACATCATTATAACTAATTTGTTGATCTGTATGCCACATAATTTAAAATGGTGTCTTTTTTAATATTCTTAATGGTTATTTTTAGTCTGTCATTTGTCTTCTTTGACAAAATGTGAAGGGATGTACGACTTTGTACTATTTACTGTCTTAATAAAAAGGTTAATCTAACACTAGCAGCCTATCATTAGCTGTTTGATAGTCCAGCCAAAGGCTCGTGTTATCCATTACTGTTTACAAGCAGAGGTTTGTGTGCTTGATTAGCAGAGTCGAAGGTGAGCAGCTACACTGGAGCTGCGGGCGAGTGGCTGAGGGGCAGGGCTAATTTGCATATTCATTGTTCTGCACATACTAAACGAGTCAAAGGTGTAGACTTACATATGAGCCATTTAAAGGCATGATGGGATATTTGTTAATAGAAAAAAACTTTTAATTATGTAATTTTGATGAACACAGGTGAGTTTTAGGGGTTTAATCAGTGCCAGGAGTGGAGCTGCAGTTACATGACGGAGTGAGCAGCAGCCACGTTTTAAGCTGCAATTCAGTGTTTTACAGTTAAAGTTTTTTTATTGTCATATGCACAACAAATACAGAGAAGCAGTCACCGGCAATGAAAATCCTTTTTTATATTAAAAGGTATATTTTTAGAGCAGTATCACTTTGAAATAAAGTGAGGAGACAATTAGTATGGTGAACACTAACAGCAAAATTCTGTTTTTGTCTTCTACAGTATATGAAAAGGCCTACGCGGAGTTCCAGAAACTCAAGTAAGACAACACTCTCAACTCTTTCTTTACTTGTGCCTCTCTGTGTGTGTTCTAGTCAGACAAACTCTTCTAATGATGAATCACTGTTTCCCTCACATTTGAACTTACACTGCTTCATCACCGCAGGTTTGACATCTGGTAGCTAAATGTGATGTATAATGATCGCCTGGGATACTTTGTGTTACTGAAAACCATATTATTCATCCGTGTTTACAGAAAAAGTAAAGCACAACAGTTTATCATAAATACATTTGCCATTTTGACTGAGTGGTTTTGATCATATTTGAATATTAAAAACATCTCCAAGAAATGAAACTAATTTATATTTTAATAACATTTCAAACTGTCTGCTTACAAGATCCTGTTAGCGTAAAGCCTGCAGACATGTTCAGCCAGACAACTTGAGCTGAGCTTTTACTACACACACAGCTTCACTGACCGCAAAATGCATGTAGATCCCACACACCCTTTTCCAATAAGATAATCAATTTAAACGATCAGTAGACAGCCCACTCTTTGATGCATCTACTGTGCTGCTGTTTAACTCTTCTTTTTGCAAACACTGGAACTGCTGCGTCTGTTGGGCATTGCCAATGATTCTTATGATTCTTGTGTGGCTGAAACTGAACTGTAACTATTGAAATGTTCTGTTGCCACTCACGTATTAGATTCTTTTTCTATACTTTTTTGTGTAAGATGGCACACATGTTTGTATTTGATGTATTTGTTAACGCTGCTCACTTTTAAGGAAATAGAGCTATATTTCAATTTATAATGTTTTAATGAATATTTCAAAATTTTACAAAGCACAGTGATTCCAAAACCCCAGTACGGCTGTCTGGAAAAAGTCCAGAATATCGCAATTTTAGCTGAAAATGAAAGTTAAAAAATAGCAGTCAGGTAGCAGAGATCCTTTTGGGTCCTTTGGCTAATTGGGCCAAAGCGAAACCCCCGCACACTAAATTTTGCAAATCCGTTTAGAAAAATCAATTGAAACTCCAAACACTAAACACTGCATGCTGAGTGGAAACTGTCCAAATCCCTTTTCTAATTAACATTCAAAGAGAGACATTTAAGCACAAGATTTTACAAACACACTGAAACAAGTGACACCCTGTTGCCCTTTTGATTGAGCATCAATATGTCGAGAGGAGTGCAGAGTTCCCCCAGCCATCTGGTCCTGTGGCTGACCTCTGGTCCTCCCATGCTGCTCCGACAGCCCTCACCCAGTGATTACAAAGCAATACCATTTTTCCCATAGAAAAGATTCTGTTAAGTCCCTAGGTAAACTACAGTATTATGTGCTTTGGCTGTAAACCCAGAATACCTTGTGGCAAACCATCTGACCGCTGCCACTGACCCAAAAATGGGAAGTGTGTGTGTCTGTGTGTGTCTGTGTGTGTGTGTGTGTGTGTGTCTCTGTGTGTGTGGTCGGTGGACAGAGCCAGGTAATGGAAACAGACCATAACCAAACTTGGCTGTACCACATTTACAAAACAGGGTTACATCTTACACTTACAGACAAATGAATATTGAGATATATATTTTAGGTCACAGTGTGGTCTCACCGTATATGATAAGAATACTGCAGGTTTGCTGTATGAGTAGAGCAGAGACAGATCTAACTTTGTTTTCTCTGTGTTTCAGGGCTGAGGCCTACGCTGACAAGAGTGAGTCCATCCTCTCATTCTCTTCTTTTCTTTAATTCATTTACATTTTTTAATATTTACTCTCTACAGTCACCTGTTTAAAAATTTGCATTGTACAGACATTGGGCCCTATGCTATAGATATCATAGTGCAGCGCAACTGTCATTGCTAGTTTCAGACTATCTAAGTTGCCATTTTCACAGCGATTGCTCCACTGACTAACAAAAACCTGTTCTAAAGTCAGAATGACAAAGTGCTATTTAAAGGGCACATTATTCACAAAGTAAGATGCACCTACGTAAGTGCATTCATAACACACATACACTTGCCTCATTACACACACACACACACACACACACAGAAATGTGTGGATTGGTTGCAGGTAGGTGAAATAATACATCAATGCTGAAAATATTAATTCCATTCTCTAAAATGTGAGCACAGCAGAGCAGAGCTGCTGTCTGCATTTACGCACAAGGAGCAGCTTAACTTCATGATAATTTCAGAAACTGAAAGTTTTGTTGTTTCCTCAGGTTTATGACGGCAGGTTTTACTTTTGCTGCTTAAACGTCCCACAATATTTGCTGCAGTGACACTGCTGCTTTTACTTCATTACTCTCAGTGGAAAACCGCTTGCTTCTCCAATATGCACAATTCACGATCGAAATGTCAGTGCACCTGGCTTTTACAAGGGATGGGAGATGACACTTTCATTGGTTGAATCATGTTATGCCCAAAACCCACCTATGATTCATTAAGGGACTTAATACAACCCCTTTGTCCCTTGAGCCTTACTTAGTGCCAGGATTTTGCGCCATTTAACTTGAAAAAGTGGATTTGGACATGCCGGTAATGCAGCTCTGCCATGCACTTGAGACCAGTGGTTCCAAACTGGTGGGTCACGGTCCAAAAGTGGGTCACGGGTCCATTGTGAATGGACCACAAGTGACTCACAAACATGTCAAGTTTGTAAAAAAAACACCCTTTATTTATATGCACAGTGAATTTCCTTTGAAGTGCCATTTCCTGCTGTAGCGTGAGTGACTAACAGAGAGCTACTTGACAGAGACAGCAAACTATCTTGACGACATACATGGCCAAATGCAAGCATGACACTGAGTATATTAAACTGTGTGGACCTTGAACTAAAGACTAAGGGGAAATCTGGACCCCGTGGCTGGACCAGTTTGGAACCACAGCTTTAGACCATGCACTTAAATGGGGCCAACTGTCTCAAAAAAGTATAAAGCTACTGATGGTTTTGTTGTGTTATAGAAGATTAGGACCCAAAGTTCATCATAAATATAAAAAGCAAAAGAAATGAACAGTTATGTTAATAATTGTTTCTTTCAGACCGTGGTAAGGTGGTTGGAGGACTGCCGGATGTGGTCACCATTATGGAAAAGAAGGTGATTGTCTAATGTGTGATTTTAGTAACTGTATGTGTGAATGTTTGTTTAATAACAGGTGATATTTATTCCTCCTATAGACCCTGAGTTTAACATGTACAGTGTGTGGCGACCCCAAGCCTCAGGTCTCATGGTTGAAGAACGGAGCTGATGTGGAACCTGACGATCAGGTAAAACAACACTAACGCACACACACACAAAAAAAAACCTTCAAACAGGACCTTGTTCCTGTCTTTGGTTCCCACCTGCCACATGCTACTGCTGACGCCTGAAGTTGTTTACTCCCTAACCAAACCCGGCTCTTCCTTTCTTTCCCATGATTAATTACCTTATTAATCAGACACAATTGCAATAGTGTGTTTCTGTTAACTCGTCTCATGATAGTATGAGGTTTCCACACTCAGTACGTGTCTACTGGATTGTGTTGTGTTACTCCCCGTGGCTTTGACGTTGTTTTAATATTTTGCACACTCTTAAGATTCATGTGGGTAGCGTCCCTAACGTGCACTATAATGTTAAAATGCAATGTACAACCATGACTACAGTAATGGTTTTAGGATCACAGTAAGTGTTCTTGACAAGCATTTTACCTTTAAAATTACATGAAACTAGTGTAAGTAATGAAAAAGTAATCCATGAATAAGAGATGCAGGAAATACTGGGGAAAACGTTGAGGTGGTAATGAACAAAGTACTTTCAAAGTAGTGTATGTTTCAGTTAAATTTTAATTAGTATACAAAATTGAAACTGATGAATAAGATCCCCAGTGATGCACTTTAGCTCCTTGTTGGAAACTGACTGATTGCACTGCTGGAAGTCTCTATACAGTCTCTATATCCACTGATGAAGTGATCAGGATTAAGGGGAACTAAAGGCCTCTACCTGGTTTTGGGGGGAGACTTCAGCACCAGTTACAATCCCACACTGGAGGGATCTGCATACTTTAGGTGAGGTCAGCATTATCAGCACACTCCTGGAACGGTAATGGAACAAATCTACCTCTCACAACTCATTGACCTACTTGCCAACCAGTATACGTCTACAGCCTATCCCCAGTCAGCAGAGGCTCTTTCAACAGCATCAGCATCCTGCGGCTCTTAACGGCTTTGAAGATTTAAGTTTGAGAAACCGCGGTCCAGGTGGAATATGTGTTGAAGTTTGCCCTCTTCTTTATTCATTCCCTCACCTGCTAATAATCTGTCTAAAACAAGAGCTGACGTCCTTGGTGATGTGTTTTCCAAACCTCAGGAGTGAGCCTCCCCTACCTCGTTACCGCAGAGGATACCGAGGATATTAACAGAAAAACAAACAGAAATATATACAGACCCAGAGAATACTGCACTGAAACTCAGAGCAGGAATAGGTGTTACTGTAACAGGTTTAAATAGAGGTCTGCTGGAGCAGGACGTGAAAATTTATCATTTTTAACATTTTGTCACAGAACACCTAACATGATGCTTTATACAGCAGCTACCTTTTGTCAGTCAAATAAAAGAGAATCTAGCAACCCACAGATTTGCCTACACTGGTAATAAATGAAAGCAATTATCCAAGACCATATTACATGTTAATTAGAAAAAGGCCATCAATTGCATTTTTTTCCTTTCATTTATTTTGTTGGGGGTCTATTTGATTTTAAGGCCAGCAGAGCTTTTAATTTCTCAAAATTAAAGGCAAGTGTTTCTCTTAATAGGAATGTAATTAGCCTGCTACAAGTGCCACTCCATGAAAATGTACTAATGCCCAGACCTTGCAAACGAGTGGGCAGGTACTGTATGTGAGAGGGAAATTAAAATAGTGTATTCACGCCAGCACCGCTCACAGGGTACAACACAAGTACTCTATCTCGTCTCTGGTGTCTGAAGAACATCTACACAAGTGTGCTTCTACTCTGAAGGCTTTGTTTTGCTCCGTTTTGTTTTTGCGGTCTCAGGAAGCGCATATGGAATATGTTTTTGTTGGCATTTAATCCAGTCATATTACGGTTGAGCCAACAGGGCGCATCAGATTAGAATAGAAAATAGACTAGACTTAGGGTTACAATGGTACAAGACTTTCACGGTACGATACCTGTGTCAGAAAATATCATTGTTTCATGTAATCAGTACTGTAGATAAGCAGATGTACATGGTATGATGGCCGTCAAGTTTCACACCAAGCTATACAGTTTCACAGTCCATGGCTACAACCCTAACTGGAATAGATCATTAGTCCACAAAGCCCATCTATCAGTGCTCAGCTTTGGCTAAAGGAAGGTGGTATTTAGAGCTCATGCTGCTTCTGAGTAAAAGTAAAACATAAATCAATTTATAAAACAAAACTCAAAGTGACAGACATTTTAAATGTGAAATCATGCTAAACTCCCTGTGCTGGCTGTTTCGCTTCTTTAACCTTTGATTTCATTTTTCAGTACGTGGTCTCCCTGGACCAGGGCAAGTTTGCCAGTCTGACGATCAAAGGTGTTACCATGGAGGATTCTGGCAGATATAGCATGATTGTCCAGAACAAATACGGAGGGGAGTCTGTGGATATAGTGGTGAGTGTCACTGCTGTGTACCGTAAATGACTGGATTTAGTCAGAGCCGTGGAATTTTTCTGACCATCTGTGGCACAAATCTTGTCTTTTCATTGGGGCTAAACAGCGAGATACTTTTGTGATCACACTTGTGTTAAACTCAGAGTGCTGATATGTGAACTTGTGATTTTTGTCTGACCCTGATTTGACAGTTTTAACATGAAAATATAATGCAAAAGCCTGATCTACAATATTCTTTACTCATGACATTTTATAATGCTGTACAATGTTTGAAACTCTACATACATACTGTAGAGTAAATGCATGTATGGGCAATGTTAATGTAATACCAACATCATGTCTTATTCTGCTGCTCCAGGTCAGTGTGTACCGTCATGGAGAGAAAATCCCTGAGGCAAAGCCAACTCTGACCCCTAAAACAATCATCCCTCCCAAGCTCCCCATTGAGATGCCTCAGCCCAAGGCCCAGCCAGCTTCTAGCCCTGCCCCCTCTGCTAGCCCCGCCCCTCCGAAGGCAGCCGGAAAAGGAGTGAAGAGTCCCACTCCTACCAGGAGGAAGTAGAAAGCATGACAATCAAAAATGAAGAAACATATTCACACACTGGTGCACATGTAAACCACACAAGCTTTCATTGGCATTCTCTGTTTGGACTAATATTAAAAGCCTTAAATGAAAATGGAGCTAACACACTTGGCGTTAAATTAGAGAGTCAAGAAAACACTGAGAGCTAAAGTAATATTACTGTTAAAGCAAAAAAAAAAAAAAAAAGAGTACTACTGTGATATCAATGTATGAATACAAAACAACTGAAATGGATAAAGAATAAAAGTAGTTCATATCTGAACATGACTTAATTAGAAATGACTGATTTAATTGAAATGAACTGAAATGAAACTTGAATAAAGCTGAAATTTCATTAAAACTACTGCTGGAAAAAGACTGAAATTTGTTTTAGATTGATCCTGGAATGTAAGAGAAGCAGAACAATTAAACACTTTTACCAACAGCCCTGTGTACAGATGAAAAAAACAAATCTAATGTATCTAAAATAAGAGAATTTTATATATGTAGTATAATCAAACAGACATGTAATAGAATATAATGTATGTCATCACCATGGAGACATGGTGCCCCTCAAAGCAACACTCACTGTCTCAAAACATGTTACAACAAAAAATATGATATAAAAAACATGATACTTTAGGAACAATCGCTTTGATATGCTCATTAGTACCCTGCTGTAAAGACATTTTGCATTGATGGTGTGCCTCACATTGTGCCTAATGAATTGAAATTGGCAGACTTTCTTAATTCCCCTGACACACTGGCACCACCACTACCACCACCTTTTGAAGATGGGGCCAAGCCAAGATGTGGTCCTGTGGAGAGGGGTGGGCCCCCTCTGCCTACAGAGAGGGGCGGCTCCGCATGTGGTCAATGGTTTGGCTCAGCGTCATGGTTGTGAGATGTGTTTTATACACGAAAGATTTCGTTTACATGTTTCAGAAAATCGTTCTCATGTTATGCTCTCTGCAGGATGTAGTTACACAAAACAACAGTCTTAGTATCACTAACATCAAACAAAATGAATGTTCACACCATCTAGTTTTACCCTCCTTACAGCTACTGTTGGTAACATCCATAAAAATAACTTTTGTCATATTTGCTGAAACTGTCACTATTCCAGACACCTGCAGGAGATCTGTGAAAAAAATCTTCTGCCTCCTGTTTTTGCTTCTAATGGCATTACTGCACCAGAACAAAACCAACTGGAGCTGAGGAGTCTTTCACGCAGCTGTCAATCATGTCAATCACTGCTCATGAACGGACAACATCAAAACTATGGAGTGGTAATTAAATAAGAATCAAGATTCTGTTACTGCATTGCCTATTTCTCACCTCAAATGTTTTCAGAAACATATTTTTGTGTACTGTTTAGTTGTAAAATGAGAAAACTGGGCCAGCCGGTGGGCAGTGCTTGGTGCATCGCTCTACTATTTCTAGCATGGCAGCTTGGTCACAAATGTTCTCATTTTAATAAACACAATAATAGATTTAGGAATACATTTTATTTATAGCCGCCTTTCATGACACCCAAGGTCACCTTACAGGCAAGGCTCGAGAAAATAGCAGATTAAAAAGTCAAGATAAGGATGATAAGATAATAACACAACAAAACAAGTTTACAGTGAAGAAAATTCTGTGTAAATGATGAATGTGTGTGGCTAGAGGGAGTCATACTGACAAGGTTATTTGAAAGAGATGAGTTTTGAGGTGGGATTTGAAAGTGGAGAGAGACTTGAGGTTGATGCTCTAGACTAGGAATTGACCGATATGGGTTTTTTTTTAGGACCAATACCGATTATTAGTAGTCAAAGAAACCGATATTTAGAACAGATATTCATTTGCAGTAAAAATTAAAATTTTGGTGTCAAAATTTAGAATAACACACCTGAGGGGTATTCCAGAAAGCGGGTTTAGTGAAAACTCTGAGTATGTTAACCCTGAAATGAGGGAAACTTTGGGTTTTCAGTTCCAGAAAGAGAGTCAAACTCTGAGTCAATCACCATGGCAACTGACTCTGTGAACCTAACCTGCTCGATGGCAGGATTTCTTCAGTAAACCCTGAGTTTTTCTCTGTCTCCTCCCTCTTACACGCTGTTTCATTTCCTCATTCATTCAGTCCGTGTCAAAGCTTTTATCGAAGCGCATTAATTAGCTGAGATTTACCGTCTGTCACAGTCTAAATCCTGCTGGATATTAGTTTGTTACTCAGGACTGTCTTAAGTTACTGAATTTATGCACATCAATCATTTCTTCGGACATCGTTTTTTTGTCTTTACATTCAAATATTACACAGCGAGAATTCACCCTCAGTTCAGAATCAAACCTCTGTCCTTTTTATATTTATTATTTTTTATAACACAGTGCACAAGGATCAGACTGTCAGTCTGTTAGAGCAGCTCCAAAATGTTTATTGCACATAATGTGTAGGTCTAATTATTTAAATTTTAAAAATTGGTATAAAGCTTTAGACATGTACTATCAATGACTAATGATCTCTATTACTGATGTCATTGGTCGCACTGATGGAACATAATTCCTATAGCCTAATATTGGGGATTATATGTTAATATTTCTGAGTGAGCAATGGTGCAGCATTTCAGTGTCTTTAAATTTACTACATTTGTAGCTGAAATAAAGTCACTGAATGCTGTTGAATCGAGATACAAAAAGATGTCCAACATTTTAAAATCTACACTGAACAAAAATATAAACGCAACACTTTGCTCCCATTTTTCATGA
Organism: Epinephelus awoara; assembly: GCA_035609425.1. Lineage (NCBI taxonomy): Eukaryota > Metazoa > Chordata > Actinopteri > Perciformes > Serranidae > Epinephelus > Epinephelus awoara. The sequence continues at coordinate 26,909,294 of CM069294.1, forward strand.
GCTGATCTCAAAGATCTAAAACATTTTCTATACACACAAAAGACCATTTCCCTCAAATATTGTTAACAAATCTGTCTAAATCTGTGTTAGTGAGCACTTCTCCTTTGCCGAGATAATCCATCCCACCTCACAGGTGTGGCATATCAAGATGCTGATTGGACAGCATGAATATTGTACAGGTGTGCCTTAGGCTGGCCACAATAAAAGGCCACTCTGAAATGTGCAGTTTTATGACACAGCACTGACTGTAGGAATGTCCACCAGAGCTGTTGCCCGTGAATTGAATGTTCATTGTCAGCAAAATGAGTACTTTTACTTGAATGCCAAGTAAATTTAATTGATATTCTTCTATACATTTTAAATGCATGTCTGAATGAACTAATGAAGCCTACAAAACAACCTCACATCAGTTGCTGAAGCTAGCGTGCATGTACACACACACACACACACACACACACACACACACACACACACACACACCATACCGACCATACATAGCTGAAATGAGCTGAACTCAAAGATCTAAAACACTTTCATTACACACAAAAGATCATTTCCCTCAAATATTGTTCACAAATCTGTCTAAATCTGTGTAAGTGAGCACTTCTCCTTTGCAGAGATAATCCATCCCACCTCACAGGTGTGGCATATCAAGATGCTGATTAGACAGCATGATTATTCCACAGGTGTGCCTTAGGCTGGCCACAATAAAAGGCCACTCTGAAATGTGCAGTTTTGCTTTATTGGGGGGGTCTGGGGGGGTCAGAAAACCAGTCAGTATCTGGTGTGACCACCATTTGTCTCACACAGTGCAACACATCTGCTTCGCATAGAGTTGATCAGGTTGTTGATTGTGGCCTGTGGAATGTTGGTCCACTCCTCTTCAATGGCTGTGCAAAGTTGCTGGATATTGGCAGGAACTTCAACACGCTGTCGTATACGCCGATCCAGATTATCCCAAACATGCTCAATGGGGGACATGTCCGGTGAGTATGCTGGCCATGCAAGAACTGGGATGTTTTCAGCTTCCAGGAATTGTGTACAGATCCTTGCAACATGGGGCCGTGCATTATCATGCTGCAACATGAGGTGATGGTCGTGGATAAATGGCACAACAATGGGCCTCAGGATCTCGTCACGGTATCTCTGTGCATTCAAAATGCCATCAATAAAATGCACCTGTGTTCGTTGTCCATAACATACGCCTGCCCATACCATAACCCCACCGCCACCATGGGCCACTCGATCCACAACGTTGACATCAGCAAACCGCTCACCCACACGACGCCACACATGCTGTCTGACATCTGCCCAGAACAGTGAAAACCGGGATCCATCCGTGAAGAGAACACCTCTCCAATCTGCCAGATGCCATCAAATGGCTAAAATGGTCTTTTGTGTATATAGAAAATGTTTTAAATCTTTGAGATCAGCTCATGAAAAATGGGAGCAAAAACAAGTGTTGCGTTTATATTTTTGTTCAGTGTATGTTTCTGAAAACATTTGAGGTGAGAAACAGGCAGTGCAATAACAGAATCTTGATTCACATTTGATCAGCGCTGCCTAGTTTGACAGTTTAACTGCAGTTCACGAGCAGTGATTGACATGATTGACAGCTACATTAGCAGTTCATCAGCTCTAATTGGTTGTCGTCAGTGCTCTGTGGTAGATTCTAGCAAATGCCATTACAGGCAATAGGAGGAGGAAGAGGGACATGATTTTTTTCACACACTATCTTTCTCATTTTGTGAATTTAGTGACAGTTTCAGCAAATATAACAAAACCTCATTGACACAAAAGTTAAAACTGCAGCTTTAAAGAATAACTAAGTTTCACAAAGACTGTGTTAACAGAGGTACAGAGAGAAATAGGTCGGGCTGTACAAAGCCATCATTATGCTCCCACCTCTGTCAACTGATGGCTGCAAATATACAACACCGTCCTCCTTAACATCACCATGGTGAGATATTGAACATGCCGAGGATCAGCTGGCAGTGAATCACCACTTAGTAAACCCAAGCCGTGGAGCAGGACTGTCACACCAACACTGCCGCCACTGAAAACTGTCATAACCGATTTCTGTTTAATATCGACTCTGACTGTAAACACCAAGAAATATTTGGGGAAAATTTACATGTATTCTACCTTACAGCTAAATATCAATTATGTACAGTCCTCCTGGTCAGCAGCCAAGAGCAGATAGAGCCCACGCTGCTATAAGTAGTCAGGTTTAAAGTGCAGAAAGTAGTGATGGCAGAGCTGATGAAAAGATGGCTGATGAGATTTGTGGTTCATTAAAGCTGATGAGAGGAGAAGAGCAGACGGAGAGGAGAGGGAGGGAGGAGGGTAACTTCATTGTTTCTGTGTTTGCTGTTGCTAATAAAAGAAAGAGATTACACTTTGCTGAGCCTGTTTATTCATTCTGTCAGAGAGAAAGAGGCCGAGAACAAGAGACGGATTTTGAGAGAACCCGAGTAATGGAGAGACTGAGAGCGAGAAAGTGAGACGGCGAGATTGCTGTTGTTGTGTGTTACTTTTGCTGCTGATGTGTCTGCTCTGGCGGCATGAGACAAGTCTTGTCAAGCTTGTTAACAAGTTGAGAATGAGTTGACTGATTGAAACGATACGCAGCAAAGTAAGGGGTGCTGTTTTGTGTGTAAGTTATTTTTGCTATCGCTGCTGTTGTCGTGCTTTTTGGACATGAAGACGAATCTCATGTCATAAATTGTGTGTGTAAGTGTGAAAGGAAGGAAGAAACAGACTGAGACAAAGCGCGTGTGAGAGATGAATGTAGATAATTCAGTGTTGCGTGGCAATAAAGGACTTCTGAAGTGCGACAGAGAAAGACAGGAAGAGGACGAGACTTGTGTGTACTGGGGGGGGCAGAGATCTGAATCATTTTGATGTTTCGCTGATCATCTGCTGTGAGATCATTTTCCTGACTTTTTAATTAATTTTCACATTTTTAATCAACATAATTACTGGGAATCCAAATGTTACCATGACAACCAACTTTTAATTTCAATAAACTTGGGGAAAAAAGGGACTTGTCTCTGTGAAACGCACAGACAGCTTGTGCACTCACAGACACACAAACAGATGCATACATGCAGACACATCAACCACGCACGCCAGCATAAGCACACGCGCACATATACACGCATACACACACACATATAGACGGCTGCTATCTAAATGGAATAGCTAGCCAGTACTGATAGCATGAAATTGTGTTTCCAAATATAACACCGTGTCATTGGAGTGTGTGAGTGTGTGTGCGGGTGTGTGGAGAAACAAGACTATAGAATATATGATCTTCTGCAGTCCTCCACATGGGGGCACTATGGTAACATGCACACACACTCCGACTCTTGTTACTCACTTTTGGGCACATGCACACACTTGCTAACACACACACACACACACACACACACACACACACACACACACACACACACACGGATAGACAGGCCTGTCCTAATTAAAGCAGCGCTGTTCAAACAATGAGATAAACTAGGAGCAGAGACATTTTGTGGGTGTGCACTGACACAGCCACATTTTAAAATACTGCTATGATGCACACATGTACGTACACATGCAGATTTTTAATTTGCAATTTGCATTGTGGGGGTAAATGCTGACAATTACGCTGATGGCGATATTGATTACCGCAGATTTTTCCCTAAAAGAGAGAGGAGGGATGTGAAGAGCAAGGAAAGGAGGGAAGAGGAGAACTAATAAAGGACAGTGAGAGAGGAGAAAAAAGCAGCATGTTATTCTGCAAGCTTGTCTCGCTGTTTCACTGCTGTTTCACTGCTGTTTCACCACAGATGATCATTTCTTTATTTTACTGAGAGTAGAGGGACAGCTATAGGAGAAAGGGGAGGTAGGTGAGGGTAATGCAGAGAGGGAGGGAAAGAAAGTTCAGAGAGTGCAGAAAGGGAGCAATAAGGTAGAAGAAGAGGTTTGGGAGACAAAAAGGAGGAAGGAGGGAGGGAGAGAGGGAAGAGGGAAACAAGCAGAAGAGAAGAAGAGGGAGGAAAGCAAAAAGGTGTGTTGATTAAGCCTCTGGACTATAAAATGGGAACTGATTTTGAGAGTGCATTGCATCAGATACACATTGTTGGCTTTCACCTTTTTTGTCTCAGCTCACGCTACAATCAGGCGACAGTGAGGTGTCACACGCTTTGCTATTACCGAAATAAACCTGCTTGTTCCTGATTGATCGACCATGTCGGCACCTCCAATCTCACAGCTTTCACGTTAATAAAAAAAAAAACAGCCAATCGCCAATGCTGGATTGTAAATATAAAGTTTGATATAATCAAGATAGCCGGACCGTGTCTGCTCATTGATTGGAGCACTTTGGATTGAATTTGTAAACCCCTCACGCTACCAGATAATCCTGGCTGACCATCGGTTCTGTCCAACCTCTGGTTGGGATTTCCCCTCAGATTGGTGGCAGATCTAGACTAAATCAGCCCACTAATCCTCCGCTGTGCCCCCAGCTTTACTACTGCGACGTTTGTTCTGTGCAATACAAATGAAGTAATACAGACAATATGAAGTCAAACTGATTAAGACAAGAGCAAAGGACGGGGGCGAAGGTGACGAGGATGAGACAGGAAAGAGGTAAGAAGGAGAAACAATGACTAAGTTTATACGCGCAAAATATTCCGGTTTTTGCCTTTGGTCTGAAAAAGACGACATTCCTACTAAGCTGTTTATATGGCTAATGAAAATCAATATTCCACTAATATTGCCGTTAACATGCAGCTGTGTATGCTCCTATTAATGCTCCTGAACATGTCGTTTATCATATCAAAATATGGAAAAGTTGAATGGCTAAAGGTGCTTTGGCAATTTTGCTTCTTTGCATCAAAATTGTCAAAGTTTTCCAGTGGTGGCAACTTGTTGGACCATGCAAACACAGCCTCCCGCTATCATCCCATTAACTACCTTCTTAAAAAAGTTATCGTTGCAATATTTGCGCATTTCCAAAAACCTGTTGATATCAAAGTCTTTTGTACTGTTAAAGTAGGTGTGTTTCTCCTTCTGACCAGAAATATGGGCTTTTATTTTAAGCATGCATCTCTACCCCAGCCTTGCAAACTGTTGACGAATTAGATGTGTACGATTCATCCATGACAACAAAAAATTGCTCCTAAAACCCGAATAATAAAAATTATGCTATTTACATGACCCGTATCAAATTACGAATATTGCCCTATTCGGAATAATAGTGGAACAGTAAGGTGTGTGTAATCGTAATCAATGTGAACATAAGCAAAGATTTAAGAGAAGAGAAGAGAGATAAAAATTTAGTTGCAGCTCCATTGCTCAGTCATTGGGTTACTGGGCTACTAAAATAGTGTCATGAGATGAGAGCAGATTAGATCCATGCAGTGATTACTAATCCAGTCTCTGGACATCTTTTCTTTGGTCATGATATTTGTGAGAACCCTCTTTTGTTAGTTCGATCCCCGAAACATGCTCCAAACACATTCTGTAAACTTGAAGGCTGCATTTGCTTCAAGTGGAATATGACTCACCTTAACAATGAGGCACACTTAATGTTCACATCTGGTATATTTCTAGTGATATTAAGTGATGCACTGCAGAGAAACATGCCTCTCCCTCTGCAGGGAAGTCAGGTAGCTCATCTACACAGCAGCTCCCCTGGAGCTCATAGTGACTCAGTGTCTGGCTGTTGGAGGCTTCAGCAGGGTGGATGCTTGTCAACATGGGGACTTAAACCCTGGATCTCTGGTCCAAGGACAGTGTACCTACTTGCCATTCTACTCTGCAGCCCTAATGCCACTCTGCTGGGATACTGTGGACTCTCACATGCATTAAATCCAGAGGCATTGTTTGTGTCAACACCATGCAATCATTTTCTAGAGTGAACACGTAGGATGTGTTCTGCTCTCAGTAGAGCCATGTTGGAAGGGGTCGCACAATGGCTCATTGTTTAATAAAAATCCCAAAGCACATGTGAATTCTCGTCCTCACATCAAATTACAGACATGAAAGTTTGTATGATTGAAGTCTGTAAATTGCTCACATTTATGAATGTGACTCATCTGTCTGAGCCTGTGTCGCCCTGCCCTCAATGGAAATGGGGTAGAGAGAGTGGGCAGAGAAAATGACGAGCGAAACTTAGAAAGGGTAGTTTGAATGGACTCGATGAGAATGGGAGACAATGTGAATGAGCGTGATTTTTAACTTCAGTTGCTTATTCCAGGAATGCCGATTTAAAAAAAAAAAAAAGAAAAAAGAAAGATGGAAGACTCATCTGACAGCACTGCTCTTCTCCCCCCACAGCTGAATTACTAACAAAAATGAAGTCTCCTCAGTCTGTCTGTCTCCCTGCCTCTATCTCCTTCTAACTCGTATCTCTTTTCTTTCTATTCATTTCTACCCCCTTTCTTCCTCTATTTCTCCTCTTTCTCAGTCTCTCCTCCCTCTCTCTTTTTTTCACTCCTTCTCCAATCACTGTGAAATTGCAAGGAGGCTGGTTGGGGACTTTTCTGACAGAGAAATTTGGCTCCGATCAGAATCACTAGCGAGCATTCCTGCATTCCTTTCCCAATTTAAATGATTTTGCAGCTTCACAGGCACACCCACCCAGACAGCCAGACACACTCACATTGACACTTTGCAAGTCTCCTGCCCTCTCTTTATCTTACGCACACGCTCACGCTTTCATTTCTCTCTCTCTCTGTCACACACATACAAACACAGACACAGAAAACACAATTCAGACGCAAAAGAAGTGGTACTGGCAAAGTGCCAACAAGCAGGAGCCCATACAGTTGCTTCACTGACTTTAGGTGGCTGAGAAAACAGATGAGAGAAGCAAGAAGAGAGGCTGCAGCTGGAAGATGAGACAGCAATACTGAAGGCAGATAGATGGAGCGACAGTTTGGCAGAGTGTATCATTAAAACAAGAATAACATGTTTATCCTGGTACATATCTGTGTTGCAGAATACACTATTATGAGCAGACTCACAATAATGTGCCTTATTTCCTCCCAAACCACATGAAGATGAATTTTGAGCTCCTTGGAAACGGTGCAGTCCCTGATGCGTGTCAACATGTCGAAATCACACAGACAAAAGAAGCCGTCGAGTCTGCTGGCAATTTTCATTTTTTATTTGATGTGTAGAGGCCAGCTGTCTCACTCAGATTATTATGTGAAGGCAGCGCACCAGGTTTGCCTCACCTGTCGGCTCCATGCATCAGATGTTCTTCTTGACTTTTTGCGCTGAACTGCCGACACACGGCGAACAGGTGTCTGCACCTCCTTAGGCTAAGAGGGCAGGTTCAGAGAAGGAAGCTACATCGTAATCAGCCACTTCAAATTCAACTTCTCACCCTGGCTCAGAAGTCATCAAGCCATCAGCTGCAAGCAGCACAGCCAAGAGCTGAGAGCATTCATCCATTTATTGATGTTAACACAATATATGATTTTCAGACACTCTGACGTGTATTTATAGCCTTTAGTGAAAGAATGTTACAAGGTACTGTAAATAATCACCATACTACAGTACTCAAGCACAATGTTGAGTACTATAAGCTACTTTATACTTATACTCTGCCATATTTCAGAAGGAAATATTGCACTTCTGCTCCACCACATTTATCTGAAAGGTGCAGTTTCTAGTTCATTTGAAAACAAGATTTTTTTCATACAGGACACATGACAAGGGGCCTGGACCATGATGCAAGTTCAACATACCCAGAATATCTTTCCATTATCTGGCTTTACTAACCATACCATTGGCCGTCTTTATGACCGGTATCATGCAGCTGGTTATCAACTAGCTCAGTCAACTCTGGGTGTTCCTATCCAGCTTCAAGCATGTACATGTGAAAAAGGTAGGGGTGGAAATCACCAGAGACTCCATGATATGATATCACAATACTTAAGTCATGATACAATATTTTTGCGATGTTAAACATGTTGAGATATGCAGAGTATTGCGATAAAATATAGTTCGATTTATTACTTTTTTCCAACTAGAAATTATGTCCCTGAAGGAAAACTTTGTCAACATCTGTAATATCTGTTGGATAAAGTTGTCAGTCTGTTAATCTCACTTCAGTCATTTTATTTGCAGCACAATGTATCTACTGGACTGAAAAAACAATTGATTTTATTGTACAAGAGCATATGAGTCGTCTAAACATGGTTGTCAACACAGGAGGTGGCTGAGCCGGCAGCTAATGGTGCTAACACTATAAACAGCCTTATAGAAGAGTGCTGACAGAGCTTACAGGGGAACTGAAGGGTTGGCGCTACGCTTCTGCGATGATGCCATTCCAATATCAGTGGAAACTAGTGATGCGGGTCGGATTTTTTTCCAACCCGCGGGTCCTGCATTTATGAAATAATTTGACCCGCTCCATCCCGCCCGCACAACTGCATCTATTTTCACAACCCGCCCCGCCCTGCCCCCGCTGCTATTAACGTACCCGTCTTGTGGCTCTCGTGCTTGTATAGCTTATCACAAGAATTGCTCTTCACGTAGCCAATGCTGCTATCGTCTGCTGCACTACCTACCTCACAGAAATTGTCCCAAACATTAGATTTAGCAGCTTGGCCTTCTTTTCTTTTAACTCTGTACTCTCCTGACCGTAATCTTTCCCTCACTTCTTCTTCCATCTTCACCGCTTCATTGATTCTTGTTGTTGCGGCTGCTGCTTCGTGCTTTTGTGACGTCAGGTCGCAGGTTACATTAACGTAACATGCATTTACCTAACCTACAACAGTGTTGTTAACAAGTAGGCTATATCCAACATTTTGATCTTTAATGACCCGCCCCACCCGCCCCGCCAATAAAGTGAACTTTTCTTGACCCAACCCAACCCAACCCGACGGGTAACCCGCGAGACCCGCGGGTTATGGGTCGGCCCGCGCATCACGAGTGGAAACTGCCACATGAGTGCAGTGTAAAGTGGCAGTGATAAGCCAATTGGACATACACATGCACTAACATGCATGTACGGTCGAACTGGCTAACCACAACATGCCATGGATAAACTCAGATTACAACACACACGGAGGGAGCGTGGCCTCATTCTTTCCTCAGGACACCATTACTCCACCATATCTTTACATACCAAACTGAGCGTAGCCTTAGCTCAGGCAGGACACGGTGTCAAGCTCAGCTCACATCCCAGCTACATCAGCTGATCTCAAACAGCCCTATCAACTGATGGAGCAGCTGATTGATGGAGGGGACTCAGCTGATAGATCACATGATTCCTTTCTATGCAATCAATTGGTGAATCTCACTCAGGACGCCCTATTTAAACTGCTCTGGCCTGCCTACTGTTCATCTGCAAGCTGCTTTGCAACCCACCTCCACCTCAGCTCCTCCTTTTCATGCCGTGTCTGACTTACTGATGTCATTTCTAATTGTCACTGATGTTGAATCTGTTCTGTTCCCAGGGGGTCTTTGCTGCTGCTCTCCCTGCCTTAAGCTTTCCCTGTGGATGCATGGAAGGGCTCTCTGCCTCAGACATTCCTTGTAAGCATGTGGAAGGGCAGAGGTGTGCCCTCTCCGCCGCAGGCTTTCCATGTAAGCATGTGGAAGAGCCTTTACCTCTTCCACATGCCTACCTCTTCTGTGCAGCCGAGCACCTCCGCGGACTATTACATCCAGACAGATGGGTGTTTCCTCCGCAGGCTCCACTTCACTCAGCTACCTGACAAACTAGCTGGGAAGCTAGCGGAGGATAACTGGCTGTGCTTCCCTCCGGTCATGTTGCGGCTAACGCTACAGGCAGGTTTCGCTACAGGCAGATTCACTCGCTCCAGGGTTGAGGAAATTAATCCTGAACAGCCAATCGGAGAGATCTCTCTCACCGACAAGCGGAGCTTCAAACATTGAACATCCTATCACTCATTTAGACAAAAGTAGATTGGAAAATAGGGCCCAGGTTGAAAAAAACATTAGTTCCCATTTAAGGAACAACAAAAACTCATTCATCTGACTGAAATTTAAACAATAGTTTATAATCTTGAAACAGAATAAGAAGTAGATTATATATAAAGTATTTATTGCTTTTTAGTTGGACAATGAAGAAACTACTCTGAATGTCACATAAATACACTTAAAGGTAATGCCAGACTGTTCCTACTACTGAAGTAAAGAATGGAAATGTAGTTAATGACTGATGGAGTCTATCTGATCACAATGTTATGTATTGTGCTGTAATTAACAGTGCGTGGTTTATTTTTCTAATAAATTGTAATCTTTTGTTTTTATTTCCAGATATCATCACACAGGTGTCTCATGTTATTTTGAGCTGCTGTGGTGCAATCAGGGTTTAAAAATCAAGTATGTCATCACTCCAGGGATAAAAACAACAACTTTGCACTATAATAAGAGGATTTTATTTTTACCTGCACTCTTTTTCACCTGTCACTCAGGACTTTTTGTCCATGTTTGTTTCCCCTCCCACACCCACCTCCGCAAAGAAAACTTTTTAAATATCAGCTTCAAAGCAGTGTGACTTTGACCTGACCAATTACACCTACTTCTGAATTTGTCACACGGTCAAATGGAGGCACTGGCATTTTTATTTTCTTCCTTATCTTTCCAGGTGCTGGTGTCTCTTTTGCTCCTGCTGTTGGTGTCTCACTTACTGAAACCTGTAGCATACTATACTGCCAGTTGATAAAACGTTGCAGACTCTGCTTGTGGCACTCTGTTTGACAAAGAGCCAAAAGGGCATGTGAGCCTCTAATAGTTGATAGCTTTAACACAAAGAATGCATTTAGCATGTCCTGGTGTGTCAACCTCCTTAAAACAATCTGACAATGGAAATGTGTGTGCTGCACCCTTAATGTCCATAGCTGCCTCAAGCTCAAGCCAGCTCCATTTGCTTCTTACACCTGTCTCAATCTGTTTTACCAGCAGTCCCTCGCTCTCCACTAATTTATACCCACTAATAATCTGAGACCAGATAATGAACATTCAATTCAAATACCATACTAAAAAGAAAATTATGACAAACATTGCTGCTCATCTTGCATTTTCTCACACAATTTTGTCATTATGACATTGCAGAACGTCTTATGGGTGTGCAGTTTGTGGTTTTACGGCTTTTGCAACAGCTGGTTGGTCAATTGAAAGACAGTGCTCAGATATGATGTTTATAAGTTGGTTATACAAAAGAAAAACTATCACAAGATCATTTCAAAAAAGCTTTCGTCATTTTAAGTTAGCTCGGCTTTTTTTCCCCTTCCCAAGCAACATAATTAAGCTACTGTCTATAACCAGCATTCTGTTTAAGCACATCCTAAGTAACGTGGGTCCATTTGGGCTAAATGTCTGCACTGTTGTCTCATGAATGAGTTGTGCTGTGTTTCAAAACAAATCCAAAAGCAAATCATTTAATTACATTATGGTTATGACAGTATGAGCCTTGCTAATATTATCTTCGCATAAAGAAAATGGAACCATCAGTGGATAACGTTAAGTTAGTTGGCAGTTAAGCTGAGGAGTGTAATTTACGTTGTAATTGCTGGCACATTGGTGACGGTAATCAGACACAGAGTCAGGGCGTCAATAGCTTAGTGGATAGTGCCGGCGGCCCATGTATAAAGATGATGCCTTGCTGCAGCGGCTGTGAGTTCGACTCCAGCTTGCAACCCTTTGCTGCATGTCCTCCCCCCTGGTGCCATCATGCTGCACATTATTTTGCTGAAATTCAACACAGATCCTTTTTTATTAGTAAAATTGTAGGGTGGGAGGCCGGGACGTGGGTAGGGTATGAACTTTTGCTGGCCTCTGACGGAAATAAAGTTTTACAGTCCCTGTGTTAAACAATTAGTCTCAGAGCACCAACATCAGCAATGTTATACAAGCGGAATCTGGAATAACAAGTACGCTAGCTAACATTAGACTTCATAGAAATGGTATCAGCACCTATGTTACATCCAAACAACTCGACCTTAACAGTCACAAGCTTGACGTGCCATCATATAAGCCAATTAGGTTACCATAACGCTACTGTGAGAGATTCTAAATTAAGGAATGCGGGCAGTCAGAAACTGCCCCAGAAGGTGTGCTTGTCGTTTTATTACACCTGCACGCCGATGATAGCTGTGACTGGAAGCATTATGTTTTCGGATTGTCTATCCATCCATACATCCGTACATCTGTCACATGATATCTCAAGAACACCTTGAGGGAAAATCTTCAAATTTGACACAAACGTCCACTTGGACTGAAGAATAAACTGGTCAAAGGTCATAAGTCAGGAGTCAGTGTGACCTCACAAAATATGTTTATGGCCATAACTCAAAAATTAATATGCTAATTATGACTTCACAAAAATAATGAACTGATGACATTTTATATCCAAAAGGTCAACTTCACTGTGACATCATAATGTTCTCCATAAAACACTTTTCTGGCCATTACACAGTGGCATATCTCAGGAAGAGAAAGGGAAATATTTGGTCAGATACTGAATTGGTGACACTCATCTTGGGTTGTCCACCTTGAAACTGTGCTGATTGTACAGATCCTCTGTGCTGTTGGGGGGACAGTGGGTGTGAAGCATCCGTGTTTTCACTGGCATGGATGTAAAATTGTAAGAGAAACTTGACTGGTGCGTAGAGGCATACAACCGCCAGGTGGTAATTCTCGTTCCTTAAGACACTGTCTATGCAGATTCAGCTCGGATCTTCAAGAATCACACAAGTGACCTGTTTTTGATTCAACACAGCAATTTTCACCAAAAGATGACAAGCTTTCATACCTGTTATTCTTAAACATAGTTACGCTAATTGAAAAAATGACAATCTGTACTTAATGTTTAGGAAATCATCGCCATTGCAGGATTATAAGAGTAATTAACAATATGACAAAGTTCCCTGCTTTCACTTCCTTTTATTACGTTTTTTAACTATTTTTTGTTGGCTGATCTGACCTGCGGCTGTACAAACATACAGCAAGCTTAGTAGCTTACTTGTTTAGCAGGTGCAGTATGTGAGGTTAAAAGTCGGACAGGTCAATCCAGGCTTTCGTATTCGCAACATTTAAGTCCAGCAGAGAGCTATTACTGCTGCATGAAGGTGTGTTTTAATATGCAGGCATGGACATGAGAGTACAGTGGTTGTGGTTGTGACCTTATAATTAGAGGAGAGGACTTTTGCCCACAAGGTCCTGAGGATCAAATTCCCCAGTGGCAGTCTAATGAAAGAGACTCAAATCTGTGACACACCTGCTGTCACTACATTCATTATTTGTCTGCCTGCATGTATGTCATTGCTGCTACATGCAGGTGTATTCTGTGTGCTGTGATTCATGGTGGAGCTGCAGGTTGAGGTGCACTTAATTTATTACATTTACTAACAAGGCTTTTTTTCAGGCTGCTTCATTCTCTTTCAGTTCCTCTCTTTAATCTGACACCTTTCTCAATCCATCCAATAAAAAAACAAAAGTTGACTTAAAAGTTACAACATTTAAGATAAAAGCCTCGGGGTTGTCTCCCCTCTCTGATCTACTCTTTATTTCTCACAATATTAAATGAAAATTATCTACTTTGAACTTTTTAAACCACAGATTTTCCTTTTAGCTTCACTCAAGGTTACCTGTGCAGGAGCAGGTCAGAAGGTAGCAGTAAATGCCTCACCTTTGCTCTGGTCCGCTGTATTAGCTCAAACTTTAATAATCGCTGCAGAGGCTTTATAGAGTAACAATTTTCTCACCTTTTGAACTGTTGCTTCCCATTCCAGATTTAATCTTAATCTTTTATTGCCCCTGTGATCCACGTGGTTTCTCCTTGATCTCTTTGACACTTTTTGAAATTGATGTTAACTTTAGAATTGCACACTTTTCTGAATAGAAGTGGGCAATATGGATAAAAGTAGTATGTCTGTTAACTGAAAAATCAGTTAACAGGCCATTTATGGATACAATGACCTGATGGGAATGCCTGTTTATGGCTAATCCCGTGAATTAGATTGCTTGATGAATGAAGAAACCTCACCATGCCAATGAAGAAATAAAGATCAAACAACAATCCATTACTGCCATTAAACAGTTTTGATCAGTGACCTGCAACAGTACTCACAACAGCATAGCAACCAAAGGTATTAGCCGAGTGATGTCGTCTCACAGTGTCTATTTCAGAATTACAAGTCACAAAATGCAGCATAACCAATTTTGGGCAGCTTTGCATTACTAACAAGTACTACAAATACTACTTATCACTGTAACGCATTACTAGTAACATAACCAGGTATTGGGGGGAACCCGGGGTGGGGGAGCCTGTAGGTGTGGATGTAAGTGTGAATGGTTGTCTGTCTTTATGCGTCAGCCCTGTGATAGTCTGGCACCCTGTCCAGGTTGTACTCTGCCGCTCGCCCAATGTCAGCTGGGACAGGATCCAGGAAACATCGTTTTCCCCAAAAACAAATAACTCATTAGGACCTTACTTTTGTTGTCATCCACCTATTGATTTGAAATCCAACCAATAATGCACATCACCACAAAAACCAATCAGTTCATTGTTGAGTCAAATTTGTGCCAAATTTGAAGAAATTTCGGACAACCCAAAAACATTCTTCCTCCAGCCACTGCTATGGCTGGAGCAGAGGCATAATAAAACATTAACCTTCAGTGGAAACAAGCAGAGGTACCATGTGACACATTAAATGCCATACACTGAATGAGTGTAACCATTGTTTAAGCTGTCATCCACTAAATGAATTGATCAAAAGATGAGATGAGTCAGGATGCTGGGGGCCACATTTTAAACAGTTTCCTGAGGAAAACTGTGCAGATGGGTGACAAAAGACAACGTAATGTCTCATAGTATGGACTTTGGCCACCAGAGGCCATCAGAACAGTGTCACTGTTTTGTCGTATATGGGTTTTAAGTCTCTGGAACTTTACTGGAGCGATAAACACCATTCATCCATCAGCTAGACTCTCATTTGATGTTTTGTTGATGGTGGTATCCCAAAATCTCCCATAGGTGTGTAATTGGGAATTAAACACCTAGAGGATTAGTGTGAAGGCCATAACATGTCATTCACAACATTTTCATTCCCATCAAACCACTCAGTGTCCCCTCCTTTTATATTTCTCCACTCATCTATTCAGGCTTTTTCTTTATTATTGACGCCGGTTTAGTCTGCACACTATACAGTGGCAATATGGAACATGACAAATAAAAGCAGTTGGGGAAGAAGGGACGGAGAGAAAGACCAGACACAGCAAGAGAGAGGTGATTGATTGACGGGAATAAAGGGACACTCAACAGAAGTTAAGGTAAATTTAAGCATCAAAGACCAAGAAATGTTTTAAGTCAACTTGTTTAGTGAAGATATGATGGAGGAGTGTGTATATATATATATATGTGTGTGTTTGGTAGCAAGATGCTGTTGCTCCTGGCAGCAGGCCTGTACACTTCCCCTGTCACGGCCAATCATTGTCAAGAAGACCGCACACACACACATAAACACACTTTTTTGCTCTTTCTAGTAATATGAGGGTCAGCTATGCAGTCACCCGTACCTGTTATTCTCTTTGCTTTCATATACACACAGAGTGGAAGACAACAACAAGCTGCAATAAAATTGTACACAGCAAGTCCTTGACTGTGTTCGGACATTTCAACCTCAGGACTAAGCTACATGCTCAGTGGTCCTGAGCATAATTGAAACATGTTTGTGGGCGTGTAGTGAATGTGTATGTGCATGCGCTTCACTTGTGTGCTCCGGCCCAGAGAAAAAAAAACAAAAAAAAAACAGGAGCTGCAGTGATGTTTTCAAGCTGGAGTATCGGGCTCTAAATGTTGCATTGTGCGCTCAGAAATGAGACACAAATGTATTATTATCGCACACACACACACACACACACACACACACACACACACACACACACACACACACACAGCTGTTGTGCAACAGCACGGATACTTGGAAGCAGGGATAGTGCTCATATTTAAATGCAAAATCCATATATTTAAAAGGACTGCAGTGGTTGCATTTTGGCAGCTGCAACAGTAAAGGTCTGGGCAATAATTCAATAAAATCATCTTTTGTCCATTTTTATATCATGATTCCATAAACATATCAAGTCCCCATATTTCTAAACAAATTTATTATTCCTTGCATGCCACAACTAAAACCGAAAAATGCTAATAGTTATTTAAGTATTTGTTTAACACATCTAGAGTTCGAGTAACAGCACACTCAGTGGCCACTTTAGTAAGTACACCTGTAGATTCAAATGCGTAAATTCAGCTTTTACAAAAGACAATAATGATTTTTGATTGACACTGTCAGAGAGGTCTTAAAGGTCCAGTGTGTAGGATTTAAGGGATATATTGGCAGAGACAGAATATAAAATAGGATGTTTCTTTAGTGCATAATCACCTGAAAATAAGAATAACTGTATATTATATTCATGTCTGCCACCATAGTTAGCAGCCCCTCCACAAAAAGAGCATCGGAATACACTGATTTTTAAGCATGAAACCACTTTATTCAGTATTTTTTTTAGGGGTGTCCCTGACTAAGAATTTTCATAGTTGAATCTGATTTCTCTCTCTCGCCCGATGTCAGCTGGGATAGGCTCCAGCCCCCCCGCGACCCTCAAGAGGATGAAGCGGTGAATGAATGAATGAATGAATGAATCTGATTTGACAGATTTTTCCTTTAGCCGATTAATCGTCAAATCATGTTGTTTTCCCCCCTCATTGATGAGCTCATTTGCGTCAGTTTCCACTCCAGAAAAAAGAGCTAAAACACCCAAATAAACAAATTTAATTCTTCAGTTGGCATAATAAGATAATAATAATAATAATAATAATAATAATAATAGATATAGGGATGTCCCGATCCTATCGCCCGCCGATATTAGCAAAGAACGTGCATCAGCATCGGATCGGACTGCATGGATAAATGCCGATCCAGGAACTCCG